>CATNUY010000188.1:178736-1602276 GCA_951217065.1 Baccha elongata
TTTTTTTTTTTCTTTTTTCTTTTTTTTTCTTTTTCTTCTGCTAGGTATTCTACTTCTGTTACTTGTTCCAATTATAATTAGGTGTTTATCTAATTATTCGTTTTCTTTCGTAAATTACTGGCTACTGAGAACTCGAAAAATTAAATTTGAAAAGTAACCAAAGTGGTGTTCCTCTTTGAAACGTCAATCGCAGAGGGATAAGTAATTTTCCGGTAAAAATTAAAATGAAATTTTGATGGAAGATTGCGGCAAAAACTTTTTTGTTATTGCCTTGAATTTCAAAACACAGAGCTGTTATAAAGAATTTGCACCTTTTTTTTATGTTTGTAGGTTATCTAAATAGGAATATACTATATATGTACATTATTTGCGATTTCTAATTATGCTCTATTGGATGATCATGATCATCAATCATATCATAGTACATCACAATTATACATTTGTTTCTTTTCCTTATTTATAAAATCAATCTACAGTAGGTAGATACCTAACCTACCTATTTCACGCTCGAACTAATTGAAAATCAGACTCAGAGTAATAGATATACGTCATTCCAAAACAGATATTTCACCGCTTGCCAAAACACATTCAATCTGAATTCAGTACAGCTACATATATTATGTACATACTTGCATGCGAAGTTATTTACGATATCCGCACAAGCAATTATTCTTTCTCATCTCATACTCTCAGTAACACACCCCGGACTCGAACCTTGCACCACTTATTCTGATAAATATTCTCCTTTTAACACCGGAAGCCAGTATGCCAGCCAAACAAATTCTTTACTCAAAAACAAAGAAACAAAAATGATTTAACTAAAACGCAAAAAGCATCTTTAGAATGTTTTGCAAACTCTAGTGGTAGTCGCGTCACACCAAAACAAGGATTTCAGTGCCTTCGCTTCTTCTTGGGTATCTAGTAGCTTCACCTAAAATGTGTACCTACATTGTGTAACGTGCATGTGTAGAAACATTATTTGTGAAAAAGTTTATATCCACAAATGCAATTAAAACCCATTTCCTATCTACCCGGTTAATTTATAATACGCAGCAGTGTGACACCTTCTATAATTATTCCAATAAATTCTTTAAAAAAAAATCAAATCAAATCTCTGTTTTCTTTTACATATATAGATATTATGAGACTGGAAGTTTCAAGGCTGGTGTTATAGGTGGATCGAAACCAAAAGTTGCCACACCACCTGTAGTCGATGCGATAGCAAACTACAAACGAGAAAATCCAACAATGTTCGCATGGGAGATTCGTGATAGATTGCTTGCAGAAGGGATATGCTCGCAGGATAATGTGCCTAGTGTTTCATCAATAAATCGGTAAGTGCTCTCCTTCTAGGCGTAATAGATATTCCCAAAAGGATTATATTTTATCCGAATATTTGATCAATTTTCTTTTTGTTTCTTGACCTTAAAGTACAAACCTTGAGCTGAAGGGATTGTTCATTTGTTTGTGTATCTTTACATAAACACTTTTGTTATCCTTCGACGTTTTCACTTTATTATGTGACAACAACTTTTTACTTCCGTTTTCGTTTTCTGCATAGCTATATGTTTATTTTTTTTGCGACGGCATACGACACATAACGCGTACATAATTGTGACGCGTGTGGGACACGTGACTTGGAGTTATTTTCGTAAAAGGTGGTTTAAAAAAAAAAATAAATAAATGGAAATACCTTTTTTCATTGATGATGGCGTCAGCACGGCGGCGTAGATGACATTGCGTATTGTATCTGTGTGGTAAAATTTGGTTTGCATTTTTATCCTGATGACAAAAAAGGGTAATAAATTAAAAGCCGATACAGACATTAATATCGGCGAAAAGTTAAAGTGACACGTGTTCCACAAATCAATTTGACATGCATTTGGCTACAATTATGTGCGGTTATACTACTTGAGTGGGAATTTTATTTTTTAATAAGCTTGATGGCATCTATGGTTTGAGAAAGTAATATGATTGGGTCTTAGGAAATTAGTAAGTATGTATAAGATGCATTGGAAGGAATAATTTCAACAAGTGAATTAGTATTCGAAACTCATTAATTTTTTTTCCAGTGGATTTCTTTAAGTCGTAAGATTTTTGTAAAATCAAAAACCCCATATCAATTTCCCAAGCACACTGCGATTTTGTAGCACATTTTATCGGTGATTACCTTGTAAAATTGCACCCACAACATTATCATATTCCATCACGGGATGATTACGATGTCAATGGAGTAAAAAAACGTCTGAAACAATAAAACAAAATTAGATTTTACTGATTGCTGCGGAAAAGATGACTCAATGAAACAATTTTTCCTCTATTGATCAAGAGATGAACTTTCAGATTCTATCACAGGGTGGCTACGATGTCCATGAATTAAAAATCCTAAGAAAAGCAACATATAAATATGAAGTAAATATGAAGTACGTTATAAAATTATCTAACTGATAAGAACAAGGTATTAAAATATGGATAAAATAGTTCAATCGGAGAAAACGCAATGAAACATGTTTAGAACTACTTAAACGGTCGAGTTTAAAGATTGGTGAAATCGTTCAAAGCTACAAACGCAACTGTGAAAAGTAAAAATCAAATTGAACAACGATTTCTAGGAAAAATTAATGAATTTGTTATCGAATAAATCAACATTTGGCTACTATCCAATAAGTCGAATTAATAGCGCTGACGCTCTCGTGGGTCAGCAAGAACTAACTTTTTATTTTAAACTTTATCTAAGTAGATCCCTACTAAGTGAAATAAATAGAGATGGACCTTTAAACTATAGGTATAACTCAGTCCAGATGGAACCACCAAGCACACAGTGTGAGCTAATTTCTTCCTTTGGGACTGCGGGCACAGACCAAAAACTGGTCCCCTTAGCTTTTCAAAGCACTCACTCACTCTCCATTTCAACTTTCACCTTTTAAGTTTCTGGAACTTACCTTTAGGACTGGCTTTTCGGACTAGCACTTACTCTATTTTGTGGCGAAAGCATCAAAACACGGATTTACACCTGGTAGGTGTACCTTGAATTTGAACGGGCCTAGCCTCATATAGATCTAGTGTATCAAAACGGCGCTTTTCCGCGCTAATTGGGTTTCTTCGGAACAGTTGTTCTGCGAAACCGCCATCTTACCTACCTACCTATAGGCAGAACAGTTTTTTTTCTTATAATATACCAAAGAATCATTTCCCTTTCTATCACTCGAGTATTAGGGGACACCCTGTATATATACAGATTGGCAAAAACATAGAAGTATTTCTAGAAAATCAGTTGCTCTTCTATTAAGTTCTTTTAAAACTTCGTTAAAATAAATGATAGGTTTAGATCAAAATTAATCAATCATAATGTTGCCATACATTGAAATATCAATATCTATATGTTTCTTTTTCCGATTGCTAATGATAAAACTTTCCAGTGGAACACCCATTAATTTCAACCACCTCTCAACCTGCATATACTTGCCTTAAACCAGTGGTGGTTGGTATCTAGTGTTTATGTATGTCCTTTAATGCGCACGCATTAAATCCCTAAATCTACCCTAATATGATGTCTTTTTTAAGTGGTTTTGTCGACTGCATTACAAGGATGTAAAAGTGAGGGTGGCAGTACTGCTTCCCAATCCTAATCCTTTTGGTTCTTAATGTTAGAGTACTCGTTTATCGTGTAAGTGTAAAGTAGCAATTGTAATAATATCATCATCAATAAAAAAAATTTATCTCTTCTTCCCAGTTGTTAGGATATAATCACGTTAGCTTTGTCCCTGATGGCTTGGCAGTTGGGGTTTGGTTGTTGTTGGGATCGAAATTGTCAATTGAACTGGATTGGATGGTGTGGGTAAAGTGTACACACAAGTGTTTCGTTTGTTTCACTTGAATTAAGTTGTTTCCGAGGGTGATAAAGTGTGGTAAATTATTGTTATTATATTCACGAAGACATAATTTCAATATGGTTTGTGCCCTTTTAAGCTAAAGGCTTTAATTTTGTTTTGGCTATGCAGGTTGATAAATCTAAGATGAGGTAGGTAGCCAGCTATGTTTACATAATGTATTATGGTATCGGTCCAGTTAAAGGTATACCTAGGAATTTGAAGTTGATGAGTGAGGTAAAAAAACTTAATTAGTTATTGGGGAATTAGGTACTATTTGTATTAATTCGTTTTTAAAACGGACAGTTTCAGTTGCAGTACTTAGCACAAAAATATTATTCGTGGGAATAAGGAGGTTGTATAAAAATACATTAGATTAGAAGGGCTTCAGAAAAAATTCCATTCCATTTAGCGAAATTTTAAACTTTTTTTATGCATTTAAACAGTTTACTCAGCAACAGCTTGGAAAGTTCATTGATGTACACGGAGAGTAGAAGAGGAACGCGAATTCGAGGAAGGCATCTTATTGTACAGAAGAAATTCGATAGGTTCCCCTAGAATTTAAAAGCTTGTTTCCTACCTTGGAGATAAATCTTAAACAGTGATAGAAATTTTTTTTGACAGAAATGGTAGTATTGAAATACAAATAAGTCTTAATTCTTTAGTATACTTTTTTCTAACTTACATACATTAGGAAAATGTTTATTGTCAGTTTGTACGCAAATAGATATGTAACATACGATGGAAAAACAAGGGTCAATATTGAAAATAAATTGGATAAATACAGTAAACTGGTAGTTACTTGACGCCTAAAATTTTTTTTTAATTTATGCTCAGACATATTAAGATCATAATCTTAAAGCCCATAACTTGCATAGTAAAGCGTTCCCTAGACCCCTACGTTGCATATTTTAATCCCTAGAACCTAAATTTTTGTTCATCGATGTGATCAACTGTCTCAATGCTTAGTATTATAAATCAAGCTAAATATGTGTAACTACCGACGATAGAACACGCACTCTTCTTTATTTTATTCACAAGACCTTAATAAGGTAATAAGGGACGGAAGACCACAAAAGCCACTTAAAGATTTTTATCTTAAACTTGTCAGTTATCTACCTTAAAATGTATGTTATACAACTTGACGAATCACATTCAGAAGGTAGAAACTTGTTTGAGTGATTGTCATTGTCAGCGATGGAATTAATTCATCATCGTCATCACGGGTTTCCTCAATGCCAGTCTATTGTGCCAATACACAAATCAACAGACAGTTGCTCATTTGTACGTGCATAAATATATATATATATACCTATATGTAGTTTATCGAATGAAATAAAATCGATATTTTGTAATATTCTTTAGTAATTGGTCCAGCACCAAGTCGCGCCATTTACCATTTGCGATATCGCCAATCTATCCTTGATGCAAACTTTTTTTTTAGGTAAAACTAGACAATGGATACATCTCGATCTCCTGCCGGTTTTGAATTATCTTCCTAAACCTCACCATCATGCTCTTCTGTCGAGTGTTGTCAATGTGCGTGTTATTGTATCGTATGTGATTGACTACTTTCCTCAATTCTAACGACATCTCATACTTTTTTTTGGTTTGATTATTGGCAAGGGGACAAAATTATAGGCCAGCAAACTGGCATATATGGGGTGGCGCTGGCACTTCAATAAGCATGCCGCAGGTAAGGGATATATGTATAGAAAAATCACAGTAGTTGTTGCATATGTCTCAATTTTGTTCACTTTTTACTTTCGATTAAATTCAATTGCAGGGACCAATCGTCAAGGGATCATTGCGCAGGTTAAACAAAATCGCCTTACACAGTTCGTCTAAAACAAAGTCAACGTGACTTTCTAACTAGGTGTGAGTTTTTTCTGTTTGGAGACACAAAACTTCAGTTATAATTGTTCGCGCCCCCTTTATTTCCAGATTCAGTAGATTTTATCGCCGAAAGGGATTAGCTCCACTCAATTGGAAATAATTTGCTCTATGTGTTCTTCCTTTTTGCAGCATATGTCTTATAAAAAAATTAAATAAATTGCTTTGCAAGGGAATGTTGTTGCCGCATTATAAAGGCACGTTGATGTGATGCTGGTTGATGGTGTAAACTAATAGGTACTTACTCGTCAAAGGATTGATTATAACCACGTCAGCCAAGAAACACAAGGATAAGAAATGATTATCATTATAGCACTATCATTATTGTCGTACCATATATTTGTACATATATTATATATAATACTCTTTTGCTGGCAATCTCAGCAATAAGATTTCACCTTAGCAAGTGGGAGAACGAAGTGCTTCCTTATTTTCTTAAAGATACCGGTTGTTGAAAAGAAAGAACATCCTTTAAATGGAGACGGACCGAAATCAAAGTATGGGTAATTTATGCATCCCTAAGGATAGCTCAGATGTACATGGTATTTTTGAAAAAAATTGTTTTTACCTTTTCCTTTCTTCATGTTTGCGAAAAGTTGTATGCCATTACTGAAAATTTGTTACTGTGCACAGAAAGTGGAACAAATAACAATATTTTTCTGTTAGGTATTGTTTTGCTCATAGCTAAATATAACGATACATTAATTCGCAAGCCAGCTAACTCTGAAACGGCTAACTCCGAAGGAGACATTTACAACCGTCGAATTTAGTTATTTTGCATAACTTTTAAAACCTGAAAACAGAACTAGAACATAGTTTAAAAATCTATTATTTTAATTGCATTTTCATTTCTTTCGTAGTTTCCTTACCAAAGACAAAAATAAAAACGAAAACTCAGTTTCCAAAAATATGGAGTTAGCTGGCTTGCGAAAACATTTTCCGTTATTTAATTTTTTTCGGTTTAAGGTTTATATAGTTACCCACTAAAAATTGATGTTACAACTTATTTATTTATTTACATCTACAAGCGTTTCAAGTTATAAGATTATGGAAAAATATCTTAACATATTATTAGATTTACTTATAAAAATCTAGGTTTTGTTACAATATGTTATGAATATAATTAAAAAGAATGCATAATGAGTAAATAAGCTTCAAACAAATCTCTGGAACTCCTAAGTTCGAAAAATTGGCAGACTTCATTGAAATGCTTTATTGATCTACACACTGGTTCATTACTACCGTAGCTTGTTCTGTGAAATTGTTCAAAAAGCAAATCCCTTGGACGTAAAGATATTAATGGGGCATATATTGGCTTTATAAATCCAACGAGTGCATTTGCTCTTCCGATGACATAATCAATACGCGTTTTAAAAGAGATGGTGTTGTCAAGCATAATTCCTAAATCCTTATCTTTGTTGGCATGGGAGAGTAAGTTAGACTCAATCGTATAATCAAAGCTTATGTGAGTATACTTAAAAAAAGATATAACGCTACATTTATTTATATTCAACCTTAAAAAGTTTGAATTGCACCATTCTGAGACCTTATTTATATCAGACTGTATGAGATAGCAATCTTTAACAATGGTAATTTCTAAAAATAGTTTAAGGTCATCTGCATAAAGCAGGCACTGCGAATATTTTATTACAGATGTAATTAATAAAAATATTGAAATAATAAAAATATTGAAAAGAAGGGGACCCAAATGGCTACCCTGAGACGCACCTGAGCTGCATTCGATAGATCTCGAAAAGGAATTCTTAGTGATTATTCTTTGAGATCTGCCAGTATGGTATGATGAGAAACTAAACAGAAATGTAGAATAGAATCCAAAGAGTTGTAATTTACGCAGTAGGACGGAGTGATTTACTGAGTCGAAAGCCTAGCTAAAGTCTGTATAAACTGCATGAACTTGATTATTTTTTTCAATAGATTTTATTACATAAGATGAAAAAAGAGCCATGTTTGTTGTAGTAGAACGACCTGACACAAAGATCGGAAATTGATTCCCTAGTTAAGAATTCTAATTTGGCTTTCACAATACTCTCAAACAACTTAGGAATTGCCGATAGCTTGGAAATACCTCTATAATTTTCTATTATATTCTTAGGCCCAGATTTATGGAAAGGCAGAAATGTTGATCGAGCGTCCTGAGCAAATAAGCATTATAAAAGAATGAAATCATTAAATTTGTGTTTCGACGAATGAAACGTTTCAAAAATAGTTGTAAAAAAAACGTTTCTGAAATGATTTGGAAATGTTTCCCATTTATTAAAAGTTTTTTTCTTTTGGTTTGAAAGCTTGAAGAATTATTTTTTTAATGTTTTGAAATGTTCTTTGTTTCCCATGTTTTCAGATTTTCACAATAATAAACACTCAACTTTATTCCGGTGTCTTTTGCGATACATGGAAGTTTAAAGTTTGCTAGTGAGAGATTTTATCATTGTTGTATCAAGCATCCAGACCAAAGAAGCATTATAAACATAAAACATTTAAAAAATATTTAAGATTCAAACTATGAGCGACTTTTTTTTACACGAAACCAATACTTAGCCTATCAAGTACATACAAAAATGGTTTCCTCTTTACTCACAACGCTATTTTTTCATAAAGTTTTCAAACGAGTGAAAACATGTGTCCACTTCCGACCATTATTGTGTATTTCAGGTACCTACGTGAAATAAAGATTGGCTTTAAAAGAAGATAAGCATAAAATGAGAAGGGGAGCGACGGCAACAGTGAGATATTCCAAATAACTTTAAAAGAATTTACAGGAACAAGTTGTGCTTTTTATTATACGTAGTGCAAAACATTTCTTTCCAAATGATTCAGTTTGTGTTTACTTTCAATGAAGCGCTATGATAGCACATTGAGAAAAATACGGGCAAAGTAAAATGTACGTGTCGCAAAAAATAAGCAATAGTTTTTTTCCTACGTGAGTTAAATAATTAATGTTTTGAACATTATATAGATTATATTGTAAACAAAACAATTAATAACATTTTGAAGCATTTCGATGCATAGATTTTTTGTTTTAGTTTACAGATTTTGGACGATTTATCAACACTAAGACAAAATCCCGTTGCCATCAGTGAGGTTTATAATATCTGACAACAGACGGAGACTTTGAAATAATTGTTCTTAGCCTCTTGTTTGCTGCCCTACAAGTCGGCAACATTCCAGTATCGACTTTGGAATAAAATTTGATCAAATTGAAGTTCGTTAAATTTTTGGTTACCATCATTTTTCCCATTTCTTTCATTTATTTATTTGTCACTGGCGACATTTATTGTTACTTTTATATCCGTTATTATAAACATAAAAAGACACGAAGACTTTTTTATAATAAAATAACTCCTTAGTAAATAAAACTTGTTTTCATATTTTATGCGTCTCAATGTTGGATATGAACTGTCTTACTGAACTGGTATACCAACAGTTTGACAAACGAGGTACTTGACTAATTTAATTAATATTTTTTCTTCGGTAACAGCAAAATAAATTTCAAAAATAACAAAAATAGCTCACACAATAACGTAATTTACAATAACTCATTACTCGGAATACTTTTTAAGATATAGTCATTTGAAAAAAAGTGTCTCACTGTAGGCGTCTCTCCCCTAAGCATAAGCATATAAATCGTCATCCAAGTGGCTGTATTTCAGCGGGTTATTTTTATTTTGAGTTGAAATAACCATTAACAGCCGCGTGGTGGCCAAACGTAATCCCCTACTTGATGTTCTTTACATACTCTTATTTGATCTTTCTTCTGTTTGTTATATTCTTGTAATTTTACTATTCGTTCTGAAGCTTTCTTTCGTATTTTTTCTAAATCCCTCTCATTTTCCTTTCCATTTATATCTTCTAGTCTTTCCTTCAAAGGGTCTACACAATCTCCTCGTTGGTTCACTCCAAAAAGACTTGGATGAACTCCAGTCCCCTTATGAATAGTGTGGTTTATAACGAACTTGATCTTGGATAATGCTTTATCCAAGGAAAATTCTAACCCGCCGTTCGTTTATTTTGCTAACATAGGTGCCAAACTCCTGTTGACACGTTCCACCTGCCCGTTAGCCTGAGGAGACGCTGTAGCAATTTTTACGTGCCGAACTCCGTTTTCCTTTAAGAATTCCCCAAACGCTTCAGATGTTAACGCGCTACCACGATCAGGCACGATCACTTTTGGCCTACTATATGCACCAAAATAAGATTTCAAACAACTAAGCACTTCATTGGTACCCGTGGAGCGCATTGCGTACAGCCTAGTAAATTTCGTAAATGTATCTATCACTAGGAAAACATACTTCTTCTGACACGTCTTTAATGTCACCGGACCGAAATTACAATTAAACAATTACATATGTGCGCTTTAACTTTTCTATTAATTTCTGTAAACCGATATGATTTCTGAATATTATCTACAACCTTCTCAGCTCCTACGTGACCCATATCATCATGATATTTCTGCAAAATGTTACGCTCCATGCTTTGCGGTACTACAAATAATATGTCTTTCCCCATTTTCCTTTAGACCAACCCATTCCTTAGTTCATACATACTATCTTCTCTCGTTTGTAGTTTCTCTCTAATCTTTTGTATAAATTCGTCTTTATTCTGACAGATCGATAATAATGTTTGTTCAAACGTGTTATCTTCAAGTAATAATATATTTGGCATGCGGCTCAATGAACTACATGTTGCATATTATTTCCGCTTCTGTGCTCCAAAACGTAATCGTAATCTTGCAACTCAAGAGCCCACCTGGCGGTTCTAGGATTTATTTCTTTTTTATTTAACGTTAAGGAATTGCAGTCGGTTACAATTTTAAATTTCACGCCATGCAAATAAATTCTAAATCGCTTCAGAGCGTAAATTATCGCTAACGTTTCCAGCTCAAAACTGTGATACAGCTCGACTCGCAATCGGTTGTTCGTTTTGAAAAATAGAAGATCGGATGAAAAATACCATCTTTCTTCTTTTGCAAAAGGATCGCTCCGAAACCTAGTGCACTTGCGTCACAATGGAGCTCCGTTTCGTCACGCGGATCCTAGATTGCTAAAATTGGTGATTCTAGTTTTTTTTGACTCTTCAGCGACGAAATACAGCTCACCCTGCATTTAAAAAAAAAACTGTAACTCTCCAATGTTAAATCACTTAATGGGTTTTGTGATTGTTTAATGTAAAAAAATTAACAGAAATGAAACACAGAAAAACAATTATGTGTTCAATATTGCAATTTTCCAAATCACAAAGCTTATAATATCTGACACGACACGTGTGTTGTTTGTTTTAAATAAAAAAATTTTTTTTTTTACGTTTATAGCAATTAGTAGACCACAACACACAACAGATGTCATCGAAATGTCCACCAAAACATTATACAGATTGTGATATCCTCAGCACCATCCTCTTTATTGCATCCAGGCATTGGTCACTGATATTTAAAACAAAACAAAAAAAGATTGTTCTGCATATCGAAATAAATCTTGTTGATTAAAAATTAGCCAGTTGCTTGCTATTGTATTTCTACAAACTGAGCTTACCTGTGTGCCAAAAATATAAAAATTTCGTATTCTGCCATACAAACTAAATACATAAACATTAAAAATACTTTTATCCATTGAAACATAGTACTAGGATAGATGATAGGAAAAAGATATCACATTTAACATGTCATTCTCGTTGGTTTTAACTTTTTATTTAACATTTTTAAACCCGTACTCAGATTTAAAATGTAAAATCGAGAATAATGGCTTTTTTATATGTTGTTGTATTTGTATATGTGTGTTTTGCAAGGTGGAACAAAAAACATGAATTCCAATTGTCGGTCTGTTTGGTTTTTGGTTTATTTTCCGAGGATGTTGTATACTTTGAGCTTGTTATTTATATATCTAGGTGTGAGTGAATTGTAGAATTTATTTTCATCCTTTCCATGCTAGATTACAAATCAATTTGCCAGCCATGTGCTATGTTTCGCTTCTGTGTGCTTTTGCTAGATTAATTTGTATTGCGGTAGCTAGAAATGGCAATGGTTCTTCAATCGGATGTATTGTTATAAAATGTTAGCACTCTCTCGCCGACCATTAATTACTTTGCAAATTGGCGAGTGGTTAACGGTTTGCGTATAAGATTGTCCAGCATTAAACTGTTTCTCATATATCCGCCGCAGACCTTAATTCCTAAATCAATTGTTTGCAAATTAAATGGATGCTTCTATCTGAATTCGGGTCGCAGTGTCAGTAGGATAAACATATCTTTGTCAACATGACAGAAGGGAAATCTTTTACTTACAAGATAGGAATTATATCAAACAATTGAAATTAATGCATTTGAGTTAGACCAGTTTCATAAATATTCAGTTAAATTCGGCTCGACAAAATATTTAGTTAGTTTTAAGTTTTCACAACCTAATCCACAGATATTTGATTTGATTTGCATCAGGTTAGTATTCAGTGATTCTAAGAAAGAACTTGTTTTCCACTGTATACCATGAAAAAGCCAACAATTTTATTTCAAAATAAAAAAAAAAACTTAAAGTGATCCGAATTAGAACAAAGAACATCATACATAATTACTTTGATGTGTGCTAGTCCTAGACCCAAATTAAAATTAAAAATGTCAATGGAACATTATAAACGGTTTACAATCGAAATTTGATCCCTTGGTTTTTTTGTTTAAGTTGACAAATTGGTTGAACAGTTGTTGGGTCTTGTGAATAAAAAAAAGCTTAAGCTAAGACTTGAATTTGTTTTTGTTTTGCGTGTAAAAATTCTACCGTTTGCCTTAAAATTCAAGTTTAAGCTTAAGCTTTAGTTTTATTCACAAGGCCCATTGATTGCAAGTTATTTTATTTGAACACCTTTCGGAGCCAATACTGTCAGATTTATTAAAGCAAAAGAGTATTGGGTTATGATACCCCACGTGCGAAAGCTTCAAATAAACAAAAATAATGTTTCGAAAATGTGTTAAGAACTCCCATTGTCTTTTTCAACAGAAGAGATGCCCCTTATTTATAAGATTGAACCAGTTTCAACAAAAATTTCAAGGCTCTATGAGCGATTTAATATTTCATGGTCTTTGTCAGAAAACACTTAAATCATAGACCTTACTTACATAATTAAAAACTCATTTGATGTACAGTGTACACTATATATTAAAATATATTTATATACTTATATATAGTAAATAAATATAGTATATACTATATTTATATACTTATATTATTTTTATACGTTTTTATCTATTTATCTAATTGTTATTATATTATATATTTATTTTTTGTTTAATTATATATTTATAAATTTACTGTTTATTTATTTACTCGTTTAATATTTGTTAATTTTTTGTTTCAATATTTAAATAAATATGTACTCTAGTAATAACTTACATTTTTATTAATCAAATATATTAATTTAAAAAGGATTCAATGGAATGTCCTGCATTTAAAATAAGATTTCTTTTGTATTTATAACAGTTTATTGGTGTATAATTGTAGATTTAAATAATTGTTTCATATTACATTATAGAGTTTAAAATTATAAGCAAATATTTATTTCAAGTAGGTAAGAAGCCTTATATACTCATAATAGGTAAACACATAATAATTTTAATCAATGAATCATTTGTTTTGAATCGGCAAAATTTCTTTCGATATACGTTTCTGGTTTTTATAGGACCCTATTTAATCTTGTCTACATGCGGAGGCACAAGCTTCAGTCTTCAGATATATTTTGATAATTTTATATTATCTAGAAGAGTTGGGTACGAAACCCTGACTGGGAAAATCCCCACTAAAAAAGAAGTTTGGTAGGTACGGGAGAGCATGCTGCTCCCCTGTAATCCCCCCTCGTTTGGGCTCACTATAGGATTTGGGGTGGGTGCGCTTTTGGGTATATGCAATTTTTTTTCAAATTTAATAAAAATATGTGTATTTCAATTCAATCTTTTATCAGTCGGGATTTTGTCCCTATCCCTATCTAATACCCTCGCAAGAATAGCCCACAAGCCACAAGCCTTCATTCGATATCGTTTTTGTCAAAGTCGAACACAAATCAATGAGGTTAATCGAATCATTATAATATACAATCAAATATAATACCTATACAATTAAAGTATCCTGTTGGTTGTTGTTAGCCATCTAGAGTGAGACATTTAACCAGGTTGTCGGTGCACAAACTCTTAATCCACTTCGTCGTGCGTCACTTCCTTATGTTATTTAAGGGAGGTTCACTCTTGTTTTGTCGGAAGCTGAAATCCTCTCCAGAAAATCATTTTGGGTAATTGGTTTAACCATCAACATGCAACAATAAATTTTTTTATAAAATATCGTTCCAATATGGCATAGGATATTATTCTTGGCAGCAGTATCAACAACAGTTTAATCGCATCCAGTTATCTTAATTTAATTCATATTAATGTAGGTACGTGAGGTAATTACGTACGTAAGGAGCAACATGTTCCAGATTATGTCCTCCTAGTTCAGAAACAAATACAACATGTTCTCTGCTTGAAACTTTCTTATTATATTTTGGACTGAATCATGGTTTTGTTTTTTCTCCCACCAAAATAATAGCCACATTCAGGCCATACAAATCCAAAAAAATATAAGTATACATATTTCTAAATCAATTGCTCATACTTACCACTTCATCTTATCAAGAATACAAAAAAATGGACAAGGATTACAAGGATTTGCGGCAGATTTTTTCATTAACATAACTTTTGACAGCTGACTTTTAGAGCTGTACCTAATGAACTAAAAAAGTGAAAGTCAAAAGTCAAAAATCCCACGAGTAGTACTTGTAGGTACACCCTTACCTACACAGCTATTTGAAACAATTTTCATAATAAAATCCCTAATCAACTATGAAAACGGTGTCACAATCTTCTCACACGTAACATCTGTTTGATTCTTTTGTGATGAAATGATCACTCATAACAATAGCAATGGTATTCTTTGATTATTCTGATTTTTTTTTTGTTTTTCAAGGGTCCTCTTCACTTAAACGTATTCGTATTCGTATGTATTACATACCACTCAACTTTTAAAGATGTGCACTTTGGATGTAAACAAACATTATATTATTTACACCAAACGGCTTTTGAGTATTTTATTTTAAGTATATTTCCATGCATATCGTATGAGCTGAACAGTCGTCGTCCTACTCATGCCTGTGAGTCTCAGTCTGGCCTGTGCGTGTGTAGTGTGCATCGCGCAAATAGCTCTTGGCAACTTAAATGAAGAACCCATCGAATAGAAAATTGTACAAAAAAGGTACTACATATTATTATTGTCTTTTATGGCAATGTTTTGAAAGATACATTAATCGAAAACAACAGAAATGGTTGTCGCTGCAGATTTTTGTCTGCGCGCCTCCCTGTCAATTTTTGGCACACACAGAGGCAGCCGCAACCCTAACTGCTACGACCTTCTCTTAGGTGAGAACGAGTACGAGTACGGTTGCAAGGATATTTATTAGGTAATAATTCATTCTATTGTAGCAACAATATTTTTTTTTCCTTTTTTGTTTTTCTATCTAGCACCCTGAGGCAACACAAACAACCGCTTATAAGATTTCAATTGAATACGAATTAAATATAAAATATCATAAACATCTTCAATGATTAATGTTTGTGCTGATAAAATTGCACTTAAACGCGGAATGATGTTAAGCAAGGACCAGGAGTAACAGAATGTGGCATAGGCTGGTTTCACATGCAGCAACTTTGCTTGCGGTTTTCAAATAGATTCAATTGAAAGAAACGTACGAAAATTGGCGAGATTGAATGAATTGCGGAGGTATCTTTTTCTAATGCATATCTAAATTATCTACATTTTAAATTTATTTCAAGTAATTTCTATACTGAAATATAAACATTCATTACAAATCTTTCCGTCTAATAAAACAAAATATATGCTGATACCAACATCACAATATCATTTCTTGATTTAATAGATAATAATATAATTCAGTTTTGAGTAAGTATTCTAACGTAACCATGATCGAACACCACACTCGTTCGATCCATCATCAACTGACTGACTCATCGATTATAATTACGATGGTTTAGAGATTAGAGAGAATTTAACACAAATGTGTTTTATGTATTGTGGTATATAATGCAAAACATTTTTGTATGGGAATTTGTAATTGTGCATGAGCGTAGTCACTACAAACAAACACTAACAAACACGAAATTGGAGCTACTAAGCGATTTAGGAACGTAGATGTCCGTCTGTATTTTTTTTTTCGAGTATCGGTTGATCGAGTAGAGGAAAAGCGCTTTCATTAGAATCACGGTATGATTCTGGACTAATAAAGAATTCACCTGGGATCTTCAATGCTTGTTCGTAAACTAACTCTGCAGCTGAACATCCCAGGTCTTCTTTCACGGACATTCTTATGCCCAGTAAGACGAATGGAAGATAATCAGTCCTATTTCTTGTATTCCTACGTGCAATTATGGAGGCTTTCAGCTGGCGATGTAGTCTTTCGACCATCTTATTTGCTTGCGGATGATACGCTGATGTCCGTATGCGATGAGAGCCTAGGAGGTTCGTTACTTCCCGAAAAAGTTTTGACTCGAATTGAGTGCCTTGGTCTGTTGTGACTTGCTCTGAATTCCGAATCGGCAAACGTATTGTTGTACAAACACTTTTGCTATTGTGATAGCAGAAATATCGCGATTGTGTAAGCTTTTGCCCATCGCGTGAAGCGGTCTACAATCGTTAGAACATATTATGAAAAACCATTTGAGATGGGTATTTGCCCAACAATGTCCATGTGGATGTGTTCAAAACGACCATGTGGTAAGTTAAAAGATTCGCATTGAGATTTTGTATGTCTATAGACCTTTGATTTTTAACACGCAACGCAAGCTTTTGTCCACTGTCCACTGTCTTTATTCATTAAGGGCTGCTCTTGTGCCTTCGTAAAGTAGATTGTGTAACGAGTCAAATACTGTTCTTTTGTTGCTGAGGAATGAATGGGCGTTGATTCCCAGTACTCATCTCACACCAGATTTTCTCTTCCGTAAATGGTATTTTTATCTCTTCTAACTTAACTTTTGTTACTCTCTTTTTGTCCTTTGTTAACAAAGATTGAAGTTCCTTATCGTTTGCTTGCAATTGACTAATTTATCTGAGGTCAAACCGAATTGCGGTAATGTCAGCATTTGCTTACTCTCAATGTGTCGAATATCGTTGATAAATTGAGATACATATTCGAGATGACGAGCCTGCCTTCGACTTTGTTCAGTTTTGGACAAAAGTGCATTGACCAAAGGCTTTTGGTCCGTGTAGACAGAAAAATCTCTACCATCTGCAAAACAGCGAAAGTGCGGTATTGCTAAATAGATTGCTAGAAGTTCGCGGTCAAATGCTGAGAATTTACGTTCTCTGTCAGTGAGTTTTTTTTTGAAAAAAATGCAAGTGGTTCCCAATGTTTATTGTATTGCTGTAATACATTACAAACCCCAATATTCGAAGCATCCGTTGTGATACCGAACGATGTGTTTTCAATCGGATGTGCTAATAATGCTACCCTACAGAGACTTTCTTTAGCTTTTGAAAAAGCAGCATCGCATTCTTCTGTCCAACTGAAATGATTTTTATTTTCCTTGATTTTTTAGAGTTTTGCAAGGTGTGAATAAATAGGTGCTAGTATTTCGGCCAATTTCTGAATAAAGCGGTTGTAATAATTTATCATTCCGACAAACTGTTGTATTTGGTGGTTTGATGTCGGAAGCGACAAGTTCTTAATTGCCTCAACTCTTTCTTTTGAAGGAGAAGCTCTTCCTTTGTCAGTGATTGTATGACTCAAGAAATCAAGGGTTTCAACGCCAAAAATACATTTCGTGTATTTTAAATATAATCCGAAATCAGTCAGCCTTTGACAGAGTAGTCTCAAGTGGTTGATGTGTTTTTCCTCATTTATATGAGTAGGTCATCTATGTAAGAAAAAACAAAGTTAAAGGCTTGAACAACAGCTTTGACAAACCTCTGAAAAGTTTGGCTGTCATTTCTTAAGCCGGAGGGCATTCTGACCAACTCGAATAAGCCAAATGGTGTCATTATAGCGGTCTTATGCACATCTTCGGGAGCTATAGGTATTTGGTGATATGTTCTGACAAGGTCGATTCTCGAAAAACTTTGCAGCCCTTAAGCTGCATTGAGAAATCGTATATGTGAGGTACTTTGTACCTGTCAGAAATGGTGAGAGTCTCCTAAAATCCCCGCATGGTCTCCAATCTTCACTATGTTTCTTTTCTTCCATATGAAGAGGCGAAGATACAGAAGATGATGGATTCTACATATACCAAACTCGACCATGTCTTGGAATTCAACACGATCGGCTTTGTGTTTTTGCAAATTAAGTCGGCGCTGTTAACGAAGGAAAATCATTAAGAAGCTTTTGATACTTGTTGGTACTGACTGGCTGCTTAGGGAATTGATTATCTACCAGAGCATGCAGCGCGCTAATGCCTAATTTGTTGTGAAGTCAACCAGGCGCCAATTCTTAATGTTTACCAAAAGTGATAATTTGTTTATGAAGTCAGCTCCAATAAAAGCATTATTTACAGCAGCTATTGTAAAAGAAAGAATGAATGGTCTCCTAAGTCCTAGATTTACGCTTAACAGCTTTGTGCCAAACGTGCTAATGGATGTCCCATTTGCTGCACAAAGTGAGGTACTACATTCGTGTTGACTACTGGGAAAATTCTGAATAGGCAATACACTGAACCAAAGAGGTACAATATAGTAATGAAAAAGGTCATCTATTTGATGTAGAATTCATCAATTTTAGTCCAGTAAACCTTTTCATCCATATCATGAATCAGAATCCATCAATGTTATGAAAGATTTAAGTGGTGCAACTCCATCATTCATCAACTAAGTTCATCAATGTTATGAAAAATTACATATGATCGCATTCATGAATATGATGAAAATTTAGAGATAGTTATCATCATTTGAGCATATATAATCATCAATGTGATGAATGTATTCATCATATTGATGTATACATTTATTATATTGATGATCATGTATAAGAATAGGTAGAATATTTTTCATCTATTCATTGAATATATTCATCAATATTATTCGGATTTTCATCATTTTGATGAAAGTATACATAAATGTGATGAATATTTCATCAATTCCGTAAATATATTCATCAATTTGATTCACCTGATAAATAAAAGATACATACCTATGTTATGTAATATCTATTTCGCATCGCAATCTTAAACTTGGGTAGGCGTTTCTGTTGTTTTCTTGTCTTTGATGCATTGAAGTCTCTGTAAATATATCAAAACAAAGAAAGATATTTTAAAAATAAAATTAATTGTACTTAGTTTAAACGGTATCCCTTAAATTGCTTGAGATGCGACCAAAAATCTCCCTCTGTGTTGTACGGCGAGAATCTCTAAGGCATCAGTTGATAAATTTTCAAAGTCCATGATGTGGCCTCAAGCTTCAGCACCAAGCTCTGGATCTTAAAAAAATTATTATATAAAAATATTATGATTTAATATATTTCACTCAAGTTACCACATTCATCATATTGATGAAAACGATTCATCAATGTGAAGAAAATAAAAACAAATGATGAACGCGCTCATTAATATGAGAAAAATTTCTTCGAAATACATACCTTTTGTTGGCTAAATAATTAAGTATTCCGATCAATAATATAAAACATCTTTTATTTAATTTAAGTGAACACTAGGTTTTTATTAAAACAGGAAAACGACTACTCACTACGAAGGCGTAAAATCAACTGCTCCTGCTAGTCTTTATTATTTTCAATATTCCCTTTTGTCTTTCTTTTTGTGATCTCCTAAGTAATAGATTTACGCCTAACAGCTTTGTGCCGAACGTGCTAACAGATGTCCCATTTGCTGCCCAAAGTGAGATACTACATTCGTGATGACAGCTAGGAAAATTCTGAATAGGCAGACAGACAAGTCTGCGCCAGAACAGCTGAACCGATTTTAACGGGACTTTCACTGACCGATTGCTTATGTTGTAGCGGGTAAAAGAGGCTATTTTAATTACTCTCAGGTGGCGCTTGGGTCGTTTTTTTTTCGCATATTCGTATATATGAACCGATCAGAAACTATTGGACCGATTTTAGCGGGACTTAGGGCGCGTCTTTTTAGCTCTGGTTAAATTTAACCATTAGCCGGTAACCATAGATTTTGTATGTGTTTCTATGGTAAAATAATTAATGGTTACACATAACCAGAGCTGAAAAGACTGGCCCTTACACTGACAAATAGCTGTTGTTGTAGGAAGTAACTCAAGAAGTTAATTATCCGCGCTGGGGTAGCATTTTTGAAAACTCTTATACATATAAATGTATATGAGCTTAAGCTTTGGGTAAAATTCTGGACCGATATGATTATAGTTACTTTCTCGAAATCAATGCTTTCTCCCTTATTTCTTTCTGCGGCAGCAACGCGCTGGGTAACAGCTAGTATTAAATAAATTTACAGAAAAAGCCCATAAAAAAGTTGACAAAGACAATTTTGTTTTGAAAAAATTTAAATGGAGGCTGTTTTACTTAGGTTTTAACATACTGAGTTTGGAAAATAAATATTTTAAAATGTGTGTACTATTAAAAATTATATCTTCATAAAACACTGCTTTTAAAATTAAACTACAATAATTAATACATTAAATAGTATTAAAAAGCTTTAACATAATATTTAATTCTTACATGACGCGGCACCAGCTTGTAAAATGCCTCAAAGTATGGGAAATTAAATTATACACATAATTAAAAAAACTTTTTTTTTGTCAATAATTATTACTGATGAAAAAAATTAAATATTACAAAAAAAAAAGGAAGAAAAAATATTTTTGTTTAACTTTTGGACCCAATTTTATTAATTAAACGGTATAATATAATATTGCTTAATATTATTTGGCGTCATTGAAAAAAATCACGTTTGTGCTGTTAATTATACATAAGAACAAAAAAAAAATAAATGCATGCAAAAAGGAATATTTTAAAGGTTTGTTTTTATTAAAATTTTAATTTATTGTGGAGTGCTTACAGCTTAAGTTCAAACCCCGTAAGATTAAATGTTGCAAAAATTAAACTTTTTTTCAAATTTGACCAAAAATTTTAATAATTTGGCGGCATTGTAATATAAAATCAAATTATATTTTTTGTTCTGGCTATTTTAATTTTGCGTCATTTAAAGTACGCTTGAAGTTTATTAAATTTACCAGTAATTCAATATAAAAAAAAATATACCATGTTAACACGTATATTTTTAAGGTAAAATTTTAAAACAAAATCACCTTTTTAAATTTGACCCTAAATTTTACTAATTGAACAACAATATATATACCATTTGACATACTTTTCAAGTTTATACAATATAGCTTTAATTAAACATAAAAGAAAATATATTTTTTCAATGCACCGAATTTTTTTAGTTTTATTCACAACTAGCTGCTACCCGGTGCGTTGCTGCCGCAACATTTGATATACTTTTCAAGTTTGTACAATATAGCGTTAATTAAATATAAGAGAATAAATATTTTTTCAATGCACCGACATTTTTTAGTTTTAT
The DNA here is from genome assembly GCA_951217065.1 of Baccha elongata. Classification (NCBI taxonomy): domain Eukaryota; kingdom Metazoa; phylum Arthropoda; class Insecta; order Diptera; family Syrphidae; genus Baccha; species Baccha elongata. Next base: position 200,093 of record CATNUY010000188.1, read on the forward strand.
TCACAACTAGCTGCTACCCGGTGCGTTGCTGCCGCGGACAAAAATAAGGGAGAAAGCATTGACATTGAAAAAGTAAATGTAATGATATTGGTAATGATATAAGCCGACATTACAAACAGGCACTTAATTTTTTATTTATGTGTAGGTTTTAATAATATGGTTAAATTAAATATGTAGGGAAAGCTACATTTGAATAAATATATTATCCACCACCACCTTCTATCGAGTCAATATGCTTGTAGTAAAATACTGTTGTTTTGACATTACAAATTACATAGAGTGTCTGCATTTTTATTTATGTGTATAGATTTATTTTTAACCACTTAGAAGTTCTAGCAATCAAAATTTCTATAAAATTCTAGATTTCTGCATTTTAACAGAAATGCCACAATTCACACAATTCACCCCTCGTGCTGTGCTCTTTGATTTAAAAGATCACAAACCCTAGGGAGGCATTTAAGTTACATATTTTAATGATAATTTATAAAACGATTTCAGTTTGTTTTTGTCATACCAATTTGCTTGCGTTTAATTAATAATAGCACAGTGAGTGAAATGCGAGTTCCTTAATGTCATTTTTCGACAGAGGGTATTTTATGAAAAAAAATTGCTAACACTTTGAAATGAAAGAATTAGTTATTCCTTTGCATTTTATTGGTGACGAACCTAAATTTGAAAGAGTTATTCTTTGCTGACAATGAAGCCAACAAAATAACTTTTTGTGTAGGAGTGGAAGTTAGGGAAAAAAATGAGTACCGCATAAGTGCACAAAGGACTATTTCGGACATTTATTTTAACGGAAATGTATTTTCCATGTGTGAAAAAATTTTAATAGCGTCTAAAAAATTTAACACATATTTTTAAGGTCCTGTTTCACGAACTAAAAGTATGTTTTCCTAGTTTCAAGGTGCCATAAAAGCATACTTTCGTTGCTTTAATCTCTAAAAGAAATAAGGAAAAAAAGAAGTTAACTCCATTTTTGCAGGCAGGTTCATACCTTAAATTTTCAACCTTGACTTAAACATTTTTTTAAATAACGGGCAATCTAAAACACCTAATAAGTTAAATCATAAAATGTGGTAATTTTGGAGTGCTAAACATCGAAATTTTCAATAAGATGTTTGTCAACAACTGTTTTAGAATAATTGTTAGATATAAAGAAAATGGAAACGAATATATTTAATTACTAGCTGCTACCCGGCGCGTTGCTGCCGCAGAAAAAATAAATAACGGAGAAAGCATTGATTTCGAAAAAGTAACTATAATCATATTAGTCCAACATTTTTCCAAAAGCTTTTAAGCTCATATATAAGAGATTTCTAAAAAACTACTCCAGCGCCATCTTTGGGATAATTTACTTCATGAGTTATTTCCTACAACAACAGCTATTTGTCAGTGAAAGTCCCGCTTAAATCGGTCCATATTTTCTAATCGCTTCATATATAAGAATATGCGAAAAAAAGCGACTCGAGCACTACCTAAGAAGTAAATTATATAGCCTATGTTATCAGCTACAACGTCAGCTATCTGTCAGTGAAACTCCCGTTAAATTCGGTCCAGTAGTTTGTGATCGGTTCATATATACGAATATGCAAAAAAAGCGACCCGAGCGCCACCTAGGGAGTAATTCAAATAGCCTCTTTTACCCGCTACAACATTAGTTATCGGTCAGTGAAACTCACGTCAAAATCGGTTTAGCTGTTCTCGAGATTAGCCGCAACAAACAGACAGACATACAAACATTTTAAAAATGTATATTGTGTTATAAGTGACGTTTGCTTTTTTATGCATCTTGTAAAAAGCCGTTATTTTGACATTACAAACAGACACTTCATGTTTATTTATGTGTATAGATTTTAATAATAATGATTAAATTTAATATGTAGGGAAAGCTTCATTTAATTAAATATATATCAGTACAAAAAGATGTTGTAAGATACCTACTGTTAATATGCATTGGCAAAAACTTCCAATGAAATCTAGCAATCATAAATATTTTATCAAAATCAATTGCAAATTTTTGAAAATAAGGGGGTTTTCTTTATGGTAACTTATTTATTTTGATTTTTACTCTAAGAAATGTTCTACAATCCCTACAGACTGACAGACATAGTTTCTTGTTAAAATCGAAAACTTATCAATTTCTTGCATCTTCTGGACATCGACCAAAATGTTTTAAAAAAGTATGTAAGAAACAACTTTATTCTTGAATAAAACATTATTCGTGCAAATGTTTGACAACGATAACCTTATAAAGTGTTGATTTATTGTTTTTCGTAAGTCTCCAGTAGTTATTTTTTATAGTTATTTTTTAAATGTATCTTATTATACCTGCTATCATATACAGGGTGAGTCATGAGCAATGCGACAAAATGCTAGGGCGTGTAGGTTGCGTTGAGACAAGAAAAAAATCGTATGGGAGGGGGGGTCTATTCCCCTCCGTTTAGCCGGGAGGGGCAATTTTCGAAAAAACTGACTTAAAATGGGAAAAAAATTATTTAAAATCAACGGCTTCATTCACAATGCTGTGCGATACGTTTTTGAAAAGCCAATAACTTTTTCTTTCATTCTGTGTTTAAGTAAATCTATTCTAAGAAATAGTTTTTGAAATATTAATTTTCAAAGTCAAAATTTTGAAAAAAAAATTGAAAAAAAAAATTTCAAATTCATTTTTTTCAAAATTTTACGTAATTAAGTGTTAATTTTAATTTCATAATTCAATGCTGTTATTAATTTTAAGTCTTAATAAGAAAACCGGATGCAAAAATTTTATGTCGTTCTCAAGAAATTAAAAAAAAAACCAAAACCACCTTTTTCTAAGAAAAACATTTATTTTTATTGTAACGAAGCAATTTAAGAAGCATTAATCTTAGTTTTTTTAGTTTTTTTTATTCCTTTTATTTTTACTATGTTTTTTATTGGAAGTACTTATAAAAAATTCTCGATATGATCTCCATTGTTTAGAAGGCATAGATTATATCTCCTTGTAATGGCTTCACATAAGTTTATGCTTGACAAATTTTCCTGCAATTTGACTCCAGCGACTTCAATTCGTTCCTTCAGTTGTTCCAATGATACTATTTCCACTTCGCAAACATAATTCTTCATAAATCCCCATGCATAGAAATCTAGGGGAGTTAAATCTGGTGACCTAGGCGGCCATTCCGTGGGGCCCCTTCTTCCGATCCAACGGTCACTAAAATGATCATCCAGCCAGTTTCTCACTAGAACTGAATTTTATAGTTTCACCCCTAAGGAAGACAAGCTTCAAACAGTCCTCCTGAAGGGTATCGAATCCTCTACGGATCCGCAGGCGCTCTTAGCAGAGCTCCGTCAAGTGGCGAGCGACGATCTCGATTTTATCGGGGTCAGACCGTTTACCACAGTCAAAGCCAGACGGGAGAAACGGAAGTTACCATTCTTCCTAGTTCAGCTCTCGCCCCAAAGCAAATTGAGTGGTCTAAGGAATATAACAGTCCTGGATTACCAAGTTGTACGATGGGAAAAATTAAACAAGCAGAAAGACATGCTTCAATGCATGAACTGCCAAGGGTTTGGACACGTTGCAGTTAACTGTTGTATGGACCCAGTCTGCGTTAAATGTGGAGACACCCACAAAACAGGGGAGTGTAAACTCGGGCAAGATAGGGTCACAGATATGACCCAGTTAAAATGTGCGCTCTGCCGAGGCTCCGGGCACCCCGCAAACTATCGGGGATGTCCGAAGTTTCAGGAGATAAAGCAAAACAAAGCCCAAAAGAAAACAGTTGAGGTGAGACGCCCTGAAGTACGCCAGACAACAACTGCCGTCAATCCCGCAATTTCTTACGCCCAAATGGCGTCTGGAAAGGGAAAAACGGTACAGCCTCAACCACAGGTAGCCAAACAGGTCCAAGTACCTACGGCTCCTGTGCCAGAGGCAGATCTGATGCAGGTGTTGCTGACCATTCATGGTCAGTTAACCGACGTGCAAAAACAGATCAGGGAACAGGCGGCTAGGGTGGATTACCTCTATTCTATTCTGCCGGCAACGCGAAATGGTTAAAGGCGCGCTGCCTGAGCGACCCTTTAAGATCCTAGCTGTGAATGTAAATTCGCTGATTAGGACCGAACGTAGAGCAAACCTCTTTCATTTGCTGCAAGACCAAAGTCCTGATGTGTTTATGGCTAGCGAAACTAAGCTAAATCAGAAACACAAGTTGACTAATAAAAATTACAATATCGTAAGAAGGGATCGGCCCAACTCCTCTCAAGGGGGTGGGGTCGCAATCTTCATACGAAAGGGCATTAAACATAAAGTTATATATAATAGTGAAGTGCGAAGATTCGGGTTGCTAGAAGCCTGCATCGTTTGCATTCCTCTCCAGCAGGGGAAAAGAATGTACGCAATCGCGGTGTACGCACCTGACGCACCTCAGCAAGCTAATTTTATCGCAGAGCTCGAAAAACTTTTCGAATGCTTAAGACTGAACTTGGATGAGAATTATTATCTCATGGCAGGGGACTTAAACGCCAAACATGTAGATTGGGGAAACCAAATACAAAATCCTAGAGGGAACCATCTTTTTAATTGGATGGGTCGATACAGTGTTGAGTGTAGGATCGACCTTCTGGCCTCAGATAGACCGTCATTTCCGAGAAGTGGTAGTTTTCTGGATCTTTTACTGCTTGACTCACGACTAGTTATAACTGACGCAACAAATCAACAGACAAGAAACTGTTTACGAACGATTGAATACGACAGTGATCACTGCGGACTTGCCACCGTAATACAGCTTCCGAGCGAACTTGTGGAGTTGGATGAGTTTGTGCCTGTGCACTCTTACAATTTCAGTAAGACGCGCTGGCCACGCTTCTCCATCGCCTTGGCAAGAGAAATACGTTCCGATGACATTTCTCCACCAAATGACAGAAACCTGACGAACCTCGAGATCGACGGGTTTCTGACTCAAATGGATACGACTATAAAACGAACAATGGACAAAACAATCCCAAAATATAAGGAACAAGACCCTACTGGTTTATACAAGAACGCGACAATCGACGCACTACACCGACAAAAAAGTGGACTGCTGACTAGGTTGAAACTTCTTTACAGACGTTTCACGGACACACGTGATCTGGAGATTAGGACATTGAAGTCGTCGATCAAAAACATTAATGTTCTGATTAGACAAAACTATAGATTATCTATTAATTTATATTGGGATAACAGAATTCGGGCTGTTAATTCTAGCGACCCTAGTATGTTTCCCCAAATAAATAAGATATTTAGAAGAAATGATCAAAACGATCTTCCATGTCTTCAACTCCAGAGGACAACAGATAACGAAGACCTACTAACGATTGCGGGAATTGATCCGGAAGATGCCGTTTTCGATGAGAATTTTATATGATAGAAGATCCTCAAGAAAAGGTAGAAGCTGTAGGGGCTGCTTTCCAGCAAGTGTATAAGGTGAATGCTAGCATTTGTCCGAATCATGACCTGGAGAACAGAGCCTTACTGCACAACTTCTACCTTGGAAATAACATTACGCAATGGCGATCTGAGAATACTGGTTTCACCGGGTTCAATGACGAAAACTTGGCAAACGCCACCATCGCCGAGCGAAATGGACCCAGTTCATTGTTAATTTCGAAGGTAGAATTTCAGTTAATTTTTCAAACATTAAAGAAAAAGAAATCTGGGGGGTCGATGGTATACCAAACATTGTTTTACGACATCTCCCTCAGGAAGCAGTAGACATTTATACCACACTGTTCAACAACGCATTGAATAATGCATATTATCCAGTGAGTTGGAAAACAGCTGTGGTCCATCCACTCCCCAAAAAGGGAAAGGACAGCTCCAATCCGGCAAATCTTCGGTCGATAAGTCTTCTTCCAAGTATCAGTAAGGTATTCGAAAAGATTCTCAATAGAGCTCTGTTTAAGTGGGCTGAGGACAAGAATATTATTCCAGACAATCAGTTTGGCTTTAAGGCGGGACATGACACTATTCATGCTGCGTCTAAGTTAGTTTCTGATGTTCAATGGAACAAAGCGAAAAATCAATGCACAGGTGCCGTTCTTGTTGATTTAGAGAAGGCTTTCGACACCGTATGGTTAGAGGGTCTTTATCTGAAATTAACCAGATTTGGCATTAGTAAACCACTGTTATATATGCTTCATGACATGCTCAATGGTAGAAAGTTTGTTGTCAAAAGTGGCAATGTAACTTCCACCACAACTTTTGATATTAAAAACGGTCTACAGCAAGGAGCTGTGAACTCGCCGATTCTTTTTAGTATTTACACCAGCGATCTGATAGGTAGTCTCACTCATGCGATTGCGTATGCCGATGACCTTGTAGCGTACAGGACGGGTCCAAAAGTTGAAGTCATCAGAATTCTCTTGCAGCGTGACTTCGACAAGATTCAGCGATATTGTGATGACTGGAAGTTAAAAATTAACTTTCAGAAATCAGAAACTATCCTGTTTAGAACCCCTTTGTCTAAGGCTTCTAGGGATACAAGAAAGAACTGGAGAAATCTAGTGATCGTTGGACCAAGTGGACATCAACTGGCGAGTAAAGATGTAGTAAAGTACCTTGGTATCTGGCTAGATCAGTATCTATATTTCAATCGACATATAGATGCTGCTCTGGCCAGAGCTAGGGGAGCGTTTGCTCTGACAAGACGGTTGTTTTATAGCAGCCGCCTTGAAAACAGGGTGAAGGTGATTTGCTACATGGCCCTCATCCGGCCGATGATTGCCTATGGGTGCCCTGTGTGGTTTATCGTTGCCCCATCTCAAATGGAAAAGATTCGGGTGTTTGAGAGGCAGTGTCTTAGAACCTGTCTTGGATTACACAGAACACCAGAGTCGGAGTACAAACATTATTATGCCAACGAGGTCTTATACAACGGGGCCAATATAAATAGGATAGATAACTTTTTAATTAAGCTGATTCGGGGTCACATTGCAAGAGCGATGACCTCAGCCAATGGACTTATTTTCGGGGTTTATTACCCCAACAACGAATATAGTGAGAGCGTTTGTCTTAACGGTTTCATCCCGCCCGAGACATTCCTCTATTTAGACGGTCGGGGGCTGATACAGGATAGATTGGCGGTTCCGTTAATCTACCACGTCGGCCGTAGAACTGTGGATCGGCGAATCCTGTATGGTCGAGACGTCGACTCTGGGAACGGAGCAGAGCATCTGCGGTTCAGTAGAGCTGTGCCCCTTCGGGACAAAAGGGACTTTTATAAGCAAGTTCGAAAATACTGGTGGTTGGGTGACCACCTTGATATTGATGGTTAGTCAAAGTTGTTGCCTTGGCCGACCTACGTATTTTTAAGTAGTATAGGTATATTTATGTAGGACAGTGGTGGCACCAAAAAAAATATAAAACACATAAACTGCATCTGTTGGTGTGTATGTGCATTTGGCGCTGTTCAATATGTATATATATCAATATATACATATTGATAACCGTGTGTGCATATATGCATTGGCTGCTGCACCAAAAAAAAAAAAAAAAAAAAAAAAAAAAAAAAAAAAGCTGCGGGTGGCTGTTCTAGTTTTAAGTTATTTTAAGTATTTTTAAGTAGTTTTAAGTTTTTACGTATATTTACATATATTTTAGTTTTATTTAGGTTAATTTAGTTTTATTTAGGTAAAGGGTAGTCTTAAGTTTTTTATATAAAATATAAAATAAATGTCTTGAAAAACGAGTTTTTAAAAAAAATTTCTCGTTTAGTTTTAAGTAATTTTGAATTTTAATTTAAGTTAGTTTTTACGCCCAAAGGCATTTTTAATATATAGTTATAGTATAATTTAGAGCGCCCGTATGGGGCCAGTAAGTTAGTTAAGTTATTCTGTAAGCTAGTTTTTAAGGTTTTTGTCTAGCATTTAAGTAGTTATAAGTTGAATTAAAAATAAAAATTGAATTAAAATTGAAAAAAAAAATCACCTGTAAGCTGTAGTGTGCTGGAGCACCATCTTGTTGGTAGATTAAAGTATCTGCTATAACCAATGGAACGCTGTCTAATAAATCGAGTAAAAGGTCTCGTAGGAATTGCAGGTATGATTCTCCATTAATAATGGAATTCAAAAACCGGGGCCCGATCACAGTGTGTCCAACAATACCAAGCCAAACATTACAACTAAAGCGGTGTTGTGATTTGTTTTGCTTTTTTTTGTGTGGATTGGCGCTACTCCAATAATGTAAATTGTGGAAGTTAGTAACCCCATCCCTAGTAAACTGTGCTTCATCCGTCCAGAATATTCTTCTAAAATAGTTTTTTTCGGTTTCATTTCTAAGTAGTAATGTTCTACAAAATTCGGTTCTCAATAACTTGTCGTTTGAGGTGAGTTCCTGAACAGGCGTAAAGTGGTACGGGTGTAAATTTTCCGCCCGAAGTACTCGACATGCTCTAGATTGGGACACTCCAAGCATAGTGGATATCTTTCTTGTACTGACGGAGGGATTATTTCGGACTTAATCCAGAATTCTTTCATCTAAGATTCTTGACTCATCAGAAACTGGCCTTTCGCTTCTTCGATGCTCCAGCACTCCATGATCTCTTAGACGTCGGTGGATTCTTGGAAACGTGCTATGATGGGGACACCTCCTATCGGGATATCTTTCAGCGTACAGTCTTTCGGCTTCACGACTTCGACCATTAGCTAAACCGTAGCAGAAATGCATGTCCGTTAATTCTTCTCGGGTGTATGAGCTTGACATCGTTACGTGTTAATGAGTTAATATTCAAATTTGAAATAATTACTAAGCAAAACTGCAATGCCTTTTATTTATCTTGCGTTGCAATTTTCTTTTTTTTTTCATTAAAAAAAATGCGGTTTTATTGTCCCTATTGTCCCCATAACAGGTAGAACCCATGGGCTGCGTGCAGGCCAAGGCAAAAATATTGACAGGTCAGTTTTCAGAAGTTATCAATGAAAATAATATTAATCCAGGGTTATTCCAATACTATTTAATTTTATTACGTTCTCATAAAACTCCAATTAAAAAAAAGTAAAAAAACTAAGATTAATGCTAAATAAATAAATAAATTGCTTCGTTACAATAAAAATAAATGTTTTTCTTAGAAAAAGGTGGTTTTGGTTTTTTTTTAATTTCTTGAGAACGACATAAAATTTTTGCATCCGGTTTTCTTATTTAGACTTAAAATTAATAACAGCATTGAATTTTGAAATAAAAAATTAGCACTTACCTTCGTAAAATTTTGAAAAAAATGAATTTGAAATTTTTTTTTCAATTTTTTTTTTCAAAATTTTGACTTTGAAAATTAATATTTCAAAAACTATTTCTTAGAATAGATTTATTTAAACACAGAATGAAAGAAAAAGTTATTGGCTTTTCAAAAACGTATCGCACAGCATTGTGAATGAAGCCGTTGATTTTAAGTAATTTTTTTCCCATTTTAAGTCAGTTTTTTCGAAAATTGCCCCTCCTGGCTAAACGGAGGGGAATAGACCCCCCCCTCCCATACGATTTTTTCTTGTCTCAACGCAACCTACACGCCCTAGCATTTTGTCGCATTGCTCATGACTCACCCTGTATATTTCCGGACGATTTTATTCTTACAGTTTTCTTTTCTACTCCTGATGTATAACTCTGTTTCCAGCCAAAAGAAGAAAGAAAAACTGACCACTTTAGAGCAGAATTATTGGAAGAAAAAAATTGCTGTTCGTTCCGATTCCGATTCATAAAAGTGAAGAAAACATCCTTGGGAATATTAAATATTTCAGCACGTTTGCCAGTTCAAATAGCTAAATGGAAACCAAGTTGTTCATACTCATCTAATAAGTAAAAGTATATAAATAAAATGTAACTAATATTTTATAGTTACATTTATGTTATAGCAGGTATTCTTTTTCGTAGCCATCGTATATATATTCTCTTTTTCTCCAGTTTTGTGGGGAGCGAATGGTTTCACAATGAATAAGAATGTAAACAAAGTAACTATATAGTGGTAGTTTGATTTTGATGGTGTTATTTTTAGTGTTGTTACCTATTAATATTATCATCATAGAAGCTCTTTTGATGTCATAATAATTTTTAGTACTATCTTGTTATTTTAATTTTCCTCTAAATTCATATTTTTATTGAGTTCGCTGGTTGTGCGTGTCTGCTCGTGGTTGAGTTCATACACGTGATAAATTTTTTCAGGTTCGAATCCCAGACAAGACTATTTGTTCTTACTTTCTTTTTTTTTTTTTTTTTATTTAATTTTTGTTGTTTCTTGATTCTTTATTATTATGAATTGCTCAGCTGTTAAGTGCCTTGAGCATTCGGACTCAGTCCCCCTTTTCGAATGCTTTGGTTCTTGTGGTCAATCTTTCCACGCCAAGTGCCTTGGCTCAACTAGTGCTTTTATTGAAAAGATAATTTCTTCAAAAATTGCTTTTTGGTATTGTGCTAATTGTAGGCAACTGTCTCTTTCCCAACTTTCTTTCAAAATGTCGGCTTTGAAAACAGATGTCTTGAAAATTTCGAAGACATTTGAAGATCTCTTAGTGCATTTCAATTCTATAATTTCAAATGTCAACTCGTTTCCGTTAGCAACTGAAACATCTGTTAAATCATCTTCAACAGATGATGAAAACTTAGTTTCAACTGAAATAATAAATCAAAAAAATTCTAGTTCTTCTAAGAGCAAGAAAAGAGGCCGTGAGTGTTCATCGTCATCGAAAAACCCTTACCCTGCTCCTAAACGTACGAACCTTAGGAGCAATAATAATAAAACAGTTGTAAACGCTTCAGTTCCTGTCCAGGAAATGAACATTTCACCCGCCATAATTTTAAATGCTGACTTAGATCAACCAATAGCTTCCGTTGATACGCCCATCCAAACAGTTGACATTGAAAATCCTACCATTAGTTCTCTTTCCGTGATAACCTCTGTAGCACCGAAAAAAATTGAAGCAGTACCTAGGCCAAAATTAATATTTGTGTCCCGACTGGACCCCAACCTTCAATCCAGTGATATACTCCAACATCTGGTGGACATCAAATGTATCTCTTCTTCTTCATGCATTAAATGCATTAAAATCAGTAAACCTGATAGCTTCGTATCCTCTTTCAAAATAACAGCTCCCCCATCATTATTTGATTCTCTTTGTAATAGCAAGTATTGGCCTACCGATACTCTTGTTAAGGAATTTTTGGTGCGTTCTAAACAAAGAGTTAATCGAAAATCTTCGGAAATCCCTGCTTCAAAAAACTAAATAGGTTATCCCTCTTCTACCAGAACGTTAGAGGGATTCGCAGCAAAACTGCTGAAATATTCAAAAAATCTCAGGCATTTCCGCATGATATCATTGTTCTTACTGAAACATGGCTCAATGACACCTTTTTAGACAAGGAAATTTTTGACGAAGAGTTCAATGTTTTCAGAAGAGACCGTCATGTAGATAAGCCCAAAGAAGTTGGTGGTGGTGTTTTGATAGCTGTTCGTAATCACCTCACATCTAATCTTGTCTCATTCCCTTTTAATGTATCAATTGAACTTATTTGCCTTAGAATTTCAATTGAATCCAAAGATTTTTACATTCTGAATGTTTATATTCCTCCTAAAAGTCCAGCAGCAATTTATTCTGAGGTCTCCTTAGCTTTGGATCATGTAATTGTTACAGCTGGCTTTAATAGTAATATTTTACTGGTGGGTGACTTCAATTTGCCTAACGTTAATTGGATCCCCTCAGAAGACGAGTCGTATTTTGAAGCATCCTCTACTTCCTCTCAACAGGAGCTTCTTCTTTTGGATAATATTATTTGTACTGACTTACAGCAAGTAAGCTGTATTAAAAACTTAAAAAATCGAATTCTCGATTTAGTCTTTTCATCTGACGCTGCTAGTGTTGTTGTGGTAGAATCTGCCACAGCCTTATCTAATATAGACAGCTACCATCCTCCCCTTGATATATTTTTGGATTTGAGCTGCCATTTGCTCAATAACACTCAGTCTCATGACTATTCATATTCTCTTGATTTTCGTAAAGCTAATTTTCAATTACTTTATGATGAATTAAGTTCCTCTGGTATTTCAGATATTTCTTTAACTAATATTGACGTTGCAGTTACTGAATTTTATACTATTTTCAATAACTGCTTAGCAAAATCTGTTCCTACTAAACTCTCTAAAACTTCCCAAGTTTCACATCCATGGTTTACAAAAGAGCTCACATCTCTTCGTAACAAAAGAAATAAGGCTTGGAAAACTTATATCAAAAGTCTTTCTAGTTTGGATCATAATGTGTATATTTCGCTTTTTGAGCAGTTTAATAACCTTTCTAAAAGTTTATACTCTGACTACTTAAAGGAAATGGAGGTTTCATTGAAACTTGATCCGACTTTTCAAAAGCTTTTGACCAACTTTCCCACGACATTATAATTTTTAAACTTAAGGCCTTTGGATTTCCTGCTGGATTTATTGATTGGATATATTCTTATCTTCGAAATAGATCCTACCAGGTGAAATTCAGAAAAACATTTTCAAACCCTTTTACTGCCAACTCTGGAGTACCACAAGGAAGTCATTTAGGTCCCATTCTTTTTATTCTTGCTATTAATGATGTAACATCATGCATTCGCAATAGTGAAATTCTGGTTTTTGCTGACGATATGAAGATTTTTAAATCTATATGCTCAAGCGGTGATCGTGTGAATCTGCAAGCCGACATTGATAGCTTTTGTACTTGGTGCAGCAAGAATGGATTAAACCTTAACCCAGCGAAATGTCAAACTATGACTTTTTCAAAGAAACGAGTACCAATCATATTTGACTATAATATTTCACAACATACATTGTGCCGTGTTGTTAGTTTTAAAGATCTTGGAATCGTCTTCAATCCAAGTCTAGATTTCACAGAGCACATCAACTCTCTTGTTAAAAAGGCTAACTCAATGTTAGGTTTTGTAAAAAGATGGTCCAAAGAGTTTCAAGACCCTTATGTTACCCTATCTTTATACAATTGTTTTGTTCGTCCGCATCTGGAATACGCATCGCAGGTATGGACTCCGTTCTATGATGTTCATAGATCTAGGATAGAGGCAGTTCAGCATAATTTTGTTCGTTTTGCTTTAAAAGGTCTTCCCTGGACAGATCCTTATAACCTTCCACCTTATGAACACAGAATTCAGCTTCTACACATTCAGTCCTTGTTACAGAGGCGTGTAAATAACGATATAGTTTTTATCCACCAACTTCTTTCGGGCGCATTAGATGCACCTGATCTACTTACTTGTGTTGGACTCAATTATCGTGGGGGTGCTCACCATCTGCGTAGCCTTGAGCTCCTACATTGTCCACACCATCGGACTAATTACGGTATGAATGAGCCGCTTACCCGCATGTGCAGGCTTTTCAATTTAAATTCTAAAATTATTGATTTTAATGACAATAAAATAAATCTTAAAAATGTACTTAAAACCAGTGCTCCACGCTTTTAGTTCATGTTTTATGTATTTTGTATTGTTAAAATATATGTTTTATTGTATTATAGTGCTTGTGTTATTGTAGTTATTTGTTTTACATTACTAACAACTAACACCAGCACTAAGTGATGAGCCAGTGGAACACATATAATGTGTTGGCAAATCTTTGTTCATAAGCTGAAGCTTGCTCTAAGCTCCTTATGAACAGGATCTGATAGTGTAAAAAAAAAAAAAAAAAAAACTATTGTCGGTTAATTTTCTCCATTGCTCGTTAATATCCAGAGTTTAATTAAACGCAATTTACAGAAACATAAACGAGAAATTCGACATCAATGTAAAAACAAACAAAAATAAAAACAATTGAAAACAATCCAACGAGCAAAGCAAACATATTACTCCGGCTGTTTCACTCAGTCCTTCAAAACATTGAAAATTATCTACCGGCTATATATTTTAAGTTTATATGTTTATATTCGCCATACCTACTAGTGTGTTAATTTAGACACACGTTAATGTTGACACACGCCCTAAGATCTAAAATTAATTCCATAGCATTTGTAATGACGACATTAACCATCGCGTAAATTTAGGAAGGATGAAGTAGAAGGAACACTCTGCCATCTAGTGTGACCAAAATACACGCTTAACTGAAATTAAGACACTTTACTGCTGTTTTTGACAACAGGAGTGCCAACGCTTGATCGTACAACACGGCCTACTCAACTGGCTTTTTCGTGCCTATATAAAACAGAGACGCTGAGATATACTTAACTAAAAGGAAGATTCGTTACAGACGTTAAGAATGAAAGGCAGGTAGATAACAAGACTTCAGACATTGGACAATGCAAAGTCAACGTTTTGTTTGTCATTTCGTTGAAACTCACTGGCAGATCTTAATAGTTAAGGTGTGAGGTAGGGGTGTTGTGACAACCTTCAAGATAATTTTAATTTAAAGGGTTAAAAAGAGGTTGTTATTTCAACCTTTCAAAGTCGAACTTTCAAAATCTGCATTATTTTGGTAAGTACATGTAATATGACCGAATGCGAAGCAAAATCAGACGGATATGATCTAACTAATACAGGTTTTTATAGAAATGCCAACAAAAAACTTTAATTCCAAAACATAATAACAAATAAAAGACCACTATAAGGCAAAAATAGCTTTCAAGTCTGCGTTTCCTCTGAGAAATAAACTTTTCACCAACATTAAAGATAGAATGAATACTTTGGAGAAAGCAGATGTGTTCTATAAGATCAAATTTTTAGGAGGGAAGGAGGCAGCATGTTTGCCCGTTTTCATAGGAACCTCGAAACAAACATGGAGGAATCGCACATCATGACCATATGATGATTTGAATTGCGGAGCTTCCCATAAAACGGCGTTAACTCAGCATTGCATGGAAGAGAAGCATATACCGGATTTAGATAATGTTGAAATTCTTCAATCGGAACAACATTACTCTAAAAGAATGTTGCTAGAGATGTTGCACATCTTAGACAATACCAACGCCGTCAAACGTAGGTCAGATTGTGACAATTTAAACAATGCCTATAGCCAACTTACAGAAAAGCCAGCATCAAAAAGTAGGTTTAAAAAAAGATGATTGTGTAGTGCTGTGTAATGGGACATTTTAACTACCGTTAGTAATTTGCTTTTAAATAGTGAATTAGAAAAAAGTTTGATTTAAATAATAATTGTTTATTTTAGTTACTCTGAAATTAATGTTTTACCATCTTTAACTTTAATTTAATATATATTCTTGTTTGAGATTTATTGTAAGTAACTTGGACGTCACATTTTATAAAAATTGCTTTTTTTTTTTTTAAATGTATTATAAATTGTGTACTAATGTATGTATGTATTATTCTGTTTCTTTTGTAAGAAATGAATAAAAGCCTGATGAATAGTACAAACATACTCCAAACGTTGCAATTAATAATTAACATCAAAAAAGAAAATGAATAAATATAATAACAACAACTATTGCACGTTGTTAATTTGCATTTTTAATTTTTATTTATTTATTTATTTAGTTTCGTTAAATTCTAACGGTAGATAAACATTGTTTATAAAACTTATAATTAAAAACTTAAATTTAATGAACATTATTAATAATTTTGATTAAAAAATATTGTTTTTACAGTATTTGATTTAACATTGTCATTGCTAGAGTTAATGAGATTATAATTATTATTAAAAATTTTAATTAAAAGATTCAATGGGCTATTAGCGCCATAGTTTGATCTACTGTAAATGTTGGAAATTGGCAACTGCCTTCTCAAACTATATCGATTAGCATTGAATTTAAATCGACTGAGGATCGACGGAGCTAAAATTGATCCATTAATTATACCGACTATAAAACAAAATTGTATATACGCTCTGTGGCTCGATAGAGATGGAAGATTTATTAGTTGAAGTCTTTGAGCGTAAGGAGGCAAAATGATTCTATCCGACCATGGAAAGAAACGTAAACAAAATCTCATAAATCTTCTTTGAACGGACTCCAATCTATTTATGTGAACCGTATAATATGGTGCCCATACAATACAACCATATTCTAAAATTGATCTTACAAATGAGACATAAAGAGTTTTAAGAACATAGGGATCACGGAACTCACGAGAAAAACGTTTAATAAACCCAAGAGTCATGTTTGCTTTTTTAATAATATGGTCAAAGTGGTCAGTAAAAGTTAGTTTTGAGTCCAACACTATCCCAAGATCAGTAAAACTAGACACATTACAAAGTGGTAACGAATTCAACACATAATCATAAACCAGCACATTTTTTTGCGTGTAAAACACATTGTTTTGCACTTGTCAACATTTAAAATTAAACTATTAATATTGCACCATTCCCTAAATCTATGTAGATCTTCTTGTAAAAGTTTGCAGTCTCCAATAGAGGTTATTTTTCGAAAGATTTTCACGTCATCAGCATAAATAAGACACATAGAATTAACTAAAACGGACGGAAGATCATTAATAAATAACACAAATAATAAACGACCAAGATGGCTACCCTGAGGTACACCTGAGTTAACAGTGAAACATTTAGAACGTTCACCTCTGAAAACAACACTGTATAATCTATCTTGAAGATAGGACGATAACCACAAAACAAATCTGTCGTTTAGACCAATAGTTCTTAGTTTCTCTAAAAGTATATGATGACTTAGTTTGTCAAATGCTTTACTAAAATCAGTGAAAATACAGTCAACTTGTTCTCTTTTTTCAAATACGTCAGTACAAAATGTCGTTAACTGCAACAAATTTGTTATTGCTGATTTTTTCTTAACGAAACCATGTTGGTTGTCACATAAAACAGAGGAAACATGAAAAGAAAGAGTATCACAAATAATAGATTCAAACATTTTAGGAATAACTGAAAGTTTTGCAATAGGTCTATAATTTAAAACTAAGCTCTTTTTACCTTTTTTGTGAGTAGGAATAAGGAATGCATATTTCCAAAGGTTGGGAAATTTGCAACTACGTAAGGACTGATTAAAAAGCAAAAACAACGGATATGACATATATATTGCACATTTTTTTAACATAACTGAGGGAAAGCCATCAGGACCTGGAATTAAACATTCATCTAACTTTTTAATTTGCTCTAAAATAGTTGCCTCTGAAATAGTAAAATCTATCGAATTAAGGTGTGAAAACTCATTAACTGAAAATATATTCGTTTCGGAAGAAGAGTCATCTTCGAATGCGCATTGAAAGTACTCAGCAAACATATTGGCTATATCCTCTGGGTAATGGCTTTCTGAATTAATATAGCTCATATTGCTTGGGTACCCATCAGATTTTCTTTTGCAATTGACAAATTTCCAGAATTTTTGTGGATTAGATTTAAGATCATTTTCAGTGTTAGATATAAAGTCTGAATAAAGAAAATTTGAGTAATTTATAAATTCATCTCTAAACATAATGTAATCATTTTGAGCTTCATCACTCCAGGATCGATTCAACTTCACCCAAGCCTTATTTCTTTTATTTTTAAGTGTTTTTATATGGAGATCAAACCATGGCGGAGTGTTACTAGTCGGTCTTATTTTACGTAAGGGAATAGTTTCCAAAAAGCAGTCAAATAAAATTTTATAAAATCGAAAGACCATTTCATTTAAGTTGACGTTTAAAAATATGTCATCCCAGTTAATATCATTCAATAATAAGTAAAGTTCAGAAAAATTACATTTTTTAAAATTGAATTCATGCGTATTCTTACAACGATAAGTTAAGTTATTGATATTTAGGTTCAAAGAAATAGTTAATGCAGGATGATGACGATCTTCATCGACGAGCTTCGTATCGCTAAGTAATACAGTTCCATCAGAAAAATTGATTTCCGAAAAATATGTCAAATCCAAAGTTTTGCCAAACATATTTTTAATACCATTAAGTTGGTTAAGTCCAAATGAGTTCATTCCGTCGATAAAAATAATTTCGTTGTTATTTGACGCATTGAGAGCGCAAAAAGATTCAGATTCTGCTGACTTAGTCCATTCAAGGTTTGGAAGATTGAAATCACCAATTACTAGGAGTTCATCATTAGGTTCAATTTTATCATTTACAGCTTCCAAGCAATCATTTAACTTGTTGTACACTTCGTTATTGGAAGAGGGAGGGATATAACAAACAACCACATATAAAAAGCCTGTTTGAGTTTTTATTTTAACACATAGTATTTCCAGGTTGGAGTCCAAAAAATCGTCGACAAGATTACAAAACAAATGATTACGAACAGCTATCAGCAAACCTCCTCCTACGGTTTGTATATTCGCAACATTGTGGCCATCGCGGCGAAATATAATAAAGCTGGAGTCGAATAGTTCACTATCAGCAAAAAATGAATTAAGCCAGGTTTCCGTGAGAATAAGAACATCGTGGGGAATATTATTCATATTTTTATAAACCTTGTGGGTCTTTGTCCGGAGGCCGTTGACGTTCTGGTAGTATATTAGAAATTTTTGTAGCTGCGTCTGTTGGGGTTGCGCATTGTCATTGGTTGCAGAAAATGCTGAGTATTATTTGTTAATTTTCTATTTTGATACTCGTGCATAATTATTCCTTTTGGCCAGAGCGAAACAGAGTTGAGGAGGTGGAAAACAGAGTCTGGTACTCTGATCTTAAACGAGGAATATTTAGAATAGTTACGATGGAGCATTTTTTCGACGATAGTAGAATTTAGCGTTCCAATTTTCGATTTAATGTAGTTTTTTACATCAAGGGCATTGGTTGATGGCGCAAGTTTTGATATAAATAAGGTTTTATGTCCTTCAACTATTTTCAAACCAGATTCAAAAGGAGATATGAAGTCACCTTCAGTAAATGGGACTATATGATGCGGTGTAATGACAGGAGGAGGAACCATTTCAGTAGAATGTTGATCAATTGTTAGCGAAGAAGTAGTTGGTTTAAATGCGCAATTCGAAGTTGTTGGAGTAGGTAAACAATTGGAAATGTTTAAGCCAGGTAATGTTGGCGAAATAGGTAGATTAGATGTAGCTGTTTTCATTGTCTCTGGGAGAGAAGAAGCGAAAATCTTTTTTGCAGATGCTGATAATGTTAAATCAAGTTCATCACTTTTTCGCTTGAGGGAATTTTAATTAACATCTTTTTATTATTATCGACCTATAGCCCACAAAAACAATTATATATCATTTACTATACAAAGGTCACTAAAAATTCGATTTAATTAATACATAATAACTGCATGCTTAAGGTTCCGATTTGATTCACATCATTGGAAATTGCAGATAGCATTAATTGTTATACCAAAGCAAGGTAATCCAGCGAGCCAAGTATCATCTTACAGACAAATATCGCTTATACCAAGAATGGGAAAAGTTTTCTTAAAACTAATCCTGGAAAGGCTAAGAAAAATAATAGAAGAACGAATGCTAATATCAAACCATAGGCTTGGATTTAGAAATAAAAATTCTCCGATAGACTATTGTACACCGAAATACGGGTGTTGTTGAAAAAGCACTTGAAGAAAAAACTAATATATTTCGCTCTATTCTTATTTGTTACTGAAGCCTTCGACCAGGCTCGGTATTTAAGAGTTGAATACAATATTCACAGCGAATGTTTCCCAGGCAGTTCTTTTAAACACTCAAATTATATATACGAATACGGTATATCGTATATGTATACGACCAATACCACAAGGAAGAGACTTAGGACCAACCCTGTTTATGTTATATACCCAGGGATATTCCAATCAATATTATTGCTATCAGGACCACATTTGCAGATGATGCTGCGAAGTTGTCAAAGTTGTCGAAGTTGGCATTATTCATTTTATATGTTTATTTATTTATTTATTTAATAAACTAATAAATAATTAGTTACTAAATAATAATTTGAAAAATTAAATCTTTTTTCGGATGATATTCTTTCAAGAATGGTAAATACTACCCATAAAGCCTTTCCTTTGGCACTTCGAGGTATTAAAATGAAAAAAATGTTGGATATGACTTAAAAGCTAAAAAAGGCCATTCCTTAGTTGTAGTTGCAGTTCTGAAGTTTCAGAATAAATATTTTGGAATAGGATTATATTATCTAAAGCAGCGCACCGATTTAGGTGTTAGACACGGTTTTGTGCCTGTGTCTCGATCGGTGACATGTTTATGGGTGTGTGCGGGCACACCCATGTAAATTTTAGTTGCAAAGAAGGCTAAGATACAACAAAGAAATAAAATAAATAATGATAAAAATTTTATATATTAGTGTATTAGTATTAGTATATAGAAAACATTGCGCTTCGCCCGGTGCTAGCATGTGGGCTCGTCAGATGACGTCCAGAAAAAAGCACCTTGTCATTATGCATTTTAAAGATTTTTCTAGCTCAGCTTACATAACTTTTTTGACAAAAAACTAATGCGTAGTGACAAATTGCTTTTTGCTGGACGTACCTACCTTCAATATTTAACAAAGTAGTAAAATAAATAATGATACAAATTCTATATACTAATATGAAAATTAATTTAACAAGTTTATTTTTTATATTAAGAATATTCAATCAAGTATAAGACTTAGCATCATTTTATTTTAAGAGGACTTTTCTGAATTATTATTCAAAATTAAAGCGTTTATCGGCCTATATTCCACGAAAACCTTTAATATTGTTCAATATTTCTTGATAAACTTTACTTTTTACCTCAACTCAAATTCGATTTTTTCTGCATAGATAAAACTGTCTCGAAGTATGTTCTGGTTGTCGTACCTACTTACTAAAACATTTAACTGGTGCGTTAAGGTACTAGATATAAAAAAATCTTTGGAAAAGAACCCCCCTTTGTTTTCCAATATTCCCACCTTCTCCTCTACGTCAATGGAAAAAGATATTTCAAAGGGAAATGTGAAAGAAGATATCGGAATAGCTTGTTCAAATTTTATATACATACATACGCCATACGCATATACGCCAAAACTACTATGTCACCAGGGACTGTTGATTATGAAAACTGTATTTTAAGAACATGTTACGTTTTTATAAGATCAATTATTTTTATTCCTTAGTTATTGTTAATGGAAACCGATTTAATTACGGAGCGCATACTACGGAGCCTAACTGCAGCGTGTTATAAAATTAAAAAAAAAAAACTTTTTTATTCTTTTTCAATTGTTTATTTTGATGCTCTATTTAAACTTGCGAGTCGCAAGAAATAATTGCCACATGAGACTCACCTAATTAAAGTCGCTTCAATATCAAAAAGTTTGGCGAATGTAAAAGTCACTGCAATTAGCTACCCTTCGACAATATTTGTCAAAAGCGGTTGAACTGTTGTTTTTGGTAACTTCAAATAAAACTGCAGGTTTTGGGTTGGAAAGTTAGGGGATTTTAAATCGTTAATCAAGTTAATCAAGACAAACGTTCCTTGATATATGCAGTCAACAACAATTAAAGCTGATTTTAGTTTGTCATTACCCTGCAAATTCAACTTTATTAGAAACATGTGTTTTGTTTGCTTTTACATACAGGGATACTTTCATGTGTATGAAAAAAAATATTCTCAAATTCGATTTTTTCTGCATAGATAAAACTGTCTCGAAGTATGTTCTGGTTGTCGTACCTACTTACTAAAACGGTTAAATGATTACAAACTGAGAATCCAATTTCTTGGTAAGATCTTCCCATTACCATAATTTAATCTGTGAAGGTATATAATTCTTAGCTTGGCAATAAAAAACAGTGAAATAAGTGATTTCTTCCACTTCCTCGTAAAGAATCATGAAAAAAAAACAAAACAGCTCCATTAAGGTGCTTTACGAATACCTACCACCGCATGACAAGAATTGTTTTCTTCATCTTCCACCAACATCAAAAAACTATGCAGCGAAAAGAGAGTGAAAATATCAATTCCTTCAACAAGAATCATGACTAAAACACAAGAATCATGAAACAAACCTCAAGTAAGGGGTGTTTGAGTGTCTTGATTATGACATTCTGTGGGGGGGAAGTTGTGGACTGGGAACCTGGGCGTGCATGGTGGTAGAGCGCCTTATATTTTGTGCGCCATTAAAAACTTGGTGGTTTTTAGCTCCATGTTATTGGCGGAAGGGGAAAATGTTTATGCGCTTTGAGGTTGCTATGGTATACCTATATTAAACCAAGGGTTTGTAGTGTGCCCTCTAACACATACAGCCCATCAGGGAAAACAACCCCCCTATTGGGCTGGTAAAACTTGAAGATGGTGATCTTAAGCGCATAGAAAAGTACAGAATGAAACAGTAGTTATGAAACCGCTATGCGGCTACGCAAAATCTTATGGTTTTTAAACTATACTTGGAAAAACTTACATATTGCACATGAATGGAGGGAGATTCGGAAGTCGAAAAAATCAACACAGACAACAAAATGGTGATGGGATTAGATATGCACAAGCGCACAACGCGTGACCTCCCATTATTGTGACTACCCACTTCATATACACCCACATAGAAAGAGGATATAAAATTCACAAGCAATATTACTCGCAAAAGACTGTACTTACCTGTCTAAGATTTATATGAAAATTCATATTTGTATTTGCAACATTTAAGGAGGAAAAGTAATATTATTTTCTTGACAAAGAAAACACATGATAAAACCTTTATAAGCGGATTCATAAATTTGAAAGGAAGTGACATTGACGAACTTCATATGGACTGCCAATAGCCAACTTCACGCGTGTTCCAACATAACTAGTAGTGGGGAATCTTCGTAGCATTGATGGTTATGCAATTCTTAATTAATTATTTTCTTTTAAAATATTTTGGTGGAAATTGTTATCAAACTATTTCTAGTTTACAAAACAAATCCTCTCCAAATGGCATTGACTTACTTGCTTATGAATATGTCAGAGTTCTCATTTAAATTTTTATGGCGGCCTAGAAGCGGCATCATCTCTTGGTGTTAAATACGTGTACTAATTTAACACCAAGAGATGATGCCGCTTCTAGGCCGCTCATTGACGTACTAGATATGGACCGCCAGTCGGTTGAAATATTCATACAAACAGCCAAGAAAAGTTGTTCCAGGTAAAAACAGTCTAAAAACGCCATCATCTTTTAGTGTTAAATACGTGTACTAATTTCGCCATTAGAATTTAAATGAAAACGATAATATATTCATCTGTAAGTAACTCATGACATAAGGAATGGATGTGTTTTGTAAAATAAAAGTCGTTTGATAATACTTTCCACCAAAATATTTCAATAGTAAGTAATTAATTAAAAAAATCATATCACTGCTACGCAGATTCCCTGCTAGTAGTTGATGGCGCCCCTAGTTATGTCGGAACACGCGTGAAGTTGGCTACTGGCGGTCCATACTTAATACGTCAATGAGGCCGCTCTTAGCAGAAAGAACTTTTTTGGCGGTTTGGTAAAGGTTGTAATATAGAACCTGTTTTGAATGTGGAACCCTTCCCTAAAACCAAAACTGTTAGTTCTATCTGCTAGATAATAGCTACATACTACAATTTGGTTAATTCGCATACGAAATACTCAAGTAACCAAGATACACAACTTTAGCCTTGATCATTTCACTGCAAAATGGTTTCACTTAATAGAACGAAATGGAAAATTGGCGCAAAATTTTAAACGATTTAGCATAATACTAAAACATATTTAGCATCAATACTAGGTTAAAAAACTATTGCTTTGTAACTAAGAATGATGCTAAATATGTTTTAGTATGATGCTTCATCGTTTAAATTTTTGTTCCATTATTATTTTTAATGGTCTTAAATAGAAAAAAAAATATTTAGTTATTGGAATAACTATTTTTAAGGCCAGATTTTTTGTATATTTTTGTATAAGTAAGAAAAAACAAGGTTCTTAAAAAAAATATAAAGTCTTGTAATATTGAACCCGAAAGCAAAAGTCATAACAATACCACGAAGCACCGCCGAAACCAAAAAGAAAGTCCTGGGACAGAAACAAAATATTTTTTTTGTTTATTAACTTTTTTTTATATACATTTTCTTATATACGTTTAATACGTAAACCGCGGTTTCATAAGACCAACTTATGTAAAAATTACTTAAAAAAAAACAAACATTTAACTGGTGCGTTAAGGTACTAGATATAAAAAAATCTTTGGAAAAGAACCCCCCTTTGTTTTCCAATATTCCCACCTTCTCCTCTACGTCAATGGAAAAAGATATTTCAAAGTGAAATGTGAAAGAAGATATCGGAATAGCTTGTTCAAATTTTATATACATACATACGCCATACGCATATACGCCAAAACTACTATGTCACCAGGGACTGTTGATTATGAAAACTGTATTTTAAGAACATGTTACGTTTTTATAAGATCAATTATTTTTATTCCTTAGTTATTGTTAATGGAAACCGATTTAATTACGGAGCGCATACTACGGAGCCTAACTGCAGCGTGTTATAAAATTTAAAAAAAAAACCTTTTTATTCTTTTTCAATTGTTTATTTTGATGCTCTATTTAAACTTGCGAGTCGCAAGAAATAATTGCCACATGAGACTCACCTAATTAAAGTCGCTTCAATATCAAAAAGTTTGGCGAATGTAAAAGTCACTGCAATTAGCTACCCTTCGACAATATTTGTCAAAAGCGGTTGAACTGTTATTTTTGGTAACTTCAAATAAAACTGCAGGTTTTGGGTTGGAAAGTTAGGGGATTTTAAATCGTTAATCAAGTTAATCAAGACAAACGTTCCTTGATATATGCAGTCAACAACAATTAAAGCTGATTTTAGTTTGTCATTACCCTGCAAATTCAACTTTATTAGAAACATGTGTTTTGTTTGCTTTTACATACAGGGATACTTTCATGTGTATGAAAAAAAATATTCTGGAAATAGAAAATTATAGGTAAAATGGCGGTTTCGCAGAACAACTGTTCCGAAGAAACCCAATTAGCGCCAAAAAAAAAACGCCGTTTTGATAATAGGAAATTATACTATTTTGAATGATATTACTTAAGTATACTCATAGAGATGGTGCGGCCCGGGAACTAAAACTTAAACGCATATAATCAATATAGGAAATTGATAAAAAGTGTGTATCAAGTTGAAATTTTTCTACATGTTCACAACTGTATTTTCATTTTTTTTCGTAGTTTCTTTACCAAATACAATACAAACAAAATAAAAACAAAAACTCAGTTTCGAAAAATATGGAGTCAGCTGGTTTGCGAGTTAAGGTATCGATTTGTGAAATTAAATAGATATTTAGAAAAATTTCCATTCAGGAACTTTAGCTAGAACTTTATTTAGTTCTTAAAACATCGTGAACGTGAACAATAACAATACATTTTTCCTTTTTTATTTCGACAGCAGCACTGCGTTTGCCTTTTCTAATACCACAAAAGATGTATGTAATTCGCCAAATCCTTCGACTTGACTCGTATCTTGCGTGTCATAATAAGGGCCTAAAGTTCGCTTAACTTAACAAATACAGCAATATAAATAGATACTAATTTATCTATACTCATTTCATATTTGTGAAAAAAATCTCTGTCTCGATAATTTGCCATCATACCTGTATTTGATCAAAGCCATTACCTGTTTTACAATTTTCATATATTTTTTTAAGCAATTATAACAAATTTTTTTTATAATTTACGAGTTTGGCGAAATTCCGTTTTCCTCCATGGACAATACATAAATTCTCCTTTTCTTTTCAGAATTGTCCGCAACAAGGCTGCAGAAAAGGCAAAGCATGTTCATCATCAGCAGCAGCAACAAACTCAGCAACAATCAAACGCATCGGCAACGGGAGCAAGTACCGCAGGCGGCAGCACCGGGACAGCAGGAGCTAATGGCAACACCAATGGGGGCGGAAGCAGTGGTGACGTTGGCGTCGGTGGTAATGCTGGTGCAACCGGTACAAATTCTGGTTCGGTTCAAAATGTTTCTGTTATAGCTCATGCTCCAGCCATGCAACAAAATCAACATCAGCAACAACCCCCACCAGCACTCATAAACCCAGGTAATGGTTCAAATCCTGGCGGTGGTGGTGGTAGTAATGTTGTTAATGGGAATGATGGTCAAGGTGAACATAGGACAGCTGGTTATAGTATAAACGGAATTCTAGGTATCCACCATGCAACAGACCCCAACGGCAACAATATCAAAAGAAAACGAATCGATGATCACGGTAAGTTTTATTTGTAAATTTTGCGATTTAATAAATTTAATGGGGAAAACACCTCAAACAATGATTAACCCCTTAAGTTATACTGGGCAAAAAAAAAAACAAGGACATGCATCATATCCGGTCAAATGGTGAATATCCGCTTAGCATTTCCGCCGGCTAACAGAAACATATAAAAGAAAAATGAAAAAAAAAAAATAGTACTATGTCATTTTGTATGGTTCGCTTCCTATATAGTCAGCTTTTGCCATGTCCATCCCCTGTTTTGTGTATCTCCAAAGCCGGACCCATACAGAAAGAGCACCCTACATGTGGAGATAAAACTTTACGACATTTGATGTTGTTACAATTGTTGCTCTTAGCCAGGCAGAACGAGGTTGTTTTCTGTTCGTTACGACTCTACTTTGATTATACGTAATTTTTTAACTTTCGTGTATTTTCACTGCAAAATAAAAGAAACACAACAAAATTCAACCCAAAGTAATGTCAAACGTTTTTTTTAAATGTCCAGTTCTGGGCAAATGTTCGTAATGTTATTATTTTTTTAAACAAAATGTCCTAAAGTCTTTGGGGAGATATGTTTATAGTGTAGTTGTATATGGTGTATATATAAGACAACTGGCCTTTAATATATATAAACAGACCTTTTTTGCCGACTGTCGCTAGAAATTTATTGCTGTTGTTATTTTTTGCTATATTTTTGGGTATATTGCAACGGACTTCTTTATTGTTTTTGGGTTAAGAGAAGCACTTTCACTGAAAATTAATTATTTTCCTTATTCTAATAGAGATGCCGAGTGTTAGTTTTTTTTTTGATACCGCAATAAGATATGCCATTAAATTGTTTTATTTAGAAAACTATTTCGGGCCGTAACTTTTAAAACGAAAAGGTCGGTTTAATTCATAGTACCTACAATATTGTGAAGACCGATAAAATTTTGACTGGGACTAGGTGAATTTTGTCGTGCCCATGTTTAGAGAAAAGAAACTCTAACGTCAGTTTGTTTGAGGTTATGGTATTGTTTATTCATCCCACAATGATGTATGCTAAGCAGAGATAAGCAACACAATAAGTAGCTTTTTAAGCTTATCTGAAATCCGAACCGGAAACACATAGGTAGACACATCTCAATTCGTCTGTATTTCAGCAATTACAATCAAGCTTTGTTGAAAGGGAAAAATTTCAAACTTGGTCGTGAGGACGAAATTTTCATTCAGATGTTAACGGTTTGCCTGGCAAACGACCTCAAAGTTGCATTTCCGGAACAAAACCATTAGCGCCATTTATTGAGATTAAGCAGAGACAACCACCAAAATGAGTTTTAACATATTAATATCCGAACCACCATAAACATCGAAAAATGGCGTTTATGTTTGAGGAAATGCTAAGCTGAGTTGCCATAATAAGTTTTTAAAAGTAGCTTATTGAAACTCCAAACCGGATGTAAGAAATTTTATTTTTTTATTAATATTATTTCAAATTTTAACCGGAAGCATTGAATAAATACAAATAGAAGGAAAAAATTGCCCCTAGATGCTAAATACGGTGCTAGTATAGTCTATTTAATGCAACAACCTTAACAAAATTGATCCCCAAGGGATATTAATATTTTTTATGGTTTCAAGATGGATATTTAGATAATGAAAAAGGGGTTGTTTTCATTTTGAAAAAGATACTTATACAAGTAACCCGTTCTAAGTTTACATCGGTATGAGGTGGGTATTTGGAAGAAATGAAAAGTGGAGCGAAGGGGTTGTTTTTTTTTTTTGTAATGTAGACATATCAATGGTTTTTGTTTACGTCTGGCAACAAAAAATCTGTTGTAGTAAGAGAGGAAGAAAGTGGTTAATCGCAGATTACTGTGTCAGAGCAATGCGCTGGCGCAATTGCGCTATGGCGCAATTTTTTTGTTTAGTTGCAAAATACTCTACTTCAATGACAAAATCGGTTGGTCTAATTTTATTTGGTTCTAACACAATTTTCAGTGTTAAAAGTTGGCAAGACATAAAGAAATGGAGATGGGAAAACTGGTTTTGTGTCAGGAAGCAAGGCAACACAATTTTACATTAAGTATGGTCTTTTTCGCGCAAGTCTACCAAGTACCGATTTTTGGTCCTTCCCTTTGGGTTAGCTACGTTCTCTGGGTTAGTTCAAAATAAATAAATTGCTTAATAAACAGGTTGAGGGTATCGTTATGACAAACTTTTAAAGGATGTTTAAAAAATTGCAAACTACAATGAAAAACAACGTAACAGTAACATTTCAGAGATTAACTTCAATAAGTAACAAAATAGAAAAGACACTGTTAGAGGCGTTTCAATCGGTTTATTTTTTATGTTGAACCATTGTATATACATTTTTATAGTATTTTCATGCTGAATAATCACCGCCTGGCCATCTTAAGAAACTTGTGAATAACACATTTTTAGGTTCGTGCATTTACTAGTTGTCTATTCTGTAACCCTGACAACAGTCGTAAACATATATGATTTTTGTTTTTTAAACGAATTTTTATTTACTCGTTTACGAATTCTTATTATTCGTTTTTTTCTATATTTGGCTGGAGATATAGCTATTTGAAGGAGTGCCAATTCGGTGGAATGTGTTGTGCATACGACTTCGAAGCCTGAGTAAATCTGAAAGCGTGGGTTCGAATCTCATGATGTGCATGTGAAAAAGTTTTTCATAATAAAATTGGATTAAAGCTCGATACCATTAAAGGAGACTGATGAAAGGAATTGGCACTCCTTGAAATAGCTATATCTCCAGCCAAAGATAGAAAAAAAAGATAATAAAAATTCGTAAACGAGTAAATAAAAATTCGTTTAAAAAATTGGTGGTAGCGCCTTTAAGTTGTTGTTGTTGTTCAAACATTCAATGAAAATTAGAATAATGGTCAGTAATAAAAAACTGACATTCTACAGTACGACGAATTGTACAATATAACAACAATAATAACATAAATAGTCCGGTATGTTACCAATCTTCCAGCCTCTCTCCCTTTCATATGTGCTAAAAATTGTAGTCTATCAAATAAGGTTAGGAGAAAAATGGAGGCGGAACAAAACAACATGCTTAGAGGCGCTTAGAAAAATGTTGAAGCTCCAAATGCGTTTAAAAAAAAAACAAACATAACATCTCGACCTGTGTCATCAGTGGTCTTAAGCGGTGGAATGCATTGTGCATACGACTTCGAAGACTGAGTAAATCTGAAAGCGTGGGTTCGAATCTCATGATGTGCATGTGAAAAAGTTTTTCATAATAAAATTGGATTAAAGCTCGATACCACTAAAGGAGACTGATGAAAGGAATTGGCACTCCTTGAAATAGCTATATCTCCAGCCAAAGATAGAAAAAATCGAATAATAAAAATTCGTAAACGAGTAAAAATAAATTCGTTTCAAAAATTGGTGGTAGCGCCTTTAAGTTGTTGTTGTTGTTCAAACATTTAATGAAAATTAGAAGAATGGTCAGTAATAAAAAACTGACATTCTACAGTACGACGTATAGTACAATATAACAACAATAATAACTTAAATAGTCTGGTATGTTACCAATCTACCAACCTCTCCCCCTTTGATATGTGCTACAAATTGTAGTCTATCAAATAAGGTTTGGAGAAAAATGGAGGCGGAACAAAACAACATACTTAGAGGCGCTTAGAAAAATGTTGAAGCTCCAAATGCGTTTGAAAAAACAAACAAACATAACATCTCGGCCTGTGTCATTAGTGGTCATAAGCGGTGGAATGCGTTGTGCATACGACTTCGAAGACTAAATAAATCTAAAAGCGTGGGTTCGAATCTCATGATGTGCATGTGAAAATTTTTTTCATAATAAAATTGGATTAAAGCTCGATACCACTAAAGGAGACTGATGAAAGGAATTGGCACTCCTTGAAATAGCTATATCTCCAGCCAAAGATAGAAAAAAACGAATAATAAAAATCCGTAAACGAGTAAATAAAAATTCGTTTAAAAAATTGGTGGAAGCGCCTTTAAGTTGTTGTTGTTGTTCAAACATTCAATGAAAATTAGAAAAATGGTCAGTAATAAAAAACTGACATTCTGCAGTTCGACGAATAGTACAATATAACAACATATATGATTTTTGTTTTGTTTACGACTCTTGTCAAGGAAATATGGATTTAAGAGCCAATAAAATTCATTACATATTATTAATTTATTTCGTAGACGACTATTGTTAGGGTAACAGAATAGACACTTAGTAAATGATAGAACCTCCAAATGTGCAGTTCACAACTTACTTTAGATGGCGCTGCTCCATGGTTGTACTATAGAAATTTATATACAATGTTTAAACAACTTCTAGTTTAAGAAAATTACTAGAGCTTCATTTTATAGCTCTAGCTCAATCAAGAAAGATTTTTTTTTAATATATATTTACAGAGGGAACTGCAGTTGGTAAATTTTTTCATCGGAATATCAGTAGCGCTGGAGAAATATAGGTAAAAAATTTCAATTCTCTACCTTAACTAGGATCAGAATTAAATGAAAACGTATGTAGAGGGCCCCCCAGTCGATCCATTTCTGTACTGAATAATAAGTAATCAGAGAGCAGTATAGAAACAAAATTTTAAAGTTTTAGCTCAATTAGGAGAGAAGATACAATAAAAATAGAGGTAGGTGGGCTGCAGTCGAACAGTTCTTACATCCGAACACCGGTAGCCCTAGAGATATCTACGTACGAAATTTCAAGGCTCTACCCCAATTTGGAACAAAATTAGGGAGCGCTACAGTCGGCTAATTTTCGTACTGAATCCTCAGTTATTAGAGAGCACCAATCAAAAAAATTTTTAAAGCCCTAGATCAATTAGGAGAGAAGTTGCTATCTACTTTCAAATTTCTAAACAAACTAACTGAGGAGTTATAACTAGGAAAGGAGTGATAACACATAGATTTATTAAGATATTACAAATATGTCACACGCATAACATACATGACATGATATCTATGTGTACGTAGCGAAGGTAGGTAGTTATGGAGACCAGATTATTGTTTGTTTTTAAGAAAGGTGGTTGTTTCTATTTTTAATTTTTTTTTTGTTGTGTTTGTTGAAGATGACCAATTTTTAGTTTTTTGTTCCTTATTTATTTAAAAAAAAAAAAGAAAGAAAAGAAGCTAAGTAAGTATAGGTAGGTAGGTATCTCATGTCAATGACAATAATCGATCTCTTAAAATGTTGTTATTTATGTACCTATACCTACCCACCTTTCATGTGAATTTTATGAAACATTCTTTAAAGAAGCGATCACAATTTAGTTTTTGTTCTAAAAATAAGAATAGGCTGTCGAAAAATCATAAATTGCCGGGGATTCTTAACAAATCTATAGGTACTACCTACCTATCTAGGGAGACGTAGATGTTGTTACTAAGGTAGGTATAATCAAAAGTAAATAGGTACCTAACTAGGTATTGGGTATTAGGTATTTGCCTACCTACCTAAATTCGGCACGAGTACGATAACTTTGGCGCCAAGAATTGATAACTGTTTTTTGTAAAACAAATCAATACAAGCATTTTTTAATATGGGTGGGGGGTATATCTCCCGCCGTTTGGGCGGGAGGGGCAATTTTATAAAAACAGTGCTAAAAGTTTAAAACAAATATTAAAAAATAAATGTAATACTAACAACTAAGTTTTATATCTTTTTTTAAAGCCAATACTTTTTTTATTAGATGTTTTTTTAAATCAAGTGAAACCTATGCATAGTCTTTGAAAAAACGGACTTTAAACTCAAAAATTGCAAAAAAAAAGGTAAAAAAAAACTTCGAAGTGTGATTTTTCAAAACTGTAAAATAAAATACTCTTTTTTTATAAAATTCGTTGCTCATATTAATTTTAAATCATAAACTGAAAACAAAATGATTTTATGTTTTCTGGTTTTTGAGAAAATGGAAAATTAGAAAATTTAAGCCCAAGTCTAGACGAAAAACTCGAGTCTAACTTTAAACTGGACCGAACCCATGTTTAAGTTGTATTTAACTCTGAAAAACTTCACAAATGAAATAATTTGTTAAGGGTCGCGAGTGATTTTCTTTTTCTTGCAAATAAAATTTTGGTAATTACCACTTTACGAACAAAAAAAAAAAACAAATACATAAATAGATAGTAATATTTCTACATATCTACCTACCTACAATAAGACAAATTTCAGCGGAATATATGTATATTATTCAAACAGATGAGGATATAATTATGCAACAGAACAATCGAGATGGAGAAACTAGATACAGCGGCATTTTATCAGACATTTTCCTAATTTTCAATTGATATTTGCATCGCGAATTGTGCTCATTTTAAATTTTATAATTTTCTGTTCCTAGACAAATATTATCAATAAAAAAAATATTGTTTTCAACCTTTCTTTTTCTTACTTAAAAAAAATCAAACTATCCCACTCACTCCAAATGTGGAACCCAAGTTTGGGACACGTTCCACGTTCCAGAACTGACAAAACATCTATGCATAACAACTGTGTCTAACCTGAATGTTAACGTTAGACCCCAGTTCAGAAGAATTTGAGTTTACAATATGTCTATGAATATGGGTCAATATGTTTAAATCATTATAATGTTTTTAAATAACTATATCCTTTATAGTTTAAATTTAATTCCATTGCCATTTTTGAACTAACAGATAACTGTATTTTTTTTGAAAATGATCGTTAATTCTTAAATAAGAACATAATAATGTTCTTAAAAAATTGTTTTTAATTTTTGACAAATCTTTAATCCCTGCAAAAATTATTAAAGTTTGGATGGAATTATATCAAAACCGTTTATTTAGTTTCAAGACTTAGTCCAGTCGTTTTAAAATCTTACTTTCCACATATTATGTACCTATTAGTAAATTTTTACATTAAATTCGCCATTTTCCAATGTACCTTAATTCACTTCTATACAATTTAAATACGCTTAAATAGGTGCAGATAGAATTCAAACTTTTTTTTTAAATTAATCCACTTTTTTGTAAATCAGAGTCATACATTTTTGGTACTCCAAGGCAGTTACGCAAATAAATTTGTTTTATTTGCGTACCTGGCTTGAGGCACCATTAGCAAGAAATTATACCTATAAATTAAGTAATATCATTGTATATACATTTCTATAGTATTTTCATGCTGAATAATCACCGCCTGGCCATCTTAAGAAACTTGTGAATAACACATTTTTAGGTTAGAGCATTTACTAGTTGTCTATTCTGTTACCCTGACAACAGCCGTAAACATATATGATTTTTGTTTCGTTTACGACTCTTGTCAAGGAAATATGGATTTTAAAGCCAATAAATTACAATAAATATTGTTAATTTGTTTTGTTGACGACTATTGTTAGGGTAACAGAAAGACACTTAGTAAATGTAGGAACTATAGAAATTATATACAATGGTTATATTTAAAAAGAAAATCAAGAATAGGAATATCCATTATCTTGAAACAAAAACTAATGTTACTTTATCCATACAACTAGTATGTACTTACTTATAAAATTATATAAATATGTATGTTGGTTGAAGTTGTTTTTTTATTCTTTTTGATTTTGAAGTGCAAATAAAATTATATAATTTTTGATACCGACGTTTCGATAATTTCCCTAACTCCTTCTGGGGCTTTTTATTGAACTTTTTTGATAAAATCTACATTAAGAAATTTAATTTTAATTTAATTTTTTTAATTAAAAAAAATGTTTAGTAAAAAATGCAATAGAAGAAGTTAGGAAAATTAACCAAATGTCGTTATTCTTTTATTTGCATTTAAAAATCAATAAGAACAACAATACCAACTTCAAAAAATATCAAAATAAAAATAAAAGAATTGGTTAAATTAAAATAAAAAAAATATGACATATAAACATTTATGTTTCTACCTACATATTTGCAAAAAAATGAATTCTATTTGTAGATAAATAAATGAATTTCAAATGCAAAGGAGTTAATTTATATTGCAAAAACTTGCATCTTATGTATACAAAAAACTTTAACAAGTTGAAAATACCTGTAAAAATTGTGTTTTAGTTCTACAGACAAAGTTTGAAGAAAATCCGTGATTCAAGTAAAACAGATAGACCGACGGACAAAATAGCAAAACCTACTTTTTTAGGCTTCTCTATTATCGTAATGTCGGGTTTTATTAAAACCACAAATTTTTTTTACACGAAAACAATACTTCTTCATATATCTGTACTGTCATCAATAACTTGTCTTATAGTATAGGTTCATATGTACCTAGGTATAATTTATTTATTTAATGCGGTATTGGAGCAGGGGTCTTCTCTGAAACACTTAGTGTATCCAAGTCACTTCGACTGCCAGACTACGCTAGCGTTTTCCAAGCAGAACTGTTGGCAATCAAAGAAGCATTCAAAATACTAAAGCAAGACCAAAATCAAAACCGTAATAAAGCTATATTTATAGATAGTCAGGCTGCAATGAAAGCCATTGATGCTGCCCTAATATCTTCTAAACTCGTTCAATGTCTAGACGAGATCACAGGCTTTAATAATAGCCTTTTTATTGAACTTTTTTGATAAAATTTACATTAAGAAATTTAATTTTAATTTAATTTTTTTAAATTAAAAAAAATGTTTAGTAAAAAATCCCATAGAAGAAGTTAGGAAAATTAACCAAATGTCGTTATAAAAAATTATATAATTTCTTTTATTTGCATTTAAGAATCAATAAGAACAACAATACCAACTTCAAAAAATATCAAAATAAACATAAAAGAATTGGTCAAATTAAAATAAAAAAAATATGACATACAAACATTTATGTTTCTACATATTTGCAAAAATATGAATTCTATTTGTAGATAAATAAATGAATTTCAAATGCAAAAGAGTTAATTTATATTGCAAAAACTTGCATCTTATGTATACAAAAAACTTTAACAAGTTGAAAATACCTGTAAAAATTGTGTTTTAGTTCTACAGACAAAGTTTGAAGAAAATCCGTGATTCAAGTAAAACAGATAGACCGACGGACAAAATAGCAAAACCTACTTTTTTAGGCTTCTCTATTATCGTAATGTCGGGTTTTATTAAAACCACTAATTTTTTTACACGAAAACATTACTTCTTCATATACCTGTACTGTCATCAATAACTTGTCTCATAGTATAGGTTCATATGTACCTAGGTATAATTTATTTATTTAATGCGGTATTGGAGCAGGGGTCTTCTCTGAAACACTTAGTGTATCCAAGTCACTTCGACTGCCAGACTACGCTAGCGTTTTCCAAGCAGAACTGTTGGCAATCAAAGAAGCATTCAAAATACTAAAGCAAGACAAAAATCAAAACCGTAATAAAGCTATATTTATAGATAGTCAGGCTGCCATGAAAGCCATTGATGCTGCCTTAATATCTTCTAAACTCGTTCAATGTCTAGACGAGATCGCAGGCTTTAATAATAGCCTGAAGGTCACTTTGATCTGAGTCCCACGCCACAGTGGTTTTCATGGAAATGAAAGGACTTATGAGCTTGCCAGGCAAGGATCGGCCCTCCACAGCTCACATGCCGAAGCAGTCAGTACTCCGCTGGGGGCGTGAAGGGCATTTTCATGTCTCATTATCTATATGTATCCAATCGTGGATGGAATGGTCTGACTAACTGTGCCACCTCAAGAAAGATGTGGCCCACCTATGACAAGTCCCGCACAAATGAACTCTTATGTAGAACTCGACCAGACATAGCCAGAATCATTAGCACGGGTCACTGGCCAATAGGAGAGCATGCAGCAAGACTGGGCATTTCGCACAATACTCATTGTCGTAGCTGTGGAGATAAAAGGGAAAAGCAAACGGTGACCCACTATCTCTGTTGCTGCCCTGCCTTGGCTAATCCAAGATGCCAACTCTTCGGTCAGTACTTTATTGACAACCTTAGCGAACTTTCAGTTGTGAGCATAGGTAAACTAATTGCCTTTTTGAATGCAACTAAATGGCTATAAAACGTAGCAAACCGTATCAATATCTCACCTCTTCTATGGGTAGGCAAAACAAATCTAGAGAACTACATGATTTCTGCAGGAACCTTTTCTTTAGTCGTGTAGGTGGGCTATGTCTACTGCGGATATCATGTTTTTCCCTAAATCGAATTGATCTCTAGGGAATCTGGTCCTACCATAAGCCATCCAGCACCCTGCCTGTTTAGGTTTTTAGCGAAGACAACCATATCAGAGCTAACAGCCTGGCATAAAGCCTGGTGGGGGGAATGGGCCACTTCCCTTGGGTGAGGTATTCGAGGATCCAATGCCCTTGGCTGAGGTGCCCGAGGATCTTTTGTTTTCCTATGGTAAATGGTAATAAAGGGATCTTCTCCCAAGCAACACAATTACACACCTTAATACACCATAGTCATCATCATCATAGTCACCTGCTGCAGGAGCTCGTTAAAATTTTAGCAAGTGGTTAATTTTTGACATTTGTTTTGCTGCGTTCATTTGCACATCTTTTTCTTATCGGCCGTTTTCATTATTGCATCTTTTTTTATCGATTGTATCCAAAGCGATCTGCATAGGTTCGAGTTGTTGTGAAAAACTCTTTATGCATTTATATAAATACTGAGACACAGTTGAATTGAATTCGTAGAAATTTCGTATTAATGTAACGACAACAAATAATCAAATTATATTAAATTAAATTGTTAACAATAGTCAACTATTATGTTATGAATATACTAAATGTATCTAAATATTTCTAAATAGGCTCTTGAAAACAAGAAATCTCAATGGGAAATTTAAATTTAAAATAATCCTATTTAATTTAATTGACACAGCAAAGATATATATAAGATATATAAAGTATAGGCAATTTAAACCGAGGCACTTCCGATTTTTTAAATTTTGTACACCCTTTATAATCACAATACACCGTTTTATTTTATTATAATTTATAAATAAACTTTTAACTGCTAATGATGAGAACCGATAAAAGAATAACCTACCTCAACAAAAGAAATATAATATACGGCCACGATGCAGACAATACATTATTGTTGTGTTAACCGATGACTATACCACGAAACGAACACACAATATGAATTGATAGATACACAAAAAAAAAATTTAATTTTTCCTATCCTTGTACTTTCCCTTGTGGTTCGTCGTGAAGGGAACAAATTCGATAAAGATATTTGAAAATTTGGTTTGTATATTAGCTAAGCATATAGCAAGAGACAAAACCAATAATATATTCAAACAATCTTTTGGCAATTCTTAAACCTGCCGCAAGTGCTAACGTCGCTAAAAGATCTTCAGTGTCATCTTCTATTTGTATATATTCAATGCCGGAATATGAATAAGAAGAGGAATGAATCGATATGAGCTTTGAAAAGCATACCGGTGATCCCAACCGTTATAAAATACCCTCGCGGAAGGAAAACAAAAAGCTTTTTTTTATGTATGATCATTGTATACAGGGTGTCCCGCGACTCAACGTCAAGCGGGTACCGGGTGATAGGGTAGGTTATACCCGTACTGCAAATAGTAAGAAAAAAAATTATCTCGCTGGGTTACGTAATAAAAGCAATATTTAGAAAATTTATGAAAATCGATACCCACGGCCACATTTTTATGTACTGTGGTCACAAAAAGTAGAAAAAAAAAGAAGTAGAAAAAAAATCTGTGATTTTTTTCTACTTTATTCTTAATAACCATGCTACTGAATGCAATCTCGAAATCCAAAATTAATATTGTAAGTTTTGCAAGAAAAATGAAGTTTGATTGAGTCATTTTCAAACAAATTTTGTAAGCAAACTTTAACACATCATATTTAAAAAAAAAATGTAGGACACTACCCACGGCAAGTTATTTAAGAAATTGGCCCATTTTATCAAGTTTTCAAAATAGTTCAACACTTGCCACTTGCTGCTTCCATAATCATGTTACCTACATTTAAACCATTTTCGAGCAAGTAAAATTTAATTTACAAAATTTGTTTGAAAAATTACTCAGTCAAACTTCATTTTTCTTGCAAAACTTACAATATTTATATGGATTTCAAGATTGCATTCAATAGCATGGTTATTAAGGACAAAGTAAAAAAAAACCTCTGAAAAATATTAAAATTTGTGCCCACAGTACATAAAAATGTGGCCATGGGTATCGATTTTCATAATTTTTCTAAATATTGAGATAATTTTTTTTTCTTACTATTTGCAGTACGGGTATAACCTACCCTATCACCCGGTACCCGCTTGACGTTGAGTCGCGGGACACCCTGTATACATATCTATAGTATTTTCATGCTGAATAATCACCGCCTGGCCATCAAGAAAACAAGAAACTTGTGAAAAACACATTTTTAGGTTCGTGCATTTACTAGTTGCCTATTCTGTAACCCTAAAAACAGTCGTAAACATATATGATTTTTGTTTTGTTTACGACTCTTGTCAAGTAAATATGGATTTTAGAGCCAATAAAATACATTATATATTATTAATTTGTTTCGTAGACGACTATTGTTAGGGTAACATAATAGACACTTAGTACATGTAAAAACCTCCAAATGTGCAGTTCACAACTTTCTTTAGATGGCGCTGCTCCATGGCTGTACTATAGAAATTTATATACAATGGTACGATGTAGATGTACGTACTGTATTATTATTCTCTAAAATTTAACAAAATACATTGTGCAGACAATTATTTATCGAAGTTTTGGTTAAAACTAAAGTGGAAAGCAAAGTTGTGGTGAAAAATAAAGTACAAACATTTTTATTTTAGTGAATAAAATGTTAGTTAATAAAAAAGAATTGTGACTGTGTAAAAACAATTTTTGTTCGAATTTAAACAACTCAGGTTAGTTAAACCATTTAGAAAAGTTTATTTAATTTCAAAATAAACTATGTTAGCAAAGAGCTACCAAGTGTGTTGACGTTCATAAAAAAAATCTGTCCACGATTCCTCACTTTTAATAGGAAAATAACAAATTTACTTAGGTTAAAACGCCTTAGAATCTTCACCAAAAATAATTTATTTCCACCGTCATTTTCGACAGGTTTGCAGCTAATATTGTAAAAATAACGACAAAATAAGAAAATAGTTGTCAAAATCAATGAATCGTCAAATCAATGAAAAGCGACCAAGTCGATAACTTTACTTTACATAAAATCTCTAAAAAAAATAATTTAGGACCAATATTAACTAACTTTCAAATAGTAGTCAACCCCAGGAAAGAAAAATTTCATCTAACCACCAAAGACTGTTTTATCTACAAGGTCTGGGCCGCAGTTCTCTACTAATTAATTTTAATCAGATTGGAAATTCAATTCAACAAAAAAAAACAAATTTCCTAATTCCCCCAAGACAATAATTGCAAACAAAAATAAGATCAAAATCTATCGATGCGTCCTGCAATATCTAAATTTTACTTAACCACTTAATAAAGTCCATCATTGTAATCTAAGATATGATGATGATGATGATGATGATGATGATTATGATGATGTTTTCTTAGTTTCATCATTCCTCTTATTAGTAGCTGGACCAGCTTTTCTGGTGGTAAACTACTCAAGTGATTTTATCTTCCCTCTTCGGTATGATGAAACATGTCGGGGTACATTTTGTAGATTAACGTTTTATTCACTTTTTATCTAATATATGTATGTACATCAAAATTCAGAGGGAGTAACTGCAAGTAGGCTGAGCATCACAGCAATAAAATAATAAAGCATCTGTTTTGTGATATTTATCCATCCAAGCAGAGGGATGTACCTACATAAACTTAAACACAGAAAATAAACCCATTGCAGTGTTGGTGGTTAACCACAATTTTGCTACCAGACAGAGCAAAAAAAACTTTCTGGGATAAGTGCTTTCACCACCCTAACCATATTAGGAAATTTCAAATGAATTATGAACCTTGTTTTTTTGGTCTTTCCGCCAGCCCGTTCTGTAACACTACGAAAAACTCATGAGCACGATGAAATTATATTGCAATAATCATCATAATATGGTCACCCTTATCTCAAATGCTCTTCAAATGGCTTAAGTTATGTCGCCATTTTTCATTTAAAAAAAAAAGCAATGTACATACATATCTATTCCCCAGCAGAGGCCAAATCTCCTTCGTTCTATGCCCCGCATCTCTTGAACTTTGCGAACGCGCATCAGTTACTGATGAACGCGAAAAGTCACTTTACGGCACGTGGCCGAAATAATGTTGGCGAATTGATGCCACTATGATGGGGTTGGTACATTTTTGGAAATTCATGACAACGAAAAGTAAATGAAAAAGTCATCATCATAGCGATTTTGGGACTGTGACGCTCCATTCCATTTGCGGGATTAGAGTAATCAAGTATCAGTGTTCTCTGACAGAATTGATTATAAATAATGTGTGTGAGATACTAAAGTATCTATAGTTTCAACCATTATGTTTTGCTTTCTCACAAAACAAAAAAAAAACTGTCAAAAGTCGGTAAGTGAATTCTATGTTTCTCAATGCAATCACGTGCCACAGACGAACGCATACGCTACACAAGCACCGGAAGGATGTTGGGAAATCTGTTGCGCTATACTGTGTTGGAAATTTATTTTCGCAAAAATTATGCAAATAGGTGTGGGTTAGAGTTGAAAAGATTTAAAAAATATGTACGTAAGCAGGGTATAAAATATTTGGGACTTGAGCTCAAAGAAAGAAATTTGAGTTTAAATGAGGCCCGACCAAAGGACTCAATTGACGGAAGCTTATGCCCCAAATCTGCGTCAAGCTCCGTCAATTTCTTGAGACAACCCATAATGGTCGGATGAAAATGCAAAGAAATCACGTATGTATTCGGTAGACTGCAAAATTAAACCGCGCTAAGGAGCACTAGGTGCGAAAGCAAAATTGAACGAACCTGAGCAATCAGCTATATAAAATTTTCGCATGCGTATAGTTTCGTATGACTATTTCTTTCAATGGCGAACGCAGGGGGAGGTCAATTTTTAGAATTTCAAATGAAAATCAAAATATTAAATCCACTTTAAATTGAAATCTAGATACTTCTCTGTTATTGCTGACGAATGCACGGATGTCAGTGGGGTTGAACAATTTTTAATATGCGCTCGTCATGTTGCTGGCTTTAATAAAAGATGGGCCTCATTCTAGCTAATATGAGATGGCAGTCTAAATAATTAAATAAAACTTTATGTTAGAAATATTAAGTATTAGATATATTATTTTTATATAACATGTTGACTGTTCTGTTCAGGCTATGTATGGTCAGGCGCTTAGGAACCTCAATTGATTTTTTTTTTTTAATTATTAAGAGTCCGACGCGTTTCGTCCTATGAAGACATCATCAGGAACTGATTTTAGTTTGTACAATAAATTGAAAAAAAAAGAAAACAAAGTTGAAGGTACTAACACAACGGATTAATGAAAATTATTTATTTGCCATTTATGTATATTTGCGATTTAAACACCATTTTTCACAAAACATTAAACATATCACTCATCACTTATAATTTTACACTTTTGTTATAACTTTTTGCACTTTATTGTTCTTTAACACACCCCTATGAACAATTTTTTTTTAAACCAACCAACAAAACCATAACATACCAACCAGTTTGAAAGATTGAAACCACGACCTCACTCCAACTGCAGAAACTGCAGTT
Source organism: Baccha elongata (assembly GCA_951217065.1). Taxonomy (NCBI): domain Eukaryota; kingdom Metazoa; phylum Arthropoda; class Insecta; order Diptera; family Syrphidae; genus Baccha; species Baccha elongata. Next base: position 241,803 of record CATNUY010000188.1, read on the forward strand.
TTTCTTATATCATTTTTTTTCTGACTTATTGCTTTAAGACTAAATTATTACGATAAGAAGAAGTTGTGCTAGACTTAAGTCGTAAATACCACATGAAAGAGAACAACAAAATTGAGTTAAACCATTGAGTTTATACACATAGAGAAATCAAGATGGTTTCAAACTCACTGAAGTAGATGTCGCTAAACGAGCATATCGAGTGATTATTATTTCCCGAGTTCTCTGTAACCAAAAATACTTGAACCAAACCAAACAAAATTCTTCTGCAAACATTTTTATTTGTTTTTCTTTGTTTCTCCCGGCTTTTAACTCAAGAATAATTGCTACAATAGTAAACAAAAAAACAAGTCGATATCCTAGGAGCAAAGTTTGAAACTTAGACATGATTTCTCTATGTGTATAAACTCAATATTTATTTTTATGTTTTTTGACCTCTGTATATGAATATACTTATACAAAAGCATGATTTCAAGATTTAATCTTCCACGCACAACGGCATTTAATTGAACCCATAAACCAACTTATAAACTCAATGGTTAAACCCAATAAAAAAACTAAAAATGCAATTTTTTGACTTAAGGCGTTTTTGCCTAATTCCAAAGCAATTATCAACGAACAAAACAACTAAAGATCCTAATTGAATGATCATTGCACTCGGCAGTGTGGCAGATAGGCTAAGGGGGATGAACGACTTTTAAATAAGCAGTAAAGATTAACAAAAACAATGCCGTGGAGACTGATTTAAAAACAAGCTCTCCCATAAATGCCTAAGCACTGAACTGAACATTTTTTCTGGACACATAATAGGCTGAAATATTAAAAGCGTTGAAATATTAATAAAGAAAGTTAAACTGCAAAAAAAATTTTTCGATTTATTAAGAGAAATACATTGAATTAAATTGGAAAAGATAAAAAGTGAGTCTTACACAAGGAAATAAGTTTTATTATAACGAACTTTCAGAGCAAAATATAACTATTATGTCATTTATGTTATGAAATCGCTTTTTAATATATTTAAAAAACTGATTTTTTGAAAATAAGACAGGTTTCTTCTCAAAAAAATTAATGTAATCATTTTTATCGCCTCGTAAAAAAGTGTACCTATGTGTATTTTCTGCGTTTGGTTTCAATTTAGTTTTATTCATTTTAACAATAAAAATATAGGTAAACCTATAAGCTTTTAGTTACCAAAAGCATGATTTCAAGATTTAATCTTCCACGCACAACGGCATTTAATTGAATCTAACATTAACTGTCTCCTCATCCTCATATCTTGTCTATATCTATCGATTGCCTCTCTCCCGCATAATGCAACTTAAACCTTGTTGTCATTGTCATTGATTCATGCTTCGTGTTATCCATTCTGAAAATGTCCTTTTACGATAGGCAAAAACAAAGTTATTCTGGTATCCGTCTTCAAACATTCATATAACTACGCACACCATACCCGCAAGGGATAACTAACGCGGGTCAATTTTTGATTTATTGATTATGTAGATTTTATTTTATATCAACCTTTATCTTTTATCTTTTTGGCAACAATAAAAAGAAAATTAATACAATTCTCAACTATAATTCAGTGATTTTCGTTACAGACGATGAAAATCGTGACATCAATATTCATCATCCGGAGGAGGATATCAAACGTCAGAGATTAGCATATACCGGCGATCAATTATATTCAAATGTGGGTATTTGTTTATTTAAAAAATAAGTATTTTGTGTATAATATTTTTTTATTTACAATTTTCTAATTTTTACAGATTTGGTCTGGTAAATGGTGCATAAAAGACGAACACAAACTTCTATCAGAATTGGGAAGTGTTGCAACAAATGGTGGCGCAAGCTACTACGACACACACAATGGTTTTCCTACATCAACTGGAACCGAATCCATACTTTACGATAGCATAACGACAATTTCTCAATCACAGAGTTCCCTTTACACACCACCAATCGGAACAGCAATTGGTTAGTATGAGACACCAACACATGTTATTCGAAATATTTTAAATTCATATAGCGCCACCTAGGGAATTTCAATTTATTATCGTTTATTTCGTTTTTATTTATTTTCCTTTCGACTGATTGTTACTTTTTCTTTAAAATAAACACAAAATAATAATAGTAACAGGGGGTTCATTGACACCATTAGCACCTATAAGCATGCAGGACATGAAACTTGGCACAGGAATCCTTGATCAATCCCTTTCGCCATATCACACAGGTAAAAATAAGTATTTAGTTAAAAAAAAGTACACTGCACAGAATAAAATCTGCACGAAATCAAACTTATAATCGGAATAAGGTAAAATTATATTCATTAACGGAAAATTCCTCTTCTATCAAATAAATAAAAAACAGTTGTTGAAAATGGTCATTATGCGACAATCACAAATCTTGGAAACGTCGTCTCACCGCATGAGGAATCCGTTTCATCACCAGGCCTGCCAATAACAATAATAACATCGGACAATGTAACGGATATGCAACAAAATGGTGGCCACTCATCGAATCGTAACACTTCAACGACCAACAATCAGCCAGATCAAAATGGTGGCAATGGAGACACGACATCGAATGTAAATAACGGCGATGGTGGAGGTGTTATACAAACAACGAATTCAACTAATAATAATAACAATTTAAGTGTAAATACTAACGAAGGGGGGACTTCAAATGTCTCACCCAGCCATCACCAGGATAATTCGTCCCTGATTTTGTTGCAACCAAGCGGTCACAGCGGTGGCGGTTACTCTTCGATGTTGCCAAGTTTTAGTCATTATTCGACAGGCAAGTTTTTTTCTTAATTTTTTAAGTTTCTTTGTTTTTTGTTTATTTTATATGGGATATGGGTTGAAGCACGTTTATTATAAGCAATAGGTGGTGGCATACACACATAACCAGAATTTGAATTCGTCGTATTATAAAATAAAATAAAATTGTTTGTTATCATTATTTTCCAGGTTGTGGATCCGTTGTTCCGACCTCAGATTATGCGTACAGTCCAGCATATCCACAGTATGGTAGCGCCTATGGATCATACGGATATGGCACAACTGGCGGGCTCCTCAGTAAGTAAACAGTGAGTATTTGACATTAATACTTGCTGTGTATTTTTCATTTCATATTATTTGCTGTTATTCATATAATAAAAAAAAAAAAATTGTTCTGGGTTAATACTATTTCGTATTCTTTTTCAAATACTTATGACACACGAAAAAACAAATGCGTTTAGGGTTAAATATAAACGTTCCTATTCTATATTATGTATGCTGACAAAGGAATTCTGTTTCGCAGATTAATCAGATGGGATTATTTAGTCTAAAGCGCGAAATTTATTAAACCTGCAAAAGCGACAACCAGCCGCCATTATTTTAAAATATTACGCCACTACCAGAAACGTAATAAATTTTCTGTTGTTCATACAGAATTGAAATAAAATATCACACAGGCAACAGTCAAAGGACCGGTGCTGGTGCTGGCGCGCGCTGGTGGCAATGTGGATGGTACAAATTTGCTGACCATCGTACTGGTTGCTGTACTGGGTTACAATGTTTTGCGCATACTTGCAACTTGCAACATAAGTCTGAAAATTGTACCTATAGAACATAGATTCCGATGATGGATCATGTTTTTGCCTATGCAAGTGCGCCTTCAACATTTGAATATGCGAATAGCAAAATTAGCAACTTGTTCATTTGATATTTCTTGTCGTCAACTGGTTAGGTTAGGTACCCTAACGATTTACCATTCCATTACTTTGCTTTTCTGATCTTGTTTTTGACGTTGTTGGTTGGCGGTGGAGAAATGAAGTAATAATTAAGAGACAAGTGACTTTCAGTGGTTTTCTATATGGACATAATTAAATTATTTCCTGATTCTCATTTCTCATTACGTCAATGCGAAATATTCCATAAGCTCAATGCGTATAAATTTTTTTATGAGATTTGATAAAAAATGAAATACCTATTCGAGTTTTGCTACTTTTAAAAAATGGTTTTTCTTTATATCAAAATACACATGATATTGCAGGTTATTTTGTGTTGCGTTGCTTTTTTTGGCAAAGAATTTTTTTTATTTAAAGATATATGTACGTGCACTAAAGTTAAGAGGTAGTTGGGTATACCTACGTGTGGAGAAAAACAATTGCAAAAATAATCAGGTATTTCCAGTAGGTAGTTACCGTCTTTCAATCACTTTATAGCTGTTAATTACGTTAACAATTATTTCTCTCAAACACCGCAACTATATTACTAAGTAGGAAGGTAAGAATGGCGGGGTTATCCTAAATCTAGAATAAACCTAATTATGTAACTATATTACCAACTACGAGTACAAATATTAGAACACTTTTAATTTTCTTTTATTTTATTTTTCACGTTAAAAATCTTTCACTTTTCATGAATTAAAAATAATCTTACGCTCATAGTGAAAGCAGTAACGCCATCTCGTAAAAGACATTTCCAACATTCTTGACTATGCGTTGACTATCATTGAGTTTATACACATAGAAAATTCAAGATGGTTTCAAACACACCGGAGTAGATGTCGCTAAATGAGCATAACGAGTAAACCTTATTATTTAATCCACTGTAACGAAAAACACTGAACCCAAGACGAACAAAATTCTTCTGCACACATTTTTTTTCTTTATTTCTCTTGCCTTTTCACTCAAGTATAATTTCTACAAGAGTAAAAAACAAAATAAGTCGATAGTAACGACATCCTACGATTAAAGTTTGAAACTTACTTTTCAAAAAGATGGCTTCTCTATGTGTATAAGCTCAATGGTATAAATAATAATTAATATAATATATTCAATGCATGGTACTATCGAGTTTATACACATAGAGAAATCATGTGTAAGTTTCAAACTTTGCTCGTAGGATATCGTTACTTTCGACTTGTTTTTTTTTCTCTTGTAGCAATTATTTTTGAGTTAAAAGGCAAGAGAAAAGACAAACAATTACAGATGTATCCAGAATAATTTTGTTCGGTTCGGTTCAAGTATTTTTCGTCACAGAGAACTTGGGAAATAATAATTAATCGATATGCTCATTTAGCGACATCTACTTAAGTGAGTTTGAAACCATCTTGATTCCTCTGATGTGCATAAACCATATCTTAAGCCGTGTAGGCGGGCTACGTCAACTACGAAAACCATGTTTTAAAATTGGTTGATCTAACGGGCAAACAAGCAAAGCCAGCCATAGCGGAGTCATCTGCAGGACCTATATAGACTGGTTGGGGGAATGAACGGCCTTTCTCTTTCTTAGCTAGGTATTCGAGGATTTCTTGTTTTTCTTCAGCTGGATGCAATCATAAGTACGCACTCCCAAAAACACATTCTAAAAAACATCATAACGCAACTCAAACCTCTATGATTGATAGGTCTCATGAATTTTTGGTATCAAAACTGCCCACCTAGCGCTAATTGGGTTTATTCTAGCTCAGAATAACTGCCATTCTTACCAATCTTTCTACCTTACTGAGGATAATTTCAAACATCATAAACTTAATATATTTGTAAAGTAATTATTTGAGAGTATGACTATTAAAATCGTTTGAGGTAAGAGTTTTATGAGGTATTCAATAATTTTAAAGTTCTTATTTTACTAAACTCTGGTTTCTTTGATAGTTATTGTTTTTATCATTTGGAGCAAACGATTTAAAGCTGAATGATATTTATTTAGGTCATAATTTCACATGCAGTTTACTATCTTTGAAATGTCATTTATCTAAGAATATAATTTATAATATCGTTTGATGTAAATTCTTTTCGGGTTTTTTCAATATTAATAATGCATTTATTATACCCACCTGTGATATGATTTATTTGGGAACGATTGCTTTATCCAACAATAGTGAATGAATGAAAGCTACGTGAAAGTTTGTTGGGTATAATTTAAAACATCATTAACTATATTTCTAAAGTCGTTTGTTTGAGAGTATGATTGACAATATAGTTTGAGGTAAGTCTTATCATAGATCCTCACTGATTCCCATGGTGCTGTTTTATTGTAACGATCTTTTTCTTATAAAGATATCGTTAACAACTTTGAAGGAAGGGGATGAAGGTAGGGGATATTTATAAAATGTTTTTGTTATAATACAAATTCTATATACTTAGAAACGGATCTTGAGTCCGTGTAAAGTAAAAAAATAAATTTTCCAGAACCTTCAACTGGTTCTATTGAATAAAACACAACTGTTCGGATATATGAGATTAACAATTATTTATTAACTGGTAGATATAGGTGTTTATCGCGGCACCGCCCAACTGCAAGTGCCGTTAGTATTTTATTCTAAATCTATTGACAATTCATTTACTTAAATATAAACTGCTGAATTGCAGTTCCCATCAATAGCTTGGCCTTCAACTTCCAATGCATACTCTATCGGTCGCGTTTATGCTGATGTGCATGGATCGAATGACGAAAGGCGCAAAGCGCGTGTGCATGGGTTGCACTTTATGAACAGGTGGGTCAATGTCTGACCGTGATAACTTACCTACATTGAAAAAATTAATAAATATAGAATAATAAATAAAAATAATTTCAACTAAGCAGAAGACTTAGCATTAAATTTAGTCGACTTGTTAGGGGATATTATTCATGTAGGGAATGAATATAAAACGAAAACACATCGATGATTTTAATATAAAAATGTTTCTTTATTACATATCCGAACTTTAATCCTTTTCTTATGGAATAGCGACAACGACTGACTGTAAGAAAAATATGCAAGCTGCTGTAAAAAGGAATTTAAATAAAAAAGAAAAAAACAAAAGGAACTTAGCTGAGTGCCGGGTGCTACTTTTGCAGTTCGTATTGTTGTCTGTATTTGTCAAGTTTAGGTATGTCTTTCTGTGTCATGTTTAGTAGATATGAATATGAATGTTTGCGTTCCCACATTCATAATAGGGACAGCCAATATATGTTATGTGCTTGCCAAGGGAAAAATAATAACGACAAATGTCTTCCAATAGTTTTAAGCATTACTTAAATCGTAACGCTTGCTACGCTAGTATTTTTGATTCAGTGCAGGCTAAGAAAAACGTATACCCTATTATTTTTTGGGTATGCACAGGTTCACAGTATTTGCTGAAATTGGTGAGTTAACTCCAAACCCGAACTTCATTTGTAAAATGCGTCATTTGAGTTGAGCGGGTCTACCACGTTATCTAAAAAACAAAAATTTATAAAACAAAATCTATAATTGAAAACATCCGTAAAACAAAAATCAAGAAAACAAAAATCTGTAATTGAAACAATTTATAAAAAAAATCTATAATACAAAAATCTATAAAAATATATTACGTTTTGGGACAATGGTTACAATTCGCGCACTCATTGAAATTAGATTTTTCTTATGCAAGTAGGTATGTGGGTACTACAAAAAAAACACAGTCTTATAGAAGTCATTTATTCGTTACAATAATATTCATTAGGTATTCATTAGGTACCTAATTCAAATAAGACAAATCATGCTATTGTATCTTCCAATAAATACGCTTTCGCCTGTTCACATTCGCCTAATACACATTCGCCTGTAAATCACATACATAACTACCTGTTATTATACACCAAAATAAATAAAAATATTGTTAATCTAAAACCGAAAATACAATACCTATTATGAGGCAAAACCCATGGAAGGCGTTGCGTGCGTTGCGTTGTCGCTTTTATCTGAGTACAATGTTGTTAACTGCACATGTTTTTATAAGAAGCGAGCCATAAACCGAGTTATGCCTTTGAGTGGCTGCTCATAAGAATCTGCGTATTTAATATTGCTCTTCGTTGATGGCGGTCACTCAACGCACGCAACGCGTTCTATGGGTTTGTCCCTTAAGTATTAATTGTGTGCTTGCTCATCGTCTGATTCAACATAAAGGATGCCCCAAACCAACGCGACACCGCGACAGCGACAGCAGCTGCCGCAGTCACCGCGACAGAGAAAAAGCAAGTATGCCCACACCAACGCGACAGCGACAGTGCGAAAGTTCCATAATTTTTTTTTCAACTAAATTTCTATTAATATTCAATAATAAATATTAAATTAATTAATAATTAATATTAATCGTTTATTCATCTCAAAAAAATATTTTATAGATTCTTTTTGTCTGACTACCAAAATATTTACTAACCGCGTCAGTGACAAAAAAGCTGTCGACCGCGTTTTTAGAAAACGCTGCAAGTTTGCCGCCGTCTTGTCGCTGCGACACTGTCGCGTTTGGTGTGGGTACTCTCATCTGCCGCTATGTATTTAAAATTTGTTCCCAAAAATTTCCCCCTTTAGGTGTTCCTTAAGGATGCCTCAAACCAACGCGACACCGCGACAGCGACAGTAGCTGCCGCAGTCACCGCGACAGAGGAAACGCAAGCATACCCACACCAACGCGACAGGGACATTGCGACAGTTCCATACAATATTTAATTTTTTTTTTCATCTCAATTTCTATTAATCACATAATTTACCTTTTTTTATGTTTTAATATCGTTTATTTATCCTAAATAGTTAATTTTTAGAATCTTTTTGTCTGATAACCTAAATATTTACTAACCGCGACAGTGACAGTGAGTTAGGTTTGAGTGATTTTCGTTACAGGGAATTAGGGCCTTAATTATTACTCTATATGCTCAATCAGCGTCATCAACTTCGGTGAGTTTGAAACCATCTTAATTCCTCTGATGTGTATAAACTCAATGATAATACTCAAACCGACCCGAACGAAGTTGTTCTGCTACAATTGTATTTGTTTTTCTTTTAATTCTCCTGATGAATTTGTTAACTAAAAAATATTTGCTACAAGAGTAAAATACAACAAGTCGATAATAACGACATCCTACGAGCAGAAGGTTGAAACTTACTTTTGAAAAATATGATTTCACTATATGTATAAGCTCAATGGTTTTACTTACATTTCGTTACGTTACGATGCATAACAGTGCGATTTAATATTGGTTCTTATATAACCTTATACATTCAGAAGTTGCTGTATTTGTTTAACATATTAATACTCTGAGTTCATGGATTGATCTCTTGAATTTTATTTGTGCAATCGCTCAATTATATTTCAGGATTTACATTGACCGATTTTTCACGAAGGTGTCGAGTATGTGTAGGCAAAGGAGGTGAAAGGTGTGGGGGATAGCCAAACATGCGTGATCTGAAAAAGTTGGTCCGATTCTTGTTATTTCCTTTTGCCTTATTCGTTATTGTAGCTGCTTTATTTTTGTTCGACTTCGGTCAAGGTTGCTTCGCGGAAAATTTTAAATTTTCAACGATTTGTTTGAATTTCAAAGCGTTGACTACCGCGAATAAAGTAAACAAAAAGAATTTAAAAATCAAAACACGGGTGACTATCAAAAGTGGACACGTTTCATCAGTGATGAAAATCGACTTTTCTGTCGAAATAGTACCATTGAGTTTATACACATAGAGGAATCAAGATGGTTTCAAACTCACTTAAGTAGATGTCGCTAAATGAGCATATCGATTAATTATTATTTCCCAAGTTCTCTGTGATGAAAGATACTTGAACCGAACCGAACAAAATTATTCTGGATACATCTGCAATTGTTTGTCTCTATTTCTCTTGCCTTTTAACTCAAGAATAATTGCTACAAGAGTAAAAAAAAAAAACAAGTCGAAAGTAACGACATCCTATGAGCAAAGTTTGAAACTAACACATGATTTTTCTCAATGATATTACTCAACTTACAAAATGCATAAAAAGAACGCAAATATTAAAAAAAAATACTTTTTTGCATCATATATAAATGTTGTCCAATTGTAAGTAGGTATAAAATTCTGAAGAATCATTCACTTTAAAAACACAATCGTAAGCACAATGGAGAACGTCTAACTACTCGCTGGTGCTGTCCGTATGTGCAAAGGAGAAGCACTGAAGAATCTTGTTCAAAAGGAGAGGCAGGACAAACAACTCCTGATGAAAACAAATGAAACGACACTAACATTCATTTGGCTTCAGACATGAAGCTATCCTAAGGCTAATGCCACACGAGCGTCCAAATGAACGCGCGACCGTTTGTCTGCGCGCCCTGTGCAAATCTGTGTTAATGTCACACGAACTTCATTTTGTTCGCACGAACAGAATATTTTGCACTAAGGTTAGTGTATCTAAGTATCTAAGTGTAGTTTGTTTTTTTAAAATAACATCTTTTTTTAACGAAACTAATACTTGGGCTTAACTTATAGAGCAAATAAAAATGGAAATATTAATCAAGCACGAGTTAACGATGATAGATAATATGAAAAAAGTGTCAGGAAATTCTTATGAATATTTATTCCGCGTGTGCACTGAACGATAACGTGAAATACCGCCAAACGAAATAAGACCAAATTTTAATTTTGGTCTCATTTCGTCTTCAAACACGAAAGAAGCCAACTTGGCTGTATTTCGTTGTGGTTAACAAAATTATCAAAAACCATTTGTTTAATTTTGGAAATAGACAATAGAGCCAAATGATTTAATAATAAAAGGTGGCAGCACTGGTTTTATTTACTGTGGTCGTGTTTTGTTTAGCTCTACAATTTTATTTTGTTTTTGTGAATTTATCATAAGATAAGAAGTCTATTAATTATTAAATTTCATTTTAATTTACAAATAAGTATTTTTATTGTATAATGTGGTAATATGTTTACTTCTTTTTGATTGCTACATAATATATTTTCATATTTTTGTTTTCCCATTTGTAAATTTCAAGTGATTTTTGTTTTGCTGATATAGTGGTAGTTTGATTTTGATGGTGTTATTTTTAGTGTTGTTACCTATTAATATTATCATCATAAAAGCTCTTTTGATGTCATAATAATTTTTAGTACTATCTTGTTATTTTAATTTTGCTCCAAATTCATTTTTTTATTGAGCTCGCTGGTTGTGCGTGTCTGCGCGTGGTTGAGTTCATACAAGTGATGATCAGTCGATCTTCAGCTGTGAAAGAGTGTGGACGTGTTGACGACTTTCACAGTGTATACAATAATTTCGGTGTGTTCGAATTGAATTAAATTCATTTTTACTTAAAGTGCACTCATTGCACAATTGACTGGCAATTTGCCAAAGAAATATAAAAGGCAAGTTAGCCTAGTGGGTAGCGTGGCCGACGACAGACTGGAAGGGCGTGGGTTCGAGCCCCACCCTGGGCAGGGCTTTTTTTAAATAAGTTCTGGGAGAAAGTCCATAAAAACAGAGAAGAACAACAACAACAGATGGTAAAGCCAACGGGGACATCGAAAGATGATCCCCCAACAACAAGACAAGATACCGGAGCATCAGGTGATGCAGCAGCAGCAGTTAAGGTAGCGGTGCCTTCCAAAGAAACCCAGCCAACAACGACAGCGTCATCGGCACGTGCCGAAGCTAATACAAGCAGCATAGCGACTGCAACAACAAGCTTTGTAAAAGGCACGATTTCAACACCAGTTCGTGCCATAGCAATTACAAAGGAGGATAAAAAGAGAAGGCGTATCATAAGATACAAGCCACACCTTATAAACCGTGCCGATAGGAGAACTAGAGCTAGGTTGGCTAAGGCATCGGCTCAAGCCAAAATGCAGAGCCAGATAGAAAGCTCCTCTTATGAGGATGACGATGTGAAAAACAACGAATATAATGTTGAGGGCGATGACGAGGCAGAGGCTGACGATGAAATCGCTAAAGAAGCTAACGGCGAAAGCAAGAAAGGGGCAGCCGACGATAAGAAGACATGTGAGCAAAACGTCGCTGAGGTAGATGCTTACATGTCCGTAGAAGGGGAGGGGCACTACGTGAGTGGCGAGTTGGTGGACCTTTCACCTCCAGAAGACTCAGACGATGAGCAAGACAAAATTGCATCACTGACGGAGCAAATTTCCTCCCTCATGGAAATGGTGAAAGCGCTCAAAGTCAAGCAAGAAGCGCGGAGAGAAAAAGAGCGCCTTGTTGCTCTTGAAAATAAAAGACAAAAAGCGCTCCAAGAGCAGCACAATGCAGCAAAACTACAGCAGCCTCCTAAACAACAACCACTCCCAGAACTGCAGCACAAAAAGAAGCAGCCGACACAACAACTGCAGCCCCAGCATAGTCCTCAGCGGACACAGCAACTGCAGCCCCAGCAACAGCATCAGCAACCGCAAATACAGCAACAACAACAAAAGTCACAGAAGCAACAACAACAGCAACAACAAATACAACAACAAAAGTCACAGAAGCAACAACAACAGCAGAAACAACAACAGCAGCGACAACCGCAGCAGAAGCAGACACCACAACAACAGTCACAACAGCAACAGCGACAGCAACAGCAACAGCAACAGCAACAGCAACAGCAACAGCAACAGCAACAGCAACAGCAACAGCAACAGCAACAGCAACAGCAACAGCAACAGCAACAGCAACAGCAACAGCAACAGCAACAGCAACAGCAACAGCAACAGCAACAGCAACAGCAACAGCAACAGCAACAGCAACAGCCACAAGCAAAGAAAGGTAAGGTGCCACCAATTAATACCTTCAAAATAGAATTAAAAGACACAATAGAGTTATGTAAGTCGGCCATAGGCAACAATTTTATTATTAAAAGGTTGAACGCAGACCGACACGCTATTCATTGCTCTTCGGTCGAGCATTATAAAAAAGTCAAAGATCTCTTGTCTCAAACGAAGACAGAATATTACAGTTTCACCCCGAAGGAAGACAAGCTACAAACAGTCCTCCTGAAGGGTATCGAATCCTCTACGGATCCGCAGGAACTCTTAACTGAGCTCCGTCAAGTGGCGAGCGATGATCTCGATTTTATCGGGGTCAGACCGTTTTCCACAGTTAAGGCTAGACGGGAGAATCGGAATTTACCATTCTTCCTAGTTCAGCTCTCGCCCCAAAGCAAGTTAAGTGGTTTAAGGAGTATAACCGTCCTAAACTACCAAATTGTAAGATGGGAAAAATTAAATAGGCAGAGAGACATGCTTCAATGCATGAACTGCCAAGGATACGGCCACGTGGCAGCAAACTGTGGTATGGATCCAGTTTGTGTCAAGTGTGGAGAGTCCCACAAGATAGGTGAATGTAAACTCGGAAAAGAGAGGGTCGAAGACAGGACCCAGTTAAAGTGTGCACTTTGCCGAGGCTCCGGGCACCCCGCAAACTATCGGGGATGTCCGAAGTTTCAGGAAATGAAAAAAAACAAAGACCAAAAGAAGACAGTAGAGGTGAGACGCCCTGAAGTACGCCAGACATCAACTTCCGTCAATCCCGCAATTTCTTACGCCCAAATGGCGTCCGGAAAGGGAAAAACGGTACAACCTCAACCACAAGTAGCCAAACAGGTCCAAGTGCCTACGGCTCCTGTGCCAGAGGCAGATCTGATGCAGGTGTTGCTGACCATTCATGGTCAGTTAACCGACGTGCAAAAACAGATCAGGGAGCAGGCGGCTAGGGTGGATTACCTCTACTCTATTCTGCCGGCAACGCTTAATGGTTAAAGGCGCGCTGCCTGAGCGACCCTTTAAGATCCTAGCTGTGAATGTAAATTCGCTGATTAGGACCGAACGTAGAGCAAACCTCTTTCATTTGCTGCAAGACCAAAGTCCTGGTGTGTTTATGGCTAGCGAAACTAAGCTAAATCAGAAACACAAACTGACTAATAAAAATTACAATATCGTAAGAAGGGATCGGCCCAACTCCTCTCAAGGGGGTGGGGTCGCAATCTTCATACGAAAGGGCATTAAACATAAAGTTATATATAATAGTGAAGTGCGAAGATTCGGGTTGCTAGAAGCCTGCATCGTTTGCATTCCTCTCCAGCAGGGGAAAAGAATGTACGCAATCGCGGTGTACGCACCTGACGCACCTCAGCAAGCTAATTTTATCGCAGAGCTCGAAAAACTTTTCGAATGCTTAAGACTGAACTTGGATGAGAATTATTATCTCATGGCAGGGGACTTAAACGCCAAACATGTAGATTGGGGAAACCAAATACAAAATCCTAGAGGGAACCATCTTTTTTATTGGATGGGTCGATACAGTGTTGAGTGTAGGATCGACCTTTTGGCTACAGATAGACCGTCATTTCCGAGTAGTGGTAGTTTTCTGGATCTTTTACTGCTTGACTCACGACTAGTTATAACTGACGCAACAAATCAACTGACAAGAAACTGTTTACGAACAATTGAATATGACAGTGATCACTGCGGACTCGCCACCGTAATACAGCTTCCAAGCGAACTTGTGGAATTGGATGAGTATGTGCCAGCGCACTCTTATAATTTCAGTTAGACGCGTTGGCCACGCTTCTCCAACTCCTTGGCAAGAGAAATACGTTCCGATGACATTTTTCCACCAAATGACAGGAACCTGACGAACGTCGAGATCGACGGGTACCTGACTCAAATGGATACGACTATAAAACGAACAATGGACAGAACAATCCCAAAATATAAGGAACAAGACCCTACTGGTTTATACAAGAACGCGACATTCGACGCACTACACCGACAAAAAAGTGGACTGCTGACTAGATTGAAACTTCTGTACAGACGTTTCACTGACACACGTGATCTGGAGATTAGGACATTGAAGTCGTCGATCAAAAACATTAACGTTCTGATTAGACAAAACTATAGATTATCTATTAATTCATATTGGGATAACAGAATTCGGGCTGTTAATTCTAGCGACCCTAGTATGTTTCCCCAAATAAATAAGATATTTAGAAGAAATGATCAAAACGAACTTCCATGTCTTAAACTTCAGAGAACAATAGATAACGAAGACGTACTTACGATTGCGGGAATAGATCCGGAAGGTGCCGTTTTCGATGATAACTTTTTTATGATAGAAGATCCTCAGGAAAAGGTAGAAGCTGTAGGGGCTGCTTTCCAGCAAGTGTATAAGGTGAATGCTAGCATTCGACCGAATCATGACCTGGAAAACAGAGCCTTACTACACAACTTCTACCTTGGAAATAACATAACGCAATGGCGATCTGAGAATACCGGTTTCACTGTGTTCAATGACGAAAATTTGGCAAACACCACCATCGCCGAGCGAAATGGACCCAGTTCATTGTTAATTTCGAAGGTAGAACTTCAGTTAATTTTTCAAACATTAAAGAAAAAGAAATCTGCGGGGGTCGATGGTATACCCAAAATTGTGTTACGACATCTCCCTGAGGAAGCAATAGACATTTATACCACATTGTTCAACAACGCATTGAATAATGCATATTATCCAGTAAGTTGGAAGACAGCTGTGGTCCATCCTCTCCCCAAAAAGGGAAAGGACAGCTCCAATCCGGCAAATCTTCGGTCGATAAGTCTTCTTCCAAGTATCAGTAAAGTATTCGAAAAGATTCTCAATAGAGCTCTGTTCAAGTGGGCTGAGGACAAAAATATTATTCCAGATAATCAGTTTGGCTTTAAGGCGGGGCATGACACTATTCATGCCGCGTCTAAGTTAGTTTCTGATGTTCAATGGAACAAAACGAAAAATCAATGCACGGGTGCCGTTCTGGTTGATTTAGAGAAGGCTTTCGACACCGTATGGTTAGAGGGTCTTTATCTGAAGCTATCTAGATTTGGCATAAGTAAACCACTGTTATATATGCTTCATGACATGCTCAATGGTAGAAAGTTTGTTGTCAAAAGTGGCAATGTAACTTCTATCACAACTTTTGATATTAAAAATGGTCTACAGCAAGGAGCTGTGAACTCACCGATTCTGTTTAGTATTAACACCAGCGATCTGATAGGTAGTCTAACTCATTCAATTGCGTATGCCGATGATCTTGTAGCGTACAGAACGGGTCCGAAAGTTGAAGTCATCAGAATTCTCTTGCAGCGTGACTTCGACAAGATTCAGCGATATTGTGATGACTGGAAGTTAAAAATTAATTTTCAGAAATCAGAAACTATCCTGTTTAGAACCCCGTTGTCTAGGGCTTCTAGGGATACAAGAAATAACTGGAGAAATCTAGTGATCGTTGGACCAAGTGGACATCCACTGGCGAGTAAAGATGTGGTAAAGTACCTTGGCATCTGGCTAGATCAGTATCTATATTTCAATCGACATGTAGATGCTGCTCTGGCCAGAGCTAGGGGAGCCTTTGGGTTGACAAGACGGTTGTTTTATAGCAGCCGCCTTGACAGCAGAGTAAAGGTGATTTGCTACATGGCCCTTATCCGGCCAATGATTGCCTATGGGTGCCCTGTGTGGTTCAACGTTGCTCCATCTCAAATGGAAAAGATTCGGGTGTTTGAGAGGCAGTGTCTTAGACGTTGCCTTGGATTACACAGAACACCAGAGTCGGAGTACACACATTACTATGCCAACGAGGTTCTATACAACAGGGCCAATATAAACAGGATAGATAACTTTTTAATCAAGCTGATTCGGGGTCACATTGCAAGAGCGATGACCTCGACCAATGGACTTATTTTTGGGGCTTACTACCCCAATGATGAGTATAGTGAAAGTGTACGTCTTAACGGTTTCATTCCGCCCGAGACATTCCTCTTTTTAGACAGTCGTGGGCTGATACAGGATAGATTGGCGGTTCCGTTAATCTACCACGTCAGCCGTAGGACTGTGGATCGGCGACTTCTTTACGATCGGGACGTCGGCTCAGGGAACGGAGCAGAGCGTCTGCGGTTCAGTAGAGCTGTGCCCCTTCGGGACAGAAAGGACTTAGTTAAGCAAGTCAAAAAATTCTGGTGGTTGGGTGACCACCGTGATATTGAAAGTTGACCATATTGTTGCTTTGGCCGACTTACATAGTTCTAAGGTAAATATAGGTAGAGTAGGTAGAACAGTGACGGTGGCACCAAAAACAAAAAAATAAAAAAAAAAAAAAAAAAAAAAAAAAAAAAGTACATAAGTAAATGTATTTGTATGTGGGTACTTGCTGTTGCGAATATATATGTATATATGTATATGTACATATATACATGTGTATAGGCGTACTCGAGTGTGCATATGCGTATGCACAAAAAAAAAAAAAAAAAAATGCTGGTGGCTGTTCTAGTTTTTAAGTTATTTTAAGTAGTTGTAATTAGATATAATGTAGTTTAAGTTAGTTTTATTTAGTAGCTTAAAGGTAGTTTTAATTAGTTTTAATTAGGTAAAGGGTAGCTTTAAGTTTTATAAAAAATTAAAAAAAAGATATGGATAATGAGTTTTTTTTAATAATTTTCTCGTTAGTTTTAAGTAATCACGAATTTTAAATATAAATATACATATATATTTTACGTCGAAAGGCATTGTTTAAGTATAGTCATAGTTTAATTTAGAGCGCCCGCATGGGGCCAGTAAGTTAGTTAAGTTAATATGTAAGCTAGTTGTTTAAGATTTTTTGTCTAGCATTAAGATAGATATAAGGAAATGAAAAAATAAAAAATTAATTAAAAATGAAAATGAAATCATACAAGTGATACATTTTTTCAGGTTCGAATCCCAGGCAAAACTATTTGTTCTTACTTTCTTTTTTCTTTTTTTTTTTTTTTTTTTTTTATTTAATTTTTGTTGTTTCTTTACTTTATTTCATTTTTAGTATTTATTTTCCAATGAATTGTTCAGCTGTTAAGTGTCTTGAGCATTCGGACTCAGTCACCCTTTTCGAATGCTTTGGTCCTTGTGGTCAATCTTTCCACGCCAAGTGCATTGGCTCAACTAGTGCTTTTATTGAAAAGATAATTTCTTCAAAAATTGCTTTTTGGTATTGTGCTAATTGTAGGCAACTGTCTCTTTCCCAACTTTCTTTTAAAATGTCGGCTTTGAAAACAGATGTCTTGAAAATTTCGAAGACATTTGAAGATCTCTTAGTGCATTTCAATTCCATAGCTTCAAATGTCAACTCGTTTCCGCTATCAACTGAAACATCTGTTAAATCTACTTCAACAGATGATGAAATCATAGTTTCCACTGAAATAATAAATCAGAAAATTTCTAGTTCTTCTAAGAGCAAGAAAAGAGGCCGCGAGGGTTCATCGTCATCGAAAAACCCTTACCCTGCTCCTAAACGTACGAACCTTAGGAGCAATAATAATAAAACAGTTTAAACGCTTCAGTTCCTGTCCAGGAAATGAACATTTCACCCGCCATAATTTTAAATGCTGACTTAGATCAACCAGTAGCTTCCGTTGATACGCCCATCCAAAAAGTTGAGATTGAAAATCCTACCATTAGTTCTCTTCCCGTGATAACCTCTGTAGCACCGAAAAAAATTGAATCAGTACCTAGGCCCAAATTAGTATTTGTGTCCCGACTGGACCCCAAACTTCAATCCAGTGATATACTCCAACATCTGGTGGACATCAAATGTATCTCTTCTTCTTCATGCAATAAATGCACTAAAATCAGTAAACCTGATAGCTTCGTATCCTCTTTTAAAATAACAGCTCCCTCATCATTATTTGATGATCTTTGTAATAGCAATTATTGGCCTACCGATACTCTTGTTAAGGAATTTTCGGTGCGTTCTAAACAAAGAGTTAATCGAAAATCTTCGGAAATCCCTGCTTCAAAAAACTAAATAGGTTATCCCTCTTCTATCAGAACGTTAGAGGGATTCGCAGCAAAACTGCTGAAATTTTCAAAAAATCTCAGGCTTTTCCGCATGATATCATTGTTCTTACTGAAACATGGCTCAATGACACCTTTTTAGACAAGGAAATTTTTGACGAAGAGTTCAATGTTTTCAGAAGAGATCGTCATGTAGATAAGCCCAAAGAAGTTGGTGGTGGTGTTTTGATTGCTGTTCGTAATCACCTCACATCTAATCTTGTCTCTTTCCCTTTTAATATATCAGTTGAACTTATTTGCCTTAGAATTTCAATTGAATCCAAAGATTTTTTTATTCTGAATGTTTATATTCCTCCTAAAAGTCCAGTAGCAATTTATTCTGAGGTCTCCTTAGCTTTGGATCATGTAATTGTTACAGCTGGCTTTAATAGTAATATTTTACTGGTGGGTGACTTCAATTTGCCTAACGTTAATTGGATCCCCTCAGAAGACGAGTCCTATTTTGAAGCATCCCCTACTTCCTCTCAACAGGAGCTTCTTCTTTTGGATAATATTATTTGTACTGACTTACAGCAAGTAAACTGTATTAAAAACTTTAAAAATCGAATTCTCGATTTAGTCTTTTCATCTGACGCTGCTAGTGTTGTTGTGGTAGAATCTGCCACAGCCTTATCTAATATAGACAGCTACCATCCTCCCCTTGATATATTTTTGGATTTGAGCTGCCATTTGCTCAATAACACTCAGTCGCATGACTGTTCATATTCTCTTGATTTTCGTAAAGCTAATTTTCAATTACTTTATGATGAATTAAGTTCCTCTGGTATTTCAGATATTTCTTTAACTAATATTGACGTCGCAGTTACTGAATTTTATACTATTTTCAATAACTGCTTAGCAAAATCTGTTCCTACTAAACTGTCTAAAACTTCCAAAGTTTCACATCCATGGTTTACAAAGGAGCTCACATCTCTTCGTAACAAAAGAAATAAGGCTTGGAAAACTTATATCAAAAGTCTTTCTACTTTGGATCATAATGTGTATATTTCGCTTTTTGAGCAGTTTAATAAACTTTCTAAAAGTTTATACTCTGACTACTTAAAGGAAATGGAGGTTTCATTGAAACTTGATCCAAAGAAGTTTTGGAATTTTGTAAATTCAAAAAAGAAGTCTGACGGATATCCAATAAACTTTGTTTATAATGATTCTTCGTTAAGGAGCTCTTCTGATATCTGTAATGCATTTTCAGAAAATTTTAGTAACTCTTTTATTGACATTCGTGTTGATATTGATGTTGAATTCTTTGAATATTTGCGTGACTGTCCTCAAGTTACTTTTAACAACGTTCCGATGGAACATGACAAAATTTTACATTTTCTTTCATTGCTTAAAGATGACTACTCTCCAGGCCCAGATGGCATTCCTCCAATTATACTGAAAAAATGTAGCTCCATTATAGCTTTTCCTCTTCAACTTCTTTTCGAGCTATCCCTTAAGTCGGGGAAATTTCCCAGTGTATGGAAAAAATCATTTATTACACCCGTTTTTAAAAAGGGTAGTAAGTCTGACATAAAGAACTACAGACCGATTGCCAAACTCTCTTGTATTCCAAAGCTATTTGAGCAAGTGGTTTGTAATAGTATGACGTTTTTCTGCAAAAATATTATCTGTAATCAACAACATGGATTTATGCAGAGGCGGTCAACGGTAACGAACCTTCTAACGTTTTTACACAAGTGCTCCAATGCTTTGGAGAACGGACAGGAACTAGATTGCATTTATACCGACTTTTCAAAAGCTTTTGACCAACTTTCACACGACATTATAATTTTTAAACTTAAGGCCTTTGGATTTTCTGCTGGATTTATTGATTGGATATATTCTTATCTTCAAAATAGATCCTACCAGGTGAAATTCAGAAAAACATTTTCAAACCCTTTTACTGCCAAATCTGGAGTACCGCAAGGAAGTCATTTAGGTCCCATTCTTTTTATTCTTGCTATTAATGATGTAACATCATGTATTCGCAATAGTGAAATTCTGATTTTTGCTGACGATATGAAGATTTTTAAATCTATATGCTCAAGCGGTGATCGTGTGAATCTGCAAGCCGACATTCATAGCTTTTGCACTTGGTGCAGCAAGAATGGATTAAACCTTAACCCAGCGAAATGTCAAACTATGACTTTTTCAAAGAAACGAGTACCCATTATATTTGACTATAATATTTCACAACATACATTGTGCCGTGTTGTTAGTTTTAAAGATCTTGGAATCGTCTTCAATTCAAGTCTAGATTTCACAGAGCACATCAACTCTCTTGTTAAAAAGGCTAACTCAATGTTAGGTTTTGTAAAAAGATGGTCCAAAGAGTTTCAAGACCCTTATGTTACCCTATCTTTATACAATTGTTTTGTTCGTCCGCATCTGGAATACGCATCGCAGGTATGGACTCCGTTCTATGATGTTCATAGATCTAGGATAGAGGCAGTTCAGCATAATTTTGTTCGTTTTGCCTTAAAAGGTCTTCCCTGGACAGATTCTTATAACCTTCCACCTTATGAATACCGAATTCAGCTTCTACACATTCAGTCCTTGTTACAGAGGCGTGTAAATAACGATATAGTTTTTATCCACCAACTTTTTTCTAGCGCATTAGATGCACCTGATCTACTTACTTGTGTTGGACTCAATTATCGTGGGGGTGCTCACCATCTGCGTAGCCTTGAGCTCCTACATTGTCCACACCATCGGACTAATTATGGTATAAATGAGCCGCTTACCCGCATGTGCAGGCTTTTCAATTTAAATTCTAAAATGATTGATTTTAATGACAATAAAATAAATCTTAAGAACGTACTTAAAACCAGTGCTCCACGCTTTTAGTTCATGTTTTATATATTTTGTATTGTTAAATTATATGTTTTATTGTATTATAGTGCTTGTGTTATTGTAGTGATTTGTTTTACATTACTAACAACTAACACCAGCACTAAGTGATGAGCCAGTGGAACACATATAATGTGTTGGCAAATCTTTGTTCATAAGCTGAAGCTTGCTCTAAGCTCCTTATGAACAGGATCTGATAGTGTAAAAAAAAAAAAAAAAGGTAAGGCATGTATGGGGAGGCATGCTGCGCAGTTTGGGTATATGCAAAGTTTGTGAATAAGAACCTCTGCATATATCCAAACTCGCACCCACCCAGATCCTATTTTAGGTCCAGGCAGGGGTGTTGTAGGGAGGCAGCATGACCCCCCCCCATTTCAACCTCCACTGTTTTAACGCCGCCGTCGTAAGCATGAAATGCCATGTTAGTTTTGATTGGAAAAGAAATAACGCCAAATTGGAATTATTTCGTTTCCTAAATTGAAGTTAATCATTAATGTAAATCTTCTTATCATATAAAACTTCCATTTTACTGCTATATTATTTTGTTTGACTCTTTCTGTTCTTTTTTCTTCTCCTCATTTCAATTTTCTTCTTCTTCCATTCAAATAAAAACAACTTTTTTTTTCTTTCTTTTTGCGACTCAAAAGTAAGAAAAAAATAAAAAACTTATATGTGTTTAATCAAAACCCAATAAACACTTGCTACTGATATTATATCAAAAACTGTTTAACCATGACAAAATTTTTAAGACAGAAAAATACATTGAAAATTAAATTGTAAATTAAATAAATTTTGTAAAATAAAATTGTTATATTTCATTATGTCATTTTTTTTTACACTACCAGATTTATTTTCAAATGGAGATTAAAGCAAGCATCAACATATGACAGAAAGATTTGCCAACACATGTAATGTGTCCCACACCCACTGGCTCATCACTTAGTGCAGGTGTTAGTTGTTAGTAAGCACAATGGTACAAAAACACATGCACATAAATACAATATTACAATACAACACAGAAACAATTATGATCGTGGAGCTCTGGTTCTAAAGAGAGTTTTTAAGTTATTTTTATTTAAATTAAAGTCTATCAGGCTCTCATTCAAGTTATATAACTTACTCATCCGTATGCTGCACTGATTCAATAATGTTCTTACGGATTTCATAAAAAGGAGTCCATACTTGTGAGGCATACTCAAGATGAGGCCTAACGTAGCAGTTGTACAATGAGAGAGTAACGTACGGATCGTTAAATTCTTTTGCCCACCGTTTTATGAATCCAAGCATAGAGTTCGCTTTATTTACCATAAAATTAATATGTTCAGAAAATTTTAGATTAGCACTAAAATTTACACCTTAGTCTTTGAAACTAAACACGCGACTGACTTTATTTTGAAATAAACAATAATCAAAGAAAATTGGAGATCTTTTCTTTGAGAAGGTCATTGTTTGGCATTTTTTAGGGTTCAGAGTTAACCCGTTTTTATAACACCATACACTGAAACTATTGACATCAGTCTGCAGAAGATTGTGGTCATTAGGAGATTTTATTGTTTTAAAAAATTTCATATCATCTGCAAATATGAGAATCTCACTAAAGCGAATACAAGATGAAACGTCATTTATAGCAAGAATGAATAAGAAAGGGCCCAAATGGCTTCCCTGGGGTACACCGAATGGGCAAAGAAATTATTTGAAAGGGAGTTTCTAAATTTGACCAGGTAAGATCTATTTTCAAGGTACGATTTGATCCACGAAATAAAAAGAGTAGGGAAACCGTACGCTTGGAGTTTAAAAACCATAATATCATGGCTGAGTTGGTCAAATGATTTAGAAAAATCTGTGTATTTGTAATCGACTTCATTACCTTTTTCTAATGCATTTGAACAATTATATGAGAAGATAAGAAGGTTTGTAACAGTAGACCTTTTCTGCACAAAGCCATGTTGTTGTTTACAAATAATGTTTTTTACCAAAAAATGAAAGGCTTTCACATACAACCTGTTCAAAAAGCTTTAGAATACATGACAATTTAGAAATGGGTCTATAGTTATTAATATCAAATTTAGCACCCTTTTTAAAAACAGGAGTGAGAAATGATTTTTTCCAGAAACAAGGAAATTTACCAGCTTTTAGAGAAAGCTCAAACAAAAATTGCAAGGGCTGCACTAATACACCTCTAAATTTTTTCAGAACTATTGGGGGTAAACCGTCAGGGCCATAAGAGTAATCGTCATTTAAGGATGACAAAAAATGCAAAACTCTATCTTGTTTCACATGAATTTTTTTTAAATTAACTTGCGGGTAGCCGTTCACGTCATTAAACAAATCTATATCAACACTTCCACGAGTATCAACAAATTATTTGCAAACGCCTTGAAAATATCACTGGGATTTTGTACGGAAGTGTTCTCATATAAAAAACTTGCTGGGAATTTAGTTTTCGAGTTAACAAAATGCCAAAAACTTTTAGGGTCCTGTTTTAAAGAAGCCCCCATTTCGTTAACGTTATTGGTGTACAACAAATTTTGAAAGTTTTAAATTCTTCAAATAAGGAAATATAATGCTTTCCATACTTTATTTCTCTTGTTTCGAAGAGATTTTAGCTCTTGTGTGTACCAAGGGTGACAAAAATTAGTGTTTTTAGATATTTTTGTTATTTATACAGCTACTGATTATATTATAGAACTCAGTTACTGCATCGTCAATATTTGTATAATCGTATATATTTCTAATATTTGATCTACTTATAACATCGGAAAGCAACTGAAAATTTGACTTTCGAAAGTCAAAAACGAATGAACAATCTTGAGAATTACAGTTTTTCAGAAGATGGTTGCTCATATCAAAAAAAATATCCAAGGGTGGATGGTAATTGTCTATATTAGTAATGCCAGAACTAGATTCCTGAACAACAGTACTAATAGCGTCAGAAGAAAATACCAAATCGAGTACTCGATTCTTAGAGTTTTTAATACAGTTAACTTGCTGTAAGTCAGTAGAATTAATACCATCTAGAGAGAGAAGCTCTGTTTGTGAAGATGTTAATGAGGCTTCTTGAAATGATCCATCATCCGAAGGAACCCATTCTATATGGGGTAAATTGAAATCCCCGAGAAGTAGTGTATTGCTGTTGGAGCAAGACAAGTCAATGATAAAGTCTAAGGCCAAAACAAGTTCATTATACAATAAACTTGAACTTCTTGGAGGAATATATACATTTATAATATATACATACTTAGACTCTATGTTTAATTTGATACAAACCAAGTCAATAGAAAGATCGAAGGGGAAAGAAATACGTGTAGATACAAAATTATTACGAACAGCAATCAACACACCACTGCCTAATTCTTTTGGTATCAACATGCCGATCTTTTCTAAAAACTAAGAACTCTTGATTAAAAAGTTCTGTGTCTTAAAAGCTTGAATTCAACCAAGTTTCCGTCAAAACAAAGATGTCATGCGAAAAAGCTTGAGAGTTAGTATAGATATTTGCAGTTTTGCTGCGAAGCCCTCTGACGTTTTGATAAAAGAGGGTAATCGTTTTTAGTTTTTTGCCGAAGATTTCTTAGGAATAACGCACTTACTTCTTTTACTTCTCACTGTAGCAAACTCTTTTATAAGCGCTTCAGAAGGCCAATTTTTAGTATTAATGATAGATTCGAAAAATGCCGCGTGAGCAACAATTTTGAAGGATGAGACAAAACTATTTACCTTACTAATTTTGGTACATTTAACTGATGCATTGTTCGGAATGCATTTGTTAGAGACCAAATGGGAAACAAGATCATGAACACTTATATCTGGACTAAGGTGAGAAATAAAAATTGATTGAGGCTCAGGGGCAGCCTCAATAGGACGAGGACAAGGCTCTGTTATTACAATATGTTTTGATATAGTTTCACAATCATTGTCAGCCACCGTATTAACAGCAATCGTTAAAGTCGGACTGACATGAGACGAACTAGATGCGCCTGAATCATTAAGACTATTAGAGTTGCTCCTTAAATTGGTTCGTTTTGGAGGGGGACTTAAATAGTATGTTTATAAATTAAAATGTAAAAAAAATAAAGCCGAACTCCAAAGGACATCCACAAATTCGAGCCCTTTTTATTTTAGCCGGCCACCGAAAAAAAGACACCACCGATATTCTGATAGACCATATCAAAATGAACATTTAATATTACCACACCAAAGTCCTTAGTCGATTGGCTGAGGAGATATTCAGCCTCAAAGTATCTCATAAATCCACTTAAAAATCACATATATAAAGTGATTCACATATAATAAAAATAAATAGCTGGAGCGGATAGGTTGGTTTAAGACAACAAAAAAACAATATAGGAGGAGGGTCTATCTCTCCCCGTTTATCCGGGAGGGGCAATTTTCCAAAAATTGACTTTAAAAAAAAATAATATTAAAAAGTAACGGTAATACTTACAATGCCTTGTTGTACCTTTTTAAAAAGCCAGAAATTTCTTCTTTTATTTTATTTTTAAATAAATTTAAACAGTTCTTGAATAATTTATTTTCAAACTCAAAACTTTGAAAACAAAACTTAAAAAAATGGTTTTAGCTATTTTTTTTCTAAAAATTTTACGTTATTAAGTACTACTTTTGTTTTCAAAAATCGATACTCTAACTTATTTTTTATTCAAAAACAGAAAACCAACTGCTCAAATGTTTTGCTTTGCAAGAAAATCAAAAATAACAAAACTACCTCTCCCAAGAAAATCAATTTTTGTATTCAAGAACTATTTGCTAAAATAACTTTATTTCAAAATTAAATAAAAGAAAAGATCTCTGGCTTTTCAAAAAGGTATAACAAGGCGTTGTAAGTATTACCGTTATTTTTTATTATTTATTTTATGTTTTAAGTATTTTTTTAGAAAATTGCCCCACCCGGATATATGGGCGGAGATAGACCCTTCCTCTTGTACAGTTTTTGTTTTGTCTTAAACCAACCTACCTGTACCAATAATTTATTTTGTATTTTATGTGAATCACTTTTTATAGGTGATTTTTAAGTTTATTTATGACAAACTTTTGGGGCTGAATATCAACTCACCCAATCGACTTAGGATTTTGGTGTGGTAATATTAAATGTTAGAAATATAAAAAATTCATTTTAATACGGTCTATCACAATGACTCTAACTACTGGATTCCTCAAAAGAGAAATTTAATTGTAACTTATTTACATTTCAGTAAAATTATAATAATGATCTTACCTAATAGGACAAAAATCTAATATATTGTTTGGATAACAAAATAATCCTTCGATGAGTTTTAATTAATGGTTATGGCAGTGTTGCCGTTGACAGCTCGGCCTCTAATGACATTTCGTCCCCATCGGACTTCATCTTCCGGTTCTGGTTCTTGTCGATCAAATTCCAGAAAGTCCACAGAACATTCGTCTCTGTGTACTTCGTGTTCCTTCTTCATGTCGAAAAGTGCGAGAACTGGTTCATTAGTGATAGCTGTCTTAAGACGTTCGAATGCTTCCTCTTGTGCATGTTCCCACTGGAAATTGACTTGCTTTTTCAAGAGTTTCGTAAACGGATGAGAAATGTGAGAGTACTCATGAACAAATTTTCTAAAGATCCCCATGACGCCAAGGAATTGACGCCTCCGTTGCTTTCGTGGGTCTTGGAAATTCCTCAATACAATTCGTTTTATTTTCTTCTGGCCGTACGCCTTCATCAAATGTATCGGTAGCTATGATTAGTTCATCGACGTAGTTAACCACATTGTTACGGCACGATAGATTTGGTTGACTAAACCAAATGGCATAACGTTGTGCTCGAACAGCCCATCTGGAGTTAAGAATGCTGTCAGCTCCTTGCTTTTTTCCCTCAAAGTAATTTCATAGTACCCCGCTGTCATATCTAAGGTAGAAAAGAGTTTGTTACCTGTTAATTGCGCCAACTGTTCTTCTACAACAGGCATCACGCACTGTTTCTTCACCATAACTGCGTTAAGTGCACGATAATCTATGCACATTCGACTCTCTCCGTTTGATTTCGGAACTAAGACCACCGATGCTGCATGTGGCGACTTGCTAGGACGTATAATATAATGCTTTAGCAGATTGTCAGTTATTGCAGTCAGCTTATCCCTAAGGGCAAACGGCACCTGGTATCGTTTTCCAACAATAGGGTTATTAGTCGTTACTGCAATCTCCATAGTATTTGTGTTACAACGACCAAAGTCAGACAGATCCTCACCAAAGCAACCATTAAATCTAGAGGTGAAATCTAGCACCTCTTTGCGTTGACTGCTAGTTAACTGGTCACCGATTTTAAGAATTCCAGATGTTTTCGAGTAAATCTGTAGTACACCGGCTTCAAGAATCATGCTGTGGTTTTTCCTACAGAGCACATCGCGACCCGAAAGTATCCCTTGAGGTAGAATTTAATCTGGCACGATTCGGAACGATACGTGCACTTCTTGAATATTCATTCGCAGATCTACCTCGATTACTTCTTTTGATTCTACGATGGCTCCTCCGAATCCTTTGAACTGCTTTACATATTCTTTCCATACTACGTTCTTTGGAGATGTTGGTTCGTTGATAAACTAGTGATCGCTTCCCGTATCCAGAAGTGCTGAATATTTTGTCCACAGAAAACGAAATCCTTCATGACGGGAGGAATGAACTGCGCAACTTGTTCGTTTTGTTCGACCTTGGCGATTGTCGATTTGTTTGCGCGACAATTTTTCGACTCATGGCCCACTTTGTTGCAAACATTGCAACATAAAGTTAAAATAAATTGTTAATTTTTAAAAAATAAAAATACAATCGTTTTTATTTTAAAAAATAAACACAAAAATACAGGCACGAGTACGATAACTTTGGCGCCAAGAATTGATAACGGTTTTTTGTAGAACAGTTCAATACAAGCATTTTTTACTATTCGTGGGGGGGGGGTCTATCTCCCTCCGTTTGGGCGGGAGGGGCAATTTTATAAAAACAGTGCTAAAAATTTAAAACAAATATTAAAAAATAACGGTAATACTTATAACTAAGTTTTGTATCTTTTTTTAAAGCTAATACTTTTTTCTATTAGATGTTTTTTAAATAAAGTGAAACCTATGCATAGTCTTTGAAAAAACGGACTTTAAACTCAAAAATTGCGAAAAAAAGGTAAAATAAAACTATGAAGTGTGATTTTTCAAAACTTTAAAACAAAATACTACTTTTTTTTATAAAATTCGTTGCTCATATTAATTTTAAATCATAAACTGAAAACAAAATGATTTTATGTTTTCTGGTTTTTGAGAAAATGGAAAATTATTAAAACTACTTTTTTATAAGAGTTTTCGGCACGAGTACGATAACTTTGGCGCCAAGAATTGATAACTGTTTTTTGTAGAACAGATCAATACAAGCATTTTTTACTATGGGTGGGGGTCTATCTCCCTCCGTTTGGGCGGGAGGGGCAATTTTATATAAAACAGTGCTAAAAATTTATAACAAATATTAAAAAATAACGGTAATACTTACAACTAAGTTTTATATTTTTTTTTAAAGCCAATACTTTTTTCTATTAAATGTTTTTTAAATCAAGTGAAACCTATGCATAGTCTTTGAAAAAACGGACTTTAAACTCAAAAACTGCGAAAAAAAAGGAAAAAAAAAATTTGAAGTGTGATTTTTCAAAACTTTAAAACAAAATACTACTTTTTTTTATAAAATTCGTTGCTCATATTAATTTTAAATCATAAACTGAAAACAAAATGCTTTTATGTTTTCTGGTTTTTGAGAAAATAGAAAATTACTAAAGTGTTTAAACAGTGAGGTATGTAAGGGGGGGCATGCTGCCCCCCTGCAACCCCCCTGCTTGGACACACTATAGGATTTGGGGTGGGTGCGAGGTGGGGTGGGTGCTAGGTTGGGTGTTTGCAAAGTTTCTGTTGCATTTAAAGATGCTCAAGCATCATTACAAAAACGAACCTACGTACAACATTCACCGTATACCAAAAAAAAAGAAAACTCTTATAAGAAAGTAGTTTTAGTAATTTTCCGTTTTCTCAAAAACCAGAAAATATAAAATCATTTTGTTTTCAGTTTATGATTTAAAATTAATGTGAGCAACGAATTTTATAAAAAAAGTAGTATTTTGTTTTACAGTTTTGAAAAATCACACTTCAAAGTTTTATTTTACCTTTTTTTTCGCAGTTTTTGAGTTTAAAGTCCGTTTTTTCAAAGACTATGCATAGGTTTCACTTGATTTAAAAAAACATTTAATAGAAAAAAGTATTGGCTTTAAAAAAAGATATAAAACTTAGTTGTTAGTATAACCGTTATTTTTTAATATTTGTTTTAAATTTTTAGCACTGTTTTTATAAAATTGCCCCTCCTTCCCAAACGGAGGGAGATAGACCCCCCCCTTCCATAGTTAAAAATGCTTGTATTAAACTGTTCTACAAAAAACCGTTATCAATTCTTGGCGCCAAAGTTATCGTACTCTCCCCAAAATACATAATAAAGCAAACATGGAGACACCAAAACTAAACTAACAAAAACCAACGCCAATATCAAATTCAACAAAATGTGCCTCAAAAACAACATTACACCCAAATACGCCGTAATAAAAAACAGCACAAATAACCCAATCGCCATTTTAAAAGCACAAAAAACTACAATCCAAGAAGAAATTAAATACCTATATAACAAGAAAAACAAACTTAACAATGAACTATATAAATTTCACCAAGAGATATACAATAAATTCGATATAATAATAGCCGAACTATACTTCAGAATTATTAATGACGAAATATCCAACACATCTAAACAAATTAACATTAAACAAAATAAGAAATTCATAAACCTAAACACCAAACAACAAACACCTTTACTGAAATGCAATTTCACATTCTACCCCAGATTAGTTAACAAAACCGACATTCAACTCACAACACAAGAAGAAGAAATACTAAACAAAGGACTAAAATTCAACATACAAACATTCTCCAAAAACCAAATCATACAAGAAGTCACCAACGCCGAAGCAGCTATAAAAAAATTACCAACACAAGAAGCACAAAACGAAACAAGAGTAACCATTAACAAAAAATTAAATAAGATAATAAAAAGTAATAAAAGCATCAATACAAAACACAACAACAAACATAAACAATACTTAATTGATCTAAATAACATCAGTCAAAAAATTTCAGACCAAAAAGCAATAGTCACAAAAGCAGACAAAGGAAACACAATAGTAATTTTAAAACAACAAGAATACACTGACAAATCCATCAACTTCATAGAAAACAATAACATTAAAAAACTAACAAATGATCCTACAAAAAACTACGTAAAAGAAATAAACAATGCAATAAACCAAAGTGACAATTTGTTCCAAAATTCAATAAAGCACAAATTCAAACAAACAAACGCAAAACCACCACAATTCACAGGACTACCTAAAATACACAAAGAAGACATCCCAATAAGACCACTTATCAATTATAAGACCGCACCATGTTACAAAATTGCAAAAGAACTACAAAAAATCATAACAGCAAACATAACCTTAAAAAATAACCAAAGCATAAAAAATAGCCTAGAACTAATCGAAAAAACAAAAACAATAAACATTCTACCACAACACAAACTGATTTCCTTCGATGTAACTTATATGTACACTAATATCCCAGTAACAGAAACAATAAATATAATAAAAGAAAACCTTTTCAACACAGCCAAAATAACGATACAACAAATAAATGAAATAATAAAATTATTACAAATTATACACAAGCTAAATTACTTCACATTCAACAACCAGACATATATACAAAAAGAAGGGCTCGCAATGGGATCACCATTAAGTGGACTTCTAGCTGATATATATTTAAACCATTTTGAAAACAAATACATCTTATCTAACCTCAACCCATTACAAAAACAAATAACTTTCTACAGCAGATACGTCGATGACACTTTCATAATTTTTAATGGTACAAATAGACAAATAGACATACTTAATAAATATATAAACAACATTAACCAACAAATAAAATTCACTGTCGAAAATGAGCAAAATAAATCAATAAATTTCCTAGACATCAACATAAAAAAGCACAACAACAAACTGGAATACAGCATCTACAGGAAACCAACAACAACAGACACCACCATCCACAATGACTCCCACCATCCAAGATCACAAAAGCTCGCATCATACAACGCCTTTATAAATAGAGTTCTCAGCATCCCAATGAGTAAACAAAGTTATGACGATGAAATAAACGTAATAAAACACATAGCCCTAAGAAATGGATACACCGCAGATATGATCGACCAATTGATCAACAAAAGATGGAAGAAAATAAACAAACCTAATGATACAAGTAACCAAATTGAAAAAACTAACTACACATCAGTAACATACACCAATTGGCTTCCACACACCATCTACAACGAATTCAAAAAGCAAAACTTCACAATTTCATACAGAACAAACAACAATATATTCAAATGTCTCCAACCAAAAAATAACAACAACAACAAAAAACATCAACAGGCGTTTACAAAATAACTTGCGACGATTGCAACAAATATTATATAGGACAAACAGGAAAATCTTTTCACGAAAGATTCTTGGAACATAAACCAAAACCAAACACCAGATCAACATATGGAATACACTTAATTGAAAATAATCATAACTATACAAGCTTTGAGCATAACCTAAAAATATTACAGACATGCAAAAAAGGGAAAACACTAGACACCTTAGAAGAATTCGAAATATATAAAGCCAACAAGATAGAACAAGACAGAATACTAAATGACTAAAGAACATGAGTTCTGAAACACGTCGCTAGTTATTTATATTTATATACAAAAAAAAAATGTGTTTGCAACATAAAGTTAAAATAAATTGTTAATTTTTAAAAAATAAAAATACAATCGTTTTTATTTTAAAAAATAAACATAAAAATACATTCTTTTGGAAGTTTGTAACTCGTCCTGTGTTTGCCTTACGTTATTCTGTTTCCGCTGGTGGACATGTTGATACATTTCTTGAAGAGTAGACAGGGACCGTTGTTGACAAACTATCTAGTGACCTCAAAAGATCGTTGCACGTTAGAAAATTCATGGCCATAAGTGTTCGTGTAATGTTGGGATCGTTAATACCATTAATTATGTATGAATTAAGCGAAAGATCATCCAATTTACCTCGTCTTCCGATGGTAAGCACTGCATAGTAAAATTCCACCAATGACTCACCTGGCTTACGTCTTCGTTTCATTAGTTCTCGGTGTATCTCTGCCATATTAATGGATCTAAAAAAATCGATAAGGAGAGCACTAGCAAAATCCATCCACGTTTGAAATACTGGCAGTGCATCAATCCAACTCTTCGCTATTCCTCTCATCTTGTGTTGAACTGCAAAGAGGATCATTTCGTCGCTCCATGAATATATGCAACGTAGCTGTTCAATTTTGTTGATGAATTGCTGAGATGATAGATTTCGTTCCATTGGATCGAAGTCGGGTAAGATTCCTATGACATCATGCGTACTGTTTGGAAGACGCATTTGCGCTGAGACTGAGAATGGCGTTCCATACACTGAATCTTCCGTGAAACCTGCACCGTGTGATGTTGTCGGTACGTTCTGAGGAGCAGACTGAATCCTTCGGCTCCCCATGTTCGTGTGCAATTGCCGTGTAGCTGCTGAATTTACTTCAGCACATTTTTACGCACGCCAAATTAGTCATCGTCCTCTTTAAGTCGTCCATTTGTGATTGCCATGATTCTGCCGTAGCCATCTCACTCGTCTCTATTACTTCCGAATCTACCTCGTCTGACCCATACAATTCGACCAATTTAGCAACCTTTTGTGCTTTATTACCAATTCTTGGTTGGTTTTTCGTTTGCAGAAGGCTATTTAATTGGGCAACTTTTAAACATTCGAATTTAATCATTATTTGTTTCCCTTTTTTTTCCTACCTCGTAGTCTAGACGTTGTTTGTTTACTTTTCCGTTTCGAGTCTCGTTTGAATATACTCCTTTCTCTTTCGTACGTTTGGTTTTGAGGTTCGTGAGTCTATCTCTGCCTCTTTCGTTTAAAACGTTTTCGTTCAATTAATTCGTTTCGTTAAAATTAATTCGTTGTTTGTTTTCCTTACGTTAGACGTTGTGTTTGATATTCGGGTACGTTGAGTCTATCTCTTTCCTTTACGTTGGACTTTGTTTCTTTTATTTTATTCGGGTACGTCGAGTCCATCTCTATCCCTTTGTATGTAAAATGTTCCGTTAGCCGACGCACCAAGGATTTTTAGATTTCGCTTTTTCCCTGAGAAATGTTTTTGGACCGATAATTATTGTTACCGATATTGTAGGCAAGTGATCACACTTCTGATTCTGTCAAGATGATCCAAAGAAACTTTTATTTTAAAAGAAACAATTTTTATTCAAATTATAAGATATAGCAAATTTACATTACGCAGAATGCGACTTATTCGTTGAAGCGGCGACAACGACTGACTGCCCTATCTATAATCATTCGATGAGTTTTAATTAATGGTTATGGCAGTGTTGCTATTGACACATAGAAATAAACTTTAAAGTCAATTTTAATCCATAGTTAACTAACAGCAGTCAACTCTTGTTGCAATTATATTAAAAAGAGAGAACTTTTAAGTATAACAGAGCAGTACAACACCATACATTTTTCAAAGAGACAAATGCGTAACCCATTGCGCCATGTGATAGGTTTTTTTGAATTTTTCGAGTCAAAACTGATTCTGTAAGTTAACTCTTGATCTAGATCTGGTTAGTTTTGATTTGAATTAGGGAAAAGTTGGCACTGAAAAACTGGTCCTAAATTTCTTTTTTAGCAAAACGTTTCGGGATCAGATGAGATGTAAAATGAAATCCAAAAATTAATTATTCACTTCACTCATTTTTTAGCCAAGATTAATGTTATTTGTTCACAGAAAAGAATGCATATATAAGAAACAAAGATATATAAAAGAAACATCAATTAGAAAAAATTGATTTTATATGGAAATAAACGAAAACAAAGATTAATTTACATCTGGATTTAAGTTTTAAACTACTAAATAATATGGCCGTTAGTCTGCAAAAACATGGATATCCTTCGAGTTTGGTTCATTGTGTTCGGGTTGATCTCTGAAAACGTGTCGGCAAACCTACCGATTTTGGATTTTTTCGATGTCGGCGATTGGTTGAACGCTGGCTGGCGTCGATATATTTGTTTGCTCCAAAAGTGTTTAGTTAGATATGATTTTTTGTTTTGCGAACACAATTGTTATATTTATGCTATTCGGATGGGGTATCAGCTTCTCTCTCATATGCGAAACGCGATAGTTAATGTGGTGAGTGCGTATTTTTCCCTTGACGGTATTTTTGAGGGATTCGAAAGATATGAAACGTTCTCAAAACTAAACATGGAAAGTATAAATAGTACTGAAAATTGAGAAGTGGTACTTGCGTAATTCGGAAAGTCAAATAGTACAGAAATTAGTACAGTATTAAGGGTGGGTCTTCCTCGTAAATGTAGGGTACTACGTGCACAAAACTTAATATATCTCCTACATTTGAAAAGATATTTTGATGAAATAAAATTTATTATTTAGTCCATGAACATATCTTAAAACATATGTCCTCAATTTTATGTTTTACAAAAGTTTGTGCTTTTTAGGGAAGGAATTACACATTTTGTCCCCTTTATTTTGGCTGATTTATGCATCCCCTCAAGGGGCTCTCGTGTGATTTGTTTTTTTATTTTGTTGTTAATGTTTTTCAACTGTCAATGAATGTATGCTTTATGTAGGATAAAAAAAAAAAAAAAATTATTTGAGCTACAAAGTGGACACTAATTTAAAGCTCGTTTATTGGCGCAGTTTCTTAAATTTTCAACGGAGCCAAACAATATTTTTTTTTTAAAACAGAAAGTAGATACTTTATTTGAAACAAAACAAAAAAATATTTTTTTCCACTTTATACGTCTGAAAAACTTATATATACACAAACAATACTACTTTTTTCTTTCCCCCGTTGGGGCTGGCATGTTTTATTCTTAATATCTTTTGTTTTTAATTTATTCGAATCTCTTATTATTTTTGTAAATAGTGCTGTAAATTTTTTTGCAATTTTATATTGTTTAGACGTAAAAATTTTCAATTCAAAGTATCTATACACATGGTAGTTTTCCCAGGTTGAAATGCCATGTACAACTTTATTATTATTTTTGTATTTTAAGAAAACAATATCACACGCATAAACAATTTTATATTTAATTTTGAAAAAGCATCTTTTTAACGATTTTGTTAATCCAAATACGCACACAACGATATTTAGTTCACGAAACTTCCGTCGAAAGAGAATATTATATTTTCGCTGTTCGCACTCTCTTTAGAATCAACTTTTTTTTTTGTGGTGATACACAAAACACAAATGGTATGGTGAATGGTGTACATCAGCGTTGCCGCCGAGAAAAGAAAATGCCGTGTCACATTTTAAAAACTGCTTGCCATGAAAAAACTATAAATCTTCTGTTAAAAAAATAAAACTTTATTTCTGTAATTTATTATATAATTTTCCATCAATATTAAAGTAAGATATAGGCAATGATAAAGTGTGCGATATTGAAATGTTTCGTGCCACTGTGCCACAAGAAAAAATTGTCGTGTCAAAAAAGAACGATTGGTTAACTTCGGCAACGCTGGTGTACATACGATTCGTAGGTATACCGACGAGCGGCTGTATCTATAAAACTTTTCGTTGTCAATTTGATAGCGCCAGTAAGGAAAAGAAAATCGATTTTTGTTTTGTTTTTCTTGGCATGTTTTATTCTTAATATCTTTTGTTTTTAATTTATTCGAATCTCTTATTATTTTTGTAAATAGTGCTGTAAATTTTTTTGCAATTTTATATTGTTTAGACGTAAAAATTTTCAATTCAAAGTATCTATACACATGGTAGTTTTCCCAGGTTGAAATGCCATGTACAACTTTATTATTATTTTTGTATTTTAAGAAAACAATATCACACGCATAAACAATTTTATATTTAATTTTGAAAAAGCATCTTTTTAACGATTTTGTTAATCCAAATACGCACACAACGATATTTAGTTCACGAAACTTCCGTCGAAAGAGAATATTATATTTTCGCTGTTCGCACTCTCTTTAGAATCAACTTTTTTTTTTGTGGTGATACACAAAACACAAATGGTATGGTGAATGGTGTACATCAGCGTTGCCGCCGAGAAAAGAAAATGCCGTGTCACATTTTAAAAACTGCTTGCCATGAAAAAACTATAAATCTTCTGTTAAAAAAATAAAACTTTATTTCTGTAATTTATTATATAATTTTCCATCAATATTAAAGTAAGATATAGGCAATGATAAAGTGTGCGATATTGAAATGTTTCGTGCCACTGTGCCACAAGAAAAAATTGTCGTGTCAAAAAAGAACGATTGGTTAACTTCGGCAACGCTGGTGTACATACGATTCGTAGGTATACCGACGAGCGGCTGTATCTATAAAACTTTTCGTTGTCAATTTGATAGCGCCAGTAAGGAAAAGAAAATCGATTTTTGTTTTGTTTTTCTTGGTGGCTACACAAGCATACATATGTTTATGATGATGATCGTTGTTTTTGGTGGTGTGGTTGGACAAGATTAGTAAATTGTGAGATAGTGGGAAGAGGGAATGTGTATATTGCAATTGTATATCTATGTTCCCATTTTTATTTAGAAGCGATTTTTTTTTTCATTTCGCGTGTTGACGGACATGGAGTGGTAGGTAATTGCAAATAAGAATGTGTGTGACTGAAATGTCTTTGCGTGGCCTTTGGCATGTGCCGAGGGAAAGGGTATCATGATGACGATCTACGTAGGTACCTAGCCTGCAATGAAAATACTCATTTTTCTTCACTGGCACCTAAATAAAAGCATTAGGTAAAAATAAATCAGAAATGAAAATTATCAGATTTTACCCTTTATTTTCCAAATTATTTGGGGTTGATTTTGTTGAAAAAATAAATGGAAAATAAATAAAAAAAATGCAATTTGAATGATTGAATTGTTGTTTGCCAAATAACTAATATACTTCAATCAAAATCTGTGAATGTTAAAAAGTAACTCAGAAAAAAAAATTACAGGAAAATAACTGTGACCGCCGGCGGGTCAGATGCCATGTAACGGTTTTGTCAGGTGCTATGTGACCCATATGACATATTTTTTTTCGAAACAAAACTTTGGAACAATTTAGAAGAGTCCTAGCACAATCTAGCACTGGTTTTTAAATTTGAAAATTCGAAAAAGGGAGCTCCCAGGAAGGCAAAATTGCTAAATTAGTGCAAAAGTTTTCGCTGTCTAAAACCTACAATTTTTAAGTAAAAAAAAAAAAAGATCAACACAAACCAGCACAAATGTAGCACAACCTGGTTCATGTGTCAAAAATTCAAATTTGAAAAAAGGGAGGCTAACTTCACACTTTCGTGAACATGTTTTTTGAGCTTTTTATCCACAGTTTCGATTTTTTTTTCAAAATAAAAAGAGAAAAAACTTCGTATTAGGGTACCACAACCTTGTAGAGTTTTTAAAAAATTTAAATTTGGAAAAATGGGGGGAAGCACCTAATTTCTGAAAATCACATTTTTGGATCTAGTTTTCGCAATTTTGAAAGTTTTCAAAATTCACCCCTTTGCAATAAACCCTAAAGTAATTTTCAAACAGGTCAAATAGTTATATTGACCTACCTCACACTTATCTTACATAAAGCTTCCTAAAAAAAACTATTTCAATGTACCTACCTACCTATATGTGTAACGTAAAAATAAAAATAAATGTTTTTCTTAGAAAAAGGTGGTTTTGGTTTTTTTTAATTTCTTGAGAACGACATAAAATTTTTGCATCCGGTTTTCTTATTTAGACTTAAAATTAATAACAGCATTGAATTTTGAAATTAAAATTAGCACTTAATTACGTAAAATTTTGAAAAAAATGAATTTGAAATTTTTTTTTCAATTTTTTTTTTCAAAATTTTGATTTTGAAAATTAATATTTTAAAAACTATTTTTTTAGAATAGATTTATTTAAACACAGAATGAAAGAAAAAGTTATTGGCTTTTCAAAAACGTATCGCACAGCATTGTGAATGAAGCCGTTGATTTTAAATAATTTTTTTCCCATTTTAAGTCAGTTTTTTCGAAAATTGCCCCTCCTGGCTAAACGGAGGGGAATAGACCCCCCCTCCCATACGATTTTTTTCTTGTCTCAACGCAACCTACACGCCCCAGCATTTTATCGCATTGCTCATGACTCACCCTGTATAGATTAGGTTATAT
Source organism: Baccha elongata (assembly GCA_951217065.1). Taxonomy (NCBI): domain Eukaryota; kingdom Metazoa; phylum Arthropoda; class Insecta; order Diptera; family Syrphidae; genus Baccha; species Baccha elongata. Next base: position 280,556 of record CATNUY010000188.1, read on the forward strand.
TACACCTAGAGGTAGGTACCTACATCCAAGATGATACAAGTTCTAAAAACTCAGAGTTGGGCGATTTCGCATGTTTATTAACATACCTATGCCTCCCTGATTCCAAACATCAAAAAATGATCATAGGGCATACCTATATGTATACATAGCTAGGAATGTAAATGCTGCACGACTTTTCTGTTTGGTCATTTTTATTTTTATTCTGAAAACAAAATGTACATAGGTAGGTAGGTTTTCCCACGTGACAATGAAGTGACAATGTTTCAATTGCAAAACAAAAATATACAGTGTTGTGCTGTTGTTTGAAATCTGACAACAACAAAAATCGAAAGGAAATCTCAAATTTCGCACATTACAAATGAACAAGTTACCTTATTCTTCCAACATCCTTACTTGTAAACTCCAAAATTCACCCCTTTGCAATAAACCCTAAAAATTTTCAAACAGGTCAAATAGTTATATTGACCTACCTCACACTTATCTTACATAAAGCTTCCTAAAAAAAAACTATTTCAATGTACCTACCTACCTACATGTGTAACGTATATTTATGCATGTTCATTTGATGTGTCCTGACCTTCATCAAGATCTCGATCGAGTCACAAACGAGTTCACATTTTTTTGTTACTGTTTTTCCAGTTCCAGCAACAGCAAGTGAAAGTGAAGAAAAAACAACTAAACGAAAAGAGAAAAAAAATGACTCACATTTTAGCTATACCTACTCATGTGTTTTGAAAACAAAATTGAAAAATATCCCTTCACCCTTCCATAAACAGAAAGCATAGAACTCATCATTCCCATTCAAATCGAAAGGATAACAAAACAACAAACCCATTTTGAAAAGAGAACAAGAGTAGTTGAGCGTATCAAAAACAATAATGAAGAGAAAAGAATATCGCACTACCACATTGAAATACGTTTACATGAATTTTAAATTCTATTGTCATGAAGACCCACCCTTAACCAAAGTTAGCAGCAGTTTTGAACCTGAACGAGGGAAATCGAAAAAAGGATTGGAAGTTTTAATATCTGTTACATTTTGAAGTAAAAACAAAAATGTAAACAAAATTCAAAGTTTTGATCTTATTTTTAACTGCACGAATATGTGTTTGTTAAATTATTTTTTTTTTAAGTAGAAGGTCTTATAGATATACACATACTGCTCACTTATTTAAAAAAAACGTCACGTTCGTAAAAAAAAACTTTTATGATTGCTCATAAAATCGTGAAATCACGGTCAGATTCCCGTCTTTTAAATTTGATTTTTTACTGTACCATTGTCTAGTTATAGATCGAAAAGTTTTTTATCCATTCCTTACCAAACTTCACCGCCGCGCCGGCGACGCGCCAACCGCTTCCTGATGGCACCGCTCACCCTGCTTACTTAATTTGATTCTTAGAGTGGAATGCAAAATACTTTATCTCAGTCTCAAATCTCATTTTAATGAGCTAATGCTCTTATTTTTTTGAGCGATTGGAAGCTTTCGTATGAAAATCACAAATAACACCTCGAATTAGCTCAGAAAAAAGAAATGTTTAGACTAAGATATCCCTTTTGCACCAAATTTAGTATTTTTTAATTTTTTTTCATTTAAAAAAAATTTTTGCATCCGAATTTGGTTAGTTTTTCTTCTTTTAATTGTTCTTGAAAATATTTTTATTTGTTATTTTAAAGTAATTTTTTTTTTTCATCAGCTTACATAATTTATTATTTTTTTTTTCCAAACAGACACATCATATTACTACGAAAGTGGGCAAAATCAAACAACTGCCCTCAACCAGGACATGCGATCACCATTAGCTGCAACGCGTGCGAACTCTCTCGCAAGTGCTGCATCACCAACCGGCAGCGCATGTACAAAATCAGAACCGTCTGACATGTTTCTAGTTTAGTATTCGCTGAACAATCTGAATAAAAATAGAATCCAAAATCTAATTTAAACAAAAAAATTAAACATAATTATTATTAATTACATACATAAATATAAATAAATGGATACTCGATACAAAAAGAAATCGAAATACATGAAAGTATTAGAGTAACAACTATAATATTTTATTTCTTTTTCAACATTTACATAAAATAAGCTATCTTTAAAATTATTTATTCGAAAACTTAAAAACAAAGTAATTAAAAAAAATCGCAAATGAGATTAAAAAAATGAGAGAGCGAAAGAATTAGATTGTCCTCTTTTGGTTCGCAATCAGCTCGTTATTTTTGTTTACTTTTCTATTCTTGTTTTAAGTTTGAAATTATTTATAATATTTTTAAATTTTCTAATTTAACCAAATACACATGCAAAAATAAATAGTTTATTGAAAAGCGTCACAAATCGATATAATGTTAGCTTTTTTCCATGGATTTTTTATTTATTTATTGAAAATAAATTAACAATTTTTTTAACGAAGGCTCAATATTAATTTCTCTACACCTACTATCTTATTTAATTTTAATTTTTTTTTCGGAAAAAAAATACAGATAGCTTTTTTTCAAAATATAAAAAAAGGTTTCTTGGCTATACAAAAATGTATGTATATTATATAAAATTTATAACTAACAATGATTCTCTGTGAAATGAAAAGTTATTAGTAAACTTCAACGCACGAAAGGACTTGTTGGATTTCAATTTTGTTTTTGTTTAAGTAGTTTTTTTTTGTAAGAAAACAAGCAAAAATACTCAATGAAAAATACTAACCGCTACTACCTTGTAACTTTTGATTTCGCTGTGTTAATGGAACAGAGAATAAATATAATTAAAAAAGGAATTTCTTTTAACTTTATTTTTTAATTTTTTCAAGACTGATTGTTGATTTGATGCACAATAAAGAGAAAGACTCTTAATTTAGATTAATTTTTGAATTCCAGCATCCTTTCGTGAGTTGATATTTTAAGTGCACACAATAAAAATACCAGAAATAAAAAAAAAAACATTTTTATTAAAAATAAATATGTTATGAGAGTATGACCAAAGAAAAATTTTAACTTATCTATTGAAATAAAACACATTTTTTATATTATATATTATGTTTAATTATTTTTTTTGTCTATTCATACAAAATTCAAATGGATAAAATGATCCTTAAATTATACATAAATCTTTTTAAAAATGACTATTTGTCACAATACATATCAATAAGTTAAATTTAAGTTTAGCGAGAACTTTTAAAGTTGTCTTATTTTTAATTTTTATTTTCATGCAATTTTTTGTATTAATCTTTAAAAATTGAATTTTCATTTATTATTATCACCAAAGACAGAGCAATATATGCGTTAAATATTTTTTCCTCGCTTCTATTGTTTTTATTATTCAACATTCTAGTGTTTTCCTTTCGCAATAATGTTTTAATTACAAATTGAGAAACCTAAGTATTGAATTTAAATTAGCAAAAAATTGAGGCACTTAAAAGAAAATAACCAGTTAGTCCGAAAGGAAATACATTTTAAATTAATTCTTGTAAAGACTTAAACTTAAAAAAAAATAATTATCGGAACAATTTTATTGAAATAATTATATTAAATAAAAAAATCTTTTAAGTGGACATTTTTTAATATAAAAAAATTATATAATTAAATAATATATATGAATATAAAGAAAGTAAAAAAATCCATCAACTAGAACTATGTACAGTAATGCATTACAATTATAGCATCATTAAAGATAAATAAGCAAAGTTATTTTCTATATAAGTTGTTTATAAACTAAATTTAAATTATATAAATAAAAAAATATTAAAAATCGAACTTCAACTAAAAGAGAAAAGTTTAAAAATAAAATGAAACACACAAAAATTGGGAAATGAATTTAATATAATTACTAAGGACCTTACTAATAATTCAATTAAGTATACACAAAAATAAACATGCAAGAGCAAGCAAGTACCAACCCTTCATCGTCAGGAGCAGCAACGGAAATTCAACGTCTGAGTAACGAAGGTTGCGACCGAATAGCAACTGCACTAGAGCACAAGCAAAAGTAATTTTTCGGTCCCTAAAATGCACCAACGATGTACAGGGCATTGACAAGAGCATACTTCTTGGTCCGGAAAACACAGCAACGAATGCATTTGTGTATCGAGAAGATACACCTACACAGTCGACAATGAGCACAGCATACCAGGCAAGCGCAAGAGGAATACAATTTCGATCGCAAACAACATCACCTTACCATATATGGTCTTCAAAACTAGATCGCAAGCAAGATTGCCACAATGTTACAAGTGTAACAAAACTGTTACACTTTCTCTTAGTTTTATTTTTTTGTTACTATGTTTGTTTTTCCAACAAATGTTTTTTCTTCAATTTTAGATCTTGTAGACCAGAAAATTTGGGGACAGAATTACCTTCCCTCAAGTTTTAAAGCAGGAAAACCGCGCTTTTACATATGAAATTTTCATTTTAGATTTTTGTTACAATTTTATTGCTTTTGTTACGATTTTTTAAAAATATTGTTACACTTTGGCGACGACCGACGTGCGGCAACACTGATCGCAAGCAACATCGGCACATATATATATGGACATCAGGATTTTGGAGAAAAGGAAAAATCGCAAATGAGCATCGAGGAAAGTCAGTCGTTAACGAACAACGGCCAAGGAGACTCCCGATGAGCACTTCAGTTCAGGGCACGGCCTGTGGTCAGACCTAATTTGATAAGGCTCTATAAAATAATTTCAATTCTTGCCGAATAAACATCAGGATTTTTAAAATAATGAAATGAAGTAAATGGCATCCAATTCGTTAAACATATTCATACTCAAGCATTTTTTCAATTCACAAGCCAAAAAGAGCTTTGTAATTTGAATTTTTTTTAATCACAGTTAAAAAAAAGCTTATGGCGTAAAGGATTTTTAATTTAGGACGTTGCAGTAAAAGAGAGGTAACTTATTATGTGAAAAATACATAAAAATTTGATTTTTCTATGACTAATTAATTTCAATTTTTTTTCTCAATAGTCTTAATAGTCATATTATTAACATAAACAAATATAATGATGATCCAACTAACAAACAATTAAAAGCTATTGAATACACCAACATCCTGCCAATAGTTATACAGAAAGAATTTAAAAAACTAAAAATTGATCATTGAATGTTTGAACAACAACAACAACTTGAAGGTGCTACCACCAACTTTTAAACGAATTTTATTTATTCGTTTTTACTGGCTGGAGTATAGCTATTTCAAGGATTGCCAATTCCTATCATCAGTCTTCTTATTAATGGTGCCGAGCTTTAATCCAATTTTATTATGAAAAACTTTTTCACATGACATCATGAGATTCGAACCCACGTATTATCAGATTTCCTGTTTTTTTTTTTTTTAACTAAACTTAACTTAACTAACTTACTGGCCCCATACGGGCGCTCTGAATTATACTATAACTATATTTAAAAAATGCCTTTCGGCGTAAGGACTACTCCTAATTTAAAATTCAATATTACTTAAACCTAAACAAGAAAATTCTTTAAAAACTTGTTTTTCATGACATTATTTTATTTATTTTTATTTAAAAACTTAAAAGTACCCTTTACCTTAATAATACTAAATTAACTTAAAATATACGTAAATACCTTAAAACTACTTAAAAATACTTAAAATAACTTAAAACTAGAACAGCCACCCGCAGCTTTTTTTTTTTTTTTTTGCCATCATCCTATGCACATGCACACACGCGTACACATATGCATATATTAACACATGTTCATATCCCAGTGGGAAATTTCGTCCTCAATGAATTTTTTTGGTGAAAAGAACAATGAATTCATCGAATACTTTTTCGAGGAAATTGCATGTTATGATTTCATTATAGAAAAGCATTGTTTTTTTCATCAGTTCAGTATTTTTAAGGCATTTACACTTTGTTTTACTTGGAACAAAAGTTCAACTGAGTTCAGTGCTCACATTTCATTAATCAATTCAAGTACATAAAGTCATTAGATGATTCCATTGATGACAAGTCATGCACAGATTCACTAGTTCGTGAAATAAGTTGGGCCATCTGTGCTGTTCAGTGTTCTTCGCGAGAAAGAGGAAAAAAATAATCCATAAAAATTGCCTTGTGTCTAACTGACCCAAGGAACACAAGGATTTCTCGGGTGAAGAGTAATGCACAGAATCATTAACTGCGCGCAGCTCGAAACAGAGAAGAGCAATCAAAAACTAAAAACATTGCCTTTTTTTTCTACCTGACCCAAGGAACACAAGGATTTCCAGGGTGACGAGTAATGCATCGATTGATTAGCCGCACGCAGTTCAAAACAGAAAAGAAATAAAAAACTATGAACTTGGCCTTCTGACCTGAACAAAGGAACACAAGGATTTCCAGGGTGACAAGTAATGCAGATTCATTCGCTTTTTTTTTTTTTCGTTGTCGCCTGTCTCTGGCGCCTGCTTGATTTTTCGCGTTTTTTGTTGCTTTTTGATCGTTTTTTAATGACGCGTGCTCCTTTTTGGCGAAAGAGAAACTGTATTTTCTGGTTTTTCCTTGTTGTTACAAAATCTTTTTGTTCTCGAATGACGAATATCAATCATTTGCATTTCTTCATTCAATGTTTGCATCTGAATTAACAAAGAAGTTAAACGCGAACGCGAGTGCCAGTAAAAAAAAAAACATTAATAATATTACTAATTAAATACCTACCTACCAAACAAATTATTTTGTTGTAAATAATAAAAATAGTGATTGAAAAAAGATGGTGAGTTGTAATTTATTTTATTTAAAAATGAGTGGTTTTAGTAAAAGAAATTTAGAACGCTTGGCAAAGCAAGAGAGGGATGATTTAGAAAAAAACAAAATAATTTTGCAAAATATTATCAATCATAGTGATATAACATCTGAAAGGGATAATATTGTAGACAGTGAAAGTGAAATAAGCAACAATATACAAGATGAAGATGAAGAAAAGATCTCAATAAACTGGAAATTAAGGCAGGAGAAGAAAAAGAAAAATACGTAAGTTTTCGCATTTTAATAACATTTCTACAAATTTCAGCAAATCATTTTCATGTTCACTTTGATTACTCAATTATTTATCCTCACTTTTGGTTTTCCATATAAAATCTTTCTGACCATCTACACAGTTATCTACTTTCCTACCTACGGATTTTTCATATCTCTTTTTATTTCAGAATGATATCTTCAAAAAAATAGTTGCATCGTCTGGCGGCAGCATAGAAAAAGCTCTGCGAAATATAATTTCTGCAGAAGTCGCTGTGACATACAATTTCGACGGCTATAATGGCAAAAATTCTTTTAAAGCGTTAAAAAACATTAATACATGTTTGTTCAGTAAGTTATTATTTCACAATTTATAAGAACTTCATCATAATTAGTAATATTTTAATCAAGTCATCACTTTCTCATTCATGCATCAATATTTTTTTTTCAGATGCTGTTAAGACCAATATTCCTTTACCCCAGCTCTATAAAAAACTGTTCAGCAAGGATTCAAGAGAATCAAGAACATGCACTACAGGAAAGCAGCGATGAAAAAAAACAACATGCAAATTAAAAATAAAGCATATGCAATACCAATATAAAATGAGAACTGTCTTTTTTTATTATTTTCTTCAAATTCATCAAACGTAATTCACTAATGATTAAGCGAGTTACATTTTTCATGTGATTTCATTACTGAATATTCATGATACCTTTCAATGAGGGATAGTGGGTTGATGATTTCACTGCTGCACTTTCACTTCATTTTTCACCAAGACTGTGTGTTGCTGAATAAGCAAGTCCTATTTACCTAATGATATCACTGACGAACTTTCATGTTGTATTTCATCAAATATAATTCATTTATGAATAAGCAAACTCCACCTACTTGGTGATTTCACTATTGAATATTCACCCAGAAAGTCACTTGGTGAACGCCAATGACAGCCCCATGTTAAATTCACCTAAGGATTCCTCTGAAAATTCCTCGGTGAAGTTCCAGTTTTTGAAATTTCCTACTAGCATGCGCTCACGCACATATCCACAAACAAGCAATTTTTTGGGTTTTTTATCTTTTTTTTTGGTGCCACCGTCACTGTCCTATTTAATCTACCTAGTTATACCTTAGAAATACGTAGGTCGACCTAGGAAACAACTTCAACTAACCATCAATATCAAGGTGGTCACCCAACCATCAGTATTTTTTAATTTGCTTATCTACGTCCTTTTTATCCCGAAGGGGCACAGCTCTACTGAACCGCAGACGCTCTGCTCCGTTCCCAGAGCCGACGTCTCGACCATACAGGATTTGCCGATCAACAGTTCTACGGCCAACGTGGTAGATTAACGGAACCGCCAATCTATCCTGTATCAGCGCCCGACTATCTGAATAGAGGATTGTCTCGGGCGGGATGAAACCGTTAAGACAAACGCTCTCACCATATTCTTCATTGGGGTAGTAAGCCCCGAAAATTAGTCCATTGGCTGAGGTCATCGCTCTTGAAATGTGACCCCGAATCAGCTTAGTTAAAAAGTTATCTATCCTGTTTATATTGGCCCCGTTGTATAAGACCTCGTTGGCATAGTAATGTTTGTACTCCGACTCTGGTGTTCTGTGTAATCCAAGACAGGTCCTAAGACACTGCCTCTCAAACACCCGAATCTTTTCCATTTGAGATGGGGCAACGTTAAACCACACAGGGTACCCGTAGGCAATCATCGGCCGTATGAGGGCCATGTAGCAAATCACCTTTACCCTGTTTTCAAGGCGGCTGCTATAAAACAACCGTCTTGTCAGAGCAAACGCTCCCCTAGCTCTGGCCAGAGCAGCATCTATATGTCGATTGAAATATAGATACTGATCTAGCCAGATACCAAGGTACTTTACTACATCTTTACTCGCCAGTTGATGTCCACTTGGTCCAACGATCACTAGATTTCTCCAGTTCTTTCTTGTATCCCTAGAAGCCTTAGACAAAGGGGTTCTAAACAGGATAGTTTCTGATTTCTGGAAGTTAATTTTTAACTTCCAGTCATCACAATATCGCTGAATCTTGTCGAAGTCACGCTGCAAGAGAATTCTGATGACTTCAACTTTTAGACCCATCCTGTACGCTACAAGGTCATCGGCATACGCAATCGCATGAGTTAGACTACCTATCAGATCGCTGCCGCTGGTGTAAATACTAAAAAGAATCGGTGAGTTCACAGCTCCTTGCTGTAGACCGTTTTTAATATCAAAAGTTGTGGTCGAAGTTACATTGCCACTTTTGACAACAAACTTTCTAACCATTGAGCATGTCATGAAGCATATATAACAGTGGTTTACTTATGCCAAATCTAGTTAATTTCAGATAAAGACCCTCTAACCATACGGTTTCGAAAGCCTTCTCTAAATCAACAAGAACGGCACCCGTGCATTGCTTTTTCATTTTGTTCCATTGAACATCAGAAACTAACTTAGACGGCATGAATAGTGTCATGTCCCGCCTTAAAGCCAAACTGATTTTCTGGAATAATATTCTTGTCCTCAGCCCACTTGAACAGAGCTCTATTGAGAATCTTTTCGAATACCTTACTGATATTTGGAAGAAGACTTTTCGACCGAAGATTTGCCGGATTGGAACTGTCCTTTCCCTTTTTCGGGAGAGGATGGACCACAGCTGTCTTCCAACTCACTGGATAATATGCATTATTCAATGCGTTGTTGAACAGTGTGGTATAAATGTCTATTGCTTCTTCAGGGAGATGTCGTAACACAATGTTGGGTATACCATCGACCCCCGCAGATTTCTTTTTCTTTAATGTTTGAAAAATTAACTGAAGTCCTACCTTCGAAATTAACAATGAACTGGTGGCGTTTGCCAAGTTTTCTTCATTGAACCCGGTGAAACCAGTATTCTCAGATCGCCATTGCGTTATGTTATTTCCAAGGTAGAAGTTGTGCAGTAAGGCTCTGTTCTCCAGGTCATGATTCGGACGAATGCTAGCATTCACCTTATACACTTGCTGGAAAGCAGCCCCTACAGCTTCTACCTTTTCCTGAGGATCTTCTATCATATAAAAATTATCATCGAAAACGGCACCTTCCGGATCAATTCCCGCAATCGTTAGTACGTCTTCGTTATCTGTTGTCCTCTGGAGTTTAAGACATGGAAGATCATTTTGATCATTTCTTCTAAATATCTTATTTATTTGGGGAAACATACTAGGGTCGCTTTTTTTTTTTTTTTTTTTTTTTTTTATATTGAGCGCGCACTAAAGGGGTTATGAATACCCTTATAATGATTAAACACAGTGCGAGCAATTAGGAAATGAGGATAGGATTAGAAAGGAGAAACCGATGCACATTGGTTTTGAATGTCTGCAGACTGTAATGAGTGGGAAATACTGTGTCTGGTAAAGCATTCCACATTCGCGTAGTGCGGCTAAAGAAAGAATCTCTGTACTTAACAGTACGTCCGAAATTGGGCTCAAGGGTAAACTGATGGGCATTCCTAGCAGTACGGGTATTACGGTTGAATTGTTTAAGGGGAGGAATGCAACTGGCTATTTCACTAGAGCATTGTTTATAAAAATAACGATAAAACAATGACAGGCATGAGACCTTGCGGCGGTGTTCAAGAGAAGCAAATGTCTCAGTAAGAGAACGATCTCCTATCATTTTTAAAGCTCTTTTTTCAATTCTATCCAGAAGACTCAAGTACGTTATTGGGGCTCCAGCCCAAATATGAGAGTTATACTCAAGTTTAGGACGAATAAAAGCTTTGTTAATTGTAGCCAGATCAGAAGGGGTAAAAAACTTCTTGCATCGTCGGAGAAAACCTAAACACTTAACAGCATTTTTGGCGATGTCAAATATATGATCACTCCACAGCAAGTGGTTTGTGATGCACATACCTAGGACCGATAGTTGTTCAATCTCCTCGATGCAAGTACCACCCATGGATAGTGGCATTGGGGGAGGGTTACGCTTTTGCGACAGTAGGCAGCATTGAGTTTTCGAAGCATTAAATTCTACACGGTTTTTAAATCCCCATTGAACAATGCTGTCAAGATCAGAATTTAATGAGCTTATCATACGCTGCCGTTGATAGTCCACATCCGAAGAACAAGGATGAGAATCTAAAAACGAATATGAAAAGCAGAGGGTACTGTCATCAGCGAAACAGTGTAGTGGGTTAGAAGTTTCAGACAAAAGATCATTTATAAAAATAAGGAAGAGCGTCGGAGACAAAACGGAGCCCTGGGGCACACCAGCGTTTATTTTGTGGATATCAGATTTGAACCCGTCCAATACTACTTGAATTGAACGGTCCGAAACGTAATTTCTAACCCAACAAAGAAGAGATTCATCAATACCAAAAGCACGCATTTTCGATAAGAGAGCTTGATGCCAAACTCTATCAAATGCCTTTCAAATATCAAGTGCAATAATCTTACTTTCTCCAAAACGATGTAAAGATTTATTCCACTGTTCGGTGAGATAAACCATGAGATCACCAGTGGACCTATTGCAACGAAAGCCATACTGCCGGTCATTAAGAAGCTTCCGTTCTTCAAGATATTTCTTAAGCTGAAAATTGATCAGCGTTTCCATGACCTTGGAAAGAAGGGACGTAAGTGCAATTGGACGATAGTTAGAGGGGGAGGAGGATTCACCTTTTTTAGGGACAGGCTGGACAAATGCAGTTTTCCATCCACTCGGAAAGAGACCAGTAGAATAGGACAGATGGAAAAGCTTACGCAGTGGTTTTGCCAGCGTTGAAGAACACCTCTTCAGAACAATAGCGGGGATACTATCCGGGCCAGCGGATTTGTGAATGTCAAGATCTTTTAGGACTCTAGCAACTGAACGAGTGCGAAAGAAGATTAGTCCCATAGAATCGTTTACGCTTTGAAGTACAGGAGGAGTCATGTCACTCATTGGCAGCATCGAATTAACAGCAAACTGTGCTGCAAGCAGATTGGCTTTATCAATCGAGCTTACAAAAGGAGTGTCATTGGAAACGAGCGTAGGAACTGACGATGACGTAGTGTTGCGCACATTTTTTACAAATGACCAAAAATGTTTACTACCTTTGGGACATTGTAGTATTTTTTGCCTTAATTTCTGGTCATGCAAAAATTTAATGCGTCGAATATGTCCGTTACAATTCTTTCTAGCTTGTTTGAACTTATTCCGGTTTTCCCTAGTAGGGTTGGCTTTATAAATCCGGAAACTTACATCTTTGATCCTAATAACCTCTTTACAGCTCGAATCAAACCATGAGTTTTCTTTAGGTTTGATAGATTTTACCCTATTCGGGATAAAATTTCTCATTCCTAAAAGAATTAAGTTTGTAACCATATCTGTACTGGAATCCACGTCACTATCGAGGAAGCATAGTGACCAGTTAAAGTTCCTGAAGAAGTCGTTGAGACCGTTCCAGTTGGCTTTCTCATATTGCCATACGGTTCTCGTAGGGTTTTTCTCTTTAACTGGGGTTTTTTGACATGAGAAATTAGCAGATATGACACAATGGTCTGATGTGCCTAGAGGCGGTAATACACTAATCGTATATTTATTAGGATCAGAGGTAAGAAACAAGTCTAGAGTGTTGGCGGACTGACCTGCAACGTCAGGAATCCGAGTCGGCTCATCGACTAACTGAGTCAGGTGGTTTAACTCAGCAAAGATCTCGACATACCTTCCTTCGGGTGTTGTCTGACCAGAATAGCGCAGCCACGAAGAATTGTGAACATTGAAATCGCCCGTAACAACGATCTCACTGTGCGGAAAGGGGGATACAATTCTCTGGATAGAGTCGGACAGCGCATCGAATTCGTTGGAAGTCGAATTACTATCCAAACTTGGGCTACGATAAATAAAACATGTGTGGATGATGCGCCTTTGGACGGTGAATTTAAACCACATATAATTAAAATTTGTGTTGGTGCACTGACCATATTGTGGTAGAAGTTGATAGGCAACATCATTCCGTACATATACGGCTAGACCATGGTGAGAAAAGAATAAAGGCACTAAGCTATAACCGTAAAGGTTAAATTCCGAGTGGTCAGTGGTTTCACCAACCTGAGTTTCGCTTAGTGCCAAAATAGCTGGCCTGTTCAAAACAGTATGAACGTACGCAGCATGGAAATTTTTCCTAAGCCCACGAATGTTGCTATAATGAACACTGAACTTACCAGCCATCACAATACACAAAAACACAAAAAAAACCAAAACAAGACAGTTAACTATGAAGCAAATTCATTTTGGACACTAAAACTTCACAGTTGTAATTTACCATTAGTGTTATGCCTTAATGGCAAATTAAAACTGATCCGCTCCTGAACCCCAAAAAAAATTTAACCGCAATTTATCTAGTTATCATTTCACATAGTCTATTGCCGCACTGTATGATATGTATACACCAGCAGTACTTGCAGTGGCTATGCGAAACAATTGTGGGCGAAGGTGGAACAGAGAGGGAGGGGAGCACAAGGAAGACTCGTTGTGTTGTTTTTTATTTTATTTTTCTTTATATTGATAGATGAAAGTGCACTGCACTGCACTGAAGAAACTTTATATTTGGCAATTTTTTTTTTTGTTTTATTATTGCACACGCGGCGCGTAGGTTTCTTTATTTTGATTTAAGTTTTATGTGATTGAAAAAAGGGAGGTGGAATTTATGTGTTCATTTATTAATCTGTTTTATTTTATCAACACAGCAGAGACAATTGTACTACGCTCCCACGCGTGCGCTCACGGTGAGATGTAGATCGGAACTTCGCTAGAATTAACGGCCCGAATTCTGTTATCCCAATATGAATTAATAGATAATCTATAGTTTTGTCTAATCAGAACGTTAATGTTTTTGATCGACGACTTCAATGTCCTAATCTCCAGATCACGTGTGTCAGTGAAACGTCTGTACAGAAGTTTCAATCTAGTCAGCAGTCCACTTTTTTGTCGGTGTAGTGCGTCGAATGTCGCGTTCTTGTATAAACCAGTAGGGTCTTGTTCCTTATATTTTGGGATTGTTCTGTCCATTGTTCGTTTTATAGTCGTATCCATTTGAGTCAGGTACCCGTCGATCTCGACGTTCGACAGGTTCCTGTCATTTGGTGGAGAAATGTCATCGGAACGTATTTCTCTTGCCAAGGCGTTGGAAAAGAGTGGCCAATGCGTCTTACTGAAACTGTAAGAGTGTATAGGCACATACTCATCCAACTCCACAAGTTCGCTCGGAAGCTGTATTACGGTGGCAAGCCCGCAGTGATCACTGTCGTATTCAATCGTTCGTAAATAGTTTCTTGTATGTTGATTTGTTGTTTCAGTTATAACAAGTCGTGTGTCAAGCAGTAAAAGATCCAGAAAACTACCACTTCTTGGAAATGACGGTCTATCTGTAGCCAGAAGGCCGATCCTACACTCAACACTGTATCGACCCATCCAATTAAAAAGATGGTTCCCTCTAGGATTTTGTATTTGGTTTCCCCAATCTTCATGTTTGGCGTTTAAGTCCCCTGCCATGAGATAATAATTCTCATCTAAGTTGAGTCTTAAGCATTCGAAAAGTTTTTCGAGCTCTGCGATAAAATTAGCTGGCTGAGGTGCGTCCGTCAGGTGCGTACACCGCGATTGCGTACATTCTTTTTCCCTGCTGGAGAGGAATGCGCAAACGATGCAGGCTTCTAGCAACCCGAATCTTCGCACTTCACTATTATATATAACCTTATGTTTAATGCCCTTTCGTATGAAGATTGCGACGGACGCCACCCCCTTGAGAGGAGTTGGGCCGATCCCTTCTTACCATATTGTAATTTTTATTAGTCAGTTTGTGTTTCTGGTTTAGCTTAGTTTCGCTAGCCATAAACACATCAGGACTTTGGTCTTGCAGCAAATGAAAAAGGTTTGCTCTACGTTCGGTCCTAATCAGCGAATATACATTCACAGCTAGCATCTTAAAGGGTCGCTCAGGCAGCGCGCCTTTACAGATTTCCTCAGTCTTCGAAGTAGTATGCACTACGCATTCCACCGCTTATGACCACTGACGATACAGGTCGAGATGATGTTTCATTTAAAACTAACAACAATTAACAATCAATTCTTACTAAACAAAAAAAACAGAAACTAAAACAAAATTGTTATCAATATAAGATTGTTATCAATATTATTTTGGACAAACAGGAAGAACATTCTGCGACAGATACACAGAGCAAAAACCAAAACAAAATTCGAAATCAAACTACGCTTTGCACCTTATTAATATTTATTCCAACCTCGAAACGAACCTCTCCCCCATCCATATGTAACAAGGGCTACCTACTGGACGCACTTGAGGAGTTCGAGATATACAAAGCTAATGAAAAAGAAGAAGGTAAAAATCGGCATCGGAAAACGTTACATGAAACAACTATGTAAAAGAAGGACAGCCAGTGATAATATAACAAAACAATTGGAGTAACATTTGAACTGTCAAAGTAAAAGTGTAAATTTTTAAGAGCTCTTCCGTGTTTTCGAAATTTAAATAAAATTAACGATTGGTTTTGTATAAAAAGTTTATATAATTACTTAAAAACCATTTTTTATCGTTTGCCTAAGAATATTTTTCTGCAAACATAAAGATATTTCATTTATCGAAGTTTCTTTATCCATAAAATTAAAATCAATTGAAGCTACAAGGTTAGGTTTATGTGGCTGTCAGGAAGACTACTGACACACTTAGACCACAGATAGGTCCGTTGTGATACCACGAATGAGCGAGGGAGTATTTCTTTAATTAAACCAGTTGGAGCTTCTTATGAAGCGGTGTAAAGATAGAATATCAGCGTTCGACATATCGCTTGGATCGTCGAAAAAGAGATTACCCAGGTGTAATTTACGTCTTTGGGAGAGAGCTGCCCAAGTAACAATTTAATTTTCATAAAGGCCAATAGAAGCTATTTTATTATTTTTATAACAACTGTAATCAATCTTATAGAAACCTATTTGGCGCACATAAGCGAAGTTATAACTCTTCATAAACAGTTTGGATGAGGCCTTGTGAAGGCTTTGCAAAGGAAACAATACTTTGCTACGAAAGGCTTTTTATTTCGCTTACAGAAGTCATTACGGAAATCTTACCGAAACAAAAAAAATTCAAACAAAATTTAAAATAATTTTTTAACGACTTTTTTCTTTTCATTTTTGTTTATCTTCTATTTCGATTTATTTTCTGAGACCATATTTTCTTCGTTCAAGTGCTGAGTTTCTTCAATGCCTTTTCTGAAAACTAGATATATAATTTTATTATTAATGAAAAAACTTACTTGCCTCAACCAGGGACCGAACTTGTGACCCAGCGCACCCCAGTCAAACACGCAGCCACTAGGCCAATGTTATGTATTCAGAAGGAAGATCGAATTTTAACCAGTTGATACCGTACCTACTTGGTGCTACAGGAACAGATATGTAGCTATACAGATCCATTTTAAATTCAGCATTAGCAGTTTATTTAATTCATACTTATTATATTAACCTACCTGTTGGTAAAATATGATAATAAAGTTTGATAATTTGATGTGTTAAAAAACATTTACACTCCATTTGCAACATTTTCTTGTTATAATGCCAATTGTAGCAAAACAACAAATTAAATAGACCATTTACCTCCTTAAGTTTGTTAATGTCATCAACAACTAAGCGAAGAGATAATTTTCTTATGTGAGCTATAGCTGTCATTAACAAACACACCACGTGGCATTGCAATAGCTTTCTTAAGGGAACTATAGTTTTCTTTAGTTTGTTATTAACTACAACGACTGCATATAAATGTTTAGCAACCTTAAAAAAGTCTTGTTATAACTCTATACAAGTCATATGGGTTATCGTTCATTTATAAAGGGTGTTTTTTTAGAGGTATAGAACTTTAAATTGCAATAAAACAACGATGAAATATTCGATTGACATGATTTTTTATTTACTCGAAAGATAATATTGTGGCATTAAATTTAAATATGTTTTCTGGCATTTAACTGCCACGGCTGGCTCGGATGTAGACCAATCTGGACGTCCAATTTAAGATGACTTTTTCCAACATTTGTGGCCGTATATCGGCAATAACACGGCGAATGTTGTCTTCCAAATAGTCAAGCGTTTGTGGTTTATCCGCATAGACTAATGACTTTACATAACCCCACAGAAAACAGTCTAGCGGTGTTAAATCACAAGATCTTGGAGGCCAATTCACAGGTCCAAAACGTGAAATTAGGCGGTCACCAAACGTGTCTTTCAATAAATCGATTGTGGCACGAGCTGTGTGACATGTTGTGCCGTCTTGTTGGAACCACAGCTCCTGGACATCATGATTGTTCAATTCAAAATTGCCAAACCAAACTGAGAATAAATTACTTGACAGCTGTTAAATCGGTCGCCGTCTTGAAAACTAAAAGTTCTACACCTCGAAAAAAAACATCCTTTTTGACTGTTCGCATTGCTTCGGTTAACAAGCCTTTTCATTGATTTCGAGTATAAAGCTTTATACAAGCCTTTACATTTAGATTTTGTCTGACTAACTTTGACAAACCTTACAGCGACCTTATAAAAAGCGATTTTATCGTCCCTCCGTATGGCTTGCGAGTATTTTCTACCAAAGGCTTTAAGGAAACTATTATTTAAAATATTCAATAAAAAACAGTTAACATCTATAAATAAGCCTTATGACGACACTAAAGAAATAATAGCTTACTAATTTTTTGAAATTGAACCTTACACGCCAAGTCTTATGGCGTGTCTTCCTATGAGGCAGTGTCCGGTTATGACACCAATTACGGAGCTAAGATGTAATCTGCTCATAGATAGCAGACATTTAGTACGTTTCTGATCTAATTTTGGCCAGATTTGCTTTGTCGCTACGCAGGTAGTAGTGTTTGTCCATCTTAAATTTGCTTTCTCTATGGCATTTAGTTTTAGCATGAGTTTGCTTGTAGCGATAGGTATACCAATATTCACCTTGTTAGGTAAAATCGGCAATAGAGTTCCATTTCTGGCGAGTTCATCGGCTTTGCAGTTTCCCTCAATGTCTCTGTGTCCCGGCACCCAGAAAAGGTGAATATTGAACTGTTCTGCCATCTCCATGAGAGATGATCGACAGTCGCGGGCAGTTATTGAGTTTGTGGAAACAGCACTGATTGATTTAAGGGCTGCCTGACTGTCTGAAAATATACGGATATCCGATACAGATATCACGTTTTCCCTTAACCAGGATAAAACCTCTTTGATCGCCAGAATTTCCGCTTGGAACACACTACAATGGTCAGGTAGACGGAATGAGAGACTTAAATTTAGTCTGTCTGAGAACACGCCACCACCAACCCCATCTTTAGTTTTTGAGCCATCAGTGTAAAAATGAACTGATTCATCTTTCAAGAAACTCTCATTTTCCCAAGTGGATCTTGGTGGGATGGTGACTTGAAAATTCTTGTCAAAAACTAGCTGGGGTATAGATTAGTCGGAGTGACTTAATTTTGGTCCGAATGTTTTCAGAATAATGGAGTGACCAATTGAGTTATCGGTCCATTGAGAGATGGCTTTGAGACGAACGGCTGTGCTTGCGGCCGTTTGTTTGCTAAAAATATCAAGGGGTATGAGATTAAGTAGAATGTCAAGAGCAGCTGAAGGTGTCGAACGGAGAGCTCCGCTAATACACATATAGGCTGACCGTTGTACTTTACTTAACTTGTCACGATATGTAACTTTGTCAAGGGCAGTCCACCATACTGCTACCCCGTAAGTTAGTATCGGTCTGATGACCGCTGTGTAGAGCCAGTGGGTTATGTATGGGGATAAGCCCCATTTATTTCCGATAGCTTTTTTGCAAGAGAAGAGTGCTACTGTGGCTTTCCTAACTCTTTCCTGTATATTTGCTTTCCAATGTAGTTTTTTGTCCAGGATAAGACCTAGATATTTAGCTTCATCTGAAAATCTTAGTGGAGTTCCCATAATTGATGGGGGACTTATTTGGGGAATTTTATATTTTCTTCTGAAGAGGACAAGTTCAGTTTTCTTTGGGCTTACACCCAGTCCGCATTTTTCTGCCCATTTGAGCATAATATTTAGAGCATTTTGCATTAATTCAACGAGAATTTGAGCATGTTTTCCCGATATTGCAATGGCAACATCGTCGGCATACGCGATCACTTTGAAACCTTCCTTTTCTAGGTTTTCTAACACCTCATTTACGACTAATTGAAGCTACAAGATATCACGAAATATTACCGCAACCTCACCCGAACAAAATACCGTCAACAAAAATTTTTTGGTAAATATAACAATGGAAGTAGAAACATTGTCAATAGATCAATTAAAAGGAATTTTAAACGATATTCTTGTCGAAAAACTTAAAGATCTTGCAACAAGAGATAATTTTGCAAAACTTTCAACGAAATAAGTCCACTTAAAACGATAAACACTAATCTTAATCACAAGCTAACTATGATGTCCGAGAGGTGTGAGCTGCTCGAAGCACAATTAAAGTTCACATCACGCAAAAGAAATGAGAAGTCTACTGTGGTACACCTTTCTTTAGACACAGAAACCGATGGAATCAACTTCGCTAAACAGACTTGCAAGGGGCTTATGACGTTAAACGAAGGTGAAGACATTGATGTTTAAAGTTCCTGGCAAGTTCACGGTGGCAATGCAGAAAGAGGTACTGTCATCATAGAGCTCAACTCAGAAGAAGTAGCAACTAAAATTGTGTTGGTCGCACACCAACTTAAAGGTTCCGGCATAAGTATATTCCGAGAGCAATCACTTTTATATCGGAAGAAAAGACAAAAACTTATCACAATCAAAATCAACCCGAATTCGAAAATTTAAGTGAAACGCGATAGAATGCAACCCAACAACCACACATTCACTTATAAATTTTCACGAGGTCCTGCTGTCAAAACGTCGATGGAGTTGTCATCTATCTTGCAATTGTTTGGTGACAGAGCAGACGAATTCTTTGACTGCAGCGAGGGAACGAAGTTGGACCCAGTTGTAGAAGGTACATTTTACATACATGCTTATAAACACAATTAATTATGAAATGAATCAAAAGTTCAGTTGGTGCTTAGCCTTAAAGTAGTTTGGTTGTATTTTTACTGCTCTTTTAAACAGGTCATTTTGGCGACGAGAAATAATTTTCCGAACACACGTCTGCAATTCTTTACAATTTTCATATTAATCGTGGTGCATAGGTAATATTTTGGAACGCAAGTCTTTAATCGAGTTAATTAAAAATATCATAAAATGTCTTTTATTGGAAATATTGAACCATTTGACCAATCGAAAATAGTGATACTAAGACAACATGCAAGAAACTGTAAGTTCAAGACATTTTTAGATGAAGCGCTTCGAGACCGATTCATATGTGGTATTTTAAACGAAAGCATCCAAAAAAAGATTATTGTCGAAGAGTCGATTACGAAATAAAATTCTTGCACAGTAATCTGATAAAAAACAGAAGAAACCATAGCAGAAGTGAAAGAATATGCCAAACACCAGTCAAAGTTGCAATGGTGACAAACACCAACATATTCGGGAAGTGGTATTGAAAGAGGTAAAAATACACGTGGGAAAAATTTCTCGCATGCTTGCTACCGCTGTGACAGATTTGAAAATCCTATGGAAAAATTCAGATGCACACCGTTGCTGGATGCGAGAACAAGTAATGCAAAATACAGAGGTGTTGATGGTCGTGTGCTACCAGTTGTAGGTAGATTAGAAGCGAGAGCGCACTATAATGGAAAGTCAGTAATTATTGAAATAATAATCATAGAAAGAAAAGACAAATTCGTGCCGTTATTGGGGCGGTCTGCATTAAGTTCATTATTTACTAACTGGAAGGCATCGTTTGAAAAACATTCAGAAGTAAATGCCGTTGCAAATATTATCGAATCTTTGAAAGTTGAATTTCCACGTGCTTTTAGTTCTGTTCCCTCCACAATAATTGGTCATAAGGCAGGGGTTACGAGAAAAGCCGATTGCTCTCCAATATTTTGTAATGCATATATCGTACCTTATGCCCTGAGGGATAAAGTTGAAGCGGAGCTGGAAAAAATGGCAAGTAAACGAACCATATTTCGCGTCCAAAACAGGGAATGGGCAAGTCCACTCTTCATTGTTCCGAAGAAGTATGGGGGAATAAGGTTATGCGTGGATTTCCGTGTATCTTTAAATAGAATGGTTCAGAATGACCAACATCCGATTCCAACAAAGGATGATCGCGGCAATGTCAGGAAATTTTATTTTTAACAGTGCTGGACATGAGCGGTGCGTACCAACAATTGGAGCTGTTTGAGGAATCCAAAGCATTTTTTAGAATAAATACTCATATAGGTCTTATGAGTTTCAATAGACTAACGTATGGATTGAAAACAGCTCCCAGAATTTTCCAAAAAACAATGGATCAAATACTGAAAGGTATACCGAACACGAAGTGTTATATTGATGATGTTATTGTTAGTGGAAAAGATCTGGGAACACTTACAACGTTGGTAAGGCAAGTGTTTTTTTTTTTTTTTTTTTTAATTCAATTTTTAATTTTAATTTAACTTATAACTACTTAAATGCTAGATAAAAACCTTAAAAACTAGCTTACAGAAAAACTTAACTAACTTACTGGCCCCATGCGGGCGCTCTAAATTATACTATAACTATATTAAAAAATGCCTTTCGGCGTAAAGACTAACTTATATTAAAATTGAATATTATTTAAAACTAAACGAGAAATTCTTTAAAACTCGTTTTCCTCTGACATTTTTATATAAAACTTAAAACTACCCTTTACCTAAATAAAACTAAATTAACCTATATAAAACTAAAATATACGTAATGAATATACGTAAATAACTTAAAACTACTTTAAAATACTTAAAATAACTTAAAACTAGAACAGCCACCAGCAGCATTTTTTTTCTTTTCCCCGCAGCAGCTTATGCAAATGCACACACATATACATATGCATATATGAATATATATACATGTGTATTAGTGCCAAATGCACATATCCACAAGAGCAATGCAGTTTTTTGTTTTTATAATTTTTTTGGTGCCACCACTGTCCTACTTAAATATACCTATTGATACCTAAAAAATACACAGGTCGGCCTAGGCAACAACTTTGGTCAACCATCAATATCAAAGTGGTCCCCCAACCACCAGAATTGTTTTACTTGCTTAACCAAGTCCTTTCTGTCCCGAAAGGGCACAGCTCTACTGAACCGCAGACGCTCTGCTCCGTTCCCAGAGCCGACGTCTCGAACATACAGGAGTCACCGATCCACAGTTCTACGGCCGACGTGGTAGATTAACGGAACCGCCAATCTATCCTGTATCAGCCCCCGATTGTCTAAATAGAGGAATGTCTCGGGCGGGATGAAACCGTTAAGACAAACGCTCTCACTGTATTCATCATTAGGGTAGTAAGCCCCGAAAATAAGTCCATTGGCTGAGGTCATCGCTCTTGCAATGTGACCCCGAATCAGCTTAATTAAAAAGTTATCTATCCTGTTTATATTGGCCCCGTTGTATAAGACCTCGTTGGCATAATAATGTTTGTACTCCGACTCTGGTGTTCTGTGTAATCCAAGACAGGTCCTAAGACACTGCCTCTCAAACACCCGAATCTTTTTCATTTGAGATGGGGCAACGTTAAACCACACAGGGCACCACAAATCACCTTTACCCTGTTTTCAAGGCGGCTGCTATAAAACAACCGTCTTGTCAGAGCAAACGCTCCCCTAGCTCTGGCCAGAGCAGCATCTATATGTCGATTGAAATATAGATACTGATCTAGCCAGATACCAAGGTACTTTACCACATCTTTACTCGCCAGTGGATGTCCACTTGGTACAACGATCACTAGATTTCTCCAGTTCTTTCTTGTATCCCTAGAAGCCTTAGACAAAGAGGTTCTAAACAGGATAGTTTCTGATTTTTGAAAGTTAATTTTTAACTTCCAGTCATCACAATATCGCTGAATCTTGTCGAAGTCACGCTGCAAGAGAATTCTGATGACTTCAACTTTTGGACCCGTCCTGTACGCTAAAAGGTCATCGGCATACGCAATCGCATGAGTGAGACTACCTATCAGATCGCTGGTGTAAATACTAAAAAGAATCGGCGAGTTCACAGCTCCTTGCTGTAGACCGTTTTTAATATCAAAAGTTGTGGCGGAAGTTACATTGCCACTTTTGACAACAAACTTTCTACCATTGAGCATGTCATGAAGCATATATAACAGTGGTTGTAAGGCAAGTGTTACAGCGTTCGAATGATGCCAGGGTAAGGATCAATGTTGGAAAATGTCATTTTTTGTGGATAAAGTCGAATTCCTAGGATTCCAAGTGTCGGGTGCAGGAAAACAACCATTGCCAAGCAAAGTGGCAGCAATTCGAGATGCTCCTAAGCCAGCAAATGTGGTTGAGTTGAAGTCATACCTTGGATTACTAAATTTTTATAGGGAATTTGTGCCGATGCAATCGTCTATATTGTCGCCTCTGTATGAGCTACTGAAAAAAGGGTGTGTATTCAATTGGTCAGAGGACTGCCAAGTTGCTTTTAAAAATAGCAAATCAGCCATATCCGATAAAAGTCTATTATCATTTTACGATCCAATAAAACCGATATTGTTGGCATGTGATGCCAGTTGCAAAGGAGTGGGAGCTGTTTTTAGTCATTTTGAAGCAAATAAAATAGAAATACCAATTCCTTTTGCATCAATGACGTTGTCTGCAGCTGAGAAAAATGACTCTCAAGTCGAGAAAGAGGCGTTAGCCATTATATTTGGTGTAAGGCGATCCCACAAAAATTTGTTTGGTAGACAATTCATTTTATTTACAGATAATCAGCCTCTTCGTGCCATATTTCAGCCGAGCAAAGTATACCAGTTTCTGCATCATACAGACTACAACGATGGGCGAGATCTCTGTGTTGTTGGCCAAATATTGTAAGTGACCTAGAAGCAAAAGTTAAGTCCTGCACCGAATGTAAAATAATCCAGCGGAAAAAAAATTTGAAGGCTGGCCACAAAACAACATTCCATGGACTAGATTGCACACAGATTTTTTTCACATTTATGGAAAGACAATAATACTAGTAGTAGACGCTACTTCTAAATGGATTGATCTTGGCATCATGAAAAACACTACAGCGCGAGAAGTGATAAAAAAATTTTAAAAATTATTTGCAATTTTTGGACTTCCAGAGATAGTTGTGACGGATAATAGACCTCCATTCACCAGCACTGAATTCGTTCGTTTTTTAGCTCATCTTGGGATTGAAGCAAAGATGAGCTAATCCTCCGTATTACCCTCGAGCGAATGGATTAGCTGAATCTGATCTTCGTGTAGTCAAAAATGCGTTAAAAAAAGAAATACAAGGAGATGGGCGAAAAATATCAAATAGAGAATTGAAAAATGCCATCGAAAAATTCACTATCGATCTGCCCCAACACGTCAACATCACGCAGCCCCTCCAAATTTTTGCTTAAATATTCTCCTAGGACGTTACTAACGCAACTGCGTCCAAACTTTGGACAATCTCTAAGTGGTAAAAATCAAATTTCTTTACATAATCCTTTGTATTTTTCAGAAAAGCTATTTAATGAAGGCGAAAAGGTGTTGCTGCGAACAAATAATCAGTTGATTCCAGCGATTGTCTTGCAGCTTCTGTCAAAGAGCCGATATCTTGTAAGCTCGAATGGTCGAGTAAGAGTAGCTCATCGCCATCAACTAAGTTCATCAGGCATCGACACGAAAGAGCAACGCAAGGCAACTGGAAATGCTTCGCAATCAAAACGGTATGACACCACAGCAAGACATCACTGAGGAAATCAGAGAAGAGGCTGCTGAACCAATAACGATAGCTGAAAAGGGAAGACCAAAGCGTAGTAAAAAAACATTGGAGCGTTTTCATTACACTAAGTTAGGCGAGCCTAATTATGAAAGAAAGGAAGAGTGAACTGTATTTACCAATAACAATTGTACTGCGAGTAGTACTTAGACTTACATATAGGTACATTTTACATACATGCTTATAAACACAATGAATTATGAAATGAATAAAAAGGTCAGTTTGTGCTAAGCCTTGAAGTAGTTTGGTTGTATTTTTACTGCTCTTTTAAACACCCAGAATGACTTTGTAAATATTTCAAAGATTTTAAGGTTCTGTTTACTTCAGCAATCAGAAATAGTTTACACGGTAGAGCCAGTGGGGGTATATTGTATGGAATTAAAAAAAAAACCTACTGGGTCATGTTGTTAAATTTAAAACTATAGAGAACAGAATCATTTTTCAAGTTATTAGTAATAGCATAAATTATTTTATTATTTCCTTGTATTGAAATTGCAATAACTGGCAAACTGAATTCGATAATTTAGCGGATTTTATGTATAACTCCTCTTTGGAGAATGTAATGATCATTGAAGACTTAAATGCTAGAATTGATAAATATCAAAATCCTTCTGTATATAATTTACATTTGCGAGTTGAGCTAACAGTAGGTAGAAACTCAAAAGATTACGTTTTTAACCGTAATGGTAGGATTTTACGCGGAGTTTTTTTTGAAAACTTATTATTTGTGCTTAATGGTTCATCTCAAGGGGACGTGTATGGGGAGTATGCATTTATTAGCGGTCAGGGGCAGTCTGCTATTGATCTTTCTGCAATAACTTTAAGGTGGATATTGCAAATTTCTCGGCCCACATGTAGAAACGCAATGTCCTATAACAGTAGAAGCCCAATTCTTGAGGAAAGTTCCCAAAGCAAATTCAAATAACTTTTCTTAAATCGTAACTTTAATTTCCTTCCTTCGATATCCTCAAAAACGATTGAACATATATGCGATGGTATTGTTGAAGTCGTTAAAGCATCAGCTCCGTTTGCAAATAAAAATACCCATAATTACGCTTTCAATCCCGCGAATATAAACTTTTATGTTTAGTTAAAAAAATGTCTTGTTAAAAAACTTAGCAACAAAATTGGAAAACAGCAATGACTCCAACTTCCTTTCGTCTTCGAGTGCAACGGTATGGGATGGATCCAATTTTTCAGATTGGGAAGAATTCACCCTTCCTTTCAACCGTTTAATCTAAATTCTTCACAAACTTATTGCGTCGAGGTCCATAGCGTACGGTGGAGAAACCAAAAAATTTACAATTTGAATCTTAATGAATGGTTTTGCAAAAAAAATTTTTTGAACATCCAACCCATCCAAAATACACTTTTTTGCGTCAGAAATAAATATTTTCGACAGTGTCGTTTGAGCTTACTATTTTTGAACATTTAACATCAAGTTATCTTTGGAGAAACATATACTATCCTTCTTTCTGACATTATTTAGTTGCGTTTTTTCTTAGGCTTAAGACGCTTCCAATGTCTTGCACTGCGGATAATATGGAGAACCTTTAGTAAACTTGCTACAATGCTAGGCTTATCCCTGATATTTGCTGCTGATAGTGCTGTATTCGATGCGATTCTGTGATTCTTTTGTATTTTTCAAAGCTTTAAAACAGAAAAAATGTTTTCATTCTATTAAGCTCTGCAAATTGACGAGTTTTCTTAATCACTGGCGTTTGTTTTTGAGAGTTATGGAGCCGTTCAAAATTACTGCAGCAAGTCAACATTAATTTTCACTCATTCCTCTAATGTAAAACATTTTTTTCTTTCTATTTTTCGATTTTGGCACTGCTTCTATTATTATGACGCGATTTTAATTCATTTATTTTTCACTTAATTTAAAGACAGCCTTCTGATTTCTATTAAACCAGGTTTCTAAAAATTATCTATTAAGTTTTGAATGAACTACTTTACTGACCTCCATACTCTTTTTTGTATAATTTGCATTTAACGGTAGTAACATCAGTTTTACTTCTCAAATATGCCTGCTTCTATATGACTTGCAGTGAAACTACCATTTATTCACATATTACATTCGTTTTTTGGAAAAGTTGTGATACCATTTTCGAGATTATTAGAGAAGAAGAAGATATACAAATATTTGTTTAATGTATGAAAATTTCTTAATAAAAAATATACCCAAACAGTAAGATTGTGACTAAGACGTGGCTTTCTTTATAAATAAATATTATGATTAAATTAAACGATCGGTCCATGTCACTTAATGTTTGAAATTGAAAAATTGTATTATGATCTGGTATCATTTTTGTATGCATTTAAGTTTTCAAGAAACAATTAAGTTAAAATTCCAGATATTCATTTTGTTTTATAAATATTGTTAAAGATATTTAGAATTTTTTCAAGTCATGAACCCTTGTAAATTGTTGCTGATGTATACAAAAAGATTACATATTTGTTTTATTTATTGTAACTGGCTATCTTATTTTTACTCTTATCGGATTTTTAATTAAGTATTTGATAAATTTTTGTAGGGCTCCCTATTTTTCAAAAATTCTCCCGAAAATCTAAGAAAAGTGCTACCTTCTGACTGTGGAAAAGGACAGCACTTATACCTACGCGTTAAGTCTCCGTATTGATGTCACCAAACAATTTTGTCCATCAATGTTTCTTAACTTTCAGATTGATGCCCAAAATATTCCCCACTTAAGTTGTAAGAGTCTTCTTTCCCCTTACAGACAATCTATGAAGAAATAACAGAAATTTAAGTTTTGAAATTAAATGTGCCAAATGTTTGAAATATTTGAAATCCAATTAATGATTTTTTTTTTAATTTAGTTTTTGCATTAAAAACATTAATTTTCTTAAATTGGTACACCCAAAAATTTTCATAAAAATATTTTAAAAAGTTATTAAAAAAATGTTTTTTTTTGACGTACGATTTTCGTAAAAAAAAATTCTAAAATATATTTTAATACTTAGTAATTACTGAAATACCACATTTTTCGCAGAAATTGGGTTGGCTATAAATTAATTATCGAAATGATTTATCTGTTTTCACAATTTTTTTTAATTATTGAATTTAATTAATTGAAAAAATTAAAAACAGTATTTCACATATATATATATATATATATATGTATATATTTATATATATATATATATATATATACTAGCTGACCCGGTGAACTTCGTATCACCTAGTTCGTTACTTACAACTTTTAATTTGTGATTACTGGTTACACTATGTACTTTTAAGATGTTTCGTTTTTACTCAAATTTATTCATAACTGCAAAGCTTTTAATTGAAAAAAAAACATTATTTTTTGAAATTTTAAATGATAATAAGCTGACTCGGCAAACATTGTTTCGTCATTTATATTATTCCGAGGAAACATTTTTTTAGTTCAATAAAAATAACTATCTACTATAAGTTTGTGAGGATGTACTTATAATCGAAAGCGTTATAAGCAATAAAAGTATGCTTTATTTAGGTTAGTGAATTAATATTTATTAAAATAACGACTATATTTTGAACTATAATTTCTGAAAGCTATCTAAACATCAAAAATAATTATTTACATTGTTACTATCAATAAATTATGGCAGTTGAAAAAAAAATTATCTCTCAGTGCAATAGAGTGTACAATATTCTTGGTTAGTCCGTCTTTAGCCAACACGAACAAACTGGATGGTTTCCCCACGCGAGAACATGCCACATATATTTGTCCGTGGGAAAAGCATGGTGTTCCCAAATCTAAGCCACATACAGAGGACAAACTTTTTTCATAAACGCACAAAAAATTAAGAGCGAATACCTCATTTTAATTAAAACACTTGTAGTTCTTTTTACATTATTTTTATAGTAAGCTAACATAGTACCTAATGATTTAAGGCAAAATAAGGAGTCACCCTGGAAACTCGTATTGGCGTACTAAAAGTTGTGTGCAAAGGATAATGGCACTGACGGCTCCGAAGAACCACGGCCTAGTGACATACACCCAATCCTTTTGTGTGCGTTGTTAGTTCTACAAAGATTAAAGGGGAAGTACAATATTTCGTCGAATCGAACGACTAAGATGAGATGCACTTTTCATGACGATTATAGTTTTGTCACTTCCCCGCAAGAGGTCGGAGCAGGACCCCTGAAAAAATATTAGATGTACTCAGGGCTCGGACCCAGAACTACGAAAAGTTAGTTATTCAATGTCAGAAGTAACAATAACCGCGTGTTTCGCGATTATCTCGGTTTCTCTTAAATAAGTGATGCTGACAACTATTATCAAAATTGTAGATATATATAAGACCAAGTTTAATTTTTCAATCAGAAAAATTTGAACAAAACTGGAAGTGTTTCCTTTTTCCTATACAACGTGAGAATAATACTCTGGAAATAGGAAATTTTCCACGATCTCCCTGCACATGAGTCATTTTTTCAAACCCACATTAAATCAGTAATGAACATGAAAAAGTTTTTTTTGTGGAATGAACAATAGACAATACGACAACGGTACAGGCGTACAATAGTTGATAAAATGATAATGGTTTTAAATGCGTAGGGCATCGTATGAGCATTGGAGTTTTAAGGTAGGGCATTGCCCCCAAATGCCCTACCGTAGCTACGGTTATGGAGCAAACTCGTCTATCTCAAGAAATATATACAAACATTTGAACCACTAACTCTTATCTGAGGTTAACTATATAAGTACTATCTTTCGAGGAAGAGTACAAATTATAAATCCTAACTTTATGCCACACCGTGATGATTTACCACAAATTTTAAGAGATAACAAAGATATCTATCACTTTGTAGCAGTCTTACTAATACAACAGGAAATTCGTCGGTTGTATTTCCAAGGAAGTTATCTATCTTTACAACAAACTAACGCTATTTCGAATGGAGTCATTGAATGGCTTAACCTTTACAAATATTGTCAGCATGCCCTAACTTATCGAAACAGTTTCTGAAAAAGTGTCAGATTTTAAGCAGTTTAAATTAATTATGCATTTTGTAATTTATAATTTTTCTTTTATGTTTCAAATCATTAAAATTGTCATGTAATGCCCAGTTTTGCCAAAATACATTTAAAAGACTTTTAGTTAACGGACTAATAAAATTTATTGGCATTTTAGCTTAAAATGGTTTGCACCAACATAAGGAGGTGAATTTTTGAAAATGAGGAAACTTGATGCCAGTGGAGGGACTTCTACCTCTTAAGTGGTATTTCTACCACCTTTTTATGTTTTTAAAAATCTACCACCTCCTACTCAAAATCTACCACCATTTACCATTCGCTGCTAATAATAATAAATTTTCTTTTCTATCATTGTATTGCTTTGGAAATCAGAATTAACCAATACCTACACATTAAACACACATTCTCACATCAATAAATGAAAAAAATCCGATAGCGAATTTATATTTCTAAGCGAATCCAAAAATTTTCATACTTAGTTTTTTGACAGCAACAGTGTAAAATTTCTCTGAAAAACATAATTTGGGCTAATGTTACAATTTCCAATCCATTTCATTGACTTAGCTCTACAGTAATTTTAACTGAATAATATTACGAGTAAAAATGCGAAAGTTCTTTGTTACTAGCTACAACAACTAAAATAAAAATTTAATTTTTATTAGTGGTAGCTATGTGCGATTTGTCAATAATAATAATAATGGCTCAAATTATAAAAAATAATAATTTTATCGGTTGTGAACAAAATATGTTATTTGAAAACTAATTTAAATAGGCTAGTTTTGTTTTGTTCTTGATTTTTTGTTATAAAAAAATGATATATTTAACATTAAACAAAATTTGTTTTAACCACCTTTCTACCACCTTTGTTTGGGCTCTCTATTACCACTTTGGTTTTCCCACGTCCCATCACTGCTTGATGCCAACCCCGGATTTTTATTCACCACTCATGGCTCTCTTTCATTAGAGCAAGCGATAGGAGAGCATATCAACCGAAAAATGTCGACGTTCTCTTTGTCTTGCATTTTTAAGTCACCTTTAAAATTTATTTGGAACAAAATGATACTTTAGTTTATTGGCCCTTTTAAAAATGAAAATGGTTCGTGAAATTGAAAAATGCCATTTTTATTAAAAACTACCAAAAATCTAACTTTATAATATAAATTTATAATTCATCATTATGTAATCTGAGTCTTATTTTTTTATAATAACAAACATATTATAAGCATTCAAAAAAAATTATTTATTTATAATGGAATTTAATGTTTCAAATATTTTTATATTTCCTTAATTTTTTTTTATTTTATCACAATTTTAATATCAGACAGACGACACGATTGACATGTCCTTAGTTTTAAGAAAACCTTTTGTAAAATCTTTTGATGAAATAAAGAATATATCTATCTATCCATCTATCTATAATAATACAAAACAAAAGGATACAGATATTCACCAGCAATCAATAAATAAACATATGTAGGGTCTGAAATCGGCAACACTATACGACAGAACAGATACCTACATGATTAACATGCGTACATGACGAACATACGTACACTATAAAGGAGAAACGGCCAGATGACATAAACCTACTTAACAAAAGACGCAACAAACGGAACAATTAAACGAGAATGACGGAATACAAAAATATTCAACGTAGTCAGTTACAAAGTATAAGTCAGTTACAAAGTATAAGTATAAGAAATTATGTTTGGAGCTGAAAAGAGAAATAAAGATTTGTCGTGACAACTACTACCGCACTAAATTTAATACAGCTAAAGGCAATTTAAAAAGTGAATGGCAAGTTGTAAATAGTATACTTAATAAAAACTCTTCTTCAAAAAAACCTATTGTTATTCGTTCTGGGGTTTCTGAAATTACGGATCGGAAAGAGATTGCTGAAGTATTCAACAACTATTTTTCTTCGGTCGCCAATGACTCACAATCCCCTGATATCCAGCATTCGTGCCATAACTGTTCTAGTTCACGTCTTTCCAATTGTCCTGAAACTATAAGTAGAAATAGCTTTGTTTTTAGTCCGTTTACTAGTTTGGAAATTTTGAAAGCGATTGGTGGTCTCAAAAATTCGAATGCTTGTGGAGTTGATGGCATTTCTAACCTAACCCTTAAAAAAGCTGCTTGTTTTTTGGTAGACGTTTTAGCACATTTGTTTAACTGTAGTATTTATTCTGGTATCTTCCCTGATTAATTGAAATGTGCGGATGTTGTTCCTCTCTTCAAAAAAGGGTCAGTGGAAGAAATGTCGAACTATAGACCTATCTCACTTCTTCCCACTGTCGCAAAAGTATTTGAAAAACTTGTAAAAGAAAGGGTAGTTAATTTTTTTGATAAAGACCAAGTTCTTTAACCCAATTCAATTTGGTTTCCAAAAAGGTAAATCTACCGAAGACGCCCTTTTAGAATTCTGTTCAAGAATTTTCTCCAACTTGGATGGAAAATTGTTAACATGTGGCTTATTTGTAGACATTACCAAAGCATTTGACATGGTCAACCATGAGATATTGTTGAGAAAACTTGAAAATGCTGGTTTTCGTGGCTTTATGTTGGATTGGTTTGGGTCATATCTGCTAAATAGATCACAGAGAGTTAAAATAGATAATATTAGAAGTAGCATCTTTTTCTTTAATTTTGGTGTGCCTCAAGGGTCGGTCCTAGGACCAATTTTATTTCTAATCTATATTAATTCTTTGTTTAGTTTAAAATTTAAATGCAAACCTACCGCATTTGCCGATGACATAGGTTGTTCATATGGTTCTAATAGTGCACTAAACCTAATTGCTGACATACATTGGGATTTAAACTTATTAAGAACTTGGTTCTCTGTACACAGGTTGATTATCAGTTCCAAAACAAAAATCATGTTTTTCAATTTGTCTTCACAAAACACGTTTGAAACTGATGTTTTATACCATGCTCCTGAATGTCAAAAGTTTAAGATGAATTCTTGCGAATCGTGTTCAACCAAGTCTTCATATTTTACTTTCCATGACAATCTGAGTTGCAGTGATAATTGTTTTGTGGTGGAGAATGTTAATGAATTCAAGTACTTAGGTCTCTTTATTGACTCTAGGATGAACTTTCTATGTCATACAGAATCCTTAAGGAAATATTTTAATTTGTAACGGGAAAAGCCAAAACTTACACCAACACCACGCCCATGGGACGAACCGAAACTTCACGACCGATACTAAATCTAAGGATTTCATAGTCGTGAGGAATTCCGCACTATCGAAATCTCGTGTCCCTACGTTAGGCGTCGATTTCGCAACGGAACTTCCGCCACACACAACGACCATGAGTTGAAAATGTCATATACCTATATATACCTAAGTATCATATATATATGAAGGTTGTTATTAAATATGACTTTGCATGCGACAGAAGAAAATTGTTGGTGATTGCTCTATAACTGCTATACAAGGTCGGTGTATACCTATGGAAAAACGACAAGAAACCCTCTCACTTAACCGAGGACCCCTACTGTAAATCTCCTACATAAAGCCTAGAATCTAATCTTAGCGAATATCGGTGTCACTACAATAAGTGTCTGATCCGATGTCTTTAATGAGGATAGTGTACGATTAGGAGAAACTTGTTCGCCTTTACCCACAGTAAGGTTGTTCAGGATCTGCATGAACTGTGACTGGGTTGGAGCTCGCTTCGAACATAAAGTCTTTCTAACGATTTATAGCTCATGTAAATACCCGAATTTAATACGTTACAGCGTTATAGAAGAGTCATGATTTCTTTGCCACAAAATATCTTGTCATCGTAGGAAAAAGAAACAGAATTACGAAAAGAACCTCCCATCTTATCTCTTCGCAAAAGATAAGACTGTCAGACTCCTAAGTCGGTCATCTCTCTCTCTTAAACGTCCAATGACTGAGCATGTTAGGTATTATTCATGCTATTAAAAATCCCTCCAAGGATAAGATGATCTTTCGTCTGATCAGAAGATATTTTGTAGACGGTATGAATCTATGCTATTATGAAGGCTCATAGACCATTCATCACGAGTGGATTCTATAGAATTAGGATTTAGAATGAATTCATCTCAATCCAGGCTAAAATTGAGAGAGTGTTAATCCCCCTGCCTGCACTGTAAAGGGCTCTATATAGGACGAGAAAATTTCATCCATTAATCCTAAACATAGAAAAAAGGATCTTTAACCCTATTCGACTATACTGACTTTTAGTACCCCTTCTACGAAAGAAGCACGTCCGAGCCAGATCGATTAGGGTGGTTATTGTTCCAACTACTTCAGGCCTGATGTTATTGCTCAGCTAAGCTACAATCGCTCAGAGGTGGAGTCTTTATAGGAGGAAGCAGTAACCGGGTGTTACAAATGTTAGACCTGGGATTAAATTGAGGATAGACTCCAAAAAAAAAGCTAATGACCCGAGACCGATTATTAATGAAGTTTTGAAAATTTGAAAAGAAAAGTCGACGAAGTTTGTAGAAAAGCGAAATTAGGATCAGATGTTCTATTCCTGTCGAACTACCATAACCTACCACTCTACGTCCCTGGTATGTTCGAACTCTTCTACTAGGACCCACTATATTTGGAAAGATCTGGTGTTAAATGATCTTCCACTGTGCCTAACTACCCTACCTAAGGTGTCATGTCTGATGTTATGGACAAGGACTACCCCCTTATGATATTTCTACTGGCACTCATCTACAGGTAGAAACATCCCTCATGAAGATATGTAAGATTAAATCTCTACGTCAAGAATTAAATTCACATGATGATTGTGATGAACTCTGCCGCGACTCCGCTCCAAATAGTTTTAACAACGCATGTTGAGAACTATGAACCTAAGTGAAAGTAAGAGAAAAACTTCCCAAAGTGAAACCTCATAATCTAAAAGAAATAAATCTCAAAACTATAATTTCCACTTCAACTTATTAACATATTTTATTTGTATAAATCTTAATCTAACAATATTTATTATCTTTATATCTTACTAATATAGCTTAATTGAATATAACTTAACTTCTTTATATACAAACTTGTTATTTAAATCTTTACTATAAAATCTAATATAAATCTTTAGATCTCTCAAAGTAAAAGAAAAGGATATGTTAACCTAATTAACTTCGATGAAGTTCTTTAGAAAACTAACTATCTATACTTTTTCTTTAAGAATCTACAAAGCTACTGAATAATAAACTTGATAAGTAAAATCCGATTACTTCATCAAGTGAAAAACTAACTTCAATGAAATTCTCAAGAGTATTTTCGTGAAATATAATCACTTAGTCATACTCCTGCAGAACAATAATGTCTTATGACTACTAAAAGTAAATCTCTATAAAGAGTAAGTAATCTTCAAACGCAGTTTACTTAAACTCCTTATGTATGGCGTAGGTACAACTAACTATAAACTAAAATGTAGGTATCTACGACATACGATGTCTGACGGACTATACAATCTAAATTCGGACAAGATAACGAAGTTAAAAATCAAGATAACTCCCGATTATCTCTATCCTTCCCGAATTCTAGGTTCGAAAAGCTTCGCGATTATAAAACGAGATCGCGAACAAAAAAAAAATAAACGTAAACAAAAATAATTAAGTGGTAACACTCGTGTGGGTACGAAGAATAAATCCTCCTGAAAATTAAAAGTCGTTACGACACCAATCTCGGACTCACTATGAAAGTAGACGGATTGTATGTCGATTATAAAAATTTAAATTATTAAACAATATAGTGTATGTTAAATATAAGTAAACAATATGATCATCAATATATTTAAATAAATATCAAGGTGTTAAAGGTTCCTACCTATTAGGTGAATGCATTCAACTAACATCTATAGTTACCTGTCAATTAATATGTCTCAACAGACTTTAGACTTTAATTGAATCACACTATATTCGTGACTAAACAAAAAAAAATTTACTCCTTGGGGTTGTAAGGACGTGAAAGTGGATTAAATATCTATCCACTTAATGTTTCAGATAAATAACAACTGAACTGCTTTAATATAGTAAAGTTTACTCTTAATCGAAAAAAGCATGCTTTACCTATATTAAACGACTTTATGTGACGTAATACCACGTTAACACAAATAAATCAAATGATTTAAAAACGGAATTGACATATGTAGGTACTTGATATAATGATTTATCCAAATCAACTTTAATTCACTAACTACGTGAGTTGAATTTGCTTTAGATAAACTTTTTACAAAAATAAGTTCGCGATAATTAAACTGACTTATTTATTTTCAGCTTTACAAAACGGATGACTCTATTGTAAGCGAATTCAAATCTTCATAGGCGTGTAAGAATAAAAATCCTCTAATCAGTCTTGAATTCACAACACTTCATAAAATTTTATGTCTCCTTTACAGGATTACTATATATCAAGTATATACAACTATATCACGACCACGTAAGTATTCCGGTATAATCTTCGATAGATCAAACGATAAATCAAAATATATTCATATTTCAGAATGACGAACGCGACCGAATTTCAACAATTAATAACATTGAACGATTACTGATGTAAATCGTTTCAATTAAGTAGGTACTGAATTGTGTAATCGTATCTAAAACAAAGTAAATTTCACAAACCGTAAATTGAATTTGCTTCAGATACAAAAATAAAATAAACGCGATAATTAAACACTGTGTATTTATTCCCAGCGTATCAAACGATATCTGTTAAATTACAAGATATGAATGTAAATCTACATAGGCATGAAAGTATGAAAACCTCTATGCAGTTTTAAACTCATGACTTTACTCAAAAAAAAATAATTTCAGCAGAAGGCCTTAATTACAATTATTAGCACTGTCCACTGAACTGATTTACAAAAGTAAATTATGACACAATTCTTCGTATTTCGTAACCGATCGAAATTTTAAATTCATAAGTAATTCATCGGTATGAAACGCGAACGAAAAAAATGACATGGTAAGTATATAACAATTATATCCGGTCGAGTCGAGTAATTTCCGATTACTGGATTCCCGAATATAATTAAATTCAAAAATAACTTAATAAATCTTTCCGAAAAGCTAAGGTAAGTATCCTACATCTCTCACTAAGTAAGTATAGGTAAGTATACGTAGGTAATACTCTTTTTCTTTTACTTTTCAGATAGGCATTGTATATTTTTATATTTAAATAATCTTTACAAATAGGTATTTTAAACGTACGATGATAGTTTGACTCCTCATCGGTATCAACATCTTTAAATAATGTTAGGAAAATTTGTCCTTAGGACTTTGAATATCCTAAACTATTATGCATTCACAAAATATAATAAATATATATATTGGGATTGTACTCAGTACAATATATGATCTCTTTTTGAGATAAAAAAAAATTATTAATTAACAAATTTTATCTAAACTTGAACGTTTCCGTAAATTGATAACTTTACAATCGTAGTAATAAACTTTATATTTGCCATATAAGACTAGTGAAATATTTACATGAGAATCTCTCATACACGTGAGTATAGAAATAAATTTTATATAGAAAATTTATATAAGCACAGTACCTTGACTTGGGATTTTACCCTTGTTTTAACTTTAGATATGCTGCTTTCAAATTTTACGATGATAACTGCAACTGTTTCCATACGGTACATCCAAAATTTTCAGCTTCCATAAGATTATTAATCCAACGGTGAATTGTATTTTTTCTGCTTCGTCCGACGTTATGTTATAGATGCTGATTTTTGTTCATTTTTTTGTGGTAGGTTAACATCTGCATGTCCTTGACGTGTATGTTGCATCTCCTGCAACTTCTATGTTGTCCGTCCAATATGCAATGTATAAGATGTCTTTAAAAGCTACGAAATGCTTTGAAAATTGCCATAAAAAAAATCCAGGCAGCGCCTCGATGTTCTGAACAGTGATTCGGATGTGGCAAAGAGTGTGATAGAGCGTTTCTTATGGATACGATGGTGCTCCTATCGGATTCGGTGTTGCCCACTCCGAACACTGTTCCTTTGAATGATTGATAGCGGCCTGCCTAATAAAATAAAAACGAAATCTTTAGTTTTTTTGTCGTCTGAACAAAAAAAAACTATCTACGATGATTTGTGGTGTGTAGGTAAGTGGTTTTTTTGTGTGAATAAACTACGTGTTTTTTTTTTGTGTGTGTATATATGTACATGCGTGGCGTGGTTTTTTTTTGATTTTGCCACCGCGTGTATTACGCATTTTCTAATTAGAGATGAAAATTTCTCTTACCTGGATTATTTTTCGTAGATTATTTGCTGCTTTTGTTGGTTTTGATTGTTCACCTCCTCCTGTTTAATAGTCGGAAGAGATTCTGGCTTTTCTTGCGACGTTGTCTCAGAATTGTTCGCGCTGCTTTTTTCTTGAGAAATTTTTGCTGCTGCGTTCGTTTCTGTAGATTTTCGCAATGTACCAGTTCTGGCTTCTAAATTGATATGTTTCCAATTAAATTTTGCTGTTTTTCTAAGCCTCGCCTTGTCTTCTGCCATTAAACATGCGGTGCTTCGGGACAAAAAAAAACTTTCAGAATATTGTTCTGATTGACTTTTTTTTTCTGTAATTTCACTTTTTTGTACTTACTTTTGTTGTTAGATTGGTATATATTCTTTATAATTTCCATAGATGATCTTTTCTGCATTGAATAATATTATTTCTCCTTTTTGTGACTTTGTGAATTTTTCTACGCCATTTTATTTTGTACGACTGACGGCGAGAAGCAACTTGTTACTTGGGCTTACACAATGAGAAAGACCATCCGAGACGATTTCATCTCAAACTATCCCCTTGGCAGTTGTTCTTGTTCGGCCGTTCCGAATTTGAATCGCGTCGGCTAGTGAAGCTCTTTTCTTGTGCTGTGATTGGTCGTTCGTGTTTGGCTTTGTTCTTTTCTCCGATATTGTTTCGTTCTTAGAGAATGATTTTTGTTCCGAACTTTCACCACAGTTGAAAAGCTGTTTATCACTTTTAGGTTCCGAACAGACTGGTTTAGAGTTGTGTTCAGCATATATTTTTCCGTCAATCACAAGAGAATTTAATTTATACAAAAATATCTTGTTATGATTGGAAATGATGTTTATGTCCAATAATATATCTTTTTATGCTTTCATGTCTTAGAATATAATTTTCGTGTTGTAAATATTTATATTTATCTCAGCGAGTTGTTGTTTCGGTGTTCGATGTAGTTTAAGCGTGAGTATTATTTTCGTTGATAAACAATATATCTGTATTCAGATGAATGTTTATCTCTGACGATAATTTTTGTATTCGTAGAATAAGTATCATATATTTTTCGTTGATTATGGTGTAAGTATAAGTTGTAAGTATTATTTTATTTCATTCGAATTTTCAGGTTCTTGAAGGTAAGTACGATAAGTTAGATCGAGGTAAGTATTATTTTTCATTATTTATAGGTTTCGCAATTTACTAAGTTAAATATTTTAATTCGTAGTTTCTGTTTGACATCAGTCTTTTTCAAGACTTATTATTGAATCTTAAATTGATAAACTAATTTTACTACGATTAAGTTTTGCCTCACTATTCTTCCTGTCGTTTCTTTTTCCTTGCAAGAATACTACTTAACTAAAATACACTAATTCGTACATTTTCTATTAATACAAGCTCCTATTTAGTTTTTGCCTTCATTTCTTTGCTTTTCTACATCTGCTATTGACCCTCTAGTAGAGAAATTTAATATTATCATTGCTATCGACATTCTACACTTCACCATGGAGGAAAGCTTTTACCTCTGATTAGCAGGTACACTTCTGTTCAAAGATAAGTCACTCCGTGTGTTGTCTGTCTGTGTAGATATCTAGTGGTAGGTTGCGCATGTAGCTTAACACTGCCATCTAGATACTTTTTGTGATTTGCTTTGACTATATGTAATAATTTTATTTCTACTAGATGTCGTTATTTTATATTTATGAAATCTAAATATTTTCGTACTAACTATTTTAGTACATTTTGTGAATGAATTTACCAATGGTTGGTGTATTGGTTATTATAGTTGAATTTTATTGCCGCAAAAGTATTTGTTATACTCGAAAAAGGTGTTGTTATTTTAAAGTGTTGCCGTACATGCGATAAATTTATTGAAAGAAAATTTTCAAGTTGGATTGACTTTAAAGTCAAAAGTACATGTTGAAGTTTGTATGGCAATACAATAAATGTTTAACATTAGGTAGGTGTTGAAGTGTATTCCCTACAAAACAGGTTCATTCCGACTAAGTCTACTTCGTTGGATGAAGCTGGAAAAGAAAACACTTGCTATCGATTCGTACTTTAATTCAACTTTGTTATTTATATAAAATCCGGATGTATAATCAACCCACGACCCTTTCGTCTCGTGCACAGGCTGAGCTGTCGGGCAATGATACAGAATGTTCGTAAGTTCTTGAACTAGTTTTCACTTGCGTAAGTCCTTAGTGTGAACTACTGTTTCAAAGCCGTTCTTGTCACGAACTTTGTATAAATTGTTTCCAATTATTTTAATTACTACTGATTTTACAAATTTGGGACAAAGTTTGGCGTTCCTATGTTTTGCTGCATCACTTAAGATAAAGTTACGCCTAAATACTTCGTCTCCTATCTGGTAAGATATTACACGACTACGTAAGTTATATACTTTCTCATATGTTTCGTGTGCTTGATTGAGAGCTGTTTTGAGATAATTATGCAATATGTTCATGCGTGCGGTTTTTGGTAACCAGTCAATCTCAGATTGGTTTAAACCTCCAAGTTTTTTGAGTAATCGGTAGTCAGCACCATTTTCTATCATTCTTTGTCCGAATAATGCTTCATGTGGTGACATTCCAATTGCACTATGTATTGAAGTTCTAAGAGCACTACTAATAGAGGATAAAAACTCATCCCAGTTGTATTGTTTTTCGTCTATGTAAGCGCGAATTGCACTTAGTATGGATCTATTCACACGTTCACTTGCGTTAGCTTGCGGTGAATATGCTGCTGTCTTAATGTGGTTTACACCAAAATTTTTCAAAAATGTACTGAAGTCATGGCTGATAAACTGAGAACCGTTGTCTGACAACAACGTCTCTGGGACTCCAAACATTAGAAATATTTCATCTATTAAAAATTTAATTACTTCCGCTGAAGTAGCTTTCTTAAGTGGTTTGATAACCACGAATTTCGTTAGTTGGTCGAGAACAATTATGATAAATGTATTACCTTTTCTAGAGCGTGGATAAGGTCCTAGAAAGTCGGTATAAATGTGCTGAAATGGTCTTTCCACAACGTAGCCTTTACCCATCTCTGTTCTGAGAGTATGATTTGGCGCTTTTGTGGTTTTACATGTCTCACAATTATTAACGAACATCTTTGTCTGCGCAGCCATGCCGGGCCAGTAAAACTGTTGGCGAAGGCGGTGCAAAGTTTTTGTAATACCTCCATGCGATACTTGAGGTGGGCAATGAGCTTGAAAGAGCAACTGGTTGGTTAACTGCGATGGAATCCAAAGTTTCCAGGTTAGATCGTCCTGTATTGGATTACCTGTAGCGTGATAGATCTTTTTATAAATAAATTGATCGGATACCTGGAGGTCAGGTAAACGCTCTTTGTTGTCACAAATGTGTTTAGCAATCTGAACGTATTCGTGCGACTTGAAGGCCGGATCGTTTAGATCGATGTGTAACACTTCTGATTGATGGTGTTTGGTATCAGTAGATCCTGTCGAAAGTTCATCTACACGTAATGCTTCCATCTCGTGCATTCGTGAGAGTGCATCTGGAAAGACGTGTAAACTACCACGGCGGTGTTCTACTGAAAAATCAAAACCTTGGAGTTTCAAACTCCACCGAGCCAATCTTCCAGTTGGATCTTTAAGGCTCATCAACCATTTCAAGCTTGCATGGTCGGTGATTATTAGGAACTTGTACCCCTCGATATAAGGTCTGAACTTGTAAATTCCCTTAACTGCGGCGAGACATTCTCTCTCCGTAACTGTATAATTACGTTGTGCTGAATTTAGCTTCTGTGAAAAGTAATAAATTGGAAGTTCATTACCTTCTTCATCACGTTGGCATAGCACAGACCCGATTCCAGTAGAAGATGCGTCGCATAATATGAGGAACTGTCTACTAAAATCCGGGTTGCGAAGAATTGGAGCTGATGTTAATGCTACTTTAATTTTATTAAAAGCTTTTAATGCTTCTTCTCCAAACTCAAATTTCTTTCCCTTCTTTAGCGTGTCGGACATCGGACCGGCTGTCGCTGAGAAGTTATCGATGAATCTCCGGTACCATCCTGCCATTCCTAAGAATCGTCGTACTTGACGTATAGTCGTTGGTACTGGAAATTCTACGATTGCTGAAATCTTTCCCGGGTCAGCTTTGAGACAGCCTTGTCCTACGACATAACCCAGGTATTGCAGTTCCTGGAAACAGAACTTTGACTTCTCGACGTTAATCGTGAGTCCTGCTTCCAGTAACCGATTTGCTACTACTTTTAAAATCGAAATATGTTCTTCAAATGATTTAGATATTACTAATAGATCGTCAAGGTATATGAAAACTTGATCTCTTAGATAAGATGGTATGACTTTGTTCATTAGATTTGTCAAACACTGAGCTGCATTTGCAAGACCAAACGGCATCACTTTAAATTGATAAAGCGGTCTACCTTGTACTGAAAAAGCGGTTTTTTCTCTTGAAGATTTCTCTAAAGGTATTTGCCAATACGCGTCTTTCAGGTCTACGCTTGAGATGTAACGCGTCTCTGAAAAGCGTGCAAGTAAACCCTCTATATGAGCAATTGGACTAGCGTCTTTCCTGGTTACTCCGTTCACTTTCCGAAAGTCCAGACACATTCTGTTTTTGCCAGGTTTCCTCACCAAAACGACTGGGGAAGACCATGGGCTGGAACTTTCTTCAATTACGCCCAAGGAAATCATGCGGTCCAACTCTGCATATATTAGAGCTTGTACAGCTGGCGATATTGGATAATGCCGCTGCTTGATGGGCAGTGCATCTCCGGTATCAATAATGTGCTCGACAAGATGTGTTCGTCCGAGTCCTTTCTCAGCGAATGACGGGAATATTTTTACAGTCTCCTGTAAACATCTTGTCTGTTCAACAGATAAGTCGCATTTCTGAAAACTAGGTTTCTCGTTAGTTACCTCGGAAATGGAACTTAGAGAAGCTATAATATGGGGCGCTATTTGGAATGCTGACCAAAAATCTACCCCCAAATACAAATCTTGTGCAAGCGTAGGTACGACAAACAATTCTAAAACCTGAGATTTGTTATTGTGTGTCACCATTGCTTTCACAATACCAGTAATTGGTTGTTTACGACCATCGGCCGTTGAAATATCTGATTTGAATCGATATGAGATTTTATTAGACTCTAAATATTCGGCTGCTCCTTTCCCGAGGCAACTGACGCTAGCCCCTGAATCGAGCAATCCTTCCCACTCTTTATTGAAAATGCTGACTCGTGCGTAAGGACGAATGTCGCCAGACGGCTTATTCAATATAGTTGAAGCTAAAGATCTATGTAATTGTTTTTTTAGTTTAATTCGATTTCTGAGTTTTGCTATTTTGTCTAGATGTCTAGGGTAAGTATAAATTCGTTTACGAGCTAGATTATAAGCTATTTGCCTTTCATGTAATGATTTTAATGGTTTCAAAACAGGTATTTTAGAAATTCTATTTGATGAATCTATTCTAATATTGGGATTAGGGTTTTTCAAGATGGTAATTGGTTGTTTAGGTTTATCAGTTAATTTTGACTCCCCGAGTTTCCCATCGTCGTCAGATCTCTCTCGGCGCGATACTGACTCCGTGCTTGGTTTCCCGAACACACTCTACAATTCGGCATCACAGCGTCTGGCAATCCGCATCGGAAACAAAACAGTCTTCGTTGTTCAACACAATCTCTGAATGAATGTCCTAACTTCTGACAGTTCCAACATTTTGTGTTATCCCAATTCGGTTTGCCTTCTTTGCTGCGTTCCTTGTGATAAGCTTCTAGTGCATTGGTCATCTCTACTTCTGGAAAATCCGGTTGTGTCTCAATTTCATTGACTTGCCTTCTTTGATTGATGTTGTGGTTGTTGCTATTATTGTATATTGGTGGAATTCTGGTTCTTGCTGGATCATTGAGCCAATATTTCTCCATACCACGACATGCATATACTAAATCCGATAATCGAGTCGATCTGAATGTCAGTAATAATTCTCCCATCCGACGTTTAACGTTTTGTTTTATAATTTCCACGATT
Organism: Baccha elongata; assembly: GCA_951217065.1. Classification (NCBI taxonomy): domain Eukaryota; kingdom Metazoa; phylum Arthropoda; class Insecta; order Diptera; family Syrphidae; genus Baccha; species Baccha elongata. The sequence continues at coordinate 324,588 of CATNUY010000188.1, forward strand.
TCTATATTAGGGCGGGGATTTTTCATACGTGAGTTTAACTTTAGGATATCTTCATAGAAAACATCGAAACTTTCTCCTGGCATCTGCTTTCGCTCGGTCATACGCCTGGCCAGTTCGGAGTCTGTTTCTAGGCTTCCAAAGTGTTCTATGAGAGCTACCTTCAACGATGTCCATGTTGCTAGCGGATCATTCTTTAGGAACATCCAGTACCAATCTTCCACTGGACCACTAACGAAGTGATGAAAGTTTGTTACTATCTCTTCCCAAGTTGCTCCATAACTATCTTTGACTCTCTCAAGTCTGAATAGAAATTCGTCCACGGTTAGGTTTTTCCCATTATATGTAATGCCCCACTTTTGATAATGTGGTGATCTAATTAATGTTGCCGATGGTGATGGCATAGGTAATCTCGCGTTCGTTGGTGCTGAAGTGTTGTCGAAGTTGATTTGGTTCAAACGTTCGAAAAACGTTGCTTCGTCAGCACTTGGTGCATCAACTCTGTAATTATTCACAGGTGTTCTTGGCCATATTCTTGGAAAACTAGGAGTAGGATTCGGTCTCTGAGTCACAAGTGTTTCTCGTCTAGATGTTATAGGCGGTTCTCTCCTGGTATTGGGATTCTGCGTTACCGGAGTCGGTTGATCGCATAACGGTATGACCGGTTCAGTAGGTTGATTATTTAAGTTGACTTTCGCTAATGCTGAATTTATGGCACTGCTGACTCGTTCAAGTACTTGGTTTTGGCTTTGTGCTAAAGTTTCTTGAAGAGTTCTGCGGTCTTCCGCACGACTAAAACCAACGGTAGCTACTACCATTTCTCTTATATAATCTTCCCACTTTTCCTTTTCTCGTACTGTACGATCTCTCGTTGGACTTGGTGTTCTAGTTGGAGACGGTTGCTGATCTTCATCAGCTGAAAGAATTACCTCCTCTGCTATCCTTCGAATATTGGACGTCTCTAGATCATCGCCGACATGACTGATGTCAACAGCAGCTGCTCCTTCCATTGTCATATCATGTGATACATCTAGCCTTCTTCTATATCTTGTGTCGTGAACATCTGGAACTGTAGGTTCCCGCGGATTCTTACGTTCCTTTACCTCGATGGTCACGTTCTTATTCGGTGGTTTAACCATATCGAATCGAATGTCTCAATTAATGTCTTTTCAAAAATGTCTATCAAGTTTTTAATAATTCAAAAAAAAAATTTTTATAAACTTAAATCTAAAATTGTTTACAAACGGTACTTAAATTCTATTCTATCTCTAAACTTACTATCTAACTATGCTAATATTTATGTAGGGTAAACCCTCTATCAAAAATATTTACAAATGAAAATCTTAATGTCTATCAAAATCTATATAGCTTCAAAATCTTAATGTCTCAAAAGAAAACTAAATCTTTTTAAGAAATTCTTAAAATTCAAAAGCTACTAAATCTACCTAAATAAATCAATAAACTAAATCCGCAAAAATCTAAAAATCTAAATGTCTGCACAAATAAAGAAAATCTAAAAATCTAAAAATCTACTAAATCTACAAAATCTGAACTCTATCGTCGCCTTGGACACTTCCGATTTCAAAACTCTCATAAGGAATTTTCAAAAATCGCTAACTCGATCGTCGCCTTGGACACTTCCGATTTTAAAACTCTCATAAGGAATTTTCAAAAATCGCTAAACTCTATCGTCGCCTTGGACACTTCCGATTTCAAAACTCTCATAAGGAATTTTCAAAAATCGCTAAACTCTATCGTCGCCTTGGACACTTCCGATTTTAAAACTCTCATAAGGAATTTTCAAAAATCGCTAACTCTATCGTCGCCTTGGACACTTCCGATTTTAAAACTCTCATAAGGAATTTTCAAAAATCGCTAACTCTATCGTCGCCTTGGACACTTCCGATTTCAAAACTCTCATAAGGAATTTTCAAAAATCGCTAAACTACAAAGTCTTTTGCCACCAGGCACAAAATCTAAAAATCTAAATCAAAAATCTAAGTCTAAATCTACTCAAAAATCTAAAAATCTAAAATCAACCATTCGCCGGTCGAAACTACTCACAATTAATTTTCAAAAGACTGCTCAAAAAAAAACTAAATAACTTGCCTCAAACGCTACAGCTAATGGACTCAAACTATCCAAAACGGTCGTCTGACTGTAAGTCACTTATATGATCGAAACTAATTTCTGTGAGTGTAGGAAAGAATTTGTGCTGGTTATCGCAACGGACGCAAATAGGAATAAGTCTACCACTTACCGGTCGATACATAAGACAACTTCTCCCTGATGTTAAAGCTCTACAGAAATCATCTACCAAAAAAAAATTTTCTAGGAAAAGAAAGCCTTCCTAAAAATTTCAAAACTATCAAAAAATCTAAGTCTTCGGGCCCCACACGTTCGGGTGCCAATTTTGTAACGGGAAAAGCCAAAACTTACACCAACACCACGCCCATGGGACGAACCGAAACTTCACGACCGATACTAAATCTAAGGATTTCATAGTCGTGAGGAATTCCGCACTATCGAAATCTCGTGTCCCTACGTTAGGCGTCGATTTCGCAACGGAACTTCCGCCACACACAACGACCATGAGTTGAAAATGTCATATACCTATATATACCTAAGTATCATATATATATGAAGGTTGTTATTAAATATGACTTTGCATGCGACAGAAGAAAATTGTTGGTGATTGCTCTATAACTGCTATACAAGGTCGGTGTATACCTATGGAAAAACGACAAGAAACCCTCTCACTTAACCGAGGACCCCTACTGTAAATCTCCTACATAAAGCCTAGAATCTAATCTTAGCGAATATCGGTGTCACTACAATAAGTGTCTGATCCGATGTCTTTAATGAGGATAGTGTACGTTTAGGAGAAACTTGTTCGCCTTTACCCACAGTAAGGTTGTTCAGGATCTGCATGAACTGTGACTGGGTTGGAGCTCGCTTCGAACATAAAGTCTTTCTAACGATTTATAGCTCATGTAAATACCCGAATTTAATACGTTACAGCGTTAAAGAAGAGTCATGATTTCTTTGCCACAAAATATCTTGTCATCGTAGGAAAAAGAAACAGAATTACGAAAAGAACCTCCCATCTTATCTCTTCGCAAAAGATAAGACTGTCAGACTCCTAAGTCGGTCATCTCTCTCTCTTAAACGTCCAATGACTGAGCATGTTAGGTATTATTCATGCTATTAAAAATCCCTCCAAGGATAAGATGATCTTTCGTCTGATCAGAAGATATTTTGTAGACGGTATGAATCTATGCTATTATGAAGGCTCATAGACCATTCATCACGAGTGGATTCTATAGAATTAGGATTAAGAATGAATTCATCTCAATCCAGGCTAAAATTGAGAGAGTGTTAATCCCCCTGCCTGCACTGTAAAGGGCTCTATATAGGACGAGAAAATTTCATCCATTAATCCTAAACATAGAAAAAAGGATCTTTAACCCTATTCGACTATACTGACTTTTAGTACCCCTTCTACGAAAGAAGCACGTCCGAGCCAGATCGATTAGGGTGGTTATTGTTCCAACTACTTCAGGCCTGATGTTATTGCTCAGCTAAGCTACAATCGCTCAGAGGTGGAGTCTTTATAGGAGGAAGCAGTAACCGGGTGTTACAAATATTAGACCTGGGATTAAATTGAGGATAGACTCCAAAAAAAAAGCTAATGACGCGAGACCGATTATTAATGAAGTTTTGAAAATTTGAAAAGAAAAGTCGACGAAGTTTGTAGAAAAGCGAAATTAGGATCAGATGTTCTATTCCTGTCGAACTACCATAACCTACCACTCTACGTCCCTGGTATGTTCGAACTCTTCTACTAGGACCCACTATATTTGGAAAGATCTGGTGTTAAATGATCTTCCACTGTGCCTAACTACCCTACCTAAGGTGTCATGTCTGATGTTATGGACAAGGACTACCCCCTTATGATATTTCTACTGGCACTCATCTACAGGTAGAAACATCCCTCATGAAGATATGTAAGATTAAATCTCTACGTCAAGAATTAAATTCACATGATGATTGTGATGAACTCTGCCGCGACTCCGCTCCAAATAGTTTTAACAACGCATGTTGAGAACTATGAACCTAAGTGAAAGTAAGAGAAAAACTTCCCAAAGTGAAACCTCATAATCTAAAAGAAATAAATCTCAAAACTATAATTTCCATTTCAACTTATTAACATATTTTATTTGTATAAATCTTAATCTAACAATATTTATTATCTTTATATCTTACTAATATAGCTTAATTGAATATAACTTAACTTCTTTATATACAAACTTGTTATTTAAATCTTTACTATAAAATCTAATATAAATCTTTAGATCTCTCAAAGTAAAAGAAAAGGATATGTTAACCTAATTAACTTCGATGAAGTTCTTTAGAAAACTAACTATCTATACTTTTTCTTTAAGAATCTACAAAGCTACTGAATAATAAACTTGATAAGTAAAATCCGATTACTTCATCAAGTGAAAAACTAACTTCAATGAAATTCTCAAGAGTATTTTCGTGAAATATAATCACTTAGTCATACTCCTGCAGAACAATAATGTCTTATGACTACTAAAAGTAAATCTCTATAAAGAGTAAGTAATCTTCAAACGCAGTTTACTTAAACTCCTTATGTATGGCGTAGGTACAACTAACTATAAACTAAAATGTAGGTATCTACGACATACGATGTCTGACGGACTATACAATCTAAATTCGGACAAGATAACGAAGTTAAAAATCAAGATAACTCCCGATTATCTCTATCCTTCCCGAATTCTAGGTTCGAAAAGCTTCGCGATTATAAAACGAGATCGCGAACAAAAAAAAAATAAACGTAAACAAAAATAATTAAGTGGTAACACTCGTGTGGGTACGAAGAATAAATCCTCCTGAAAATTAAAAGTCGTTACGACACCAATCTCGGACTCACTATGAAAGTAGACGGATTGTATGTCGATTATAAAAATTTAAATTATTAAACAATATAGTGTATGTTAAATATAAGTAAACAATATGATCATCAATATATTTAAATAAATATCAAGGTGTTAAAGGTTCCTACCTATTAGGTGAATGCATTCAACTAACATCTATAGTTACCTGTCAATTAATATGTCTCAACAGACTTTAGACTTTAATTGAATCACACTATATTCGTGACTAAACAAAAAAAATTTACTCCTTGGGGTTGTAAGGACGTGAAAGTGGATTAAATATCTATCCACTTAATGTTTCAGATAAATAACAACTGAACTGCTTTAATATAGTAAAGTTTACTCTTAATCGAAAAAAGCATGCTTTACCTATATTAAACGACTTTATGTGACGTAATACCACGTTAACACAAATAAATCAAATGATTTAAAAACGGAATTGACATATGTAGGTACTTGATATAATGATTTATCCAAATCAACTTTAATTCACTAACTACGTGAGTTGAATTTGCTTTAGATAAACTTTTTACAAAAATAAGTTCGCGATAATTAAACTGACTTATTTATTTTCAGCTTTACAAAACGGATGACTCTATTGTAAGCGAATTCAAATCTTCATAGGCGTGTAAGAATAAAAATCCTCTAATCAGTCTTGAATTCACAACACTTCATAAAATTTTATGTCTCCTTTACAGGATTACTATATATCAAGTATATACAACTATATCACGACCACGTAAGTATTCCGGTATAATCTTCGATAGATCAAACGATAAATCAAAATATATTCATATTTCAGAATGACGAACGCGACCGAATTTCAACAATTAATAACATTGAACGATTACTGATGTAAATCGTTTCAATTAAGTAGGTACTGAATTGTGTAATCGTATCTAAAACAAAGTAAATTTCACAAACCGTAAATTGAATTTGCTTCAGACACAAAAATAAAATAAACGCGATAATTAAACACTGTGTATTTATTCCCAGCGTATCAAACGATATCTGTTAAATTACAAGATATGAATGTAAATCTACATAGGCATGAAAGTATGAAAACCTCTATGCAGTTTTAAACTCATGACTTTACTCAAAAAAAAATAATTTCAGCAGAAGGCCTTAATTACAATTATTAGCACTGTCCACTGAACTGATTTACAAAAGTAAATTATGACACAATTCTTCGTATTTCGTAACCGATCGAAATTTTAAATTCATAAGTAATTCATCGGTATGAAACGCGAACGAAAAAAATGACATGGTAAGTATATAACAATTATATCCGGTCGAGTCGAGTAATTTCCGATTACTGGATTCCCGAATATAATTAAATTCAAAAATAACTTAATAAATCTTTCCGAAAAGCTAAGGTAAGTATCCTTCATCTCTCACTAAGTAAGTATAGGTAAGTATACGTAGGTAATACTCTTTTTCTTTTACTTTTCAGATAGGCATTGTATATTTTTATATTTAAATAATCTTTACAAATAGGTATTTTAAACGTACGATGATAGTTTGACTCCTCATCGGTATCAACATCTTTAAATAATGTTAGGAAAATTTGTCCTTAGGACTTTGAATATCCTAAACTATTATGCATTCACAAAATATAATAAATATATATATTGGGATTGTACTCAGTACAATATATGATCTCTTTTTGAGATAAAAAAAAATTATTAATTAACAAATTTTATCTAAACTTGAACGTTTCCGTAAATTGATAACTTTACAATCGTAGTAATAAACTTTATATTTGCCATATAAGACTAGTGAAATATTTACATGAGAATCTCTCATACACGTGAGTATAGAAATAAATTTTATATAGAAAATTTATATAAGCACAGTACCTTGACTTGGGATTTTACCCTTGTTTTAACTTTAGATATGCTGCTTTCAAATTTTACGATGATAACTGCAACTGTTTCCATACGGTACATCCAAAATTTTCAGCTTCCATAAGATTATTAATCCAACGGTGAATTGTATTTTTTCTGCTTCGTCCGACGTTATGTTATAGATGCTGATTTTTGTTCATTTTTTTGTGGTAGGTTAACATCTGCATGTCCTTGACGTGTATGTTGCATCTCCTGCAACTTCTTTGTTGTCCGTCCAATATGCAATGTATAAGATGTCTTTAAAAGCTACGAAATGCTTTGAAAATTGCCATAAAAAAAAATCCAGGCAGCGCCTCGATGTTCTGGACAGTGATTCGGATGTGGCAAAGAGTGTGATAGAGCGTTTCTTATGGATACGATGGTGCTCCTATCGGATTCGGTGTTGCCCACTCCGAACACTGTTCCTTTGAATGATTGATAGCGGCCTGCCTAATAAAATAAAAACGAAATCTTTAGTTTTTTTGTCGTCTGAACAAAAAAAAACTATCTACGATGATTTGTGGTGTGTAGGTAAGTGGTTTTTTTGTGTGAATAAACTACGTGTTTTTTTTTTGTGTGTGTATATATGTACATGCGTGGCGTGGTTTTTTTTTGATTTTGCCACCGCGTGTATTACGCATTTTCTAATTAGAGATGAAAATTTCTCTTACCTGGATTATTTTTCGTAGATTATTTGCTGCTTTTGTTGGTTTTGATTGTTCACCTCCTCCTGTTTAATAGTCGGAAGAGATTCTGGCTTTTCTTGCGACGTTGTCTCAGAATTGTTCGCGCTGCTTTTTTCTTGAGAAATTTTTGCTGCTGCGTTCGTTTCTGTAGATTTTTGCAATGTACCAGTTCTGGCTTCTAAATTGATATGTTTCCAATTAAATTTTGCTGTTTTTCTAAGCCTCGCCTTGTCTTCTGCCATTAAACATGCGGTGCTTCGGGACAAAAAAAAACTTTCAGAATATTGTTCTGATTGACTTTTTTTTTCTGTAATTTCACTTTTTTGTACTTACTTTTGTTGTTAGATTGGTATATATTCTTTATAATTTCCATAGATGATCTTTTCTGCATTGAATAATATTATTTCTCCTTTTTGTGACTTTGTGAATTTTTCTACGCCATTTTATTTTGTACGACTGACGGCGAGAAGCAACTTGTTACTTGGGCTTACACAATGTGAAAGACCATCCGAGACGATTTCATCTCAAACTATCCCCTTGGCAGTTGTTCTTGTTCGGCCGTTCCGAATTTGAATTGCGTCGGCTAGTGAAGCTCTTTTCTTGTGCTGTGATTGGTCGTTCGTGTTTGGCTTTGTTCTTTTCTCCGATATTGTTTCGTTCTTAGAGAATGATTTTTGTTCCGAACTTTCACCACAGTTGAAAAGCTGTTTATCACTTTTTGGTTCCGAACAGACTGGTTTCAAGTTGTGTTCAGCATATATTTTTCCGTCAATCACAAGAGAATTTAATTTATACAAAAATATCTTGTTATGATTGGAAATGATGTTTATGTCCAATAATATATCTTTTTATGCTTTCATGTCTTAGAATATAATTTTCGTGTTGTAAATATTTATATTTATCTCAGCGAGTTGTTGTTTCGGTGTTCGATGTAGTTTAAGCGTGAGTATTATTTTCGTTGATAAACAATATATCTGTATTCAGATGAATGTTTATCTCTGACGATAATTTTTGTATTCGTAGAATAAGTATCATATATTTTTCGTTGATTATGGTGTAAGTATAAGTTGTAAGTATTATTTTATTTCATTCGAATTTTCAGGTTCTTGAAGGTAAGTACGATAAGTTAGATCGAGGTAAGTATTATTTTTCATTATTTATAGGTTTCGCAATTTACTAAGTTAAATATTTTAATTCGTAGTTTCTGTTTGACATCAGTCTTTTTCAAGACTTATTATTGAATCTTAAATTGATAAACTAATTTTACTACGATTAAGTTTTGCCTCACTATTCTTCCTGTCGTTTCTTTTTCCTTGCAAGAATACTACTTAACTAAAATACACTAATTCGTACATTTTCTATTAATACAAGCTCCTATTTAGTTTTTGCCTTCATTTCTTTGCTTTTCTACATCTGCTATTGACCCTCTAGTAGAGAAATTTAATATTATCATTGCTATCGACATTCTACACTTCACCATGGAGGAAAGCTTTTACCTCTGATTAGCAGGTACACTTCTGTTCAAAGATAAGTCACTCCGTGTGTTGTCTGTCTGTGTAGATATCTAGTGGTAGGTTGCGCATGTAGCTTAACACTGCCATCTAGATACTTTTTGTGATTTGCTTTGACTATATGTAATAATTTTATTTCTACTAGATGTCGTTATTTTATATTTATGAAATCTAAATATTTTCGTACTAACTATTTTAGTACATTTTGTGAATGAATTTACCAATGGTTGGTGTATTGGTTATTATAGTTGAATTTTATTGCCGCAAAAGTATTTGTTATACTCGAAAAAGGTGTTGTTATTTTAAAGTGTTGCCGTACATGCGATAAATTTATTGAAAGAAAACTTTCAAGTTGGATTGACTTTAAAGTCAAAAGTACATGTTGAAGTTTGTATGGCAATACAATAAATGTTTAACATTAGGTAGGTGTTGAAGTGTATTCCCTACAAATTGGACATTGAGAAACTTTTTCTTTCTAAGAAGTGTTTGTTCTACTAAACTCCTAACAACTATATACTATGGCATTTTCCATTCTAAACTGCAATATGCAATTACCTGTTGGGGGGGAGCTTATAGAAACAAAATTCAACCGTTACTTACGCTCCAGAAATATGTCATCAGAAAAATCGCTGGAAAACATCGTCGACATAATAGTTTTGAACTTTTTCGCAATCTCAAAGTGCTTCCGGTTAGGCATCTGTACTGTTTTAAGGTGTTAAAGGCTTTCTTTATGAGATCGGGAAATCTCATTTAAGATTAGTTTCAAATCATAATCTTCGTGGTAACATTTTGAATTTCGTGAGTGTACCTAACTTTCGTACCACTGCTTTTCGTAACTTTTATTCAGTCTTTTCTTGTCGTCTCTTCAATAAACTTCCCCTTCCTTTCAGATCACTTACTACTTCTGGAATGTTTGTAAAACGTATAAAAATATGGCTTGAACATTTTGATCACGCTGGTATTGAATCTCTTTTCTCTGATGTTTTGGTTTAATAATTTATTTATTCTTTGTTTTTGAAAAAATGTTGTAAAAATATATTATTTTAACCTATCTCTTCTTCTTTTACTACGTACATAATATATCGAACAGCTTTTGTTAACTATTTTTTTTTCTTTATAAGTAGCTATTTTTTATTCCTTATTTGAACTATATTATTGTATCGGGTCACCCCACCCTTATTAATTTTTTGAATTATTTTGTTTAAAGTGGCATTTGACACTATTTTTAGTACCTTAGTATTATAAAATATAAAATGTCATTAATTTCCTTTAGTTGCATTCATTTTATTCTGTTCTGATTTAATGTAATATGATTTCAAATGGAAATAAAACTTGTATCTATCTAAAAAAAAAAAAAAAAGTATAAGCGATAGTATTAAGACGCGCGGAAGCCTTCTCCTCTTTTCACTAAATATTTTGTACGTTTTGCATTGTAATTAAAAATTAAAACAGATAGTATTTAATAATGTAGGTACCCACTAATTTAAGTTCTTCAAATCTAATTTGAACCATAGATTAAAAATATAAAGATGGGAAACTTTCGTACGTTTTATTCTCCAACAACCATTTGTTTTTATTGTTGTTTTTGTAATTTCCATTCGTATACGTGTAAAATTGAGAGGGGAACCAAGGTGAATTTATTTGTTTTGACAGTTCTACTTTTTTGTTTTGGTTTTTGTTTGACTAGTTTGCTTGCACAATTAATAAACATTTTTTGGTGTTTCTCTAAAAACTTTCATTATATTAAAACATTTACATATTTACTAATCTTGGCTGCAGAAGATTGTGAAGAATTGCGGCCACTTTGACTTTGAAGATGTTTGTTTAAAGATGATTTTAATTTGGGTGATTTGAATTAAACTATTGAGGAGCCTTTCTCGTTCTGCTGGAAATGCACTAGTTGTCCGTTAACTAAATTGAGTTGCTTCAATGAAGATACGTATCATCTACATATCTGCCTTGATCACATTTTTATAATTTAAAAACTTTATTAAAAATCGTTTTTTTAAAGAATTAAATCATTTGGGCAGTAGGCGTCGAGAACCAAAACAAAAAATTAAGAAAAAAAAACTGAACTGTCATTAGACTGATGAGATGTGGTAGATCCACAAACATTGATGTGCGTTCATGGATGTTAAAAAAATTGAAAGGCTGCTCTGACCTTAATTGCGACTCATTTAAGGCGCGTACTACACTAAATTTATCTCTTATTATTTGTTTTATAATTAAGTAATTGTTTTGCATTTAATAAAAGAAGATAAACATTAAAAATTATTATTAATGCTTGCGTTTGTTTCCTCTGCCGAAAATTCAACTTTTTATCACTCTTATTTGCTCTGTAAAACAGCGCGGGCCGACGACTCGACGCGCGACGGTAATACGAATACTGGGAAAGTAAGAACGCAGCGGTCAGATTTTGTTTGTAAATTTTTACAAAGAAAGTCGGATCGTGTCTTTAATCGTCGAAAATCAAGCAGTATGTACAAAATGAAAATAATCAAATTCAGAAATGGAACAGTAGGTACTCATGACTCCGATTTTTATAATTTGCAGCCGCCTCACGAGAGTCTACATTCCTCACTTATTGCGCATTTCCATTTTTCGGGTTCGAAAATTGATTATAAATAAGAATTTTTTAAAGGTTGCTCAAATGCATAGAATCATAAATAAATAAAACATCAACTCAAGAGGCTCCACCCACTTTTACCTACACATTTTTTCTACGGGAGGAGATGGCCTGTGCACCTTGCTTTCTTTCACTCATAGGTTGAGGTAAAGTTGTAACAAAATTCCACTATTTTATTGTTTTTCTGTTAATGCTTACGTCACAAGTGGCAACAAATGCATTTAAAGGGTTATTTGGTGAAAAATTAACAAAAATTAAAAATATTTACAAAATTTATTGACAAATTCATTGTTGACATCTAAAACGACACTTGAAATGCAAACGTTCAGTCCTTAAAAGGTGTGTGATAAGTAATTGGCAAGAGATTTACAAGAGACTAATTTTTAATCATGAAGAGTTAGGATTTATATTTGTATGATAAATCTAGTGATTTAAAAGGATATTATGGATAAATCTGCTCAAATCAAGATTAAGTGCTTGGTGGTATATAGTATAAAAAGAACTTGTCAAACATCTATGAATATGCCCTATGAAAGAATCTGCAATAAATTGCTCAATATACTCCATCGTGTACCGCAATATCTTCAATATTTAGGTATTTGTATATGTTTCATAACAAAAACAACTGACAAGCAATAACAAATAATAATATAATATATTGCGCACAGGCTAGATCTTGATTTAATAACAAATCTTAAATATATGAATGAGTGAGCCCGTAAATTTCGACACGTATTCATAACATTTTTCAAGAAAGCGGAAAGCGGTTCGAGTCGACCTGTCCGTCATGAGTCATGACTCCCAATGAAAGAGCAGTTTAAAAGTTTCAATCCGGAACGCACCCCACGAAAATCATCATTTTTTGAAAATACCGATTTTTAAAAATAACAGTCAAATTAATTCTCCACAGGGGAAAACTGTGGTAACTTGATTAAATTGCACTGGTGTGAGTTTTAAACGCACATTTTTGCAACTTAATCAGTCATATGACAGTTCGAGTCCCTAGGCAAATGCCGTTATCAGCCATTGTTTCCCATCTTTATATTTTTAATCTTTGATTTTGACATAAAAATTACCCGGTCTCCTTTTGTGTTATTTCAAAAAGAGAATTGTAGAGCCTTACGGACCCACACATATATAAAATCAATACCAAAACGTAAAGCCATACAAAATTAACACACGAAATAAAATTAAAATAATTAAATTATTTTTGCGCCTGAAGATGAAACTTTTGTTTCGAAACGAGTCGCACATCTACAAAAATATTAAGTTGAGATCAAATTTTAAAATTAATAAATATTAATAGATACTGTTTACGTGTTTCACCAATTCTTTTTCTAAATATAATATTGTAAGCGTAAAAAAAATTATTGTACACAAACTAACACGGGCTGCCAGGTATAGGTATCCCTTTATTATATTTGTACCCATGTTATAATTTGTTTAAATGCATAAGTGTGGTAGGACCCAAAGAATAAAATAAATTGTGATGTGGCCTCACCACAAAGATTTAATGTGTTAACACTATAAATATGAAAGAAGATGGCAGGTGTCAAAAATGAGTTCAGTTGAGTTTTGATTGTCAGAAGAAAAGAAAGAAAAAAGTAAAAGCCGCTTCACGGAATTAGTGTAATTTTGTATTATTAAAATAATAAAAATATAAATTGAAATAAACATTGTTTTATAAGACCGCTAACAACCTCAGAAGTGGGATCGTGTAAGAATTTAATTAATTTTTCTTAAAAAATAATCGCGTAAAAAAAAGTGTCAATTTTTTTTTCTCTCTAAATCCATCGCGTTGCTATTAATTGCCTCAAAAAAAATGGATTCAGTCGAAAGTGTTGAACTGAAGCAGTTCACTGGAACCCAATTAAAGTCATGGCTACGTGCGCTGGGGAAGAAGTCCACCGGCAATAAGGCCGAGTTGGTGCTCCGATTATTGGCCATTCCATCGGAGTTGCGCGGTGAATTCGTGCCGACGCAGACGACACCAAGCGATGCAAATTTCAATGCCAACGGACACCACATGGACAATGAAGAAGAGAGCGATGATGATGATGATGAGTGCGAGGTGTAATGAGGATAGTAGCAATGTCGATGAAGTGCGTCAGAAGAGTGCCAATGAAAAGAATGCTGCAGACGAGAAGAAAACGAGTGACAGAGATGACGAATGGACAATGGAGACACTGAAGAGGGAATTGATGTTGGTCAAACAAAAGCTGACGGAACAAAAGAGAGAGCGGGTGCTGATGAAAACTATGAGCAGTGGGAGCTGCAGCTGAGGAGTGGCTTAGCCGTTTTCAAGTTGGATGAGAACAGTTCCCGGCACTGATATCAACTAGATTGAAGGAAAGAGCCCTACGATGGTTCCACTCGAAAGCAGATATGATGTCGGTACCAATTGATGTGTTACTCAGAGAGATGGGTACAATCTTTAAGGACAGAGCCAGCCGGCTGATGCTCAAGCAGAAGTTCGAAGGACGGAAATGGTCGAGTGCTGAAACTTTTCAGAAATACTTTCACGAAAAGGTTATACTTGCTAATAAAGTAAGTATCTATGAAGATCAGCTCATGGAATATCTCATTGAGGGGATACCAGACCAGACCATCAGATCTCAGGCAAAAATGCATTGTTTTTGAGACAAGGAGCATCTCCTGGAGGCATTCAGGACAGTGACTTTAGGGCGAAAGGCGCCAGCTTTAAACATAGAGCCAAGTACATCGAAGCAATTTAGGTGTTACAATTGTAATGCTTTGGGGCACATGGCCAATAATTGTAAGAAGCCGAAACGACCACTGGGTGCGTGCCATGTGTGTGCTGACATGGGGCACTATGCTGCTGTATGCCCACAAAAAAAGGACGTCCATCATGTTGGAGATGAAGGTGTTTCAGATGAAAACGTAAGAAAATTATTATATACTTTTATAGAATCAAATTTTATTTGTAAATTTTCATTAAGATCTTTAATTGACACCGGTAGCCCCATTAGTTTTGTCCGTGAACAGTTCGTGCTACATATATTAATTAAGAAACAAAATGTAAAATATAATTTCTTTGGTATTAATAAAAGCCCATTAAATGTTATTGGAGTCGTTCAGATTTGTATTTTATTTAAAGAAGAAGAAGTTAAAGTAGAATTATTTATAGTAAAAAATGAAACGACTAAGTTCCCAGTTATTTTGGGAAGAGACTTTATTAAAAAAGCAAATTTGAGATTGATGAAAATAAAAGAAAGTAAAATGAACGAAACTTATGATGAAGAATATAATAATTTAATGAATATTGAAATTGATGAAAGTAAGGAAACATATATATATAATGAGAGTCTTGATGTTAACAAAAATTAGTGTTTCAGAAAGATATTTAATGATTGTTATTTAAAAAGTGATCGTCCTGATGAACCGCTAATTAAATGTGAGATAAAGTTAAATTTAATTAATGAAAAGCCATTCCATTGCCCACCCCGAAGATTATCGTATTATGAAAAAGAGCGAGTAAGGGAAATGTTAGATGATATGTTACAGAAAAAGATAATAAGGCCGAGTAATTCAGTATTCTTCTCCTATTGTTTTGGTCAGGAAGAAACATGATAACATAAGAATGTGTTTAGATTATAGGAGTTTGAACGAAATAACATTTAAAGACAACTATCCAATCCCTCTGATTGATGACATGTTGGATAGGTTAGCGAACAAAACTATTTTTTCATTATTTTTCTCATGTGCATGTAAATGAAGAATCGGTGAAGTACACTTCGTTGGTGACTCCACTTGGCCAATACGAATATTTGCGTATGCCATTCGGATTAAGAAATGCACCTCCAACATTTCAACGGTTTGTAAATATGGTGTTTGATGACATGATTAGGGCAGGGAAAGTTGAGATATACTTAGACGATATAATGATTGCGACGAGTGATTTTGAAGAACATTTATCCATATTAAAAGAAGTTTTTGAGAAGCTAGTAAGTAATAAACTAGAGTTGAGATTGGATAAGTGCAGGTTTATGGAACCGGAAATACGGTATTTAGGTTACAAAGTTTCTAAAGAAGGTATACGTCCTGATGAAAAGAACATTGAATCAGTGGAAAATTTTCCTATTCCTCAAAATGCCAAGGCAGTGCATAGTTTTCTGGGATTATGCTCTTATTTTAGGAGATTTGTGGAAGGGTTTTCAACAAAAGCGAAACCATTATACGATTTAATAAAGAAAAAGGTTAATTTTAAATTCGGTAAAGAGAAATTACACTGTTTTGAAGAATTAAAAGCAAAATTATTAGCAGCACCAATTTTAGCAGTTTACGAACCTCGAGATGAAATAGAATTACACTGCGATGCTAGTGCTCTCGGGTTTGTTGCAATCCTATTGCAAAAGAAGAGTGATGGAAAGTTTCATCCAATCTTCTATTTTTCAAAAAGGACTACTGACCAAGAAGCTAAGTTTCATAGCTTTGAGCTGGAAACTCTAGCAATAATTTATGCTTTACAGAGATTTCGAATTTATTTACATGGTATGAGGTTTAAAATAGTTACTGATTGTTACTCGCTGACATTGACACTTAACGAAAAAAGAAGTAAGCCCGAGGATAGCACGATGGGCGTTAGAGTTACAGAACTATGACTACGTTTTGGAGCATCGTAACAGTGAAAGAATGCAACTTGTTGATGCACTAAGTAGGAACATGAGTATACTTGTATAAGAAGAGAATACCTTTGAACAAAATCTGTCTATTTAACAGCACAGAGACATGGATATAGATGAAATAAGAGAAATGTTGGAAAAAGAGGAGAGTTCGTATTATGAAATGAGAAATGGGTTAGTTTATAGAAAGAGTGGTGGGAATTTATTGTTTTATGTGCCGGCGGAAATGCAGCAAAATGTTTTGTATGTGTATCATGACGACATGGGACATGTAGGAAGTGACAAGGTGTATGAAAATTCAACGAGAATGTATTTGTTTCCGAAAATAAGGAATAGAATTAGGGAACACATTTCGAATTGCCTTAAATGCATAACGTTTTCATCGAAGTTTGGGAAACATGAAGGCTTACTCCATAGTATACCAAAAGGTGACATTTCGGGCCAGTGACTTTGAGGTAATCAAAGAAGAAATATGTTTTTCTGGTTGTAGATGGTTTTACAAAGTTCAATAGACTATATGCAGTCCGAGGTACTGGTACTTACGAAGCAATTAGTTCTCTAAAGTCATACTTTAACTCTAAAAGTCGTCCTAAGCTTATAGTTTCCGACAGAGGCAGTGCATTTACCTCGAATGAGTTTAAATCATTTTTATAGAAAAATGGTGTCAAGCATGTATTGGTTGCAATTGGTTCACCACAGGCCAACGGCCAGGTTGAAAGGGTGAACAGAAGCTTAGCCATATGTTGGCAAAGATGACTAGTGCGGGTAATGAAATGTCTTTGGATAAAGTCTTACCTGAGATAGAGCACGTGATGAATAATACCGTGAAAAGAAGTACTGGGATGACACCTAGTGAGTTACTTTTTGGGATAAGGCAGCGAGGAATGATGGAAGATCCGTTAAGGGAGAGGTTAGAAGAAATGGAAGGAAAATGATAGGGATTTGGAAGATATAAGAATGAGAGCAGCCGCGAAGATAAAGAAATGTCAAGATTACAATAAAAAATTAAAGATAGAAGTAGAATTCTAAAGAGTTATCAAGTAGGAGACTATGTAGTAGTTAAGAATTTCATCAGTCAGCCAGGAGCGTGCAGGAAAATAGCTCCCAGGTTTAAGATGCCTTATCAAGTTATAAAAATTTTGCCCAATGATAGATACCTCTTAAAAGATGTGACAGGGTTTCAGCTTACCCAAATTCCTTACGAGGGGGTATGGGAAGTGGCTAATATGAAACCATGGAGAATAAATAATAAACGTAAAATCGGGACGATTACTTGTCAGGATGGCCGAACTGTGGTAGGACCCAAAGAATAAAATAAATTGTGATGTGGCCTCACCACAAAGATTTAATGTGTTAACACCATACATTTGAAAGAAGATGGCAGGTTTCAAAAATGAGTTCAGTTGAGTTTTGATTGTCAGAAGAAAAGAAAGAAAAAAGTAAAAGCCGCTTCACGGAATAAGTGTAATTTTGTATTATTAAAATAATAAAAATATAAATTGAAATAAACATTGTTTTATAAGACCGCTTACATAAGTATCTTTGCTTTATTTTATTATGTATTTATTCGCTGAGACACTCTGTGTTCATCGAATAACACGAAAGAAGAGTCAGTCATTCATCTACCTCGCTAGTATAAAGACGTGTTCCGCTGTTGTTATAAATAAAGATATCATCATCATCATCATCGGCTCGACAACCGGGGTCCGGTCCTGGCCTCCTTCAACAAGTCTCTCCACCTATCCCGGTCTCGAGCCGACGCCATCCAGTTGCGCACCCCAAGGCTCCGGGCGTCCTGGTCTACGCCATCTCTCCAGCGCAAGCATGGTCTACCACGCTGTCGTCTGCCATAGAATGTACCACAAAGAACTTTCCGAGCAGGTTCCTCTTCGCTCATGCGAGCTAGGTGCCCTGCCCACCGAAGTCTACCGAGCCTAATTTTTGTCACTATATCTGCTTCAAGGTAGATTGCGTACAATTCATGATTGTACCGTCTCCGGAATCGTCCTTCCTCACATATGGGGCCAACAATTCTCCTTAAGACTTTTCTCTCGAACGCGGCTAAGAGGTCAGAGTGCCTTTTGCTAAGCACCCAAGTCTCGGATCCATATGTGAGTACTGGCAGAACCATGGTCCTGTACAGCAGTAGTTTTGAAGTTATGGTGAGATTTCTGGATTTGAAGAGCTTTGACAGACTGTAGTAGGCTCTGTTAAAGATATACCTAATTATTAAATATTCAAATCGAGTGTTCATTTATTTTGAATCCAAAAAATAAGACTCCACCGTCTTAAAACTCAGAAGTGGGATTTCCCGTTATTCTGACTTGTTTTGAAAAAACGTTAATAATTAAGTTATAAAATTAAACGCGCAAAAAAAAGACGCTATAAAAAAAAGAGAAGAAAAAGATTGTCTGGCCCTTATATGGTGTGTGCGCATATTGTACAAAAAAAAAAGAGAAAAAAGATTGTCTGGCCCTTCGCGAAAAAAATATAGAACAACCCTTATAATACCCAAGCAAACGAGAGTGTCGTGTTCTGCATTTGTGTGTGCTATGTGCATCGTACCCACACAAAAAAGGCAAAGAAAAATAAAGAATATTTATTTATCTTCTGTCTGGCCCTAGCGAACGAGTTTTATTAGCAAAAAAAAAAGAGTAGAAGATCGTTTTATTTATATGAAAACGAATGTCTGCGTCGTGGCACCACACGGGTGGCATCCGCCTCAAAAAAAGGATAGAAGAACAACTACGGTCGGGTCGTTGCAGTAAAAAAAATATATATATGTAAATAACATATAATATTTATCCAAACGACGAGTGTGCAGAAATTTCAGTTTGATGACGAGGACGACAACGAAGTTTCAAAATTCCGTGGACGACAACGATGTTTGTTCTATGTTCTTAAAACTCTTTATGTCTCATTTGTAAGATCAATTTTAGAATATGGTTGTATTGTATGGGCACCATATTATACGGTTCACATAAATAGATTGGAGTCCGTTCAAAGAATATTTATGAGATTTTGTTTACGTTTCTTTCCATGGTCGGATAGAATCATTTTGCCTCCTTACGCTCAAAGACTTCAACTAATAAATCTTCCATCTCTATCGAGCCACAGAGCGTATATACAATTTTGTTTTATAGTCGGTATAATTAATGGATCAATTTTAGCTCCGTCGATCCTCAGTCGATTTAAATTCAATGCTAATCGATATAGTTTGAGAAGGCAGTTGCCAATTTGCAACATTTACAGTAGATCAAACTATGGCGCTAATAGCCCATTGAATCTTTTAAATAAAATTTTTAATAATAATTATAATCTCATTAACTCTAGCAATGACAATGTTAAATCAAATACTGTAAAAACAATATTTTTTTATCAAAATTATTAATAATGTTCATTAAATTTAAGTTTTTAATTTTAAGTTTTATAAACAATGTTTATCTACCGTTAGAATTTAACGAAACTAAATAAATAAATATATTGGGCCATATTCATAGATGTTTGATAAGTTGTTATTAAGTTGTTTTTAAGCTAAACTCGAGTTTTTGCAATTCATAGAAAATTTAGACCCAAGTCTAAACGAAAAACTTGAGTCTAACTTTAAACAGTACCAAACCCATTATTAAGTCGTTTTTAAGTATGGTCACTAGTCACATTTTGGCGTTGTTGACGTCACTCGAAAGTAGATCTTCCACTAAACTTAAGGACTCATACAGAATAATTCGTTTTTTTTTTATAAAGTGTAAGTGATTTGAAAAATAAAATAAATAAATTTGTATAATAGAAAAAAATTCCAATCAAGAACTTTTTGTTGTTGAAAATAAAAATTTAAAAATTGAAATTGAGAATAGTTATAGTCGTTGAGAGAGAAAATACAAACTATTAAAACCACTACATGGAAAACAATTGAATTACAAAAAACTTTCATTTCCACCTTAAAACAACAATTCGACACAAACGTCAAACACAAAAAAAAAAAAAAATAACATATTTTTCCGTGCTTGAAAATAATTTTGTATTGGAATACACATTTAAAGAAATAAATATAATTAAATAAAAACAAAAGAATCGCAATGGATTCCAGCATTGAAGAAGACTTCGAAATATTGGAGGATTTCGAAATGGTACCACCGGCAAGAAGAAGGAAGCATTATAGGACTCGGTTCGATCCTTTTTTACTTACGGACGAGGAATTCTATGAAAGATACCGATTTGATAAAGAAACCGCAGTTTTCATTATTAATTTAATGAATATTGAAGATCAACCAACAATGAGAGGATTGCCACTATCTGGAAGTCTACAAGTCCTAACAGCGTTAAGATTTTTTGGGAGAAATGTTCATCAAAGCGATATAGGTAGGTGAAGAAATTATGGCCTTATGAACCCAAACAACCCAATGCTGGTATATTTGCATGTATGTAGGTGATCTTCATGGCATATCCCAACCAACAGTTAGTCGGGTAATTGCAAAAATAGCAAAAAAAACTTGCTCTGCAACTCCCGAATTTTATTAAATTCCCTTCAACAAGTCGGGAATTACAAAAAGTAAAATCCGGGTTTTTTCAAATTGCTGGATTTCCTATGGTCATTGGAACAATTGACTGCACGCATGTGCGAATTAAATGTCCAGGAAAAATTGTTGGAGATGTGATGGCTGGTCACTTTCTTAATAGGAAAGGATATTATTCCTTAAATGTGCAAGTATGGTTGCGTTTCATAAATATATTTCATAATTAATACTGTCAACATTTTTAGATCGTCTGTGATGCCAACTGCAAAATCTTAGATATTGTTGCACGATCTCGTGGTTCAAGACACGATTCCCGAATATGGAATAATTGCAGACTAAAAGCTAGCCTTGAATCCACACGCAGTTTTCACCAAGGAATTTTACTAGGAGACGCTGGCTATCCCCTTTCGAATATTCTGTTTACTCCTGTTAGAAATACTCAAAATCGAAAAGAGGAAAAGTACAATATTTGCCATATTGCAACAAGGAGCAAGATAGAATGCCTTAACGGACAAATCAAATCAAAGTTTCGTTCAATTTTCGAGAGACTTAGAGTGGATTTGGATACGGCTAAGAACGTTGTTGTGGCAGTAGCAGTATTACATAATATAGCCAAAGAAAGAAACCTTTCATGTGTGTATAATGTACAAATTTCGGCTTTTTTTTCACACATAATTAATTTTAAAAAAATTTGCAGTTTATAGTAACGATAATGAAGGATTTGTTGAAGAAGATAGGTTATTACCTAATAACGATGCGGAAAATCGACACCAAGATAGACCGACCACATCCAGAGTATTCCGCCAAAATTTTATAAACCAACATTTCATCTAAAACTAAATAGGTATGTAGGTATATGAATAAATATAAAATAATGTTACTTTTGAGTTTTTGTTTTCATAGAACAAATAACTGAATAGGAGAAGAACTAGCAATTACATAATGCCACCATAATGCCAACTTTTGCAGCAAAAGGACTGTATACCTATTCAACTTTAATCCATTATTTTTTATTGTTATTATTATAAACAAAAACACAACTTTTCGAGCAATAAAAATTAAAATATTTATTTATTCTTTTGCTAAGCATTAATGCGAATATGTTAGAAAATAACAATTAAAAAACAAAAAAAAACTTACAAGTAGGTATGTATGTAAAAAAATTAAATTAATCAGTTCATTAAAAAAAAAAATAGGTAAAATAGTTTGGTTGTAGACTGGATCACTAATAGTTGAGCAACGATTTAGCCTTCTCATTTTCTAGGATGATATTCTTTATTTCCAATTCTTTTTCAAAAAGAGTCCTGTCGTAAAGAATTTTGTTTTTTATTTGCTCAATTTTCAACAAGTGAAGTTCTTGGCTATTGCAGTTTTTGGTCGAAATATGCTTGCGGCGCTCCTGAAATACGTCTTCACCTGGTTTGAGAAGATTTTTTTTTGGTAACCTTTTTAGCTTTTCTATTGGAGGAAGTATTTCCTCACAATCGTTTACTTCCTCTGAGACGGTTGGATCCAATTGATCATTTGGAGCTTTTGGAGAAGCCTGTTGGATATTGTCGAGATATTCGATCTCGAAGGTATTGTTGCTATCGATTAAAATAGCATCCTCGACTAAATCCTCCTTTATCATATCCCGCACAATCAAATCCTCTTCAGGCGGTTCCTTGATAACCACTACGTTACCAGTAGCTCTAAGTGCTCTCTGCATCTCAGAGTTGCTTTTCCGAGCAGCAACTTTCATCCGATTCCACTGCTCTTTTAACTTGGGAACAGACCTATTGAAACCAGCCGCCCTCATGTTGTTATAAATGTCTGTCCAGGACTCCTTTTTCTTTGAAATCATTTTGATGTCGTTTTTTTTGTCGTCGACAACTTTAATATGGCGGCGAACCAATTCCCGCAGAACTTCCTTCTCTGCTTGGGTCCAGTTTTCCTGCCGCTCCCGCTTAATATTTTCTTTGTTCATCTAAAATAGACATTTGTTTTAAATTTGTGTCAGGTTTTTAATTCACATTAAATTGTATACTTACCATTTTCGATTTTGAATCATCCACAAACCAAAGAACAATGGAAGAGAAAATATTTCTTTGACAATGTCAGCTCAGCTGTCACAATTTGAAGGTTAATTGTAGTAGATCAGAGAGTAATATGGAGTTTTACAAAACACAGTTGGGAAAAAGTTTATGAATAGGAGCCATATTTATGTAACCAAATAAGACAAAAATGTGATTAGTAAGTTACGACTTTAGTAAATCTTTATGAATATGGCCCATTGTATGTTTGTACATCGATAACAATAAAGCCATACGAGGTACAACAAGAAAAAATGAGATGGTAAGAAGAAAGTACGAAATAAGGAAAGGACAAAATTAATTCAAATAGGCAGCTGATGGCTACAACTACAATAACAATTTATGATGATGCGAACATTAGGGAATGCGGACTCTTACAATTGTTGCAAATGAGTGGAAATCGAATGTACGTACAAACGAGGGAATACAGAACAAGATAACGAAAGCCAAACAAACGAACGCAAATTAAGCTACAAATGAACATGAACAACGAGAGGAAAATGAAAGACAGCAAATGAACGTTAAGCCAGCAATTACAAATGAGCGACAAGATAATGATGCAACAAATTAATCTAGTGATGAGAGAGGAAGAGGCGCAGGTGAAGGAGGGTGCTTTAAATAAATCTGATGAACAACACAAAAAAAACCACCACCGCGGGCGGACCCGGAACGGAACGGACTATTACCAAAGATATACTTTTAATAAAAGTCGAATTGTTTACGATACGAAGGAAAATGAAGTATTTCAATTTTCAATTTTATTTAATAAAAGAATAGTTTCACAGTAAGATTAAATCTCATAGTTTTTGAAGGCTTTACAAAATTATTTCAAAAGTTTTAAATTTATGTAACAAAATTGAGATCACACAATTTAAATTTTACAATAATAATATTAAACTAATTAAACAATTTATATAAAACAGAATTTATCTCAAAAATATTATGTATCACTGGCCAAGTGGTTGAATAGATTGGTTTTGAATGTGCTCGTGTTTGTGGTTCTTCTAAGTCTAACGGGTAGTGAGTTCCATAGGAGAAAGGCATGGATAAAGAATGTGCGCTCAGACTAGAAACAATTGAATCTGGGTTGGATTAATATTACTGTTCTTTGAGAGCTAGTTAAATGTAGTCTGCTATACAAATACTCTGGCTGTTTGGAGTGCATAATGCTGTGCAAAAAGATAAGTGTTCTGAACTTAATGAGGTTGTCGAATGTTATGCCCGATATCTGCAGAGAGTAGCTTGATATGCGGTCGTAATATCGCTTTTGAAAAACATATCTTGCTAGGTTGTTGTAGATGACATTTAATTTATGCCTTGTACTGTAGTCAACATAGCAAAAGATCTCACAATATATAACAGGACGGGTAATAAAAGCGATTTAACAAGTAGCATCTTAGTTTTAGTTGGCAAAGTGTTTTGTGTAGACCACAGAAACCGAAGACCATTGTAAACTTTCCCTATTGTAACTGCAGCGTGATCTGTCCATGTTAGAGTATCATTAAAGACTATACCTAAGTTACGAGCCTTAGCCTAGTTTTATAGGTGGAAATATCGATGTATCTTATTTACGCTTGTAAATACATAATGTCTTAGATTTCGTTGGATTTAGTGATAAATTGTGCTTGAGTGCCCACTGTTGAATGATCTCTAAATCTCTGTTAATCACTTCGATAGCACACTAATCATATCAAATTGGCAGCTATAGTATAATTGGACGTCGTCAGCAAACATATGTACAGTACAATATTTTGTAAGTTGTGGAAGTTCGTTTACATATAGTGAAAATAAAAGGGGCCAAGAATTGAACCTTGTGGAACTCCAGCAGGTACTCTAAGAAGTGTTGACATTTTGTTTCCCACTGCAACACATTGTTGACGATCACTTAGACAAGAACACAAGAGTTTCACTGCCAATGGGGAAAATTGAAAATTATGTAGCAGCTTTTCACAGAAAATAGAGTGTTTCACCGTGTCAAATGCCTTTGAGAAATCTAAAAGCTTCAAGAACGTTGGACAGTTGTTATCCAGACCCTTGCGAATATTGTCAATAACTAGCAAAAGAGCAGTTTTACAGCTTCTCTCAACGCGAAAACCAGATTGGTTGAGACTTAGAAGTTTGTTTGGGTTAAGGTGCGTTTGCATTTGCTTGAGAATAGTTTTTTCAAAACCTTTTGATAAAAACGGTAAGATTGATATTGGTCTATAATCTGGGTTGCTTTGATTTTGAGACTTTGATATTGGAATTATTTTGGATTTTTCCACGAAAGAGGGTATTCACAAGTTGTTAAAATTTGATTGAAGATATGCGTGATATGTTTAAGAATGAATGGAAGAAGCAGTTTTTAAAATTTAGGATTTATTCCGTCCAAGCCCATCGCATTAGATTTAACTGAAAGCAACGCTTCAACTACATCTTCATTCGTCAATCGAATAAAACTGAAATTTTGTGTATTATCACTAGTGTCACTAGATTGATTAATAAACAGCGCGTTATTATTATTTTGAATTGATTGTGAAGCAACTGAAACAAACTGGGAGTTGAGCAGATTGCAGTCTACATCGATAGGTACAACAGATCGCTGTTTACCAGCACCCAATTTGCGCAGCTTTTGCAGAGAACTTTTTCAGATTGTGACTCTGGATTTAGAATCCTCTTGTAATAACAAAGCATTGCAGCCCTAATACGAACAACAACTAAATTTCGGAGGCTCCGATAAGGAGCACATAAGCACATGTAGCTTATGACGTTTCCAACGAGCAATGAACGTAATGTTGCCTTTTGAATCAAAGCTGATAAATCCCTATTAAACCAAGGGGGTGAACTAGGTGAAAGAGTCCTTTGTCGCATTGGAATGTGCAAATCAAAAATTAATTTGATATTTTCTTCTAGAAATGATACCTGCTGATTAACTGAAGAGATCAAAAATATATCGCTCCAAGGTATTTGGATCAAGTCAGATCGTAAATGTTGGTAATCAATATTTTTAAAATCTCTTTAGGTAATAACATTTTCAGTTACATCTATTTGAATATCATAAGTAAAGTAAATCAAATCATGTGTCGAAAAACACGCCGCTGAAAGTTGACTGTAAAACAGGGTCCTACTTATGTCGTTTACAAAAAACACATCGAGTAGAGTAGTAGAATTTTGTGAAAAATGTGTGGCAGTAGATACATTAGGAGAACATCTCCTAAGTTGATGCTTTTGAATTGATCAACTAAATGAGCAGAAGCACGAATATTAAGTAAATCACAATTAAGATCACCGCAAATAACAATATTGGATGTAAAACAAGATATGTTTTCAAGTATACTAATCACCGGTAAGATATCTAAATTTTTATATGGTCTGTAAATAACACTAAGCAGCAGACGCTCTAAACCAACCATAATATTAAGAAAAATATACTCAAACATGCTATTGGTATTAGATTTGCAGGATACATTGCTTCGTAGACCACTGCGCACATAAATTGCCACACCTCCGCCCACACGGACAATTCGATCGACTCTAAAAAGCTCGTAACCATCCATATTATACACCATATTCGAAAAATTTGGAGAAAACCCGGTTTCAGATACACAAATAATGTCCACACCAGAGTTAATGAATAGCCGGCGAAATTTGTCAATTTTAGGTTTCAAGCTCTGCGCGTTGATATGGCATACGTGAAAGCCTTTTTTTTGAGAATGCAGTGCCCTAATCATTTCGTATAAATTAGCATCCGTGTCACTGTCCGTTGAACTCAACCCATTATTTGGAGCATTTGAGTTAGCCATTATAATTAAAAATAATCAAAATAAACATAAAAGAAAAGCTTAGAAGAAACAAAAACACATATGAGAGTAACGAAGGAAGAATATAAAATAATTAAACGAGATGGAAAAGGAGATTCATCAAAAGTAGCAACGAATATTTTTACAGTAGTGCTATAGAGTTGCTTACCGACTTTATTATTTTTATTTATTTAAAACAAAACATAAACAGCTAATAAAACAGAATATATATACAAATGAAAATTTAGATAAATGTAGATAAATGAAATGTTAGGTGTTGAATGAAATGTTTTTTATGAATTTAAAATGAAAAGCTAATGAAATGTAAATGAAAATGAATATGTAGATGAATCAAAAAAATAGTTAAAAATAAATTGAATGTTGATAAAATTTAGATATGTAAATGAAATTTTGATGACATTTTAGATAAATGAAATGTAACTTGATGTAACTAAATGAAATGTAAATGAGAGATAAATGAATTTTAGTATATTATTTTGGTGTTCAATCGGGAGCGATTGCAGGTCAGGAAGGCCGAATTGTAAGCGAAAAAAAATTATTGTACACAAACTAACACGGGCTGCCAGGTATAGGTATCACTTTATTATATTTGTATCCATGTTATAATTTGTTTAAATGTATAAGTATCTTTACTTTATTTTATTATGTATGTATTCACTGAGACACTGTGTTCATCGAATAACACGAAAGAGGAGTTAGTCATTCATCTACCTCACTAGTATAAAGACGTGTTCCGCTGTTGTTATAAATAAAGATATACCTAAATTTTAAATATTCAAATCGAGTGTTCATTTATTCGAAGTCCTACCGAAAGTCCACTCTGTGCTATGATACGAAAGCCCTCTTTATTCTTTGTTCTTTCTTACGTCGGCTTCATGTTCCGCAAGTTAACATGATTAAATAAATAACAGATTGAATAAAAAAAAAAAATTCTCTGAAAAAAAAGTTTTTTCATTTTCATTACAAATCAAAAAAGAAATCAAAAGAGCCAAAAATACCAACATATTTTTAGAAAAATAATTGGTCACTCACATGAACAATATTTATATAATCGGAAGGCCCGCCGAAACCATTAACTCTATAGAAAATCAATCTTCATCAAAAAAAACAATGAAGAACTTTTTCCAACATATCAAGTTTAAATATGACAACCATACTTGTATCTCACTAAAACACTACAGCAAGGAAAGACAGAGACTTGCAAAACAAAAACAAAGGCTGAGCTATTTACAAACTTGCAGAAAATATGGAATTATTCCTAAGCATCTTTATAACAAAACATCGAAATTAAAACAACTTTTCACTACTGAAAGAATACAGAACTAGCTAAGACAAACGGAACAAAATCTCAACCGAACAATTTTAAACCTAAAAATAACACAAACTAACCCCAACATGAAGTCAATTAGAAGAAATATATTTCACACAGATAATTAAATGAAATCCATACTAATTGAGATAGAATACAAAATATTTGTCGAAAAACAAACACACTGCATATCCGAACAAATGAAACAAACACATTCTTCCAAAATTGAAAAGCTAAAGGAAATACAAGTTAATCAGCTGGAAATTACATTTAACGAAGAATAGTTTGTCAATGAAACAGACTTAGGGCCACTTGCACGAAAACAAAGGATAAATTTATAAAATCGCATTTAGCTATCCAGGATTAAATAGATAAATGTTTATTTTTCAATTTTACGTTGCACGAATGAAAACACAACTAACCAAAGATAAAAAAATAAAAACAGGAACGAAACAGAAAACCGACACAAAACAACAACAACATTTGCTACACACACTAATGCGAACCTCACCGATAGCAACTTTTTGTCAAATTCTATTTGACGGATGTAAAAAGTTATCCAGAGAAAAATGAGTGGATAAATAATTAAGATTTTGCGAGTTTATATTTTTATCGATGCCTGGTGCCTATGCATGGATAAATCAGTGGTTACTAATGTCAAATGCTAGAATTGGTTATTATCAAAATTCTTCTGTTCATTATTTACATTCAGGAGCTACGTTAGATCCTTTAAAAAACTCAAAAGATGAAACTTTTAACAGCAATGGCAGAAAATTATCTGAATTTTTCGAACTTTTTGGGCTTGTAGTGCTGAATGGGTCAACTAAATCCGATTCTTGTGGTGAGCTTACATTTTTTAGTGGACAGGGTCAGTCCGTTATTGATTTTGCTGCTATGTCAGCGAAATGGGTGGGTACACTTGTAGACTTTGAGGTGGGCTTGGCTAATTTTTCGGGACATATGCCTATAGTGGTCAAAACTCATTCTATGAAAGAAATTCATCAAACTAACCTAATTAATTTTCCCAAACTCAAATGGTCTGTGAGAAATGCTCCAACCTACAAAAGACTCCTTAATTGTAATTATAATGTCCTGCCACCGCAGTTTTCAAACACAGTGGATGAGATTTGCGAAAGTATAGTTGAAGTCATCAAAACATCAGCTCCTTTTGCATTTAACAACAATAATACTTTTACACCAGCAAAAAAATGGTTTGATAGAGATTGTAAAAATCTTCGTTAACTATCCTTTACCTACCTCAAGCTCTTTAGGACAACAAATTCTCAATTTTTTAAAAACATTTATCTCCAAACTAATAAAAAGTATAGACAACTGTGTATAGCTAAAAAAACGATTATCTTAACAGTCTAGCAAAGAAATTGGAATACTGCAAAGATTCCAAATCGTTTTTGAGTAATGCTCCTGAACTTGGTGGGCGGGTTCAAAGTATGAAGAACACTCTTGAAGCTCAGACATTGGCAGCTCATTTTAAAACTCTTCTGTCGGCTGACGAGAATCTTCTTACTTTTGATTACGCTCTGCCTTACGTTGTATATAATGTTTTGGACACCCCCATTTCGCTTTACGAACTTGAAGCAACACTTCATAAAATGAAAAATAATAAAGCTACCGGTCGAATTTTAGAAAAACAGCACCAGAGAATTCAAAAATTATCTTCTGGCTTTCTTTAACAGACTGTATAATGAATCACGCTCTCCTAGCAGTTTCAACAAAACTGTGATATTCGCAATTTTCAAAATAGGAGACTTTAATTCCGCTGTGAATTACAGAGGCATTTCAATTCTAAATACAGTTAGAAAGATATTTTCTGCAATTTTGTACGAAAGACTATTGAAATGGATTGAGGATAACAACCGTCTTAGTATGTTTCAAGCTGGTTTTCGTCCTGGATTTTCGACCATGGATCATATCTTTGTTCTTTCTAGTATAGCCAGGAAATTTATCGACAAAAAAAAACTTTACACCTGCTTTGTAGATTTTAAAGCTGCTTTTGACAAGGTTAATAGACAGGCTTTAATCTACAAACTCTCTTGTCTAGGCTTATCACGAAAGTTCCTCTTGATGTATTTAAATTTTATTTCGGCATCTAAGGCTAAGGTGTGGGATTTAAGTGAATTCTCAGATTGGTTTGAAACGACAGCTGGAGTTCCTCAGGGTTGTAACCTCAGCCCTTTACTCTTTTCCATGTTTATCGACGAAATATCTGACCTCCTTCCTGGTGGAGTATTTTTTGCCAATATCGTAGTTAAGGTCTTGTTATATGCGGACGATTTGGTTTTGCTTACGGACAACCCTTTTACGCTTCAACTCCAAATAAACAAACTAAGCTCATTTTGTGATATTTGGAGTCTCCATGTAAATACCCAAAAAACTAAAATAGTCATTTTTGAATCAAGGCGAAGTAGAAGACTACCGGAAGAAAATTGGTTTCTTAATAATGAACCTATTGAAATTGTTCAGGAGTTTCAGTATTTAGGAGTCTTACTGACTCATAATCTTAACTTTTTAAGGCATTCCATCGTAAAAAGTAATGCAGCTAAGTTAGCACTTAACATGATGTGGCCAAGATTTTTCTCCAACCAAAATATAGACTTGTCGTCTAAATACCGAGATTTTAACGCAACAGTCAATGCCTGCATGTCCTATGGAGTGCAAGTTTTCGGGTATATACCCATGGAAGCATTTTAAAGCGTACACAGGTTTTTTTTTTTAAAGCGCTTATTCCGTTTGCCAAATTCAACACCAAACTATGCTATTTATGTCGAGTCAGGAGTAACGCCTATATATGTTTATACGAAATTTAAAATTAAATGCAGACTTTATTATAAGCATAATGAAAAGGAGTAATCGGTGTCTTCAGAAAGCCATTCTGAAAAAACTTCTTCAAACGAATGCCTCCCATTTTAAAGATTGGAATGAACTTGCCGTATCCCACGAATCTACTCTGTATTTGTTAGAGTCAAGTGTTGACGAATGGCACTACCAGTTTGCGGTATTAATCTTTAAAGTTGACCAAGAAATGTACACTCCGAATCTTTACCGCGCAACTTCCTCTACATCCAGAAATATCTACTGACAATTAAATCACGTACTTTGGTCTGATGCCAACTATTTTCGAAGAGAATTTTCAGCCGAAGTTATAAGTTTAATTTTTAGAACTAGAGTTGAAGTCTTAAATTTAAACTTTATACCATACCGTTATGATCTGCCGCAACTTTGCAATTTGTGCAACAGAAGAGATACGGAAGTTATTAATCATTTCTTAGCGATCTGCCCAATTTTACAGGAAATCCGTCGGTTATCTTTTTCAAGAAAGTTTTCTATCTTTGCAACGGCTACATGAAATCTTAAATGGAGAAATCGGATGGCTAAGCCTTTATAAATATTGCCGCCATGCACTTACTTACCGTAACAGTTTTCCGTTTTAAAGTCACTCATTTAGTTATTGCATTTTAAACATAGCTATTTTATTTTAGGTTTCACAAAATCTTATAAATTTGTTTTATTCTTTTGTGTTGCAAATCACTTATAATTGATTCCTTTTTTATGTTTCAAATCATCAAAATTGTTACATTAAAATTTTAATTTGTTTTGCTACTTGTAATGAAATTTATCAATATTTATTATTCTATTTAAATCATGTAATATTCATATCAGGCAGACGCCAGTATTGCCATGTCCTTATTCTTAAGAAAACACATTATAAAACCATTTTTCGAAAAAATAAAGAAGTAATCTAATCTAATCTAATCTAATGTCAAAAAGTTTCGTGCAAGTGGGCCTTAGGGTTTCCAAATGATGTAAAGTGGTTACTTTCACTAGGAGAAAAATTAGCTCTACCCATTAATTCTTCAAACTTTTCACCAATACACATTGTAGCTGATATAGAACAAACCATCCAAACAATAGAAGATGACACTGAAAAAGAGGTGACTAGGTCCAAAATTGCTAACAAAATAACAGAATATAAAAGAAATTTAAAAAAAAACACGCCAAAGGAAAAATGCATTCTTAAGATACATAAAACAATAAAAACATTTCTAAATAAGTACAAAGATAGTATTATAATAGCGAAAGCAGACAAAACAGTATTAATGTATACAAACAAATTACGAACTCCTCGATGACAAAAACATATATATAAGACGATAAGAGTAGACCTTACACCAAAACTACAAACAAAAAACAATAAAAATTTTAAAAATTAATTCATCGATCGCTGGCATAAAAATCAACTACATTTTTCAGCAGCCGCAGTTTCAAGATTGTAGGGACTACCTAAGATCCATAAACCAGATCTACCACTTCGACCAATATCATCATCGACGAATGCTTCATGCTATAATTTCTTAATTAATCCTTAATCTTTAAGGAGTAGGACATAATAAAAAATCACACCAATATACCTAAACAAAAGTTTTTACAACTTTTGAAATCTTGTCAAAGGGATAATAATTATTCCCAAATTGAAGATAAATTCTATTTGCAAACTTATGGTATGCCAATGGGCAATCCACTCTCTCCTAGACTAGCAGACATTGTTTTAGATAAACTTCTAGATGACACTATAGAACAACTCAACAAAGTACCATAACAAAATTCAGTTCACAAAAGAAAATGAACACAATAATGAACTTGCATTTCTCGACCTTCTACTACACAGAGAAGAACAACAAAATTATATACAATTGGTATTCAAAACAATCATCATCAGGGCGAATGATCAATTTTCATTCGACCCAACCAATTAATAAAAAAGTAAATACAGCATTTGTCAAGATGAACCAAAGAAACTTTTAATTTTTAAAAGAAACAATTTACAAGTTCCCGTCCAGCTCAACCTCTCCTGACATTTCGTCCCCATCGGACGAATCTTCATTTTCCGGTTCTGCTTCTTGTCGATAAATATCTATGTCGGTACTGAGTCTACACCATGGTTTCATATGATCGTTTGAAATTACATTACTGTAGCGCTTTTGTTTAAGTTGGTTATCTGGAAGGTCCTCGACAGTGTATCGATCATGGTTCAAGACTTTGATGACGATATATGGGCCCTTGTACTTCGGATCAAGAGTATGTGAATCTCCTGTCGCTTGAGGAACATGATCAATGACGATGAGATCACCCTCGGAGTATTTATTTGGCGTTTGATGTGTTTTATCGTACCGTTCCTTCCATTTGCGTTTTTCTTCCATGATGTTGGTGGCTGCATTATGTGTCTTAATCATAACATCGTCACAATCATCTTGCACGTCATCTTGTATTGATTGTATTAACATATTTTGACTGACATCCCTGGGGTTGAAGTTGAATACCAGTTCATTCGGACTATATTTCGTAGTTGAATTTGGCTGAGAATTCATGTTAAATTGAATACTCGGCAGTGCTGTAGGGAAACCACTTTACTACCACGACAGTACAATGACACAATTATTACCAACGCCTAATAAGCCCCTATAGTAAAAACGTACCAACTCGAAAATTTACAAAAATTTTCTAAATGCAGAGATATTATTTATTTTCCTAAACATAGCGAACGACATGGAGTAATAGAAATTCGACTTTAGTGGAATGTGTCATAGACATAAACCACTATATCCGCAATTCCATGACTCGAAATAAATCTGATTAATATTATTCAACTACACCTAGTGGATAATAGGAGAAGCAGAGAAGAAGAATCGTTTTTAACATGGAGCAAAATGCGCGCGAAATCCTAGTCGATGGAGAGCACATTCATACACACACCAGAACGTAATTTTTGCATGGAGCAAGAACGTCAATACGACCTCAACGCAAAATGGCAGCTCACAGTCGAGAGCAGATGAAGATGTGGATGAAATTGGGCAGCACTGGGGGACGTAGTAAACAAAATACCAAGTAGTAAGAAGATTGAACCAAATAAGTATTTATGTTGAATAGTTAAAAGTCTAAGTAAGAAAAAATCCGCATTGAAAGGTACCTAGAAATTATCCAATTAGTGAATTAGTGATGATAATTATCTAGTAAGAACATATACTAGCACTCCATACGAATTAACTAATTAGTCAGTATGTTGTAACCCTTAGGGCATAAAACCAACAATAGAAAGTGGTAAAAGTACTTATATCGTCAGTATAGATTAATCATAACTATAATGAACCAGTCAATCATTAAGATAGAATATTCAGTTTATTAACAAAATAGAAGTTTGAGAAAATATCAGAAAATGAATGAACCACGGTTTATCTCCAAAGTCATCGACACCTGAAAAATAGAAAATATTGAAGTAAGAAAATAGGAGAGAACATAAAATAGAAAACTTAGCTGAAAAAAACGAAAATTTGTCATCAGTCAATCCAATCAGAAAGATTATGATTCGCCAACTAAGGTAGTAAACAGAATTATTTATGTCAATAGAAGTGCTAGTGAGTCAAATAAAAGAAATAGATAGTAAAAAGATATTGAGCTAAAGGTATATGTATGATAACAAGAAAATGAGAAAAGAAAGAAATGAATACTTACCAAAAATTTACCTGAAAGAAAAAGAAAAGATATAAAGAAAAAAAAAACCTGGAAAGAGAAAAATAAAACAAAATGACATCGTAAACATTATGTCAAAGCAATCTGTTGAAGAAAAGAGTATTTGTGAGTTAAAATACATATTGAACAAAAAATAAGAGAAATAAAAACTTTGTGAACGTGAAATACAAGAAAGGAAAAATAAAAATATGTTCATTACTTACCATTCAATAACATATACGAATATACACAAATAACGCATATTTAATTTATGAACGAACATTCTTGTCAATCTATGACAGACAGTCAAGTCTCAGTCGACTAACCATCATTCACACTAAACAAGATACAATAAGTACATGACTTTAAGTCATGCCATCAACACGCAATCAATAATAGATCAATAACAAAAGAACGTACGTTCAAAGAAAATCTAAGATCGTCTTGAGAGAAACTGACAGAATTGCTCATCCACACATATAGTTCTCGCGATAACAACAGATAACTTATTGGAAAGTCAAACTCCAGAAAAAAAATTAATTTTTGTAACCGAGGTAAAAAGTCGCTGTAAATCTCAAGTGCAAATTCTTTCAAAATTAGCAGTCAAAAAAGGTGGGTCAGATACCTAGAAAAAGAAATCGGAATCATCAAAAATAAAGCTTACAAAGAAAAAACGTATATACGACGCAAAGAACATCAGGGTGGAGAACAGAATCAGCACCAAGAAAAATTCGTAAGTAAAATTTTTTTTTGAGTGAATAGAAATTATCAACTAAAGTGCTACGAAACATAAAACTATTTGTTCATGCAAAATTATTAATGCAAATTAACAATTCCGTGACATTATGCCAAAATTTAATTCGAGATAAAAAAATAAAATAAAATTTTTACACGACAGTCAAATCGAAGTGACGCCGTAGTGAAAAGAGGCAAAATATCGAAAGTGTCCTATACTAAGGATGTAACACGGGAATCGAAGCATCAAGGAATATTTGCGGCATTAAAGCTCATCAAAATATCCAGGTAATATAATCAAAAAATTATATGAAAAAAGTCGAAGCGCCAAATCAATGAAAAAAACATAACCTAAAATGCGCCAAGAAAGAATCGAAAGCTACAGTACGGTACAAAAGTAACTGTACCAAGAGACAAAGTAAAAGAAATCACATGGCGACAAAATTTAGTAAATTGTTTTACTAAAAGAAGTAAAATTTATTAGCAGTAGTTTTTAGCAAAGCATTAGTAGTTTTTTTTTGGCTCAATTAGATAGAAAATGATAAATTTTTTTTTGTAAAATTAACTAATGAACATTTTTTTGGTACGTCGTATAGGCAGATTAGTGGACCAGTGCTCCAGGCATATAATAACGATACTCGAGGACGATTCGAACCGCAAACAGTCACCAACAGAAGTTCGTTCATACGTTCGGAAATATCACATGAAGAGTTTTTTTTTGGAGTTACCCCAGCCATTCTGCCTGGATTTTTGTTGTGACCTGTGTAATAACCCAAATTTAAGCTTGCGCTTCACACCGTGCTTTCCTATTAAATTAGGAGAAGAGTGCGTTGGGGAGAGTTAAAGAAAATACTTTTTAGTTTTATAATTAATTTTATTGAAACAAAGAAGCCCGCTGTCTTAATGCTTTGGCATTTGCTAATGCATTATCATGCATTTTCATAAAAAATGCGTTCTCGTCGTAAAATATCAATTTTTATTGCCAATTGATATCGATACCCAAAATACATACATATCCAAACGTAGGTAAAAAGACTCCGGTCATTTACACCATTAAATAATAACTCATGCACTTCACACTGGCTCCATTTGTTGTGTATCTCTTACGAATTTTGGGTGATGACATATTAATGAAGCTCGTGCTTTCAATTTGCGTTTGCCATGCACTGTCCCATATAGTTGTGTATCTGGCGCAGTGGTTTCAGATGACAACAGGCGACAATTAATTAATTGCAGTGTTTAGGCGGCGTTATGGGTTTCTGGATATGATGATCATGAGGATCGTTTGCGCAACAAAAAGAATATCTTCAACATGAAATTCTATGCGGTGGCTTGGGAGTGAAAATAGACATACCAATGGTAAGGGATGAGTAGTGGATCACTACATCCCGCTCCCCTTGAAGAAAGAAAATTATACCTTGAAGAGGTCAATTTTCTGTAAAGTTGCGAAAGGGTGAAAGGATTACATTTTATAAAAATTGCATTGTAGGTTTTGTTTAAATAAAAGATATAATTTTTTTAAATTTGACAATATAAATGTACCATAAAAATTTAAATACTCAAAAATGTAAAATATTTATCTTAAAAATTTTTAACATGAAGTTTTATATTAATAATTTTAAATTTTTGTTTTGTTTTTGTTTTTATATTAACTTATTTAGTTTTTATAAAAGATTTTTTTTTTTTTTTTTTTTTTTTTTGTTATTTAAACAATCTTATATTTATGTATATTTATTTTATTGGTTACTTAGATTATTTTTTTTTTATTTTAACAATCTTATATTTATGTATATATATTTTATTGGTTACTTGGGATATTGGTGTAGGACAAATTTTGGAGAGGGTTCAGGTTTTGAATTAAAATTCGTTTCTACTATGGTATCTTTAGATGAGGATTTTTGGGAGTTTTTGTCATGGAGTTGTATTTCGGTTTGTATTTTGTCGTTTTCTTTGATTTGATTTCTTCCTAGTTTAATATCCGAAGCAATGGGTTTTGGTTCATTTTTCACTTTGTAGGTTTGGTATCTTCTGAAGCAACTCAATACTAAAATTATAACTGTAATCGTGTAGATAAGTATATAATGATGAACGTGATGTTCACTTAGATTTGTCAGCGGTTTTGCCTCGTCTGCTTTTAACTCGCTTATTTGTTCAGATACTAATTTTAAGTCTTCATGGCTAGAGAATTTAATAATGGCTAAGTTGTTGGGGTATTTTGGTAAACTTGAAGTATTATTTATAAGTAATTTTGAAATGTTTTTCGGAGGAATGTAAAATTTGCTAATTGTTGTAGAATTATCGTCAAAAGTGTGTATTGTCATGTCTTTGTTTTTAAGGTAACAATGCCCTTTGATTTCTATTAAGGCCGTACCGTGTAAATTATATGAGGTTATGTTTTCGTCACATATTTCGTCAATATTGATATGTATGTAAACGGACAAAGAGAAACGCATGACACGAGATTTGAGCTTAGACTAAACTTACTTTATTAAATGCTTATACCTACTTACAGACTAACATATTATTAATAGTATAGATATACATATGTTTATTTACATAAGTCAATTCAATATGTAATTGTAAATGTATTGCAACTACATAACTAGGTACATATATACCATTCCTCCCCCCTTTAAAAAAAGATTACAATTTATACTTTATTTCAATTATATTATAATTATTATAATTTAATTATATTTTAAATTGAAAATTTAAATATTAACTAAAAATATTTATTGTGCGCATGGAAAAATCAATTCATTAATCTTACAACTAAAAGTACTTACAACTAAACAAATATTTAAATAACAATATTCATCAATTAAACGTAAATTCCAATTTTAATTCAAAGTTTTACATTTATAATATAATAGTTTTAATTCAAAATTTTACATTTCTAATATATAGTTTTAATTTCTTTTCAATCGATTTCATCTAAATCAACCTTTTTCTCCTCCAAAATCTTTTTTTTCTGAGCTCTAGTTAATCTAACATAATCAGTTTTTCTTATAATAGGAGCAGCACTAAATCGAACTTGCTTTATTTTTTTCAATTTAATTTGATCGATGTGTGCTTGCTTTTTTATTCCATTTACAAATATCAAATATCTAAAATTAATCAGTTTCTTTATAATTTTAGCTGGTAACCATTTAATATAATTAGAGAAAATATTACGATATAATACCGTTTCACCTACTTTATAAGATACTGTTTTTAAAATTTTCTTTGGGGGTGTGTCTGTCTGTCTTTTGACTAATTGTTCTCGCACTATTTCTTCTCTATTTTGATCTGGTCTTATCAAATCAAGCAGTGTTTTGGGACAGTAACTGAATAATTTACTTGAAGGAGTCGCATTGTTCGTAGTGCAAGGTGTGTTTCTGTATTTCATTAAAAAATTATTTAACTTTAAGTTCATATCTAACCCACGCAACTGAGGATCTATTAACATTTTCTTTATTGAGCTCTTAAATGTTTGCACCGCTCTTTCCGCACTACCGTTGGACTGGGGATGATATGGTGGTGATTTAAAAACCTGAATTCCATTAGACGTACAAAACGATAACAATTCTTTCGAACCAAATGGTGGACCGTTATCACTCACAATGCTTTTCGGTAAACCGAATGTACTAAACATATTTCTAAGTTGTTCAATAACACACTTTGCTGTACAACTCTTCATTACAAATGCATCAATCCACTTTGAGAACGAATCGAAGACTACCAAAATATTATACTTATCTACGCTACAAAAATCTATGTGAATGCGCTCAAACGGAAAATTGGGTGTAGGCCAAGTTCCTAACTGACTTTTCTTTGAATTTTGTGCCACTTGGCAGACATCACAATGCGTGACAAACACCTCTATATCATCATCTATGTTTGGCCACCAAACATACGATCTACCTATGGCCTTTGAACGAACTACTCCTACGTGACATTCATGTATCAAGCTCAAAACTTGATTCCTTAAATTTATAGGAATAACTATTCTATCGCCATAAAACAAACAATTTGATTCCGTAGCCAAACTACTTTTCTTCAAAAAATATGGGCGATGTTCTTTCGAAACCTCCTTTGGCCAGCCATTCAAAACAAATTCATAAACTTTTGACAAAACAACGTCTTTTTGCATTTCTGTCTTTATGTCTTCAAATTTTAGAGGGAAATTCGACAAGACTAGTGAATTGATGCTATCTACCTCTACATCCGTCAAAGCCGCCAGAGGCAGCCTTGATAGCGCGAGTTAAGTATCCATAGCAAAACATATTGAGAAAAAAGATAACATTATTTGTATTCAATGATATCTTTAGTCTCTAGTACAGTCTTGCACACAACGCTACAATGATAACATATGTAAAAGAGATAATATCGTTTGTATACAATGTTGGAATATTATCTCTTCTTCATTATCAAGCAAGACGATTGTACGCTTGGGTCTCCTTGTAGATAGATAAGAAAAGTATATAAATACGACTGTATGATGAATTTATCAATAGTCTTATTGTAACTACATAGTAGCCTTAAGCTCCTTTTAGAATTAGTAAAAAGTATTTCAATAATAAAGGACATAGTTCCAAATAAATATTGTTTAATTTTAAAAGTAAGAAACAAGTGTTTTAATTGGCGATCCTGCCAGGAGGTTAAATATACTTTTTAACTTCAATCGAGCGGACCTCGGGAACAAGTAGTGAAATCTAGTATAAACAGAACACTCGCGTTACCGGTTACAAGAATTACCTAGCATAGCAGGTACAAATATAGCTTCTTCGTACGAAGCAGCAAAGCAATTCAGTGAAAGTGTATATGTGGAGAAAAAAAACACACAAATTCGACGACAACAGACACGAGTTCAAAATGGAACAACTCGCAGTATTAATGGCAAGATTAGAAGCTTTAGAAACCAGGTGCAACACAGTAACACAAACCCTAGAGCACACACGCACAGAGAATGCAAGGTTAGCAGCAATAATAACTAACCAAAATCAAATAAACACTAATTTAGAAACAAAACTAAATGAAGTAAAATCTGGATTAGGCATAGTACCAAACATACCTGTGCTAGAGGAAATAAGAACCACATATACAGATGGTAGTGAAATACAGTTAGACGCATTTAAAAGCCTACCTATTTTCAACGGCGATCAATCAAATTATCGGTCGTGGCGCGAAGAAGCATCCAGATTAATGGACAGCATTAAAAACTTCAAAACACACAGTAAGTACGCAGCAGCATTGACTATAGTGAAAAGTAAAATACAGGTGCAGCCGCGAATGTGTTAACTAATTATAACACAATTTTTAATTTTGAGGCGATACGTAACAGATTAGATTATACGTACTCTAATCAAGAACCTCTATACGTGCTACAAGACATGATGAAAGCCATCACGCAAAAAAGAAGCACACTGTCTGAATACCACGACGAGATAAATAAAAATCTCAATTTAATAATATCAAAAATCACTATGTCAGGTGATCCGCCGAATATAATCGACAGACTAATTAAAAATGCTAACGACGACGCAGTTCGTATATTCATTGATGGTATGAGTGACAACTTTACAAGAGGATCATTATATTCAGCTACAATAAATGATCTAGAACACGCATTCGCAATTGCTCGCAGAATAGAACATGATAATGTGCACAGGCATTTACATCTCACTCAAGATAAGCACCACAAAAATATGCCACATGAACGCAGAAACGAAAGAAGACCAAATTATTCGAGCCAAACAACGAATTATCAACCCCAGAAGCAATACGATAATATGCAGCAACACAATCAAGGACCACGCCTAAACCCTTTCAAGAGAAATGACGGACCACAGCCGATGGAGATAAACTCGAGACAAATTGTACATGCACAGCGACAAAATTGGAATCAATACAAACCCGATGTATATAATCCACCAGCGAAACGTGAACACAGCGGGAGTTTCAACACACACAACAGACCGCAACGATCTTATCAGCAGAACTTCAAGCAGCAGAGAGTAAATAACTCCCGACAACAACGCAGAGACGATGTCAGCAGTACATATGCAGAAGCAGATGAAACGGAATGTATGGTAAATAATAACATAAGAATAGATCATTTAAACTAGTAGACGGGTTGCCCTGCTTAAATTTAACTAGTATTATTTCTAAGAAAATTTATAAAATTCTTATTGATACTGGTGCAACCCATAA
Organism: Baccha elongata; assembly: GCA_951217065.1. Classification (NCBI taxonomy): domain Eukaryota; kingdom Metazoa; phylum Arthropoda; class Insecta; order Diptera; family Syrphidae; genus Baccha; species Baccha elongata. The sequence goes on from CATNUY010000188.1 coordinate 366,042, forward strand.
TTACATTAATAGAAAATGCGATTCTAGCGAAAAAATTAAAATTAAACCTATAAAAATAAAAACAATGCATGGTTATTCTATGGTAGATACAAAGAAAGTAGTTAAGATATTAAAGAAAAATATAACATTTTTTGAATTAGAGGATATTCAGTCTTTTGATATGATATTAGGATATGAAGGACTTAAAGTTTTAAACGCGGAAATAAATTTCAGTAATATGACTCTAACTACCATAAGCAGTGTCGAATCTATTCAGAAAATTAATTACATAATTGGGGAAAATAATATTTATAAAGCAGACATAGATAGACTGATGAAGATTAATAACAGCATAGGACCGTTACCCTTTACAGATACTATAGAAGCAAGCATTAGGACGACCAATGATAATCCGGTTTATGTTAAACAATATCCATATCCCATAGCAGATAACGAATTCGTAAACAAAGAAATACAGAAACTCTTACATGACGATATAATAGAAAAAAGCCATAGTCCTTATAACAGTCCCATATGGACAGTACCTAAAAAAGGTTTGGACGAAAAAGGAAAACCAAAACGGCGCATGGTTGTTGATTTCCAAAAACTTAACGCTCACACTGTAACAGACAGATACCCCATTCCGGATGTCAACATGACAATTCAAAATTTAGGTAAAGCCAAGTACTTTACAACGTTAGATTTGGAGTCAGGTTTCCACCAAATTAAAATCAAAGCAGATGATAAAGAAAAAACAGCTTTTGCTATAAATGGCGCAAAATATCATTTTAAACGAATGCCTTTCGGGCTCAAAAATGCACCAAGCATATTTCAGAGATGCGTGGACGACATTTTGAGAGACTTTGTAGGTAAATTCGTACACGTTTACATTGATGACGTATTGATATATTCTTCATCTGAGGAAGAACATATACAGCACATAAGTCAAGTATTCGACGTACTCAATAAAGCCACATTAAAAATATCTGATGAGAAAAGTAAGTTTTTTCAAGAAGAAGTAGAATACTTAGGTCACATAATCAGACATGGTAGAATCACTACGAACCCTGAGAAAATAGCAGCTATAGAAAATTTTCCAGTCCCACAAACGGTAAAGGATTTGAGAGGATTTTTAGGTCTTACAGGTTACTATCGTAAGTTTATAAAAGGATACGCAAGCATAGCCAAGCCCCTGACATTATATTTACGAGGAGATAACGGTAAAGTAAACAAAAAACAAAGTAAAAATATTAAGTTAAATCTGAATGATTCAGCATTAGAAGCGATTAGAATTTTAAAAAATTATTTGAAAGAACAAGTCGAACTTTTTCAACCGGATTATAGTAAACCATTCGAGCTTACTACTGATGCATCCAACATAGCTATTGGAGCCGTACTAAGTCAGAATAAGCAACCTATACACTTCTTGTCAAGAACACTGAGTAAGACAGAAGAGAACTATAGCACAAACGAGAAAGAGCTATTAGCGATCATATGGTCCTTACAAAAACTCAGAAACTACATATATGGTATAGCAGACTTAACCATATATACCGATCACCAGAGCCTTATATATTCTGTATCAGAAAAAAATCCCAACACAAAGCTGAAACGTTGGAAGGGAATCATTGAAGACTTTGGAGCAAAATTAGTATATAAACCAGGAAACCTAAATCTTGTAGCTGACGCATTATCACGTCAACGCATAAATACTTCTACCATAGAAACAGCACATTCAGCTGAAAGTTCTTCTAATGATATAATAAAAACTGTGAATCAGCCTTTTAATGCATACGCTGCACAGTTCGAACTTATTGAAGATATAACAAATAATATCGAAACACAATTCTATTTTAGTAACAAAATAAGACTCATAATAAAGTTTAAGGACAAAGACTCTTTACTAAGGCAGATGAAAGAAGTTATACAACCCCAAAAGATTGTAGCTTTGCATACGAAATTTGAAAACATATACAAATATGGTGAAAACATAAAAAAAGAATTCCCACTAGTAAGATTTATATTCACACCAAGAAAACTTCAAGACGTGACAAATTTGGAGGAACAACTAAAACTTGTAAGGGTAACTCACGAAAGAGCACACCGAGGGTTACGTAACAATATACAAGAAATCTCAGAGAAATATTACTGGCCCGATCTAAATAAACAAGCAAAGAGTTTCAACAAAAAATGCATAGCATGTCTATTTGGAAAATATGAAAGAAAACCTATCAGAGAACCTCTGAATAATTCAGAAATACCAACACATGTGGGAACACACATTCATATGGACATATACTTCAACGACAAGTATACTTTCCTTGTAACAGTAGATAAGTATTCTAAATATACAATCCTTCGGGAAATCGAAACTCGAAACAGACTGTACGACGTTATGGAAGAGGTCTTATCTAATTATTTCCCAAAATGTGAACGACTCATGACAGATAATGAGAAGGGATTCAAAACAGAAATGGTGAACCAAATGTGTTTGAAATACAACATAACTAAAGTAGAAACTCCAGTATACAGATCGACAGCGAACGGTCAAGTAGAACGTGTAAACGGTACAATAACTGAACTGTCTAGAATATTCACAATTCAGAATAAAACAAGACTTATCGACGAAATATTTAGAACAGTGCGTGAATTAAATAATTCTATACACTCAGTTACCGGTTTGAAACCTAGAGACATTTTCTTTAATCAAAATAAATATAGCAATAGTGAAATTATAATAAATAAACTAAACTCAGCATCCAAAAAAGTGATCGAACGTCTAAATAAAGGAACTCGACACAGAGAGTATAAAAAAGGAGATAAGATAATGGTAAGAATCACAGGTCTTAGAAAGAAATCTAACGCCAGATACATAACAAGAATAGTAGAAGAAGATAAAGGAGACACTGTAATCTCTAAAGAAGGAATAAAAATTCACAAGGATAACATAAAGAATTATCATTTTTCAGATGACGAAAATATTAATATTCCTAACATTACTAGGAATTGTACAGAGTCAAGAAGGGCAAGGAAACGTTCAAATAACTGAGTTACTAAACAAGAAGTTTATACTTACGCAAACAGATGACGTGTATTTATTCAAAGAACAAACTTATTTGTTACATGCAACCAACCTGACTTCGATATTTCAACCTTACGTAAATATCGTAACTAGTAAATATCAACCTACACAAGAAGAAAAAATTTGGTTAAGTAAAATTAAGAATTTAGCAGACCAATTACAAGAACATACTAGGCATACTAGATCAATTAACTTTTTAGGAACAGCTTTCAAATATGTGTTTGGTAATCCTGACCATTATGACTTAGTTAACAGAGAAACGAGTATAAATAATCTCATAGAAAACAATAATAAACAAAAAACTATAAATTCTAGATTTGAACAAATTTTGCAACAATTCGAAGGTCAGAGCCTTAAAGAACATTTAGTAATAGAACAAGTGTACGAACAATTATTATTATTGACCAGAACAATTAATGCAGCAAAAAATAATGAATATTTATCAGAAAGCCTAGACTTAGATGACATTAAAAATATTATTCAACATGAAATAATTCAAGTACCCATAATAAATATACTTGAGTACTCTAAAATATTATTAGCTAGAACTGATGAATTCTTCATCACAATATATAAATATCCAGTTCTAATTAAATCATGTAAATTGTATAAAGTAACACCTTTAAATTCAAAACATGGAAAAATCATTACAGATAAAACAATTGCCTTATGTAACCAAACTTATTTAAGAACAAAAAATTGTCAAAATCATCTAAGTAAAAACATTTGTGAAATTAACTTTGAAGAAGAAAATTGTCTTATTCCACTTTTAAAGAATATAACTTCAAAATGCAACATTAAACAAGAATACGATTACGACTTAGAAATTGAATCCGGTGTTATGTTATTAAGCGGTAAGCATAAGTTAAATAATCAAACAATTAATGGTATAAACTTAGTTACTTATGAAAATACTATAAATCTAGACGATAAAATATACAAAAACATGCATAAGCAAATTAAAGAAGTTATATTAAGAAATCATAATTCAGAGTCTTACATCGACCAAATAATTAAAGAAGATACAATGTACAAATTCGATAACATAGATACTTTAAAAAAACTAATTATTCCTTTTGAAGAAAAACCGATATTATCAACTATATACACAATTGTAACACTGATTGTTATTCTAGCATTTACGTACGTAATGATAAAAACTATACAATGTATAACAGATCGTCAAAAACAAAAAAAGATTGACGCATATAACAAAACTTATGAAAGAGAAATGTTAAAAATAGCGTCGAAAAATCGGGACGATTTCGTTTAACAAGGGGGGGAGTTAAGTATCCATAGCAAAACATATTGAGAAAAAAGATAACATTATTTGTATTCAATGATATCTTTAGTCTCTAGTACAGTCTTGCACACAACGCTACAATGATAACATATGTAAAAGAGATAATATCGTTTGTATACAATGTTGGAATATTATCTCTTCTTCATTATCAAGCAAGACGATTGTACGCTTGGGTCTCCTTGTAGATAGATAAGAAAAGTATATAAATACGACTGTATGATGAATTTATCAATAGTCTTATTGTAACTACATAGTAGCCTTAAGCTCCTTTTAGAATTAGTAAAAAGTATTTCAATAATAAAGGACATAGTTCCAAATAAATATTGTTTAATTTTAAAAGTAAGAAACAAGTGTTTTAATTCGCGTCCGCATTTCCCATCTGCGAGGCCTTTTTATATTTTATCGAATAATTATACATAGAAAGGAAAATTGCCCAACGCTGAAGTCTGTTAGCCGCGACTGAAGGCACATCCTTCTTATCCCCAAAAATTGCCTGTAACGGTTGATGATCACTGTAAATTGTAAAATTTAGCCCATAAATATATTTGTGGAACTTTTGTACGGCAAATACAATTGCCAGGGCCTCGCGATGTAGCTGCGAGTAGTTCTTTTCTGCCGCACTTAAGGTACTTGAAACGAACATTACAGGACGCTCTTCCCCATCGACTACGTGAGACAGAACTGCCCCTACTCCATATGGACTCGCATCTGCTGAAATTACAATTGGCCTACTAGGATCATAGTGCGTTAACACGTCAATATCCACAACTAACCCCTTACTATTTTCGAAAGCCTTTTTATGGTTTTCATTCCATTCCCATACTTTATTAACTGACGTTAATTCATATAAACTTGAAAGCTCTGCAGACAAATTGGGAATGCATTTATTGTAATAATTTATAATGCCTAAATATGATTTCAGCTGTGTTTTGTTTAAAGGTTCTGGGGCATTTAAAACAGCGTCTACTTTTTTAGGATTGGGCTTTATTCCAATCGGACTTATACAGTAACCCAAATAATCTATCTCTTCCTCAAACTGCTTAATAACCGACTCATTACTTTTAGAAAAAATCTGTGCATACTTATTTGATAAAACTGAGGAAAATTCATTCAACCCATCTACCTTACATATTGTTCCCCTCTTGGTTTCACAAAAAAAATCTCTCCATCCAGGGTACAGCACTTCCAACCAATTCCTTCCCAATAGAGCCCTAAACACATGCTTGCTATTTAATATGACCAAATCGAGATTATGAAGAACACCATTAAATTTTACTCTCACATTTATCTTACCGGCCACGCTCACATTTTCTCCTGATAAAAGCTTTAAAGAATTATTGTCTTCCAACAATTTGCAATGATGAAAATATTTCATGTACTCCGAAACATGGCACACAGACACACACGCCCCCGAATCGACTTCCATTACACAATTTACATTTTCAATATATAACTGAATAGATAGAGGTTTTTTCCCATTAAACATACAATTTATGTACCAGATCAACATTATTATTTATTTCATCATTTCCAACATTATTAATTTTGTATCCTGATCTATAACAATATCTAGCATAATGCCCCGTTCTTCCGCACTTGAAACACCTCAGCTGTTTTCTGTAGCGGGACCTCTCCCGCTGTCGATTTTCTGCTGCTTCCTTGTCTTTCTGCTGTTTACTTCTCGATCCATGTGGCTGTGGTGAATAACTCCGATCTAAGCTTTTCTCTCGATGGGGAGTTTTCGATCGCTGTTTACTCCTGCCCGCTCTTTGATAATTTGATACATAATTTACATTACCGCTTTTCATCATATCCAAATTATTGTTATTCATCTCCATGAACAAAGCTTTTTGTGACGCTTCGTCTAGTGTCTTTAAATCGGCTTAATTTAAGAGCCTATTTTGTATTTTACTGTTATTTAACCCGCACACAAACTGGATTAAAAGCGCTCTTTCTAAGAAATTACCAAATTCACACTCATTCGCTAACTGTTTTAGTTCTACTACATAGTCACTAATACTTTCACTATGCTTTTGTTGCCTTTTAAAAAATTTAAAACTTTCAGCAAAAATATTCTTTTTAGGCGCGAAATGAGTTTTTAGCTTTTCGATTAATTTCTCATACGTAAAGTCAGTTTCCAGTTTTGGCGCAATTAACGAAATTAACACTTTATACAAGTCTGGGCCACCCAGGCTTACCAAAGACGACACTTTTTCTTCATCTTTTGTCACTTTATTTAAAGAAAGTAAATGATTTAGCCGTCGTGCGTATAAATTAAAGTCTTCACCGAGGGTATACGATTCGATTGACCCCATGAACAAAGTCGACTTTTCCATTTTAATTTCAGAATCCGATTCCTTCCCACCGGTCATTAATATCAATATTAATTTATTTCAAATCACGAAAGTTCAATCAAAAAATTATTATCCATCAATTTTTCTCATACAATGAATCTAAGCACGCTGTTTTGACTCTTTTTCCTCGTCGCCACTGATATATATGTAAACGGACAAAGAGAAACGCATGACACGAGATTTGAGCTTAGACTAAACTTACTTTATTAAATGCTTATACCTACTTACAGACTAACATATTATTAATAGTATAGATATACATATGTTTATTTACATAAGTCAATTCAATATGTAATTGTAAATGTATTGCAACTACATAACTAGGTACATATATACCAAATATAATAATTATTAAAAGTTGAGAAAATCCATTTATTCTTCTGCGATAGTTGGATCCATACTGTTGAATGGTTGGATTGTCTTATTTCGCATGAGTTGGGAATAACTGATATTCTGTTTAGCAATTGGATTTCACATTGTGGGTTTTCTGATTTAGTACTCAATAATGGATGTGTAAGGGGACATATGAATTTATCATTTTGGGATTTGCAGAGAGATAACTCTGCTGTGTTTAATAAATAGTAATATTCTTTGTTGTAATCGAGAAAAATGTATTGAGAGGTAGGGTGTATGAACACGAAGTTATTTTTATGTATAGTTGGCAAAGGAATACTTTTGTACAAAATATATTTTTCAACAAACGGAATTGGTATTTTAATTTCGTATATTATTTTGTTATCATGGATTGCTACTTTGGTAGTGCACATTTTATAAAGAGATATAATGTTGTTATCTATCTGAGTACAAGGTAATTTTGTGTTTGATGGGAGTTCTTGTTTAATTTTTGTTAACACTACTTCAAATTGCTCAGGAGTTATAATGGATGGGTGAGGTTTGCCATGGGTTACGTCTGTAACTAAATCAAGTATATCGTCTAATGCGTTTAGGTATCTCACAATGATATGTGTGACTAAGGATGTGAGGGATTCCAATTCAGTGAAAGCGACAATGTTTGTCGTATTAATCAGTCTATCCAACATTTTTTTTTGTATAATCTAATTAAGAGTTGATTACCATCATTTGATTTTTGATAGCTGCTTCTGACTTGCTAAAAACGTTCTTGGTTGTTTCGAGGATAAGAGTTTGTTTTTTTAACAAGAGATACCACATGGTCATCATTTTCCCTAAGTTTTTGTATCTCCTTATTGTAGAATTGTGCATCATCTTCGTCCAATGTACCGAAGAGTGATTTGCTTAAAATGCCTACAACATTGAATAATGCTCTTTTTTGTCGGTAATGTGGGTTCAAAAGACTATATTTCACTCCGATGTCTTGCATTAAGTGGTGCATTTCAGATAATGCTGCATCACATATTATTTTAAACTGATCTTTATCCTTAAGTTGTTGGCATATATTAGTGATTTAGGTGATAATTGTGGATGCCTCATCAAGTGCTTTGGTCAAATGCTCCAAGTCATAATGCACTATGAGTTTCCACTCATGAGTATATAACTCGGCGGGTCCTATTACTTCAAAGTAAATACCAGCCTTTTGTTCGATTTGGCTTATAATCAAATTCCCATAAGTAAAACTCAGAAGGCCAAGGAGGAGAATTGTGAACTTCATGTTCTGAAAAAAAATGATTGTATATTTACTCAGTTTTTTTTTTTTGTGCGACTGTGTAATGGGTAGGTGAGCGGAAAAGAAAGATGAAAAGTATTCTCTTGTTATCACTAAGGCAGTAGTGTTTTTTTTTTTTTTTTTTTTTTTTTTTTGAACAGGTATGAACAAAGGGGAACAACGATTTACTTGCTTTATAAACTAAATGATTTTAAAATCTCAAACTAAAATACTTCAATGGAATACAATTAATATATTATCTAATTATTACTTTTATTTACGAGGCCAATTTTTTTTTTGTTTAGGGATTATTCCATGAGGGGCTTCAAATCATTATTGTGTACTACTTTCGTTTTGTTTCTTATAGTTATTTCCGTCGTTTCGTCGGAAATAATTTTTGTTATTTCAAATGGTCCTTCCCATAGAGAAGAGAATTTGTTCTTTCTTGTATGGTTTTTGATAAGAACTTTGTCTCCTACATTAAATGTTTTTGGTTTCGAATGCTTGTCATAATATTTTTTTGACTTTTCTTTATTACCTACTAAAGTCTCCTTGGCAATATGGAATCCGTGCTGTAATCGGGACTTTAGTTCGTAATTTTCATAATTATAGGTAGGTTGCGGATTTCTTCCAAGAATAGCTGGAATCCTGGACGGATAACCGTACAATAGTTGGTGTGGCGTATAACCAGTGCTGCTATGTGGGGTTGTGTTGAACACAAAAATTGCGTATGGGATCCATTTGTTCCATGAAAGGGGATCGCGATTCACATAATGCCTTAGATATTCGGCTGGTGTGCGGTGGCTACGTTCAAGTGCACCATTAGTTTGAGGGTGGTATGGGGTAGTTTGAATTGTTTTTATTTTGAAAGTTTGCAAATTTCCTTAAACAATTGGCTGAGAAAGTTCGTGCCTTGATCCGTTAGGAGTGCTTCAGGAAATCCAAAGCGACATAAAATTTTTTCGGCCAACTCTCTAGCTACTGTAGAGGCTTCTGCATTTTCTAGTGGTATAGCCTCAGTAAATTTCAGGTCATCTTGGAAGGTAAGGAGATATTTATGGTTCTCGTAACTAATTGGAAGAGGCCCTACAATATTTAAAGCTACTCTTTCGAACGGAGTTGAGCTTGTTGTAGTAATCTTAATGGGAACTCGGGGATTCTGTATTAACTTGTTTGTCTGACAGGATTTACATTGTAGTATTTAGTTTTTTATGTCATTGTTCATTGTTGGCCAATAATATTGTTGCTAAATTTTCTTTATAGTCCTTGTTATGCCTTGGTGACCTCCGAGGGGGGAGTCATGGAATTCATAAAGTACCGTTTTTATCGACTCGATATTATCCAAAAATATCTTTTCATTGGTAAAAACGTAAACGACCTTGTTTTGATTTTGAAAAATGTATGTTAAGATTGTTTTTAATTTAATTTTTGATTCAGTGTCCATGTGAGGTAACGAAAATCCGATAGACTGTTCATCAGTGTTAAGGTCGCTAACCGAAGTGAGACATGTTTTAATTATTTTCATATCTTTGTCGGTTCTGATTGGGATGGGTAAAGTAGTTATAAAGAGTGTTTCATTATTATGTGAAAATGTGGAAAATTCTCCTATCTTTGGTTTATTAAAATTTGGACATTTATTTTGTAAAAATTCTTCGTCTACTGATTCTATTATTGGTAATATTATTACTTTAATTTTAGTTGTTTTGTTTTCAAAAATTGATCCATTATTTTCCACAAGAGTGAAGGTTGACAAGACTTCTATATTTTCTACCTCATCATCTTGTATATTTACTTGGCTTACTTGATTTCTAGCTTGTTAATTTTTACCCTCGTTGTTAATTTTTTACCCTACTGAGAGCGTCTGCGATGACATTACATTTACCTTGTTTGTGAATAATGTTGAAGTCGTATTCTTCCATCAAGATGCGCCATCGTAACAATCTGGATGTGGGTTTTTTTTGTCCAATTAACCATAGTAAATTGTTATGGTCTGTGTAAATAGTGAACTTTCGTCCATAGATATATGGTCGAAACTGTTTAAGTGCATAAACAATTGCTAACAACTCCTTTTCCGACGTTGTGTATCTTGTTTCTTGATCATTGAGGGTTTGACTTATAAATGAGATTGGTTTATCGTGTCCAATCGGACCTTGAGAAAGAACCGCCCCTAAAGCTATATCGCTAGCGTCAGTAGTAACAATGAATTCTCTAGAAAAGTCAGGATAAGAAAGTATGGGAGGTTCTATAATTTTTTGTTTTAAACTTCTAAAAGATTCGTCGCAGAAGGCATCCCATTTAAAGATAGCGTCTTTTCGTAAAAGTTTTGTCATTGGTTTGGATAAATTTGCAAAATTGGGAATGAACTTTCGATAGTATCCCACAAAACCTAAAAATGATTTAACATATTTTGGTTTTTTGGGCACGGGTAATGTTCTAGCTGCCTTGATCTTTTCGGGATCAGGCTTGATTCCTTCTTCTGAAATAATATGCCCCAAGTAAATTAATTCTTTTTTTAAGAAAGTTACACTTTTCTGGTTGGAGTTTCAAATTATGCTTCCTTAGACGTTTCAGAATGTTAACGAGCTTTCGGTTGTGGCTATCAAGATCATACCCATAGATGACGATGTCATCTACATAAACAAAACATTCGATACCCTGCAGTCCCATGAGAACATTATTCATGAGGCGTTGGAACGTAGCAGGGGCTTTTTTCAAACCAAATGGCATACGGTTATATTCATAGTGACCAAATGGCGTGCTGAACGCAGTTTTTTCTTTATCAGCTTCGGCTACCAATATTTGGTGAAACCCTTTGGCTAAATCAAAAATGGGTCGAAAATGTCTGTGATATTTGGCAATGGGTATGCATCTCCGATTATTTGTTTATTTAATTTTCTGAAGTCTACGACTACTCTCCATTTTTTTTTGCCATCGTTACCAGATTTTTTCGGAACCAAGAGGAGAGGTGATTTCCAGGGACTGAAGCTAGGTTGTATAATTGAATCATCAATAATTTCGTTTACCTGCTTGTGAATTTCTTGCTTCTGACTTTCGGGAAGTTTGTATGGTTTTAAGTATAATGGGGGCTTACTGTCGTTGGTTATTATTTTATGTTCCATTGCATTGGTGTAAGTAAGGTGGTCACCTTTGAGGAAGAACAAATCATTAAATTCTCTACAGATGTTCAATATTGATTTTTGTTCTTCTTGATTGCAATGGTCCAGTTTTATAATTGTTTGTAAATCTGATAGCCCCTTCTGCAAACGATCTATATGACTATCAGCTGAAATAATATTATAGTTGTCAAGAGTATCCCATTCTAAATTTAAGTCGTTTGGATGAAGGTTTTTTTTTTTCTTCTAAAGTATTCATTAATAATATTTTTATTTTATTTTTTTCAGGTTTAACTATAGTTTCACCTACATACACCCCTGGGATTATTTCTTTTTTCTTTATTACTATATCCCGTGATTTATTGGAATTAAATGGAACTTCTATCATTTGCTGACTACGTTGCACAAGTGTTATGTATTTATTTTTTGCTATCCCAGTCTTACTTTCTGCTGGGCTTATATCATTTTGTGCTATGGTTTTTGTTATAATAGGCTTATTTTTAATTTTTGTACTTATAACTTTTTCCTTAGGAAGTGGTTTGCTAACAATTTTATCGTAGTCTTGTTTTGATGAATCGTCTGATCCGACCCGTAGGCAAGCCCGAAGGCAGGCGGTATCATTCAATGATTGCCATACTTTTTCTGTACCCCCTACACTATTGTCTGTATGACATTGAGAGGAGTTAGAGCCAGTATGGTTAGACCCTTCGATTGTACAATCTTCTTTAAGGTCAGTTTTGACTTGAATTGAGTAATCTTTGTGCAAATTTTTAGTTCCATTAAATGTTACAGATTTGGGTACCGAATGGATTTCTCTATTTGCTTTTGATACATTAGCGGAAACACCCGCTTTATGATAATGAATAGTACTCAGTACTTTCCCAAAATTATGTATCATAGCGGTAGATTGATCATCAATGAAGGGAAAGATCTTAATAAAATTTTGATCGTAGCTAAGTACGCATGAATATTTTTTTAAAAAATCGTTTCCTATTATGCCGTCAAAATCCATGTCGGTACATACATCTAGAATATGAAAGGGGTGGTTAATTATAACTTTGTCATCATCACAGCTGACCCATAGAGACTCATTCACAACACTGGTACTCATTACCTTATGACCGCCCATGGTTGAAATTGTTATGTTATTTTTATTGTTTTTTATGGGTTTGGCTGTAGGTGTTTTAATTATACTTATTTCAGCACCAGTGTCGATAAGAAGACTTCTATTCTTACCGTCTGTGAATGGAACTCTAATTATTATTATGGTCAAATCATTGTAGGGGAGCAATTCGATGATTATGCTTGCCACTAATCTTGGGTTTGGTGTATGTCGGCCTGAACTTGTTGTCGGGAAGGATAGCCGATCTCTTCGACCCGACAAGTGTCGTTTCCCGCATTATTATAAGAAAAATGGCTTTCTGGCATTACGTGGTGGAAGTTCACCTGTCGTTGCTCACCAGTTTTCCTGTCATTTTTAAAAGGGTTATTTGGATTTACTTGGTTTGTTTGTGAGTGTAGTTTTCGAAGCCTACACTCACTTTCCATATGATAATTTTTGTTGCAATTATTGCATTTCACAACTTCTGTTTTTGGGGTAATGTTAGGTAAGGTCTTGTTGCGGTAACAGGTTTGGGCAGAATGTCCCAAGATCCCGCAAATTTGACAGGTGGGTCGGAAGGAAAAGGTGAATTTGGCTGTAAGGGGGGTTTATTTCTATAGGTAGGCATCTGCCTATCTATTCTTGCAGCATGGTTTTCTGCGAAAGTTATTATATTTTTCAAGCTCTTTTCCCCGTGCGCTTGAACCATCAAACGTAAGTTTGGATTCAAGAGACCATCCTCAAATGTTTGAATAGCCAGTTTTTCATTCTCGTTGACCAGGTACTTCCTGATGGAGGCATCACTAGTATCTGCGAATGTTGCCGAGTTAAGGGAGGTTAATAGTTTTGATGTTTTGTCCCCAAATTCCTTAACTGACTCTTTGGTGTTTTGTTGAGCCACTAGAAGTTCACTTTGGGCGACAAAACGAGTCTTGGTTTCTTTATACTCTTCCTCTAGTTTAATTACTAATTCACTCCACTTTGTAAAAGAATTGAACTGTATTAGTTCGAAGGCCGGACCTTGTAGCCTAGTTTTTACAATTTCGAGGAATGTTGCATGTTCCTCTTTTTTACATGACGAGAACAAGATGTTCCCACATGCGATGAATCTGTTTAATTCACTCGGGTCACCATTGAAGGTGGGCACTATATTAAAAATGTCACTAATATTGACCTGAAAAGCCATTGTTTCGGATTCTATTAGATTAAAAGGAAGAAAAAGAAAATTTTCTAACCGTTTTAGGTCTCGTCGTGTCTTGATAATTTTGAAGAAAAAATTATTTGGGGGAGGGGAGGAAGAAGAAAAAAAATGGGAGGAAAAAGATGTCCCAAAATATATATATATATGTTATTTTTTATTTAATTCTTACTTAAATAATTTGCTGCTTTTATTTTGTTGTTGTTGTTGTTGTTGCTGCTTCTGATGATGTTGTTGCTGCTTTAGCTGTTCCTGTTGTAGTTGACCTGGATTTCCTTTGGATTTAAAAATATTTTCACTGATTTAAATTTATTTTCACTGCCTCCGCGTCCTGTGTAAGGAATTCGCCAGGTCTTTGTTTTTGTGTTTTTTTTTCACTTGTAACTTTTTTAACTGGCTGGTCGCCTGCTGTAGTTGACCTGGATTTCCTTTGGATTTAAAAATATTTTCACTGATTTAAATTTATTTTCACTGCCTCCGCGTCCTGTGTAAGGAATTCGCCAGGTCTTTGTTTTTGTGTTTTTTTTTTTTTTTCACTTGTAACTTTTTTAACTGGCTGGTATTTAGCTCCAGCCACGCATCAGAAGAGCGGTCTTCTGTAGAGTAGGATTTTTTTTTTTTTTTTTTTTGTAGGAGATCACTTTTGTATGGATCCCACCGCTGCCACCATGTAATAACCCAAATTTAAGCTTGCGCTTCACACCGTGCTTTCCTATTAAATTAGGAGAAGAGTGCGTTAGGGAGTGCATTATCATGCATTTTCATAAAAAATGCGTTCTCGTCGTAAAATATCAATTTTTATTGCCAATTGATATCGATACCCAAAATACATACATATCCAAACGTAGCTAAAAAGACTCCGGTCATTTACACCATTAAATAATAACTCATGCACTTCACACTGGCTCCATTTGTTGTGTATCTCTTATGAATTTTGGGTGATGACATATTAATGAAGCTCGTGCTTTCCCTTTGCGTTTGCCATGCACTGTCCCATATATTTGTGTATCTGGCGCAGTGGTTTCAGATGACAACAGGCGACAATTAATTAATTGCAGTGTTTAGGCGGCGTTATGGGTTTCTGGATATGATGATCATGAGGATCGTTTGCGCAACAAAAAGAATATCTTCAACATGAAATTCTATGCGGTGGCTTGGGAGTGAAAATAGACATACCAATGGTAAGGGATGAGTCGCATGTAGTGGATCACTACACCTGGATGTGCTCTGGACGTCAGAGATTGGAAGTAGGAGATACCAACCCAGGACAATTGCTAGAGAAGTGTCTCAGCACACGTTTAAGACGAAGACAAATATAATCTAGAAGGAAAATTGTTGAAATAGTCAAAAAAGGGATGTACCTGCTTAACACTTCGCTGTAAATCTACAAAATCTAATAAATAAATCATTCTTGGAAGCATAAGTTTAAACCTACGAAAGTAAAACACCATTTTAAAAGAAGATACGGGCTGGTGTGCGAGCCACAGCCAGCCACACATAAAGAAAAAATACATACATCAACGAGGGATTACCTACACCAAAAATACAACGATACACACGACAGGACGATACAAAAAGACATCGAGGGATTTTTAGCCGAAGCGGCTAACGCTAGAAATTTACATCGTGGAACAGGACATATGGACAGTGACGAACAAAAAACACATGGAGTGGCAGATCATCTCATCTTTAAAATGAAAGATACACCAAGTAGCTGATTATGAAGCGGAATGAAAATAAGTAGCGGTGTAATAAGGTACTGTAATTTGTCAGTAAATTTTTATTTCTTTGAGTATTTATATCTATTCGCCTGTGCACCTTACTCTTTCTGATAAGCCCCCTCCAAAAATAAAATATGCAAAATAAATATAAAAGCTTTGAATCAGATTGGTGAAAAATTAAAACAAATTTTGAAAAGAAAATTAAAGGAAAGGATTATTTATTTTGAAAACAAAATACGATACAAAAAAAATTTTTCTAAACAATCATTTCGTTCGATATTTTTCTTTTGAGTAGTATCAATTTTTTTTTAAATTAAAACTTAAAGACTCTATGAGCAAAAGTCCAAAAGGTACTCATAATCAGCGTTAAAATTTTGTAAACGAAAAAGTACATAAAGTATAGCCTATATTTAAAGAAACAAAAAAAGACGTTTATGTAAAAGAGTATAAAATATAATCTATCGAATTTATTCTTGAAAACTTAAAGTTGCATTCGTGTAAAGAGTTTCTAAGTGGTAAAAAAATTTAACAAGTTGAAAAGTCTTTATTGTACATGATTTGTACCTACTTTGTTTCTGATCACAGTACTCGTACGGTATGAACAGTCTGCTCGAATTCGAATGTAAAACGTTTATTCGAAAACATAGATGATGAAGTTTCGTGATTACATTAGGTCGATAGTAACTTAATAGGTACAGTTACCTACTTTTCATACTCGGTTGTTAATAATAAATTTTTTGGATACGATTATCTACTTTCAGTAATCAGATGAATGTATGTAACAGGTACGGTTACCTACTTTTCTTATCCGGTTAATTGTATGATATTTGGTACGATTTCCTACTTTTTATAGTTGGCTGAATAAAAGTCAATGACGATAAAATATTATCATATTATCATACACATACATTGGTCTAAGATACATTGTATTCGTGATTCGTAACATTTTAGTGTACGTGAAATTTTTTTTTATTGTGTAAAATTTACTTCAAAATCGATTCACAGCATAAAGGTATGAAAATGTCTTATGCTATGAAGTGATATATTAGTAAACAGAAATCACTTACGATTATTGATATCCCATTTTTGAAAATTTGTGTCAGCCTGTAAAAACCTGAAAGAAGTTTTATACCTGAATTTTTTTTTTAAGTCTGGTCTGGTTAGTTACTCCTTTGAATAGGGTGCACCTTCTTCATCGCCGTACCTACCTTGTTTATTGAACTCTTTGGACCACTATATTGATTGCAAAATAAATATATATGTAAATTTTATTAACTTTTGTAAATTCCACAGCAGGACGCGGTTTGAATGCACCGGTCAAAATTATATTGATAATTTTTATATTTTTAAAATTTGTGTTTTTGATAACTGGAAGTACCCATTTTGGTGGAAAGCATATTTTTGAATATTTCTTTCTTGTGTTTTGGGGTGGGATGAAAATTCTTAATTGGAGACGTCCTACGTTTTATAAAATTAAAGTTCGTATCCTTGCGAAGGATTAATTTCGTCAAATTTATCTATGAAAGTAAATTTTGAAATCGTGTTTAGCCAAAAATAAATTTTTGTATGTGCAAGTCGTGTAGCTCGCGGTAAAATTGTAAAACTAATCATTACGATTGGTCGCGGTGTGCGTATGAACGACATTGGTATCTGATTTCGGTGAAATTAGAAACGTCTACCTTATCTGTTACTGAGATAAGTCACCATTATAGATCAGATATAATGTATATGTTCTATTTAATCGTTGTTCGAATTCGTTTAGGCTTTCATTATTGGAACTGAATTTTTAGTTCCAATTCCGGAAAAAGAAGGAAGGTCAATTGGTACTTTCACTTCTTCGTGTGTTAAATGTGATATTTTCATTAGTCATCAGATATTGCGAAATTGAATGATGATTCAAAATATCGTGTTTTATTTTTCGTTTGTAATTGGTCCAATTCTAAACTGAACAAAAGAATAAGAAACACTTAAAGATTCTAGCAACGAAATTTCAGAAATTCTAATTAGTAAAGATTAAAGACGAGATTTAGTCAGTTTTATTTGCTTTGAAGGTATAGATATCGAACATAATTCGAAAACGAGTTCTGTCAATAATTAGATTAATGATTAAGAGGTCTAAGACCTACAGTATAGTTTATTTTGATAAGAAAAACTTATGTTAGATTTAAGTTATGAAATACAAATTGTATTTAAGGATTTTCTAAAAGAAAAAATTCTGGATTTTCATTCAACTTCGTTGAAATTTCACTTAGCAGCGATTTTTGGGAAGATAATTCAAACATTTTTCAGATTTTAGATAAGATGGAGTAGAAAGATCACGAGGCCAGGTGTCGTGGCTGGGATCCTTGCCAACATGGGGTAAGCAACTTCGGCTTCAACAACAACAATAACTGCTTCATCAACAACAACAACAACAACAATGGTCTTATAATGGGAGTTTAATTACTCCTTATACAAAGTGGGAGTTTCTGAGAAGATTTAATGGTGCAATTCAGAAACATAGGGTGGATGGCTGCGATTAGGGTAATGGTAGTAGCATTAACTATGGTCGGGTGAAAAGCACTTGAGGAAAATACAACACCTACGTTCCTCACATTTGGAGATTTTTCACATCATAATTTCGGGACAGTGAAAAAATCAGATCAAGAATAGGTGATAGTCCGATGCAATAATAACATCTCTATTGGCGTTATGGGGGATGTCTTCAGAGGTTTAACATAACTATTATCAAACTTTTCGAAGTTTTCTTTTTCTTCCAAGTTTTATGACTTTGATGTTCGTTATCGGGTCCTTTGCTCATTAGCACAGCATTTTCAAATTTCCAACTGAATCTACCTCCAGCTTGATTCTTTCAGGTCGAAACAAATGTAACACCGGCTACCTACTTCTATTGTCTAACCCACTTCCTTGACCCGATGAGCTGAGCCAAGGCGAATGTAGAGACCTGAAGCAGTAGTTTAGTAGTAGCCACCCTTTCTGTCCGGGCTTGGACGTGCCTTTGAAGATCTAGGGGTACTTAAAGTTGACGGGGACAGATAGGTTCTAGAGGATCCATAAGTCAAGTCAAATTACAAGCAAAGGGGCAACCCCAAGGTACATATGCCTACATCGAGTCATTAGGTCGGAGAATTAAAACCTCTACTTTGTCTTTGTCCAATAAGTGCCTTGTAGAAGTCAAATTGTTTGAGATGAGATAAGCGATATGGGATTAAGGTGATTTATGCGGATTAGAGACTTATAGATACCAGATATTGATTTTCGAATCGCAGTTTTCTCAATTCAGCATCAAGCGTATTAATCCTAGGTGTGATACACAGACATATACGTCACCTACGTATGTCAGGTTCTCCCGATACAGGGAAGGGAAACAAAGAAGATCATTTGTTGGTTAGTGACCTCAAAAGTATAAGATTGTTCTGTTGTTGGTCCGTTTATTCTTTCCTGAATCGATTGATCCAAAACCTAAATTTTATGATGTGGATCCTACGTAAAGTGAAGTCAACACATTCTGCATGCGATGAAATATTTCTACACCTGATTCCTATACGATTCTCCGTTATGATTCTATACGTATGGACACTCCTGGCGAGGACCAAGAAATTTTGCACAGGTGAGAGTTCTAGCAAAGAGTGAA
The DNA here is from genome assembly GCA_951217065.1 of Baccha elongata. Taxonomy (NCBI): domain Eukaryota; kingdom Metazoa; phylum Arthropoda; class Insecta; order Diptera; family Syrphidae; genus Baccha; species Baccha elongata. The sequence continues at coordinate 385,149 of CATNUY010000188.1, forward strand.
ACCGTCTTATCAAGAGTTTTCATTACTTATGGAATTTGAAGAAAGTCCGTTCTTTTCTTTTGATGCGTTGCAGGGTATGGGATAACGTTTCTTTTGTTCCATTGCATAAACGTGTAGAGTGTATGATTTCGTTTTATGTTCCATTACAGTGCTGAATCCCAATCCTTATCAGTTTTGGTTGAGCATTTAAGTATTTATTTATTTATTTATTTATTTATTTATTCATCAAACAGAGAAAAATTTCCCTTAGAGACTAATACATTAGTTCTTAAATGCTAACTGATAAGATGATAAAATAATTTTAATTTAATAAATATCTTGCAAATAATACGTACGTATAACTTAAAAGTATCTCTAGTGCAACTATCAAAAAAGTCTAAATTATTACAAACCAAATTAGCTTCCCTGATGCAACGAGAGATTGGTTCAATACGACCGTAATTCGTTCTATGGAAGTGCTCATGAAACAAAATGAAATCACGAGAATTTCTTCTAGGAACGCGTATACTAATTAAAGAAAGTAATGGAGGACATTTAATATGGTATGAAAGTATATCCCTGATAAACATTATTCCAAAGTATGTACGTCGAGTTTCCAAATTTAGCATTCCAAATAACAGGCACCTGGTTTCATAAGAGGGAGAAACAATTATCCAATTTAATTTAAAAAATGCATACCTTGTAAATTTCCTTTGCACATTTTCAATTCTTTCACAACAGTTTTTGTAATATGGGTTCCAAACCGTACTGCAGTACTCAAGCACATATCTAACTAAAGAATTAAAAAGTGACTTAAGTGTGTATGGGTCATTAAAATATTTGGTGTTCCTCTTAATCAACCCAAGCATTTGATTTGATTTATTGATAATGTAATCTATGTGTGGCAAGAAAGAAAGTTTTGTATCTAAAATAACTCCCAGATCTTTTTTCTGAATCACCCGTTCTAATTCCGAATTGTTGATTGAGTAGTTGAAGTATATGGGTGAGGTATTACTGAAGCAGGACATAACTTGACACTTAGAGACATTCAAGTGAAGAAAATTTATATTGCACCAATCAGCCAATCGTTTCAAATCATCATTCAACAGAAAACAATCTTGCATGGATTTCGTGATCCGATACAGCTTGAGGTCATCCGCAAATAAGAGACATAAAGAATTCCTGAATATATCAGGAATATCATTGATAAACAAAAGGAATAATAACGGTCCCAGATAACTGCCCTGGGGTACACCAGACGGCACTAAGATTTTTTCTGACAAATTGTCACCAATTTTAACCATCCGAAAAAGTTTGAATGAAAACAAAACTGTAAAAGCTTTTTCATAAGAACCTGATGATTAACGCGATCAAAAGCCTTGGCAAAATTGGTAAATATGTAACGGTCAAAAAAAAAGAGAAGAATAAAAAGAAATAAATAAAAAGAGAGTAAGAGTAAAATGAAGCTGCCGGTAGGTAGGAGGTAAAATTCATTATTAAGAAGATTGTCATCGTGGTCGGACGTATAAAATAAAACTCGAGTATTTATCAATAAATGAAAGTGTTCTTTTTATTAGAAGCAAAATCGCACCCTTAAAATTTAGGAAGTGGAATACCCCAGTAAGTCCATCGCGAGAAAAAAAAATTAAGTACGATTACGAAAAAAAAGAACAGTACGCTTACATTAGCCCATCGCGGAAAAATATTCGTTTGATAATCGGAAAAAAAAGAAATTGAAAAATAAATAAATTGAGTTTATAAAATCAATTCAAACGAAAAATATAAATCTAACGGAAAAGTAGAAAGAATTGAAAACCTAAGGAAAAAAATTCCGTTTGCTAATAAAGAAACTGAACCAACATCAGTCGGTGCTACGTGTGTGTGGTTTTAGTCATCGGCTCTTGTGTGTTCTGTGTACGCGGTTCCCATATTCATAGCTTTACCTGTTTGTGTTCGTTATCTGTAACGAGGAAAAATCAAAACCAAACAAAACGAAACAAAACCAAACCACGATGGCAGATGCAGAAAATCTAAAAAATTACACTGTTGCGCAGCTAAAAGCGTCGCTGAGGAAGTTTGGGAAGAAAACCAGTGGAAATAGGGCGGAGCTAGTGCTGAGAATGATGGAAGTAGCGGAGCAAACACGAAACGAAGCGCTCTCACACACCAACGAAAACGGAGAAATAGACGAAGAAGAAATTGAAATTGAGGTTGACGACAGCAATGGTGTGAATAATAGAGAAAACGAAGCTGACGACGACGATGAAGACGAGTGCCAGGATGCAGAAAAAACAACAGAAAGACAAGCACAAAAGACTGAAGAGAAAGAATATAAAATGGAACAAAGGAAGAGGGAAATCGAATTATTGAAAAAAGAAATAAAAATAAACGAACGAGAGAAGAATTTACTAAAGAGAGAAAATGAGTTGCTGAAGAAGAGAAACCATGATGACAAGCAAAAGAATGACCGACAAATTAATGAGGACAGAGGCAAAAATATAAACCAAATTAAAGAGCTAGTTGGATATTTTGGCGGAGTAGGGGAGTCGTTAGAACATTTTGAACGTCAATTGAAAAATGTTCAGATGATGTACAAGCTAGACGACAACAACATGAGGGTACTCGTATCATTGAGGTTGAAAGATAGAGCCCAAAAATGGTTCCACTCACGAGAGGACATGACGACAGTAATGTTTGATGAGCTAATGACAGAAATGAGGCAAATTTTTGATGACCGTCCCAGGAAGTGGCTACAAGGTAAGACCTTCCAAAGTTACTACCAAGAAAAAATCATGCTTGGTAATCGATTAAAAATTGATGAGGAAGAGATGATTGAACATCTAATAGAGGGCATACCAGATGAGACACTTGCGTCGGGAGCAAGGCTGCAGTGCTTCAAGACGAAAGCACAATTATTAGAGGCGTTCAAATCCATTAAGAATCCAACGAAGACGAAGACAGCACCAAAAACATCAGCAGCAGTACGACCGGCGGCCGGAGGCAGTGGACAAGTCCGGTGCTACAATTGCAGTTCGATGGGGCACATGGCTTCCGAATGCAGAAAAGAAAATAGACCACAAGGAGCGTGCCATGTTTGTGCAGGAATAGGGCATTTGGCGGCCCAATGCCCGAAAAGAAAACAACCATTGACCAGACCAGCCATCGGATACGTTAACTCGGACTCCGACGACGAATTCGTAAGAAATGTAGAAATTGTATTTAAATTATTTAGTATTGATGTATCCTTTTAATTCAATTCATTACTAGATACCGGCAGCCCAGTAAGCCTCATCAAAATTAATCATATTAATGAAAATTTAATGAATAACATTATATTTTATAATGACAAATCCTTTTATGGAATTAATAAAAGTCCTTTGTCCATATTCGGACACATAAATTGTTGTATTTTGTTTGAAGATGAATACATCGAAATGAATTTATTGGTTGTATCTGAAGATACTATGCAATACCCGGTTATTTTGGGTAGGGATTTCATGTTAAAAGCTAATTTAAGATTAAGAAAAGTTGAAGAAGTTAATGATGAGTTTACGAAAGAATGTAAACGAATTTTAAATATAATGAAAAATAATGATGAAAGTTATGAAGAGAGTTCAAATGATGAGAATGAAAAATTTAAAGTAGAATTCGATGAAGAAAATATAATTGTTAAAAATGATGAATTATCATATAAAACTAAAGAGAGATTTTTTGAAATTATAAAAAAATATTATTTGTACTGTTCTCGCCCCGAAGTGCCTGAAGTTAAATACGAAATTAAGCTTCGGTTAAAGCCTTTCCATTGCCCTCCTAGGAGAATGTCAAACTTTGAAAAGGAACAAGTACAAGTTATTTTAGATGAGCTTATGGAGCAGAAAGTTATTCGAGAAAGTAGGTCGGAATACTCCTCACCAGTTGTGTTAGTGAAGAAAAGGACAGGAGACATTAGGCTATGCGTAAATTACCGCACGTTAAATAAGGTAACGCAAAAAGACAACTATCCCATCCCATTGATAGATGACTTGCTGGATGGGTTAGTTAATAAAAAGATTTTTACTTTGATAGACCTGAAGAGTGCATTCCATCATATTAGTGTAAATGAAGAGTCAGTAAAATATACTGCCTTCGTGACGCCTATGGGTCAATATGAATACTTGAAAATGCCCTTTGGGTTAAGGAATGCACCATGCGAATTTCAAATGTATATTAATAAAGTTTTTGAAGATCTAATAAGGAAAGGAAAGGTAACCATTAACATTGACGATATAATGATAGCAACAGAATCTGAGTAAGAACATTTGGTGATAATGAAAGAATTTTTCGAAAGATTGGTACGGAACAGGTTACAGTTGAGGTTGGATAAATGTCAGTTCATGGTATCACAAATACGATATTTAGGTTACTACATTACAAATGAGGATATCAAACCGGACGATAAAGGAGTACAGTCAATAAAGACTTTCCCAATACCTCAGAATGTGAAAGCAGTCCATAGTTTCTTGGGCCTATGCTCATATTTTAGGAGGTTTATAAAGAATTTTTCATTGATTGCTGAACCATTATACAGCCTGATACGAAAAAACGCTGTCTTTAAATTCGGAAAAGAGGAGTTAGATCGTTTCGAAGAGTTGAAACAAAAAATGAGTGAATCCCCTGTTTTAGCGTTGTACAATTCTAATGATGAAACTGAATTGCACTGTGATGCGAGTGCGTTAGGTTTCGGTGCAATTCTTTTGCAAAAGAACACTGATGGGAAATTTCATCCTATCTTTTATTTCTCAAAACGAACTACAGATGATGAATCAAAGTACCACAGTTTTGAGCTCGAGACATTGGCCATCATTTATGCGTTAAGAAGATTTAGGGTTTATCTTCATGGGTTTAAATTCAAGATCATTACTGATTGTAATTCTCTAACCCTGACTCTTAATGAAAAAGAAGTCAAACCAAGAATCGCAAGGTGGGCTCTCGAGTTACAGAATTTCGATTATGTGTTGGAACACCGAAATGGTACGAAAATGCAACACGTTGATGCATTGAGCAGGATATCAAAATGTATTAGTTCTTGAAGAGAATAATTTTGAGCAGAATTTATCGATCCAACAGAATAATGATGAGAGTATAAAGAAAATTAGGCAACAACTTGAAAAAGGAGATAGTAAAATGTATGAAATGAGAAACGGTCTAGTGTACAGGAAAGTAGGATAACAGAGTCTATGGAAAATAATGTCCTCCGGTTATATCACGATGATAAAGGTCATATTGGTAGGGATAAAGTTTTAAAAAACATTCTCAAAACTTAACATTTTCACCCAAATTTGGTGCGCATGAAGACCTGCTTCATAATATCCCCAAAGGAAGCGTTCCTTTTGAAACGATTCACATCGACCATTTTGGTCCAGTATCATTGAAGTGCGGAAACAAAAAGTATGCATTCCTGGTGATTTATGCTTTAACTAAATTTGTACGACTGCACGCCGTGAAGACTACAAATAGTAGAGAAGCTATTGCTTGTTTGAAGACTTATTTTAACTCGTATAGTCGCCCAAGAGTGGTTGTTTCAGATCGAGGCAGTGCCTTTACATCTGAAGAATTCAAACAATTCTTAAGCACCAGCAATGTATCTCATATAAAGATTGCTACTTGTTCCCCCCAAGCAAATGGGTAGGTGTAACGGGTGAATAGGAGTCTCGCTCCAATGATTGCGAAAATGACCAGTGCAGGTGCAGTAATGACATTAGATAGAGTATTACCAACTATTGAGTTTTCAATGAATAACACAGTCCATGGAAGTACCGGGACCTCTCCCAGTCAATTGTTGTTCGGTGTTGATCAAAGAGGAGTAGTTATTGATTTCCTTAAAGGGAGTTTACAGAATGAGAGTGACCAAAAGACTGATAGAAATTCAGATCAAATGAGAAATGACGCCAGGCAAAAGATAGAAAAAGGACAGGAATACAACAAAAAAGATGAAAGATAAAAATAGGATTCATAAAGAATATAAAGTAGGAGACTACGTGGTGGTGAAGAACTTTATCTCTACTCCAGGTGCATGAAGGAAGATAGCTCCTTAATTCTAAGGACCTTACGAGGTGGTTAAGGTTTTAGAAAACGATAGGTATTTGTTAAAAGATGTTGAAGGTTTCCAATTGACACAAATCCCATATGAGGGTATATGGGAAGTGGCTAACATCAAACCTTGGATTAACAATAGTTTATCAACTAGGCGTAAATCGGGGCGATTACATTGTCAGGATGATCGAGTTGTAACGGTCAAAAATAAAGAGAAGAATAAAAAGAAATAAATAAAAAGAGAGTAAGAGAAAAATGGAGCTGCCAGTAGGTAGGAGGTAAAATTTATTATTAAGAAGATTGTCATCGTGGTCGGACGTATAAAATAAAACTTGAGTATTTATCAATAAATGAAAGTGTTCTTTTTGTTAGAAGCAAAACCGCAACCTTAAAAATATAATGTCTGTTTGAAAACTTGATTCAAAGTTATTAACTATGTAATTAGTCATTAACGATAGATTGGTTGCTGTAGATCTACCAGACATAAAACCATGTTGATAAACAGAAACAATGTTTTTTATTTCAAAAGATAGTTTATTGAAGACTATCTTTTCAAATAACTTTAGCAGAGCTGAAATTTTAGAGATAGGTCTATAGTTAGTAATATCCTGTTTAGAACCTGACTTATATACTGGTGTTATGTAAGACAATTTCCAACTCTCTAGAAACTGACCCTGACAAAGCGATAAGTTAAAGATGGTCGTCAACGGTGTAGCTAAAGAAGATGCACATTTCCCTGTCTAAATCGAGCAGGGCTGTCATAACTTCTGAAACCTGTATAATCATTGAACCTACATTAACAGAAGCTGGGACCTGTGGTAATTCAAGATTAGAATTAGAGTGTGGGAATAAACGGACTTAAATAAACAGCAAAAAGATTACAGATCTCATTTAAATCACTTGTTGATGTATTTAATTACTTCATGCAGCTTGGATACCCGTTAGATTTACGTTTAGAGTTAATAAAATTCCAAAAGCATTTACAATAATTTTTAGTCTTAGATTCCATAGAAAAAATATGCGATCGATACAAAAATTTACTAAGCGTATCAAAGTCTTTTTGGCATTTTAAATAAGCCGATCGAAGTTCTATATTTTCACGGTTCTTTTTAAATAATTTTTATGCTTTATTTTTTCTATTTTTTAAATTAATTAATCCTTTATTAAACCATGCTGGATTTGTACTAGATTTAGATTTTTTAAGTGGAACAAAGCGACGTACAGCTTCATTGATAATCGAAAAGAATGATTCATTTGCGGTATTTAGATTGACGTTTGAAATACTTATTCCCACGGAAAAGAAAAAAGATATTCATTAATTGCATCAAAGTTCGCTTTTTTAAATTTTGGTACAAAAAAATGATTGGTGTTAAGATTTTTCAAATATAGCTATAAAAATTAATAGTTAATTCAAGAGCAATGTGATGCATTGAGTTTTGGATGATAGGATTGTCAGACTTTTCAATATAAATATTTAATTCATTGCAATTAGAGTTAATTTGTATTAAGTCAAACTGACTCTATCAGATTTATTTCGACATCAGATGTTACATCAAATGGAATTAAATACACTCAGTTACAAAAAAAGTGGCACAGTCATACTTTTTGATGTGTTGTTATCATTTTGACAACCCTATCCAAGGTATGCCCAGGCGAATTAAAGCTTTATTAGATGTTCGTGGAGGCAATACCCACTATTGAAGAAACAAGGACTAGTTTCAAAAAAAAAAAAAAAAAAATGTAAAATTTGAAGTTTTGAAGTTTATGTCCATTTTCCTTAATTTATGGTTTATTTCTAAGTTCTTCCTATTTTTTTCTGAGCTGAGATATGGCTTATGAGTTGTTCAGGTTCAGTATCCACATATAGAAATGTGCAGCCAGACCAAAGGAGTCACAGCAGTTAGTTCACTTTTACCACTTCCTATGATTTCATTTTGATTTCTTTGTTTGTTTTTATTTTTTCTTATCATTTCCCAATACGCATTATTTTTGTTTATTGTGTTGCTGGGTAACAGTGGTTGGGAGAGAAAAGAAATTAAATTATTATTTGAATTTGAATTTTTGAAATTCATATTTTCTCCTATTGTAGATCTGCAGGCGGTATTGACAATAGGATCGTCATTCATACCAATTTCATAGTAACGAACCTGTGGGATTGTGTCAGTTTCAACGTCAACAACATCAACTTGAGCACCGACAACTTGACGACCACATTCAATTGCAGCAGGAGAAACACCAGCAACACCACCCCTACCTCCATCATCTACGCATCACCGCCTTTATCATCAACCAAAACAGAACGAAACATTTGTACCAGAATTAACAACAACAACAGGCACAAAAATACAAAAATCTCCACAAGCAGAAGATTTGTCATTCGCAGCTAAATCATTATCGTTGTCTACCAAAACAATCCCATTTTTGTCAACAACATTTGACCCATTGGCCATTAGGTATAATAGTCGAATCATCATCGACGACTGCAGTTCTCCGCAGGCAAACTAGAATGACTTTTATCAACTTTATTTACACAGGTAGATAATGAAAGAGAACTAGCAGCTACATCGGCCGCCACAGCAGCATTATGCACAAATTTATTTAAAATCCCAGAATTATCTTTAGGTAAAATAACTTGTTTCTTAACAGAATCAGAATTTGCCGATACAAGATTTGGGACATAAGATTAAATTTTATCTGTAGCATTTTTTAATCCACCGGCAGCGCTAAATCAAGAGCTCACACTAGGAGAAACATCATTGCGATTCGTAGAAAGGCGATTTATAGGCGACGTTCACCGACCTTTGCTAATTTTTGCACACGAGTAGTGTCGCGAATGTTTCTGCTGTTGTTTAATGCACTTGACTAAGCATTGACATTAGGCAATTTTGTTTTTGCATTAGCATCAAAAGCATAACCGCACTTATTTAATTCTCTTACAGTGTCTTGTAGGTATACGAAGAGATCATTGATTTTTTTTATACAAGCAGGCAAAGAGGTATTTGTTTTGCAATTTTCACATTTGTAGGAAACACTGTCATTAGAGATTATAAAATTAAGATCACTCTTTTTAAACTTGGTGCATTCGTTATGAATACTTAAACCACAAATGCAACAAGATAAATAATTAACATTATTTATTAATTTAGTACAGGTTCCGCACTTAGAATTCATTATAGAAAAAAGAAGAATTGAAAAATTAGATAAGAGATATAATACACGTCTGACTTGATGACACCAAAGACTTGAAACTTAAAAGTGTTGCCAGAAGGGTTTTATTTACCCGTTCAGCTTGGCCATTAGCCCTTGGGTTGCGTCATCATCATCATCATCGGCTCGACAACCGGGGTCCGGTCCTGGCCTCCTTCAACAAGTCTCTCCACCTATCCCGTTCTCGAGCCGACGCCATCCAGTTGCGCACCCCAAGACTCCGGGCGTCCTGGTCTACGCCATCTCTCCAGCGCAAGCATGGTCTACCACGCTGTCGTCTGCCATAGAATGTACCACAAAGAACTTTCCGAGCAGGTTCCTCTTCGCTCATGCGAGCTAGGTGCCCTGCCCACCGAAGTCTACCGAGCCTAATTTTTGTCACGATATCTGCTTCAAGGTAGATTGCGTACAATTCATGATTGTACCGTCTCCGGAATCGTCCTTCCTCACATATGGGGCCAACAATTCTCCTTAAGACTTTTCTCTCGAACGCGGCTAAGAGGTCAGAGTGCCTTTTGCTAAGCACCCAAGTCTCGGATCCATATGTGAGTACTGGCAGGACCATGGTCCTGTACAGCAGTAGTTTTGAAGTTATGGTGAGATTTCTGGATTTGAAGAGTTTTGACAGACTGTAGTAGGCTCTGTTGGATTTGAGAAGCCGCCCGCGTATTTCTTCTTCTATATTGTTATCGGCTGCTACTATTGACCCAAGGTATTTAAAGGATTGCACCACTTCAAATTCGTGCTCCGCTACCTTGATTGTTTGACCAACTGTTCCTCTCGCATTCGACGCCACCATGTACTTTGTTTTACCTTCACTAATGTGCAGCCCCAGATTTTGTGCCGCCTGCTCGATCTGGATGAAGGAATCGTGTACAGCTTGCTCGGTTCTTCCGATGATGTCGATGTCGTCTGCGTAAGCCAGTATCTGGCTGGACCTGTTGACGATGGTCCCTCTTGTTGCCGTGTCAGAGTCACGGATTGCTTTCTCCAACGCCAGATTGAAGAGGAGGCAGGCCAAACCATCCCCTTGTCGGAGTCCATTAAAGATGTTGATTGGTCTGGATAGCAATCCGGCTATTTTTACTTGGCTTGTTACGTTGGTCATGGTCAACCTACATAGTCGTGTCAATTTATTTGGGATGCCGAATTCTCTCATGGCTTTGTAAAGTTCTACCCTGGCTATGCTATCATAGGCGGCCTTAAAGTCTATAAACAGGTGGTATGTTGGGATGTTAAATTCTAGACATTTTTCCATCACCTGCCTAAGGGTAAAGATCTGATCAGTTGTTGATTTGCCTGGAATGAAACCACACTGATATTGTCCGATGATGGTTTTAGCGTATGGGGTTATCCGGTCTTGTAGGATAGAGGAGAGTATCTTATAGGCGGTACTCAACAACGTGATACCTCTATAGTTGCTGCACGTTGTGACATCTCCTTTCTTATGTATGGGGCATATTATACCTTTTCGCCAGACTTCTGGCATTTCTTCATGCTCCCACACGTGCACTATAATATCATGAATTGCCTGACGTAGAGCTGGCCCACCGTGTTAAAATAATTCGGCTGGTATACCATCAGCTCCCGGGGCTTTGTTTTTCTTTAGCCGGCCTATAGCCTTCTCAACCTTTTCTATGCTTGGTGACGGCAACATAGGGTATTCGTCTTGAAGCAGTGGAGCCTCCACTTCTGCAGTGAGTTGACCATTTAGCAATTCATTAAAGTACACTTCCCATCGCTCCAGTATGCTTTGTGGATCGGTGATCAGATTTCCCTCTCCGTCCTTGCAGTATGTGCAGCGTGGTGTGTGCTGCGTCATGTTTCAGACGGATTGGTAGAACTTCCGCGCCTGGTGCGGACCTCGCTCTCGGCTTTTTTCTATTTTACAGATTAAGTTCTTCTCCCAGGCTGATTTTTTCTGTCTGTGAAGCCGTTTTTCTATTCTTCTGAGCTCTTTATATTCTTCTTCGCGTGCCCGCGTTCTATGAGATTGTTGCATTGCTCGGTACGCAACATTCTTACGTTCAGTCGCTAGCTTGCATTCATCATCAAACCAGTCGTTCCGATTTCTACGACTGCTGCCTAAGATGAAGTTGGCAGTACTAATGACAGTATTCTTAAGGCGTGTCCACTTCTCATCTACACCTAGCATACTGGCTCCAGGACTTACTCTCCCTAAATCAAGTGATTCTAAGGCGAGTCCTAACGCATTACCAAAGGTGGTACTGGCATTTTCATCGCGCAGGGCGGCCGTGTTGATTCGAACCTGATCGGCGGATGCAATACGTCTTCGCAAGGCAATCCGCCCTCGGAAGACCATACCAACAAGATAGTGATCCAAATCGATATTGGCGCCTCGGTTCGTTCGTTCCGTCATCAAGTTCGAGTAGTGGCGACGGTCTATCAACACGTGGTCTATTTGGTTACGAGTGCTCCATCAGGTGATACCCAGGTGGCTTTGTAGATATCTTTTCGCGGGAGCCTGGTACTCGCAACGACCATGTTTTTCGATGCTGCCAATTCTAAGACTCGAAGTCCATTGTCATTAGTGTTCTCATGCAAACTATGGGTGCCTGCGTAATGCCTAAATACCGGCTCCCGACCTATTTTTGCGTTCAAATCCCCAAGGATGATTTTTACGTCATACCTTGGACAGGCATTGAGGGTCCTCTCGACTTGTTCGTAGTAAGTCTCTTTTTCTTCGTCTGAGGACTCCTCCGTAGGTCCGTGAACGTTAATGAGGCTGATATTCGTAAATTTGCCTAGCACGCGAAGGGTGCATAGCCTTTCGCTCATAGCGTTAAAACCGATGATGGTAGACTTCATTTTTTCGCTGACTAGGAAGCCTACCCCGAGCACATGGTGTTTTGTATGACAGCTGTAGTATACGTCATATTCTTTCTTCTGTAAAACACCATTCCCTGTCCATCTGATTTCTTGAAGTGCTGTTATGTCAGCTTTATATTTTGGCAGGGCATCAGCTAGCTGCTGAGCAGCTCGAGCTCTATAGAGCGATCGTACGTTCCATAAGAAAATTCGTAAATCGTTTTGCCGTTTTCGTTACGTAGGTTGTCTTCATGAGATCAGTCCGTTTCCGAGGCTTGTTGTCGGTCTCGTAATTCGAAGTTTTACGGAACAGGGAATTAACCTGTTGCCAACCTGAGGAACCAGCCTGATGATATTAGCCAAACCTTTTTTTAAAAGGCTTGTTACTAGCGGCCGCCGCGAAGAGGCTATGATCACACTTCCATCAGTCCCGAATAGTTACGGCACGTGCATGTTTTCGTATGCTACATGTTATTCCCCCTATTCGTCTGATGGCTGACCGCCATCAGACGAATAGGGGCGTGCGTGCAGCGGTTTTAATATGATGTAAGCTATGGTGGGTAGTAAAATTGCTGAATTCTCGTGACGTATATGCAGTACCTCTATCAGATGTAATTCGTAGTGGTTGACCAAAGATTGACATTATTTCATTCAACATATTAATAACTGGTGCAGTCTTCGTGTTCCTCACAGCCTTGAGTATAACGTATTTGCTGAAAGAACATACAACAACGATCATGTATAAGTTAAATCTTTTGCTTCTTGGGAATGAACCCAAATGATCGATGTTAACGCTTCGGAACGGAATCGGTATAACTTCCATGACGTGAAGTTTGCTTTCCGACTTTCCACCTTTGACATTGTTCAAACAACACTTTGGACATGCTGCAATGTACGACTTCACATATCGCCTTTTTCTGGGAAACCAAAAATATTTCGTAATTCGTTGGATGGTTTTGTCAATCTCAAAATGTCCGGCTTCGTCATGACAAGCTCTGGCTATTCTCCATCTCACCAGCTCTGGTACCACTAACTTTTCCTTCCCATCAACCTTGTGATGAGAGAGATGAAGAACGCACGACGTATGATAATCAACTGAACTTTATTAAATATGTATGCTTTACGGTGCAGTGCGTTAACGCCCATGGAATTAACGCCCGCGGGTGTTAATTCCAAAAACAAATGGAATTTACCCCCGCGGGTTAATTCCTTTATGAATTGGAAATAAGACCCACCATTAAAAAGAACTAACGCCCGTGGGTGTTAATGCATTTTGGATTTGGTACTAACACCCGCGGTTGAAAATATCTTTTGGAGTGAGTACAAACAAAAGAACATCACAAACGAAATTTCGCGTGAATTTGTAAAATTTTACATTTCTTACTTTGTACTGTTATACTCTTGGTCATTGAAGATTTATTCGGTTTGTGAATTTTAAAAAAATTCGCGCAAATTGTTCATGTTTTGCAATACATAGCGAACGCTGCAAAAATGATGGTAATTCTAAGATATTGTGTCCATATTGCAGACAAATTGTGAAAAAATTCAATCATAGTATATGCCTAATTTATAATTTTCAAAATTTACTTTATATCACAACAAAAAACGCTCTGGAAATGTTTGTTTTGTTATTTTTGATCTTCAAGAATTCTATATTTTTTTAAACACAATTTTGTAAATATAAATAAAAATATTCAATATAAAAGTACTGTGTTTGTCAATTTGCTGATGAATGGGTTATATTTCCATTTGAAATTGGTATTAAAGCCCATCAGAAAAAGGAATTAACGCTAGCGGGTGTTAATTCCAAATCAAAAAAGGAATAAACAACCGCGGGGGTAAATTCCTTTTGTTTGTGGAATTAACACCCGCGGGCGTTAATTCCATGGGCGTTAATGCACTGCCCCATGCTTTACGATAGTTACTAGACTAAGTGTTACCATTTAATATTAATAGTACATAGTATTGTTACATCTCCTTTTTTATAATATAACTTTGAAACGCAATGATTAAATATTATACAAATCGAATAATGTATGATTAATGAACTATATGTTTTTACTTTTACTTGAATTTTATGTATAATTCTTTTTTTATTTCATTTTATTTTTTTTTATTTTTTCTTATTATTTTTTTTTTTATTCATTAACTTCAAAAACTTAATTTATTAAATTCATAAATTAAAAATTACTAATTTCAAAAATTCAAATATAAGGAATAATTCAAGTTTTAATAAAGACTAAACATTTTTTTTTATCAAATTTAGTTACATGGGTTGTATCTTACAACCGGTTTCACTGTTCTTTCCGATTTGGTGATGTAAGGTTTAGATCCTAAGTTGTTTGTTGGAGTTGATTCAACATGAGTTGCAGAATTTGCTGTTGCGGTTGTTCTTTCAGTTGTTGGATCGATCATGACATTTTTTTCTGGTACGATTATAGCTCTGGTTTTGTGCAGGTGACTGCTGTTTTTACGATAGATCGACCCATCGTCTGTTTGAACCGTATACGATCGTGGGGTGTTAGCTGGTTGGACCACAGTACCAGAGATCCAATTTCGATTAGGTTGTTGAATTCGAATCTTTTCACCGGGTTGCAAGGGTTTTTTGTGGTGACTTCCTATATCAGCATAAAACTTGCTTCTGTTCCGAGCTTCAATAAGGTTGTGCTGTACGTTTTGCACAACCTTCGGTTTAAGTGATTGTTTGCCGCATGGTATTGTTGTTCTTGTTCTTCGGCTCATCAAACGTTCGTTGGGCGATAACAAATCGTTGCTTCGAGACGTGTTTCTGTAGTTAAGTAGTGCAAGATAAACATCTGACTGGTCTTTGTGGCACTTTTTTAAGAGAGATTTTTCCACCTGGACGATGGTGTCAGAAGTGATCTTTTCATAAAATAATAATTAATTTGTGCAAATGTTGCTCTAGCATGGAAAAAATTGTTACAACAATATAAATGGTTTGAAACCGAGTCTCAGTTAAATAAAAGGCCTGCTGAAATACAGGTTGCCACTTTTATGTCAGTCTTAGGACCTGATGCTGTAGACATTTATAACTCCTTCACACTTTCTCCAGAAGAAAGCAAAAATTTCGCAATTTTAACGTCTAAATTGGTAGATCATTTTGCTCCTAAAATAAGTATCACCTTCGAGAGGTACGTATTCAATAAAATTATCCAAAACGAAGAAGAGCATTTCGACGATTTTTACACGCGCATAAAAAATCAGGCAAAAAAATGTGAGTTCGGTTCGTTGTTGGATTCCCTAATACGTGATAAAATCGTTGTAAGCATCCATAGCGATTCGAGAAAAGTTATTAGAAAAGGCAGAGGTATCACTTGATGATACAGTTAAGATTTGTAGGGCAAGTGAAATAGCGGCGAGTCAACTCAAAGAATTACATAGAAGCGAAGAAACAGTGCATGCAGTTACGAAATATAACAACAAGTACGAGAAAACGAGGAAGCCAATAAATAAACATGGCGATGTAAAAAATTAATTTTCCTGTCGAAGGTGTGGAACTACTCACTCACGAAAAAACTGCCCGGAATTCAATAAAATTTGCAGCAAATGTGAAAAAAGGTCACCTAGCAACTGTCTGTAAGAAAAGAAGAAGAAAAAGAAACAAAAAAGTGCATGCGATTACAAATGATACAACAAGTGAAAGCGAAGACACTGACAGTTCCTTGCTAGTTTACTCAGTGGACACAAACAAAGATGACCAGAATAACTACATGGAAGAAATAATGATTGAAAACAACAAAGTAAATGTAAAACTAGGCACGGGTGCTCAGTGCAACGTATTGCCGAAAAAAATTATCGATAAAATTAAAAAGTTATTATTGTTGTTATATTGTACTATTTGTACTATAGAATGTCAGATTTTATTACTGACCATTCTGTTAATTTTCATTGAATGTTTTTGAACAACAACAACAACTTAAAGGCGCTACCACCAATTTGAAACGAATTTTATTTACTCGTTTTACGAATTTTATTATTCTTTTTTTTCTATCTTTGGCTGGAGATATAGCTATTTCAAGGAGTGTCAATTCCTTTCACCAGTCTCATTTAGTGGTATCGAGCTTTAATCCAATTTTATTATGAAAAACTTTTTCACATGCACATCATGAGATTCAAACCCACGCATTCAGATTTACTTAGTCTTCGAAGTCGTATTCACAACGCATTCCACCGCTTATGACCACTGACGACACAGGTCGAGATGTTATGTTTGTTTGTTTTTTCAAACGCATTTGGAGCTTCAATATTTTCTAAGCGCCTCTAAGTATGTTGTTTTGTTCCGCCTCCATTTTCTCCTAACCTTATTTGATAGACTACAATTTGTAGCACATATCAAAGGGTTCCAACCTCTCCCCCTTTGATATGTGCTACAAATTGTAGTCTATCAAATAAGGTTAGGAGAAAATGGAGGCGGAACAAAACAACATACGTAGAGGCGCTTAGAAAAATGTTGAAGCTCCAAATGCGTTTGAAAAAACAAACAAACATAACATCTCGACCTGTGTCATCAGTGGTCATAAGCGGTGGAATGCGTTGTGCATACGACTTCGAAGACTGAGTAAATCTGAATGCGTGGGTTCGAATCTCATGATGTGCATGTGAAAAAGTTTTTCATAATAAAATTGGATTAAAGCTCGATACCACTAAAGGAGACTGATGAAAGGAATTGGCACTCTTTGAAATAGCTATATCTCCAGCCAAAGATAGAAAAAAACGAATAATAAAATTCGTAAAACGAGTAAATAATATTCGTTTAAAATTGGTGGTAGCGCATTTAAGTTGTTGTTGTTGTTTAAAAACATTCGATAAAATTAATAACATTAAATTAAACAATTCAACCACAAAAAAACTAGTTTCTTTTACGAATGATGAAATCAGTGTTCTTGTCTCGGTGAAGTAAACTTATGTTGTACGGTGCGAGATATAAAACATATGTTAAAATTTAAAGCAGTTGACAAGGCCGTCTGTCCAATTTTAGGCAAAAGTGCATGTGAGAAATTAAAGTTGATACTGCGCGTAGAAGAACTTAAAATTGACGAAAATATGTATGCTTTACGATAGTTACTAGACTAAGTGTTACCATTTTATATAAATAGCACATAGTATTGTTACAAACCTTGCGATGTAAATTTCCGTATTGGATAACGTAATTCTTCCGTATCTTATTAGTCGTTGGATCGCTTGACGATGTTCCGTCTCTGAGAATGTGGATGATCGCTGCGAGTTTCTTGTCCTGCAGTTGCATGGATAAACATTGAAAAGAACTACCGGAACCAGGATAAAGCCATAATGTCAGACAGCCAAGCTGCACTCAAAGCACTAAATTCCTGAGTAATGAGCTCGAAGGGTTTAGGAGAGTGTAAACGAACTCTACAAATTATGCAAAAACAACACTGTAACATTATATTAGGTCCCAGGACATGTTGGAGTTGAGGGAAATGATGAAGCTGATGTTTTGGCTAAGGCAGGGGCAGTGGCACCCCTGATTGGGCCGGAACCCTACTACGCGGTAGGTGAAAATGTGATAAAAAATCAAATCAAAGCGGAAGAGGAGGCAAAAAGATCCAAAAACTTAACGGGTTTCCTCAGTGGTCACTGCAAACTTAAAAGACACTTAAATATCCTAGGTATATCCAGTAGTGCAACCTGCAGATTCTGTGACGACCAAGAAGATGTAGGAAAAGCTATCTCATTCACCTCATCAGGAGGCAACGAAAATTCACTATTGTCCACTCATCAAGTTTCGTTTAAAAACCAAACCAATTTAAAAATTTCTTTTTATACTAATTCTTCAATTTACGTCAATGAGATAATTGTGAATGATATAAAAATCATTTAGCAAATACAACAATCTTTGGAAGTTAGCTCAGACACGCACCAATCTACAATACGTCCCATCATCCACACTGGCATACAGGAGAAAAGTAGAAAGAACATGTTCCTACAAAATGGAAACCCCCACATGTGCTTCTTGTGCATAAATGTCACTCATAAAGGAGTAATGGAGGCTAGTCAATAAAGCGAGACGTGCGACATCATAAGGGCAAATGGAGACAACACTAGAACCAACAACCCAATGAAAATGGCGAACTCCAGTAGTAGAATGTTATAAAAAAAAAGTACTGCCCGATGATGTACTGAAAATGAGTTGAACTCCTATGGTCATGGTAAAAAATTTGCATATGAAACTAAGATTTATGATTTTTCAGAGAAGCATTTATCACTACCAGAAAAAGTAGAAAGAAAGAAGAAATAATAGTCGTAGGTTTTGAAACAAATTAGAAATTTAATTTTGAGGACATAGGTAGTGAGAGTAGTAGACTAACACGAACACATTAGAGTCAGTATACGCAAATAATAGTTGAACCAAAGATGATTGAGGTAGATAAGTAAGAACTAGCATCAATCCAGAAAGAGATATTATATTGGTACTTAGACTTGTGAATAAAGAAAATATGCTAGAAGAGTCAAAATAATAAATGTATTCTGAGTAAACAACAAATAATTTACAAAATAGTTAACTCAAAGTAAATCGTTAACCTCAAAAACCATGTATTGTGAACAAAATATCAAGCTGCGACCCGTAGAGTAAAGAAATTTTCTTTTACCGAAGAAAAAGAGTACGAGTCGATGATAAAAATTAGGAAATATTAATTCACCATAGTCCGCGTCAGTGAAAAATAATGACGGATCAGGTAAGATAAATTTTCATTTGATTAATTGTAATCCAATTTACCATAATTTTTCAGTAAAACTCACTGAGTTAAAATTCGAAGATAAAACAATAATTATCGATATACTTATTCATTTATTTCTATATTAAATCTATTTTTTTTTTTTAATACTTATTCTCAACATTAAATTTTTCGTGAGAAAATTTACCCATACATAACTCAAGTTCAATATGTAAACTCCAACGAATTGTCCGTCTCAAAGAAATAAGAAAAATCTTACAAGAAAATAAATTCTTGAAAAAAAATATAATATTCATTTTGAAAAACTTACCAATAAACCATATTCTTCAGCATGATTTCTTATTATTTAATTAAAAATAAAAATGAGTATAAATTCAAACTACATTATCACTTCACGTGACACTTAGTATAAACAGACCATAAGATAGTAACACGAATTACGTAGTACTAGAATTTACGAAAAAAGGAGCAACTTAACTACGGCTAAGTTCGGACTTGACGTGAATCTAAGTTTCGTAAAGAAAAAAAGAAGTTTGAAGTATCCAATAAGTCAAACCTAAGGGTTGCGCATTAAAATTTTTAAAAGTCTTTTCAATTTTGACCGGGAAACTAATAACATCACAAAAAATCTAGAAGGTAAAAATCATAAAGAAAGTAATTGTGAAAAATAAAGATCAAAAATAGCTAGTGATTTGCCAAATAAATAAAGATAAAGAAAATTAAAAAGAAACCATTGCGCAGACAAGCGAAGAAAAAAAGGAGCAACGAAGAAAATTTGGATAATTCCAGAAATAAAGGAGTCAGGTATGAAATTAAAAAAAAATTATTAGTAAAACAGACAAGAACTATAAGTTTTAGATACATAATAGTGCCATAGTCAAGTTAAAATTATTGTGTCATCAATAGAAAATTTTTTTTTGATCATCTTTAAAATACATTTAGTAGCACAATCTGTTGTCCATGTGGATTAGGACGCCTCACAAAATAAGGCGTGATCTCATGCGAAGCACACATGTGGTGACAGAGGAACATCGTGACAGTACCAAAAATTATTTCTTCCAAGACATTCCTAAGGTTAATCTAATTGGAAAAAGTGTCAAGGAAAAATACGCCCGAAAAATCTGTCCAAACGAGTGCGTCCACAAGTCCTAATTGCAAATTCTAACATAGCCAGGTAAAAATGTGTATAGATAAATTTTAGTCAAATTAGAAAAAAAAGTGAAATTTTTATTCGTTGTAAAGGTAGCACATGTTGTTGAGTGCATTACACGAAAAAAGGCGCAAAAAAAAATTCACATATAATTTATACAATATTTTTAAACTTCGAGCTCAGGATCTGATAAATAGTTCAATTCTGTTGGCGAAAATGCTTCTTGGGGAAATTTTAATCTTTGGAAAAAAATATATATATGCAAATTTACCAAATTCCTATGCAAAAAAAACTAAAATATTTTTTTTACTGTGCAGGCAGTTAAGGAGTAATCCGAGTGGCAGTGGATATCATCGGAATCCTATTTGGAGGTGGGGCAAATACGCCAAACTAAAATTTGTCCACCACCATAACGAGGTTTCACTCCAACCTATCCATTCCCACGAATTAGCCTGCCTGGCTTTTTACGCAGGACATAAAAAATTAGAGCATATTATCATGTTGTGAACATGTAAATTAACATACATCTAGATCATCGAGCAGGAAATATAATTGAAAAGACCAGCAAAATGCATCAATCTAATGCTATTGAGAGACGCATCAAAAATAGCCAACGTGGGAATCAATATTGTTAAGCGGCTAACAATCAACTCCAACGTGGGATTACTTTGAACATCTATATTGCCACAACATAAGTACCATTTTGAAACATTATAAAATTCCTATATATAATCGGAATGAAGGTATGAGTCATCAATTATATTCTGTTTATATAACTACATACTTTAGTGAAACTTAGCATTTTTATTATTTTTTTTTGTACCTACTGTAGTACTTGATATGAATACCTAGGTACTGAAATATTTCAAAGTTTCATTCTTTTTGATCACATATTAAAAATAATATACCTATATACATGGTTTTGTCAATCGCAATTGTAAATCCTTTTGAACAAATGATATTCAATTTAAGTTAAAGTAAATTCGTCGAACTCAGATTTCAGCTTTTAGTCTCAACACAGCTCATCTTGATGGAAATATCTTATTGGAAATTTAATTATATTAGGAAGATTCTGGTCAACAAAAAGTAATTAAAATTTTTGTATATCCTTCGTATTTGTGAAGAATTACCGCATCTGCGAAAATTTCGTACATTTTAGAATACTGTTCAATATCAAACAAAAAAAAAATAAAAATTATATACACGTTGTATTACGAATACCTACAAAAATAAAGGTATCATTACAGGTATCACCTGTGAAAACATACATCATACAAAAATACATATATATCAAATTTCAATATAATGATAGTATCGTGTCGTTCATGATTACTTGATACTGATATTCTGTTATAATCTTTCGACGGGGTCCTGAAACATCGTAATCTAAAGCCTAAAACAATAAAACAAAGAAAAAATTAATAATTGCTGATCATATCAAAATTTTGTTTTTGTGTATAAACTTTTGACATTCTTTAATTGTCTGGTCGTCGTGCGACAGGATGCACCTTTTCACATCTTCGTACCTTTTTAGAAAATAATTTATAATTATATTTATTACTCTTTTATGTCTATATTGCTAAATTTAATATTAATAACTTTTACTTCCCACAGCATTATATTGTTATTGTAATATTTTTGTGTTGAATTCCGAAACATCATAAAACTTTTTCTCTTTTATATATGTCTTTTCGAAGTCTCCTCTATATAGAGGACTTTCTTTTCAAAAATAATTTATGAAAACCTAAAATAATAATTACCGATAACTTTAATTTTTTTTCGCGATACATAAGTTTATACTGAGATACTTATATACTCAGTCGGTTAAGAACGTGACTCGGTTGAATCTAAGGTCAAATAGAACGTCTACCTTGACTAACATAAACTTTATTTTATGTAGAGTTAAGCGACCGATACACAGGTTCAAACGAGCTTTTGTTCATTTACTCGTTTTGGTAACGATTTAACCTTTCATTATTTTTGACATCGGTTTGTTTAAGCAAAAATTTTTTCCGAAATATTTTTCTGTTAAAAAAAAACTTCTTGAACTGATGGCATACAATTTTTATTTAAAACAAAAAAATAATATAGACTACGTTAATTTTACAATTGGAATGGAAATCGCATGAAAGCATATTCAATTAAATAGTCCCTAACACTAACAATTAAAACCTAAAATCAGATATTCAATATAATGAATTTAAGCCGGGTATATGTATTTAGGCAACAATGAAAGAAATTATAACGTACCAACGAAAAAATATCACCCGTAAACTAGCCTAATATCACAAATTATCACCCGATTAGAAATTTTTGAAATTGAAAAAAATAAACGTAGCGAAATATTTAGATACTCTAAGATGAGGTCAGATTTTAATCAAGTCTCACAAACATCAAAGAAAACAATAAATATAATTCTGTCCAATTAAATGACATAAATACGAACATCAGTATGAAGTAACATAATAAAAAATCTTCAACACTACGATTTTTCTTCTAGGAGGCCTATTTTCTATAATTTATTACCTACAAAAAAATTTATTATCACAATTTTACAGAAAACAAATTATGACATACTACTAAATGAATTTGAATGTAGCTACCATGAAAATTTATTTGGGGGTATATTTATACATAATTTTTCTTTTTTGTTTTTTTTTTTATCCAAACCAATCGTTCCATCAACCCTGAACACCCATAGCCTATTGGGAATGCAATTGATAGGCCTTCCGCAAAGGTTTATCTTACTTAACTTTACCGCGTAACACCTACCTAAAAGGAGCTCGCTTTAGGTATGTCTATCCCACAAAAAAATATTATAGGTTTTACCGCTTTACCTCTGGGGGTGGGGGGGAATTCAAGATCGTGACCGAAAAGTAAGTATAACTTCAACTAATCTATTCAACAAAAATCGTAAGATTGGCTACTTTCAATTTCATTTCACATAAAATATATTTGTTATAAACTTAACCTAATTTAAATTAACTGCCATCAAAAAAAAACTACGATAAAATCACCACGGGAGCAGTTGGTTTCGACTCGCACTAGTTCGAAGTCCAAAAAAATAACCAGATTTGCATTTGTAGGGTTTGCCAGTAGGTTGTTGTCAGCGCTAATTAAATGTTTTGCTCTCTGAGTAGGTAGGGTAGAGCTAATCTTAACCCGAGATATCTATCTCTGGCGGCAGGGCAGTTTTGCTCAGTTTAGATTTTACGAGCGATTGGGTTTAGATTTAATAGCCCAAAATCTTATGGCTTTTAATATATATAAAATTTTGATAACAAGGGTATACTTGCGGGAGTTTCTTGTACGAGAGCGTTGGTGAAATCACGTAGGTTCTTCTTCCGTATTTTGCTATTTTGGATTATTTTGTAGAAACTCACTAGCGCCAAGCACTCAAAAAAAATATGGCGGTTCCGACTTCTGCCTTGCCGAACCGCCAATCGCACTAACCTATACAAATATTCTTTTTAGAATTACTATATCACAAACTGATGAATAAAACTCACCCTTATTTAGTTTAAATATTAAAAAGAATTCACTAGATTTTTTTTCTCTCTTTTTGTTTTGCCGTATCCAGTCTATGCCAACACTATATATTATAAAAAACTGACTTTAATTTAAAAAAAAAGGTTTTCTTTTTTCATTACCTTATTATTTAAGAACACTAATATCCCGCACTTTCTCCTTGAAATGTCTTTTCACGTTTACCGTATAACCTTCTAAATGTCTTTTAACACACCCCGCTATAGTTCTCCTACTTAAATTTTCTCTATTCCGCTGTTCGTAGAATAAGTACGTTACCTTCACATCTACACCCCACCAGGTTTTGAGGAGCTTACCCCCAAGTACTCCCCCGCTCACGGTTGATCGTACCAGTCTGGTGGAAGTTTGAAGGGACCCTTAGCCTGGCTAGCGCCATCTGCCTTTCACCTTGTTCAACCAATTGACCGACCGTCGATACGTGAAGATTGGTGCGGTTGATTAATTCGTTCCTCGTTTTTGATATGACATTCTAAATCAAATCAAAACACACAAAAATTCTAAAATTTATTTACGTAAATGAAATTTATTCCAACCCCGCTGCCTAGTTAATAAAATAAAAAAAATATTTCAAAGCTACTAAATCCATCAACAAATATTTAATATTAGTAAATTAGGTAAGTTCACTTTTGTCATCATAGATGATTTCAATTTCTAAATAAATTTCCATTTCTAATAAATTTTTGCCAAACAAATGCAGCAATCTCCCAGACAACCCCATTTGGTGCACCAGTCCAGGACCTAGTACCAGCCATACTTCTGTATGAACAGGTCGCCGTAACAACCAAGTCAACGAAAATCAACTTCAGTATACTAATTCATGGGATGTTCTAATTCCTTGCAGCCTCATTGTCATTGTCACTCAATTAAAAAAAATATTTCTCCCCTTTAGATTGTCGATTTGGGAAACTTATTGTCTAACTTTCAAAATTGGGCTACTTTGGACATTGAAGATGTTGGAAATATGATCGGTTATGCTATTGTCAACATGACTGACTCCATGTCATAGTGTTGGTGCACATGTTGCTGGAGCTGCTGCCAGATATTGTGCCCAAGAAGAATGTTCAACTTCATCGTGTTACTGGTTTGGATCCATCCAAGATCCAGATCCGGATCTGGCCGTATATATAGGTGACAGAGACGGTGACAGGCTACTTTCAAACGACTTGGCTATAGATGGAAAGTGTGGTTCACCATTAAATGTGTAGAAGGGCAACACCGACTTTATAGGTGGGCGTTTCGGTTTTTGGGTTGATACCACTTTCAATATCAACTGTCTTCAAAAGATAGTAAGTACTGATTGCGTGCTACTCTATGTGCTTAATTAATCCATAGTGGTTGTTTACTAAACAATTTTTTTTCAGCGCAACGAACCTCATTTGCCATACAACCATGACCAGTTACCTACCTCGAATGTATACCTGCGGTGATGGTCAGGTCGAACCATCCTGAATTCGAGTAAGTCTCATTTGTTTGGGTTTACTATATTGGTTTTAGCATTTTTGTATTAGTTTTACCCCATATGGTCTATCTTCTCGGGCTTGAATAGAGTTTACTCTTTACACTTAATAATGTACGTTTCATATTGACACAAATATCACATATATATCACAGTGATTAGTACTGCACTACATGATATTGCACCGGGCATTATTGCGTTTAGGTGTTATTTTTTTTTTTTAAATAGACAAAAATGAGTAAGTGTTCGTTACTTTACTTGTACTTATAACATCGGTTATACATTCTCGGCACTAAGTAGGTACTTATGAATTGATTCGGGTTGCATAGTTTTTTGTTTAATTGAATTTATTTAATTTATCTGTGTATAGTTTCTACTCAGGGCGGTATTAGTCTGATCGCTTATGGTCGAATCTCTTCAGATTCGTATAAGTGTTACGACTTAATTAAACGCATTTGAACATTACATACATGAAACATTGATACATAGATATCACAGTTAATATGTATTGCACGTTGGTTATTTCACTGGGTGTTATGGAACCTTGGTTCACCTGTATTTAGAGACATCGTGTACCTTGGGAATGTTATGGCACTTGTTAAGTAGGGCCGGAAGCTTTAATCTTTAGCTTTTATATGGGTGTTTTCTTTTTATGTTTTTTTTTTCTAGGAGAAAAAAAATTATTGCAGAACAACGGCCTAACTAGTATATTAATTATTGCAGAACAACGGCCTAACTAGTATATTAATACTTTAGTGTCTCTCAGACCGAATCTTCACAGATTCGGGTGAGTGTTCTTTAATTTAGATGTTTTTTCTAGCTGATATTAGTTTTACATCTTATGGTCGAATCATTTTAGATTCGAATAAGTGTTTGAACCTAATAAACGAGACACATATGTGCAGGACATACATAAAACATTGATGGTAGATATCACGGTCATTGTATGTATTGCACTGGTTGTTATTGCACATGGGGTGTTAATGCACTATGGGCCTTGATGTTATTGCACTTGCTTGGCTGATTGTTTGAGGCTTAGTAGGTTGCTTAGCGTGAGTACTTGTTTGCTATATCTTTTATTGTGTCTGGTGTTTACTTTTTCGTACTGTTCGCTATAAGTGCTATCTAAATAAATTTGTAAATCTATAATAAAATTCCGATCGTACACAAAACATAGAAAATCTATATAAATATCATACTAACAATAAATGAGTATATACCAATCTGAACATCATAATACGCTGAATTTATAACATACAACTATAAATAACTCTTGACTAGTAAAAAAAAATATAAACATGAATAAATACGAGTACGAAAATAATAAATAATGTAACAACGAATATTATACAAACCATACAAACTAGCAATAAATGCAATATTTGATTCAATATAAAACAAGATAAAGCTAATACCTAACGATCGGAATCAAAATATTAAATAATACTTGATCCAAGCGACCAATATAAAAAGTCTTAACATCCAATAAATGAAACACTATGAATAATTATTGAATGAAATTTGACTCTTTGATAAATAAATAATAAAAATAATAATAAATAACTCTGAATATATAATAAATAAAACTATAATAATTAAATAAATAAACTCTGAATATATAATAAATAAAACTATAATGAATAAATAAATACACTCTGGGTATATAATAAATAAAACTCTATAATAATTAAATAAATAAACTTTGAATATACATAAAGTAAATAAAACTATAATGAATAAATAAATAAATAAATAACTCTAAATATATAATAAAAAAACTCTATAATTTATAGTTACTCTAATTACCATCTGAACCAATTATTAAACAACTATATACTTAAAAATAACTATCACTTGTTAAATACTAACTAATAATAAATAAATATCCCTATATACAAATTTAAATAGATAGCATTTATATCACAGGTAGAGTCTCTTATTGTTTCAGATCTTTTGCATAAAAAATACCAATTTTCTTGCCCGCAAAATTTTCTAACTCATACATGTTTTTCCCCACCGCTTGAACTATTCTGCACTTTACAAATTTAGGACACAATTTTGACGTTAGATATTTTGAACTATCGCTTAATACAAAGTTCCTCTTGTATATTTCTTGGCCCGGTGTATATTTCACATTTCGTGTTCGTGTACTGTATACCTTCGCACCTTTCTCGTTTGCACGTAAAATGCTTTCTTTAATTTTTTCGCGTATACACTGTAACTTGTTTTGTCTCGGAAGAGCCAATAGCTCGCCATCGTCAGCATGGCAGAGTTTCTTTACTAGATCATACCCGCTACCGTGTGTCATCATATTTATACCAAATAACGCAAAATATGGGGTCACACCACCGGTGGCTGAATGCACTGAACTTCTCAACGCACCAACGATGTCACTTAGATGAACATCCCAGTCACGTTGGTCATCTTTGAGATAAGATCTTATAGGTGCTAACAAAGTTCGATTAACTCGTTCTGAGGCGTTAGATTGTGGCGAATAATTTGCCGTTCAAAAGTGTCAGATACCATATTTTTCCAAAAGATTTTGAAAGTCTTTGGCTAAAAATTGTTTTCCATTGTCGGAATGGATTATCTGGGGTACTCCAAAACTATTAAATATATCGTTCCTAAGAAATTTTATTACGCTACTTGTACTAGCTGCTCTTAGTGGTTCCTTTCTCAAACACTCAGCTACTTCGTTTAACATGGTGACATGGGTCTTGAAATCGGGTGCTATAATTAATAAATCGTCTAGATACACAAAAACGTTGTCCCTGAGTCGTGCAGGAATAACCTTATCCATTAGGCGGCAAAGTCGTTGAGCTGTATTACACAACCCAAAAGGCATTACAGCAAACTGGTATAAGGGTCTCCCCGGTACAGCAAACGCAGTTTTCTCTGTACTCTATTTTTCCAGCGGTATCTGCCAGAATGCTTCTTTCAAGTCGACGCTACTAATAAAGTAGGTATTAGGCAAGCGACTGAGGAGCCCGTTGATATGTGGAAGAGGGTTAGTGTCCTTTTTGCTCAGCGCATCGACCCTACGTGAATCCAAGAAAAAACGATACTTGGTAGTACCGTCTTCACCTGGCTTCTTAATAAGGACAACCGGTGAGCACCAAGGACTCTCACTCTCTTCAATGACACCTAACTCCAGCATTCTGTCTATTTCCTTGTACAGTAGGATTTGTACCGCTGGGGAAACGGGGTAATGACGCTGCTTAACAGGTTCAGCGTTCCCGGTATCTATAACATGCTCCATAATGGAGGTTTTTCTAAGACCGTGACGGTCATAATCAAGGAATTTCAGCTTGACCGCCTCCAACTCTGATTTTTGTTCAAAAGATAATTGGTGGGAATCAGGGCTATCTAAATCTCCTGCTGGTTCGGAGATCGATGAAATTATATGGGGAGCGATTTGGAAAATCTTCCAAAAATCGACTTCTAAATACAATTCTTGTTCCTGATTCCGAACGAGATAGAAAATTATGTTTTGATTTAAATTATTGTAACTAACAGGTACTTGAATTTTTCCGACTATAGACTGATTTTTCCCGTCAGCTGTTCTAACACCTGCTTTATATGGAATAATATTTATTTTTGAAAATTTAACAAACTCTAAGCAACCTTTACCCAAAAAACTTACGCTAGCACCACTATCTTATAACCCAAGAATCTCTTTACCCGCTATTATTACTCGTGTATGTGGTCTGGGATCATTCTTCGTGTCTATAATTGTTGAAGCTATATTTTTTTTTATCTGCCTTCTTTTTTATATCGAATTCTGGCCTTTAAAATTCTTTTAGTAAGTATTGTGGGGTTGCTATTAAAAATTCGCTGCCTAGCTAAGTGATACTCTTGTAATCTAACATGCAATGGTCTAATCAACAGTAATTTTTTTTCTTTTTCCACAGCACTATTCGATCTAGCTAATATTTGTATTGGACCGTTTTCGCCCAGGTTTTTTAATGTTCTTTCGACTGCCATTGAGGGGTCTGGGTGGAACACGACTCCCCCTGGACACTTGGGGCATTTCGGAGTGATAACCCCGTTTTGCCACACCGATAACAAAAACAGGTTCCATGAAAGTGTGCCCTTGAGATTGGCAATTCCAACAAATCAGAGATTTTGGGTCAGAAACTGGTCGTGAAACTTTGGGTCGTGCACCAGTGTGTTGAAAAGCCGCCAGTTCTTCTTTTCTGATTTGCGCTTCATCCCATGCCATCTCCAACCGCATAACGAGCCGGCAGCCGATTTTGCCTTTGGCCTTTACGAACTTTGGGAGGGAACGCACTCTCGGCATCTTTACAAGCCAACCTCAGCTGGTCCAACGTGAAGATGGCCTGAGGATACACCAGCCGACTTATCCGCTCATTAAGGTTGCGCTTTAGGATGCGCACTAGGTCTAAATCGGGGATTGGTACCCTGAGCTGAGATATCATTTTGTTGACGCTCGAGAAAAATTCGTCACTGGACTCCCAGATGCCGTGCCGACGATCCATCATGTCCCTCATTATTTCATAATCGGACTTCGCATTCCAAAATTGGCGCATTAATGTGTCTCGTAGCATTGGCCAGTCTGGGCGATAATGAGATCGCTGGAACTGCCAATACCATTCGTGGGCGGCACCTGAGAGCAGGAGGTGAAAATCTCGTAAGATCTCAGCCCAAGGACAGAAGTACTGGCTTTGCAGCATCTCTAACCTGAAAATAAAATCTTCCACGGTGAGTTTTTCCGGGTTTCCCTCAACATTCAACCCCCACCTATCAATTTTTATCGTACTTCTACTATTTACAGGCTCAAATCCGCGTGGAAACTGTTGCTGAGTAAACCCACTGGAAAGATTTCGTTCTTGAGCCATGTCTTGGTGATTCGCCTGCTGATGATTCCCTCTGACTTCAGGTCTGGTATCCATGGATACCATCGGGTCGGTATTAACCCTGGGAATGACGTTTGGTACCGTCGATCCTGAAGCCGTTCCCAGCTGAGGTGGTCGCTATAGATTGGTGCCAGTTTGAGGAACTGGTCTTTGTGCCCTAATTGCACCACCAGACCGCCCCTGACGCTCCTCCGTTGCTGAGACAACAGTACGAGAGGTATTGTCTCGCATCTCCATCAATTCCACGATGCTGGACCTCAACTCTCTTTTCCACGACTCGGCAAGGGAGTGTAATGTTTTACTTACAAAAAAAAAGGAAAAGAACGAACAAGAAGAATGATTTAATAAGGGCATCTAGGCACTCATAATTTTTTATCCTTTTTGCTAGCTCGTCGGCTTTGGGGATGGATTTTTTCTATACCCATAAATCATACTCACTGTAAAAGTGTGTGAGTGCTTTCACAAAAATACGTGACAATTTAATTATTAATTTTTTTGATCAACCGGTCCATTCCACCATTTTACCCCCTTCTCCATTATTCACCATCCCATGGGACAAAAGCCAATCTTTAAATAATCATACTACTTTTCTTTACTTTAATTCAATAAATCATTTCGTTTTTTTTCATTAATAATCAATAACATTTCTTTTATTATTATTTTTCTTTTGTTTGTTTATATAAAGAAAACTTTCACTATTTTGGCTTCTCATTAATCAAAATTGAATTGAACGATTTTAAGAACCAGTATTTACAACATTGTTTTATTTTTATATTATATATATAATTATGCATAAATAATAATAACAAAAAAAACGGCAGCAAAATCGTTATGTTGCTACACATATTGCATAATAATTTTTACCACATCTGTATCTTAAACGAAAATAATAATATTTTGATAATGTTAACAATTCAAATTAAAAATGTGTGTGGTGGTGTACTCTCTAATAATAATCTAAATTGAATAAGGTTTCCATATAGTTTTTTTTTAGTTTTTTTTTTTTTTTTTTAGTTGGAATCACCAGGTATATAGAATTTTTAATTTTTTTGTTTTGTTTTATACGTAGTTTTTTTTTTTTTTTTGTTATTCTTTTACTTTATATATACAGATGAATCACCAGGTAAGTAGAATTTTTATTTTTTTTATAATATATATAGGTATCACTGGGTACGTAGTTTTTTTATTGTTCTTTTGCTTTATTATGTAGACGAATCACCAGGTAAGTATGTAGTTTTTTAAATTTTGTTTATTTAATATAAAGGTATCACTAGGTACATAGTTTTTTTTTATTATTCTTTTGCTTTATTATGTAGACGAATCACCAGGTAAGTATGTAGTTTTTTTAATTTTGTTTATTTAATATATAGGTATCACTGGGTACGTAGTTTTTTATTATTCTTTTGCTTGATATATATATACGTATCATCAGGTAAGTAGGATTTTTTTTGTCTAATATATAGGTATCATTGGGTACGTAGTTTTTTTTATTATTTTGCTTTATATATATATATATACAGGGTATCCCGCTACTCAACGTCAAGCGGGCACTGGTGGATAGGGTAGGTTATACCTGTATTGGAAAAAGAAAGAAAAAAAATCCATCTCGCTTGGATACGTAATAATTGCAATTATTTAAGAAAAATTATTCGTCAGTCGATTTCTTTTACTGGGGTTGCATAAAAGAAAAAGTTTATTTTAAACCAATTGAAAATAGAGCTGAACTACGCCAAAAAATTATTGCAGCAGGTGAAGCAATAAATGCAAGGAGTATTGGACATCTAGTGAACAGATCTTTTTTGCGGCGATGCAGAACCTGTATCCGTGCCGAGGGCAAACAATTTGAGCATTTGATTTAGTTTAATGAATGAAATACATACTTTCTTATTAAATTAAAAAAAAAATTGTGTAAAATACTTTCTTATTAAAAAAAAAAACAAAAAAAAAATATGCTCGAAAACGGTTTAAATGTTGGTATTAAAAAAAATTTAGTTTAATGAATGAAATACATACTTTCTTATTAAATTAAAAAAAAAATAGTGTAAAATACTTTCTTATTAAAAAAAAAAATATGCTCGAAAACGGTTTAAATGTTGGTAACATGTCAATGGCAGTATGAAGTAGCAAGTGTTGCACCATTTTGAAATCTTGATTAAACGCGCCAATTTTTAAAATAACTTGCCGTGGGTAGTATAGTGCATTTTTTTTTAAATATGAACTGTTAAAGTTAGCTTACAAAATTAGTTTGAACAATGACTCAGTCTAACATTATTCTTCTTACGCAACTAACAATATTTATTTTCAAATTTGTGATTGGGATCAATAGCATGGTTATTAAGGATTACGTAAAAAAAATAAAAACGGCAAAATTTGAAAATTTGTGACCACAATAAATAAAAATGTGGTCTAGGGTATCGATTTTCACTATTTTTCTTAAAATTGTAATTATTACGTAACCAAGCGAGATGGATTTTTTTTCTTTCTTTTTCCAATACAGGTAAGACCTACCCTATCAACCAGTGCCCGCTTGACGTTGAGTAGCGGGACACCCTGTTTATATACGTATCACCAGGTAAGTATAATTTTTTTATTTTTTTTTTTTTTGTTTAATATAGAGGTATCACTGGGTACGTAGTTTTTTTTTATTATTCTTTTGCTTTATATAAATAGACGAATCACCAGGTAAGTAGAATTTTTTTATTTAATAATAAGGACATGTACATATTTTTTATTGTAAATTTAAAATTTCACATCTTTAAGTTTTCAAAATCAGAAAGAAATTCAAAAAAAAAAGATAAATAACGCCAACGACTGTCTGTCTCAACAACACTTTTTATGCACGTCCGTATCTTTTCGATATGCCAAATAAAACTGTACTAATTTTTTTTTTAGACTTGGTAGCTTGGGTAGAAATTTTCAAGATTTTCGACCAATTTTTATCTTTAAAATAAGATTATTTCTTTGCCGGAATATTAAAGTTTGCGTTTCAATATATTTCACCAATATATGAATGGTTTTGATAAATAAATATAGTTCAATTAAAAATTAGATAGGTACGCTCTCACAAACTGAATTAATGACACGAGGAACAAAAAATATCGTGACTTCAGAATTTATTAGAGGAAAGTTAACAAATTAACGAATGAAATAGAAAAACATTTATTTGTCTCTCAAACTGTTAAAATGTTTAATAAATTATATTAGGTATTTTATAATAAAATAATTCAAATAACAGATGCGAGTCGTCAAACACCATCTTAAAACAAACGACCAACGAACACCAACGACTACCAATCTCTCGACGACTGACTGCTTTATCAAAAAAATATGTTCTAAGTCAACTTATCCTTCTGTGGATTGCATCATCTTTTAGGAATCTCATATCAACTATGCAAAAAAAAATTACAGTTGGTTACTCAAATGGGAACCAATCAACACTCACCATTGCGCGTCTGCAACAACTTACAACAGCAAAAATTTTATTTCGCAAATACGAAGAGGGGAGAATGACAGAAAACAAAATCATACGATCTTTTGTACCAGTCAAAAGAAAATATACATGGATGCAACAGTTCTTTTTTTTTTTTTTTTGGGGGGAATTAATAGGGTGTTGCTTTTTTTGTTTGGCCGTTTATTATTATTTTTTTGCTAATATTACAAAACAGATTTTTCTTCTGTGCGTAAGTAAGATGAAAAATCTGAAAATATAATTATTAAGATTAATTTAATAAAATTTCACCGAATATACTCGGATATCCTTAGCGTTAAAAATGCCAATTGTTTTTCCTTTCAGATCTTCGAGAATATAACTACAAGTGCCCATTTTCTTCTGAATTCTAGCTTTTAAAAATAAAGGTGCTAGTTTAGAGTTAAATCCCTGTTTAAAGTTACTTTGTGCAAAATTTCTTCTATAGACCTCTTGTCCTACTCTAAGCGATACCGGTCTTGCCCGAGTGTTATATTGTCTTGCATTTACGTCATAAGCCTTTCTTATTAAATCTTTTGCTTTTGCCCTTGTTTGAGCTAATAAATCTTCTCTTTCAACTGCTATATCGGGTGGTTTTATTAGATCGATTTGACGTAGAAGCTTGTAAGTGGGTGCATGAGTGACCATGTTTTGCCCGAAAAGCATAAAATATGGCGAATAACCTATGGAAACATGCTTTGAACTTCTTAACGACATGTTTATATGGCATAAATTCACATCCCACTCGCTTTGATCATTATCGATAAAAATTCTTATAGCTGCTATTACTGAGCGATTTACGCGCTCCGAAGCAATAGCTTGCGGACTATAAACTGCAGTTAACAGATGATTAATATCGTATCCGGATAGAAATGATTTGAATTCGTTAGATTTGAATTGGCTTCCGTTATCCGAAATAATCACTTCTGGAACGCCAAAAACTGAAAAGATTTCGTTCTGCATATATGCTACAATCGGCTTGGTGGTAAATTTTTTTAAAGGTAAAAGAAAATGGAATTTGGAAAAATGATCAAGAACAATCAAAAAACCAATGTGACCACTTTTTGATCTCGGAAATGGCCCGATTAAATCAACGTAAAGACGTTGGAAAGGACGTTCAGAAACACTTTGTGAACCCATTGGAGCTCTTAAAATTTGATTCGGATGTTTTGTCATTTTACAAACTTCACAAGCCTGAACATATGACCGGATTTGCGATGCCATTTTTGGCCAAAAAAAAAATCTGTTTAATCCGGTCGATGGTTTTACCCATACCACCATGAGCGGAAGTTGCTGACTCATGAGCTTGCCGAATGACGTCGTTCGTCAATCCTTTGGGAATCCAAAGTTTCCATGCACGCTTTTCTTGTAATTCATTTCCGGTATAGAATTCAACTCTTTTGTAAACGTATTTATCTATAATTTTAAGATCTGGTAGACTACTTTGATTTTCGGAGATATTTACTTTCAGGTCATTATATTCAGGGGAATCAAATTCCAACGAATCCAAATCTACTAAAGGTTCTACAATTTCAAGTTCTGAGACATCGTCTTCGTGAATACGTGAAAGTGCATCTGCAACTTTATTTTCAGAACTTTTCGATGTTGGATTTTAAAGTTGAAACCTTGTTTCAATGACCAACGACCTAGTCTACCACTCAGATCTTTTTGATCCATGAGCCATTTTAACGAAGAATGGTCAGTTATCACTGTAAATTCTAAACCTTCGATATAAGGTCTAAACTGTTTAATACTTAACACGGCTGCGAGGCATTCCTGTTCTGAGACACTATAATTTTTTTGATTTTTGTTCAGTTTCTTTGACCAATATGCCAAAGGAACTTCTAAACCATCTGGACCTTTTTTGGCTAAAACGCTTTCCACACCCCATTGGCTTGCGTCACAGTTGATAATAAATGGTTAACTATAGTCGGGTGTTCGCAGAACAGGTGAAGTAGTAAGCTTTGTTTTGATATTTTCCAAAGCTACTTGAGCTTCTGGTGACCATGTGAATGTTTTTGATTTCTTAAGAAGATCCGTTATTGGTCAGCAACAACTGGCGAAATTATCGATAAATTTTCGATACCAGCCGGCCATTCCCAAAAATCTACGAACTTGGCGGACTGATTTTGCCACTGGGTAATCAACAATTGATTGAACTTTGGAAGGATCAGTTTTTATTTCACCATTACCAATAACATGACCCAGATATATATCACTTCGTGAAGACAAAATTTACTTTTACTAATATTGATAGTAAGACCCGCTTTGCGTAAATGGTGAGCAACTAGCATGAGCAACTGTACGTGACTTTCGAAGTCATCGGAAAGTATCAATAAATCATCGATGTATACTTTAACTCTATTACGGAGTTCCGGCGGAATAACTTTTCCCATCAGGTGGACAATTGCTTGTGCTGCATTTGTGAGACCAAAAGGTACCACAACAAAATGCATCAGTGGACGACCAGGAACTGTGAAAGCTGTTTTCAAACGAGACGCTGGATCGAGTGGAATTTGCCAGAAGGCGTCTTTAAGGTCTAAACTTGACTGAAGCAGGTGGTAATCTACTAAATGTAGCTTCTATTTGTTGTATGGGATGTGCGTCTTTGACTGTTACTGAATTAAACTTTCTCGAATCGAGACATTCCCTCACTTTTCCTGGCTTACGAATCAAAATCATTGGGGAACTCCAGGGACTATTTGATTCTTCAATCACGCTTAGGGCTAACATCCTATCAATTTCTTCGTATAGAAGTTTTTCGATTGCCGGTGATATTGGGTAATACCTGTTTAATAGGCTTGGCGTTGCCCGTGTCGATCGTGTGCTCTATCAAAGAAGTTCTTCCTAAACCTTCCTTTTCGAATGACGGAAAAATTAGTTTTACAACGTCAAGCTGTTGTTGTTGGGAAGGTGATAGTGAAGTCAGGTGAAAATGAGTCATTGTCAGACGGTAGAATTTCGGATATTATTTTTGGAAATATTTCCGGAGCTAAATCAAAAGTGCGCCAAAAATCGGCTCCTTAATATAAACTTTGGCTAAGAGTTGGTTAAATAATTTTATAGGTTTCGAAACGCCACGATAACACATGTCTACAGAAAACGTTCCCTTAACGGTTTGTTGAAAACCATCTGCAGTTTTGACAATGGAATTAAATCGACTGAGTTTCGGATAACTTTCGAGAATTTCTTTCGCTAACTCTCCCCCAACGCAACTAATAGACGCACCTGAATCTAACAAATCTTCTACTTTATTTCCGAGAAACGATACAATAACATATGGTCGAACGTCTTTAAATCTAAAGTTGATGGAACTGAGAGAAAAATTCAAACATTTACGATTTTTCCTAACAAGTTTCCAAAACTGACGAAGACGTTTTGTGGATCGTTTAGTTTTAACAACTGGAGTCAATGCTTGGTTTTCAGAAACCAAAATTCTACGTCGAGCTTCTTCATATTCGCGTAATCGAACATGGTTGATATTGCTTTTTTTTTTGATGACTCATCAGCTACAGATTGTGATCGGTCAGATTGTGATGGTTTTAGAATATTGAAGTTATTTTCATTTGAATTTATCTTAGGCGAGGAGATTATATCAGAGGCAATGTTCTTGTGTGTTTCTATGTTGTCGAATATACTTAATTTATCAGGTGGGATTGGTTTTTATCTTTCTTGATCGCCGGCCGAGATGACGGGTGAGAATTTGCGATCCGATTCGCACCCTGCCTTTGGTTTAAATTCTGCTGACATGTTCGACAGGTTTATAAACGTTTGGGACACCACATCCATAACAGAAAACTTTACGGATACTATTAGTGCAATTGTCCCATCGGTGACCTTCCTCATCACAATTCCAGCATGAGATGAGATTCGTGATATAGCACAATTTGATTCAATATTATTTTCTGTTTCATTTGTTATCGGAGGAATTTGAGAGTTGTCTACGGGAATTAAATGACTTGAAGATTCTACCGCGGAAATTTGTCGACGATTATGTTTGGCGGTGTTATTTATTCAGATTTCGGGATGGAGTTCTATATTGTGAACGATATGATTGGTTGACTTGGGAAATTTCTTGGCTGAATACCTTACGTAATTCAGCAACAGTTTGAATAGGAATATGAAGAGTTCGAGACGCAAATCTTGACGAAGATATCTGATCAATATTTCAACTAATTCTGATTCAGGAAGTGGCATTCGGAGACTATCGGTGAGTTTGAGCACTGAATCGTAAAATTCATCAAATTTCTCTTTTTCTTTTTGTTTCCTACACCGTATGAGCATGTCTTTGAAATCGCCACGTAAAGCATTAACTAGAATATCCCAAGTGAAATACCTGTTATGTTTATGAAATCTCCAAAACCACTCTCTACCTTTTCCTTCAAATAAAATTTGAGCATTTTAACATAATAGATCGTAATCACCGTTGAGGTTTTCAAGAGTTAGCATTTGAATTCTATAAATAAAATCTTCTACCGGTATACTGGAATCTAAACCCTCATATTTAACTGGCCGACTCGAAATAATATTTGCAATTTTTACTGCGGCTGAAATGCCTGAAACATCAACTCGTGACGGATTTTGTTGCTGATTCTGGGCGGGTATTGCGCGTTCAAGCATTACATTCTCTTGAGGCCATTGTATAAAATCAGGATTTGGGGTGTTTCTAGGATTGGTTGGGGGACCCCTACTGGCTGTTCCAACATTAATGTTAGCCAACGCAGTTGTCACGTTGTTTTCTATCACTTGGGATAGACGTGCGAGCAATTCGTCTTGACGTGCATCAATTGACAAAGTGATCAGTCGCTGAACCTGATCCTGGGATTCTACCCCGATTCCAGCCTCATTCATTTGCTCTGAATCTACCCTTTGCTGCCCTAAACTGACCCGATCCCAACGATTTTCTTCAGGACCCGATCCCAATTGTTGATTATTGCGTGGGTGCCGCAATGGGTCTTGTCTATTACGGTGACGACACCTATAACTACGATTAGAACTATCCCCTAGTTGATCAAAAAGTATATCAGGTTGATCCTGAGTTAGTGACCTAGTGTTAGGCCGATTTGTTTTCGTTTTAGGAATTGCACCCTGAACCGTTAAACCAGCTGCACTAGCAGATGATGTTGACATTCTTGGAGGTGGCTGAGTGTATGTGGGTGGGATCACCCGAGAAGAGTTTGTTATATCCCTTCTACAAGAATTGCAAGTAGTCGCTGTTGTTAGCCATTGCGTCAAGGAGTCATTGTGGAAAAGATGCTCACATATGGTGATTACATTTTCAGTTGAATTAAAAATAACATTTTGACAAATCGCACAGACTTCTTGAGCCTGTTTACCAACATCAAGTGAATGGACGTTATCAAAGCTATGGCAGAGTGGCATTTTTTTTTTTTTTTTTTTTACAAAAGTATGAGAAAATATAATTAAGATTATCAAGGATAACAAAATTTTAACCTAAAAAAATTTATTTTGAATTAATAATTATGAAAATATCCAAATACAAAATTACTTATATTTAATGGAAATTATTACTCATATTATAACTCGCATGTACATATTGCCTACATATGTATGTATATATCATTTATTATTTTTATATATTTTTCTTTTTTTTTATTCATATTAATTGGTCCCATGAAAAACGGAGAAATAATAGAAAAAAGGTAACGACTTAAATGGTGATCTTAAAGGTCATTACCTTTAAGATCACCATTTAAGTCGTTACCTTTTTTCTATTATTTCTTGACTCGGAAAAACAAAAATGATTGAAATTTATTAAGTTATTGAATTTGTTGAGAAAGTCCATTGGTCAGAGTTCCAAATTGATTCAGAATTCTGCAATTCCAAATGGTTATCAACAAAGACAAAAAAAAATTGGTACAATATTTGAACTTCTATTTTTGGTTTTATTGAAAGACAACCTTCGAAATAAAAATTTCCAAAAATGAAATCAAAAATGTAATTTAAGATAAAACGCAAATGCTATTGTAATCTACTGACTATTGAATTTAAATGGAGCACGAACGAAATAACTTATTTGGGCCAGATGTTAAATGGCTTTAAAAAAATCTGATTTTTATTTTATTGAGTTAGAACACGATCATGCCCCACGTTGGGCGATAAATTATGTAATGTTTTACTTACAAAAAGAAAGGAAAAGAACGAACAAGAAGAATGATTTAATAAGGGCATCTAGGCACTCATAATTTTTTATCCTTTTTTTTATTTAAAACAAAAAAATAATATAGACTACGTTAATTTTACAATTGGAATGGAAATCGCAAGAAAGCATATTCAATTAAATAGTCCCTAACACTAACAATTAAAACCTAAAATCAGATATTCAATATAAAGAATTTAAGCCGGGTATATGTATTTAGGCAACAATGAAAGAAATTATAACGTACCAACGAAAAAATATCACCCGTAAACTAGCCTAATATCACAAATTATCACCCGATTAGAAATTTTTGAAGTTGAAATAAATAAACGTAGCGAAATATTTAGATACTCTAAGATGAGGTCAGATTTTAATCAAGTCTCACAAACATCAAAGAAAACAATAAATATAATTCTGTCCAATTAAATGACATAAATACGAACATCAGTATGAAGTAACATAATAAAAAATCTTCAACACTACGATTTTTCTTCTAGGAGGCCTATTTTCTATAATTTATTACCTACAAAAAAATTTATTATCACAATTTTACAGAAAACAAATTATGACATACTACTAAATGAATTTGAATGTAGCTACCATGAAAATTTATTTGGGGGTATATTTATATATAATTTTTCTTTTTTGTTTTTTTTTTATCCAAACCAATCGTTCCATCAACCCTGAACACCCATAGCCTATTGGGAATGCAATTGATAGGCCTTCCACAAAGGTTTATCTTACTTAACTTTACCGCGTAACACCTACCTAAAAGGAGCTCGCTTTAGGTATGTCTATCCCACAAAAAAATATTATAGGTTTTACCGCTTTACCTCTGGGGGGGGGGGAATTCAAGATCGTGACCGAAAAGTAAGTATAACTTCAACTAATCTATTCAACAAAAATCGTAAGATTGGCTACTTTCAATTTCATTTCACATAAAATATATTTGTTATAAACTTAACCTAATTTAAATTAACTGCCATCAAAAAAAACTACGATAAAATCACCACGGGAGCAGTTGGTTTCGACTCGCACTAGTTCGAAGTCCAAAAAAATAACCAGATTTGCATTTGTAGGGTTTGCCAGTAGGTTGTTGTCAGCGCTAATTAAATGTTTTGCTCTCTGAGTAGGTAGGGTAGAGCTAATCTTAACTCGAGATATCTATCTCTGGCGGCAGGGCAGTTTTGCTCAGTTTAGATTTTACGAGCAATTGGGTTTAGATTTAATAGCCCAAAATCTTATGGCTTTTAATATATATAAAATTTTGATAACAAGGGTATACTTGCGGGAGTTTCTTGTACGAGAGCGTTGGTGAAATCACGTAGGTTCTTCTTCCGTATTTTGCTATTTTGGATTATTTTGTAGAAACTCACTAGCGCCAAGCACTCAAAAAAATATGGCGGTTCCGACGCACTTCGCACTAACCTATACAAATATTCTTTTTAGAATTACTATATCACAAACTGATGAATAAAACTCACCCTTATTTAGTTTAAATATTAAAAAGAATTCACTAGATTTTTTTTCTCTCTTTTTGTTTTGCCGTATCCAGTCAGTAGGAAGAAGTGCGGTTGGGTCTGGGAACCAAATTATGTAAATTTTAATCTGATAAGAAGTAAAGAGAATGAAACGGTGTGTTAGTGGTGATGGTTTTATGAATTAATTAGTTTTATTACACTGATTAGAAGGTGACCCTTCTTTGAGTGGGAAATCAAAGTGTTTTTATTTCTTATTGATTTTTTTTATTTTAAGGATGTTGTGTGTGAATGGATTTTTGGTGGTTGCTGCTCAGGTAAGTCGAATAGAAAAGATAAAATTTTCGATTTTTACCTTAAGGATGTTGTGTGTGAATGAATTTTTCTACGTTAGTAGGATTTGAAAATTTGAACATGTAACGGAATTTTTGGTTGTAAGTGAATTGGTGGTTGTTTTTTTTTTTTTTGTTTGTATAGGGTTTGTGCCTGATAAGAATCGTTATGTAAATTACGTGCGTTGAAGAATAAAAGAACGATACAAATGAGCAAATTCAAATCTGACAAGGTACGGTTGGATTTTTTTTTAAATAATCAAACGGTCATTTCTTAGATGTGTATTTTGAAAAAGAAGGTGAAGTGAGTATGGTGGTGGTTTGTTTGATTGTTTGTTGTTGTTGATAGGGTTTGTGACTTGTGAGTATCGCTATGTGTATTATTTCCTTTGCATGGGGGAAGTACAATACAAAACACAACAATAAGACAAATGTATTGAAGGAAAATTGATGATTGATGTTATGAAGTGTTTCGTAATGATTTTGTATATCGTGGACGTGATTTTTTATCGGATGATATGTGAAGTAAAATGTACACTCTTAGGATGAATTGTTATGAATATCATGATAATGTTTAGCAGAAAGCATGTTGAGTAAAGCAGAAATTGAAGATTTTATGTAGGAGGATTTTGATTTCAAATCTAAGAAAGGAGCTGTTGAATTTTATTACAGTGTAATTGACATTTCTTAAATTTAAAATGAAGTGAGCCATGCGGTGATAGAAATTGGGGTTGGTTTTAATTTAGTAATTTTTTTATTGGGGTTTGTGCCTTGTGTCTGTGTATCAGGAGTATATCGGGGGAAGTAGAATAGAAAAACGTTACAAGGGCGAACAAAGACCTTGTTTGAAAATTTAAAATAATTCATTTTGACCCCAATTTGACATTTTTAATAAAAACGTACATTACGTTAACAACCTTATTTACATTAAAAAAACCCCAAAACGTAAATTACGTTTAAAACATGATTTACGTTTAAAGCCCAAAACGTAAATTACGTTTATAACATCATTTACGTTTAAAACCCAAAAACGTAAATTACGTTTACAACGTGATTTACGTTTAAAACCCCAAAACGTAAATTACGTTTATAACATCATTTACGTTTAAAACCCAAAACGTAATTTTCTTGTATTAGGTACCCCATTAGCTTAAATGATAATAAGGGTAACAATTGTTTTCATGTTCATGTTTAAGTTTTTACTCAATTAACATGAACAAGAACATTCTTAATTTATGTACGAAAATTTGTATACGAAAATTGAGAGGGATACTTCTATAAAAAGGAAGATATGTGTTTATGATGAGCACAGTTGGTTTCAAGAAGCTATCAAGAGAAAACATTATTCTTCATCGTCTTCATCATGCATTTCGAGGAAGTGGAATATTCAATGTTTACCCTGGATGATTTTGCTGTGAGAGAGGCAAACTCAATAAACGAGAACACAGTTTTCAAGCCAACGAAAAAACTGTCTGATTTGCAAATGAATTTTAGATATAATATTTTTTCATTACAAGAAGTAAAAACACGGTGGGGCGATCGGATTGTAGCAGATCTTGGAGAATATAAGGTAAGTTTTTTTATTATTATTTATTTTTATTATTAATTAAGTTATTTACAGGTTTTTTTACCGGCCAGATATTCAAATCTTTCAACAAGCAGCATAGCAGCAATTGGTGGAGGAGGATATGTCTTTGAAATAACTAGACAAGTTGGAGCAGCGTATGGACTTAAATTTATGAAAATGAAATAACGTGTAATGTTTTTGTATATAATAACAAACTTAGAAAAATGTGAACATGTCATAAAAATAAAATTACAAATTCCAATGTTTTAAAAAATCATTGGAATTTAATACTGCCAACATAGTATTTGCATATTACAGTGCAAATACTATGAGGACAGAAGAACGAGTTATTTTCTTAAAATGGCATTCAGAACATCAAAATGATTATTTTGATATGAAGCACGAGCTTGTAGAATACTGCAAGAGTGATGTAAAAATTTTGACGGGGGCTTGCTTGCAATTTAGAAAATTGTTTCTTACGCAATGTAACGTTGAACCATTTTTAGAATCGGTAACGATTGCTTCAGCATGCAATCTTTTATATAGGCGCAACTTTCTTAAGCCAAACACCATCGGGTTAATACCCAAAAAAGGATACAGATGCATTGACAACCAGTCACCAGAAGCAATCAAGTGGATGATTTGGGAAGAACGGCAAAGGAACATAAATATCAAACATTCGTATAAAGGCAAAGAGGTAGTTATCAACGGAGTAAAAGTTGATGGTTTTTGTGAAGAAACTAAACAGATATTTGAATTTAATGGATGTTATTACCATGGTCACCCTCTCTGTTTGAAGCACAAACGCGATGAGCCTCTACACGAAAACGAAAATGATACATTAAATCAGAGGTATGAAAGAACTATTGCTAAAACTGACAGATTGAAAAATTTCAACTACGAGGTCATTGAAATGTGGTCTTGTATTTTTCAAG
Source organism: Baccha elongata (assembly GCA_951217065.1). Classification (NCBI taxonomy): domain Eukaryota; kingdom Metazoa; phylum Arthropoda; class Insecta; order Diptera; family Syrphidae; genus Baccha; species Baccha elongata. The sequence goes on from CATNUY010000188.1 coordinate 428,919, forward strand.
CTCATCTTAAATCATTTGATAAAGAACAACTAAATTTCTTAAACACCCATCAACTGATTCAAAGTATGGTGGACGAACCGGTAACACTGTAAGTTTATACAAATGTAAGAAAGGCGAACAAATCAAATACATAGATGTATGTTCTCTATACCCTTGGGTTTGCAAGAACGGAAAATTCCCAATTGGTCATCCTAAAATTCACATTACTGGCGATGCAATCTGTTCAACAACGAAATTGGATGGGGTAAATGGACTCGTCAAGTGTAAAATTTTACCTCCTGAAAACCTGCTGCATCCTGTATTGCCAATGAAACAAAATGACAAGCTCATGTTTTCATTGTGTAGATGCTGTAGTGATGAAAAAAAACAACGAGCGATTGTGTACTCATACTGATGAGCAAAGAGCAATGGTCGGGACTTGGGTAATTGACGAGGTCCTTAAAGCTGTTGAAAAAGACTACATCATACTTAACATTTTTGAAATATGGGAATATAATGTAGTCCAATACAACCCAGACAGAAATTCTGATGGCGGACTGTTTACATCTATGATGAACAAGTTCTTAAAAATCAAACAAGAAGCATCTGGATGGCCAGCAGAATGTAGCTCTCAACAAGAAAAAGAGAAATATATTTCTGATTTTCTTGAAAAAGAAAATATTCAGATGGAATTTGCAGAAATATGTGTGAATCCAGGAAAGAGGTCACTTGCAAAGCTGATATTGAACTCATTTTGGGGAAAATTTGGACAACGTGAAAATCAACTTCAAACTGTCGTTCTGAATAACCCTTCAACTTTATTTCATCTGCTTACGCATCCATCGATTGAAGTACTTCATATTCTCCCCATAAATGAAGAAAACGTTGTCACTAACTTCGAGATGAAAGAAGAAGCAATCGATTCTTTATCGACAGTAAATGTTTGTGTTGCTGCTTATACGACTGCTTTAGCTCGACTTAAACTGTATAGCTACCTGGAGAGGTTAGAGGAAAGAGTTCTTTATTACGATACTGATTCGGTGATATATGTAAGTCGACAGGGGGAATTCGATCCTCCTACTGGACAATTCATCGGTGATATGACTAACGAATTAGAAATGTATGGCAGTGGAAGTTATAACAGAATTCGTCAGTGGAGGGCCTAAAAACTATGCCTTTAAAGTGCTCAGTACAAAAGACAAGATAGAACACGTTGTCTGCAAAGTGAAAGGAATTTTTCTCAATCATGAATCATCGCAAATAATCAACTTTGATTCCACTAAAAATGCTGTTTTAAATTCGTCTTCTTCCTCAGATAGTGAAAGCATTATTATTAAATCTAATAATATTCGGCTTACAAAAGACCGTCAAGTGCTTACCATACCAGAAGAGAAAACCTACAAAGTCAAATCGGAAAAACGTCGTTTTCTTGAAGATCATAGCTCTTTACCGTATGGATTTAAAAGACAACGTTGTCTTTCAACAACTTCTGTTTAAAATTATGAAATAAAAAAAATTATTTAAAATTGTTGTACTTTTTTTTATTTGAAACAATTTTTTTGTTACATTGAATGCTTTTTTTTTTGCTTCACTTGTTTTTAGGAAAATTGTTGGGGTCTTTTAAATTTTCTGTTAAGCTTCCCCCAAACTTTAAACAATTCTGGTGACTCCTTGATCAAGTGGATTATATTCAATTATACGATCATGTAGCATAAGACAGTAAGCTGAAGTGTTTACAGGAATGTTTTGTGATGTTTTCATCTCCAAACGTATATCGATGGGGCCTGTTTTCATAGTTTCGTTTTGATGTCTGCAGTCAATAACGAAAATTGGAGCGCGTGATTTAAATAGATCCCAAGAAAGCAGAGGCTCACTGATGGTTTTATTGTAGTAAGTTTTTTGAAAATCAGTGTACATTTTGTAAAACAAACTATATCTATTTTTATCAAAAGAAACATTGAGATCTTCATGTGGATAAACATCAGAGTTAAGATATACTTTTAAGTCTGTTAGATTACAATGATCAAACGTTGTAGGATCAGCAGATAGTTTTTTATTTTTCTCAGTTTGCAGCGCAAAGACAATATATCTAGGTTTTTCAATTTGTGTTGTTGTCTTTACATTCCATATGTGATGGTCAGAGGTTGGCAGCATAGGGTATTCATAAAGATCCCAGTTTCGGAAAGCAATTTTCATAGCATTGTTTTTATTTATAGATTTGTATAAATTCAATTTCATAGAGTCTGATAATGTCACGTGTGGTACTTTCCATTGTACCTTATGAAGTTGTACTTGTACTTTTTCATCTGTTTGTGAGATTAGAGCGTTTTCATCCATTCTGGCTCGAGTTATAATAAGATCATGTCGAGCGTTGGGAATAATTTTTTTATAATCTTCAGCGAACCCCAAAAGGCTATTTAATGGTATACAGTAATTAAAATAATATGGCTTTAAAATATTAATAGGAGAATCAGGAGACCAGGTGACCAGGATGCATTTAAAAGCATGTCACTCTCATTTTTAGTTAAAGATAAATAGTTTTTGAGCGTTGAAGTAATTCCAACATTTCGATTGCAGTCAATTTCCTTCCCGTTGAGTTCATAACGTATTTCATCAAACAGAAAAGACATTGCAATGTTTGTTAGTTTTGTGTTAACTATTTCTCTTACGTCGTCTTTTCCAGCTGTCGTCGATAATGAGCCTTCAACATATAAAAAACTTTCTGAAGGAAGGACATTAAGATTTTGATGTTGTATACAAATCTGTATGATGTCATTTCTCTCAAAATTGTTTTGATATGATGAATAAGTATGATATTGATATTTAGAAATGCTTTCATTGATTTCAGGTTCTTGAAAAATGTTTAACATATTTTGGTTTTAATGTTTTAGAGTGTATCCTAATGATAATAAATAGTCCTGATTATGTTTTGTAAGATGATGACGATGACGTGTTACCACATCTGAGTTTGAAGATTGATTGAGCAAACTAGTATTTTTAACACTGCTTTTATAAGAAGTTGAGTCAGTTATATTTCCATACACAATCATTATTCTGGTTGTAAATGTATTCGAACCGTTATTTTTTCTCCTCTGAAATTAATGTCTTTACCGTCTTGATCGACGAACTTTAAGCACAACGATGTTATTCGTTTGACGTTCACAGGTAAATAAATAACATTCCTTGGAACTTCTATGATTTTATAGCCAGGACTTACTTTAACTGCAAATTCATGTAAAATGTGTGCGGATTGATTATTTACATACGCTCCATCTATTATATTACATTCAACGCGAATGGCATTAACTCTATTTATGTCAACGTAAAGATCCGATTCATGTAATAAGTTTGACTTCAACAATTTCTTACTAAACCCTACACATTTCAGAGTGTTGTTATTTGCCTTTATTTTAATTTCACTTTTTCTTATTGCACTTTTCTTTTTTTTGTTAATTTCAACAAGTTTTTTTTGTATTAAATTATTTATATCTTCTATCTCATATGAACCTATAGGAAACGAAATAACACTATCACCTATATGCAGCAAGTTATTAAACTCATCCACATTTGGTATAGAGTTATATGTTTGGAAATCTATGAGTCCGCACACATAATTAGATTTCAATACAATTGGAGGGAAATACTCAGCATTAAGAATAGATTCATTGCCACTTAAAGTTAGTGTTAACGACATGTTGATTAAAAGACGAATGGCACAATTTAGACTTTTCCACATCATTTTATTCATTTCTTATTTTCAGTTTTGAAAACATTTTTACATTGTTCTAATAAAAACCTTAAGCATAAATGTCCGCATATAAATGTATCAAAGACTTGTTCTTGAATATAATTATAATTTATTTTATTACCAAGATAGCTAATTACTTCAGTTGGCGGTCTTAAATTTCCAAAACTATCAAAATGTTTTACAATACTATTTTTATTATTTCTTATATATGCCACCCAATGAGTTCCAGTGCCAGCTTCACGATCCAAATTTATAACACCACATTCTCTACCCATTGGTGCTTTTGGTAATGAGTCTCTCATAAAAACTCCTCTAAAATATTGTAAGTGTTTCTTTCCAAATCGTTCAATGTCGAAATTGTTTAAGGGTCGATTGGGTAGCAGTTCAATTAGTTTTTTGGGGTACATGTGTTTAGGAAAAGACCAAGGCCATTTTTATATGGTTGTAAATATAACCCATTTCCTTGAATAGCAACTGCTTCCATAGACTTATTATGCCGTTTGTTTTCTTCAAGCAGTATTTTAGCAGCTCGTACATCATTCAGAGCTTTTGCGACACCAGCTGCTCCACCCGTTAAAGATCCAACAGCCGATAAACCAGCTAGAATCGGAGCTAGAAGTGGTAGAAAACCACCACTTTTTGGAAGTGGAATTATCCTCGGTGTTTGAATATGTTGTTTTTTCTTGTTTTTGAAAACATTTTTTGCAGCCTTCACAGCAATATTTGCTATAGATGTTGTACCACAACAATTGATATTGTTTTTAATTGCGTTCCTTGCTTCGCTTATGGCCTTCTTGAACAAATTTTTCTTGCAAACCTTTTTTGTCTTTGTTTTATTAGTTCTTTTAGTTTCAGTTTTAGTTCTTTTACTACCCAACCCAAACTTCGTTTTTGCTTTCATCATGTTGGTGACTAAGAGTCCGCTTAGTTTTTCAGAGGCTGATGAGTCACTTGTTTTGAATCTTTTCCACGCCTTATCGGTAAGAACTTTATCGGCAGAGTGTCGATCCGACAGAGAACTACTTTTAGAATATGCAATATCGTGTAGGCGACAAGCCTCGTCCAGTTGATTGATCCCTTTATCACCCCTTCTTAAACGTTTTTCTAATTTCGTTCCGGGACCACAGTAATTATAGGAGGGAATATGTAGTTCAAACGGTAGTTTGTCGATAATTTTATTCAAAAGCCCTTCTCCTTCAATTGATTTTCTTTTCTTATGACACTGATTTTGAGTATTATGATCAATCATATTATGGTAAACGTACCTTCTTAGTTGAGGTTTGAAACATGTATGAAAGCAAGTATATAAAAACGAAATGTTTTATTAAGAAAGCTGTTAGTTGTCATTATGCGCTTCGTAAAGCAGTCAGAAGTCATCAAAGTAAAAAATTTTGATTCGAATATAAAAGTCAAAAGAAAGCATGGAACATTGTTTCCAAACAGTATTCGAGGAATTATCGTAGGACCATCAAACTGCGGAAAAACAAATGTAATGCTAAGCATTCTCCTTGATCCTAACGGATTGAAGTTTGAAAATATTTATATTTATTCCAAATCCTTACATCAACCCAAATATCAGTATCTGAAAAAGCTGATTACATCCATCAAAGGGATGGAATACAATGAGTTTTCAAACAATTGTGAGATAATGTCTCCATCGGAGGCTAAAAATAACTCAATATTTATATTTGATGATGTAGCATGTCAGAAACAAAATAACATAAGAGATTATTTTTGCATGGGTCGACACAATGGGGTTGACAGTTTTTATTTATGTCAGTCCTATACCCATATACCGAAACATTTAATTAGAGACAATGCTAATTTTATCACTCTTTTCAAATAAGATGAATTGAATTTGAAGCATGTTTACAAAGATCATATAAACTCGGATATGACATTTAATCAATTTAAAGAGTTGTGTTCACACTGTTGGGCAGATAATTTTGGTTTTCTGGTTATAGACAAGGAAAGCAGTATTGAAAAAGGACGTTACAAAAACAGTTTCAATAAAATTGCAATACTATAAATATACATTTATTATTTAAAAACAATACATTCTGACAACAACACTGTTTGGGGGAGCTTGTTCTTCATTATAATCGAACAAAAAAAAAAAAAAAAAAAAAAAACGTAATTTACTTTTTTTTCACTGCTGTCTCAAATTTTGTAAGCACAAAAATAAAATAAAAATGAATGAAACGGTTTTAACTGAACTAGTTAAAACCAAAAATGTTCTTCGAAAAAAATATTTACAACTAAAAACTGGAAACATGATGATGGGGGCTGTGTTGGAAAATACTTTCAAGCCCATTGTTGAGCCCTTGAAAAAATTGGTTGAAAATGTTGATAAAGTAAAACTACAAAGTAAGGACTATTCGCATGGAATTGTTTACAAGGAAGACCCGCAGCAGAAGTATGACATTAAAACGCCTAAGCGTTCTAAGCTACAATTCAAATCTTTTGATGAAAACGATGAAGAAGAAAAAGATAACGAAGGAATAGGATCACCAACACTAGAAATGAATAGTGTAGATAATTCTTTTTTGTTCAGTACACCAAAAAACTTAGAAATCCCAAATAAAACATCTTCTTTTGATCAAAAAATATTGTCAGAGTCTAATCGTGATACAACATATGGTCCATATTTTGATGCAAATACACATACCATAAAAATGGGGAGATGCAGTTTTGCGATGAATGATCATGATATTATAATTGGCGACGAAACTTTCACTCGAACTCCTGGCCTCATTGAATTAATGCTTAAGAAAAATCCACGTAAACAAAAATATACTAATGATGACTTAGAACAATATGGGAAAATCTTACATAAAACTAATGCACATAGAATTAATCACGACAGTTCATCTCGAATCAAGGCCAATAGAGGTGTAAAATATACTCACATAATTAAGGAACTTATTGACAGGCTTAAAAATGAAAACGGAAAAATAGGCAAATCTTATTCTGATATTACTGAGATGAAATATACAAATAAAAATATTGGATATGTGTACTGGAATGATCCTAATGAACTTGTTAGTCGACTTCGACTTTTAATGGCATCCAAAAACGCTGGAAACAACAACCATCAGAATGAAATCAATTCTATTATTGAAGAACTAAAGGAGTCCAATATTATATATTAGCATTATTTAAAAGCCAAATCCTTTACATATAAGCAATGAACGTTGACAAGTTCGGTAGGAACTCCAACACTTTTTTAAAAACCAGAAGCCTTGTTGGTCCTCCAGGAATAGGATTTAAACTTCTACCGTCTGGTGATTTTGATATGGATGGTAAATATATAAACAATATTGGTAAAAAACCCGAGTACTCACACCAGGCCGCCCCCAAAGGATATGTTGATGGACAAATAACCCTAAAGGAAGCAAGTGTTAGAAAGCACATCGATTCCTCTTCGGAAGAAATCTTAAGAACTATAAATAATGAAGTTAGTATACTTAGAAATCACATAGACTCTTCTTTAAAGGAAGCACTAACAACTATGAAGCAGGAAAATATAAACTTACAATCACTTTCGAGAGAACCTTTAGATTTTACGAATGATGCTACTAAAAAGTATGTTAACGAACAAATAAAAAATAAGATTGAAAAGTTCATTGAGCGGCGTATTTTATATCCGACAGCAACACCATTGGTAGATCGCAAGTAAAGTCTTACTAATTAGTAACCAAACAAAGCTGAAGCCGAAAAGATCTTTAAAATGGACTCCGGACTTATATTAAAAAACATTCGTGATTTTTTAAAATTGAAAGGCCATTCAATATTAGAAGAACACTACGAAGAGTTTTTAAATTGTATATCTTTGCTTAAAAACTTTGAAAATACAACCTACATTGAAACAATTCATGGACATCACTACTCTAATTGTTGCTGGTCATCCAACCATTGTAAACAAGGACCAGACACTTGTGCCTGTTACATTATAGAAAAACGTTTAGTTAGAATTAAGAAACTGATGTTATTTTTATAATTGCAATAAAAAAAAATTAAAAAAAAAACATATAAGTCTTCATTTTTTATTAAACTGAATTCACTCTTTGTAAATATGAGTAAGCGAAAGGTTGTCGAAGAGTTGCATAAGACTGCACGTAGAAATTTTAAACGTCGTCATGTTATTATCAAGGGGTATGATGATTTATGGCAAGCTGATTTGGTTGAAATGATACCTTATAGTGAACAAAACAAAGGTTTCAATTATTTAATGACAGTCATTGATGTCTTTTCCAAATTTGCATGGGTCATACCAATGAAAAACAAAAAAGGTATAACTATTTCAAAAGGAATGGAAGAAATATTTCTCTATTCTTCTAGGATTCCTAAAAATTTACAAACGGACGATGGAAAAGAATTTTTCAATTCAAACTTCAAAACCTTGATGGAAAAATATAAAATTAACCATTACTCTACATTTAGTTCATTAAAGGCTTCAATTGTTGAGAGATTTAATAGAACTTTCAAAGATAAAATGTGGAAAGAATTTAGTTTCAATGGCAGTTATAAGTGGATAAATATTTACAAAGAAATACTGCATGAATACAATCACTCTTTTCATCGAACCATTAAATGTAAACCTGCAGATGTTAACAAACAAAATTCAAAGTCGCTATTACCAATTTTCAAAACCAAGAAAGAAAAACTAAGCAAACAAAAATTTAAAGTTGGTGACAAAGTAAGAATCAGCAAGTACAAACATGCATTTGAAAAAGGTTATACACCCAATTGGACTACTGAGGTTTTTAAAATAAGAAAAGTCCAATTAACAAAACCAGTCACATATCTTCTTGAAGACTACCAAGGGAAACCAGTTCAAGGTGGTTTTTACGAACCTGAACTGATGAAAACTAGATGCGCAGATGTATTCCTAGTTGAAAAAGTTTTACAAGCGAGCGGAAATAAAGTTTTAGTGAAATGGTTGGGATTCTCTCCAGAACATAACTCTTGGATCAATAAAAACGAAATTCTGTAAAATAAAAAATAAATTTGATTTTTTAAAACATTGGAATTTGTAATTTTATTTTTATGACATGTTCACATTTTTCTAAGTTTGTTATTATACAGGGTGAGTCATGAGCAATGCGACAAAATGCTAGGGCGTGTAGGTTGCGTTGAGACAAGAAAAAAATCGTATGGGAGGGGGGGGTCTGTTCCCCTCCGTTTAGCCGGGAGGGGCAATTTTCGAAAAAACTGACTTAAAATGGGAAAAAAAATATTTAAAATCAACGGCTTCATTCACAATGCTGTGCGATACGTTTTTGAAAAGCCAATAACTTTTTCTTTCATTCTGTGTTTAAATAAATCTATTTTAAGAAATAGTTTTTGAAATATTAATTTTCAAAGTCAAAATTTTGAAAAAAAAAATTGAAAAAAAAATTTCAAATTCATTATTTTCAAAATTTTACGTAATTAAGTTCTAATTTTAATTTCAAAATTCAATGCTGTTATTAATTTTAAGTCTAAATAAGAAAACCGGATGCAAACATTTTATGTCGTTCTCAAGAAATTAAAAAAAACCAAAACCACCTTTTTCTAAGAAAAACATTTATTTTTATTGTAACGAAGCAATTTATTTATTTATTTAGCATTAATCTTAGTTTTTTTACTTTTTTTTAATTGGAGTTTTATGAGAACGTAATAAAATTAAATAGTATTGGAATAACCCTGGATTAATATTATTTTCATTGATAACTTCTGAAAACTGACCTGTCAATATTTTTGCCTTGGCCTGCCCGCAGCCCATGGGTTCTACCTGTTATGGGGACAATAGGGACAATAAAACCGCTTCATTATTAATGGAGAATCATACCTGCAATTCCTACGAGACCTTTTACCCGATTTATTAGACAGCGTTCCATTGGTTATAGCAGATACTTTAATCTACCAACAAGATGGTGCTCCAGCACACTACAACTTACAGGTGAGAAACTGGCTGGATGATCATTTTAGTGACCGTTGGATCGGAAGAAGGGGCCCCACGGAATGGCCGCCTAGGTCACAAGATTTAACTCCCCTAGATTTCTATGCATGGGGATTTATGAAGAATTATGTTTACGAAGTGGAAATAGTATCATTGGAACAACTGAAGGAACGAATTGAAGTCGCTGGAGTCAAATTGCAGGAAAATTTGTCAAGCATAAACTTATGTGAAGCCATTACAAGGAGATATAATCTATGCCTTCTAAACAATGGAGATCATATCGAGAATTTTTTACAAGTACTTCCAATAAAAAACATAGTAAAACTAAAAGGAATAAAAAAAACTAAAAAAACTAAGATTAATGCTTCTTAAATTGCTTCGTTACAATAAAAATAAATGTTTTTCTCAGAAAAAGGTGGTTTTGGTTTTTTTTTAATTTCTTGAGAACGACATAAAATTTTTGCATCCGGTTTTCTTATTTAGACTTAAAATTAATAACAGCATTGAATTTTGAAATTAAAATTAGCACTTAATTACGTAAAATTTTGAAAAAAATGAATTTGAAATTTTTTTTTCAACTTTTTTTTCAAAATTTTGACTTTGAAAATTAATATTTCAAAAACTATTTCTTAGAATAGATTTATTTAAACACAGAATGAAAGAAAAAGTTATTGGCTTTTCAAAAACGTATCGCACAGCATTGTGAATGAAGCAGTTGATTTTAAATAATTTTTTTCCCATTTTAAGTCAGTTTTTTCGAAAATTGCCCCTCCCGGCTAAACGGAAGGGAATAGACCCCCCCTCCCATACGATTTTTTTCTTGTCTCAACGCAACCTACACGCCCTAGCATTTTGTCGCATTGCTCATGACTCACCCCGTATACAAAAACATTACACGTTATTTCATTTTCATAAATTTAAGTTCATACGCTGCTCCAACTTGTCTAGTTATTTCAAAGACATATCCTCCTCCACCAATTGCTGCTATGCTGCTTGTTGAAAGATTTGAATATCTGGCCGGTAAAAAAACCTGTAAATAACTTAATTAATAATAAAAATAAATAATAATAAAAAAACTTACCTTATATTCTCCAAGATCTGCTACAATCCGATCGCCCCACCGTGTTTTTACTTCTTGTAATGAAAAAATATTATATCTAAAATTCATTTGCAAATCAGACAGTTTTTTCGTTGGCTTGAAAACTGTGTTCTCGTTTATTGAGTTTGCCTCTCTCACAGCAAAATCATCCAGGGTAAACATTGAATATTCCACTTCCTCGAAATGCATGATGAAGACGATGAAGAATAATGTTTTCTCTTGATAGCTTCTTGAAACCAACTGTGCTCATCATAAACACATATCTTCCTTTTTATAGAAGTATCCCTCTCAATTTTCGTATACAAATTTTCGTACATAAATTAAGAATGTTCTTGTTCATGTTAATTGAGTAAAAACTTAAACATGAACATGAAAACAATTGTTACCCTTATTATCATTTAAGCTAATGGGGTACCTAATACAAGAAAATTACGTTTTGGGTTTTAAACGTAAATGATGTTATAAACGTAATTTACGTTTTGGGGTTTTAAACGTAAATCACGTTGTAAACGTAATTTACGTTTTTGGGTTTTAAACGTAAATGATGTTATAAACGTAATTTACGTTTTGGGCTTTAAACGTAAATCATGTTTTAAACGTAATTTACGTTTTGGGGTTTTTTTAATGTAAATAAGGTTGTTAACGTAATGTACGTTTTTATTAAAAATGTCAAATTGGGGTCAAAATGAATTATTTTAAATTTTCAAACAAGGTCTTTGTTCGTCCTTGTAACGTTTTTCTATTCTACTTCCCCCGATATACTCCTGATACACAGACACAAGGCACAAACCCCAATAAAAAAATTACTAAATTAAAACCAACCCCAATTTCTATCACCGCATGGCTCACTTCATTTTAAATTTAAGAAATGTCAATTACACTGTAATAAAATTCAACAGCTCCTTTCTTAGATTTGAAATCAAAATCCTCCTACATAAAATCTTCAATTTCTGCTTTACTCAACATGCTTTCTGCTAAACATTATATTCCCATTTTAAGTCAGTTTTTTCGAAAATTGCCCCTCCCGGCTAAACGGAAGGGAATAGACCCCCCCTCCCATACGATTTTTTTCTTGTCTCAACGCAACCTACACGCCCTAGCATTTTGTCGCATTGCTCATGACTCACCCCGTATACAAAAACATTACACGTTATTTCATTTTCATAAATTTAAGTTCATACGCTGCTCCAACTTGTCTAGTTATTTCAAAGACATATCCTCCTCCACCAATTGCTGCTATGCTGCTTGTTGAAAGATTTGAATATCTGGCCGGTAAAAAAACCTGTAAATAACTTAATTAATAATAAAAATAAATAATAATAAAAAAACTTACCTTATATTCTCCAAGATCTGCTACAATCCGATCGCCCCACCGTGTTTTTACTTCTTGTAATGAAAAAATATTATATCTAAAATTCATTTGCAAATCAGACAGTTTTTTCGTTGGCTTGAAAACTGTGTTCTCGTTTATTGAGTTTGCCTCTCTCACAGCAAAATCATCCAGGGTAAACATTGAATATTCCACTTCCTCGAAATGCATGATGAAGACGATGAAGAATAATGTTTTCTCTTGATAGCTTCTTGAAACCAACTGTGCTCATCATAAACACATATCTTCCTTTTTATAGAAGTATCCCTCTCAATTTTCGTATACAAATTTTCGTACATAAATTAAGAATGTTCTTGTTCATGTTAATTGAGTAAAAACTTAAACATGAACATGAAAACAATTGTTACCCTTATTATCATTTAAGCTAATGGGGTACCTAATACAAGAAAATTACGTTTTGGGTTTTAAACGTAAATGATGTTATAAACGTAATTTACGTTTTGGGGTTTTAAACGTAAATCACGTTGTAAACGTAATTTACGTTTTTGGGTTTTAAACGTAAATGATGTTATAAACGTAATTTACGTTTTGGGCTTTAAACGTAAATCATGTTTTAAACGTAATTTACGTTTTGGGGTTTTTTTAATGTAAATAAGGTTGTTAACGTAATGTACGTTTTTATTAAAAATGTCAAATTGGGGTCAAAATGAATTATTTTAAATTTTCAAACAAGGTCTTTGTTCGTCCTTGTAACGTTTTTCTATTCTACTTCCCCCGATATACTCCTGATACACAGACACAAGGCACAAACCCCAATAAAAAAATTACTAAATTAAAACCAACCCCAATTTCTATCACCGCATGGCTCACTTCATTTTAAATTTAAGAAATGTCAATTACACTGTAATAAAATTCAACAGCTCCTTTCTTAGATTTGAAATCAAAATCCTCCTACATAAAATCTTCAATTTCTGCTTTACTCAACATGCTTTCTGCTAAACATTATCATGATATTCATAATAATTCATCCTAAGAGTGTACATTTTACTTCACATATCATCCGATAAAAAATCACGTCCACGATATACAAAATCATTACGAAACACTTCATAACATCAATCATCAATTTTCCTTCAATACATTTGTCTTATTGTTGTGTTTTGTATTGTACTTCCCCCATGCAAAGGAAATAATACACATAGCGATACTCACAAGTCACAAACCCTATCAACAATAACAAACAATCAAACAAACCACCACCATACTCACTTCACCTTCTTTTTCAAAATACACATCTAAGAAATGACCGTTTGATTATTTAAAAAAAAATCCAACCGTACCTTGTCAGATTTGAATTTGCTCATTTGTATCGTTCTTTTATTCTTCAACGCACGTAATTTACATAACGATTCTTATCAGGCACAAACCCTATACAAACAAAAAAAAAAAAAAACAACCACCAATTCACCTACAACCAAAAATTCCGTTACATGTTCAAATTTTCAAATCCTACTAACGTAGAAAAATTCATTCACACACAACATCCTTAAGGTAAAAATCGAAAATTTTATCTTTTCTATTCGACCTACCTGAGCAGCAACTCAAAGAAGGGTCACCTTCTAATCAGTGTAATAAAACTAATTAATTCATAAAACCATCACCACTAACACACCGTTTCATTCTCTTTACTTCTTATCAGATTAAAATTTACATAATTTGGTTCCCAGACCCAACCGCACTTCTTCCTACTCCAGTCTATTCCAACACTATATATTATAAAAAAACTGACTTTAATTTAAAAAAAAAGGTTTTCTTTTTTCACTACCTTATTATTTAAGAACACTTATATCCCGCACTTTCTCCTTGAAATGTCTTTTCACGTTTACCGTATAACTTTCTAAATGTCTTTTAACACACCCCGCTATAGTTCTCCTACTTAAATTTTCTCTATTCCGCTGTTCGAAGAATAAGTACGTTACCTTCACATCTACACCCCACCAGGTTTTGAGGAGCTTACCCCCCAAGTACTCTCCCGCTCACGGTTGATCGTACCAGTCTGGTGGAAGTTTGAAGGGACCCTTAGCCTGGCTAGTGCCATCTGCCTTTCGCCTTGTTCAACCAATTTACCGACCGTCGATACGTGAAGATTGGTGCGGTTGATTAATTCGTTCGTTAATTCGTTTTTGATATGACATTTTAAATCAAATCAAAACACACAAAAATTCTAAAATTTATTTACGTAAATGAAATTTATTCCAACCCCGCTGCCTAGTTAATAAAATAAAAAAAATATTTCAAAGCTACTAAATCCATCAACAAATATTTAATATTAGTAAATTAGGTAAGTTCACTTTTGTCATCATAGATGATTTCAATTTCTAAATAAATTTCCATTTCTAATAAATTTTTGCCAAACAAATGCAGCAATCTCCCAGACAACCCCATTTGGTGCACCAGTCCAGGACCTAGTACCAGCCATACTTCTGTATGAACAGGTAGCCGTAACAACCAAGTCAACGAAAATCAACTTCAGTATACTAATTCATGGGATGTTCTAACTACTGGCAGCCTCATTGTCATTGTCACTCAATTAAAAAAAATATTTCTCCCCTTTAGATTGTCGATTTGGGAAACTCATTGTCTAACTTTCAAAATTGGGCTACTTTGGACATTGAAGATGTTGGAAAGATGATCGGTTATGCTATTGTCAACATGACTGACTCCATGTCACAGTGATGGTGCACATGTAGCTGAAGCTGCTGCCAGATATTTTGCCCAAGAAGAATGTTCAACTTCATCGTGTTACTGGTTTGGATCCATCCAAGATCCAGATCCGGATCTGGCCGTATATATAGGTGACAGAGACGGTGACAGGCTACTTCCAAACGACTTGGCTATAGATGGAAAGTGTGGTTCACCATTAAATGTGTAGAAGGGCAACACCGACTTTATAGGTGGGCGTTTCGGTTTTTGTGTTGATACCACTTTCAATATCAACTGTCTTCAAAAGATAGTAAGTACTGATTGCGTGCTACTCTATGTGCTTAATTAATCCATAGTGGTTGTTTACTAAACAATTTTTTTTCAGCGCAACGAACCTCATTTGCCATACAACCATGACCAGTTACCTACCTCGAATGTATACCTGCGGTGATGGTCAGGTCGAACCATCCTGAATTCGAGTAAGTCTCATTTGTTTGGGTTTACTATATTGGTTTTAGCATTTTTGTATTAGTTTTACCCCATATGGTCTATCTTCTCGGGCTTGAATAGAGTTTACTCTTTACACTTAATAATGTACGTTTCATATTGACACAAATATCACATATATATCACAGTGATTAGTACTGCACTACATGATATTGCACCGGGCATTATTGCGTTTAGGTGTTATTTTTTTTTTTTAAATAGACAAAAATGAGTAAGTGTTTTTTTTTTTTGTACTTCAATTTTTATTTTTAATTCAACTTATAACTACTTAAATGCTAGACAAAAACCTTAAAAACTAGCATACAGAATAACTTAACTAACTTACTGGCCCCATACGGGCGCTCTAAATTATACTATAACTATATATTAAAAATGCCTTTCAGCGTAAAAACTAACTTAAATTAAAATTCAATATTACTTTAAACTAAACGAGAAAATTCTTAAAAACTCGTTTTCCTATGACATTTATTTTATATAAAAAACTTAAAACTACCCTTTACCTAAATAAAACTAAATTAACCTAAATAAAACTAAAATATACGTAAATATACGTACATAACTTAAAACTACTTAAAAATACTTAAAATAACTTAAAACTAGAACAGCCACCCTCAGCTTTTTTTTTTTTTTTGGCGCAGCAGCCAATGCATATATGCACACACACTAAGAAATATGTATGTATTAATATATATACATATTAAACAGCGCCACATGCACATACACACCAACAGATGCAGTTTATGTGTTTTATATTTTTTTTGGTGCCACCACTGTCCTACATAAAATATACCTATTATACTTAAAAATACGTAGGTCGGCCAAGGCAACAACTTTGACTAACCATCAATATCAAGGTGGTCACCCAACCACCAGTATGTTTGAACTTGCTTATAAAAGTCCCTTTTGTCCCGAAGGGGCACAGCTCTACTGAACCGCAGACGCTCTGCTCAGTTCCCAGAGCCGACGTCTCGACCATACAGGATTCGCCGATCCACAGTTCTACGGCCGACGTGGTAGATTAACGGAACCGCCAATCTATCCTGTATCAGCCCCCGACTGTCTAAATAGAGGAATGTCTCGGGCGGGATGAAACCGTTAAGACAAACGCTCTCACTATATTCTTCATTGGGGTAATAAGCCCCGGAAATAAGTCCATTGGCTGAGGTCATCGCTCTTGCAATGTGACCTCGAATCAGCTTCATTAAAAAGTTATCTATCCTGTTTATATTGGCCCCGTTGTATAAGACCTCGTTGGCATAATAATGTTTGTACTCCGACTCTGGTGTTCTGTGTAATCCAAGACAGGTCCTAAGACACTGCCTCTCAAACACCCGAATCTTTTTCATTTGAGATGGGGCAACGTTAAACCACACAGGGCACCACAAATCACCTTTACCCTGTTTTCAAGGCGGCTGCTATAAAACAACCGTCTTGTCAGAGCAAACGCTCCCCTAGCTCTGGCCAGAGCAGCATCTATATGTCGATTGAAATATAGATACTGATCTAGCCAGATACCAAGGTACTTTACTACATCTTTACTTGCCAGTGGATGTCCACTTGGTCCAACGATCACTAGATTTCTCCAGTTCTTTCTTGTATCCCTAGAAGCCTTAGACAAAGGGGTTCTAAATAGGATAGTTTCTGATTTCTGAAAGTTAATTTTTAACTTCCAGTCATCACAATATCGCTGAATCTTGTCAAAGTCACGCTGCAAGAGAATTCTGATGACTTCAACTTTTGGACCCGTCCTGTACGCTACAAGGTCATCGGCATACGCAATCGCATGAGTGAGACTACCTATCAGATCGCTGGCGTAAATACTAAAAAGAATCGGCGAGTTCACAGCTCCTTGCTGTAGACCGTTTTTAATATCAAAAGTTGTGGTGGAAGTTACATTGCCACTTTTGACAACAAACTTTCTACCATTGAGCATGTCATGAAGCATATATAACAGTGGTTTACTAATGCCATATCTGGTTAATTTCAGATAAAGACCCTCTAACCATATGGTGTCGAAAGCCTTCTCTAAATCAACAAGAACGGCACCTGTGCATTGTTTTTTCGCTTTGTTCCATTGAACATCAGAAACTAACTTAGACGCGGCATGAATAGTGTCATGAGTAAGTGTTCGTTACTTTACTTGTACTTATAACATCGGTTATACATTCTCGGCACTAAGTAGGTACTTATGAATTGATTCGGGTTGCATAGTTTTTTGTTTAATTGAATTTATTTAATTTATCTGTGTATAGTTTCTACTCAGGGCGGTATTAGTCTGATCGCTTATGGTCGAATCTCTTCAGATTCGTATAAGTGTTACGACTTAATTTAAACGCATTTGAACATTACATACATGAAACATTGATACATAGATATCACAGTTAATATGTATTGCACGTTGGTTATTTCACTGGGTGTTATGGAACCTTGGTTCACCTGTATTTAGAGACATCGTGTACCTTGGGAATGTTATGGCACTTGTTTAGTAGGGCCGGAAGCTTTAATCTTTAGCTTTTATATGGGTGTTTTCTTTTTATGTTTTTTTTTTTCTAGGAGAAAAAAAATTATTGCAGAACAACGGCCTAACTAGTATATTAATTATTGCAGAACAACGGCCTAACTAGTATATTAATACTTTAGTGTCTCTCAGACCGAATCTTCACAGATTCGGGTGAGTGTTCTTTAATTTAGATGTTTTTTCTAGCTGATATTAGTTTAACATCTTATGGTCGAATCATTTTAGATTCGAATAAGTGTTTGAACCTAATAAACGAGACACATATGTGCAGGACATACATAAAACATTGATGGTAGATATCACGGTCATTGTATGTATTGCACTGGTTGTTATTGCACATGGGGTGTTAATGCACTATGGGCCTTGATGTTATTGCACTTGCTTGGCTGATTGTTTGAGGCTTAGTAGGTTGCTTAGCGTGAGTACTTGTTTGCTATATCTTTTATTGTGTCTGGTGTTTACTTTTTCGTACTGTTCGCTATAAGTGCTATCTAAATAAATTTGTAAATCTATAATAAAATTCCGATCGTACACAAAACATAGAAAATCTAAATAAATATCATACTAACAATAAATGAGTATATACCAATCTGAACATCATAATACGCTGAATTTATAACATACAACTATAAATAACTCTTGACTAGTAAAAAAAAATATAAACATGAATAAATACGAGTACGAAAATAATAAATAATGTGACAACGAATATTATACAAACCATAAAAACTAGCAATAAATGCAATATTTGATTCAATATAAAACAAGATAAAGCTAATACCTAACGATCGGAATCAAAATATTAAATAATACTTGATCCAAGCGACCAATATAAAAAGTCTTAACATCCAATAAATGAAACACTATGAATAATTATTGAATGAAATTTGACTCTTTGATAAATAAATAATAAAAATAATAATAAATAACTCTGAATATATAATAAATAAAACTATAATACAACAACAACTATATACTTAAAAATAACTATCACTTGTTAAATACTAACTAATAATAAATAAATATCCCTATATACAAATTTAAATAGATAGCATTTATATCACAGGTAGAGTCTCTTATTGTTTCAGATCTTTTGCATGAAAAATACCAATTTTCTTGCCCGCAAAATTTTCTAACTCATACATGTTTTTCCCCACCGCTTGAACTATTCTGCACTTTACAAATTTAGGACACAATTTTGACGTTAGATATTTTGAACTATCGCTTAATACAAAGTTCCTCTTGTATATTTCTTGGCCCGGTGTATATTTCACATTTCGTGTTCGTGTACTGTATACCTTCGCACCTTTCTCGTTTGCACGTAAAATGCTTTCTTTAATTTTTTCGCGTATACACTGTAACTTGTTTTGTCTCGGAAGAGCCAATAGCTCGCCATCGTCAGCATGGCAGAGTTTCTTTACTAGATCATACCCGCTACCGTGTGTCATCATATTTATACCAAATAACGCAAAATATGGGGTCACACCACCGGTGGCTGAATGCACTGAACTTCTCTACGCACCAACGATGTCACTTAGATGAACATCCCAGTCACGTTGGTCATCTTTGAGATAAGATCTTATAGGTGCTAACAAAGTTCGATTAACTCGTTCTGAGGCGTTAGATTGTGGCGAATAATTTGCCGTTCAAAAGTGTCAGATACCATATTTTTCCAAAAGATGTTGAAAGTCTTTGGCTAAAAATTGTTTTCCATTGTCGGAATGGATTATCTGGGGTACTCCAAAACTATTAAATATATCGTTCCTAAGAAATTTTATTACGCTACTTGTACTAGCTGCTCTTAGTGGTTCCTTTCTCAAACACTCAGCTACTTCGTTTAACATGGTGACATGGGTCTTGAAATCGGGTGCTATAATTAATAAATCGTCTAGATACACAAAAACGTTGTCCCTGAGTCGTGCAGGAATAACCTTATCCATTAGGCGGCAAAGTCGTTGAGCTGTATTACACAACCCAAAAGGCATTACAGCAAACTGGTATAAGGGTCTCCCCGGTACCGCAAACGCAGTTTTCTCTGTACTCTATTTTTCCAGCGGTATCTGCCAGAATGCTTCTTTCAAGTCGACGCTACTAATAAAGTAGGTATTAGGCAAGCGACTGAGGAGCCCGTTGATATGTGGAAGAGGGTTAGTGTCCTTTTTGCTCAGCGCATCGACCCTACGTGAATCCAAGAAAAAACGATACTTGGTAGTACCGTCTTCACCTGGCTTCTTAATAAGGACAACCGGTGAGCACCAAGTACTCTCACTCTCTTCAATGACACCTAACTCCAGCATTCTGTCTATTTCCTTGTACAGTAGGATTTGTACCGCTGGGGAAACGGGGTAATGACGCTGCTTAACAGGTTCAGCGTTCCCGGTATCTATAATATGCTCCATAATGGAGGTTTTTCTAATACCGTGACGGTCATAATCAAGGAATTTCAGCTTGACCGCCTCCAACTCTGATTTTTGTTCAAAAGATAATTAATGGGAATCAGGACTATCTAAATCTCCTGCTGGTTCGGAGATCGATGAAATTATATGGGGAGTGATTTGGAAAATCTTCCAAAAATCGACTCCTAAATACAATTCTTGTTCCTGATTCCGAACGAGATAGAAAATTATGTTTTGCTTTAAATTATTGTAACTAACAGGTACTTGAATTTTTCCGACTATAGACTGATTTTTCCCGTCAGCTGTTCTAACACCTGCTTTATATGGAATAATATTTATTTTTGAAAATTTAACAAACTCTAAGCAACCTTTACCCAAAAAACTCACGCTAGCACCACTATCTAATAACCCAAGAATCTCTTTACCCGCTATTATTACTCGTGTATGTGGTCTGGGATCATTCTTCGTGTCTATAATTGTTGAAGCTATATTTTTTTTTATCTGCCTTCTTTTTTATATCGAATTCTGGCCTTTAAAATTCTTTTAGTAAGTATTGTGGGGTTGCTATTAAAAATTCGCTGCCTAGCTAAGTGATACTCTTGTAATCTAACATGCAATGGTCTAATCAACAGTAATTTTTTTTTCCACAGCACTATTCGATCTAGCTAATATTTGTATTGCACCGTTTTCGCCCAGGCTTTTTAATGTTCTTTCGACTGCCATTAAGGGGTCTGGGTGGAACACGACTCCCCCTGGACGTCGTGTTCCGGAACCTGTTTTCCGAGTTACACTTGGGGCATTTTGGAGTGATAACCCCGTTTTGCCACACCGATAACAAAAACAGGTTCCATGAAAGTGTGCCCTTGAGATTGGCAATTCCAACAAATCAGAGATTTTGGGTCAGAAACTGGTCGTGAAACTTTGGGTCGTGCACCAGTGTGTTGAAAAGCCGCCAGTTCTTCTTTTCTGATTTGCGCTTCATCCCATGCCATCTCCAACCGCATAACGAGCCAGCAGCCGATTTTGCCTTTGGCCTTTACCAACTTTGGGAGGGAACGCACTCTCGGCATCTTTACAAGCCAACCTCAGCTGGTCCAACGTGAAGATGGCCTGAGGATACACCAGCCGACTTATCCGCTCATTCAGGTTGCGCTTTAGGATGCGCACTAGGTCTAAATCGGGGATTGGTACCCTGAGCTGAGATATCATTTTGTTGAC
The DNA here is from genome assembly GCA_951217065.1 of Baccha elongata. Lineage (NCBI taxonomy): Eukaryota > Metazoa > Arthropoda > Insecta > Diptera > Syrphidae > Baccha > Baccha elongata. The sequence continues at coordinate 450,361 of CATNUY010000188.1, forward strand.
GCTCGAGAAAAATTCGTCACTGGACTCCCAGATGCCGTGCCGACGATCCATCATGTCCCTCATTATTTCATAATCGGACTTCGCATTCCAAAATTGGCGCATTAATGTGTCTCGTAGCATTGGCCAGTCTGGGCGATAATGAGATCGCTGGAACTGGCAATACCATTCGTGGGCGGCACCTGAGAGCAGGAGGTGAAAATCTCTTACGATCTCAGCCCAAGGACAGAAGTACTGGCATTGCAGCATCTCTAACCTGAAAATAAAATCTTCCACGGTGAGTTTTTCCGGGTTTCCCTCAACATTCAACCCCCACCTATCAATTTTTATCGTACTTCTACTATTTACAGGCTCAAATCCGCGTGGAAACTGTTGCTGAGTAAACCCACTGGAAAGATTTCGTTCATGAGCCATGTCTTGGTGATTCGCCTGCTGATGATACCCTCTGACTTCAGGTCTGGTATCCATGGATACCATCGGGTCGGTATTAACCCTGGGAATGATGTTTGGTACCGTTGATCCTGAAGCCGTTCCCAGCTGAGGTGGTCGCTATAGATTGGTGCCAGTTTGAGGAACTGGTCTTTGTGCCTAATTTCACCACCAGAATGCCCCTGACGCTCCTCCGTTGCTGAGACAACAGTACGAGAGGTATTGTCTCGCATCTCCATCCATTCCACGATGCTGGACCTCAACTCTCTTTTCCACGACTCGGCAAGGGAGTGTAATGTTTTACTTACAAAAAAAAAGGAAAAGAACGAACAAGAAGAATGATTTAATAAGGGCATCTAGGCACTCATAATTTTTTATTCTTTTTGCTAGCTCGTCGGCTTTGGGGATGGATTTTTTTTATACCCATAAATCATACTCACTGTAAAACACCATAATTACTTGAGTGCTTTCACAAAAATACGTGACAATTTAATTATTAATTTTTTTGATCAACCGGTCCATTCTCCATTATTCACCATCCCTCATGGGACAAAAGCCAATCTTTAAATAATCATATTACTTTTGTTTACTTTAATTCAATAAATCATTTTGTTTTATTTCATTAATAATCAATAACATTTCTTTTATTATTATTTTTCTTTTGTTTGTTTATATAAAGAAAACTTACACTATTTTGGCTTCTCATTAATCAAAATTGAATTGAACGATTTTACGAACCAGTATTTACAACATTGTTTCATTTTTATACTATATATATAATTATGCATAAATAATAATAACAAAAAAAATGGCAGCAAAATCGTTATGTTGCTACACATATTGCATAATAATTTTTACCACATCTGTATCTTAAAAGAAAATAATAATATTTTGATAATGTTAACAATTCAAATTAAAAATGTGTATGGTGGTGTACTCTCTAAAAATAATCTAAATTGAATAAGGTTTCCATATAGTTTTTTTTAGTTTTTTTTTTAGTTGGAATCACCAGGTAAATATAATTTTAAATTTTTTTGTTTTGTTTTATATATAGGAATCACTGGGTACGTAGTTTTTTTTTTTTTTGTTTGTTATTCTTTTACTTTATATATACAGATGAATCACCAGGTAAGTAGAAATTTAAATTTTTTTATAATATATATAGGTATCACTGGGTACGTAGTTTTTTTATTATTCTTTTGCTTTATTATGTAGACGAATCACCAGGTAAGTATGTAGTTTTTTAAATTTTGTTTATTTAATATATAGGTATCACTGGGTACGTAGTTTTTTATTATTCTTTTGCTTTATTATGAAGACGAATCACCAGGTAAGTATGTAGTTTTTTTAAATTTTGTTTATTTAATATATAGGTATCACTGGGTACGTAGTTTTTTTTATTATTCTTTTGCTTGATATATATATACGTATCATCAGGTAAGTAGGATTTTTTTTGTCTAATATATAGGTATCACTGGGTACGTACACGGTTAAAAATTTTGGGGTACTTTTTAATATTTTTAGGGTTACATATATGACAACACCAAAATTTTATTAAAACTTAATATAACGCAAATATTACAATTATGAAATTAATACAAAGTATATTAGAATTTAATGTAAGCATATTACAAAAAATAATAAGATTATATTAAATTTTAATACAAACTGCATTGAAAATATACAGTACTTTTAATACAAAAATATTATATTTTAATAAAAATATAATTAATTTATAATGTTATCGTATTATAACTTAATACTTTCTTTATTAGCATTCACCAATGCTGTATTAATTTATAATATAATTTTAATTAAATAATATTACAAATGTATTAAAATATAACGCACGATATCTTAAAAGTTAATATAAACTGTTCATGATTTTTAATAGGCCTATATTTAAAATTAATACCTGAAGAATTGCAAAGTAATACGAAATGTATTATACTTTAAAACAAAATAGGTTAGTTTTCAATGTCCGATGTATTACATTTTAATACCCACACGTAATGTAATTTAATACATTTTTTCTTAGAATCTAATAAAAAATTACTGAAATTTAATACAAAATTATATAAAATTTAATAAAATGTTATATTACATTTCAACTTTTTTTTTTATTTAAATTAAATACATTTTGTATTCGTTTAATTTAATATAAATTGAATTAAAAGCTAATAAAACGCTTAATATAAATTTTAATTCAAACGTTGATTGAAATGCAATATATGATTTAATTGAGTATTTAATGTTCAATTCTGAAGAAGTATACAAACCAGTTTCTTTTGCAGATCCATTCTCAACCAGGGTAAAAGTTGCATCCTTACCAAAACAAAAATTGAAAAAAGAAAAAGGCTATTCAAAGTAATGATTCTTTATTTTATATAATAATAAATATATATTTTATATTAATAAATTACACGGAAGTATTTTTATAACAATAACAAACATACAAAATTTATTAAATTCCATTGAATAAACTTAAACAAAAGAAAACAATATTTTCATTCTATGTATCACAAGTCAAATATTTTTACATTGTTGTATATGGAACTAAAATATAGGTCTTATTTTTTAAATAGTAAGCTTCATACGGCTTCTTTATACTTAAATTACTATACGAAATCAAAATTTTTATATTTGTACTTTCCACACAAAACAAATTTAAATTTGTATCAAATTCAATAAAACTGTATTCTATGCAGTAGAAATATACTTATTCCTCTATTAATAAAACATGTTCAATTTTTAAAAAATCTTTTACATTCTTCCGAAGAAAAAATCAAAAATAAAAAATAAAAAACAAAAATAATCCATTTTAGTGCTTATTTACATAGAGGAATAGTTTTATTAAATAATATTACAAGTAAATCAGAATTTCGAATGTAGTGCAATTTTATGTTATAAAATAAAAATACTAAAACTAAAACTAAAATAACAAGGTTAAAACGTAGTTCATTTTAGTAAAAAAAAATAATAAATATAATAAATAATAAAGTAAAATAATAAGGTACAAAAAGGAGTAAAAATATTCATTTGATTAAAAAAAATAACTAAAATGTATGTACCTTCTTTTTTTTTTAAAGCAAAGTTAAAGTGATAAGTTATTGTTTGGAAGTTGTAAATTATTTTGTTTATGATTGAATTTTGAAAATATTTCAAGTAATCGATTTGATTTTGTGGTTGGTTTTTCCTCTATTTTATAAATAAAAATAGAAAAGAATTGAAAAAATGTTTTCAAAGAGTAATCATATTCTATATTGAAAACATAAAATATTTTGAAAAGCAAATCAAACGTTTCCTTAAAATTAAAATTAATTGGAACACATAAAATTGTATGGTCCAGAACAATATAGAACTGTGAAATTGCTTGCCTGTTTGGGCCGACACAAATTATGTGTGGCTGTTTTTGTTTTTCAAAAGCTTCTCTCGGTGTATTTATCTAAAAATAATAAAAAAAAATTAATATAAAAGACTGTGAGACCTCCTTTTCAAAATTACCTCTTCAAATGAAATACGTTTCTGGACAGATTTTTGAAAATTATCCCTTCTTTTTTCTTTGGATTTAGGCCCCTGAGCAGTAGAGGGCAGCAGTTTTAGCAGCAATAAAAATGGAACTATTTCACTGTTCCAGTCTGTTCAGAAAAAAAAAAATTAAATATTTATCACTGAATGTAGTTCCACAAACAAATATAGGTAACAAACCTTCTATTTCTGCGTCATCACATATAGTTTCCTTGTAAATGTCCTTGATAAAAGGGGCATAATTATGCCAATCATCTAAAAGACTCCCTTCTTTCCCTGGATATCTTAGATGGAAGTCAAACAGAATCTAAAAATATTCGAGTTATTAGAAATAAATCAAATTTAATTCAAATGTAAGTTAAAAAGGAACCTACCAAATTCGCATTGAAAAAGAAGAAAGCATATTTTTGAGAAATGTCTTCACTGTGATTGTTCCTTTTTTTTCTTTTGGGCATAGTTTTAATAAGACGCTCCTTTATGGCGCCTTCCTGCTCCACAGCTAGACAATTTTCGAAAAAATCTCTATCTTCCGCCTCTATGTCCGAATCATCGCTGGTTATAATGTTTTGACTGCAGCTTGCTTTTAAAATCTTTGATCACACTTTTGTCGCTTGATGTTGGTGTTTTTTATTTTATTGAGCAGATAACCGGTGTTGGTAATAGGATTATAGAATAAGTCCTAGGACGAAACGGAAAGAAAATGAAAACAGATAATAATTTGTTTCATATGAATACGTGTACATACAATTCCGCCAATTTTGCTGTCGGGAACTTTGTAGGAGGGAAATAATGAAATTACAGCCTCAGCGCACGCTACTAGTTGCCACACAAGCTCCGCAGATAATTAGTGGCACAAGCTACCAAAGCTCTGCGAGAAGTCTAATATATTTACAATATTTTACGTACCTGAAAGTAAAATATCCGTTGAATTTGCCTCCCTTGGACTTTCTTCAGAAGAAACACCAAAACTATCATCTTTATTTTTTATTTTCACATATGAAACTTTTTTTGTTTGAAAATTGCGCACTTTAACTTCTAACCCGAAATGAATACTTAACTCCATGGCGATACTTTTGAGAATGACGCAATACGTGTCCTTTGTTTGCTAGTTGAATACATAGATACAAACTTGAAATTCAACATGTGTGTATTTGTTTTCAATCCAGTTGGGTTATATTATAATGAAGTTATATTACAATATAATACAACGGAATTAAAATCTAATATAGTTGTATTAAAATTGAATATAGTGGTATTTAAATCTAATACTGGATTACTTACATTTTAATTCCCCGGTATTTCTTTTAAATAAACTTAAATATTGGATTAAATACATCTTTGTTTGCTTGAAATGGGTTATATTATAATGAAATTATATTAAAATATAATACGACGAAATTCAAATTATGCGAAATTAAATTAAAAAAAAAAAACCCAATATAGGTAGTGAGGCTTATATTACCTTTATTACATTTTGTATAGCTATTTCTCAAAAAGGAAATAAATGGAAATAAGGGCCAAAGAAAGACGATGTAATTTGAATTAAATTTTAATTTGCATGTATTAAAAATAATTTCTTCAAATTAAATTTTAATACCTCTATGTATTAAAAAAAAACTAGGAATGATTAAAATACAAGTTTACATCGAGTTAGAGTCTAATCAATTCAATATTGAATTGTAATTTCTTTAAGGACTACTTTAAAAATAAAGTTTTTAAATATTACATTTTAATATTAAAGGTTAAAATTTAATCCTTTCTTTTATATTTTAATATTAAAAGAATTATATTCTAATCCATTTGATTTCATTTTAATATTATTTGTATTACAAATTAAAAGTTTAATACAAAACTATTAGAATTTAATACAAAATAATTACAAAAAATCTTTAATATTTATGAAATATTAAAAAGTAATTTTTACTGTATTGCATACAGCTGTAATACAAGTGCTGTATTAAAAAATATGCTAAAATTTTTAACCGTGTAGTTTTTTTTATTATATCCAGGTAAGTATAATTTTTTAATTTTTTTTTGTTTAATATAGAGGTATCACTGGGTACGTAGTTTTTTATTATTCTTTTGCTTTATATATATAGACGAATCACCAGGAAAGTAGAATTTTTTTATTTAATAATAAGGACATGTATATATATTTTTTTTGTAAATTTGAAATTTCACATCTTTAAGTTTTCAAAATCAGAAAGAAATTCAACAAAAAAAAGAAAAAGAAAAATAACCCCAACGACTGTCTGTCTCAACAACACTTTTTATGCACGTCCGTATCTTTTCGATATGCCAAATAAAATTGTACTAATTTTTTTTTTTTTGACTTGGTAGCTTGGGTAGAAAATTTCAAGATTTTCGACCAATTTTTATCTTTAAAATAAGATTATTTCTTTGCCGGAATATTAAAGTTTGCGTTTCAATATATTTCACCAATATATGAATGGTTTTTATTAATAAATATAGTTCAATTAAAAATTAGATAGGTACGCTCTCACAAACTGAATTAATGACACGAGGAACAAAAAATATCGTGACTTCAGAATTTATTAGAGGAAAGTTAACAAATTAACGAATGAAATAGAAAAACATTTATTTGTCTCTCAAACTGTTAAAATATTTAATAAATTATATTAGGTATTTCATAATAAAATAATTCAAATAACAGATGCGAGTCGTCAAACACCATCTTAAAACAAACGACCAACGAACACCAACGACTACCAATCTCTCGACGACTGACTGCTTTATCAAAAAAATATGTTCTAAGTCAACTTATCCTTCTGTGGATTGCATCATCTTTTAGGAATCTCATATCAACTATGCAAAAAAAAATTACAGTTGGTTACTCAAATGGGAACCAATCAACACTCACCATTGCGCGTCTGCAACAACTTACAACAGCAAACATTTTAATTCGCAAATACGAAGAGGGGAGAATGACAGAAAACAAAATCATACGATCTTTTGTACCAGTCAAAAGAAAATATACATGGATGCAACAGTTCTTTTTGTTTTTGTTGTTTGGGGGAATTAATAGGGTGTTGCTTTTTTGTTTGGCTGTTTATTATTATTTTATTGCTAATATTACAGGATTTGGTATATTTTTTGCAGGCTTGTGCCACGGCCATATCTATGGCGGTTCTTACCTCTGTTGACAATGCAGAGCTTTCGGGGGCATCTGCACCAGAATTGTTAAGCCTCACAATTTCGTCATCTGAAGGTTGGTTCGGCTCAGCAACGGTAATAACACTATACGCTGGGGATATTAGGGAGCTGGACGATCCGCTGGGTTGATTGGTTGGTACTGGTATTGGGGGTGGTGGAACGCTAAAATTCTGTAGAGGAGCGGCTGGCATCTCAATTTGGTTTCCTGTCACGGACTTATCATTTGGGGAAGGCAAATTTGACATATTGGTAAAGTTTTCTACTTCCTTTTTGTACCCTGCACTAGTTATTACTTTTTTTGACTGTAATAGATATTCTTTTAATTTTTTCTCTTTTTCAGGGTTCATAACCACCTACTAATTGAAAAGTGTACTCGGACTACTTATTAATACGGATTATTTACCCCAAAAAACTGTTTTCGAGAATGCTAATTTATTATTATTAATTGTTACCTATGTTTAAGCTATATATAAGAAATTATTTTAAAATTAAATATTTGTACCTTATTCTAAATTTCTATGTATTTTATTTTTTTGTTTTTTTTTTATTATTATTTTGCACTTAACTACTGCTTACGAACTCTAAAACTTATCTAAATAACTTACTAATCCTTCTTAAAACTTTCTCTAAATAACGATATTTGTTTTCTATTCTATATTTTTTTTTTTTTTTTTGTTTTACTATATTCTTAACTTTTATTCTTAACTTAATCTTCTATTTTAATCTATATCTCTAATCTAAGCTAAACAAAAAATGTCTCGACAAGGATTAACGTTTAATTCTAAATTCCATATGTTAATCTAACTATCTATAATGCTTACTTTAACTCATATACCTATTTGATTATTTCTTTTTTTTTTATTATATTTGTTTTCTATATCTCAATTTTCTTAACTTATTTTCTATTTACCTACCTAAATCTATCTAATTTTCTTATAATTACTTTTTTTTTATATTCTTCTATTTTAATCTTTATCTCTAATCTAAGCTAAAACAAAAAAAATTATCTACAAGGATTTAAGTTTAATTCTAAATCCAATATGTTAATCTAAATATCTTATACTTATAATGCTTACTCTAACTCATATACCTCTTTAATTATTCCTTTTTTTTTATTATTATTATTATTTTTTTTTATTTTATTTTTCTATATCTCAATTTTCTTAACTTATTTTCTATCTACCTACCTAAATCTATCTTATGTTTTTTTTTTCTCTTTAAAAATTTTTTTCTTACTTTTTTTTTCTATTTTTTCTTTTTTGTTTTAACTTTTATACCTACCAATATTAAAATATGACTATACTCTCCTAATATCTCTGGTTTTTCTCGACCTTTGAACAACTTTTCTTTCTAGTTTAGGTGCTTTTACAATGACCGTTTGTTTTTATAATTACTTTCAATTTGTTTGTTGGTAACTTGACTTGTATTATTTTAATAACTTTTTTTTTTCATTAAATTCGGGGATGCTTCAGGCGGACAAGGTAGGTGACTCTTTCTTGGCGTATGCTGAAGGTGTGGCGTACCAGCAACGTCCTTTTTTTTCAACTTTCTCCCAAGTGTGGTGCCTTACGAAAAAAAACGACATACATACAAAATGTTTCAATTGTTGTCAATGTCAGAACCAGAACTCTTCGTCGCGATTGATCGGGTATTCTTTACAATTGGAATGGAAATCGCATGAAAGCATATTCAATTAAATAGTCCCTAACACTAATAATTAAAACCTAAAATCAGATATTCAATATAATGAATTTAAGCTGGGTATATGTATTTAGGCAACAATGAAAGAAATTATAAAGTACCAACTAAAAAATATCACCCGTAAACTAGCCTAATATCACAAATTATCACCCGATTACAAATTTTTGAAGTTGAAATAAATAAACGTAGCGAAATATTTAGATACTCTAAGTTGAGGTCAGATTTAAATAAAGTCTCACAAACATCAAAGGCAACAATAAATATAATTCTGTCCAATTAAATGACATAAATACGAACATCAGTATGAAGTAACATAATAAAAAATCTTCAACACTACGATTTTTCTTCTAGGAGGCCTATTTTCTATAATTTATTACCTACAAAAAAATTTATTATCACAATTTTACAGAAAACAAATTATGACATACTACTAAATGAATTTGAATGTAGCTACCATGAAAATTTATTTGGGGGTATATTTATATATAATTTTTCTTTTTTGTTTTTTTTTTATCCAAACCAATCGTTCCATCAACCCTGAACACCCATAGCCTATTGGGAATGCAATTGATAGGCCTTCCACAAAGGTTTATCTTACTTAACTTTACCGCGTAACACCTACCTAAAAGGAGCTCGCTTTAGGTATGTCTATCCCACAAAAAAATATTATAGGTTTTACCGCTTTACCTCTGGGGGGGGGGGAATTCAAGATCGTGATCGAAAAGTAAGTATAACTTCAACTAATCTATTCAACAAAAATCGTAAGATTGGCTACTTTCAATTTCATTTCACATAAAATATATTTGTTATAAACTTAACCTAATTTAAATTAACTGCCATAAAAAAACTACGATAAAATCACCACGGGAGCAGCTAAAACCATACTATAATGATGAATTGGTGGGTGCATTGGATTCCCAAGTTTCCGAGTTGGTTTCGACTCGCACTAGTTCGAAGTCCGAAAGAATAACCACTACCAGATTTGCATTTGTAGGGTTTGCCAGTAGGTTGTTGTCAGCGCTTATTAAATGTTTTGCTCTCTGAGTAGGTAGGGTAGAGCTAATCTTAACCCGAGACATCTATCTTTGGCGGCAGAGCAGTTTTGCTCAGTTTAGATTTTACGAGCAATTGGGTTTAGATTTAATAGCCCAAAATCTTATGGCTTTTAATATATATAAAATTTTGATAACAAGGGTATACTTGCGGGAATTTCTTGTACGAGAGCGTTGGTGAAATCACGTAGGTTCTTCTTCCGTATTTTGCTATTTTGGATTATTTTGTAGAAACTCACTAGCGCCAAGCACTCAAAAATAATATGGCGGTTCAGACTTCTGCCTTGCCGAACCGCCAATCGCACTAACCTATACAAATATTGATTAATTCGTTCCTCCTTTTTGATATGACATTCTAAATCAAATCAAAACACACAAAAATTCTAAAATTTATTTACGTAAATGAAATTTATTCCAACCCCGCTGCCTAGTTAATAAAATAAAAAAAATATTTCAAAGCTACTAAATCCATCAACAAATATTTACTATTAGTAAATTAGGTAAGTTCACTTTTGTCATCATAGATAATTTCAATTTCTAAATAAATTTCCATTTCTAATAAATTTTTGCCAAACAAATGCAGCAATCTCCCAGACAACCCCATTTGGTTCACCAGTCCAGGACCTAGTACCAGCCATGCTACTGTATGAACAGGTAGCCGTAACAACCAAGTCAACGAAAATCAACTTCAGTATACTAATTCATGGGATGTTCCAACTACTGGCAGCCTCATTGTAAGAACCACAAACTTTTTCTATCATATAAACTCAATTAAAAAAAATATTTCTCCCCTTAAGATTGTCGATTTGGGAAACTCATTGTCTAACTTTCAAAATTGGGCTACTTTGGACATTGAAGATGTTGGAAAGATGATCGGTTATGCTATTGTCAACATGACTGACTCCATGTTACAGTGTTGGTGCTCATGTTGCTGGAGCTGCTGCCAGATATTTTGCCCAAGAAGAATGTTCAACTTCATCGTGTTACTGGTTTGGATCCATCGAAGATCTTTACCGGAGAACAACATATGGAATCGAAATTGAATCTGTTTCTCCAGGTTCGACCAATATTGTGGATGCCATGTTGAAGGCGATTAGTTACTATGCCGAGACTTCGATGAAAAACTACAGGATGCGTGGTACTGTATGAACAGGTAGCCGTAACATAGTCCATTTTCTAACTTTTAAATAGTATTGTAACTTGTAGTCATATTAGAATACCTATATTTTGAATAATTTTAGTAATAGACATTTTTTGAAGATTTTCATAAAAATAAATACTTAGATACAGTTTATTTTCTTTTGATAATATTTACTTATCACTTTTTCTTAATATTAGATTAGTTTTTTTTTGGTAATAAACCAACATTTTTCATCAGTTTATAACTTTACTATAGATGAATGTTTCTTTTAGGATTTAAACAGATACATTTTTAGATTTAAGATTCAGTTAATAAATATTGTATTAACCTTGGAAGTTGAAAAAATTTCTTTTCGAACTTTTTTTGAATATGTGTCTGAATCTCAGACGCAGGGAAGATTTTTATTTCTCTTTTCGTTCTTTATTATAGTATATCATGAAGTTTTAGATTAATAAAAGTAAGGAGTCATGAATGGGGATGACAGAACCGAACCAGTGGGTTGATAATTTTCAGCCATGATAGTGGAGACAACAACCAATGCGACAACAACAGCAACAACAACAATAAATCGATCCGGATGAGGATTGATACTTTTTAGTAGAATCAGGTAGGGGGGCAGACACTGGATTTTCTTCAGAGGGATGTACCTGTATACATTCACGCCAATAGGTACGTCATTGGGAAGGGTAGCGAGGAGAGTTAAATATCCTTTCGCGACTTTCGGACGGGAAGTTAGGCGATAAAGAGGGAAACGAATACACCTGTTTCTCCCGTATTGAAGAGAGTTCCTGAAAACTCATCGGATGACAAGGAACATTAGGTTGGGTTATAGGGTTAAGCAACCCGAACGGACTATTATCACCAAGTCCTAGCAACACAATTTTCCTTATTCTTCTAGTAAATAATTCTTTACTAAATCAAATTTTCTTCTGAAATGGCCCTCCGGCCCTTAGCTTTTCAACTTAGCATTTTAATTATCTGAGTCGTCCAACATCTAGATTCCAGGTCCAACAAATATGTAAAACCACAACTCGCTTCTGCAGCATCGACTCACTTCCCTGATGACTGAGCCAGCTGAAGCACTTTTTTTAAGGACCTGTAGCAGCAGTCGAGCGGTAGTACCCTATTCCTCCGAGATGAGCATCTATGTATTTCTTTAGAACGATTAGACAATTATCTCGTGGAGATGTGATATGTATTTGAGTAGGAGCCTACAATTTTTGTATCTCTAGTTTTCGTTTTAGAATCTCAATCAAGTAAGTTCATCTGCCGAATAGCTTTAATCACTATTAAGGTTAGGGGGATTAAACACCTTCCTGAAACAAACTTTTAAGCAGATTCACTTTTCTTGAAAGATGATTAGGGGAATAAACGATAATATTACCTTTTTTACTATGACCAAGTAAATGAGATATTAAGTTTTATGGCAACTTTTAAGGTTATGATGACTCGTGTACATGATACCTAGGGACACGGAACGCGACTGTTTGGTGAACCGACCCAGGGACGGTCCTGCCCCCTCTAAATGACCTGATGCTTATTTAGGGGGGATAGAAACCGCATCTTGCTTGGGACATTGAATAGTCGTGTTTAAAAATTTATATGTGTAGTATGCAGGAGATATTAGATATTTTCACCCAAATTTTCGATCACGAGTAATAACATCTTCACCTAGTGAACGCTCTAATATTCCAACAATGAAAGCTGATTCGTCAACAACAAAACATTCTTGGGTCCATCATCATCCCAACTTATAACTTTCATGTAGTTACATGAGGGGTAAGCTTCCTTTTGTTGAACAGCTTGAGTCCCTGGTTTTTAGTTTTATTTCGTATTTTGCGTGTAAGCTACCTGTTTTTATTAAGTATTTCTCTCATTGCATATTATGTCACTTAACATCGCAACAGCAACATTTCCCAAGTGTGGAAATTTTCGCAAGGACGAAATTTTTAAATCATGACTTTTTGATTTTGAAGTTTCGTTTCCTGTTGACACGGCATGATGTGTGATGAGAGAAAATTTTTTTTCATTACAAAGAAACTCCAAACCACCTTCTAGGAAAGTGTGGGGCGATAATGCACAAAAGAATAAAACATCTGGGAAGTTACCATATAGAGGAGAGCGAATTACCTTCTCTACAAGTACTCCAGATACTATCATTCCTTAAAGATATTAAGATGGAGGAAGAGCTGTAGAATGAGTCAATCATCCAGCCCTAGTAAGGGGGCACAATAGATCTAAAGGTCGCAGGGCACCACAACCCCTAAATTTATTTATTCATTCATTCATTCATCAAGAATGGTGCTGACTGCTGAGGGTATCCGTATTTTACGTTTATGGCCAATTATTTGATGGATGTCTTAGAACTTAGGTGGAACTGAATTATTTATTTAAATAATAATGTATAATTATTAAATTTTATTCTTTAATATTACTTTTATTTATTTTTAACTAACATTATATAAAAAATCCAATATAAACATACTTTTTTGTTCACATTTAATCATATTGTAGTTATAGTGTAAAACTTTAATTTTTATTTTGTTTAATACCGATATAGAAATGTAATTAAAATTTTGATAGGTACTTATTTATGAGATTTATCTTGAAGTACAATGTGTAACTTTAATGCAGAAAATAAATGAAATGAAATAAATGAAATGATGTCTTTATCGATAACCGAGATTTTGCCAACGATGTGCACTCTTCCACGGTTGCTGAACGACTGACGCATTCCACCGCTTCTGACCACTGATGACACAGGTCGATATGTTATGTTTGTTTGTTTTTTCAAACGCATTTGGATCTTCAACATTTTTCTAAGCCTCTCTAAGTATGTTGTTTTGTTCCGCCTCCATTTTCTCCTAACCTTATTTGATAGATTACAATTTGTAGCACATATCAAAGGGGGAGAGGTAGGAAGATTGGTACGACCATACTATTTTAAGTTATTATTGTTGTTATATTGTACTATTTGTACTAGAATGTCAGTTTTTTTACTGACTATTCTGTTAATTTTCATTGAATGTGTTTGAACAACAACAACAACTTAAAGGCGCTACCACCAATTTTAAACGAATTTTATTTACTCGTTTACGAATATTATTATTCGTTTCTTTCTATCTTTGGCTGGAGATATAGCTATTTCAAGGATTGCCAATTCCTTTCATCAGTCTCCTTTTAGTGGTATTGAGCTTTAATCCAATTTTATTATGAAAAACTTTTTCACATGCACCTCGTGAGATTCGAACCCACGCCTTCAGATTTACTCAGTCTTCGAAGTCGTATGCACTACGCATTCCACCGCTTATGACCACTGGTGACACAGGTCGAGATGTTATGTTTGTTTGTTTTTTCAAACGCATTTGGAGCTTTAACATTTTTCTAAGCCCCTCTAAGTATGTTGTTTTGTTCCGCCTCCATTTTCTCCTAACCTTATTTGATAGACTACAATTTGTAGCACATATGAAAGGGGGAGATGTTGGAACCCTTTGATATGTGCTACAAATTGTAGTCTATCAAATAAGGTTAGGAGAAAATGGAGGCGGAACAAAACAACATACTTAGAGGCGCTTAGAAAAATGTTGAAGGTCCAAATGCGTTTGAAAAAACAAACAAACATAACATCTCGACCTGTGTCGTCAGTGGTCATAAGCGGTGCAATGCGTTGTGCATACGACTTCGAAGACTAAGTAAATCTGAATGCTTGGGTTCGAATCTCATGATGTGCATGTGAAAAAGTTTTTCATAATAAAATTGGATTAAAGCTCGATACCACTAAAGGAGACTGATGAAAGGAATTGGCCCTCCTTGAAATAGCTATATCTCCAGCCAAAGATAGAAAGAAACGAATAGTAAAATTCGTAAAACGAGTAAATAAAATTCGTTTAAAATTGGTGGTAGCGCCTTTAAGTTGTTGTTGTTGTTCAAAAACATTCAATAAAAATTAACAGAATGGTCAGTAATAAAAACTGACATTCTATAGTACAAATAGTACCATATAAAAACAATAATAACTTAATAATTTTATCGATAATTTTTTTCGGCAATACGTTGCACTGAGCACCCGTGCCTAGTTTTACATTTACTTTTTTGTTTTCAATCATTATTTCTTCCATGTAGTTATTCTGGTCATCTTTGTTTGTGTCCAATGAGTAAACTAGCAAGGAACTGTCAGTGTCTTCACTATCACTTGTTGTATCATTTGTAATCGCATGCACTTTTTTGTTTCTTTTTCTTCTTCTTGTCTTACAGACAGTTGCTAGGTGACCTTTTTTTCACATTTGTTGCAAATTTTATTGAATGCCGGGCAGTTTTTTCGTGAGTGAGTAGTTCCACACCTTCGACAAGAAAATTAATTTTTTACATCGCCTTGTTTATTTAATGGCTTCCTCGTTTTCTCGTACTTGTAGTTATATTTCGTAACTGCAGGCACTGTTTCTTCGTTTCTATGTAATTCTTTGAGTTGACTCGCCGCTATTTCACTTGCCCTACAAATCTTAACTGTATCATCAAGTGATACCTCTGCCTTTTCTAATAACTTTTCTCGAATCGCTATGGATGATTCCAACGATTTTATACGTATCAGGGAATAAAACAACGAACCGAACTCACATTTTTTTGCCTGATTTTTTATGCGCGTGTAAAAATCGTCGAAATGCTCTTCTTCGTTTTGGAAAATTTTATTGAATACGTACCTCTCGAAGGTGATACTTATTTTAGGAGCAAAATGATCTACCAATTTAGACGTTAAAATTGCGAAATTTTTGCTTTCTTCTGGAGAAAGTGTGAAGGAGTTTTAAATTTCTACAGCATCAGGTCTTTTATTTAACTGAGACTCGGTTTAAAACCATTTATATTGTTGTAACCATTTTTTCCATGCTAGAGCAACATTTGCACAAATTAATTATTATTTTATGAAAAGATCACTTCTGACACCATCGTCCAGGTGGAAAAATCTCTCTTAAAAAAGTGCCACAAAGACCAGTCAGATGTTTATCTTGCACTACTCAACTACAGAAACACGTCTCGAAGAAACGATTTGTTATCGCCCAACGAACGTTTGATGAGCCGAAGAACAAGAACAACAATACCATGCAGCAAACAATCACTTAAACCGAAGGCTGTGCAAAACGTACAGCACAACCTTATTGAAGCTCGGAACAGAAGCAAGTTTTATGCTGATATAGGAAGTCACCACAAAAAACCTTTGCAACCCGGTGAAAAGATTCGAATTCAACAACCTAATCGGAATTGGATCTCTGGTACTGTGGTCCAACCAGCTAACACCCCAAGATCGTATATGGTTCAAACAGACGATGGGTCGATCTATCGTAAAAACAGCAGTCACCTGCACAAAACCAGAGCTACCATCGTACCAGAAAAAGATGTCATGATCGATCCAACAACTGAAAGAACAACCGCAACAGCAAGTTCTGCAACTCATGTTGAATCAACTCCAACAATCAACTTAAGATCTAAACCTTACATCACCTTCGCAAGGGTAGTCACCTTGTTGTGGTGCGAAGGCTTAAGTTTTAAAGATTCATCTGATCTGTGAATCTGGGGAAACCTGGATCTACAGTGATTTTGATGAGTAACGAACCAAGAACCACCCACCCCTTAATCCAGGGTGTTACGTCACCGTGCCTATTGGATGGTTTGCAGCCAAGGGGTATACCGGCTGTATTCTAACGGTACCTCTTCGAAACCGGGTCAAATCGAAGAGTAACCTGACCTTATCTGTGTACAAGGGGTGATACGCAGACGGACTTTTCCTTCCCCCATACTCGTGGGAACAAAAATGAACAGCAAACAAAAAAACAAAACAAAAACAAAAGGGGACGACGTGCAAGAATCGGGCACGAAGTTCTTAACGGAAGCCGATTCAATCAACGACGACAACATAACAGAAGAAGAGGAGAGCTTCCTTCTCGAATCTTCTTCAGCCCTTAAGGCTACTTCCGACGGCAGCATTGGAGAGAGTGTCATGGATCTAGGAAATTTATTCCTAGGTGACAATGACACTGTCTCCCTTGCTGGCTCCATTTCAACATCGTCAGTAGCCTTTAACCGAAGCAGAGCTACAAGAAGACGATTAGGGCTTTGGAAGGGAAAAAGTGGGAGAGTCTTAGTGATAGGGAACAACTTAGGCTTCAAATTGCTCGTGCCTACCTACGGAGTCGTGATCCTTCGGGCAACACTAATCCAATGGTAGTCACAAGCAAGAGCGGAAATGTGGAGTCGTCCGAGTCTGTGACAGGCTTAAGCCCGTCGGGACTAAAGACGAACACACACGAAGCTCACATGAACCCGAACTTAAAGAGTGTAATGGGTCCACCCAAATCTGTGACAGGTCTAGGCCCGTCGGGACTGAAAGTGGTACCAGTGCATTCGAAACCAGCAACAACATCTGAGAGAAAGATGGGAGCACCTAGTTCTGTGACAGGCCCAAGCCCGTCGGGATCACACAGGTACCCGTCTGCCTCTGCAATTGAAGGGAACAAGTTAGGCAGTGTGGAGAAGTTGGTGGACTCATCAAAGTCTGTGACAGGCATAAGCCCGTCGGGACCGGTAGTGGGTTCATCGGCTTGTCTGGTTAGTGTAGGCGGTGATGGGGAACTGTTGAACAAATCTGGGACTGTGACAGGCACAAGCCCGTCGGGACCTACGACGAGTTCTGCAGGAAACTTGATCCCAAAAGTAGACTCAAGGGAAGACGGGGACGAAACTATAGGCAGTGTCTGTACAGTACTCTCTTTGCAGAGGGAAACCAAAACAGGAGGTACTGCTCAGGCTGACATTCAAACAGCATCGCTGAAGTACTTCCCGAATAGAGTACGTAACGCCAAAAGAACACTCCAACGCCTCAAGGGTATAGAACCCAGCTCCTTAACGGAAAGACAATTATTATCGTTAGCTAGAGCTAGAGAAACCCTAGATAATGTGCCGTCCTGCAGTAGGGAACCCGCAAGGAAGCTTGGAGGGAAAGGGAATGGCAAAGCTCAACCCTCTCCTTTGGCATCAACAAATGCCGCCGGTGTAGTAAACACGGGACCGAAGCCAGTTGCGGTTTGTGTAAAAAGAGGTAGGCATGACGACACATTCTCTCCTCCACCCAAACAAAACAAAAAACCAAGAACTGTATCCAACGTGGTCAGAGACAGTCACCGGGTCGCAGTTGTTGACTTTGGTAATCCAGAACGGAGGCTGTCAGATGACCAATGGAGATTGATTGAAATCAGAATCCTGGATGGGGTGAATGACTCGTAAAAGTCAGGTTAACCTATTTCTTTTATCCACCCACAGCAAACAAATTGGCGCCCACGTTGGGCGCCAATTTGTTGCAATATTTTTTTGCAATATTTTTTTTTTCCCGTATTATTAATTTTAACTTTATGATGATAAACGAAACTTTAAAACCGCGGCACTTTGGATTTTCGTATCCAACAAAATAGAACAAAATCGAATTAAACAAAATAAATGTGCAACCGGCACCGCGCAAAATATTTTCAATTATGACGAAGTGTCAAAATGAAAATAAGAGAGAAGAATTACACACGAGAGAAAAAAAAATGTAACACAACAACAGCAGCTTGTTATGTGCTGTTTCCCAACTAGCTCAAGTGGGTGGGGTGGGTCGATGTAAAAAAAAAGAATACACAAAAAAGACAAAATCTGTTTTGCCAACAGATAAATAAAGGGTTAATCGATTGAAATCGATTCAACGTTGTTACAAAAAAACAAGATGATATTAACCGAATATCTAATGACTACGTACCTCGTCGTACGTTTCTGTTCAAATTTTAAGGGCGCCAGGAAACTTTTATAGAAAAGTTTGCCTTAAACTTAACACTGAAACTTATCTTCAAAACAATAAAAAAAATAGTTTATTTTCCCGAATGGGGATTTAAAATGTTTATTAAAAATTAAACTGCTTGGGAAAACCTTTCTAGGTATAGGTGAAAAACCAAGATCTTTTCGTTAAACAAAAATAGTATACAATGTATATAATGGCAAAAGGCCAAATTTAAATGGAAATTATGAAACTTTAATGAAATTAAATTAAATAACAATTGTGTTACAAAGACACAAACTGAAAACGACTTTGCGTATAATTCCCGAACAGACAACGGAAAATTAAAAAGGTCGCGAGTCCCGCAATATCGGGATAAAAGATAAACCGAAACAAAGGCCTACCAGATAACCACTTCTGCCAATATTGGCCACAAAATACACAAACAAAAATAAAATCGAACAACCAATGAAATTAAGTACTTATCTGTACCAGATTGTGGATCCTTCCTCCCAGAGTTTTCAAGCTTCCACCAGCACTAACTCTTCCTGAGACTCCACACAAAAGTATTCCTCGTAAGGTTTTTTATATTAAAAAAAATAAAGTCGGCTCTAACTGCCAAAGTTTATTTTCCACAAAATTAATTTTAGTTTGAATTACTAAAATTAATCTACACTATGTAAATACAAACAAAAAAAAATTGCAAAAAAAAACTAATCAGAACAAAAAAATCGAAATTGTTTTTCGTTTTCAATTTTTTATCTCTATCTTCTTTTGTGGTCTTCCAAGAAGTGCCATAATGGCGGACCTCTCTCATCCATTTACCAACGACCATATTGTCGTCTCTTTCGAACCAACTGTGTGGCGGTATTCGGCTACGGTTTATTCGCACGACCCCGCTCATTAGCTGAGGCCTGCCCGTTGTTGAATCCAAACCACGATTCGCTCAGAGACAACTCCGAATATCCCAATCATTGGTGATAATTCGATATGGTTAAATGGACGAGTTCAGTCCCTTTCCGTCAATTCCAATTTAATAAAAAGGAAAACGAAAAACCATTTGCACACGATAAAGTCCCCGTCTTAAACCAACCCAGATTTAAAATAAAGAGGAAGACTTTTGTGTTGGAAGAAGTCTCACCCATTTTTAAACCAAAATGGTGAGAAAGGATATGACAACTCACGAAAAATTGAAACTTAAGATCTGTAGACCTTCGTGCAGATTAAAGGGGAAGGGAAACACCTAGCAAAGTCGTTTTCATTTCGTGTTTAAAAACTAACTTTAGGTCGGACTCTCGGCCATGCTAAAAGAAGACTTGCTTTACGAAGACTGACTGACTTGTCAGTTGGGTGTGAATCTCCTGTCACACATTTGGGGTTGCCATGCATATTATTTCGCATGCCGTCTGCACATATCGACCTACTGTTGAATTCGAATTCTGCCGTCAACTTCCTGTTGGGCGGTATAGTTTTAAAGTGTGGATCGTCTCTCGCACACTGATGGTTTACACCAACCATCTGTTATCAAACATTCAAATTCGATGAGCTATTAAATATAAAAATTAAACAAAAAATGTTACTTTTCCCAATTACTTGAGAGTAACCAACCAGAGGGGTTGATGGAACAGGAAACCACTTACTCTACAAGCAATTTTGAGCCGCAACAAAAAAGAAGGGAAGTGGAAAGAATTAATAAGAAAAAGAAGAACAGGCCGATGAAAATTGTTGCGGTAAATTTTAACGCAACAAATCCCACCCTTACCTCCTAGGAAATGTACTTACATTTCGTTAAAACTGTAAATAATTTCCTGAGGCTCACCCAAGAGAAAATAGAGAAAAGAAAAAAAGTTTTTCCATCAAAAAAAAATCCAAACTCAAAAATCAAAAAAAAAATTACAAAATCAAAAATCTATATCAAAAAGTGCTTATCAACAAAAGCAAAAAAAGAATTTAAACTAAATCATAAAAAAAACAAAAAAAAACTAAATTAAAAGTTACGTTAATCGGATGCTTCTGAAAACGGCTTTAAATCTTTAGCATGCCAAGTACCGCGTTCTTTACCTCCACTATCTTCTAAGACATATGTCCAAGGTGACACACGCTTCTTAATTACAAACGGACCGACAAACTTCGGTGCTAACTTGGCAGCGTAATAATTCGCGGCATCCGACAAGGAAAAGTTTCGACGCCAAACCATCGCACCTTGACGATATTGAACGTCTCTACGACGAAGATTATAAGCTTTAGCTGCTTTGCTACTCGCAGCTTTAAGCTTCCTCCCAATATCTATTCTTAGTTCCCTAAAACGTTCGGCGACCTCTCCCAGATCTTGAACGTTTGTCAACGAATCTCCTACTATTGGTACTTCCTGACCCGAAGTAACCATGTCCCTCCCGAAATTCGCATAATAGGGTGAAACACCCAAAACCTCGTGTTGCGACGTACGAATCGCACACGCAACCTTGGCGAGCTGTGAATCCCACAAACGATGGTTTTTACCGACGTAAGCTCGCAACGTCGTTTTAATAATTTGATTTATCCTTTCCGCAGGGTTTGCCTGCGGATGATAATGGGCCGTAAATTGAAGACGTGACGCGTACGCCTGGCAAAGCGTTTTCAATTCCTTAGATCGGAATTGGGGACCGTTGTCACAGACGATCACCTTTGGGATGCCAAATAAAAGAAAAACGTTATCCTCCAGTTCCCTACAAATTGCTTTCGCAGTAGCAGACCTTAGCGCAAAAAGAAGTGGAAATTTAGTGAAATAATCAACGACAGTGAGAATGTAAATAAAACCCCTACTCGACTTAGGAAGCGGACCTACAAGATCTACACAGATCATTTCCCACGGTGAAGTAACCCCTACTCTCTCAGACATCAAACCCGCTGGCTTCTCATTCACCGGCTTCACTTGTTGGCAAACTTTACAATTACGTACATAACTTGTTATATCTGCCCTCATCTTGGGCCAATAAAACTTTGCCCCAATCCTGGCAAAAGTTTTTCTAACACCCATGTGTCCAGCCATTGGACCATCATGGTATTCATTCAAAATAGCTAACCTCTCATTTTTACCTAAAACTTTCTTCCACTCTTGACTACTCTCATGAACGACAATATGGTTTGACTTGACGAGTTTGAAAAGCTGATCTTGTTCAACTCGCCAAGCCGGATAAGCTAATGGGTTAGAATTAACTACGGACTTCATCTTAATTATCCAAGGGTCTACATCCTCTTCTGAGATCTCGGCTAACACCGGAACTCCACGAGAAAGCATATCAGGAACAACATGCTCTTTGCCCTTTCTATGGATAATTTCGAAGTCAAACTGTTGTAGCCGAACTGCCCAACGCGCTAATCTACCCTGTGGATCTTTAAGATTGCTTAACCATACTAAAGAATAATGATCTGTCACGACTGTAAATCGAAAGCCTTCGATATACGGTCGCAACTTCTCAACAGCCCAAAGTACAGCTAAGCATTCTTTCTCTGTTGTACTATAATTTCGTTCATTTCTATTTAAACTTCTACTAAGGTAACAGACAACCTTTTCACCCTCATCAAAGTTTTGAGACAAAACTGCACCGATGCCGAAATCTGACGCGTCTGTTTGAACGACAAATGGTCGTTTAAAATCTGGGCAAGTGAGTATGGGTGCTGTCACCAGACACTCCTTTGCCTTCCTAAAACTAACCTCACACTGATCTGTCCAATTAAACTTTCTATTCTTCTTTAATAAATCTGACAGTGGCTGAAGTAGTTCAGCAAAACAACAAAATTTGGTACAAAACGACGGTACCATGACATTGTCCCTATAAAGCTTCTAACTTCCTTAATATTCCTCGGTGCTGGAATCCTAACCATGCTTTCCACTTTTTCTGGGTCTACATGTAACCCGTTACGATCCACGATATATCCTAAAAATTTTAGAGCTGGCATGCAAAAATTGCATTTTTCCCTACTAACCTTCAATCCTGCTTCACACAACCTTTTCATCACCTCATTAAGGATTTCAAGATGCTTCTCGAAAGAATCCGCAATGATGATGGTGTCGTCTAAATAGACGAAGACATATGGCTCCAGGTCGACACCCAAAACTGTGTCGATAAACCTCTGCCATGTCGCAGGTGAATTGTGAAGACCGAAAGGCATTCTCTTAAACTGAAAAAGACCTCTCCCAGGAACCGTAAAGGCAGTATAGGGCTTAGATTCTTCCTCCATAGGAATCTGCCAGTATGCTGACTTAATGTCTAGCGAAGACAAGAACCTCGCACCTCGAAGTCTGTCCAAAATCGAATTTATATACGGAAGTGGATAAGCATCTCTATCTGTATTCTTGTTTAGCTTCCTATAGTCCACGCAAAATCTATAGGAGCCATCTTTCTTCTTAACTAGGAGTATTGGAGATGACCATGAACTTCTGGATCTCTCAACTACCCCTGCTTCTAACATTTCATTAAGCTCTTTATCTATATGGCCCTGCATTGCCGGAGAAACCGGATAATACCGTTGTTTAATCGGTTCCGCCGACGTTCTAATTTTGTGTTCTACCATAGTAGTACACCCTAAGCCTTCAGGCATTTTTCTAAAAGAACTATCTATACAATTTTCTAATAATCTGATTTCCCTATCACCCAAATCAGACCGTTCTGTAATAGAACATATCGAAACCATTCGATCCTGGTTCGAAAAATTCCACATCCGTGATCTCAAATCCGGAACAATGCCCGACAGTGCCCAAAAATCTGCACCTAAGATTACGGTGTGGGGTAGAGTGGGAATGACAAGACAGTCTATGAGAACTGCCTTATCCTCAACTACAATTGGTAACGAAATTACCCCTAAAATCTTGACACTAGTTCCATCTGCTAAACATACAGAGTGAACAGTGTCTTTCTTCAAACTAAGCCCTAATCTTTGGAGAATGCTCCAGCTATCTCTACCTATTAGAGAGGGTAGAGATAGCGAGAGAAAAAAAAATGTAACACAACAACAGCAGCTTGTTATGTGCTGTTTCCCAACTAGCTCAAGTGGGTGGGGTGGGTCGATGTAAAAAAAAAAGAATACACAAAAAAGACAAATCTGTTTTGCCAACAGATAAATAAAGGGTTAATCGATTGAAATCGATTCAACGTTGTTACAAAAAAACAAGGTGATATTAACCGAATATCTAATGACTACGTACCTCGTCGTACGTTTCTGTTCAAATTTTAAGGGCGCCAGGAAACTTTTATAGAAAAGTTTGCCTTAAACTTAACACTGAAACTTATCTTCAAAACAATAAAAAAAATAGTTTATTTTCCCGAATGGGGATTTAAAATGTTTATTAAAAATAAAACTGCTTGGGAAAACCTTTCTAGGTATAGGTGAAAAACCAAGATCTTTTCGTTAAACAAAAATAGTATACAATGTATATAATGGCAAAAGGCCAAATTTAAATGGAAATTATGAAACTTTAATGAAATTAAATTAAATAACAATTGTGTTACAAAGACACAAACTGAAAACGACTTTGCGTATAATTCCCGAACAGACAACGGAAAATTAAAAAGGTCGCGAGTCCCGCAATATCGGGATAAAAGATAAACCGAAACAAAGGCCTACCAGATAACCACTTCTGCCAATATTGGCCACAAAATACACAAACAAAAATAAAATCGAACAACCAATGAAATTAAGTACTTATCTGTACCAGATTGTGGATCCTTCCTCCCAGAGTTTTCAAGCTTCCACCAGCACTAACTCTTCCTGAGACTCCACACAAAAGTATTCCTCGTAAGGTTTTTTATATTAAAAAAAATAAAGTCGGCTCTAAAAAGTTTATTTTCCACAAAATTAATTTTAGTTTGAATTACTAAAATTAATCTACACTATGTAAATACAAACAAAAAAAATTGCAAAAAAAAACTAATCAGAACAAAAAAATCGAAATTGTTTTTCGTTTTCAATCTTCTTCTTCTTCTTCTCTATCTTCTTTTGTGGTCTTCCAAGAAGTGCCATTATGGCGGACCTCTCTCATCCATTTACCAACGACCATATTGTCGTCTCTTTCGAACCAACTGTGTGGCGGTATTCGGCTACGGTTTATTCAAACGACCCCGCTCATTAGCTGAGGCCTGCCCGTTGTTGAATCCAAACCATGATTCGCTCAGAGACAACTCCGAATATCCCAATCATTGGTGATAATTCGATATGGTTAAATGGACGAGTTCAGTCCCTTTCCGTCAATTCCAATTTAATAAAAAGGAAAACGAAAAACCATTTACACACGATAAAGTCCCCGTCTTAAACCAACCCAGATTTAAAATAAAGAGGAAGACTTTTGTGTTGGAAGAAGTCTCAACCATTTTTAAACCAAAATGGTGAGAAAGGATATGACAACTCACGAAAAATTGAAACTTAAGATCTGTAGACCTTCGTGCAGATTAAAGGGGAAGGGAAACACCTAGCAAAGTCGTTTTCATTTCGTGTTTAAAAACTAACTTTAGGTCGGACTCTCGGCCATGCTAAAAGAAGACTTGCTTTACGAAGACTGACTGACTTGTCAGTTGGGTGTGAATCTCCTGTCACACATTTTGGGTTGCCATGCATATTATTTCGCATGCCGTCTGCACATATCGACCTACTGTTGAATTCGAATTCTGCCGTCAACTTCCTGTTGGGCGGTATAGTTTTAAAGTGTGGATCGTCTCTCGCACACTGATGGTTTACACCAACCATCTGTTATCAAACATTCAAATTCGATGAGCTATTAAATATAAAAATTAAACAAAAAATGTTACTTTTCCCAATTACTTGAGAGTAGGCCCTCTGGTTTATGGAACAGGAAACCACTTACTCTACAAGCAATTTTGAGCCGCAACAAAAAAGAAGGGAAGTGGAAAGAATTAATAAGAAAAAGAAGAACAGGCCGATGAAAATTGTTGCGGTAAATTTTAACGCAACAAATCCCACCCTTACCTTCTAGGAAATGTACTAACATTTCGTTAAAACTGTAAATAATTTCCTGAGGCTCACCCAAGAGAAAATAGAGAAAAGAAAAAAAGTTTTTCCATCAAAAAAAAATTCCAAACTCAAAAATCAAAAAAAAATTACAAAATCAAAAATCTATATCAAAAAGTGCTTATCAACAAAAGCAAAAAAAGAATTTAAACTAAATCATAAAAAAAAACAAAAAAAAAACTAAATCAAAAGTTACGTTAATCGGATGCTTCTGAAAACGGCTTTAAATCTTTAGCATGCCAAGTACCGCGTTCTTTACCTCTACTATCTTCTAAGACATATGTCCAAGGTGACACACGCTTCTTAATTACAAACGGACCGACAAACTTCGGTGCTAACTTGGCAGCGTAATAATTCGCGGCATCCGACAAGGAAAAGTTTCGACGCCAAACCATCGCACCTTGACGATATTGAACGTCTCTACGACGAAGATTATAAGCTTTAGCTGCTTTGCTACTCGCAGCTTTAAGCTTCCTCCCAATATCTATTCTTAGTTCCCTAAAACGTTCGGCGACCTCTATCAGATCTTGAACGTTTGTCAACGAATCTCCTACTATTGGTACTTCCTGACCCGAAGTAACCATGTCCCTCCCAAAATTCGCATAATAGGGTGAAACACCCAAAACCTCGTGTTGCGACGTACGAATCGCACACGCAACCTTGGCGAGCTGTGAATCCCACAAACGATGGTTTTCACCGACGTAAGCTCGCAACGTCGTTTTAATAATTTGATTTATCCTTTCCGCAGGGTTTGCCTGCGGATGATAATGGGCCGTAAATTGAAGACGTGACGCGTACGCCTGGCAAAGCGTTTTCAATTCCTTAGATCGGAATTGGGGACCGTTGTCACAGACGATCACCTTTGGGATGCCAAATAAAAGAAAAACGTTATCCTCCAGTTCCCTACAAATTGCTTTCGCAGTAGCAGACCTTAGCGCAAAAAGAAGTGGACATTTAGTGAAATAATCAACGACAGTGAGAATGTAAATAAAACCCCTACTCGACCTAGGAAGCGGACCTACAAGATCTACACAGATCATTTCCCACGGTGAAGTAACCCCTACTCTCTCAGACATCAAACCAGCTGGCTTCTCATTCACCGGCTTCACTTGTTGGCAAACTTTACAATTACGTACATAACTTGTTATATCTGCCCTCATCTTGGGCCAATAAAACTTTGCCCCAATCCTGGCAAAAGTTTTTCTAACACCCATGTGTCCAGCCATTGGACCATCATGGTATTCATTCAAAATAGCTAACCTCTCATTTTTACCTAAAACTTTCTTCCACTCTTGACTACTCTCATGAACGACAATATGGTTTGACTTGACGAGTTTGAAAAGCTGATCTTGTTCAACTCGCCAAGCCGGATAAGCTAATGGGTTAGAATTAACTACGGACTTCATCTTAATTATCCAAGGGTCTACATCCTCTTCTGAGATCTCGGCTAACACCGGAACTCCACGAGAAAGCATATCAGGAACAACATGCTCTTTGCCCTTTCTATGGATAATTTCGAAGTCAAACTGTTGTAGCCGAACTGCCCAACGCGCTAATCTACCCTGTGGATCTTTAAGATTGCTTAACCATACTAAAGAATAATGATCTGTCACGACTGTAAATCGAAAGCCTTCGATATACGGTCGCAACTTCTCAACAGCCCAAAGTACAGCTAAGCATTCTTTCTCTGTTGTACTATAATTTCGTTCATTTCTATTTAAACTTCTACTAAGGTAACAGACAACCTTTTCACCCTCATCAAAGTTTTGAGACAAAACTGCACCGATGCCGAAATCTGACGCGTCTGTTTGAACGACAAATGGTCGTTTAAAATCTGGGCAAGTGAGTATGGGTGCTGTCACCAGACACTCCTTCGCCTTCCTAAAACTAACCTCACACTGATCTGTCCAATTAAACTTTCTATTCTTCTTTAATAAATCTGACAGTGGCTGAAGTAGTTCAGCAAAATTTGGTACAAAACGACGGTACCATGACACTGTCCCTATAAAGCTTCTAACTTCCTTAACATTCCTCGGTGCTGGAATCCTAACCATGCTTTCCACTTTTTCTGGGTCTACATGTAACCCGTTACGATCCACGATATATCCTAAAAATTTTAGAGCTGGCATGCAAAAATTGCATTTTTCCCTACTAACCTTCAATCCTGCTTCACACAACCTTTTCATCACCTCATTAAGGATTTCAAGATGCTTCTCGAAAGAATCCGCAATGATGATGATGTCGTCTAAATAGACGAAGACATATGGCTCCAGGTCGACACCCAAAACTGTGTCGATAAACCTCTGCCATGTCGCAGGTGAATTGTGAAGACCGAAAGGCATTCTCTTAAACTGAAAAAGACCTCTCCCAGGAACCGTAAAGGCAGCATAGGGCTTAGATTCTTCCTCCATAGGAATCTGCCAGTATGCTGACTTAATGTCTAGCGAAGACAAGAACCTCGCACCTCGAAGTCTGTCCAAAATCGAATTTATATACGGAAGTGGATAAGCATCTCTATCTGTATTCTTGTTTAGCTTCCTATAGTCCACGCAAAATCTATAGGAGCCATCTTTCTTCTTAACTAGGAGTATTGGAGATGACCATGAACTTCTGGATCTCTCAACTACCACTGCTTCTAACATTTCACTAAGCTCTTTATCTATATGGCCCTGCATTGCCGGAGAAACCGGATAATACCGTTGTTTAATCGGTTCCGCCGACGTTCTAATTTTGTGTTCTACCATAGTAGTACACCCTAAGCCTTCAGGCATTTTTCTAAAAGAACTATCTATACAATTTTCTAATAATCTGATTTCCCTATCACCCAAATCTGACCGTTCTGTAATAGAACATATCGAAACCATTCGATCCTGGTTCGAAAAATTCCACATCCGTGATCTCAAATCCGGAACAATGCCCGACAGTGCCCAAAAATCTGCACCTAAGATTACGGTGTGGGGTAGAGTGGGAATGACAAGACAGTCTATGAGAACTGCCTTATCCTCAACTACAATTGGTAACGAAATTACCCCTAAAATCTTGACACTAGTTCCATCTGCTAAACATACAGAGTGAACAGTGTCTTTCTTCAAACTAAGCCCTAATCTTTGGAGAATGCTCCAGCTATCTCTACCTATTATGGTCCTAGAAGCTCCTGAATCTAATAAACCTAAAAATCTAGAACCATAAATACTAATTTTCAAAAATGGTCTACTATCGTCTCCGTTTGCCGCCAAAGTAAAACCTAAATGAATTTGAGTTGTCAGCTGGTTGCCAACAGGCAACCTAACTAATTTCTTCGGTACTCGCGCCCTGTTGGTGCACGAGACCGATGAGCATTTCCCGAACAACGTGGGCAACTGCTCTTGCTGACACCTTCAGCACCACAACCATAACATCTCCTATTAGCCGAACACCTATTTGCATAATGGCCTGATCCATTGCAATTATAACATCTAATACCAGACGTACCAGCTTGGTTGAATCCAGTAGGCTGCGACCTACTAGGTTGAACCACTCTGCTGGGCTGTTCGGTCCTAGCGACAGAAGGGGATTTCGGTCGCACTGCCGAAACTGCAGTGTAACCGACTTCGGGTATCTTAACAGCCGCGACTTTCGGTTGCACTGACGAAACTTCAGTGTAACCGAGTTCGGGCTCTACAAAATTTTTATTTCGAGCAGGCGGCGGCTCGAAATGTTCTACATTGGCCCTAAGCGTCTCTTAATCCCTTCCTAGGCTAGCCAATTCCTTTACAGACTGTGGTTTCTGAAAACCAATCTGTTTTTGGTAAAAAGGGTCCAAATTTTTCATTAGGATAGCGACTTTCCTCCGTTCAGAAAGTGGCTCTCCTATAATGTCTACAGTCCCTTTTTCCAGCCCCCGACTGAGCATTTCATAGACAAGCTCGTCGCTGGAAAGTCTATTAATTTCCATTTTTAAAACACAACTAAGTCGAGAAAAAAACTTAAAAAAGATCTAAACAACAATATTTTTGTTTTAAAATAATAAAAAAATACTGTTGGCAACCCTACACAAATTTTAAATTCTACCCCGAAAATAAAATAAACCAAATTAAAAAAGAATTACCAAAAAAATTTTCACCCAAAAAAAAACAAAAAAATATATACAATATAATCAAAAACAATATAGTACCCTTTAACGAAGTTAAATCGGAAAAAATACTCTTTAAGAAAAAAGTACTTTTCAGAAGTGGTAACACTCACAGTGTTTATATTATTGGCGTAGATATTTAAAATATACTATGGCCAAAAACCACTCAAAAATAATATTCACTCAAAAAAAAAAAGGATAGAAGAACTATTAAAATATATTTCAGCCAATACCAACTAAAAAAAAGAGAAAGCACTATCACTGGCAAAATATGTAATACACAAAAAAAAAATGGCTGATATCAAATCAATAAAATCAATAATATGATAATTAAAATGTTAAGAACAATCAATTAAGAAAATTAAGAACAACAAAAAAAAACTCACTAATGTTATATAATTCTCTTACGAATTATTCACCTTATCGCCAACACCAGATTTCTTCTTTTTGTTGCACCAGAGAAACACTCCACAGATTTTTGTATAATTTCCTAGATTAAAAAAAAGAAAACACCAAGTATAATTGTTCTTTAAAAAAGGAATTAATTAAACAAAACACTTCCCTAAAAACCCAAGTAGAATCGAGCACAACAACACAATAAATTTGTACACAACTTGTAGGTACCTATCTATGAAGATTTAAGGTAACTATCAAAGGGGACCCACGTTGGACACGCCAATTTGTTGCAATATTTTTTTGCAATATTTTTTTTTTCCCGTATTATTAATTTTAACTTTATGATGATAAACGAAACTTTAAAACCGCGGCACTTTGGATTTTCGTATCCAACAAAATAGAACAAAATCGAATTAAACAAAATAAATGTGCAACCGGCACCGCGCAAAATATTTTCAATTATGACGAAGTGTCAAAATGAAAATAAGAGAGAAGAATTACACACGAGAGAAAAAAATGTAACACAACAACAGCAGCTTGTTATGTGCTGTTTCCCAACTAGCTCAAGTGGGTGGGGTGGGTCGATGTAAAAAAAAAGAATACACAAAAAAGACAAAATCTGTTTTGCCAACAGATAAATAAAGGGTTAATCGATTGAAATCGATTCAACGTTGTTACAAAAAAACAAGATGATATTAACCGAATATCTAATGACTACGTACCTCGTCGTACGTTTCTGTTCAAATTTTAAGGGCGCCAGGAAACTTTTATAGAAAAGTTTGCCTTAAACTTAACACTGAAACTTATCTTCAAAACAATAAAAAAAATAGTTTATTTTCCCGAATGGGGATTTAAAATGTTTATTAAAAATTAAACTGCTTGGGAAAACCTTTCTAGGTATAGGTGAAAAACCAAGATCTTTTCGTTAAACAAAAATAGTATACAATGTATATAATGGCAAAAGGCCAAATTTAAATGGAAATTATGAAACTTTAATGAAATTAAATTAAATAACAATTGTGTTACAAAGACACAAACTGAAAACGACTTTGCGTATAATTCCCGAACAGACAACGGAAAATTAAAAAGGTCGCGAGTCCCGCAATATCGGGATAAAAGATAAACCGAAACAAAGGCCTACCAGATAACCACTTCTGCCAATATTGGCCACAAAATACACAAACAAAAATAAAATCGAACAACCAATGAAATTAAGTACTTATCTGTACCAGATTGTGGATCCTTCCTCCCAGAGTTTTCAAGCTTCCACCAGCACTAACTCTTCCTGAGACTCCACACAAAAGTATTCCTCGTAAGGTTTTTTATATTAAAAAAAATAAAGTCGGCTCTAACTGCCAAAGTTTATTTTCCACAAAATTAATTTTAGTTTGAATTACTAAAATTAATCTACACTATGTAAATACAAACAAAAAAAATTGCAAAAAAAAACTAATCAGAACAAAAAAATCGAAATTGTTTTTCGTTTTCAATTTTTTATCTCTATCTTCTTTTGTGGTCTTCCAAGAAGTGCCATAATGGCGGACCTCTCTCATCCATTTACCAACGACCATATTGTCGTCTCTTTCGAACCAACTGTGTGGCGGTATTCGGCTACGGTTTATTCGCACGACCCCGCTCATTAGCTGAGGCCTGCCCGTTGTTGAATCCAAACCACGATTCGCTCAGAGACAACTCCGAATATCCCAATCATTGGTGATAATTCGATATGGTTAAATGGACGAGTTCAGTCCCTTTCCGTCAATTCCAATTTAATAAAAAGGAAAACGAAAAACCATTTACACACGATAAAGTCCCCGTCTTAAACCAACCCAGATTTAAAATAAAGAGGAAGACTTTTGTGTTGGAAGAAGTCTCACCCATTTTTAAACCAAAATGGTGAGAAAGGATATGACAACTCACGAAAAATTGAAACTTAAGATCTGTAGACCTTCGTGCAGATTAAAGGGGAAGGGAAACACCTAGCAAAGTCGTTTTCATTTCGTGTTTAAAAACTAACTTTAGGTCGGACTCTCGGCCATGCTAAAAGAAGACTTGCTTTACGAAGACTGACTGACTTGTCAGTTGGGTGTGAATCTCCTGTCACACATTTTGGGTTGCCATGCATATTATTTCGCATGCCGTCTGCACATATCGACCTACTGTTGAATTCGAATTCTGCCGTCAACTTCCTGTTGGGCGGTATAGTTTTAAAGTGTGGATCGTCTCTCGCACACTGATGGTTTACACCAACCATCTGTTATCAAACATTCAAATTCGATGAGCTATTAAATATAAAAATTAAACAAAAAATGTTACTTTTCCCAATTACTTGAGAGTAGGCCCTCTGGTTGATGGAACAGGAAACCACTTACTCTACAAGCAATTTTGAGCCGCAACAAAAAAGAAGGGAAGTGGAAAGAATTAATAAGAAAAAGAAGAACAGGCCGATGAAAATTGTTGCGGTAAATTTTAACGCAACAACCAGACCGCTGTAAAATGCGAAAGACAGAATGGCTATCCAATCGTCTTCGCATCAATTTACATGCCACATGGGACGGACGATCCCCCCAATGAAATGACGAAGGAGCTTGTCATAAAAGCTCGAGATAATAGATGGGACCTTATCCTCGGATGTGATGCTAACTCCCATCATGTACAATGGGGTAGTACAAATACCAACCCACGAGGTGAGTCAATTCTTGAATTTATTATAGAACATAATTTAGTTATAGGAAACATAGGCAACGAACCAACATTCGTTACTAGAAATAGAAGGGAAGTGCTAGACATAACCCTTATTAACAACTTTAACCTTTTTCGTTAAGTGGCTGGAAAGTATCTACTGAACCTTCCTTTTCTGACCACAGAAGTATTAAATTTGAAATTGGAGATAATATAAAACAAAAAGAACCATATAGAAATCCCAGGAAAACTAACTGGGATCGTTTTGTCACAAAAGTGGAGGAAAAACAAAACATATTACAAGGCCTGAATTATGATTCACCTAAAGATATTGACAATACGGTTGAGACACTGAACCTGATTCTCAAAAGCGCATACGAAACATCGTGCCCCGTAATAGCTCCGAGTACAAAAACATCACCCCATTGGTGGAATAAAGAGCTGCAACATCTAAGAAAAGAAGCAAGAAAACTCTTCAATGCCGCAAGAAGAAGCAATGCAGAGTCCGATTGGGACCTCTACAAAGAAGGTCAAAGAAAGTTCAAAAATGCAACTCAAAGCGCAAAACGAACATCTTGGAGGACGTTCTGCAATGGCATTGAAGGTTACCCTGAATCAGCAAGATTGAGAAAAGTCCTCTCAAATTAACCGGTATCTTATAGATAACAGTAGCAGATGGACCCAATCCTGCAACGAAACAATGGAACTCCTACTAAATACACACTTCCCTGGGTGTGTTAAGACGCAGCCCAAACCTGGCACAGATGCCAATTACGAAAATCCCCACAGTAATATAGTCCCGGAGAAAGTAATTAGTGAGAAAGGAATAGAGTGGGCAATTGACTCCTTCTCCTCATACAAATCACCAGGCATTGATGGTATTAATCCAATAATGCTTCAAAAGGCAAAGCACCTGTTAATAAAAGTGTTAAAAGAACTATTCATGCGATGTATTATGTACACACATATACCTGCAACTTGGCGAGAAGTCAAAGTTGTATTTATACCCAAGGCCGGTAAACCAACTCATACTACGCCAAAAGATTTCACACCAATAAGCCTAACATCGTTTGTGCTTAAAACATTCGAGAAACTACTCGATGTATTTATACGTAGCATGCTTAATCCAGGAACCTTATCCCAGAACCAGCACGCGTACATGAAAGGAAAAAGTGTTGAAACTGCCCTTCATGCAGTAGTCAGTAATATAGACAAATCACTCGATCAAAAAAATACAAATTAGCAGCCTTTCTCGACATTGAAGGCGCTTTCAACAATGTTGAGGCTAGTGCTATAGAAAGAAACTTAATAAGCATGAACATTGACAACAGTATTACTCAAATAATACTAAGCCTATTAAACAAAAGTAACGTAAACACCTCCCTCGCTAACACAGAATTGAAAATGACTGCCTCAAGAGGTACACCCCAAGGCGGGGTTATTTCACCACTGCTGTGGATATTAGTTGTGAATGAGGTCTTAGTACTGCTTAATAATAATGGGATAAAAGTCATTGCCTACGCAGATGACCTAGTCATAATGGCCACGGGGAAATTCCTAGACACCATCAGTGATATCCTCCAAAGAGCTATCAACACACTGAACAAATGGGCCCAAAAATGCGGCTTAGATATTAATCCCCAAAAAACAGAACTAGTTCTATTCACGAACAAACGAATAATTCCACAATTCCATCTGCCATCAATTGAAGGCACACCCCTTAAGTTATCCGAAAGCGCGAAATACCTGGAAATCATATATTAAATTGAACTGGAAAATTAATGTCCAAGAAAGAGTCAAAAAGGCATCCATCGCATTCTACTCATGCAGCAGAATTTTTGGGAAAAACTGGGGCCCGAAACCCAAGGTAATTCTTTGGATGTACACTGCGATAGTGAGACCGATATTGACGTATGGATGCTTAGTTTGGTGGAAAGCCGCTAACAAAGCTACAAACCTTAAGGCATTGACTAACATCCAGAGACTTGCATGTATTGGATCAACCAGTGCCTTGCGCACGACACCCACGGCGGGCTTAGAAACCATACTTAACCTTCTGCCACTTGACCTTTATATGCAGGAAACTGCAGCAAAAAGCGCTCTCAGGATTAGAAAATCTAATCTATGGAGATCCAGTTTAACTGGACACTCTGAAATTTTGAACATCCACAAAGGAACAAATGTAGAGTCTGACTACATAGTTCCCTTTACAGATTTTGAAAGGCCATTCCAATGCTTGTTCCCAAGTAGAGAGAAGTGGATTAATAATGAAGTCTTACAACCTACAACCAAATCCATCTTTACAGACGGCTCAAAAATGGATGTAGGTACTGGGGCTGGCTTCTTCTCAGAAGCTTTGAATATAGAAGGCTCATTCAGACTTCCCAATAACAGCAGTGTATTCCAAGCAGAGGTTCTAGCAGTAACGAAAGCTGCCAAAGTGGCATCAATGATGGCACTACCCCGAGAGGATATTACCATTCTCATCGATAGCCAGGCAGCGATAAAAGCAATTTCTTCTGTTGAAATAAAGTCCAAGCTTGTGAAAAGCTGTCGCGAAGAGCTTAAAGTTCTTGCCACACAGCATAATATAACACTCTGCTGGGTCCCCGGTCACGCGGGCATCATGGGAAATGAAAAAGCCGATGAATTGGCAAGAAAAGGCTCAGCACTTAGCCTAGAACTCTCAGAAAGGAGCGTAAAACCACCGTTATGCGACCTCAAACATAGTATAATGTGTGAAATCCTGGCAAAAGCCAACTCGAGATGGGCAAACTTAAACACTTGTGAGGTAGCTAGGAAACTGTGGCCGCAGTACGATAAAAATAGAACGAATGCAATCATTCAAAAAGACAGGAAGTCAGTATCGACGTTGGTAGGTGTTTTAACTGGCCATAACATGCTAAGACATCACGCCAAAAAACTACGTCTAACTGAAAACGATCTATGTAGAGGTTGCAGTGACGAGGAAGAACATGAGGATATAACCCACTACCTCTGTCACTGCCCCAGTCTCTGCCATCTAAGAAATAAAACTCTGGGGAAATACTTCTTCGAAAGCATCAAAGAACTATCAGAGTGCCCAATATCAAATCTATATCGATTCGCAAGAGGAAACGGATGGTTGAACACCCCGGGATGATACTAAGGAACTAAATATGGACTACGAGTATGGTAAGAGGAGGAATTGGTAAACCCTCAAATGGGCATCACAATGGGTCTACATTGACCTAAGTGCGCTGGGACTGAGCTATTGGCTCTCCTACAGTAACCCGCAAACCTAACCTAACCTAAACCTTACATCACCAAATCGGGAAGAACAGTGAAACCGGTTGTAAGATACAACCCATGTAACTAAATTTGATAAAAAAAAATGTTTAGTCTTTATTAAAACTTGAATTATTCCTTATATTTGAATTTTTGAAATTAGTAATTTGTAATTTATGAATTTAATAAATTTAAGTTTTTGAAGTTAATGAATAAAAAATAATAATAAGAAAAAATAAAAAAAAAAATAAAATGAAATAAAATAAGAATTATATATAAAATTCAAGTAAAAGTAAAAACAAATAGTTCATTAATCATACATTATTCAATTTGTATAATATTTAATCATTGCGTTTCAAAGTTATATTATAAAAAAGGAGATGTAACAATACTATGTACTATTAATATTAAATGGTAACACTTAGTCTAGTAACTATCGTAAAGCATACATATTTAATAAAGTTCAGTTGATTATCATACGTCGTGCGTTCTTCATCTCTCTCATCACAAGGTTGATGGGAAGGAAAAGTTAGTGGTACCAGAGCTGGAGAATAGCCAGAGCTTGTCATGACGAAGCCGGACATTTTGAGATTGACAAAACCATCCAACGAATTACGAAATATTTTTGGTTTCCCAGAAAAAGGCGATATGTGAAGTCGTACATTGCAGCATGTCCAGAGTGTTGTTTGAACAATGTCAATGGTGGAAAGTCGAAAATCCAACTTCACGTCATGGAGGTTATACCGATTCCGTTCCGAAGCGTTAACATCGATCATTTGGGTTCATTCCCAAGAAGCAAAAGAGATACATGATCGTTGTTGTCTGTTCTTTCAGCAAAAACGTTATACTCAAGGCTGTGAGGAACGCGAAGAATGCACCAGTTATCAAAATGTTGAATGAGATAATGTAAATCATTGGTCAACCACTACGAATTACATCTGATAAAGGTACTGCATATACGTCACGAGTATTCAGCAATTTTACTACCCACCATAGCTTACATCATATTAAAACCGCTGTACGCAAGCCAAGGGCTAATGGACATGCTGAACGGGTAAATAAAACCCTCCTGGCAACACTTTTAAGTTTCAAGTCCTTGGTGTCATCAAGTCAGACGTGTATTCTATCTCTTATCTAATTTTTCAATACTTCTTTTTTCTATAATGAATTCTAAGTGCGGAACCTGTACAAAATTAATAAATGTTAATTATTTATCTAGTTGCATTTGTGGTTTAAGTATTCATACCGAATGCACCAAGTTTAAAAAGAGTGATCTTATTTTTATAATCTCTAATAACAGTGTTTCCTACAAATGTGAAAATTGCAAAACAAATACCTCTTTGCCTGTTTGTATAAAAAAAATCAAGGATCTCTTCGTATACCTACAAGACACTATAAGAGAATTAAATAAGTTCGGTTATGCTTTTGATGCAAATGCAAAAACAAAATTGCCTAATGTCAATGCTAAGTCAAGTGCATTTAACAACAGCAGAAACATTCGCGACACTACTCGTTTGCAAAAAATAGCAAAGGTCAGTGAACCCTTGGCGCGCTCATCGTTTCCTATAAATCGCCTTTCTACGATTCTACGAATTGCAATGATGTTTCTCCTAGTATGAGCTCTCGATTTAGCGCTGCCGGTGGATTAAACAAAGCTAAAGATTAACTTTCATCTTCTGTCCTTGTAATCTTGTATCGGTAAATTCTGATTATGTTAAGAAACAAGTTATTTTACCTAAAGATAATTCTGGGATTTTAAATAAATTTGTGCATAATGCTGCTGTGGCCGATGTAGCTGCTAGTTCTCTTTCATTATCTACCTGTGTAAATAAAGTTGATAAGAGTCATTCTAGTTTGCCTGCGGAGAAAACTGCAGTCGTCGATGATGATTCGACTATTATACCTAATGGCCAATGGGTCAAATGTTGTTGACAAAAATGGGATTGTTTTGGTAGACAACGATAATGATTTAGCTGCGAATGACAAATCTTCTGCTTGTGGAGATTTTTGTATTTTTGTGCCTGTTGTTGTTCTTAATTCTGGTACAAATGGAGGTCGTTCTGTTTTGGTTG
This sequence comes from Baccha elongata, assembly GCA_951217065.1. Classification (NCBI taxonomy): domain Eukaryota; kingdom Metazoa; phylum Arthropoda; class Insecta; order Diptera; family Syrphidae; genus Baccha; species Baccha elongata. The sequence goes on from CATNUY010000188.1 coordinate 488,708, forward strand.
ATGATAAAGGCGGTGATGCTGTTGTAGATGATGGAGGTAGGGGTGGTGTTGCTGGTATTTCTCCTGCTGCAATTGAATGTGGTCGTCAAGTTGTCGGTGCTCAAGTTGATGTTGTTGACGTTGAAACTGACACAATCTCACAGGTTCGTAACTATGAAATTGGTATGAATGACGATCCTATTGTCAATACCGCCTGCAGATCTACAATGGGAGAAAATATGAATTTCAAAAATTCAAATTCAAATAATAATTTAATTTCTTTTCTCTCCCAACCACTGTTACCCAGCAACAAAATAAACAAAAATAATGCGTACTGGGAAATGATAAGAAAAAATAAAAACAAACAAATAAATCAAAATGAAATCATAGGAAGTGGTAAAAGTGAACTAACTGCTGTGACTCCTTTGGTCTGACTGCACATTTCTATATGTGGATACTGAACCTGAACAACTCATAAGCCATATCTCAGCTCAGACTAACATTCCTACTAATTTGTTTAAATGCTACAAGTTAACTTAAAAAGGGATCGCCCTATCAGCTATTACTCATGTAAATTTTAAACTGAGTGTGCCTGCGAGATGCTACAGTCGATTGATGAGTGATTCTTCCATGTGGCCAATGTACGTTAAGGTAAAAAAATTCGTAAATTACTCAAAAAACTACGTTGCGCAATTAACAGAGAATCTGAGATAACACTGATTAATGATGCTGCTACTTCATCTTTACATCCTGTAACATCAAATAATTTATTATTATATTATCAGAACGTAGGAGGCATAAGATTCAAGCTAGTTTATTTATATCTTGTTTTTTTCATCATATTTTTATGACATTATTTTACTAACAGAAACATGGTTAACTGAAAGCCAATTAACATCTGAATTATTCAACTCTAATTATACGGTTTTTAGAAAAGGTAGATCTAAATTATTAACAGGTATGGATAGAGGTGGAGGTGTTTTGATCGCGATTCGATCATCTCTCTCTTGTAGGGAAATAGAACTTAAATCCAAATCTTATACTTATCCAAATACTTTTTTTTTAATTCAACATATTCTCAGTTTTTCGACAAACTACATAAGGCGTTGAGCTACAATTTTCTCCAAAACTTTAGACAAATATGAAATGAGTGATATAGGGCGATATTCTTCAACCGAATGTTTGTCTTTGTTTGGTTTGGGGATTGAAAATAACGTTGCAGTTTTCCAACTTTGTGGAATGACTGCGGTTTCAAGAATGTTGTTATAAAGTCGAATAACTCTTGTCTTTACATCACTTGGGAGATTTCTGAGCATAGGATTAGAAATTCTGTCTCTCCTACGGGTTTTGCCTTTGGTCTTATTTAAACATGCTTCAAACTTAATAACCGAAATGGGCTCTTCAATTCGTCGGGCGAATGGATTGTTTCCGATTTGAGAAGGAGAATTCAGAAATTCGTCTTTTTTGGCTTTAAAGTTCACGTGAAAGTTTTGATCATTTGAGAAATCAGACCACGTTTGTGCCATAGAATTAGAAATTCGTATTGGATCTGTAATGATCTCATTGGGCGATTTATTACTTGATATTGTATGAGGGTTGGGGTTACCTGTGAGTCGTCGAATGTTTTGCCAAATTTTAGAGGTAGGAGGACCAGGATTAATGTTTGAAGTAAATGCAGGAAAACTTTTGGATTTACTTTCTTTCAACTCTCTTCGAAACTTTGCGTTTGATTTCTTATAGAAAATCAAACTTATTTGTGATGGTGTTTTTTGGAATAAATTGAGAGCTTTAAATTTTTATTTACGAAGTGCCAAGAGTTCTGAGTTCCACCAAGAAACAATTCGTTTAGAAAGGTGTTTCTCTGATGGGGCTGTTTGGGGGATTGTAAAATTAGCAGCTGTTCTGATTGCTCTTTGAATCAAAGCAGCTTCTTTATTTGTGTTAGATGTTGATTTTTTATCTAATAAATATTCATTGATAACTTTTCTAAAAGCATTCCAATTTTCCCGGTCGGTTATGAATTTTGAGTTCGATGGAGCAATTATATGGATTGGATCAAGATGTATACAAGATAATAATAAGGAAGTGGTCACAATTGTGGAAATCGTTTAATGTTTTCCAGGTGGTTTTTAGGTAGAGCTCAGGTGAACAGCAGGTAACATCAACAATCAACATGCGTTAAAGCGTAGTGTGTCGATAAACGGGTTGAAGAGCCATCGTTCAGGAGAATAAGATTTGCGTTGAGCGAAAAAAACGTCAAAAATGTTAAATCTTTTGTTTTTAATAGGCGATTCGCCACCGAGAATCAGAGGAGAATGAATTTGCATTATGATAATGTCCAAATCATTTTTAAGAAAAGTTTGATTTGGATAGATGTATAGGTTAATATAATATGTTACTTTAAGTTCAAGTTGTAATTCGAAAGCCATTGCTAGATTATCAGAATTCAGGGGTAGGCATTGGTGTGGTATATTTTTACTTACTAATAAATCTATTCCTTGTTTACTTAATGTGTTATTTGGCAGATTTTTGAAGTAACCTACGTAACCTTTCGGAACAATAGGGGTAAAGTTAAATGGACAGTGTGTCTCCTGAAGTGATGCTGGTCTCTTATTAAAATACTTAGCTCGTCAAAGTAATTTAAAAGACCATTAATATTCTATTAAAGAACATTAAGAGCCGTGTTTTTCGTATAATTCTTTGCACACTGGGCTTTTGTTACGTCTGAAGCTTCACTTCCCGTCACATATAACGGCTTACGCCTTTTTGCTTAGTTGATATTTTGTCAACTAACTGTATTTCTCTTTTCCCCGCCCCCAGGCAACCTATTTGCAAAAAATGCACAAGTGCTTCATTTTTGCGGATGTAAGCAAAATATAACATTCATATCTCACACGAAGATGAAATATGAATATTTCATAAACAAAGTGCATTCCAAGCCCACGGGTAGCACTTCGCGTAGGATGTAAGATACCCATTTTCTATCTGTCGTAGGAAAGTCAATTAGATTATAAGATTCAGTTTTAATTCGACAATCTAACGAAGAGGTGCAGCCTTTTGCTTTGGACAGCGGCCTCTAGTTAAAAATTAATTAACCAAACAGATTGATTTTTTAACAAAAGACAAAATTTAAAAAAAGAAACAACGATTAAATTTTTTAAGTCAATCGGTCGAAGTTAAAATATAACTGGCGCAGTCGTGTAGTTCTCGAGTACGCGTAATATAAATCGAGTAAGATTAATTATGTGCAAGTTTTGACTTCTTAACTTAAAAATAATCGTGCGTGGAAACATTTTCGAATAAGAAAAAAAAAGCGTGCGGTTTAGCGCGAATAAGTGCAAACAAAAGTTAAAGTTTTCGATTAAGAAAAAAAAAAGCGCCAATAAGTGCAAGCAAAAATTAAAATTTTCGAATAAGAAAAAAAAATGCGATTAAGTACAAAGAAAAAAAATTGTAAGCGCGAATAAGTGAGTGCAAATAATAAAAAATTGCGACTGAGAAAAAAAAATAGTGCGATTAAGTACAAAGAAAAATTATATGGATTGGATCAAGATGTATACAAGATAATAATAAGGAAGTGGTCACAATTGTGGAAATCGTTTAATGTTTTCCAGGTGTTTTTTAGGTAGAGCTCAGGTGAACAGCAGGTAACATCAACAATCAACATGCGTTAAAGCGTAGTGTGTCGATAAACGGGTTGAAGAGCCATCGTTCAGGAGAATAAGATTTGCGTTGAGCGAAAAAAAACGTCAAAAATGTTAAATCTTTTGTTTTTAATAGGCGATTCGCCACCGAGAATCAGAGGAGAATGAATTTGCATTATGATATTGTCCAAATCATTTTTAAGAAAAGTTTGATTTGGATAGATGTATAGGTTAATATAATATGTTACTTTAAGTTCAAGTTGTAATTCGAAAGCCATTGCTAGATTATCAGAATTCAGGGGTAGGCATTGGTGTGGTATATTTTTACTTACTAATAAATCTATTCCTTGTTTACTTAATGTGTTATTTGGCAGATTTTTGAAGTAACCTACGTAACCTTTCGGAACAATAGGGGTAAAGTTAAATGGACAGTGTGTATCCTGAAGTGATGCTGGTCTCTTATTAAAATACTTAGCTCGTCAAAGTAATTTAAAAGACCATTAATATTCTATTAAAGAACATTAAGAGCCGTGTTTTTCGTATAATTCTTTGCACACTGGGCTTTTGTTACGTCTGAAGCTTCACTTCCCGTCACATATAACGGCTTACGCCTTTTTGCTTAGTTGATATTTTGTCAACTAACTGTATTTCTCTTTTCCCCGCCCCATGGCAACCTATTTGCAAAAAATGCACAAGTGCTTCATTTTTGCGGATGTAAGCAAAATATAACATTCATATCTCACAAGAAGATGAAATATGAATATTTCATAAACAAAGTGCATTCCAAGCCCACGGGTAGCACTTCGCGTAGGATGTAAGATACCCATTTTCTATCTGTCGTAGGAAAGTCAATTAGATTATAAGATTCAGTTTTAATTCGACAATCTAACGAAGAGGTGCAGCCTTTTGCTTTGGACAGCGGCCTCTAGTTAAAAATTAATTAACCAAACAGATTGATTTTTTAATAAAAGACAAAATTTAAAAAAAGAAACAACGATTAAATTTTTTAAGTCAATCGGTCGAAGTTAAAATATAACTGGCGCAGTCGTGTAGTTCTCGAGTACGCGTAATATAAATCGAGTAAGATTAATTATGTGCAAGTTTTGACTTCTTAACTTAAAAATAATCGTGCGTGGAAACATTTTCGAATAAGAAAAAAAAAGCGTGCGGTTTAGCGCGAATAAGTGCAAACAAAAGTTAAAGTTTTCGATTAAGAAAAAAAAAAGCGCCAATAAGTGCAAGCAAAAATTAAAATTTTCGAATAAGAAAAAAAAAATGCGATTAAGTACAAAGAAAAAAAATTGTAAGCGCGAATAAGTGAGTGCAAATAATAAATTGTTAATTTCGAAGGTAGAACTTCATTTAATTTTTCAAACATTAAAGAAAAAGAAATCTGCGGGGGTCGATGGTATACCCAACATTGTGTTACGACATCTCCCTGAGGAAGCCATAGACATTTATACCACACTGTTTAACAACGCATTGAATAATGCATATTATCCAGTGAGTTGGAAGACAGCTGTGGTCCATCCTCTCCCCAAAAAGGGAAAGGACAGCTCCAATCCGGCAAATCTTCGGTCGATAAGTCTTCTTCCAAGTATCAGTAAGGTATTCGAAAAGATTCTCAATAGAGCTCTGTTCAAGTGGGCTGAGGACAAGAATATTATTCCAGACAATCAGTTTGGCTTTAAGGCGGGACATGACACTATTCATGCCGCGTCTAAGTTAGTTTCTGATGTTCAATGGAACAAAGCGAAAAATCAATGCACGGGTGCCGTTCTTGTTGATTTAGAGAAGGCTTTCGACACCGTATGGTTAGAGGGTCTTTATCTGAAATTAACTAGATTTGGCATAAGTAAACCACTGTTATATATGCTTCATGACATGCTCAATGGTAGAAAGTTTGTTGTCAAAAGTGGCAATGTAACTTCTACCACAACATTTGATATTAAAAACGGTCTACAGCAAGGAGCTGTGAACTCGCCGATTCTTTTTAGTATTTACACCAGCGATCTGATAGGTAGTCTCACTCATGCGATTGCGTATGCCGATGACCTTGTAGCGTACAGGACGGGTCCAAAAGTTGAAGTCATCAGAATTCTCTTGCAGCGTGACTTCGACAAGATTCAGCGATATTGTGATGACTGGAAGTTAAAAATTAACTTTCAGAAATCAGAAACTATCCTGTTTAGAACCCCTTTGTCTAGGGCTTCTAGGGATACAAGAAAGAACTGGAGAAATCTAGTGATCGTTGGACCAAGTGGACATCCACTGGCGAGTAAAGATGTAGTAAAGTACCTTGGTATCTGGCTAGATCAGTATCTATATTTCAATCGACATATAGATGCTGCTCTGGCCAGAGCTAGGGGAGCGTTTGCTCTGACAAGACGGTTGTTTTATAGCAGCCGCCTTGAAAACAGAGTGAAGGTGATTTGCTACATGGCCCTCATCCGGCCGATGATTGCCTATGGGTGCCCTGTGTGGTTTAACGTTGCCCCATCTCAAATGGAAAAGATTCGGGTGTTTGAGAGGCAGTGTCTTAGGACCTGTCTTGGATTACACAGAACACCAGAGTCGGAGTACAAACATTATTATGCCAACGAGGTCTTATACAACGGGGCCAATATAAACAGGATAGATAACTTTTTAATTAAGCTGATTCGGGGTCACATTGCAAGAGCGATGACCTCAGCCAATGGACTTATTTTCGGGGCTTATTACCCCAATGAAGAATATAGTGAGAGCGTTTGTCTTAACGGTTTCATCCCGCCCGAGACATTCCTCTATTTAGACAGTCGGGGGCTGATACAGGATAGATTGGCGGTTCCGTTAATCTACCACGTCGGCCGTAGAACTGTGGATCGGCGAATCCTGTATGGTCGAGACGTCGGCTCTGGGAACGGAGCAGAGCGTCTGCGGTTCAGTAGAGCTGTGCCCCTTCGGGACAAAAGGGACTTTTGTAAGCAAGTTCAAAAATACTGGTGGTTGGGTGACCACCTTGATATTGATGGTTAGTCATAGTTGTTGCCTTGGCCGACCTGCGTATTTTTAAGTATTAATAGGTTTATTTTATGTAGGACAGTGGTGGCACCAAAAAAATATAAAAAATTAAATGGCATTTGTTGGTGTGTATGTGCATTTGGCGCTTTTAAATATATATATATATAAATATATATATATAATAATAAGCGTGTGCACATACGCATTGGCTGCTGCGCCAAAAAAAAAAAAAAAAAAAAAAAAAAAAAAAAAAAAAAAAATGCTGCTGGTGGCTGTTCTAGTTTTAAGTTATTTTAAGTATTCTTAAGTAGTTTTAAGTTATTTAAGTAATTTACGTATATTTACGTATATTTTAGTTTAGGTTAATTTAGTTTTATTATTTAGGTAAAGGGTAGTTTTAAGTTTTTATATATAAAATAAAATGTCTCGAAAAACGAGTTTTTAAAAATTTTCTCGTTTAGTTTTAAGTAATTTTGAAGTTTAATTTAAGTTAGTTTTTACGCTCAAAGGCATTTTTAATATATAGTTATAGTATAATTTAGAGCGCCCGTATGGGGCCAGTAAGTTAGTTAAGTTATTCTGTAAGCTAGTTTTTAAGATTTTTGTCTAGCATTTAAGTTAGTTATAAGTTAAATTGAAAATAAAAATGAATTTATAAAAAAAAAAAAAAAAAATAATAATAAAAAATTGCGACTGAGAAAAAAAAATAGTGCGATTAAGTACAAAGAAAAAAAATTGTAAGCGCGAATAAGTGAGTGCAAATAATAAAAAATTGCGACTGAGAAAAAAAGTATAGTTCGATTAAATACAAAAAAAAATTAACCATGAAAAAGATTTAAATCTTAATTTTTTTTTTTGCAACAAATAAATCAATGAATGAATGGAATAAAATTGAATAAGACAAGAGAACAGAAAGGTGTGAATAAGATATTTTCGATAAAGTCCGCGCAAGGATAAAAACAACGAAAAAAAGAGTAATTTAATTTAAAAACCTGTTGGAAGTGTAATTTAAAAACAATTAACAAAAAACGAATTGACAGTTTGACGAGCAGAGAGCTAGAAAAATGCCTGAAAATACAATAGAAGAATGCCTTAGTGTGCTCACACAATTGATGGTCAGTAATCGCCAACCAATTAGTTTACGAGCTAAAATCGAGAAAGAAATCAGGTACCTGACGTCATTTGAAGGACATCCAGGAACATTACCATCATTCATGTCATCAGTGAATGAAAGCCTGGGAAGCTATCAAGCACCAGCAGATAAGCAACGAGTATATGAAGTTATATACAGCAGTAAAATTATTGGAGCAATGTCTGCAACTACTAAAAAAGCATTTTCGAGCCTCAAAGGACGAGCTGACGCTTACAAAAGAAATAGGATTATTGAGAGTAAGATCAATTTTCGAACTAGATACTAAAGTAAAAAATCTCGTAGAAAATATTACCCTAGCAGGTAGCACTGTCATCTCGTCTTCCTCGTAAATGTAGGGTACTACGTGCACAAAACTAAATATATCTCCTACATTTGAAAAGATATTTTGATGAAATAAAATTTATTATTTAGTCCATGAACATATCTTAAAACATATGTCCTCAATTTTATGTTTTACAAAAGTTTGTGCTTTTTAGGGAAGGAATTACACATTTTGTCCCCTTTATTTTGGCTGATTTATGCATTCTCTCAAGGGGCTCTCGTGTGATTTGTTTTTTTATTTTGTTGTTAATGTTTTTTAACTGTCAATGAATGTATGCTTTTCGTAGGATAAAAAAAAAAAAAAAATTATTTGAGCTACAAAGTGGACGTAAGTTCACTCTAATTTAAAGCTCGTTTATTGGCGCAGTTTCTTAAATTTTCAACGGAGCCAAACAATATTTTTTTTTTAACAGAAAGTAGATACTTTATTTGAAACAAAACAAAAAATTATTTTTTTCCACTTTATACGTCTGAAAAACTTATATATACACAAACAATACTACTTTTTTCTTTTCCCCGTTGGGGCTGGCATGTTTTATTCTTAATATTTTTTGTTTTTAATTTATTCGAATCTCTTATTATTTTTGTAAATCCTGCTGTAAATTTTTTTGCAATTTTATATTGTTTAGACGTAAAAATTTACAATTCAAAGTATCTATACACATGGTAGTTTTCCCAGGTTAAAATGCCATGTACAACTTTATTATTATTTTTGTATTATATTTCAATATTTTTTGCTAAAGTTCCAAGTGAAGAAAACAATATCACACGCATAAACAATTTTATATTTAATTTTGAAAAAGCATCTTTTTAATGATTTTGTTAATCCAAATACGCACACAACGATATTTAGTTCACGAAACTTCCGTCGAAAGAGAATATTATATTTTCGCTGTTCGCACTCTCTTTAGAATCAACTTTTTTTTTTGTGGTGATACACAAAACACAAAGGGTATGGTGAATGTTGTACATCAGCGTTGCCGCCGAGAAAAGAAAATACCGTGTCACATTTTAAAAACTGCTTGCCATGAAAAAACTATAAATCTTCTGTTAAAAAAATAAAACTTTATTTCTGTAATTTATTATATAATTTTCCATCAATATTAAAGTAAGATATAGGCAATGATAAAGTGTGCGATATTGAAATGTTTCGTGCCACTGTGCCACAAGAAAAAATTGTAGTGTCAAAAAAGCACGATTGGTTAACTTCGGCAACGCTGGTGTACATACGATTCGTAGGTATCGTCGTCGTCGCTGTCATCCAAGTAGGTATATGATATTTTTGTTTCTTTTTCTACTTGGTTTTGGAAGGAAACTTATGGATGTGGGAATAATGCTGAAAAAGATTTTATTCGTTAATTATATAGAAATAGAGTCTCAGGGAATCGTCTATAAAATGAGTTAATCTTATCGAATCTTCAAGGTTGAGGTGTCAAAAGGAAGAAGAAATTGAGATCTATGTTTCTGTTTCAGAATAATTGACGTAGGCACTTGGGCTTGGGCACTTCAATTTTTGTTTGCGATTAAACCTAAATTGGAGATACCTCCTCTTCTGTTATCCTACAACGGAAAGAAACAAAAATATTGGAGATGACCTCCTACACATACAAAGAACGTCATAACCTCGTTCCTTGATGGGATGGTGTCCTAATGTGTTTGTCGCTTGTTACATATTGAAACATTTTGCCTTGATACTAACACCCACATTGGTAAGCGAAGAGTGTAAGCTCTTTTACTACACTTCCTGTTTCTTTATCTACTCATGCGTAGGCTAAAGAGTAGTTTAATATATCCACATTTGAATAGTAAACGTTATTGGCAATGTTTAAACCATTTGTTAGGTATAGGTATACGTTTAACAGTTAAAAAACAAAAATTTAATTGAATACTTTCAACAATTTTTAACAAGTAAAATTCCTTCATGTCTTTATATATAAAACTAGCTGTTTTGGTGAACTTCTTTCCGCAATTTTGGGTTTTTAAGATTTTTTCAATTTTCCAAAATTTAAAACTTTCGGCTCCATTGTGTGTTAACCTGGTTCAATAAAAATCCAACAAAGAACTCCCAAGCAAGTCGGATAATTATTCAGCCGAGTTATCCGCGTACAAACAGACACCAATTAATTTGTATTTATATAGGTACCTATCTACATAGGTATATAGATTAGGTTATATTACACCTAGAGGTAGGTACCTTCATCCAAGATGATACAAGTTCTAAAAACTCAGAATTGGGCGATTTCGCATGTTTATTAACATACCTATACCTATCCCTGATTCCAAACATCAAAAAATGATCATAGGGCATACCTATATACATAGCTAGGAATGTAAATGCTGCACGACTTTTCTGTTTGGTCATTTTTATTTTTATTCTGAAAACAAAATGTACATAGGTAGGTAGGTTTTCCCACGTGACAATGAAGTGACAATGTTTCAATACCAAAACAAAAATATACAGTGTTGTGCTGTTGTTTGAAATCTGACAACAACAAAAATCGAAAGGAAATCTCAAATTTCGCACATTACAAATGAACAAGTTACCTTATTCTTCCAACATCCTTACTTGTAAACTCCAAAATTCACCCCTTTGCAATAAACCCTAAAGTAATTTTCAAACAGGTCAAATAGTTATATTGACCTACCTCACACTTATCTTACATAAAGCTTCCTAAAAAAAAACTATTTCAATGTACCTACCTACCTACATGTGTAACGTATATTTATGCATGTTCATTTGATGTGTCCTGACCTTCATCAAGATCTCGATCGAGTTACAAACGAGTTCACATATTTTTGTTACTGTTTTTCCAGTTCCAGCAACAGCAAGTGAAAGTGAAGAAAAAACAACTAAACGAAAAGAGAAAAAAAATGACTCACATTTTAGCTATACCTACTCATGTGTTTTGAAAACAAAATTGAAAAATATCCCTTCACCCTTCCATAAACAGAAAGCATAGAACTAATCATTCCCATTCAAATCGAAAGGATAACAAAACAACAAACCCATTTTGAAAAGAGAACAAGAGTAGTTGAGCGTATCAAAAACAATAATGAAGAGAAAAGAATATCGCACTACCACATTGAAATACGTTTACATGAATTTTAAATTCTATTGTCATGAAGACCCACCCTTAAAAGCTACAGATAAGCGACCGCAAGCTCCCATTAGGATATTGCCGATAACAGAGCTCGTCACCAACTGATTAGAAATTATATTTTCTAGTGAAAGTAATACAAATACAATATTTGATGGTGGTGAATATAGTGAGCGGGAGGTGAATATAGTGAGCGAGAGGTGAATTTCTAATAAAAGAAAGTAAGGCAAATGGCAAAAGTAAGAATAAACCCAGCAGAGGAACACAAAAAGGCTACGATCAGCGTAAATCGATGGTGAATTTGTATAATGAAATGTGTGGTATTAAACCAAACAATAAAATGGACGCAATATGAGTCGATGACGATGATATTGAATAATTCTTGCTGTACGTACTTGAGTACACCGCCACCCGCACACTCCTCGTGCATAGACAAAAATAGAAGCACTTTGCATTACTTAGAGCAAGAGGTAGGGGAGTACCGGACAAGGAAATATATGGGCAATTACATGAAAAGGTGAAGTTTGCAAAAATAAAATTAACAGTCACTTACAGCCAAGGACTTAACGAGAGGAGGCCGTTCATACAACAAAATCACTCCGAAACGTACCGAAGTATACCGGTGAAGTGTAATATAAGTATAAAAACCGAAAAGCCGAAATAATAGAAGTCAGTAAGACTTTACTAATTTAAACGGAGGGTAAGAACCTATAATAATTATGGTAGTAAATTTCCCCCACCAGTGGTAAGAAATTGCTATCTTTAAAGCCAGTAGAAATACTGTGGTTGCCAGTTGAAAAACTGAGGTTGCCAGTAGAAATACTGTGGTTGCCAGTAGAAATACTGAGGTTGCCAGTAGAAATACTGTGGTTGCCAGTAGAAATATTAAGGTTGCCAGTTGAAAAACTGAGGTTGCCAGTAGAAATACTGTGGGTGATTTAACTCTTGCAGATATTTCCCCCCACCAGCGGTAAGGGATCTCAGAGACAAATTAAAACAAGCCAGTTAATAACTGTGGTTGCCAGTAGAAATACTGTGGTTGCCAGTAGAAATACTGAGGTTGCCAGTTGAAAAACTGAGGTTGCCAGTAGAAATACTGTGGTTGCCAGTAGAAATACTGTGGTTGCCAGTTGAAAAACTGAGGTTGCCAGTAGAAATACTGTGGGTAATTTAACTCTTGCAGAGATTTCCCCCCACCAGCGGTAAGGGATCTCAGAGACAAATTAAAACAAGCCAGTTAATAATTGTGGTTGCCAGTAGAAATACTGTGGTTGCCAGTAGAAATACTGTGGTTGCCAGTAGAAATACTGTGGTTGCCAGTAGAAATACTGTGGTTGCCAGTAGAAATACTGTGGTTGCCAGTAGAAATACTGTGGTTGCCAGTAGAAATACAGTGGTTGCCAGTAGAAATACTGAGGTTGCCAGTAGAAATACTGTGGTTGCCAGTAGAAATACTGAGGTTGCCAGTTGAAAAACTGTGGTTGCCAGGAGAAATACTGTGGTTGCCAGTAGAAATACTGTGGTTGCCAGTAGAAATACTAAAGTTGCCAGTAGAAATACTGTGGTTGCCAGTAGAAATACTGTGGTTGCCAGTAGAAATACTGAAGTTTTCCAGCATCAATTCAGTGGTTGCTAGTCGAGACGCTGTTTGCCGAATCTACCGTTACTATAATTGGAAGAAATATACGAGAAAGGAAGCACCAGAAGGAACCTTACTAAGGGAACAACAACCGACGTTGGACTCTTAAGACACACTGGAAATTAACACCGAAAAACCGAAATTGGAGAAAATAAAAGCACATAGCCTAATAATACAAACTTTAAAGCTATAGAATTTAATTAAATTTAATTATTTTTAATAATAAAGCTATTTTCTTGATTGAATAAAGGAAAATCTTTGAAACTAAAGTTTTAGTGTACCTTCTTTAGTAAAACCCTGGACACCAGCGAGTATACCTCAGCCAGAGAAACCCAAGGTACATCACAAATTGGCGCCCGAGCAGGGACCTCTTCAAAGGTCCATTCCAGAAACAAACATCAAGAATTCAAACTGAACCGTTATCTGAAGATCTTAAACCGAACCGTTACCGAATAATAATCCTTATCAAGATTTCAAACTGAACCGTTACCTGAAGATCTTAAACCGAACCGTTACCGAATAATAATCCTCATCAAGATTTCAAACTGAACCGTTACCTGAAGATCTTAAACCGAACCGTTACCGAATAATAATCCTCATCAAGATTTCAAACTGAACCGTTACCTGAAGATCTTAAACTGAACCGTTACCGAATAATAATCCTCATCAAGATTTCAAACTGAACCGTTACCTGAAGATCTTAAATCGAACAGTTACCGAATAATAATCCTCATCAAGATTTCAAACTGAACCGTTACCTGAAGATCTTAAACTGAACCGATACCGTAAATATAATAATCCTCATCAAGATTTCAAACTGAACCATTGCCCGAAAATTAAAATAAAGATTCCAACTGAGATAAGAAATAAAACTTACAACAAGATGTCGGACTCTGAAGAAGGTTTTGATATCTTTGCCAGCATAGGAGCTATATACCTCCTTGATAAAACAGAGCTTAAAGAACGCATGGCGCGTTGTAAGCTTAACACCGAAGGGACCGTTGCCGACCTCCGCACTCGGTTCAGTGCTTACATTAAAGAGTCCAGATTGCGAAAGTCAACCCAAAATTTATGTGAAGAATTAGAGAAAGGCTCAGATGATAGAGTTTATTCCAAAGCGGATATTTCACAAACAAAAGAGAATATAGAAGCAGAGAAGGAAGAACGTAGTACTAAGGCAAATATTAGTAAGCCCGTCACCTATACCAATGTGTATTATACGGTACCTAACGCGCATTTCCAAGGGACGCCTGTGTTTACAACGGCTACAGCACATACAAAACCTGCCTCAACTTATATGTCATCCTTATATCCCGCTCTGGCAGAATTTGATAGAATGACCAGACACAATGACTACAGGGAATGGTATTATCCCCATGGAATGGACCCTCAAAATCAATACCCAACAGTAAGCTCAAATTTTCCTCATTTTCCAGGACAAAGTCAAGTACCAGTTAATTCCGATACAAATATTCCTTCAGGTATAACAGGGAAATCCCCTCTTAGTCGAGAAGCAGAAGTTATGAATGAAGTAAGAAAAAGGGGGTTGAGATTCGACTCTTCAGGAAATGCACTGGTATTAATTAAACGTATGGAGGAACTGACCGATTGCTACCAGATCCAAACACATGAAATGCTCCGAACATTCCCAGAAATTTTTGAAGGACCAGCTTTAGAATGCTATAGAATCAACCGTGACAACTTTAAAACATGGCCAGATTTTTACCAGGTCTTCTTGGGATATTTTCTGCCTCCACGATTTATAAACAGACTGGAAGACGAAATCTCAAAAAAAAAAAAAAAGACAGGGTCCACACGAGAAGGCAAGAGATTTCATCCGAACGACACAATATTTATTTCACCAACACCCATCATTGCGTATTAGCAATTATATTGATAAAATTTACGATCGCCTTCGACCCGAATATCACTTATACATCCGTCGACGCGATTTTCGAATGTTGGAAGAATTGATGAATTTAGCTACTGAATATGAGTGTATCCAAAACGAAAACCGAAACACGTCATCGAATACAACCAGACCACCGCCTCCCAGGGCATATCAGGCGCCAGCACGGGATGAACGAGCTCACCGATATATCCCAACGAATAAAAAATACGATCGAAGAACTCATTGCTGGAACTGCAAACAGAGGGGGCATTCGAAGGCAAATTGTCGGCAGCCGTTCCGTTTGTTCTGTTCGTTCTGTGGCAAAGATGGTCGCTTGACGAAAGATTGTCCTTGTCAGACCCGGCATGTTTCCATCATCACGTCGGAGACGGCAAAAGAGGGGATAATTATAGAAGAAATAAAGCCTAACAACGAGGTAATGCCTGAGGCGAAGTTATGTGTCACGGAGCAAGAAGTGAACAACCAAGATAAAAACGATCAACACAAAAAAACTTTTGCCACCAGGATCGACGATACGCCACGAGTAGCAGTGAAAGCAGTAAAAACTGCTGAAGTATGGGTAGATCCGCGCTGCTTCTTAACCTTAAAGTTGAATGGCCAAACAATCAATGCTTTGCTCGATACCGGGGCGACTCAATCGTTCATTAGTACTAAGGTGCGACACCTACTCAAGAGACTCAAAACACCGGTGAGATATCAACGTAATGCAGTTCAACTAGCAGATGGTAGTCCCATATTTAGCCGAGAACACTACACAGTAACTCTGCAAGTAGGGAACCAGTCAATTCAAGGAGAAGTAACGCATTTGAAGCTGTTGATTAAAGACACAATAATTGGTATGGATGCACTACGAAAAATGGATTTCTCTATCAAATTAAATTCACTTTGGAAAGTTATCATTGACTATGGAACAAACGAAGAACATCCTAAATGGTGACAACTGGTTTGCTCTATACAAATTCATTGAGACTGCATACACCTATAGACATAACATTTTAACTGAATTTTTATAGTAAAAAAAAAAAAAAAAAAAAAAAAAAAAAAAAAAAAAAAAAAAAAAAAAAACTAATGTCATGTCTTTGTAATATTTAATTTTTTATAAGATCGTATTTAATTCACTCCATTTTCTATTTTTAAGTGAAAAATGTTATTTTTATCAAGTAAAGATGTTTGAAATTAAATTATAACGTAATTTTATTTATTATATTTATGCATATCTAAAAAAAAAATATTTGATCACGTCAATCAGGCAGACGGCAACGCCATTGCCAACTTATATTATTATTTTTTATCATAACATATTATATAGAATTCCAAAATATTAAAAATTATTATTATTGTAATATTGAAGATAAATAATAAATAATTTTAAAATCTTAAAAAAAAAATCTTTTAAAATCTCTATCAAATTAAATGGGAATGAGCTTATGTCAAATAAAGGTCCTCCAACCCTCAAAAGACAAAATCAGCTATGTGCTCTGGGCGGAAAACCCCTAACACTAGATCAGGGGTAGCCGATCTTCATTTCCAAGGACGCAGTAAGAGGGTAGAGTTTAATACGAATACCCAGTGATAAATAATATAAAAAAAAAAATATTGAATTGAGCTGATTTAAAATTTAAAAAGTGAATTAAGTTAAAAAAAAAAAAAAAAAAAAATAATTAAACCAAAAATCTTGAGAATAAAAAAAAATGAATTAAAAAACCAAAATTATTATTAATTATTACTATCTGCGTTATTATTATTAATTTATCTACTGGCAAGAAATTGTATTTAGACGAGAAGGTTCTCGTCTCCGAAGAAAGAGGGGGATGTAATGAAGCATTTTATCGCTCCATTACATTCCTTTTAAAATCAAAACAATCATTTTATATATTTGCCCCTAGCAGGTAGCACTGTCATCTGAAGCAGAAACGATTTCATTTAAAAGCTACAGATAAGCGACCACAAGCTCCCATTAGGATATTGCCGATAACAGAGCTCGTCACCAACTGATTAGAAATTATATTTTCTAGTGAAAGTAATACAAATACAATATTTGATGGTGGTGAATATAGTGAGCGGGAGGTGAATATAGTGAGCGAGAGGTGAATTTCTAATAAAAGAAAGTAAGGCAAATGGCGAAAGTAAGCCTAAACCCAGCAGAGGAACACAAAAAGGCTACGATCAGCGTACATCGATGGTGAATTTGTATAATGAAATGTGTGGTATTAAACCAAACAATAAAATGGACGCAATATGAGTCGATGACGATGATATTGAATAAATCTTGCTGTACGTACTTGAGTACACCGCCACCCGCACACTCCTCGTGCATAGACCAAAATAGAAGCACTTTGCATTACTTAGAGCAAGAGGTAGGGAAGTACCGGACAAGGAAATATATGGGCAATTACATGAAAAGGTGAAGTTTGCAAAAATAAAATTAACAGTCACTTACAGCCAAGGACTTAACGAGAGGAGGCCGTTCATACAACAAAATCACTGCGAAACGTACCGAAGTATACCGGTGAAGTGTAATATCAGTATAAAAACCGAAAAGCCGAAATAATAGAAGTCAGTAAGACTTTACTAATTTAAACGGAGGGTAAGAACCTATAATAATTATGGTAGTAAATTTCCCTAACCAGTGGTAAGAATTTGCTATCTTTAAAGCCAGTAGAAATACTGTGGTTGCCAGTAGAAATACTGTGGTTGCCAGTTGAAAAACTGAGGTTGCCAGTAGCAATACTGTGGTTGCCAGTAGAAATACTGAGGTTGCCAGTAGAAATACTGTGGTTGCCAGTAGAAATACTGTGGGAAATTTTACTCTTGCAGAAATTTCCCTTCACCAGCGGTAAGGGATCTCAGAGACAAATTAAAACAAGCCAGTTAATAACTGTGGTTGCCAGTAGAAATACTGTGGTTGCCAGTAGAAATACTGAGGTTGCCAGTTGAAAAACTGAGGTTGCCAGTAGAAATACTGTGGTTGCCAGTAGAAATACTGTGGTTGCCAGTTGAAAAACTGAGGTTGCCAGTAGAAATACTGTGGGTAATTTAACTCTTGCAGAGATTTCCCCCCACCAGCGGTAAGGGATCTCAAAGACAAATTAAAACAAGCCAGTTAATAACTGTGGTTGCCAGTAGAAATACTGTGGTTGCCAGTAGAAATACTGAGGTTGTCAGTTGAAAAACTGAGGTTGCCAGTAGAAATACTGTGGTTGCCAGTAGAAATACTGAGGTTGCCAGTTGAAAAACTGAGGTTGCCAGTAGAAATACTGTGGTTGCCAGTAGAAATACTGTGGTTGTCAGTAGAAATACTGTGGTTGCTAGTAGAAATACTGAGGTTGCCGGTAGAAATACTGAGGTTGCCAGTAGAAATACTGCAGTTGCCAGTAGAAATACTGTGGTTGCCAGTAGAAATACTGTGGTTGCCAGTAGAAATACTGTGGTTGCCAGTAGAAATACTGTGGTTGCCAGTAGAAATACAGTGGTTGCCAGTAGAAATACTGAGGTTGCCAGTAGAAAAACTGTGGTTGCCAGTAGAAATACTGAAGTTGCCAGTTGAAAAACTGTGGTTGCCAGTTGAAAAACTGTGGTTGCCAGTAGAAATACTGTGGTTGCCAGTAGAAATACTGTGGTTGCCAGTAGAAATACTGAGGTTGCCAGTAGAAATACTGTGGTTGCCAGTAGAAATACTGTGGTTGCCAGTAGAAATACTGAAGTTTTCCAGCATCAATACAGTGGTTCCTAGTCGAAACGCTGTTTGCCGAATCTA
The DNA here is from genome assembly GCA_951217065.1 of Baccha elongata. NCBI lineage: Eukaryota > Metazoa > Arthropoda > Insecta > Diptera > Syrphidae > Baccha > Baccha elongata. Next base: position 507,211 of record CATNUY010000188.1, read on the forward strand.
CCGTTACTATAATTGGAAGAAATATACGAGAAAGGAAGCACCAGAAGGAACCTTACTAAGGGAACAACAACCGACGTTGGACTCTAAAGACACATTGGAAATTAACACCGAAAAACCGAAATTGGAGAAAATAAAAGCAAATAGCCTAATAATCCAAACATTAAAGCTATAGAATTTAATTAAATTTAATTATTTTTAATAATAAAGCTATTTTCTTGATTGAATAAAGGAAAATCTTTGAAACTAAAGTTTTAGTGTACCTTCTTTAGTAAAACCCTGGACACCAGCGAGTATACCTCAGCCAGAGAAACCCAAGGTACATCACAGTAGGTAGGAATGGCGGCTATTCAACTAGAATAAAACCCAATTAGCGTTTGGGGCGCCGTTTTGATACCATAAACTCATGAGACCTATCATTATGTGGAGGTTGGGATATTGTATTGAGGTTTGGAATTGTGTTGGGAGGTGATCCCTTTATTACCATTTACCATAGAGAAAAATGAGATCCTCGGGTACCTCAGCCAAGGGAACTGGCCCATAACCCCCACCAGGCTTTATGCCAGGCTGTTAGCTCCGATATGTCTGTCTTCGCCAAAAACCTAAACAGGCAGAGTGCTGGGTGGCTTAGGGTAGAACCAGTTTCCTCGTGAGATCGATTCGGTTTAGGGAAAGACATGATGTCCGCCGTAGACACAACCCGCCTACACGGCTCAAGAAGTGGTTCCTGCGGGAATCATGTAGCTCTCTTGATCCGTTTTTTGGCTCATGGAAAAGGTGAGATATTTGTACATTGATTTATGATATAAGGTTTGAAAATTGTTTTGGTTGGGAGTATATCTCCTTAGTTACCAACTTCCGTATAGGAAGACAAGGAGATCCTCGGATACCTCACTCAAGGGAAGTGGCCCATTCCCCCCACCAGGCTTTATGCCAGGCTGTTAGCTCCGATATGTCTGTCTTCGCTAAAAACCTAAACAGGCAGGGTGCTGGATGGCTTAGGGTAGGACCAAATTTCCGTTGAGATCAGTTCGATTTAGGGAAAAACATGATGCCCGCAGTAGGCTTAGCCCGCCTACACGACTAGAGAAAAGGTTCCTGCAAAAATCATGTGCTTCTCTTGATCCATCTTATCTACACATAGAAGAGGTGAGGTATTGATATGGTTTGTTACGTTTATAGCCATTTGGTTGCATTCAAAAAGCCAATGAGGTTACTTATGCTCACAACAGTAAGTTCGTTAAGGTTGTCAATAAAGTACTGACCAAAGAATTGGCATCTTGGATTTGCCAAGGCAGGGCAGCAGCAGAGATAGTGGGTCACTGTTTCCTTTTCCCTTTCATTTCCACAGCTACGGCAATGAGTATTGTGCGGAATGCCCATTTTTGCTGCATGCTCTCCTATTGGCCAGTGACCCGTGCTAACTGCAATGATCCTGGCTATGTCTGATCGAGTTCTACATAAGAGTTCATTTGTGCGGGACTTGTCATAGCTGGGCCACATCTTTCTTGAGGTGGCACAGATAGTAAGACCATTCCATCTACGATTGGATACAAATAGATAATGAGACAAGAAAATGCCCTTCACAGCCCCCAGCGGAATACTAACTGCTTCGGCATGTGAGCTGTGAAGAGCCGATCCTTGCCTGGCAAGCTCATCAGCCCTTTCATTTCCCTGAAAACTACTGTGGCCTGAGACCCAGATCAAAGTGACTTTTAGGCTATCATTAAAGCCTGCGATCTCATCTAGACATTGTTGAACGAGTTTAGAGGATATTGAGGCAGCATCAATGGCTTTGATGGCAGCCTGACTATCTATAAATATAGCAGTATTACGGTTTTGATTGGATCTTGCTTTAGTATCTTGCATGCTTCTTTGATTGCAAACAATTCCGCTTGAAAAACGCTAGCGTGGTCTGGCAGTCGAATTGACTTAGATACATTTAGTGTTTCAGAGAAGACCCCTGCTCCAACACCGCACTCCATCTATGAACCATCCGTAAAAATGATAGTGTCGTAATTTTTCGTTATATCTCCATTCTCCCACTCCTTTCGGGTAGGGAATTCGACGTTGAAACCTTAACAGAGATTCAGAGAGGGAGCGCGGTAATCGGTATTAGTCGAAACGAAGCCCGGGGGTAGCAATTTGGTAATATTGCAGTGACCGAAGGGTCTGTCGGTCCAACAACCAATTTCCTTAAGTCTGAGAGCAGTGCAAGATACTAAATATTTTATATGTAGGTCGAGAGGAAGAAGATGTAAAATAACGCTCAGGGCATCGGAAGGGCAGGATCGCAGCGCTCCTGTGGTCCCTACGCTAGCTGTTCTTTGTATCTTTTTGAGCTTATCGGTATTGTAGGCTTTGCTTAAGGCAGGCCACCAGACAATAAATCCATATGTTAGTATTGGTCGTACTACTGCGGTGTACGTACATAGAATCTTCTTCGACTGGAGGCCCCAATTTTTACCGAATGTTTTACTGCAGGCATAAAAAGCTATGCTGGCTTTTTTAACCCTTTCTTCAATATTCATTTTCCAGTTTAGTTTAGGGTCAAGAATTACACCCAGATATTTAGCACGGGTTGAGAGTGTGAGAGTGTGACCGTTGAGGCTAGGGAGAGTGAAGGTAGGTATCTTATATTTGTTTGTAAATAGCAACAGTTCTGTCTTGCTTTGATTAATCCCCAAACCGCAGCTTATGGCCCAGCTGTTTACTTTACGCAGGGACCTATCAGTGATTTCACTAATCACAGATAGGAACTTACCAGATGCCAGCAAAACTAAATCGTCGGCATACGCCACAACCTTCACCCCCCCTTCCTCAAGTTCCACTAGGATTTTGTTCATTACAAGAAGCCATAGTAGAGGAGAAAGAACTCCTTCCTGTGGTGTTCCTCTGTTTACGTATTTGATCGACTGTGTATTACCTAACTTAGCTTGAATTACTCTGTCACTAAGCATGGATACTATCCATTCTCTTAGAAAAGCATCAACTCCAAAGTCGATGAGGGATTGTAGAATAGATTCAGTTAGGACGTTATTAAAGGCTCCTTCTACGTCTAAGAAAGTTGCCAAAGTATATTCTTTATAATGTAATGTATTTTCAACTGTACACACAACCTCGTGAAGAGCTGTCTCAGTAGACTTGCCTTTGAGGTATGCATGTTGTGATTTTGATAGAGGGGAAATAGTTAGAATTTCCCTAATGCGATTATCTAGGATGCGTTCTAAGGTCTTTAACACTAAAGAGGTCAGACTAATCGGGCGAAAATCTTTTGCCGATTCATAGCCCCGCCTTCCCACCTTTGGGATAAAAACAACTTTAACCTGTTTCCAAGACTCTGGAACATGATTAAGCAAGAGACACCCTTTAAAGATATACTCCAGCCATGGAACTACTACGTCTTGTAGCTTTTGTAGCATTATAGGGAGTATGCCGTCCAGGCCAGGAGATTTATACGGAGAAAAACTTTTTATAGCCCAAACTATATTTTCTTTAGTTATGACATACGTAATTTCCTCTAAATGTACTGACTGTACTTCAGGGGATCGGTGTGATATTGGATAACTGTCTGTGCATCCTGGAAAGTGTATTGCCATCATTAGCTCCAGAGACTCAACAGGTGACTCAGTCCACGTACCATCCTCCTTTTTAAGAAAGGAGGGGTTTGAGTGTTCTTTGGACAAAATCTTCCCCAATCTTGCTGAGTCTCTGACTATTCTATTGAATGACAATACTCTCTCCATGCTTGTTGCTTGGCTGATGCTAGAGTACGCTTGTATAATTTAAGACAGTCTTTATACGGTTTGAAATACTTATGCTTATAACATATATTGAAGACATCTCTCGTCAATCTTCTAAGATTTGAAAGATCTTCATTCCACCATGGAGGTAGGGTTTTTTTCGCTAAATTTTATTGGGCACGAGATCTTGAAGGCGACACTCATAGCCGCTTCGAAAGTTTTAACCTTTCTCTCAAGCTCGGCCACAGAATTTGGATTAACGTTTGGAATTGTGTTTAATTTGGATTTAATAATTTGACTGAATTTTGTCCAGTCAATTCTTTTTGGGTTTCTATAGGGTGGTGGCTTTATAATATTAAAGTTAAGACTGAAGAGGATCCATTTGTGGTCTGAAAAGGACCTTAACGGGGATACCCTCCAGTTTTCCACCTTAGAGTTAACGTTAATAGAGGCGAATGTAGTGTCAAGTACATCCTCCCATCCCTCAAAATTTTCAGAACTAGGAAAAGTAAAGGTCTGGGTATTACCTCTGTTACAGATTGTTAAATTGTTTTCAATAATATAATCAAAAAGGGTTAAAAATAATATCATGTTTTTTTAAACTTTTTTTCTTTTTTTACTTTAACTTTGACCATTTTTTGAAAAAAACTCGAAATAAGTCAATTTAGGCAGACGGCAATATATGCCATGCAATTATTCTAAGATTTATATTATTGTAAAAATATCGAGAGGTTAAATAAAGAATTTATAACAATAATAATAATAATAATCAAAAAGAGACTCACCTCGTTCATTGGTTACCGAGCTGCCCCAGACTTCATGTCGGGCATTGGCGTCGCAACCAAGCAGCAAGTTACCTCTTTTGGATCCGAGTGCGGTTTGGAGTCGTCTTATTTCGTCTGGCGGTGATGGTTTGTCGTGAGCCATATATGCGGATGCAAGATATAGACTCACTGCGTCCACGTTCTCCATCTTGACAAGTGTCAAGTTAGAAGAGCTAAAATTTGGACACAGAAAAGCTTTGATATGTTTTTTAACTAAGATACAACTTCGAGGCTTACCTTGGTTTTGATCATCGGGTTTGTAGAAAAGGTCATACAGGTTGTCTTTGAGGCCTTTAATGAATCCGATATCGATGTTTTCCTCCCTAAGGAAAACTCGTAAGTTGTCTGAGGCACACTTCGAGTGCTTCAGATTGACCTGTATGACCTTTAACATGGCTGGTTTAGGGTCTGTTTTCTTCGGGGGCCAGCGGCTGGCTGGCGACGTCGGCCTTGTCTCTGACTTGGTCGACATCCATGCCCAGGTTGGGAAGAACTTTTACCTTGGCACTCCTGATGCCGAAACGGAGCCTAAAATTGGAAGTTTCTAGGGCAGATAAGCTGTCCTCAGTTATTGCCATCAGGAATGTGGCGGTGTTATTAACTGGTTCCTCAGCTTTAATGACTGTGCAGTCATGCATCGGAACTTGCGGGTTTAGACGTTGTAGACCCCTTATAAGCTCTTCGCTACTGGGTTTAATGCTCATGACCGGTAGCCAAATGCGAGCTTTGGGTTGAGTAGGGATGTCCCTGGCTGGGATAAGTTTGAGCTTCAAACCTTCCCAATTGCAGCATATTTTGTCTATGCATGAGCCAAGGAAATCCCTAGAGAACCCATCGTCGCATTTGATCAGAGTCAAAGCTGGGGTAGGGACCTACACTATTTGTAAGGGAGTAGTTGAAAACCATCTCAGAAAGTTTAGCTTCGATAGAGTTCCATGCTGCCTGCAACGCTTTGCTGCTTTCGGAGAGCTCATCTACCACCGCAACCTGAAGGTCGTCACGGACTACTTCGCTGATTGTGCGTGCGGGTGGCGCTGCTTTCTGTGGTGGTATTGGTTTTGCCGGTTTATGAAAAGGCGGACGATTTGGTCTACGCCCAAAAGGCTTACTTTTTTTCGGGGCCTGGGCAGATACTTCGTCTTGTGACCTATTTCTTTTTGTGGGGTTATTACGTTGAAAACTGTTGTAATCGTCAACAATTTTCTAAAAAATGGTTCTGTCGTGGATATCTTAGTCACTCAAGGTTCCGGCTTTCTCAAACTTTTAACAATCTTGCTAAGGATAAAAATAGCCCTCTTGAATATTTTGTGACTACCATCTGTGGAATAGGTGTTTGTATTCGGTTTAGGTAGAACAGATGCACTATGACTGGTGCTACCTGAACTACCTGAAGGTTTTGGTGGGACAGGTGTACTATGGTTGCTACTACCTGAGCTACCAGACGGTGTAGGCAGTTCCGTAGCACTGGAGCTACCAGTACTTAAGAAGCTACCTACAACCGTCTCCTGGCTAGATGCCAACAGTTCATCCTCAGATAAGCTGCTGGTTGGTTCGTTTGTCAGTTCGTTGTCCGTGTTCATTTTTTAAGATTTCTAATTTGGTTCCCACGAGTAGGTCGGAAAGTAGGTCCGCGCCGGTAGAGCCGATTACCGGGGTAAGGCAAAAAATATTTCGGGCCTTGTGCCTGGGCACCCGAAAGAGCTCGTTAATGACTGGCTTATCCCCCAGCCTTCCATTTCTTCAGCACGGATTGTGTACAAAGTACGCTCACTCCACCTTGAAAATCAGGAACCCCGTATCTATGGTCAGTTTGCATTTCTGATAGTTTAACTATTGAGAAGTTAAGTAACGTTACAGCGATGCAACCTGACGTTAGCTAATCACATGTTATTGCCAAAAACACACAAAACAATTGTAGTGATCATTGCCCGCCCGGCACCCACTTGGAGGGTTTGATACGAGGGTTTGTGCCAGGCAGAAACAGAGTATACAAATTTATAGGACAAGATCAGGGCAATTTGAAAACATTTTATGATAGTTCAGATAGAAGACCTAATAGGTCTGGCCAATATAACTTTAACAGTCCAAATTTTAGTGGTCAAAATAATAATAATAATTCAAACTCTATTTACCATCAATATAACCCCCGTCATCGAAATAATTTTAATAACAATTTTAATAGGACCTGGTCAGTATAATAATAATAATACAAATAATCATAATAATCCAAACAGGACAGGCCAATATACAAATAACATAAATAACAACAACTGAGGCAATTTTAGAAATAGAGTAGAACCCATGGATACCTCAACTGGAAGGTATGCTAGACGTATAAATAATATTCAACATTCGGATTTTCGGGAAACAGGCCGAATGGCAGACTACCCTATATAATCGTTGAAGTAAAAAATAACATAAGACTTAGAATACTAATAGACCCAGGCTCAGAACAAAGTATCATTAACCCAGGAATTTGCCATCCTAAATGGGCAACAAAACTAGAAAACCCAATTAAAAATTAAAACAACAAGTACCCCACTATTTATTAACAAAAAAGTTAAAATTCCCCTATTCAAGGAATTTGGTAAAGAAAAAACTGCCGAATTCTTAGAATATCAATTCCATGACTTCTTTAATGGATTAATTGGTAATAATATTCTGCTTCCATTAGAAGCAATCCTTGATTTCAAGAGAAGACTCTTAAAAATAGACGAAACTGAAATACCAATCTTTTTCAACAAATATGAAGAAGAGTATGCGAAACATGTTCCAAAACTCGAAACTTACCATACAGAAATTAATAAAAACCCCATCTTCGAATAACTTAGAATTATTCATCTCAATAATGAAGAAAAAAAAGAGATAGTGAACTTAATAAGTAAACACTCAAGTATTTTTTACCAGGAAATGAGCAATTTGTCATTTACTAATGCGATAAAGCATAATATAAAAACAAAAAACGACATCCCAATCTATACAAAAAGTTATAGATATCCTGAAGTCCATAAGAACGAAGTTTCTAAACAAATAAAAGAAATGCTTCAGCAAGGCATTATTCGCCCGAGCAAATCTCCTTACTCTGCTCCTATCTGGGTCGTTCCGAAAAAGGAAGACGCATCCGGGAAACAGAAATGGAGAATCGTCATTGACTACCGGAAACTGAATGAAGTTTCAATTGATGACAAGTTCCCAATTCCGAATATGGATGACATATTCGCAAATTAGGGAAATCAATGTATTTTATAACACTCGATTTGGCCAAAGGGTTTCACCAAATCGAAATCGCGGAAGAAGATATAAAAAAACAGCATTTTCAACTGATAGCGGTCACTACGAGTTCGTTCGTATGCCATTTGGATTTAAAAATGCACCCGCGACCTTTCAAAGGCTGATGAATTCAGTCTTATCAGATTTCATTGGTAAAATATGTTTAGTGTACCTAGATGATATTATTGTTTTCTAGACACCTTTGGAAGAAAATATGGTATCATTGAAGAAAATATTTAAACGTTTAAAAGAAGTTAATTTGAAAGTACAATTAGATAAAACAGAATTTTTAAAAAAAGAAACAGAATTTTTGGGTCATATTGTGACTACAGAGGGCATCAAGCCCAACCCCAATAAAATTTCTGCAATTATTAACTATAAAATACCAAAAACAACTAAACAAATAAAGTCTTTCCTTGGTATCACAGGATACTACAGAAAGTTTATCAAAAACTAAGGAAAAGTAGCAAAAACAATGACAGCTTTCCTGAAAAAGGGAGCCAAAATAAATACAAATGATCCGGAATATATTGAGAGTTTTGAAAATTTGAAAACCCTCCTTGTATCTGATCCAATACTTAAATATCCTGATTTTGCTAAAGGATTCATTCTTACAACGGACGCATCAAATTTCGCAAATGGCGCCGTTCTCTCTCAAGACAACCACCCAGTGTGTTTCGCTAGTCGCACACTAAACGTTCACGAAACAAGATATTCTACCATAGAAAGAGTTATTAGCCATAGTATGGGCGACAAAATATTTTAAACCTTACCTTTATGGAAGGAAATTCCTTGTCAGAACTGATCACCGATCCCTAGTTTGGTTGAGCTCACTTAAAGAGCCAAATGCAAAACTGCAAAGGTGGAAAGCGAAACTAGAAGAATTTAATTTTGACGTGGAATACGTCAAAGGAAAAGATAACCAGGTTGCGGATGGTCTATCAAGGATAGAAGTTTACCACAATGAAGATGTGACAAACCTCAGTGAAATCAATGATAATCAATCTATGATAGCAACAATACAAAGTGCTAGAGAAGATAGTAGCAACCATATTTCAATTATAGAGTCCACTGTTAATATTTATAAGACTCAAATTATTTTAAACAAAACCAATAACTTAAATAACCAAAAAGTATACTCCCCATTTAAAAAGAAAAGAATAGTTATAGAACTAAAGGATGACAAAGAAGACTTTATCTTAAACCTTATGAAAAAATTAGTCCCTCCTAAAGGAATCTTAGGAATTTATTGTAACGATGACCATATGTTTGCTCAGTTTCAAAACACATATATCAAATATTTCAGCAAAAATAAGTTGCTTAGAGTTTTTAAATGCACAAAACTCCTTGGAGATCTCGAAGACGAAGAAAAAGAACTTCTAGTGGTTTCTAAAACACATAACTCTTTAAACCATAGAGGAATAAATGAAACGTATGCAGAAATCAAAGATATTTATTACTGCCCAAATCTCAAAGAAAAAATTCAGAAATACATAAATAATTGTGAAATCTGTAATAAAGCCAAATATGAAAGAAGTCCTTATAAAATACCCTTGAAAATTACAGAGACACCGACGAAACCAAACCAGGTTCTACATATTGACATTTGGTACGCAAATATAAACCTAATGTATGTAACAATGATAGATAAATTCACTAAACACGCAACGGTAAGAGAAATTAGACACAGAACATGGATAGCACTACTAGAAACACTCAAATACAGACTTGCAAACCAAGGCCACCCAGAGAAAATAATTACAGACATTGAATCAGGCTTCGCTTCAATTGTTATTAAAGAATTCTTAAAAGAAAACAATATTGAGTTACATTTGACTACACCCTATCACAAAACAGGGAATTCGGATATCGAAAGATTCCATTCAACTCTTAACGAACATATGCGAACTTTCGCAGCTGACGATAATAATAAAGATACCCTACGAACCAGAATCTTAAGAGCAGTAGCTAATTACAACAAGACAATTCATTCCACAACAAAACAAAGACCTATAGATTTCATAAATGGTACTGTTACAAATCAAGACTATCCTAAAATTGTAGAACTAGTTAAGAAAAATAAAGAACGTTACATAAATAAACATAATAAAAACAAGACTGACGTAGATTTAACAAAAACAATACACGTATACCTAATATCAAGGACTAATAACAAACTAAAAATAACCCACAAAAAAAATTATCCTAAGGTAATAGACCAAGATCACGTTACTGACAATAAGGAAAGTACATTTTATAAGACTCAACTGAAGCGAAACTACAAATTTGAGCAAACCTCTTAAAATACTTTCTTTTTTTAGGTATTATATATAATTTTTCTGATTATTCCGATGACAACAACAAATGGACAAAGAATCGACGTACAAAACTTAAATATTGGAAATGGATACATTACAATTAGAGACGAAGAAATTAAAATCATCGACAATTATGTTAAAACTTTACACGTTATAAATTTGACGTTATGGACAGACAACTTAGAATTAATAAAACACAACGTTGACAGACTAGAAGACAAAGAAGAATACCCAACTATTTTACATGGATTTAATCAACTGGCACATGAAATTAATAGCCTAACTCACAAGGACAGACAGAAACGAGAACTATTTAATATTGTAGGAAAAAGCTTAAAATATTTAGCAGGAACTATGGACTATCAGGACGAACAAGAAATTAAGACAAGACTCAGCTTAAACGAGCAAAACAACGCAAGCTTAATAACTGGTTTAAACGACCAAATAAAAATCAATACAAAATTATATGAAAACATCTACAACGTAACGAAACACATTAACAAACAACAAACAGAAATAAAAAACCAATTCTCAGTCATAGACACTGCATTAGATAAAGAGAATCTTAGAATAACAACCATGCAACATGCATTTCAAATTCAATATGACATACAACTTTTTAATAACCAAGTGAAAAAAGTTAAAGAAAGCATTCTATTGAGCCAATTAGGACTGTTAGGGAAAAACATTCTGTCACAAAAAGAAATAGAACATTTTAACATTACACTTGAAAAATTTAAAGACATACAAAGCTCAACAATTTTTCACGACAATCAAATAATTTTCATTATTATGATTCCAAATTACAACAACAGAAAATATCACCGTGTATTTATTGAACCAATACCTAATTTAAATTTTTTAGAGCTCTCATCTCCTTATAAATCTATTATAACTGATGGCAAAACTAATTGTAAGGACACTAATGAAATGTTAAAAAAAGAAAACCTCAAAATCATAAATGATAATGTATAAAGAATGTATAAAAAATATTTTTGAGAAAAACACAACTTGTAATTTTATAGAAAACAAGAAAACTGAAATAAAACAAATAACTAATAATAATTTAATACTTAAAAACTTGCAACAAACTGTAATTGATCACAATTGTAATGATTTTAAACTGCAACTGTACAATTAAAATAAATAATATAACATACGAAAATTTTATATACTTTGAAAGTTTTGTTATACCTAATTTAAGCAATGTAAAAATCGAAAAAATTGAAACAAACTTTTCCACGACAGAAATACACGCAAAACACGTAGAAAATCGAAAATTAATTGAAGAATTGAAATTTAATCATAAAACAAATACGAGCATACCTAAACATATTAATTTTGAGTTTATTTATCGCGATTTTTATAATTTTAATTAGAAAAATAATAACTTAAAATAAAGTTATAACTGATATTAAAAATACTGATTCTTCGAGCAGAATCCTAAGGGGGGAGGTGTTACGTCTGAAGCTTCACTTCCCGTCACATATAACGGCTTACGCCTTTTTGCTTAGTTGATATTTTGTCAACTAACTGTATTTCTCTTTTCCCCGCCCCATGGCAACCTATTTGCAATAAATGCACAAGTGCTTCATTTTTTCGAATGTAAGCAAAATATAACATTCATATCTCACACGAAGATGAAATGCATTCCAAACCCACGGGTAGCACTTCGCATAGGATGTAAGATACCCATATTCTATCTGTCGTAGGAAAGTTAATTAGATTATAAGATTCAGTTTTAATTCGACAATCTAACGAAGAGGTGCAGCCTTTTGCTTTGGACAGCGGCCTCTAGTTAGAAATTAATTAACCAAACAGATTGATTTCAAAATTTAAAAAAAGAAAAAACGATTAAGTTTTCTTAAGTCAATCGGTCGAATTTAAAATATAACTCTTTCCTTTGTGAAGTAGGAAGAGTGTGATTAGTGGTTGAGTCTTTTTTCTGAAAGGTTAGAGCTTGTTTAGTATTTAAGAGGTTTCGATGCTTATGCTTGTTAAGGTTTTAATTCTGCGATCCAAAAGCTGAATCATCGAAGCTCATTGCGGAGCTTGGATGACTCAGCCTCTGACCTATGAGTCGCTGAGTCAGTATTTTGGTTGAAAAGTGTTTGTTACATATCGACATCGTCGTCGTTTAGATCTGAATTGTTGTTATTATTATCATTAGTTTGAGATGTGTTAGATGTGTAAATGATAAAGATTGTTTGAAGAGATTGGACTGGTTTAGGTGAGTTATTTAAATTAGAATGAGTGAAAGAAGATTGCATTAAAGAGAAATTGGAGGAAGGTGTTTGTGTTTGTTGTTTTGGAGAGCTGTTGGAAAGGGAGTAAGAATTTGTTGAATATGAGTTTGGATTGGGAAGATGTTCGATGGAGCTTGTTTGATTTGAAGCTTGAGAATTTTGAATTGGTTTAATTGGGCTGTTGCTAGTTAAGTTAAGCGATGATGTTGATGATGGTGTTGAACTGAATCTTTTTGGGTGATTTTACCGTTTGATTTTGTTTGAGCTTACTAGCGAAAGTTTCTGATGATGACGAAGTTCGATTTGGATAAAGATCTATATAAATGCTTTTAGCTTCTCCCATTGGACATTGATTTGTTGTTTTGTTTGACAATATTTCTTTTGCCTGTTTGTAGCTCAGCAAAGTTTTGACGAGGATGGGTGAGCGAAGGTGCAATTAGCGCACATGACGCGGCTGCGTTTTTCTGGGGAATGGGGGGGAAGACAAGAAGAATCACATATTGTGTTGCCATTTCATCGTTTGGTTGTATGACCAAATAATTGACAATTTTTACAGCACATGGGGTTTGGAATGCATTCCGTAACCTTAGCACTGAAGAAACCGATTTCGACTGATTTTAGGTGGGTTAAAAAGGTTAAATGTAAATAAAAAAAAGCCTGAAGGTTGTTGCCTACCTTTGTTATCATCTTTAGCGTATTTATACACTTCTGTGAATCCTTGACTCTTTATTTCAATTTCTATTTCTGTTTCAATAATACTCCTTAGACATGGTGCATATGCGATTCCTTTAGAAGAGTTTGAACGATTGTGGAGTTTTACTTCTTCAGAGCTAACGTTAGAAAGGTTATTTACTTTAAGGAATTTATTTGTAATTTTTTGCGATTTTACCATGATAAGTACACGAGATGCGAAAAAAAGATAAAAGGCGAGTGGTATAATAGAAAAATACCAACTGTGTTCTTTAAGCAAGGCCTTCTACTCTAATAGCATATCAGGTTGCTTAGCAATTTTTTTCTTTACCAACAACAATTTGTCTACAACTTGCTTACAGTTTAACGTAAATTTACTAGCCTATTGATAGCCAAGAGCAACATTTAATTAGAAAGGAAAATACAAGGTCGAATAATGTTTTATATAAATTGATGCATATCATACAAATGAAATCAAAATATTATTCTATTATAGCTGACTGTACTCCGGACATTAGTCATGAAGAAGAACTTTCACTGACAATACGTAATAAAATAATACGTCAGTAAAAGAGCATTTCATAGAATGCATACCTATTTTTTTTTATTATATGCGCGCACTCAAGGGGTTATGAATACCCTTATGATGATTTAACACAGTGCGAGCGGTTAGGAAAATTGATGGGAAGATGAAATTAGATACCGATGCCCAAGAATCTCTGTACTTCGCTGTACGTCCGAAATTGGGCTCTAGGGTAAAATGATGAGCATTCCTTGCAGTGCGAGTATTACGGTTGCATTGTTTCAGGGGAGGAATGCAACTGGCTATTTCTTCGGAACACTCTTTATAAAAGTACCAATAAAATAAGGAAAGACAAGAAACATTTCGACGATGTTCAAGCGATATGAACGTTTCCGTTATAGTCCTATCACCAATCAATTCAGATAGGTTTTAGGAGCACCTGCCCAGACATAAGAATTATACTCAAGCTTTGGACGGATGTATGCTTTATAGATAACAGCCTGATCATGGGGAGTAAAAAGTTTCTTAACACACATACCGAGAATGGAAAGCTTTTAAGTTTCATCTATACAAGTGCCACTCATAGATAGTGGCATAAGGGGTAAGTTACGCTTTAACGACAAAAGACAACATTGAGTTTTAGAAGCATTAAATTCCACGCGGTTATTAATTCCCCATTGAACAATGCTGTCAAGATCGGAATTTAATGAGCTTATCATACGCTGCCGCTCCAGTTCCACAACCGAAGAGCTGGGTTGTGAATCTGGAAACGAATATGAAAAGCTGAGTGTGCTGTCGTCAGCGAAACAATTTAGTGAATTAGAAGTTTCAGACAAAAGATCATTAATAAAAATCAAGAAGAGCGTCGGAGACAAGACAGAGCCTTGGAGCACACCAGCATTTATATTGAAGTTTTCAGACTTGAAACCATCCAGTACTACTTGTATTGAACGGTCCGAAATGTAATTTCTAATCCAACGAACTAGAGATTCATCAATACCGAAAGCATGCATTTTCGAAAAAAGAGCTTGATGCCTAACTCTATCAAATGCTTTTGAAATATCAAGCGCAATAATCTTACTTTTTGGTGAAAGATTGTAAAGATTGGTTCCACTTTTCGGTTAGATAAGCCATCAGATCACCAGTGGACCTATTTCTTTTGTGTTAGGATTGAGAAGTTTTACACTGTGGACAAATTTTAATGTTTTTTCATTTAAAATAACAGTGACACATAAGTATCGTTGTTCTTTATATATGTAATGTTGTCATAACGGATTTTTTAACATTAATTGCCTGAAGAAGAGCGTATTCATGTTCGAAACGTCGCTAAACCTATAACATCTCGTTTTATTGACCTTGAGCCTGCATAACAAACTATTTTTAAATAAACTAGAGTTAGCTAACTCTGGGCATAAATGTATCTCCAATTGACCCAAGAACCTGAATGTTAGTAGGTAGAGGATTCATGCGGAAGGACCTAAGAAACTCTGAGAATACAAAATCCAAATCATTTGTTTAGTTAATCCAAAGTTATCTCACCCGATTCGGTGAGTTACCTAACCCAGGTTAAATTTTAATCTCGCACTAAAAAGGACTACAAAAAAATAAAAAGTAAACAAAAAATTATTGAAAAATTATGCAGGTGCCCCCCCCCCAAAACTTTTTCTGGATACGCCACTGAATTCAATAGGTAGGCTTCGTCTTGCTACAAATCTTGCAAAATCAGCCAAAAACGCTTCGGAAGACAAATCACTTACTGCCTCCAGGTGAATTAAAATTAATGAGGTGGTGAAATGAAAGAATTGAGCTTTTAGAGGAAATCACTTTGCCACTTGTCAGTAGAGAATATTCCGAGGAATACTGAAATTTTTGGGACAGCAGTATAAGACGATTTTTCACGAAATTCATTTCATGGTGAGCAATATCGTGTGATACATACTTATGACTTTGCTTTTTCGATGAGGTGAAAAAAAAAACTGAAAGATATAGCACAAAACACGCATAGCTCGTGGTAAATTTGAGAACCGGTTTAAAAAATCTTCCGAAACCTCTTGCATTACCATAGAACTGACTGTTTTTTGTTCGAGATCTTCAACACAGGGAGTGGATGGCATTGAAATTGGCCATTGGGAAACAGGTTCACAGAGCCATGAAGGCCCTTTCCACCAAAGTGTATTGAGCCTCAAATCGAAGGGCATCAGACCTCGGGGTGTTAAATCTGCTGGATTTTTTTCCCGGTTTGACATGTCTTCACGAAGCATTTCCGACGTTATCCAAAATTTCACTGGTGCGATTAGCGACAAATGTTTTCCAGACACAGGGTGGCTTTTTAAGCCAGGCCAACACTATGGATGAGTCCGTCCAAAGAAAAGTGTCAAACGCATGTCCTGGAAAACCTTGCAAATAAAGTTTCATCAATTTGGAAAGTAAAAGTGCTCCGCACAACTCCAGGCGCGGCAAAGAGACAGATTTAATGGGTGTTACTTTTGATTTGGTACAAACCAAGTGAGAAAAAGTGTTTCCGTTAATCTGGCTTATGCGTATATACATATAACGCCGCAGCATAGGCCTTCTCTGAGGAATCACAGAAGACGTGAAATTGCACTTCTGCGGTAATACAATACTCAACCCATTTTTCAATATGTTGTATTGGCCTCAAAGATTCCACGTTTTTCCACGTTTCGAAAGTGTCAGATTCGATGGGATCGTCCCAATCAGTGTGTTCAGTCCAAATTTTTGCATCAGCATTTTTCCGCTAATCACTACGGGGGCCAACCACCCCGCAGGATCATAGAACCTTGCTATTTGGGAAAAAGCTTCACAAGCACAAGCTTAAGCACAATGGCTTGTGCTGACAGTGTAATTTCCCTCTCTTCGAAAAAGGGGCTATGAGTGCTTGAATAATGTTGTTTGTTTCTCTTCCCACGATGCTTACTAGTGCCGTCGCCAGCAAGATTTTCCGTTGCTATGAAACAGACAATAATCTTGTGTTGATGTACTATCGCAATTCGCGAAGGGATTGGCATTGCTAAAAATTTCTGAAACTCATAGATAGAATGTTCTGCCGAACAAATTTTACATGTGGACGCCCCCGCCTTAGCAAAACAAGTGTTGGCCTTATTATGTTGTTGTGAATTACTGTTTCGGGTTGAAGATTTGTTTGTATTACTTAATGTGATTAGTTTTGAAGAAGTCGTGTCTACAAATGATTCTAGCACTTGAAGCCGCGAACTCAAAAATTTGTCTAGTTCTTTTCACGTGGGGACTATTGTAGGATCTTCTTAGGATTGTTCCCAGAGCATTAAAGTTGTTTTGGAAGTCTATTGGAACATGCGAAAACTAATATTGGATCCCAGTGGTCCGTTTGAATATTATACGCTTTAAGTAATGCAACCGAATCGTTAATAGTGCTTTGGAGATTTTGAATTCACTTCGACGATGCCTCATGTGCTGATGGTAAACTAAAACGTTTTTTAACCTGATTATTCACCAAGATACGGGTATTTTCTTATGCTGCCCGAAGTGCCTCCCAAGCCAAATGAAAACTAGCATTGATCAAAGGAAACTGACTGAGCATTCGATACGCGTCTCTCGTTTTAGATCGCATGAAACAATTTTTCAGCTTCCCCAAGACTCGAATGTTTGATATAAACGGCATCAAACATGTCACGAAATGCTGGCCATGATAAATAGTCACCATGGAAGACATCCGTGTCACATGGTGGCAATTTTATAGAATGCCGAGAAGAAGATGCGATACTTTCTGGCATTTGTAGAGTGGAGGTTGTCGGTTCTTTTATTTGAAAATTAGTTTCTAATCTTTTCTCATGATCTAAAAACAAAATAAGTTTCGTTACAGTTGACGTATTTCGTCTCAATTACTTCTTGGTCAGCAGTTACTTCCTTTGATCGGGTGCATAAAACATATTTCGCTTTTGTTTCTGCCCATAATTCTTTAAGTTCTAGTTTTCTTGCCTTCAAAGTAGACAGAGTATGTTTGCTGTCTGGCACTTCTTTAGCTGAGGCATAGAACTTTGTGAGCAAATCAGCTGCAAATATGAAGTCCTCTAAAACCGACATCGTATAAAATTGTTAAACAGACCCGATTTTCAAATTAAAGATTTGGAGTTCTTAAAACAACCTATTAAAAGGAAGAAATGATTTTCTGAAAACGTGAAAACAAAATGTTTTGAGAATGTTAAACAGACTCGAGTTTCAAATTGAAGATTTTGGGTTCCTAAAAGGACCTTTAAAACAGAAAAAATGACTTTTTGAAAACGTTGAACGTTAGATATGGTTAAAACTATCAAATTGTTTTGAGATTGTTAAACAGACTCAAGTTTCAAATCGAAGATTTGGGGTTCTTAAAGGGACCTATTAAAAAGAAAAAATTATTTTTTGAAAACTTTGAACGTTAGATATGGTTAAAACTATCAAATTGTTTTGAGATTGTTAAATAGACTCGAGTTTCAAATCGAAGATTTGTGGTTCTTAAAAGGACCTATTAAAAAGAAAAAAACGTTGAATTAAATATTCCTTTTGTTAAACGTATTCCAACTAAATAAAAGTTATCACACAAGATTTGGATTTGCAACTTTATTTTAAGAGAAGTAAAAAAGTGTAATGCGTATTATAATAGGGAAAAAGTGAACGGCTTGCCGTTTGGCATCCGTTAAATATGAATTTTTAGTATACGTATATAAGAAAGAGATGACTTGATATTTATAAGATAGAGACACAACTATAAAGCAAAAGGACTGTTTGATTGAAGTATTAGAACTTGTTTGTTACTCCAACACTCCCCTTCAAACTGGTTCTATTAATCCGCATTTTCATCTTAAGTCCAAGACTCTACTTGATGTTAACGGCTTGGTTAGAAGGTCAGCCAACATATCTTCGCTGTTGCAATACTCTGATGTTATGATTCCTTTACTGATGTAGTTTTTTATGAAGTTGTACTTGGTGTCAATGTGTTTGGATCTGTTGCTATGCTTCTCACTGGTTAATAACTTGAGACAACTTTGGTTGTCTTCCCAGATGTGAACAGGTCCCATAAACTCTTCGTTTATATCTGTAAGTAACTTCTTCAGCCAAACTGCTTCACAACTTGCTTCAGCTAGTGCTATGAATTCGGCTTCGGTCGAAAACAATGCTACACAGGTTTGTTTACGACAGCACCAACTTACAGCACCACCGAAAACTTTGAAAATGTAGCCGGAATTTGATTTTCGTTCTTCTCTGTCTTCTGCCCAGTTAGCGTCCGCATACCCAATAAGATGTTCTGTATTGTTGTTTTGACAATCTCAGATGATACGTCCCTTTTAAATATTTTGCAACACGTTTCAGCTCGTTCCAATCTTCAACTGTAGGTTTTGACACTTTTGAAGATAATATGCTGATACTTGCTGCGATGTCTGGTCGGGAACTGATTGCGATGTAAAGTAAACACCCAATAAATTTTTGATACTTGTCGTTGTCAGATAAAAAATTAACTTCTGCATTCGACTTTTCATAGCTTGGGTCCATCGGCGTCTTTGAAACTTTCGCATTTTTCAGTCCCATCTCCTCAACAACTTTGTTTATATATGTTGTTTGACTTATGGAAAAATGTCCATCATCGTCTCGATATACCTCAAGACCTACGTAATTTTTTATCATTCCGAGATTTTTCATTTTGAACTTTGATTTCAGCAGGCTTTCGGTATCATTGATAAGGTTTTGATCTTTACTGATAACTAACAAATCATCAACGTAGACAAGTACATAAACTATGAACTCACCTATCGATTTCTTGAACAGACATTGGTCAATGTTGCTTTGATGATATCCGTTATTCAAGAGAACATTACTTATGGTTTGGTTCCACGCTCTTGCTGACTGCTTTAGCCCATAGATGGTTTTATTTAACTTGCATACCTGGTGTTCCTTATTATCTTCAATAAATCCCATCGGCTGCCGCATGTAAACTGTTTCTTTTAGGTCGCTGTTGAGAAATGCAGTCTTAGCATCTAAGTGCAATACATGCATTTTCCTATGACCCGCTACAGCTAATAGCGTTCGCACAGTAGTTTGCCTTACGACTGGAGCAAATGTTTGATCGTAATCGAGTCCATAGCGCTGTAGAAACCCTTGGGCTATCAATCGTGCCTTGTAAATCTGTTCTCCCCTTGAATCCTCTTTGGACTTGAACACCCACTTGCAACCGATTGCTTTCTTATCAGCAGGTAGGTCCACCAACTCCCAAGTACCATTTATCTGATAAGGCGTTCATTTCATCCTTCATTGCGCGTTTCCAGTATTTACTTCTGTCGCAAGATATCGCTTCCTTAAAACTGGTCGGATCGAATTCTTTAATGGTCTTCAGTACGTTTACTTCATTGATTAGTCTGTTTGGTGGTTTTCCTTTTGTTGTTCTGGTTGATAATCTTTGCTGAGGCACTTCATTTTCACATTCATCTTGCGATCTGTCCAATGATTCATCGAAACCGTAAAATGTGCTTTCAGAATTCGTATCTGTGTCCAAATGTTCATCCTCCTTATCTTTATTGCTTTTGATTACAGCTTCGAAATAGTTATCATCGCTGTTACTTTGAGGAACCTCGTCTTTCTTCTTGTTGTTGGTTTCTGGAACACTTCCATGTTTAATTGGGCTCCACATTGATGGAATTCTTCAAGAAGTGAACATCTCTGCTGACAGTAATCTTTTTCGTACTGGTGTCTAGAAGTCTGTATGCTTTCGAATTCGCATCATAACCAACAAAATTTAAACATTTCGACTTGTTGTCCCACTTTTTCCTCTTTTCTTTCGGAACATGTGCAAAGCATCTTTCACCAAACGTACGAAAGTGTTTAAAATCTGGTTTGGATCCATACCAGAGCTCGAAAGGTGTTGTTGCAGTTGCTCTTGTTGGTAATCTGTTTTGTGTGTACGTAGCTGTCAATATTGCTTCTGCCCAGAACTCCTTGCTTAAGTTCGATTCAATCAGCATACATCTGGACATTTCAACAAGTGACCTGTTGCGTCTTTCGGCAACGCCGTTCTGCTGTGGAGAGTACGCTGCAGTGAACTCGGATTTTACTCCTTGTTCCCTCAGATATTGTTGCACCTTATGACCCGTGTACTCGCCACCACGGTCAGACCTCAATACTTTTGGTTTACGCCCGAACTGAGTTTTCATTGCTTCAATGTATTCCCGTAATTTGTCAAAGACCTCTGACTTTTTCCGCATCAAGAACGTTGTTGTGAATCTACTACAGTCGTCTATGAACGTGACTATGTATCGATTACCACTTGGACTTACCACCTCCATCGGACCGCAAACATCTGTATGTACTAAGTCGAGTACGCTTTGCGAATCACTTTTGAATACTTTTGGAAATGGCAATCTGGCAGACTTTCCCTGGATACAAACTTCGCAGGTTTAATTAACATTACAAGCTTTAATTGATAAACCTGAACCCATTTCTTTCAACTGTATAGATTTAATTGCATCCTCATCTCTATGTCCAAGCTTTCGATGCCACTGGTGAATACAATCTTCTTTGTGAACAGCTACAAGAACTCTTTTAGGCTGACGCACCACATACATAGAAGAAATCAAATCTCCTACTGCAATCTTGAAATCACCCTTCCAAATATCACACACCTTATCGGCAAATATAACTCTGCAACCCTTTTCTACCAAGCAAGACACTGACAGCAAATTTCCTTGAATTTTTGGAACATATAATACGTTCTCAATCGTTCCAGTAACCTGAGAATTTTTATTATTTAGAAAACTTAATTCGCATGTTCCTTTTCCTTCAGAAACGATTTCACTTCCATCGCCACTAAAAACTTTTTCTTTGATAAGAGGATCGAAGCTAACGAAAAAATCTTTCACGTTCGTTATATGGCATGTAGCTCCAGAATCCAAAATCCATCCCGAAAGGTTTCCTGTTGATGTCAGAAGGCTGAAGTGATCAAAGGATTTGGTGATATAATTTGCATGTTGTTTCTTATCCTTCCATTGCTTGTATTGGCTGCAGTTCTTTTTCATGTGCCCCTTTTTGTGACAGAAAAAACATTCCACTGATGTTGACTTTGTTGTTTGTGGATTAAACTTTGTGATCTTCATTGCATTTTCATGTGGTTCGGCACTAGGATTCTGACGTCGTCTGTATACTTCCAGAAGCTTCGACTGGACAACGCCGAACGTCAACTCTTTTTCTTCGCTTGTTCGAGTTTCCAAAGCAGTGATGAGAGTGTCATAGCTTCTCGGAAGACTGCTTAACAGCATCGCCACACTCCAAGTTTCAGACAACTTTTCTTCGCCTATCGCTGCCAAACGCTCGAACAGATCAACCATCTCTTGAATGTGCGTTTTAACATTCCCACCTTCATCGACTCTTAAACTGCAAATTTTCCGCATTAACTGGACTTTGTTGCTCAAGGTGTTCCTTTCGTGGTAATTTCTTAAACTATCCCACGCTTGCTTAGATGTTGTGGCCTTCCTTTTGTGCTGTAGCTGGCTATCCTCGACAGATAGAGCAATTGTTGCTCGTGCCTCGTCATCCTTAGCACTCCATTCCGGAGTCACAGGTACTGGTTCCTGCTTGATTCCTGACACGTAGCCCCACAACCCTTCCTTGATCAACAACATTTCTATTTTGTATTTCCATACAAAATAGTTATCGGTTCCAAGCTTTTTTATAGAAAAACGATTCTCCGCCATCTTGTATAAATAATTCTTTTTTTTTTTTAGTCGATTACCTTTTCTTTTATTTATGGTTTGGAAACTGTGCCCATAACCTGTTGAATTAAATATTCCTTTTGTTAAACGTATTCCAACTAAATAAAAGTTATCACACAAGATTTGGATTTGCAACTTTATTTTAAGAGAAGTAAAAAAAATGTAATGCGTATTATAATAGGGAAAAAGTGAATGGCTTGCCGTTTGGCATCCGTTAAATATGAATTTTTAGTATACGTATATAAGAAAGAGATGACTTGATATTTATAAGATAGAGATACAACTATAAAGCAAAAGGACTGTTTGATTGAAGTATTAGAACTTGTTTGTTACTCCAACAAAAATGACTTTTTGAAAACGTTGATATGTTTTGAACATAGTTTTAAAAATTATTAAATTTATGTGTAAATGTGGAAAATATGTCATGAAAAAATATCGAGAAGGATTGATAATCAACTTTAAAATGTTTGAAAATCAACTAGAAAAATTTAAGAATTCAAAAGAAAGTCTCGAAAAGTTATTCGAGAAGAAAGAATAAGTATTGAAAAATGGGTATAAATCAGTAGAATTTCGAAAAAAAACCTCAACGCTGACAAAATGTTTGAAAATAACGAGATTTCACAATAGAAGACGGAAGGTATTAGTTTTTATAATACATAGTTTAAACGCGGGGTGAAGGGGGGAACGTTAAAACGCCCAAGCAAAATAAAATAGATATATATTTTAAATATTTATTAAAAATACAAAAAAATATATTGCCAAACAAAAACCATAATCTCCACACTCACCCTTTACATCGTGTTGATAAATTTGTGTAAATAAAAATGTTGATTGATGAGGGCAGCAATGCAGCATAAACGCAACAACAACTTTTAAAAACAGCAGCACCAGTCAGGTGTTATCATCATGTACAACTCCCAAAATGTCGTTGATTTGGCCGGGTCCTTGCCAACCGCAAAAAAAAATACTCTGTGTGGCGTAACCACATCCAATGTGCTGTTCGTTGCTAATTATACCGACAGCGTGGCACAGGACAACAGGTAACGGAATGTTTACCGTTGACAGCGACTGACACCGACACCACCAATGACGGCAGCAGCAACAGCACTACACCACGACCGCAAACGCAGCACTTAACCCACAAATATGCCAACTTCTTGGCAAACTCGAGGTCAAGCAACGTGTTTCGCACCAGCAGCAGCAAGAAGATTCCAGAAAAAATCCAGGAGGCAGCAGCACAATAGCGTTCTGGTAATAGCAGCCACAAAAAAAAACTGGTCAAAAACCTTGCCACCAGCATGCAGAAATGCCAAAAATTA
Source organism: Baccha elongata (assembly GCA_951217065.1). NCBI lineage: Eukaryota > Metazoa > Arthropoda > Insecta > Diptera > Syrphidae > Baccha > Baccha elongata. The sequence continues at coordinate 530,873 of CATNUY010000188.1, forward strand.
AGTGGCAGCGGTCAATGGTGGGGAAAAAGCAACAGCCCAACGACAGCAACAATGACTTCAGCAAGAACAGTCCGTCCAAAAAAAAAAAATGTGGCGTCCGTGGCAAAGCAGGAATTGGCTGTTAGCACATACAACAATGGCGTAACAAAAAAATGGAGTGCTGTGCCACACAAATGGCGTTGTGGAAGCGGCAACAAAGAAAAACTTAGCGGGTGGTGCAGCACGACCACTAAAATTCGAGTTGTCCACTCGTTGACAGCAACGTATACCCCAGAAAATCCAGAAAAACAATTCTGAGAGCAGCGACACGAGCTTCAGGCAGCCGCAGCAATCGAAGAAAAAAAAATGACTGCTGGCTACGGTAAATAAAAAACTTCCGTTTGGTTCCGTGATGTTGACGTCGTAGTACCATACGAAGGATGCCATAGGAGCCGTATATCCTGAGATTAATTGGACCAAATGTTCAACTGGATAAGACTTCTGCACATAGGCGCTTTCTTTCACCACCTTTTGTTGTCCTTAGGATTCCCTATTCCTTGGTGTCTTGTTTCCTTTGCTTTTGTATCTGGTAGATAAAAATATGTGTATGGTTGTTGGTTTTTTTTTTCAATTCTATGTTTTATTTGTATTTTAAATTTTAATTTTGCATTAAAAAGTAAATGAGAATAATAAGCAACGTTAGTTGGCAGAAAAAATGAAAAAAAAAACTTTATAAAATACAAATTATTTTCGGGATGAAAGCGCGTGGATAAATGACATGAGAAATCGAAAATATTTTCTGTCAGTTGTCAGAAGTGGTCAGAAGGACAATATAAGACAGGGTTGGCTTGAGGGTCAGGTTTGTTCGAGTATATTGTAACTGTGTTGAATTGAGAGGGAGAGTACTCTCAAGGGAAATTGAAAATTGTACCACAGTGCCAATATACACGAACACCAACGATCACATGCAAGAATCCCTATCCTTGGTTTATCGTCTACGGCAGTAGGATATAGAAAAGGACGCATTTCCTTTCATCTTTCTTCTCGTTCATAGTCTTATATTTTGAATCTTGACCTCTCAGATCCAAACTTCAAAGTCGCTGCTCCTGTTGAAGTGCTTCTTGGTGCTGATAAGCTTTGGAGCATCATCAAGGGTGGACAAATTCGTGGTGCTAACTGGTGTCCAGTCGCTCAAAACAATTCGTTCGGTTTGGTCATAACCGGACAATTCTTTGAAAAGAAAACATCGAATCATTTCACTACCTTTCACTCTTCGATATAGATTCATTGTTACAACGTTTTTAGGAACTTGAGGAAGTTCCTCCAGCAGCTCAATCATTGATAGTCGATGAGGCAGAAGAACATTTTCGACAAACGTTTTCTCGTTCTACAGATGGGAAATATAGAGTTCAACTTCCGTTTAAAATACCAAATCCATCATTTGATATTACCTTGTCCTCTGCTGTTTCGCGTCTCTATTCATTGGAACGTCGCGTTTCTAGAGAATCTTAATTGCGTAAGATGTATGCAAACTTCATGCAGGAATATATTGACTTAGTTCACATGACTCGAATTCTTCGTTCAGAAGTAGACACTACAAACGGCAGGTGCTTTTATCTTCCCCACCACGCAGTTCTAAAACCAGACAGCTCATCAACTAAATTGCGTGTTGTTTTTGATGGGTCGGCCAGAGATGCAACTGGAAATTTTTTAAACAGTACCTTATTGGTAGGCCCACCAATTCAACGAGATCTGATAGGTGTGTGTCTATGTTTTCAAGAACACCAATACTTTTTACCGCGGACGTTGTCAAGATGTTCCGACAAATCTAGGTGGACAAATCGCATATTGACTACCAACGTATTGTTTGGCGTAGAAATCCTTCGAATGATATTGAACACTACCGTTTGTGTACTAACGTACGGCACAGCATCTGCTCCTTTTTTGTCTGTTAGAATCTTGAAGCAGCTAGCTGAGGATTATCAATCAGAATACCCAAACGCAGCCCGAGTTCTCATGGAAGATTTTTACGTCAATGACGTTGTGACAGGAGGAAAATCATCTAAAGAGCTCATGGAATTACCGTCTGAATTAGTTATTATACTTTCAATGGCAAAATTTCAGCTGCGAAAATGGAGCTCAAACTGTTGGCCTCTTCTCGCCTTTCTTCCACAAGACGAATGTGAGTACTCCATCTTTGATACGGAACGTTCAAAATCTTAATTGCAGCCAAGACAAAGGTTGCTCCATTGAAACCGGTGTCGATTCCACGGTTGAAATTATGTGCAGCTTTTCTTTTAACCCGCCTGCTTAATCTAATACAATCTTCGTTTTCTAAAAAAATACTAGTCGTGTTTTATTGGTAAGTGTATAGTCACTTAAGCAAAATTTTGTATGTGATACCAAAAGTGTCGATAAATAGGTCAGCAATTAAAGTGAATATAAAAGTGAAGATAGAATCTTGGAATGCCTGGAAAGTTTTGGCGCGAAATGAGATGTCAAAACACTTTTTGCTTAAAGGTTGGTAGCAGCCGTGGACGACAACGTAAACAATAAATAATAATTTTGGTATAATATTTATTTCGAGTATTAAAATTTAAAAAAAATAGGGAACTTCTTATCCAACAAGTATTATACTCATTTTTACTTTATAGTTTCTTTTTTATTGTATTTATGTATTGAGTAAATATAGTGAAATTATTAAAAAACAAACAAACAAAAATTATTTAATGGTCTTTTTCTGGTGCGTGCCGTTTCAAATAAATGCTGCTCTTCGGTTATTTCACCCTTTTCCTTAAATTCTTGAGCTGAATCTTCAGATGGTGGAACGTGCAAGAACAACGTCTGCATTAGGAGCTGTAGAATTGGTTTTGGCTACGAAATGATTGCTAGTTGGATCACGCTGTATTGTATTGAAGAAGAGAAGCGCTATAATTTCGGCCTGAATGTATGCTGGTGGAAGGCGATGGGGAATATTTCAATTCTTGAATTGTATTTCTTTCTGGAGTATTGTTTTGTAATTTTTATTTTTATTTTTATTTATTTTTGCACTTTCACAAAAGAACTTCTGGCAGAAAAACTTGTTTTATATATTGATTTTCATCTTCCATAATGTGTTTGTTGACACTCTTGATAGTCTTAGACATGGACTCCATATACAATGTTTATGGTTGTGTTCAATGAGTTTTCATTTAGGGTCGCGCTTTGCTGAAAAACTGTGAAACTTTCAACCTACGAAAGTTGCAAGAAAGTTTGGATGATTTTGAAATTTTCGCTTAAAAACTAATCAAAATAGGTTAAAGCAGATTTTTTAACTAAAGTTATATAATTTGAAATTAAATTTGGAAATATTCAAGCTAAATAATTATTATTTATCCGGTTTTTATATGTTTGAGGTGGAAGGTGGGGTACGAGTTAACCAACTCGGCATATACAAATAACCATACATTTCAGACACATCCGTAAATTTATTTGAAACTTCAACTTGGAATATAGTCAAGAATACCAACTTTGAATTAAAATAAAAAAAGTGGAGATAAAAGTGAATATATCGTTTTATTGGTTCTTTCCAATACTGACTAACTAAAAATTACCAACAAAACACGACTACTCTGAAATTGTCTTGCACTGGCAGTCGTCACCTCCTCGTCGCTGGACAACGTTTGTTGCCAATAGAACCGCCGCTATACTCGAAACTACTTAAAGTCAGAATTTAACCCAGCAGATTGTTCATCGCGCGGTGTTCTTCCATCTAATTTGTCAAACCATCATCTGTGGTGGACCGGTCCAACATGGATCTCGTTGGAAGAAAACAAATGGCCAAAATCTAAATTTGTGACTCTAAGCGAACAAAGACCGATTCCGCGTCGTGTGTTACTTACACCGTGTGAACTTAACTTATTTCAAAACTTAATTTCAAAATTTTCGTGTTGGTATCATATCTAATAGCCAACTCAAGAACGAAAAGGAAGCGCTGTTACTCGTACCTTAATTAAAAGAAATACGAATCTCAAGAATGTATATCCTTAAATCGGTCCAAGAAATATCATTCAGTGAAGAAATACATTCCCTAATCAACAAAAAACAATAACCTGCAAAATCAAAACTTCTTAAATACTCCGCTTTTCTTGATAATAAGGGACTCCTTCGAGTTGGAGGAAGAATTAAAAACTAAAATATTTCATTTGATTTCAAACACCATATAATTCTTCCAGGAAATAATTCTTTTTCTTCTCTTATTATAGAAGACCTACATAAGGAATATTTGCATCCAGGAGTTTCCGCAACATTTTGACTCTAAAGATCGTATTCAACTGCAAAAAGTGCTTCAAGCAGCGAAAGTTTTTCACTTCGCCACTAATGGGTGACCTACCAACTCAAAGAATTTCTCAATACCGGTTATGATTATGCTGGTCCGCTTACTATCAAGCTATCACGCGGCCGCAATCCTACATATGTCTGTTTATCTGTATGACCACTTAAGCCATTAACATTGAGCTAGTGAGTGACCTCACTTCTGAAGCATTTCTCGACGTGGGCTCTGTTCAAACATTTATTCGGACAATGGGACAAACTTCCGAGGTGCATGTCGATGTTTGTAATATGTATGTCGCCAATTGAAACGACCGCTGTGATACTTTGTATGAGACTGACTTTATTTCTATCATTCATCTTAAAACTAACTTTAAACATATATATAAAGAGCATAAGCACATTTATAATTACAATATAAAATATGTGCTTTTATACAATACATAATAATTCACCCTTTTCTTAGTTAAAAATATAATTTCATTCATAATATTTTTATGATTTAATATTAGTTTGAAACGTAAGTAATGTACTATATTTATTTTAAAGTTCACATATTTATATTTATTTTTAGTTCATATAAAAATTCATACATCAAAATACATTCGTATTTATTTTAATTTTAATTAGAATTTGTAATTTACTTTCTTTTTACTCAAACTTTTTTTGATTCTTTCAGACGATCGTTTTGGATATAAACTCTTAGTGTATGATCGCCTTTTATTTGATGTTGTATTGGCAGCATCTTGTTCGTTTAACAAATTTCCTTGTATGTATAAGTGCTCTGGAGCAAACGCAATTTTCTTAAGCCTTCTTTTCAATTGGTTAACGTGCGCTTGTCTTAAATTGTCCTTGAACTTAATAAGATATACATATGTAGAAATTTGTTTAACAATCACTGCTGGATACCATTTAATGTATTTTTCGAAACTTCCCTTATAATATACATTTTCCCCTTTTTTAAATTTTTGAAATAATACAAAATTAGCTTTATTATCTTCATTTTTGTCTTCTTTCAAAATGTCTAATTTAGTTCTAGGTTTAAAATTAAAAATAAAACTAGCTGGGGTTTCGAGCGTTGTCGTACTTGGTGTATTTCTGTACTTCATTAAAAAGTTATCCACCCTTTGCTGCGGCGAAAGTCGTTTTGTCTTTTGGTCAATATATGACCTTTTAAAATTATTTTTAACCACTTGAACTAGCCTTTCGGCTTGACCATTTGATTGTGGGTGGTAGGCCGGTGATTTTAAATTTTGAATACAATGTAATTCGCAAAAATGTTTATAGTCATAGGAATTAAAAGGTGGACCATTATCTGTAACGCATTTTATTGGAAGGCCATAAATGGCATAATTTGTTCTTAATTTTTCAATAAGTGAGTTTGCGTTAGTGCTTTTCATAATATAAACATCAACAAATTTACTATAGCTATCTACGATTATAAGGTATGTTAGTCCTTCAAAGAAAAAGAAATCTAAATGAATTCTTTCGTAGGGAAAATTAGATTTTGGCCATTCTTGTAAATTATGTTTTGAGAAATGATTTCCTGTTATTGCACAAGTTTCACAGGAGTTAACGCAGTCTTCTATGTTCTCATCAATTTTAGGCCACCAAACTAAGGAACGAGCCAGTTCTTTCATGCGAACTATTCCTACATGTCCCTCGTGCAATAATTCTAAAATTGAATTTCTCAAAGAAAAAGGTATAACCATTCGCATGCCATAAAAAATTACTCCTTTTTCTAACTCTAAAACATTTCTTTTTAAATAGTAAGGCTTAAATTCAAAACTTTTTCTATCAGGCCATATATTATTTTCAATGCAATCCTTGATTTCGCTTAAAATTTTATCTTTTTCTGTCTCTTTTCTTATTTCTTGCAAGTTTAATGGAATTTCATCTGAAAAATTGAAAGTGTTTATAAACATTTCCTCATCTCCTGATTTATGAGGCAATGGCAACCTGGACAAACCATCTGCATTCAAATTATTTGCACCTTTTTTATATAGTATGCAATAATCATACATTGAAAGTTCTACAGCCCATCTTTGCAAACGTGAAGCAGCAACAGGTGGGGTTGGTGTTTTCTCTCCAAAAATTTGTTTTAAAGGCTGGTGGTCTGTAAAGATAGTTATCTTTCTGCCAAAAATAAACTTTCTAAATTTTCTCACAGCAAACATAATACTAAGGGCCTCTTTATGCAACTGAGAATAATGCTTTTCGGATTGACTCAACGAACTGCTAGCATACATGCATGGTTTTTCTTTACCATCCTCAATAATCGATAAGACGCCCCCGATGCCATAAGGACTTGCATCGCATGATAAAACTATTTCTTTAGACGGATTAAAATGTGCAAGTACTTTGTCACCGGTCAGCAAAAGCTTAGTTTTTTCGAAAGCCTCATCGCATTTATTAGTCCAAGAAAATTCAACATTTTTTTTTAATAAACTATATAACACATGCAGTTCCGAAGATAAATTAGGCAAAAAATTTGAATAATAATTAACTAGGCCTAAATAAGAACGCAGCTGTGAAACATCTTTTGGCCTTGGAGCTTTTAAAATAGCATCAATTTTATCTGAGCAGGGATGACGTCCCTCTGAGCTAATAATAAATCCCAAATATTTGACTCTACTTTCAAAAAAATTGCATTTATCAATATTAATTTTGACGTTATGGTTTTGTAATCTACCCAAAACAATTTCTGTTTTCTCAACGCAATCTAAAAAACTTGTACCTTTGATAATAATATCATCTATATACCCTGATGCATAAATTAGATCATTTAAAATTTTATCGATTACTTCTTGAAAAATTGAACTAGATGCTTTTGCTCCATAAACTAGTCTTGTATATCTTAAAAGACCTAAGGGCGTATTTACAGTGAAGTATTCCTTACAAGAGTCTGTCAGCTTTAGCTGCTGAAAAGCACCAGTCAAATCAAGGATTGTGAAGTGAGTATTACCACTTAAATTTGAAAATATATCCTCTGGATGAGGAAGCGGATAATGCTCGGTCTTCATATATTTATTTATGGAGACTTTGCAATCCATGCACAACCTCACTTCACCATCTTTTTTCATGACGCCTATTAATGGACTTGCCCATTCACTATGTCTTACTTTTTCCAGAATGCCTATACCTATGAGTCTTTCAAGCTCTGCTACATATTTGTCTCGTAACCCGAACGGAACAGTGTATGCCTTGTATACCATTGGTCTTGCTTTTTCATCTAAAATCACATCGGCCTCAAAACCCACAATCGGCTTTTCTAAATTCTTATCAAAAACGCTCGCGAAATCATGTTTTAATTTGTTAACTATGTCAGAACTTACTTCAGATATACTACATATATTTTTAGGACTTACTGTTATTTCCTTGGCAAACAACATTCTCCAGTTAGGATACAAATGGTCCAACCAATTTCGCCCCAGCAAAGGAGAAAAATTATTTTTGCTTTTGATGACAAGCATTGTCAACTGTACCGGATAATTCCACCTCTTTGATTTCACCATAACCTCAATACTGCCCAATACGACCACGCGTTCTCCAGTTACAACTTCTATGGATTTAAAAACTTCTTTTAATTCAATATCTTTAAATAAAGATAAATAATCATTTTCAGAAATAACAGTCGCACATGCACCTGTATCTAATTCATACTTAACATATTTTCCATCAACCAATAGCTTAACCTTTAATGATCCCGAGACTACCTCATTTACATAATTCAGCATACCCAGCCAAGCCCCATCATCAGAGCTGTCATCAGCCTCCGCTCCTTCTGTGCCCTCCACAAAGTGTACTCTTCCATTACCAGATCGATTTTTTAACTTGTAGCAATTATTTTTGATGTGGCCATACTTTTTACAGTAATAGCATTGCATTTCTTTGTCTTTCTTTTTGAACTGTCGTGATTTCGATCTGCCTCGATGTTCAAATTTATCATGCTTTCCATGATTAACATTCTTGGATTTATTTTGCCTGGTAAAGCAATGAAAAGCATTGATTTCACCACATGCTAATGTCCCGGGTTGCACTACCTTCATTTGATTTTTCGCCATTTCGTCACCCTTCGCTAGATCTACCGCATCTTGAAATTTCAATGTAGACTTTTCAAGCAATTTGGCTCTTACACGGTTATCTTTGATTCCAAGAACGAATCGATCTCGAAGAGCATCGTCCAAGAAAGTGGCAAATTCGCACGTGTCTGCTAGTTCTCTTAGAATAATGACGTAGTCGCTTATTGTTTCACCTTGGTGCTGATTGCGACTTCCAAATTTGAAGCGTTCTGCTGTGATATTTCTTTGCGGATTAAAATGACCCTTGAGCTTTATTTTTAAATCCGCATATTCAACGTTCTCAATATTGTCTGGTCGCGACACATTTCTAATCACTTTGTATAGGTCCTTATCTCCAAGATTTAAAAGATAAGATTTCTTGTATTTATCGTCGGTGATTTTGTTTAAAGCCATTAAATTTTCAAAACGCTCTAAAAACATATCAAACTCATCCTCGGATGGATTGAAAAATTCAATCGCCCCGATAAAATTGACCACGTTTTGAGTCATGTTATCTTCGTTTTTTATTTTTACCGAAATCACCGTATCACCGCTTACTGAGTCGGATGACATATATATATACGTATATATTTGTATATAAAGGTACTTTAATCCTCGTCGCCAATTAATATGTATGTCGCCAATTGAAACGACCGCTGTGATACTTTGTATGAGACTGACTTTATTTCTATCATTCATCTTAAAACTAACTTTAAACATATATATAAAGAGCATAAGCACATTTATAATTACAATATAAAATATGTGCTTTTATACAATACATAATAGTTTGAAAATCTATTGACCATTCTTCAAGAACATACAAAATGGAAGCAGTCTACTCCAAACCTAAAACCAGGAGAGCTTGTTGTTATAAAGGAGCCAAATCTTCAGCCAACAAAGTGACTCCTCGGAAAAATTGAAACAACTACTCAAGGAACTGACCATCAGTTTCTTGAGTACGAGTTGTATTTGTAAAGACGACTTTACAGTTACCAAGCTGGCACTACTGCCAATAACTTGAAACTCGTTCCAGGGGGCGGGGGTGTTCAATATTCATCAATTCGAAGTTTTTATCAATTGATTATCAATTATTCATATCATGCACTTCAATCAAAAATCATTCACATTTGCATTTATATCAATAAAAATTAAGATACTTTCAATCAAATCATTTATACTTATCCATTTATACAATTTGCTTAAAATTGCCAAACAGGGTAACATTTTATTGTATTACAAACAGGGTAACATTTTATTGTATTATTAACATTTTATTGTATCAAACCAAATAAAATCACTTTACATATTAATGCTATACACATTACACACTGAATATTAATAAAACTCACTTAGACTTAGTATTGAACAGTCAATCTTTTTTTTATTCATACAAACATTCTTAAAACATTTATACAGTCCATTCAATTGCAATCAGTTAAAATGACAAAAAATAATATTTTTGAAGAAATACTCTGTCAAATGAACAAAATATTTTGTTATATGTTGTTGATATTACAAAAAAGAATGCATTCTATAAAATAATTTTTTGGAATTAACAAAAACATCTGTTTCCGCATTAAAAACTTAGGATTTCGCGATTACCTTTAGATTTGCCAGATCTTACTACCTTGGTGTTGAATGTTGATTCCCTGAAATTCACAAGTTTTCCTTCCGTTTAAATAAGGAGACAGACACGACCACTTGATTCAATGTTTAGCTTTATTCTGGTCTGGTAACTGAGAACACAGTACGGACTACATATTTGATTTGGTATAAACAAGAGTAGTTAGCACATTTCAATTACTTAACACGCTGCCCGCCTTGAAATATAAATTTTAATATTATAAATTAATAATTCAAATTGGCTAGGTCCACCTTAAAATAGGTACTTAAGAAATTTATAAATTCAATTTAGTAAGTTAAATATACAGCAGATAATTTATGTGAAATTTCTATTGAAAATTAATTAAGTTCTTAATCAACAATGACATTTACTGCAGCAAATACTTTAACAAAATATGATTTAAGTATGTGGGCTTTAGGTCAATAAAAGATGTTTCTTTATTTAATGATTCTGACGTTTCGTACGTGTTTACGTCCATCATCAGGCCTTTATTCAATAATAAAACAATTATTAGTCATAATAATTATATGTGATATGTTACACAACTTACAATTTTTTTTTTAACATCAAATTAATAAAAATTATTAAATAGCACCAACAAAAGCACTTTAAAACTGAACATAACTGTAAAATAAAAAATTTGTTAACTATATTAAAAACATTAAGAAAAAAAATTAAAATTACTTATTTTGCAAATAAAACAAAACCAAAATGACATTCTTAATATTACTTTAAATTTACTATTTAAAATTTCAAACATTAACGTCTCTGCACGGTCTCTTAACTTCTTGGCTATACGAATAGCTCAGCTTATCGCAATCCGATCTACGGTTAATTGCCTTATCATTGTTTACTTTGTGCAGCATCTCTAAGAGCATTCTCTTATTATAATAAGAGAATGCTCTTAGAGATGCTGCGCATCTTATTATAATAAGAGAATGCTCTTAGAGATGCTGCACAAAGTAAACAATGATAAGGCAATTAACCGTAGATCGGTTAATAAGAGAATGCTCTTAGAGATGCTGCACACAATGCTGCAAACAATGATAAGGCAATTAACCGTAGATCGGACTGCGATAAACTGAGCTATTCGTATAGCCTTATTATAATAAGAAAATGCTCTTAGAGATGCTGCACATAGTAAACAATGATAAGGCAATTAACCGTAGATCGGACTGCGATAAACTGAGCTATTCGTATAGCCAAGTAGCTCTTAACTATCTACCGTGCAGAGACGTTAATGTTTGAAATTTTAAATAGTAAATTTTAAGTAATATTAAAAATGTCATTTTAGTTTTGTTTTATTTACAAAATAAGTAGAGAATGCTCTTAGAGATGTAATTTTAATTTTGTTTCTTAATGTTTTTAATATAGTTAACAAATATTTTATTTTACAGTTATGTTCAATTTTAAAGTGCTTTTGTTGGTGCTAATTAATAATTTTTATTAATTTAATGATAAAAAAAAAATTTGTAAGTTGTGTGACATATATTATATAATTATTGTGACTAATAATTGTTTTATTATTGAATAAAGGCCTGATGATGGACGTAAACACGTTCGAAACGTCGCATTAATTATATAAAAAAACATCTTTTATTGACCTAAAGCCCACATACTTAAATCATATTTTGGTAAGATAACGCAGGTCACATAATACCCATAATATTTATGCAAATATTTTAATTTAGCTCAATTAAATCAAGTTAATGCAAGTCAAAAATATAATTCCAAGTTAAGTTTCAATTTTAATTCAAATATTATAGTTTTTTTGTGTTTATGATGTTGTGGACTCATTTCGTAATGAGCTGGAACAGCTATGTTAAAGAACGCTTTATGATCCCATTTTTCGTTAGAATCGTAGCAACTCGGACAAGGCCGTCGCTTCCACGATGAATTTCTCGAACTCTCCCCATCAGTGTTTACCTGGTGGTTGATTGTCTACTCTTATAGGGACCAAGCCGTTTTCTTAAAAATTCTCTCTTTGTTTTTTCCATTTGACCCTTTGTTGTAGTGACGTAGTTTAGATATAAACTAGAATCTTGATAAAAGGGTTGGTTTTACATACTCAAAGTTGGGTTCTGAAATGAAATGCAGCGAGGTTCCTACCAAAAAAATGAGCTGGCATGAGTGGTTTAAAATTTTCAAATTTTAAAAGGTTCACAGCTCATTTCTACCAATGGCTTTGCCTTAAAACATGCTTCGATTTTACACAATAGAGTTTAAAACTCTTCAAAGCTTAGAATGACGTTTCCAGCAAAATTAGGAGCTGCCAGTGGTATAAAGTGCCAATTTATGCCGTCGTTCACTGCCGCTCTGTTTAATTTCTCCTGGACACTTTTTTTTCGCTCCTTTCCGGAGGCTTCTTTTTCATCGTGCAGATCAGTGCTCACAAAAGTGCTGAAATTGGACTGCCTTCAACAAGGGCCTTAGTGAAATTTTCAATTCACGCGTTTTTAGATAACTAAATAAAGGTTCTTATTCCTTGCCGTTGCCAGGCTTATTGAAAAGCTTATTCAAATCTTTAGCCTTGCAATATTGAACGAAACGAAATAGATTCGCAGTTATTCTTACAAGACGATTTAATGAGGAATATCTCTCTAAGTAGTCCCAAGTATGATCACTATAAGAGGCGCTCATTACTACCTTACGTTCCTCCAGTGTATCCTTATCAATATGACATATAGGCCTATTCTACAAAATCTGTTATTCTGTTATGAATCATAAAAGATAGCCACCATAAAAGATCTTTTATAATTGGTATTCAGAAGTTCGATCTTTTATAAAAATCTTCTATGGAACTTCGAAAACGAAAATCTTTTATAATCCAAGGAAACAGAACTAAAATCTTTGACGAGCTGTCAGAAAAAAAAATTAAAACAAAAGTTTTTTTGTTTGGAAGATTTATTTTGTTTTATTTTATTTTGTTTTGAAGATTAGAAGAATCCTATATATCAAACATATTTTAAGTATTGAAATGAAGAAGAAAAATTGGGGAAATAATTGTGTCCACTTTTTATGGGCATGCAAAGGAACATTTGTACAAGTCCAACTCATTCAAACCAATCAGATACAACTATTGGATAAATTTAATCATCTTGAAAGTGGAAAATGCTCTATCAATTTATGACTTGATGGAGGGCAGACGCATTTATCGCTCGTTTCTTACATCTCTCAAGTGAAGTTGCACAAATAACTTGAATAGATGGTAGGTATCCGATAAAAAAAACTTTCTCGCGAAGATGAATACAAACCGAAGATGAATACGAAAATGTTATGCAACGTGACTTTGAAGATTCGGAACACAATGCCAACTTCCAAACGCAATGCTGGTACGTAACTCTACCATCGCATCATAGCATCACTTGGGATTTATGACGGCCATCCAAAGATACCGGTGAAAAACACGAGTCATCAAGGAGCTACAGAAATTAACTGACGAGTTGCACAATAAACCACCCCTAGTTCAGACTACTTCGTACGCCTAACGTAACAAACTATTCGAGGATCGTTGGCAACAAATTAATAAACTGAATAGGTAAAGTTGCATGACTGTTTAGAGAATCATCTTATTCATCAGAAACAGGTTAGTTGGGGTTGTTTATTTTTGTCGCAAAACTTAAAATACAATTTATTTATTAAAGGTCCTTGTGCTGAACCAGAGTGATTGGTTACCTACAGATCAACGACAATACCGGTCCTTTCTTAACCTTGCCAGAAGAGAAACTGTACTATACTATGAGCTACTAGACCGTGATGCTCAAAAGCAGCTAGAAACTCCTCCTCCTGCTCTGAATTGGTGCTTAGAAATAACAGCTCGTTTAGGTTCGCGATTATTTGTGCTTTGGAATCGTAGTGCAGGCGATTGTCTTTTAGATTCAGCAATGCAATCCACTTGGGGTGTATTTGATCGAGACAATACTCTTAGAAGGGCCTTGGCTGACAGTCTCCATCAATAAGGGCCAGTGTAAGATTATTTTCGCCCATTTTTGTTAATCACCCTTAATACATTCATTTCCAGTTTTTATTTACGATGAAGGGGATTTTAAATTATACAAACAGCCATGAATCAATACACTTTAGAGAAAGCACAGTGGGAAGAAGACTGGAGCACATTGTTGTCACTTGCAAGTCAACCTGGCTCCTCCTTGGAGCAGTTGCACATTTTTACATTGGCACATATACTTCGTAGACCAATAATCGTGTTCGGCGTCAAGTATGTGAAAAGTTTGCGTGGTGAAGACATTGGTGTTGCTCGTTTTGAACGTAAGTGTGTTATTGTTTCTTTTTTTTCTGATTAAGAATATATTTTTGTGAATAGGTTTGTACTTGCCACTATTCTGGGATCAAAATTTCTGCATTAAATCACCGATTGCTCTTGGATACACCCGATGGCATTTAAGTGCACTGGTCCCGATGGAACCATATGCTAGAATTGATGCTCGTCGAGATGAGCCAGGAGATGTTACATTTTTACCATTGATGGATTGTGAGTCGAAGCTGTTACCCATACATTTCCTAACCCAAGCTGAGGTATGTCTATGATATGATATGATATGATTTTTTATTTTAAATCATGGGTTACAAAAACTTTACTTTAATGGTTTAGATGGGGCGAGAAGAGACAGGTGATTGCAGCCCCATTTGGAAGATGTCCACAAATCACAGGCTATTCAAGTGAAGGAGACACAGATGAGGAATAGTAGTGAATGTTTTAACCTTAAATTGTAAACTTCACTAACCCGATTAAGTTCCAAGGATTTTTCTAACTCTACCACACGGATTAGATATATTATAATAATATATATAAATTTTATTTGTTGGTCTTATTAAGAAAAAAAATAAACTGAATTCTCTACCAAATCAAATTGAAAAAAAAAAGTTTTAAACAAGTTCAACAATAATAAAATGTTTTTCAAACAAATAGATTTAAAATAAAACTAAAAACAATATTAAATAAGAAGTCATTTATATATATAAATTGGAACACGTACCTTGGGTGCGTTACTAAATTGTACATTTTCGGGAAAATTTATTGCAATAAGTTTTAATCCTTTTTTTATATATATAAGATATTAATAATAAAGAATAACGTTACTTATTATTAAAATAATATACAATATATATTGTTCATATAATTACTTTGCCTGCTATCTTAGCTATTATTAAAATTCATTGCTTTCGGGTATTATTGTAGAATTAAAACTTATACGAGAAATGAAATATCAAACTAATTTGACTTTTATTCAAGATTCTTTGTTTATTTATTTTGTTTATTTATTTGTTGTATTCTCCTTTTTTTACATGTATTTTAGGCACACTCAAGGGATAATGAATACCCTTATATAATTAACACAGAAGAATACCGATGCATTGGTTTTTAATGTTTCATGATTACAATGGAGGGTAAAGCAAATCCAGGCCCCCCAATAGTTTTGTATGACAAACTATTTTTATTTTATCATTCTCGTTTTGTATTTTCGTGTAAATCAGCTGCCAATTGGAAGGATTGAAAGGATTCGCTTCGAATTAAATAATTAAACAATTCTAGGTGGGTCAAAAAGCCGAGGGTGTACTGACGGCATTGCGGTTGAATTATTTTATGAAAGGAATGACTTAAGCATTTCGCACCTTTCTTGGGATTACAACGAACGACTAAGGTGAGATGCACATGACAATGATACTCTTGCGTTAAAAATCCTCAAAAGAGGCAGTGTCCCTCAAAAAAACATTAGGTGTACAAGTAAAGGCAGTAATCTGGTCATACAACTATATGTGCTTTTGTGGGTTCAATGCAATGTCAGCTTTTGCAACTACGAGAGTCTCAGGTGTGAACTAAAAAAAAATATTTTTCAATTAACAAGTATGTTTACTATAGGTATAAAATATGCCGTGTCTTTCATGTTTAAAATTTTAAAAAAAGAAGTATCCTTTGAAGTGTCATTCGAGCTGATATAACTGCAAGCACAAGCGAAATGGATTATTATCAAGAAAGAAGTATGTATTTACATTTATTTTAATTATATACTATGAAATACAATCTAACAACCTTAATACTATCTTGCTTATACGAATTTTGTCATTTTTTTAAGGGCGGAGACAGAAAAAGTTCTCAACAGAACAAAAAGAAATTTATTGCCAACAGGGAGATGGTAGAAAAAACACATTGTGATTTATCCTTAAAATCATTGTGGGAGACATTAGCTGCACTCCTCAACAGTACCAACGGTGCCCACAACACGGTGGAGGGATGGAAAAAAGTGAGTAACTTTGAAAAATTGTTCACAAATTATGTACATACAAACTTAATTTTAAATTATTGTTTATTAGACTTTTGACAATTGGCGATATGCAGTTACGCATAAACTGAGACTACAAAGAGCAGAATTTAAAAAAACCGGAGGTGGGTCCCTAAATAAAAAAGAGTTTAATGATTTGGAGGAGAGAGTTATGGCCTGCTGGGGCCGTATTGTGGTCGATGGCCACACAAATGTTTCTGTGGCAGGTTGTTCTAAATTTGAACAAAGTTTCAATTTGAAAAAACAACCTGTCACAGAAAATCAAGTTGATGCTAGTGACGGTGATGGTTTGGTGTTGGGTGTGGAGGATGTGGAGGATGTAGTCGTTGTCAAACCAAAACATCGAGGAAAAACAACCACGAAAACTCAAGGTAAGTTTAAGCAATTTGAATTAAATATTTATATGAAATAAAAAAATATTTTCTATGAACAGATGAAGACCTTATTCAGCTCATGCAGCATTCCAATGAGAAGAAGGATGTTCAATTTGAAATGATGTGTGGCAAGCTAGACAAGGTTGTGTCTAGCATTGAACAGCTAACTGAGGCACAATTAGGCACTGCAGCGACTAACTGCAGCACAAACAGCCACTCATGCAGCCATTGATAGGCTGACTATGGCAATACTTAATAGACAGTAAAATTATGTATAAGTACGTTAACTACATATGTATAAGTATGTATAGTACCTACATATAAATAAAATAAACAAAATTAATTTATTTTAAAATCTTTTTTATATCTCTTATTGATTTTTAGGCGGCCCTGAAAAGGGCCATTGTGAAGAAATTTGTTAAAAAAACTTCCTTGGGCTAGTATATTTGTTTTTTTTTCAGGTCAAATTTACGAAATATCGTTCTCGAACTCGAGACTCAAGGCTGTGCCATTCACTGCGATCTCTGGTGTTATTAACATCGTCATTTTCATTTTCAGATGTTTCAATTACTTCATCTGCATCCTCAACAAATTGTTCTTCGCCCATGGTGAACATGTTGTGAATATAAAATACCGCATATACTATTTTTGCTACCCTTTCAGGCGAATAGTATAAAACTCTTTGGCGTTATAAGCATCTAAATCGGCTTTTAATAACTCCAAAAGTGCGTTCCACAGAGTTTCTTGTTGACGAAAATCGTTTGTTGAACGCAGCTTCAAGTGAACCTTGTGGGGGGTTATTAATTGGGGTGAATAACCACGGTTGTAGTGGAAAACCAGAATCACCTAGTGAAGCAACAAAAAAATAAATAAATCACAAACATATTACTAATAAGGTATTTAAGTACCAATGATATGTGATCGTTGATTTTCTGCAGACGTAAATGCAGCTTTTAGCAATCTTCTTACAGGTGAAACCATCCATACTGCAGAGTCGTGAACAGAGCCTGGGAATCACGCATCGGCAAACAATATTTTTAAATTAGCATCTGTTATTACCAATACATTGAGGTTGTGATATCCTTTTCTATTGACATACAAATGCCCTGGCGCATCAACATTATGTTGAGGCGGAGCGACAATTAGTATGTGAGTACCATCAATTACGCCTATAATGCTTGGCATATTGAATTTTATTGAAAACCTGTCGATAAATATAAATTATAACACAGATAACTTTATAGTTTAATTAATAAAAACTTACTGACTTTTTCTCTCTGCTGTTTCAAGTGTACCAATAGGGAATTTTATAGAGTCGTTCAGCAGGTGGGTGTTTATGAGGTCGGTAACGACCTGAATGGACCGAGATGTACTTGGCTGTGAAAGTCCAAAAATATGGGTACTTCCATTGAAGATTGGTACGAACCGTATCCATAAAAATGCAGTGTTGAAAGAAACTAAAAAAAGATAAATATAAATGTATATTATAGATATGTATGTGAGTACTATGTTATGCATTTTATTAATTATTTTACCTGTATTGGAAAAGGAATTGGCGAATTTGTAGGTTGCGTAAATTGTTGCAATTTTTCAATAACAATCCTTGCATTCAATTTATCCAACCTAAACAGCCGGATGAACCGAGTATCCGGAAGATCAAAAGGGCTACTTCTTAGTCATAATTCCAGCAAAAGTTTTCTGTGTTCGCGTCTTAAAATTTTGTTTCCGTTTATTTATTTTGTTTCAGTTATTATTTTAATATATAACTTACATTTGTCTCCTTTTAATAGCATTTCGTTGACGAAACAAAATATAAATAACCATTTTTTCTTTATTTTTTATTTTTTGTTGATATCTTTTATGATAAAAACCTCGAAAATGTATCTTTTATTCTTTTATGATTTCTGACAGATTTCATAACAGATTTTTACATGCTGAATACCAAATCTGTTATTCATAAAAGATTTTTTTAATTTTCGAATTTTCGACAGTTCATAACAGATTTCTTAAAAGATTTCATAACAGATTAAGCATGCCGAATCACCCCCTATGAGTTGACCTTGTCGTGGTGGGGGTGCTTAATTGTGGGGTTCTCTAGCAATCCAGCTACAGAGCCACACAAACGAACATAACTCAAAAACAAAACGAAGTATGAAGACTTGAAACTAAAAATTATGGAAAAAGTAAATACAAAGAATAAAAATCGAACTGGGATATCGGTTCAAAAGTCGGTAGGAGTCACGACTGCCGGCGATGGCTTGGCCTCGAAAGAGGATAAGTCGCCAGTGACAAATAACAACAAGGACATTAACAAAAAACAAACTTTGGCCATTTCAACTGTTAAAGCTTTAAATAGCGGTAGGACTAGTGTGACGACCACAATTTCCGGAAAGGTCTAGACGCTACTACCTGCGGAGGAGATAACAATCTGCCCGCTGGTAACGTACCAACTCCGAACTCGGTAGGACTCAAAGAAGCTGACAAGGGTCTTGCCAACCTCTCTTCTGCTGTGAAAAACGCGGCCCTTAGTGGAACTTGCACACAAACCGCCCGTACAAAACCTCTCGTGTACTCGGGGGTTACTGCTCTGGCTCAAGGTTCGACCACGACTGTTGGGCCCACCACAAGACAAGGTAGATCTCTTCCGAACACAACGGAGGCTCCCCTCCTCGCTGGCAGTAGTAATACGTCATGTAGACCTACTCCCAACGAGAAGAGGAAGAAAATGACAATGAAAAAGGAATTTAGGAACGCTACGAGGATAGTGAAGGTGGTCGGTGCCTTGCCAGCATCTGAACTAGACTTAAAACAATCCGAAAAACTTGCCTGGGCCGAAAACACACTAGCCCAATTTCAGACCTGCAACGACTTAACGTCAAAGCGACTAAGGTCTTCCGAGGGAACCACTCCGGAATCCAAAAGGCCAAAGGCGAACACCGCTGGCGCTCCATCTTTCACCAGGAAAGATCTGTCCTTTAGTGCCGTGCTAAAAGACAAAATCATTCTAGCTGTCATCGACAGTAGTAATGCAGATGGCGCGATCTCTCCCGATCATTGGCAAATGGTTTTGAACAAACTCCAAGCCTCATACTGGACCCTCATGCTAGAAAATCCAGGGGAACCTGCAATTTTTGAGGATGCGGGATGGTATCAAGGTCGAGTCAAGCTAGTTGCCTTTGATATTGAGAGATCGTGTGACCTGTATAAACTCGCTGTCAGCAGGTTAAAGGGCCTATGGCCAAATGCAAAACTCGAGGTTGTGGCAAAGGAGAATATCGCGTGCAGACCGAGAGCCCGCACTAATGTCCCGGCCGATCTCTCCAATAAAGAAATCATCCTCAAGATGCTTCAGTATGGTAATCCATCCTTGTTTACTCACGACTGGAAGGTTGCGAAGCTTGAAGATCCACGGGGTTCTTATAGATCACCCATCGTGGTGATAAATAAGGACTCATTGGCTCCATTGGCTGAAACCCAAGGTGTGGTTAGGTTTGGATGGTCTACTATAACTCTAAAAGCATATAAAAAAGACGAGGAAAACGCATCGAACGCGATGCCATCAAAATCACAGGATGTATTTGCAGAGAAGGAACATGCCTCGGGTATCGACCTTCAGACGATGGAGGTAGATACTAAATGCACCTCCTCCACTGTGTCGTCCTCCATTTATATAAAACCGCCATCTGTTGAAGAGGCTCCTAACGTTGACAAACACTCCGACATGGATTTTGTTGACTCCGCAAATGAAACATCTTGCAATGAGGACGACCTTCTTAAATCGGATTTCGATTCCGATGTAGATCTCGACCAAACTGTGGTGGGGGTTGATCCACCTAGCTGTAACCAAGATGGTGCAGTTAGTACAGATTAACACCCATCACTCCAAAGTGGCTTCGGCCTCCCTTCTTCTCCGTCTACAAAGTAAAGGGGAAGACATCGTCCTGATCCAAGAACCTTGGATTGTCAATTCCACTGTTCAAGGACTCAGGACTCCCGGATACTACCTGCTGTATGCATCAAATAAAGGTGACCCTAGATCTTGCATATTAGTAAAAAGTAGCATTAATGTATATTTACTCCCTGATTACAGCGATCGTGATGTAACCGTAGTTAGACTACAAACCAATAACGGGGCGTACTGGTTAGCATCAGCGTATCTCGGCCATGACCACCTTGGCCCTCTTCCTGGCGACAAGCTAGAGGAACTAATCAGGGAAGCAGAACGACAGAAAGTCTGCCTTATAATCGGGTGTGACGCTAATGCCCATCATACCGTCTGGGGAAGTACAGACATAAATGACAGAGGTGAGTCACTTTTTGATTTTATTCTTAGTACTAACCTTATAGTAAGTAACATTGGCAATGAACCAACATTCATTACCAATAACCGACAAGAGGTTCTAGATATCACTCTTGTCTCCGACACGATTCATCACAAGATCAAAAACTGGAGAGTTTCTAAGGAACATTCGTTCTCTGATCACAGATACATCCAATTTTGTCTTGATGAAGAATCTAAAAAACAGCCAGCCTTCCGAAATTATCGGAAAACCAACTGGCAACTATATAGAGAAACTTTAGTAAGATTAGTTAAACCATTACTCTTAAGTATCCCTTCTAATAAAAATGATCTTGATGATAAAGTCAAAGATCTCACCCTAGCCCTCAATAAATCAATGGCCATTTCTTGTCCCCTTACTCAAATAAGAGGAAAACAGAAACCACGTTGGTGGAACTCGGGTCTAGAACTGCTCAGGAAAAAGTGCAGACAACTTTTTAACCGAGCTAAACATTCTAGAGATAGTCTGGACTGGGAATTTTATAAAGAATCCCTAAAAATTTATAAAAAAGAATTAAGGAATAGTAAAAGAACCTCCTCGAGGAACTTCTGTGGAAAAATAGAAGAAACTTCAGAAGCTTCACGATTAAGAAAAATTCTATCAAAAAATCCTACAATGCCTAGCTCCTTAAAGACAGCTAACTTCTCTTTGACCAATTCTTGCGAAGAATCGCTCACCTTGCTACTAGACACCCATTTTCCAGGTAGCTCACAAAATAAAAATAGCATTGATTCATTATTATCAAGCAACACACATACAAATATTGTTGGTCTGATTTCTAAGGATAAACTGAAATGGTAAGGATCAAAGCTGTTTATAGCTTTGATCCTTACAAATCTCCCGGACCCGACGGCATAATACCTGCCGAGCTTCAATTTGCCTCGGATATCATAACACCCATCCTAGAGATCATCCTAATTGGTTGCGTAAAATTTACTTACATTCCCTCTTTATGGAGAGAGGTAAAAGTTGTCTTTATACCCAAAGCCGGTAAATGCTGCCAGGTTAACCCTAAAGATCTCAGACCAATTAGCCTATCATCGTTCCTTCTCAAAACCCTAGAGAGATTGATCGATATCCATCTGCGCAATGCTATAGATCCTAATCTGGTATCTACTGCACAACACGCTTATTGTAAAGGAAAATCGGTAGAAACGGCTTTACATACACTGGTACGAACCATCGAATACTCACTACATCATAAAAAGTACACTCTAGTTGCATTTCTCGATATTGAAGGCGCCTTCAAAATGTCAGCTTTCAAGCAATCACAGCGTCACTGAAGAAACTAGATATACATGGTTCACTGAATGACCTAATTAATCTTATGTTAGTAGTAGTCTTATCATGAAAGAAGATCTGTCAGCAGAGGTACACCTCAAGGCGGAGTCCTTTCCCCACTTCTATGGAACATAGTCGTAAATGAGGTGTTAGAAAGCCTAGAAAAAGAAGGTTTCAAAGTGATCGCGTATGCCGACGATGTTGCCATTGCAATATCGGGAAAACATGCTCAAATTCTCGTTGAATCAATGCAAAATGCTCAAAATATTATGCTCAAATGGGCAGAAAAATGCGGACTGGGTATAAACCGAAACAAAACTGAACTTGTCCTCTTCACGAGAAAATATAAAATTCCCCAAATAAGTCCCCCATCAATTATGGGAACTCCACTAAGTTTTTCAGATGAAGCTTAATATCTAGGTCTTATCCTGGACAAAAAACTACATTGGAAAGCAAATTTACAGGAAAGAGTTAGGAAAGCCACAGTAGCACTCTTCTCTTGCAAAAAAAGCTATCGGAAATAAATGGGGCTTATCCCCATACATAACCCACTGGCTCTACACAGCGGTCATCAGACCGATACTAACTTACGGGGTAGCAGTATGGTGGACTGCCCTAGACAAAGTTACATATCGTGACAAGTTAAGTAAAGTCCAATGGTCAGCCTGTATGTGTATTAGCGGAGCTCTCCGTTCGACACCTTTAGCTGCTCTTGACATTCTACTTAATCTCATACCCCTTGATATTTTTAGCAAACAAACGGCCGCAAGCACAGCCGTTCGTCTCAAAGCCATCTCTCAATGGACCGATAACTCAATTATTCACTCCATTATTCTGAAAGCATTCGGACCAAAATTAAGTCACTCCGACTACTCTATACCCCAGCTAGTTTTTGACAAGAATTTTCAAGTCACATCCCACTAAGATCCACTTGGGAAAATGAGAGATTCTTGAAAGATGAATCAGTTCATTTTTATACTGATGGCTCAAAAACTAAAGATGGGGTCGGTGGTGGCGTGTACTCAGACAGACAAAATTTAAGTCTCTCCTTCCGTCTCCCTGACCATTGTAGTGTGTTCCAAGCGGAAATTCTGGCGCTTAAAGAGGTATTATCCTGGTTAAGGGAAAACGTGATATCTGCATCGGATATCCGTATATTTTCAGACAGTCAGGCAGCCCTTAAATCAATCAGTGCTGTTTCCACAAACTCAATAACTGCCCGCGACTGTCCATCATCTCTCATGGAGATGGCAGAACAGTTCAACATTCACCTTTTCTGGGTGCCGGGACACAGAGACATTGAGGGAAACTGCAAAGCCGATGAATTCACCAGAAATGGAACCCTATAGCCGGTTTTACCTAACAAGGTGAATATTGGTATACCTATCGCTACAAGCAAACTCATGCTAAAACTAAATGCCATAGAAAAAACTAATTTAAGATGGACAAACACTACTACCTGCGTAGCGACAAAGCAAATCTGGCCAAAATTAGATCAGAAACGTACTAAATGTTTGTTATCTATGAGCAGATTACATCTTAGCTCCGTAATTGGTGTCATAACCGGACACTGCCTCATAGGAAGACACGCCATAAGACTTGGCGTATTCTCTAATGATTTTTGCAGAAGCTGCATGGACGAGGAGGAGGAGGATCTTCTCTGTTCATGCCCAGCTCTCTCCCAAAGACGTAAATTACACCTGGGTAATTTCTTTTTCGACCATCCAAGCGATATGTCGAACGTTGATATTCTATCTTTACATCGCTTCATAGGAAGCTCCAACTAGTTTCATTAAAGAAATACTCCCTTGCTCATTTCGTGGTATCACAACGGACCTATCTGTGGTCTAAGTGTGCTAGTAGTCTTCCTGACAGCCACATAAACCTAAACCTTAACCTAAGCATGCCGAAAACCAAATCTGTTATTCATAAAAGATTTTTTGAGAACTTAAACTTTTGTATGGAAATTCATAACAGAATAACAGAATAAAAGATCTCGCCGAATAGGCCCAATAGTTGAATATATGCGAAAATAACTGGATGTTCAAGTAAAAATTTTGGACCTCACCTCCAGAGCTGATGGTTCAGTAACATGCTCCCAGATATTCCTCTTGATACGCAGTCTGCAGGGTTTACCTCTCCTCTAACGTAAAACCAATTCTCACTCGAACAGCACAATTAATTGCAGACACGCGGTTGGCGATGAAATTTGCGAGTCTTCGATGATTCCCGTTGATCCAGTGTAGGGTTACCATTGAGTCGGGCTTTTAAGGCCCGACTTTTGTTTTAGCAGTGACGAAACTCATCGTAACACTTCCTACCTAATTAACACTCCGCAAATACTAAATCATAGGCATACTCCGAAGCATCAGCAAATCCGTGCATTTCACATGACTCCTTGTCGTGAGGTACATACCTAGAAATCTCGATTTGTTCGACGTTATTTAAGCCTTTGCGTAGCTCCTCCCCTTTTTGAATGACAATATCTGGTACCGGATTGTTACAGCTTCCTTTTCCCATATGCGCTGCAGAAGAAATCGTTAATGTATGATATAAGGTGCCAAATACCCCAAAGGATCAAATATCCGAGCCGTTTCCGAAAGAAAATTCCTATTAGTGAAACAGGAAATTTTGAGCCTTTGTACCTTGAAGCTAAATGAGTCCGTTATTGGATGCCATCTAAGTCCTAATATTTTAATGGATTGATTTTGGCAGGAACTCCCTTCAAAAGACTACCAGAGTAAGATGACCATTTTTGAAGAATCAATCCACCGCTTTGGAGTAACTGTCAAAGTTGATCACTTATCCTCCGAGCCTCTTCTTCACTGCTGCAGCTAAATAAAAAGTTCCCATATAAAAGTTATTAGCTATCAACGCCGATGCTTCCGGAAATTCATCCGCTTCGTCTTCAGCTAACTGCAAGAGAACCCTAATCACCAAAAATTATGCCGGGGTAGTACCATACGTGATTGTGTTTAACTCGTACTCCTTTATTTCCTCTGCTGGTTAATTCCTCCAAAGAATGCGCTGGAAACACATATCTCGCGCATCCACCATCACCTGGAGATACATTTGTCCAATATCAGCATTATGAGCTATAGGATTTATCATGAACCGCAAAAGAATATGAGTCAAATCATTTTGTAGAACATGGCCATTTAAAAGCTGGGCCTAAGAGATTTGCCACCATACGGATTGCAGGAGGCATCGAAAACTACCCTTAATTTAGTTGTGCTAGGCTTGAGGACAGCATGATGAGGTTAATAGTATGCTTGATTTGAATGTTCCTTACCAGGTTCTACCTCCGTCAAGTGATTTAAGTTTTGGTACTCCTCCATAAAGCTTACATACATTTTTTTAAGATCCTTGTCCCCAAAGAACATTTGCTCCATTGCCTCAAGCCGTTGTTCTGCCATTGAACGAGAGTCTCCCTCCATAACAGCATCTTCCTTAAATGGCAGTCTAACAAGGAACCTGCCGTCCTCCATCCTCCTGGTGTTTTACTTAAAAATTTTTTCGCAAGGATGAAAATCACAAGATCGCGTATTAGCAAGTTTCGGCTCTTCAATTTCCCAAAAACCTTCATCTATTGAATCTAGATCCCTTAATGTGTCTTCACTTGCTAAAACCCATCCGAATTCCGTACCCATTGCTATAACTGTGTTGTTTTCATCGAACATTTTGTTGCCGTTAATAAATTAGAGAACGATACTAGCATTTAACAATATATCAATTGATCTAGGTGTAGAGAAGATAGGATCCGCCAGCTGGATGTCTCCAAGCTGTGTTTTTACATAGTAAAATACCTTGAGTGGTGGCAACCGTTTCGTGATTATAATCAATATTTCTGCCTGCATTGATACCTTGGAGTCATTAATCCTAGATTCAGTTCTAAATTCAGTGAACCTACCTTGGCCTCTCCTTCTCCCACAGCAGCAATGGTTAGATTCAAATGGCTTCTCTTGAGACCCAAGTACTGAGCACATGCGTCCGTTATAAGTGATACCTGTGAGCCAGAATCTAAAAGTGCTCGACATTC
Organism: Baccha elongata; assembly: GCA_951217065.1. Taxonomy (NCBI): domain Eukaryota; kingdom Metazoa; phylum Arthropoda; class Insecta; order Diptera; family Syrphidae; genus Baccha; species Baccha elongata. The sequence goes on from CATNUY010000188.1 coordinate 557,184, forward strand.
GTTGTTAACGCCCCATTTGTTCTTGACCAAGACGATTGCAGTTGGCAGTAAGTTGTATTTTTGTGTATGTTCAAAAGAAAGATTAGCACGATCTGTCAACACACTGGCTGACCTTTGCGATGCCCCAACTGTCCCATTATTGCTTTCCTCCCTTTCATTTTCACCTTCAGATGATGGCCTGCAAAGAACTGCGGATGTTGTTGTTCTGCTGTCCAATGGTTCTGTATGAATCATCGTATGATGTTTCTCCTTGCACTTCCTACAGGTAGATGACTTGCAGACTTTAACTGAATGTAAAAAATTCAAGCAATTGTAACAAAGTCGATTTTGAGCTAAAACTGTCCGTCTACCATTCAAATCCAATTTTATGAACAGATGACATACAATCACAAAATGTTTTTCCTTGCATATGGTGCATGTCGAGCTAATGACAGAATGAACGGCCTGCCGCTGTACCCTATTTGTTGAAATCGAAATTCGTTTATTGGCTTTGGATAAATCTAGCTCTCTATCCGATAAAAACAGCATCATCGCATCAAATTTCGGAGCCTTAACGTTTGCTGTTTGTCTAGCCCAAACCTGTTTAGATTCGGCATCAAGGATTTATTGGTCGAACACCATGTTTTGATCGCATAATATTTATTTTCAAAATCTTCCCTGACACTTTCTTCCTCAGCTAATTCTGCGTCTGGAAGCAACGCTTCAATTTCAAATAGTACCTGTTTGATTGCCTGCATGTTTTCTGCTAATTTTAAAAGCCGAGTATTTGCATCTGCTGGAGAAATAGGGTGTGTTCATAACCGTCAGACAAACTAAGATCTGCAATAAAAAATTAATAAAAAACACATATTTTCTGAAGGTTAACATTTTGTTTCTTATTATTTTAGTAGCTTTTTCCAAAATACCTACAAATAAAAAAACAAACCACTTTTTTTTTGTTTAAGAAATGTGTTTTTATTCATTTTTCTTAGTGCAGGACGTTTAGGAAAACACCCATAGTTTCTTCTGCAGTTTCTCTAAATCATTTTTCTAAGCGACTAAGAATCCCTTTATAAGTACCTCTTCGCTTTCTTAACTCTTCCATTTTGATTGATTTATACATAAAAACGAAAAAAAAGTACTCACCCGTGTGCAATTTATTTTTGTATGTGTTGTTAAATTAGTGTGAAAATTTACCAAACCAAATTTTGTCTCACTTTTATGGCTACTACTGTGCTTCAGTTATGAAGTGACAACAGCAACAGCACAGTTGTTTGGTTGCTATTTTTTGTTTGGTAGGTATTCAATTTGGTATATAAACACTGCACTGGCGCTGATACAATTTTCTTGTTCTCTTCGCACAAATAACCGTACGCGCACAGTTTTAATTAGTTTCAATTTCAATATTCAATCAAGTTCAATTTTGTTATTTTTTTTTCAGCCCAAACACTCGCAAAAGTTTTCTCTTCGTAACCGTTTTGCTTATTTACCTTCGCAGCAACAACCGCACAGTCCGTATCGTTTCGTTTGTATGTTGTATGAGTGCCTTTTAACCGTTTTGCCATTTTTAGCTCTATGTAAATAAATCCCGTTGTGTTTTTTTTAATAAATGAATAATTATGCTGCCATTATCGAAATCAACTAGAGAATATAAATGGAGTTTTATGATTTTATCACCAAATTTAATATTTATTCGTATGTTTCCGTTAAACATACAATAGACAACTACCGCACGCCACTTTGCCACACCGCACACCGACCGAAGAGAATCAACCACCTTTTTTATAATTATTTTTTTCCGGATCCGGCTCGAAGGACCAATGTTTACGCATCCAGCGCTTAGGATTTCGCGCTTACCTTTAGATTCGCCAGTTCTTACTACCTTGGTGTTGATCATGATACAACGAATAAAGATATGGCTCTGCGCATGCCACGGGTTGGTTGTCAAAATGGAGTGACGTCATCGACACTCAACAAAATTATTTTTGGCGCAATTTTGTTTGATTCACTTTGTTTCCTGCTCTGTGCCGGAAGGTTTATTTTTGAAACTGAGTTCAAAGTTATTAAAGTGATAAAATAGTGTTTGTGTATTATATAATAATTGTTAAAGTGGTTAATTAACATTTAAAATGGGTGTCTGCTCAGTATTTGAGTGTAATAACAACACAAGAAAAAAAATTACAACGGAAACTAGTTTCCATAAATTTCCAAAAGAAAATCAAAAACTTTCAAAACAGTGGATATTATTTTAGAAAGATAATATTTAGGAAAGATAATATCAACACTCAAACTGCAAGAATTCGCAGTTTACACTTTGTCAAAGATGATTTCATAAATAATATAAAATTTTAAATGGGTAAGTAAGAAATGTCGGTAGGTTTTGAAGGAAGTGTTCTGTAACTATTTATTATTTTTATCTATCAAATGTTGTTTTTTTTTTGTCGATCCAACATAGGTGTTCAACCGAACAGTACATATTTACTGCATTTTTTTTTAGAAAAACTTTACAGGAAGAAAATCAGAGCTGGCAAAAAACATTATTGGCTACTGAAAATAAAATCCAGTCGTTGACAATTAAAGTCAAGAAAGCTGAATTCCAAAGGTCCAACTTGGAAAGCAAATTGCTCGGAATATTTACCCGTGGGCAAATAAAAAAGTTGAAAATGGGTAGCCTTTAGAGACAAAAATGGTCGGAGGAAGACATAGCAAGATCTATAACGCTCTACTCTTCAAGTTCGCGAGCATACAAATTGCTAAAGAAAAAACATTTTCCTCTACCTGCTGTCCGAACGCTTCAAACATGGGCAATGAAACTAGATATAGCACCGAGAATTATAAAACCTATAACTAAATTAATGAAAGCAGCTCAGGAGCTGACAGTAAATCAAAAACTTTGTGTTTTCAGTTTTGAAGAGATGAAAATCAAAGAACCGTATTGCAATGACAGATCGTCTGACACAACACTTAAACCAGCGTCTTATGTACAAGTTGGGATGCTTAGAGGTACAAAAAGATTATATTATTTGATGTAAAATGATAACTTACATACTTCTTCATCTCCATTTGCAAGAAGAATCATTCTCTGGTATGATGCTTTAACAATTTTTTTGAAATAGTTTATATTCAAATTTTGTATTTTGTTCACTTTTTCAGGCAAAATATTTAGCATAGTGAAGGTCGACAAAAATCTGAGTTGCGATCCAGAAATGGATTTGCCAATGGCATATGACGGTCTGGAAAATTTGGCTGGCTATATTTGCCATCGTGTGAAGAACACTACATCCGACCAAGAAGAAGAAAATCAAAATCAAGACTCCTGGGTACATCATTTGGATGAAGGTGGCCTTTCCAAACCATCCGATAAATTCATGTCGCGAATGGTTTCTTTAGAAACAGTTTTCAATGCTGTCAATGGTGAAGGCAAAGGTATTTACATATGTAGTAAATACATTAAACACTTGATTGATATATCAAATAAGGCAAAAATCGACTGCGATGAAAAAGTTAAACAAATATTCTTTCGGTCACGAATGTATTATCGCATGCGAAAATTAAACCAAGAAAAGGTAGAAAACAAAAATTAAAAAAAAAGAAAATATAAAAAAATAATAAATTAAAAGAATTATAAACAAAAAAAAAATATTTCAAAATGAAAATGCGATTATTTTTTATTTATTCCTGATGAAAGTACATGTTTTTTTTAATAGTGCACGTGTTCATAAATGGGTTTGTATAGGTACGTACTACAAAACTGGTAATGTTACTCCTAAGCTCATACAGTAATAAATAAAGAACTCAAAATAAAAACTACCTAAAACTTGCTTGGTTATCCTTAGGATTTTAGGATTTCTAGAAATCACCAGATGCTTCTTCCTAAACAAAACCATCCAACCAAGGTTTATTTATTCACCTTGGTCACTTGCACAGACACTTCATTGCTTCAACCGGTTGTCGAACGGAATAAAAAAAATCACATCACACTTGATAAATAATACACAAAATAGTGAGTTAAACCAACTATTTATTATTTAATTTTATTATTTATAATAATTTAAAAATAATTATTTTACAAATCAATCATCTTCACATTCGCGACCTGCAACACCGAACCGAAATGAAAGTAATCACATCACCCTTGATAAAAAACTATAAATAATAAACAAAAAGTGAGTTCAACCAACTATTTATTATTTTAACTTATTATTTATAATAATTTAACCATGATTGCACTTAAATATTCCAATTAAACTAAATAATAACACAAGCTAGTTTTATTTGTGTTTACTATTAATGGAATTTCACATACTGAAATGAGAAATGTCAAATAGTTGAGTGTCGATGACGTAGATGCGCAGAAGAAGACAAAAATAAAAAACTGACGGCGTTATCTTGTTTAGTTGTATCATGGGTGTTGATTCCCTGAAATTAACAAGCTTTTCTTCCGTTTAAAGAAGGAGACAGACACGACTACTTGATTCACTGTTTAGCTCTATTCTGTTCTGATTACTGAGAACACAGTACGGGCCACGTGTGTGTGCTGAGTAATTCTCCTCGCCAGTAATTCTCAGCTTATTGGAAAGAGATAAATGCAGTTGCTGTTCGACTATTGTTGCCCGTTTCAGCCACCTGGCACTATGTGGCTAAACACGATCAAAAGAAATGAAAGGGAAAGACACAGACACAAAGACACGATTGAATCCAAAAAGAAAAGGCGAAGGAAGGTACTCCTTGGTTAGCCTTACAAGCGGGAAAAAGAAAACGAGAGCAATTTTTTGAAGACTGGTTTTTTTTTTGATAATAATTGGAAAAATTTAAATTTAGATTTAAATTTATTTTTTTTTTGAAACTTTCTGGCAAAGAAAATTTAGTTGCTTTGAGTTTTAGAGATTTGTTTTGAAATTTTGAATTTTGTGGAAGTGGCAGCTAAGAGCAGCCATAGATTGTTTTGGAGTTGTGTTCAAGCTCAGAAAGCGGCCATTGTCGAAAAGGAAGAAGAACATAATTAGCTAAATATTTGATTGTTAGTTTTTTTTTATAGTTGTGTAACAAGACATTTCGATGTTCTTGACATATCGGCTATTTTCAGTGTGTAGCCTTTTATTAACTTTTTTACGTTGTTCGATTTTTTTAATCTTTTAACTTGTGCCTTTTAATAATTTATTGAAAAGATTCTAAGTTTTCGACCGCCAAGGTTTCTCGGACAATTTGTCCCATATAATAAATTTTAAAATATTCCTTCAGTAAAATAGTCTTCTTGTTTTTATTTACTCCATTGAAGACTAATTTTCAGCTTCCCAATTTTAAGCCAATATTATAAGAAAGTACGCTCGACACCGTTCTTACTTTTAATATCCCCTTTATACTTACTTTTTAAAATTTAATCGTTTGATTTCAAGCGAATAATTATTAAATTATATTTTGTTGCACAACTTTATGTTGATCTTTAAAAATTTAAAGCACTTTAACTATTATGATTTGGATTAGAGCGTAAGAGAAAAAATATGTAGATGCAAAAATTAAGAACCAAAAATATTAAATGAAAAAACTAAAATAATAAGAAAAATCTTATATAGCTGGATCTTTGATGGTCTCGATGAAGATGAGCGTCTGGATAGAGAGTGTCGTCTAGGGTCGGTATTAGAGATCTTCACTAGGTGTTATGATGCTGATTGTCTACCGAGTATCTTTTTTTTTAGGGTTTTCGGACGGACTGTATTTGATTTATTTTATTTTAACTTCGAATGTACTTTTTTTTTATATTTTTTTTGTAGGTCTTATTTTAAAATATAAGCGGTCTATTGTTGTATTTGTGTGCACTTTTAGTTATATTTTTTTCTTTTTTTTTTACATTTTAGAATTTATCACAAATGGGTTTTATAACTCCTTTCCCCTTTTTTTCTTTTTGATTTTTAGAGAAATTTCGGGGTCACGTTTATGGGTCTTATTTTGTTTTTACTTGGGAAGACACACGCACCTGATATATGGATGTTTATTTTTTGTATTTTTTGCTGTTCACTTGGCGTGGAATTCTTTTCGTATAGGTATATATAGTTACATGCTTTTTTCTTTTTTTACAGGTCAATTGAAGTGAGGGATGTTATGTATGCTCGTTTTTGCTTGTTTTATTAATTATTTTGACCTTTTTATGCACGATATGGACCTACATATATTTAGCACGCGGTTTTTATAGGACGATTACAGGAACACCTTTTACAGGTTTTCATTTTAAATTTCATTCGGGGGGGGGGATACAGGCACTCGCATAAATATTTAATTAATCTTTTTTTTTATACACGTTATATTTAGTTAGTAGTTTTTGTGTGGCACGCGGAACCACCCTTTTTTTTTCTTTGAGTATTATTTCCGATTTATTTGGCAAATTATTCTTTTTTGAGTTTAAAATCGCGCAAAACCGCCAAGTTGTAGTCGCCATGAATGTATCAAATAGAAGAGAACGACTTCTTGTCTGACAAGACTTTGTATACCGTCAGGGCCAACCGACGAAATGTTTTCCGTTTCGACATCGAGTTAAAGACGGAAATGGCATCACAAACGATTCCGGAAGAAGGGATTTCTGACCAAACCTTCGACTGAAAAATACAATATTTGATCTTAAAATTTATATTAGAATTTTTCAAAAATAGAAGTGATCAAATATGGTACTTTAAGTCAAAAATTGGCTCAGAAATTAATATCGGAAACGCTTCCATGATGGAAAGGTTTAAATGTAGTAGTATCCAATTTCGATCTTATCTGGTCTCCGATCTGGTTTACCGATTCGAAGTGTAAACAATCGAATGTGCAAATATTAAATCTCTTATCTGTGATCTTTTTTTTTCTCTCTCTCTCTGCAGAGAAAAGACTTTCTCTTTGACACTCAGCTCCATCAACTCATGATTAAGTTTCCTATAATTTGAGTAGGAAAGCATGCAGGAACCAGATACCTTCATTCTATGTACCTATGTATTTTTTTTATTATACTACGTCCCACCCCTCTAATAGAGCTAGTTGAGGGTGTAGCAGCATAAAACATTGCTGCAGTTGAGTTGCACTTTTGTTTTATTTTTTTCTTTCCCACCCACATATTGATTTTTTTGACATTTCATCAAACAAGAATTAATATCGATCTTATATTCCGCTGTTTGTTTGTTGTTTATTTTAATTGGATTCGTAAATCCACTAATAGTACCGCGATTTATTAGTTATCGTCATCATAATCACCATAAAGTTAAATATTAATATATTCGGGATTGAGATAATTTATAAACAAATAATTTTGCAACATTTGGAACTTAACAACATCTACTGATGCAACAAATCACACAAAAAATATGAATCAACAAAATTGTTTTGTTCTAAAAGCTTAATATTTTGTTAATTAAACTTGTTATTATGACAAAAATATTGATAATTTCACAAAATATTTTGGTTTGACAATACAAAAATTTGTCAATATAAAAAAAAACATCGAACCAATCCCAGTTGAATTTGAAAGAGATCCACCACGGAAAATTCACTATAATACCTATTACTTAAATAACCTAAAATTTATCAGATTGACTGCTTAAGCTTCAAATCTCGAAGCTTGTATCGAATCCGGTGGTTTTTGAATCTTAATACTAATGAATTGTATTATCAACGTAAGGCGAAAGATAGACTTTTCATACAAATTGTACCTCTACTTATAATTTTTTTTCAGCATAAGAGGGTGTGAATCGCAGAAGTAGCAAACAAAAATGATTTTTTGTGCATTTTACAAAAAAAAATTGTAGTTATGATTAAAATTTATTGTAGCAATGCAATTTTTTTTATATTTTTGTAATTTGTTATCGCTATTACAAAATTTAATAAAATTATGCAAAAACTTTTTGTCTTTTATACAAAATATTATAAGACCCTTGTAGTGGTGGGGGTGCTTTACGTGGGGTTCTTCAGCAATCCAGCTGCAGGACCTCGCAAACCAACATAACTCAAAAAACAACGTTAGAAAAATTGAAAAATATGGAAAAGTCAAAGAATAAGAATAAAAATCAAACGGGGATATTCGTTCAAAAGTCGGTAGGTATCGCGACTGCCGGCGATGGCTTGGCATCAATTGAGGATAAGTCGTCAGTGATAAAGAAAGATTGCAAAGAAAGAAAGCCCAATGAGAACTATAGCACAATAACTGCAAAGAATTCAAACAAAATCGGTGATAGAACTTGTGAGAAGACCACAGATATCGGAAAGGACGAAAATCCTTCCGGGAGGTGTCGTGCGTCTCACAATCCTGACGGTACTACCAGCGGGGGCGTGTAAGCCCATTTATTTTTTTTTTATTTATTAGGTTTTATTTGCTTACTTGCATTTTAAGATACAATATCTTATAATCTAATACAAGTTTCAATATGAAATACTGTTATAAGCTACATTTATACAATACAAATTTAAAAATTCAAAAGCTTAAATTATTTTAAATTCTTCTTAATTTTAATAATATTTAATTATTACAATTACTTAGTTTATTGTTCCAAATTTATTTATTTTCTTCTTCTCACGTAAATTTCACTTTTTTTATTTTGTTTTGTTTTTGTTGTTTTGTTTTGTTTTTGTTGTTCCGAGTTAAAAGAATAACTGTTTTAATTTAAAATTTGCAGTTTTAATTTAAAATTTGCAGTTTGATTTAATATTAAGTTTAATTTTGAGCTAAATGAGCTACTAGCTCATTTTTGAAACCCTGTGGGTCACCAATACATCTTATACATCGAGGTAGACTATTCCATAAACGAGTAGCGTAAATAAAAAACTGACGTTCAGAGGTTAAACACGTGAATTGAAATGGTAAAATTTGTTGGGATCTAATCGATGAGGTCATTTGTAATCTATCATAAAGATAGGATGGTTGATGTGATTGCATTATTCTAAAGAGGAACATTAGTGTTCTGTATCGAATGAGGTTATCAAATGAGAGGTTATATATTGCTTTTGAGTAGGACGATATCCTATCATATCTTTTTACCCCGTATATGTATCTAGCAATACTATTGTATGCAACATTAAGTTTTCTTTTACTGTTATAGTCGCAGTTACAGTATATCTCACACCCATAAATCAATATTGGTATAACCAATGTTTTGGCTAACATTAGTCTGGTTTTAAGAGGAATATAGTTTTGCGCGACCCATAACGTGCGGAGAACACCATATACTTTTCCTATGACGATGTTTATATGCGTGTCCCAAGTTAGTTTCCGGTTAAATACCATTCCTAGATTTCTCGCAGTCTCTACATATTCCACTTCAGCGCCGTCAAGAATTATTGGTGGAAAGTATGACAGGTCTACATTTTTTTTGGAGATAATGAGGCACTTGGACTTACTCGGATTTAAAAAGAGACAATTACTTTGAGCGAAGAATAGGGTCTTTTCTAAGTCTTCATTAATAATCGAGACAGAATCTTCGATTAATCCGAGAGGGCAACTTTTGTACAATTGAACATCATCAGCGTACATTTGAATTAAAGATTGAGAAACGATTTGAGGAGGTTCATTTATGTAAAGAGAAAATAATAAGGGACCAAGAATTGATCCCTGGGGAACACCTCTTTCAGTAGAAAGGAAATTTGACATTTTACCGTTTACATATACAGCCTGCTTTCTTCCAGTTAAATATGAGCTCATTAGATGAACAGCAGAGTTCGAGAAATTGAACAGTTGACATAGCTTGTTGCAAAGATTCACATGATGAACCGTGTCAAATGCTTTCGAAAAGTCCAGCAATATAAGGAAAGTAATATTTCCTTCATCCAAGGGCTTTCGTATATCCTCAATTACATTGGTAAGTGCTGTAGAACAACTATGCTTTTCTCTAAACCCAGATTGTTTAAGTGATAGCAAATTTTTACTCCGAAGGTAACCGTTGATCTGGTTTTGAACAATTTTTTCAAATACCTTTGATAAAAAAGGGAGTATTGAAATGGGACGGAAATCATTGGCATTCTTAGGAATCGGTATTATTTTGGCCATTTTCCACTGATAAGGGAACATACTTGTTGTCAAGATTGTATTGAAGATGTGTGTTATGTGTGGCAATAAGATGGGTAAGATGGCTTTGATGAATTTAGGATGTATGCCATCTACTCCAGTTGCATTAGATTTAATTGACAAAAAACACTGAACGACATCCATACTATCTATTCTTGAAAATTGAAATAAATCATCTGAATCATTATCATGGCGAAGGGAAACAATGTCAGGAGGCGGAGGAAAAGGTAAGTTGACAATTTTTTTATTAAGCTCGTTACCATCTACCTCGTCGGAAACTACTGAGCTCTTTTTTCTTGCTACTCCTAACTCGCGTAAATTACTCCATAGTTTCCTACCGTTCATAGATAAGCTCAGACGGTTACAATAAAAATTCTTTTTTGCTAATCGTATTTTGTTGGTAACTAGATTACGTAAAGATCGATAGTTTATATGAAATACATCAAGTCTATACCGTTTCCAATTACCAAAAGCTTGATTTCGCAAAAGCATAAGTTCACGAATTTCAGGCGTAAACCACGATCGTTGGTCATGCCTGCGCATTTTTGTACGCAGTGGAACGTGAGTGTTAAAAAGTGATAACACCTGTGAATTTATGTATTCAATTTGATCACTTGGAGAGGCCAGGTAATAAACGCTGTTCCATTCGATGTTACGAACATGTTGTTCTAAATTCACGTAATCAATAGAATTGAAGTCCCGATATTGATACGAGACATTTAAACCCTGAACTTCAAAGTCAAATGTCATGTATATAAGATCATGCTTTGAGAAGCCTGGTGCTGAAAGCTGATCTTTAAAAAGTACCTTACTCGGATCGCTTACAAAAAAAACATCTAAAAGTGTCCTAGAATCTTCTGAAAAATGTGTTGGAACAGTAGTATTTACTGGAAACATGTTGAAAGTTCTCATTCCGTCAACTAAATTTCTTTCAACTAAAAGATTACTATTAAAGTCTCCACTTATAATTATTTTAGAAGATTGAACAGATATTTCATCCATTAATTGAAAAAATGTCGACAGACTGATGTTCTTGTGCGGTCTATATACTGTTCCGATAAGTAAATTATCTTCACCGCATATAAGGTCCACAAACACGTATTCTATTGTACTTCCAACACCTGAATGACATTTAATTTTGCATGTTATATCTTCACGTACAAATATTGCCACTTCACCACCAACCCGTCCTTGTCTATCACCTCGGAAAAGCTTATAACCCCTCATTCCACATAAGTCATCATTAAAACTACTGTTAAACCAAGTTTCCGAAACACAAACTACATCGACCTTAGCTTCACTGAATGTATCCCTGAACTCATCGATCTTTGGCAACAAGCTTTGTGCATTTATATGACAAATTTTAAAACCGTTACTCTGATTATTTAAAACGTTAACCATTGAACGCAGAACATTGTCGCTAACCTCATACATGGAACCGTTACTCTGATTATTTAAAACGTTAACCATTGAACGCAGAACATTGTCGCTAACCTCATACATGGAACCATCAATAACATCACCAATAACCATTATAGTAAAAGTTTTATTTCAACTCAGAGCAAAAAAAAGAAAAAAACAATTAATTATTGTTATAAATTGAAAATTTAGTTTAGTTTAATTAACGAACTTAAGAGAGAAAAAGGAAAGAAACAAAATTTAAATATTTTTTTAATGAAATAGATTTAAGAGGAAAAAAAAGTTTGAAATAAAAGTTTGAAAAAAAAAATAAAAAAGTTTTAAGAAAAAAGTTTGAGAAGCTTTGTATCATTTAGTTGACGTGAGTGTAGGCATGGCAACTCCATCCAAGTCTTCTATGTTTTCGACCAAACGTGCACCTTCATCTGTTTGACGTTTTATGTAAACAAGACCACGAGTCGTATGTACTGATGACAATTGTTTTGATTTTTTAAGACGAAGTGCAGCCTGCAACAGATTATAATTTTTTTTTGTCAAACATTCGCGAAGATAGATTGGTGTTTCCTTATCTTGGTTTAATCCAACATCGCGTAAACAAAGTTGTTTATTATTTGGGTCGTTGCGGTGTACGGAAATCGATTTTAGAACATAATTTTTGTCATACGGTGATTGAAATTTGATGAGTATCGCGGAATTTTTGTTTGTTTTGTTGATTGGGTGAGTGCGAAAAATACCGTTTAGAGACGGTGGTTCGATTTTAAGTGTGTGGCATAAGTAATTAAAATAGTTTTTCAAGTTTTCGTCTTGTAATTGTGGAATGCCATATAAAACAGCATCGGATGCAATATTTTTGTTGTTTTGGATTTCTTGTGCCAGTTCCATGGTTTGCATTTTTTTTGTAGTACCTGCAATTTCGTTTTTGGCATCATTTAACCGCGAAGTGGTACTTAACAATTCGGTTTTTGTTTTAGTGAGTTCTTTTTTGATCTCGGACACTGATAACGTTAAGTCGTTGACATCAGATTTAAGTTTGTGTACATCAAGTGATGTTGTTTGAAATTGGTCCTCAATCTTGTCAACGCGGTTGTTTATATTTGTTATATTTGTTTTAATGTCGGCAATTTGTTCCTCAATATTTTTGGTCAATGTTTGCTCCGACTGCTTAATTTGAGTTGAAAGTAAGGCAATAATGAACTCACTCTGTTTTGCTAAACGTTCGTCCATTTTCTCCCACATATTGTTGTCATCCAGAGGAGGGGCAGTTTTGAGGGGAACTAAACTTTGTGTAGAATTAAGAGGTGAGTTTTTTGCATCATTAGTAGATGTGTGGGTTCTGAGTGTTCTACCACTACCGGACATTATTTAAATATATACGATTTAAACGTTATTTACGGAATTTTTAAAACAAAAAAGCAAACGAGAGTCTAACACAAAGAGCGAGAAATTATTTGCCACTTGTTTGTGAATAATTTAAAAGTTTTGAAAAATTTTATTCTTGTTTTATTTAATTCTCGAGGTTTTCACTTCAGGATTTTATGTATGACAGAGTTCTGTTTTATTTTACACCAATTAATTGTCTATTTGGATCCTGTACAATTGTTAAACTTTAAATGAAACTGCCGCCAATAAAAACACGTCTACTCAGTAGCTATACACATAATCTATGCCCATTGTACGATAAAATTATTATCGTACAATATTTCATCATTGATGATGAAAAACATAATTTTATTAAAATTTTTATGAAAAAATCAATTTTTTTTTTTTGTTCATTTAAAAGATATTTTTGTGACATTAAAGAATAATGTTTTGTTTATTCGACAAAAACCATTTTTCTGAGAAACAAATTATGCACGTGTTTTTTTTTTGCTGTGTTTTTATTAGTAAAACAGAACATTTTATAACTACTACAAAATAAAAAAAAATACAATATCGTTATATCATATTAGCCGTTTTTATTTACGGAACTTACCATTTATAAAGATCACGTTTTATTAATTTCGACCTCTAATGGGTTGCTTCTTACCCACTTCGTTGTTAGAAAGAATCGGGGCATTCGACCAGTATTTTTAGATATTTTAATTTTCATGGATTCATTTTAACTATGCTTTTGTGAAATTTGAAATTCAGATGCAAAAATATCACAGACAAAAATTAATAATAGCTGATTCTGATGTTCCTACACTATAAACAATCTGTTTAGATTCCTCAAAAGCAAGTGCAGAAAATCTTCCCTAACCTACTCTGAAAAAGCAAATCTAGAGAAATAATAATTGTCAAATGAACTAAAATTACACATAAATGCTTACGCAAATGATCCTGATAAAGGAAAATGGTAAGTTTTGGTTCAGACATGATTTCCTGTTTTCTACATAACTAATGTATATAATTCTTTTATGATTAAAAAAAATGGACTTTTGAGGAGGCAAATGCTCTCCTTACTTTTTCATTTTGTTCAATTAGCAAACGTCATTTTTTCGCATACACATTAAAGTCAATGCTAATACAACAGAAAAACAAAAAATCCATGATCCATAGTTATTTTATTATCAAAAGATGATCCATATAGATCATCTCTTATAATAAAAAAACGGCTATTGACAACATTTTTGTAATATTATGTCCATTTTCTGTCTTCATTACAAAAAAATCATCAAACATTTTATCGCTGTTTGTCATAGTCACAAAACAGTGTTTTTTTAATTTTTTTGTGTTATAAACTAAATTTTGGTATATATGACAAAAATATTTGCTACTATAACATCACCGCCATGTTTTATTGTTTTATTAACAAAGTTCTTTGTGTTAATATAAAAAAAAACATTTAGTAGCATAATTTTGTCACTAGGATGAAAAGTTTGTTGCATTAACATAAGCATGCGTTCATATTAACAAAATGAACCTATGTATTTATATTAACAATTCTTTTTTTGAGAATCAAGCAAACTATTTTTGTTAATAGTACAGAAAAATTATTTTCAGTTGAAAAGATTTTAATGAAAGGATTTCTTCCTCTCTTACTACAGAAAAAAACTCATTGTAATGCACCAACACCGTTGCGCACACGGGTGGTGTCTATCGGCTGCCTAAGGCCCCAGACACGCAATCAGCGGCGCACGTCGCTCTGAGCGGCGAAAAAAATTAAAACATATGAAGCTGTATAATTGTGGATACATAGTCGTTGAGCGGATGCCTATATAACTCAGCGGCAGAGCGACGCCGCTCAACCCCTCTGACGCTCGCCGCTCACTGAGTGGACAGGTACCATGAATGAAAGAATACAAGATTACGACAATTGTTTTTTTTCAGCTTTTTGTTGTTGTTTTTTTATGACTTCTAACGTAAGCACAAACAGAAAAACAAATAAATGGCGGCATTTTGTAATGACTTAACCCAAACCTATGAAGCAAAGTGGGCAAGGTGCTTACGTAAAAAGTGAAAATTACGTTAAGAGTGAAACAACAACAAAGTGAAAATTCCAGAGTGTCTTAATTTTGTATTCTTTCATTCATGGACAGGTACTAAGGAATCAACTTTGTTTGATTGCGGCTAAGCGGCGTCGCTCTGCCACTCAGTTATATGGGCCGCTGCTCAACGACTACGTGGCCACAACCATACAGCTTCATATGTTTTAGTTTTTTTTCGCCGCTCAGAGCGACGCCTTAGGCCTCGGCCACGCAGTAAGCGGCTGAGCGGCTAAGCGGCTGAGCGGCTAGCGGCTGAGTGGCAGCTCTAAGCGACGTATGGCCAGGCACTGAGCGACTGCTTTTGAGCGATTAGTAGTTAAAATGCCTTTGTCAAGAACAGTTCGCCGTATTTTACTGTCAGAAAATCGTTTGTATGTGTACAAATTACTTAAACGTATACAAAAAAGAAGACGATTTGGTGTTCATCCGATTAACCAATTAAGATCGGAGTTTGGAGAATTTAATCATTTATTTTTGAATCTACGAAAATTTCCAGATAGATTCTGGCAATATCTACGTATGTCTATCGAATCTTTTGATTTGCTGCTTGAAAAAGTGAATCCTAGATTAATAAAACAAAGAATTGCTATTTCTCCAGAGCAGAGATTGGCTTTAACTTTAAGGTATGCACAATTTTGTGAGAGAGTGCGATGGAGACAGTGATTTGGACTATATACAAGTAACATCAGCAATGCCAAACGACGCAGAACGAACTGGCAACGCAGCAGCAGCAGCAGGTTACCGTTTTAATAGAAGTACCCATACAGCTCTGGATGTTCGAAGTAAATTAACGGAGTATTTTATTGATTTTGCACACTAAACCACAGGTGTTAACTTGCTATGCACTAAACTATGTATCACATAAGCTTTAAATAAAAACTTACCACTTAAACCACAAATTTCATAAACTTCCTTCCATAGTTTCTCAGTAATATTTTTATTTTTAAAGTTGGCATTTCTATCTTGCCATAAATCTGGTCGAGATTGCACTCACGAAATTAACAACTCAATGTTTACTTTGGCCATCTTTATTTCTTGCCGCTCAGAAAATTACTAAAAATTAAAACAGGTTTGGTTGCTGAGCGGCGCCGCTTAGCCGCTCAGAATTTTGTTTCGCCGCTCGCTCATAGCGTGGCCGCTTCTATGTGATTTCATATGTTTTATATTTTTTTTTCCGCTCAGCCGCTCAGCCGCTTACTGCGTGGCCACGGCCTTAGATTTTAGGTTGTTGCATTATAAAGTCGATATTAGCGCCGTATTTAACATCTAGCGGACATTTTTGCCGGTGGGCTTTCTATTAGTTTTTATTCAATGCTTGTCACGATAAACAGATACAAGGTATGCTCACTTCATTACGTTATTTTTAATTTCATGTGCTTATGTCCAAAAATGAAAAATGTATTTCATTCCATTTATTGTTTTTTAAATTTTTCTTTTCTCGTAGTTATTATCACTTATTGGCACTGGTCGAGCAAAACGAAATCCACATTAGGCTATTCCACCCCAGTTATAGTTTCAATTTCCAATTCAATTTCACAAAAAGAGTGCAAAACCTATACATTTTATAAGTTTGCTTTGTTTTGAAAATATAACAGAGCGTCCATCTTAAAACATTAAGTAAAAAGAACAAATAAAATGTTAATAATATGAAATATTTTCTTTTTTTAATTTATCCTTGCAAATAACTGTTAAAATCTCTATACTTACGCCTAATAAATTTTACTTAAATACGGATTTTATATATAAGTGTACTTTTTTTCTCCTCTTCTCTTGGATGTAATTTACGTTAATAATCTATAAAGTTTTTATTTTGTTTCTTTTTTAACCAAAAAATCCGTTTCTGGATTTTTACATACACTTTTTTACTTAACTTTCGCCGTTTACTTACTTCTTGTGAAAAATAAAAAATATTTAAATATTTACATTTTTTTCTATTCGTTTATCAGACAAATTTAAACAAAAACCAACGAGATATAACAATCTTTTTTAATACACTTTTCAAAGAGAACAATCTATTACCATTGATATGGATTGTTTGTACGTGTTTTATTTTAAAGAGATATTGTTGTATTTATGTTTATAGAGCTAAGAGAAAAAAAAATTATAAAATTGTATGTATGCTATTTGTTGTAATTTCTGTTTCAGCTGTTTTTTTATTATGGTAAAAGTTTTCACTCAACTTTTATTTCTATTGCAAACTATAGTATTTTTTTTTTAAGTTTAATAATTGTATTAAGTTTAAATAAGATTATGTGTAAACAATGTAGTGTGCCACTACATGCGACCTAAACAAGCACCCTTACTTTTCTTATATCGATTTCCATTCTCATGCGATCGCATACAATTACTTGTCCAGTATTCGTTTTCCTTGTACTTGTCAACCGATCCACTTATCCAATATACAAAATGATGTACAAATTCAGTGAGCCCAAAACGAACCCATTCATAATTATGACACAGGAACATTTAATTTGTTCTATGCCTGGTATGTATCCGCTATATCTATAGATATACGCAGATACACACTCATCAAGGCCTGTGCATGACTAATGACTGTGGCTATCGACAGGCATAGCGGCCGGCAAACTGTTATCACTTACGTTGCAATATTATTATTGTCGCTCGTTGAACATTGGGTATCGATATAGCTTTGACTATGGGAACCAAAACAATTCAACCAAGAGCCAACGTAAAGTGCATGATTACAAATGTCAAGGGTGTATGACCGCATGCATAAACTGTTACACTTTATGTGGGGCAAATCATTGCAACATCGATTTTGGATATAGGTGTCGATTGACATAGAGCAAGATTATGATGAGGACGCACTTTTCATATGAATATTGAAAAGTGCCGAATTGCTTGCGTTCATGGTGGGGATGTAAATCGATGGACAAAATTAGAATAAAAGGAGTAGGATAATTAGGAAAAAAGCAGAGTTAATTCATACATCAAATAAGATCGCAGCATATGCATTGAGACAGCGGGTCTTATTTGATATTAAATAATAAATACTTACAAAACACTGAGGTCGCAGCCTAGCATCGAGACAGCGGGCCTCATTGTTTAATAAAATTTTATCCAACATAAAAAGTATTTTAACTCTCCCCGTACAACTCTTCTCCTTTGTCGAAAAAGAAAGCACGGTTGCGAGCGGGTCATTACAACAAAAATAAAAGTGTATTAAAATAAAAACTGTTGTTGAATACATTCGATTGCAGCCATAATCGCATTTTGTGATAGCGTTTTCGAAATCGTAGAAAAATTTAAGTTGTGACAGATAGGGCTACTGATGAACAAGAAAGACTTTGAAGGGCTTGGCAGTGTTTTTTTTTTATTTTCTGCTTTGTTGATATTTGAAATTTCTCATTGAAAAAGAGAAGGTCTTCTTCCGGGTAAGTACGGTTTTTAAAGATATACTGATTAATTAAAAATAACATAATTAATAAATCCAAATATTGGTTTTGTGATTGTCATGAATTATAAACGAAAATCTTTTGTGAACAAGTATTTTGTTTGACTTTAAAGTGTTTTGTTATTAATCATGCCTATTACCGTTTTAATATGTCGTATAAAACGACACAACAAAGAAAACAACCGCTGTCCTAAGCGACAAACGATAACGGTAAGGCCTGATTATTCATGGTGTCGTAAGCGAGAGACGACAAGAATAATAGGCACGATTATTCTTGCTCCGTACCGTTATCATTTGTCGCTGACGACAGCCGTCGTTTTCCCTGTCGTGTCGTTTTTCACGACGAACAACAACGAAAATGGGCATGAATTTACTTTTGTTTACAGAAACCTCTCTACATACTTGTTAACAACCAGATTTCATGTTCCTAGATTTTGCGATATTCTTATTTTTTCCGATTGAGACCTCATTATAAAATACCCGTTAACTAGATATGTACTGAAAACAACAGCGTTTATTCAGTGAAACTTTTCAATTTGAAAGGCCGATTACAGCAATTATTACGGTCGACAAGATTCTATAGTACAAATAGCACGAAACGAAAAGTTTAGTAAAAATATGTAAGCCGAACCATATAGACTAAGAGCCGAAAGCAAATTTTGGGCGTGAAGGTATAACAAAAATTCATTTACAGGTGTGTTGAAGTATTAGCGTCGTGATATCAAATCTAGTAGTCTGGCAGGATCTTCAGGGTGCCGGAGCGGGAGGGCGGGGATATAACCACTTATATGCCACGAGAATGCCGCTCTGATTAAGAATTTCGGGGTCCCAGACGTTTTAAGAGGTGTCTTCACCATAAATAAAAGAATAGTTCACTTTTATATTTTTTTTAAACAAGCAGTTTCTTAAATGAATCGCAATTCTAATATGAACAATGTAATCGTTCGGATTGGACGTAAAATTGTAGGTCCCCTTCAATACCGTAGAACTACCAACACACACAAAAGGATTGGTTGAGAGTTGTAAGTCACTAGGCCGTGGTTCTTCGGAGCTGTCAGTGCCACTAAATTTATTTATATTTTTTGAACTTCGGATAACTGAAACAAAAATTTCAGTTAAGATTAAATTTTCAGTTGAATAAGTCCTAGAAGTTAAAATTTTCCAAAAGTATCTTTAGTAATAAATAAAGAAAGTATTTAAAACGCATTTAAAACCAAATCACATGGTTAAATTTTTGTATGGAATTTTAAGTTTGTCTTTGATGGATAAACTTACAACTTTTCTTTTGCCATGAGGCTGAAATTTTAGATTAGATAGATAGATAGATATATTCTTTATTTTTATCAATAGATTATACAAAAAGTTTTTTTCTTAAGACTAATGACATGGCAATCGTGCCGTCTGCCTGATATGACATTTGAGATAAAATAAAAAGAAAATTTAGGGAAATGTAAGAATATTTTAACATTAAATTTCGTAATAAATAAATAATTTTTTTGATTTTAATATTAATTTTGTTTGTAAACTCAGTTTACTACCGTTATTATATAAATTGCTAATTTAATACAAAAAACCTATATGACAATTTTAATGATTTGAAACATAAAAGAAAAATTAAAAATTTAAATGATTATTTTATATATGTATTTAATATAAAAAGTTACACAACAATTTTAATGATTTGAAACATAAAAAAAAGGTTTATAAATTTAAATAATTTTAAATAAATGTTAAATATGGAAAAAGAATGAATACTTGATTATAAGATGATTTACAACATTAAATCAAAACAAATTTAAACTGCTATAACTGGCAAAAATCTGACTTTTTAGAAACTGTTACGATAATTTAGGGCATGCTGACAATATTTGTAGAGGTTAAGCCAACCAAGGGCTCCATTTAAAATAGCGTAAGTTTGTTGTAAGGAAAGAAAACTTTCTTGGAAATACAGCCGGCGAATTTCCTGTAATATTGGACAGACTGCTAAAAAGTGATAAATATCTTCGTTATATCTTCTGTTACACAAGTTACAAATTTTGGGTAAATCATCTCGGTGTGGCATAAAGTTAAGATTTATGATTTCTACTCGTGCTCTAAAGATAGTACTTATAACTTCGGGGGAATATTCTTTGCTAAATTTTAGATTATTCAATTGATAACTTAAAATCTGTATTTTGTACCTCTTTCGCTGACATAACAAATAAATATTGCACACAAAGAACACAAACAATTTTTAAACAACCTAAGCAGAAATGAAAATAAATAAATTCCGCAAAAAATTAGAATTTACATCTGTCACAGTCACTGTAAGTGAAATGGATGCATTCAGAGCATGTTTATTATTTTGTTCTTATTGTTCGATTGCTTAAGGCATACACATTTTTGTTGTTGCATTTAAGCGTAGTTCATTCTATGAAATGTAGTAATTTCTGAAGTAAATTGTTGTTCAGATATCCGAGTTTTTCACATAAGCGAGTTTCAGTTAAGCGGCGTAATTTGTATGAAATTTTACAAGAAATACACAACGATAGATAAAAACTTTTAAGTAAGCGAGTTTTTCAATTAAGCGGGTTGCAGATAAGTGAGTTTTACTGTAACAAATATCTTTTAATTTACAATGCTCATTAAATTGATGGAACTATTAACTTAAACGCATTGAGTTTTTACACATGGGGGAATCAAGATGGTTTCAAACACACCGAAGTAGATGTCGCTAAATGAGCATATCGAGTAATTATTACTGCCCTAATTCCCTGTTATAAAAAACACTCAAATCAAACAGAATACAATCGAAGCGGTATATCAGAAACAAGCACCGTCAAGTTACTTAGACTAGATAGAAATCCAAAAATGAACTTACCCCGTTCTTCCTCCAAACCAACGCTTCAATTCTTCTGCATACATTTGTAGGTATTTGTTTTTCTTTATTTCTCGAGCCTTTGTTATCTCAAGAATATTTGCTACAGGAGTGAAAAAAAAAACAAGTTGATAGTAACGACATCCTACGAGAAGTATTTTAAACTTGCTTTTGAAAAAGATGATTTCCTTATGTGTATAAACTCAATAGTAAAAGCTTGTTTTTTTAAATATTACAAATGAAATAAATCTCCAAGCAAAGCGTTTCTAGAAAAAAGAATATCATTTCATTCTTACAAATTAAACGAAATTTCAGTCTTTGTATATGAAAAGGTTCAGTGATGAAAAAATAAATTCGAATGCATAATTCACAACATAATAAAAAAATAATGTTTGGAAAGACCGCGACAGCCTCATGCCCAAAGCCTACCTTACCTACAATCTTACCAATTCTTTTGTGAGCGGTCCGTATATCTACAGAATTATATACGAAAATAGTTTATAGCCTGTTTTTTACTTGATTGTCTCACTCATCAAGCTGATAATCCGTATTTCTTTTAAAGCCTTGTTGGCAGCTGAAGTGAACCGAAAAATACCATACAAAAATGACACAGTAAAATCATAAACGAAATTTTCCGTCCTTCTTTCCGGTTTGTCGTACGCAGCCCCACGCTGAAACGGTAGATAACTGGTTCAAGTATCCACCACTCTCGACTCTCTTTTCGCAAGGTGTCAAAGTACTAATAGCCATGTTCCTTTTAAGCCTAGTATGCAGCTGAAGTGAAACGAAATGAAACGAAATTTTCCATCGTCTCCAAAAACATAGACGAAATGTAATCGAAACGGTACCGGACTAATTTTTATGCAGAGTTCCACAATTTGTAAAAAAAAAATAATTTTCAAAACACACAAAAAAAAAACAAATAAAAAGAACAGACATTTTATACTAATAATAACCACAAAAAACACGAACAATATACAAACGTCAAAATTTCGCGAGCAATTAATATCCCGGTCAATAAAATTGTGTGCGAAAAGAGTGTAGATAGTAGTGGAGACTTGAACCGGTTATCAACCGTTTCACCGCGGAGCTGCGGACAACAAAATAAAAAGAAGGACGGAAAATTTCGTTTAAGATTTCACTGTGTCATTTTTGTATAGGATTTTTCGTTTCACTTCAGCTGCATACTAGGCTTAAGGTGGCATCGTAAGCGAACAATGGTACTTCAACAATATACAAAATGTTTTGTTATAATACAAATTCTATATACCTACATTGAAAAAATTAACAAATATAGAATAATAAATAAAAATAATTTCAACTAAGTAGAAGACTTAGCATTTAATTTAGTGGACTTGTTGAATTATTGATTCAAATTAGCTTTTTTTGGCCTTTAGTCCATGAAAAAATGGCGTTTCGTGGGGATAGCCACTTTGCACTCATCAGTTGACGACGAATTTGTATTATAACAAAACATTTTATATTGAATGTGTTTGAACAACAACAACAACTTAAAGGCGCTACCACCAATTTTAAACGAATTTTATTTACTCGTTTACGAATATTATTATTCGTTTCTTTCTATCTTTGGCTGGAGATATAGCTATTTCAAGGATTGCCAATTCCTTTCATCAGTCTCCTTTTAGTAGTATTGAGCTTTAATCCAATTTTATTATGAAAAACTTTTTCACATGCACCTCGTGAGATTCGAACCCACGCCTTCAGATTTACTCAGTCTTCGAAGTCGTATGCACTACGCATTCTACCGCATTTTTACATTTTAATAAATTTTTTTTTTCCATTTTCTTATATGTATCTTAATGCTAGACAAAAAATCTTAAACAACTAGCTTACAGAATAACTTAACTAACTTACTGGCCCCATACGGGCGCTCTAAATTATACTATAACTATATATTAAAAATGCCTTTGGGCGTAAAAACTAACTTAAATTAAAATTCAAAATTACTTAAAACTAAACGAGAAAACTGCCATTATAACACCTTTCGGCTTGTACGAGTTCCAAAGAATGACCTTCGGTTTGCGCAACGCAGCTCAAACTCAACAGCGCTTTATGGACTCTATATTCGGGGACTTGGAATTTGTTTTTGGTTACATCGACGATATGCTCATAGCATCGAAGACGCAAGAAGAGCACTTAAGTCATCTAGAGGAGGTTTTCAAACGACTCGACCAAAATGGTATCACGATTAATAGGGATAAATGCGAATTTGGTAAGCAATCAATAACATTTCTCGGATATCAAGTGGACGCGGCTGGCATTCGGCCACCACAAGATACTGCCAAAGCAATGTCAGAATTTCCAAAACCAAAGACTGTGACTGAACTCCGCCGTTTTCTGGGAGCACTTAACTTTTTCAGACTGAGCCTACCGCATGCTGCCGCTGACCAAGCACCTCTCTGCCAAATGCTTCAGGGCTCCAAGAAAAAGGATAATTCTCCCCTCAATTGGACACCATTTTCAGAAGCAGCTTTTCTCCGCTGTCGTCAAGCCATTTCAGCAGCCACCACGTTAGCTCATCCCCTGCCGGACACTGAGCTACGCCTCATGACAGATGCTTCAAATGCAACAGTCGGTGCAGCGCTTCTACAGCTCGTCAATGGAAAACTTCAGCCACTTGGTTTCTTTTCCAAGGCTCTAACAGCTAGGCAGCAAAGGTCTAGCACTTTCGACCGTGAGTTATTGGCAATTAAGCTGGCAATAGAGCATTTTCGTCGCTTCATTGAAGGACGGCCATGTGTAATATTCACAGACCATAAGCCAATAACATTCGCTATTCGCAACCCACCGTCAGCATCAGAAACGCCACAGCGACAACGCTACTTAGAATACATATCGCAATTTTCGACTGATATTCGACACATCAAGGGCTCGGAGAACGCCACAGCAGATGCCCTCTCCCGAATCGCAGCAATCGAAGATCCGATCTATATGGACTACAAGGCTATCGCTAAAGCGCAACAGTCTGATGCGGAATTAATAAAGTTGAAATCGGTAAGTCAAAAACTAAATTTTGCCAACTTTGTTCTTCCGGGGACCGATGTAGAAGTGACCTGTGAAACATCTTCTGGACGAGCTAGACCGTTCATACCCAAGGCATTTAGACGAACAGCTTTCGAAACCGTGCACAATCTCAGCTTCGCGTAAAACAGTAGCACTCCTATTCTTTTGGCCGTCAATGAACGTGGACATCGGTAAATGGGCTCGTAGCTGTCACGATTGCCAACGAAGCAAGGTTTTTCGACATACCAACCCTTCCACAGGGACGTTCACAGCAGTTGAACGGCTGGAGCATGTTCACATCGATATTGTCGGTCCGCTTCCACCCTACAACGGTTATAGCTACCTGCTCACCTGTATCGATCGAGCGACACGCTGGCCGGAGGCAATCCCAATCGCAAATATCACCGCAGTAGCAGTTGCTGACGCATTCCTCATGAATTGGGTTGCTAGATTCGGTTGTCCACAACGCCTTACAACGGATCAAGGCCGACAATTTGAATCTGCCTTATTTCGTCGATTCGCACAGATTCTTGGCTGCGAAAGAATTCACACGACTGCGTACCACCCTCAGGCCAATGGAATAGTGGAGCGATGGCATCGCTCACTCAAAGCGGCTCTCACCAGTCATTCACCTGACAGCTGGGCAAGCTCACTTCCGGCGGTACTACTTGGACTGCGCTCAATGGTCAACGAGTCCGGTGTAACTCCCGCACAGATGATGTACGGTACCGAATTACGTTTGCCAGGCGATTTCTTCGATCACGGACCAGTTAATGAACCGGTAAGCTTTATAAAAGATTTAAGAGAGTCTATTCTAGGCCTAGCACCAACTTTTGCCAGCCGTTCATCGAAACCAGTCTTCATCCCAAGCGAGTTAAAAACATCATCACACGTCTACATCCGGAACGATCATGTCCAGCGTCCATTACAACCTGCATATTCGGGACCGTACGCAGTACTCGATCGACAGGAACACTCATTCAAGGTAGCTTTGCCAAATAAACAAGCCTACATTTCAATTCATCGACTGAAGCCAGCATACCGGATAGCTAGTTCCGATGGGGAACCAACTCCAAACGAATCACCACCACCTCCAGTACCAAGGCAACAACAAACAATACCGTCGAAGATGTATGAGACGAGATCAGGAAGGTCAATTAAACCCCCGCAACGTTTTGCTTCATCCGAGGGGTGAGCCATGTAGCGGATCAAATTATGATCGCGCCACATAACAAAATGGTCATCACATCCTGAACGCAACCAACCACCTTGATCCAAACGCACCCTCGAATCAATTGACAGCTGTCAAGAGACATGCTTTCAGCTACTTCCTGCGAATATAAAATTCTACCCTTTTTCACCTCGAACCATCATGGACATCAGCAGCAGCAGCTCTTGGAAGCGAATTTAAGTATCAAGAATTACAAAGTTATAATTATAGTTTTATAATAATTTTAGTTAAAGTAATAAAGAGTTTCTTTTTATAACAAAGTTAATTGTTACAAACTCGTTTTTCAAGACATTTTATTTTATATAAAAACTTAAAACTAAATTAACCTTAATAAAACTAAAATATACGTAAATATACGTAATTAACTTAAAACTACTTAAAAATACTTAAAATAACTTAAAACTAGAACAGCCACCAGCAGCATTTTTTTTTTTTTTTTTGCGCAGCAGCCAATGCGCGCACACGCTTATAAATATATATATATTTATATATATATACATAATTAACAGCGCCAAATGCACATACACACAAACAAATGCCATTTAATGTGTCTTATATTTTTTTTGGTGCCACCACTGTCCTACATAAAATAAACCTATTAATACTAAAAAATACGTAGGTTGGCCAAGGCAACAACTTTGACTAACCATCAATATCAAGGTGGTCAGGTCACCCAACCACCAGTATTTTTGAACTGGCTTATAAAAGTCCCTTTTGTCCCGAAGGGGCACAGCTCTACTGAACCGCAGACGCTCTGCTCCGTTCCCAGAGCCGACGTCTCGACCATACAGGATTCGCCTATCCACAGTTCTACGGCCAACGTGGTAGATTAACGGAACCGCCAATCTATCCTGTATCAGCCCCCGACTGTCTAAATAGAGGAATGTCTCGGGCGGGATGAAACCGTTAAGACAAACGCTCTCACTATATTCTTCATTGGGGTAATAAGCCCCGAAAATAAGTACATTGGCTGAGGTCATCGCTCTTGCAATGTGACCCCGAATCAGCTTAATTAAAAAGTTATCTATCCTGTTTATATTGGCCCCGTTGTATAAGACCTCGTTGGCATAACAATGTTTGTACTCCGACTCTGGTGTTCTGTGTAATCCAAGACAGGTCCTAAGACGCTGCCTCTCAAACACCCGAATCTTTTCCATTTGAGATGGGGCAACGTTAAACCACACAGGGCACCCATAGGCAATCATCGGCCGGATGATGGCCATGTAGCAAATCACCTTCACCCTGTTTTCAAGGCGGCTGCTATAAAACAACTGTCTTGTCAGAGCAAACGCTCCCCTAGCTCTGGCCAGAGCAGCATCTATATGTCGATTGAAATATAGATACTGATCTAGCCAGATACCAAGGTACTTTACCACATCTTTAGTCGCCAGTGGATGTACATTTGGTCCGACGATCACTAAATTTCTCCAGTTCTTTCTTGTATCCCTAGAAGCCTTAGACAAAGGGGTTCTAAACAGGATTGTTTCTGATTTCTGAAAGTTAATTTTTAACTTCCAGTCATCACAATATCGCTGAATCTTGTCGAAGTCACGCTGCAAGAGAATTCTAATGACTTCAACTTTTGGGCCCGTCCTGTACGCTACAAGGTCATTGGCATACGCAATCGCATGAGTGAGACTACCTATCAGATCGCTTGTGTAAATACTAAAAAGAATCGGCGAGTTCACAGCTCCTTGCTGTAGACCGTTTTTAATATCAAAAGTTGTGGTGGAAGTTACATTGCCACTTTTGACAACAAACTTTCTACCATTGAGCATGTCATGAAGCATATATAACAGTGGTTTACTTATGCCAAATCTAGTTAATTTCAGATAAAGACCCTCTAACCATACGGTGCCGAAAGCCTTCTCTAAATCAACAAGAACGGCACCCGTGCATTGATTTTTCGCTTTGTTCCATTGAACATCAGAAACTAACTTAGACGCGGCATGAATAGTGTCATGTCCCGGCTTGAAGCCAAACTGATTGTATGGAATAATATTTTTGTCCTCAGCCCACTTGAACAGAGCTCTATTGAGAATCTTTTCGAATACTTTACTGATACTTGGAAGAAGACTTATCGACCGAAGATTTGCCGGATTGGAGCTGTCCTTTCCCTTTTTGGGGAGAGGATGAACCACAGCTGTTTTATAACTCACTGGATAATATGCATTATTCAATGCGTTGTTAAACAGTGTGGTATAAATGTCTATGGCTTCCTCAGGGAGATGTCGTAACACAATGTTGGGTCTACCATCGACCCCCGCAGATTTCTTTTTTGTTTTAATGTTTGAAAAATTAACTGAAGTTCTACCTTCGAAATTAACAATGAACTGGTTCCATTTCGCTCAGAAATGGTGGCGTTTGCCAAATGTTCGTCATTGAACCCGGTGAAATTAGTATTCTCAGATCGCCATTGCGTTATGTTATTTCCAAGATAGAAATTGTGCAGCAAGGCTCTGTTCTCCAGGTCATGATTCGGACGAATGCTAGCATTCACCTTATACACTTGCTGGAAAGCAGCCCCTACAGCTTCTACCTTTTCCTGACGATCTTCTATCATATAAAAATTATTATCATTATATATCAACGGCACCTTCCGGATCAATTCCCGCAATCGTTAGTACGTCTTCGTTATCTGTTGTCCTTTGGAGTTTAAGACATGGAAGATCGTTTTAATCATTTCTTCTAAATATCTTATTTATTTGGGGAAACATACTAGGGTCGCTAGAATTAACAGCCCGAATTCTGTTATCCCAATATAAATTAATAGATAATCTATAGTTTTGTCTAATCAGAACGTTAATGTTTTTGATCGACGACTTCAATGTCCTAATCTCCAGATCACGTGTGTCCGTGAAACGTCTGTAAAGAAGTTTCAACCTAGTCAGCAGTCCACTTTTTTGTCGGTGTAGTGCGTCGATTGTCGCGTTCTTGTATAAACCAGTAGGGTCTTGTTCCTTATATTTTGGGATTGTTTTGTCTATTGTTCGTTTTATAGTCGTATCCTTTTGAGTCAGGAACCCGTCGATCTCGACGTTCGTCAGGTTTCTGTCATTTGGTGTAGAAATGTCATCGGAACGTATTTCTCTTGCCAAGGCGTTGGAGAAGCGTGGCCAGCGCGTCTAACTGAAATTGTAAGAGTGCACTGGCACATACTCATCCAATTCCACAAGTTCGCTCGGAAGCTGTATTACGGTGGCAAGTCTGCAGTGATCGCTGTCGTATTCAATCGTTCGTAAACAGTTTCTTGTCCGTTGATTTGTTGCGTCAGTTATAACAAGTCGTGAGTCAAGCAGTAAAAGATCCAGAAAGCCACCGCTCCTAGAAAACGAAGGTCTATCTGTCGCAAAAAGATCGATCCTACATTCAACACTGTGACGACCCATCCAATTAAATAAATGGTACCCTCTCGGATTTTGAATTTGATTTCCCCAATCTTCATGTTTGGCGTTCAAATCTCCTGCCATGAGATAATAATTTTCATCCAAGTGCAGTCTTAAGCATTCGAAAAGTTTTTCGATTTCTGCGATAAAATTAGCTGGCTGAGGTGCTTCGGAAGCGTACGCCGCGATTACGTACATTCGTTTCCCCTGAAGGAGCGGAATGCAAATGATGCAGGCTTCTAGCTGCCCAAATCTTCGCACTTCACTATTATATATAACCTTATGTTTAATGCCCTTTCGTATGAAGATTGCGACCCCACCCCCTTGAGAGGAGTTAGGCCGATCCCTTCGCACGATATTGTAATTATTATTAGTCAATTTGTGTTTCTGAGTAAGCTTAGTTTCGCTAGCCATAAACACATCAGGACTTTGGTCTTGCAGCAAATGAAAGAGATTTGCTCTTCGTTCGGTCCTAATCAGCGAATTTACATTCACAGCTAGGATCTAAAAGGGTCGCTCAGGCAGCGCGCCTTTGACCATTTCGCGTTGCCGGCAGAATAGAGTAGAGGTAATCCACCCTAGCCGCCTGCTCCCTGATCTGTTTTTGCACGTCGGTTAACTGACCATGAATGGTCAGCAACACCTGCATCAGATCTGCCTCTGGCACAGGAGCCGTAGGCACTTGGACCTGTTTGGCTACCTGTGGTTGAGGCTGTACCGTGTTTCCCTCTCCAGACGCGATTTGGGCGTAAGAAATTGCGGGATTGACGGAAGTTGTTTTCTGGCGTACTTCAGGGCGTCTCACCTCAACTGTTTTCTTTTGGGCTTTGTTTTGCTTTATCTCCTCAAACTTCGGACATCCCCGATAGTTTGCGGGGTGCCCGGAGCCTCGGCAGAGCGCACATTTTAACTGGGTCTTATCTGTGACCCTATCTTGCCCGAGTTTACACTCCACTGTTTTGTGGGTATCTCCACATTTAACACAGACTGGGTCCATACCACAGTTAACTGCACATGTCCGAACCCTTGGCAGTTCATGCATTGAAGCATTTCTTTCTGCTTATTTAGTTTTTCCCATCGTACAACTTGGTAATCCAGGACTGTTATATTCCTTAGACCACTCAATTTGCTTTGGGGCGAGAGTTGAACTAGGAAGAATGGTAAATTCCGTTTCTCCCGTCTGGCTTTGACTGTGGTGAACGGTCTGACCCCGATAAACTCGAGATCGTCGCTCGCCACTTGACGGAGCTCAGCTAAGAGCGCTTGCGGATCCGTAGAGGATTCGATACCCTTCAGGAGGACTGTTTGAAGCTTGTCTTCCTTCGCGGTGAAACTATAATATTCTGTTCTAGTTTGAGACAGAAGGTCTTTCACTTTTTTGTAGTGCTCTAAAGATGAGCACTGAATGGAATGCCTGTCTGCGTTTAGCCGCTTAATTATGAAATTGTTGCCTATGACCGACCAACATATTTCAATTGTGTCTTTTAAATGCATTTTATAAGTATTAATAGGTGGCACCTTACCTTTCTTTGCTTGTGGCTGTTGCTGTTGTTGTTGTGACTGCTGCTGTTGTCTCTGCTGCTGTTGCATCGGCTGCTGTTGGGTCTGCTGCTGTTGTGACTGCTGCGGTTGTTGCTGTTGCGGTTGTTGCTGTTGCTGTTGTTGCTGCTGCTGTTGCTGCTTCTGTGTCTGTTGTCGTTGCTGTTGTGGTTGTTGTTGTTGTTGTTTTTGTTCTGCTTGCTGTTGCTGAGGCTGATGCTGTGGTTGCTGAGCCGGTTATTGTTGCTTATGAAGCTGTTTCTGTGGCTGCTTCTTTGACTGCTGCTTCTGTGGCTGCTGCTGGTCTGGGAGTGGTTGTTGTTCATGAGGAAGCTGCTTTTGTTGCGAAGCTTGCTCTTGGAGCGCTTGTTGGCGGGTGCGCTGCTCAAGAGCAACTATGCGCTCCTTCTCCCGTCTTGCCTCCTGCTTCTTCTTGAGCGCTTCAACAAGCTCTATGAGCGAAGAGATCTGCTCCGTCAAAGCCTCAATTTGCTGGTCTCTTCTTCGTCAGACAGCTCAACTACCTCGCCACTGACGTAATGTCCTTCTCCTTCCACAGACATGTAGGAGATGTCATCAGCATTAGCGTCAGCGGCGTTTTCTTCGCCTGTTAGACTGGCGTCTTGATCTTTGAGATTGTCGGCGCCGATCGGATGCATGTCATCCGCCTCAGCTTCATCGTCGCCTTCTACGTCATTGTCGTTGGAGGAGCTATCCAGCTGCCTCTGTATTTTTGCCTGAGCCGAGGCCTTGGCTGAACGTCCGCGCCCTCCTATTTTCTGCGCTGCTTCTACATCTGAGGTACGCTTTTTAACTACCAGGTTTGGTTTGTACCTAATATAGCGCCTTCTCTTCAGAGGATCTTGTTCTTCGGCACATGCCGGTCCTGGATTTTCCCCTTTAATAGGGCTCGATGTTTTTGCAGTTGCCATGCTGCTGGTTCCGACCTCGGCACGTGCCGATGACGATGTTGTTGTAGTTGTCGTTGCTGTTGTTGTTGCCACTTTGGGCTTTACTGGTCCTGCTGCTGCTGCTGTTGTTGTTGGTTTTTGGGCTTTGGACTGCCCTGCTACCGTTGCTCTTAGTGCTTGGCCTGATGGCCCCGCTACTTGACTGTCGGATGACACATCACCTGATGTTCCTCCAACTGTCTTCCTTGTTGTTGGGGGACCATCTTTCGATGTCCCCGTTGGTTTGACCATCTGCTCTTCTTGTTGTTGCTGCTGTTGTTTTCTTCTCTTTGAAACCTCCTGCCAGAAATTATTTAAAAAAAGGCATTGCCCGGGGTGAGAATCGAACCCACGACCTTCCACTCTGAAATCTGCTCCTCTTTTTTTTTCATTTTTAATTCATTTTTATTTTTTCATTTCCTTATATCTATCTTAATGCTAGACAAAAAATCTTAAACAACTAGCTTATCATATTAACTTAAATAACTTACTGGCCCCATGCGGGCGCTCTAAATTAAACTATGACTATACTTAAAAAATGTCTTTCGACGGAAAATAACTTATTATTAGAATTCATGATTACTTAAAAACTAACGAGAAAATTATTAAAAAAAAACTCATTTTCTATATCATTTTTTGGGGAGAGTACGATAACTTTGGCGCCAAGAATTGAAAACGGTTTTTTGTAGAACAGTTTAATACAAGCATTTTTTACTATGGGTGGGGGGGTCTATCTCCCTCCGTTTGGGCGGGAGGGGCAATTTTATAAAAACAGTGCTAAAAATTTAAAACAAATATTAAAAAATAATGGTTATACTTACAACTAAGTTTTATATCTTTTTTTAAAGCCAATACTTTTTTCTATTAAATGTTTTTTTAAATCAAGTGAAACCTATGCATATTCTTTGAAAAAACGGACTTTAAACTCAAAAACTGCGAAAAAAAAATAAAACTTTGAAGTGTGATTTTTCAAAACTGTAAAACAAAATACTACTTTTTTTTATAAAATTCGTTGCTCACATTAATTTTAAATCATAAACTGAAAACAAAATGATTTTATATTTTCTGGTTTTTGAGAAAACGGAAAATTACTAAAACTACTTTCTTATAAGAGTTTTCTTTTTTTTTTGGTATACGGTGAATGTTGTACGTAGGTTTGTTTTTGTAATGATGCTTGGGCATCTTTAAATGCAACATAAACTTTGCAAACACCCAACCTAGCACCCACCCCACCTCGCACCCACCCCAAATCCTATAGTGTGTCCAAGCAGGGGGGTTGCATACCTCACTGTTTAAACACTTTAGTAATTTTCCATTTTCTCAAAAACCAGAAAACATAAAAGCATTTTGTTTTCAGTTTATGATTTAAAATTAATATGAGCAACGAATTTTATAAAAAAAAATAGTATTTTATTTTACAATTTTGAAAAATCACACTTCAAAGTTTTTTTTTACCTTTTTTTTCGCAGTTTTTGAGTTTAAAGTCCGTTTTTTCAAAGACTATGCATAGGTTTCACTTGATTTGAAAAACATCTAATAGAAAAAAGTATTAGCTTTAAAAAAAGATATAAAACTTAGTTATAAATATTACCGTTATTTTTTAATATTTGTTTTAAATGTTTAGCACTGTTTTTATAAAATTGCCCCTCCCGCCCAAACGGAGGGAGATAGACCCCCCCACCCATAATAAAAAATGCTTGTATTGAACTGTTCTACAAAAAACTGTTATCAATTCTTGGCGCCAAAGTTATCGTACTCGTGCCCATTTTTTAATTTTTTGTAAAACTTAAGCTACCCTTTACGTAATAAAATTAATCAAAACTAAATTAAAACTAACTTAAACTACATTATATCTAATTAAAACTACTTAAAATAACTTAAAAACTAGAACAGCCGCCAGCAATTTTTTTTTTTTTTTTTGCATACGCATATGCACACTCGGGTACGCCCATACACATGTATATATGTTCATATACATACATACATATACATTCGCAACCGCAAGTACCCACATACAAATACATTTACTTATGTACTTTTTTTTGGTGCCACCGTCACTGTTCTACCTACTCTACTTATCTTTACCTTAGAACTATGTAAGTCGGCCAAAGCAACAATATGGTCAACTTTCCATATCCCGGTGGTTACCCAACCACCAGAATTTTTTGACTTGCTTAACTAAGTCCTTTCTGTCCCGAAGGGGCACAGCTCTACTGAACCGCAGACGCTCTGCTCCGTTCCCTGAGCCGACGTCCCGATCGTAAAGAAGTCGCCGATCCACAGTCCTACGGCTGACGTGGTAGATTAACGGAACCGCCAATCTATCCTGTATCAGCCCACGACTGTCTAAAAAGAGGAATGTCTCGGGCGGGATGAAACCGTTAAGACGTACACTTTCACTATACTCATCATTGGGGTAGTAAGCCCCAAAAATAAGTCCATTGGTCGAGGTCATCGCTCTTGCAATGTGACCCCGAATCAGCTTGATTAAAAAGTTATCTATCCTGTTTATATTGGCCCTGTTGTATAGAACCTCGTTGGCATAGTAATGTGTGTACTCCGACTCTGGTGTTCTGTGTAATCCAAGGCAGCGTCTAAGACACTGCCTCTCAAACACCCGAATCATTTCCATTTGAGATGGGGCAACGTTGAACCACACAGGGCATCCATAGGCAATCATTGGCCGGATAAGGGCCATGTAGCAAATCACCTTTACTCTGCTGTCAAGGCGGCTGCTATAAAACAAACGTCGTGTCAACCCAAAGGCTCCCCTAGCTCTGGCCAGAGCTGCATCTACATGTCGATTGAAATATAGATACTGATCTAGCCAGATGCCAAGGTACTTTACCACATCTTTACTCGCCAGTGGATGCCCACTTGGTCCAACGATCACTAGATTTCTCCAGTTCTTTCTTGTATCCCTAGAAGCCCTAGACAACGGGGTTCTAAACAGGATAGTTTCTGATTTCTGAAAGTTAATTTTTAACTTCCAATCATCACAATATCGCTGAATCTTGTCGAAGTCACGCTGCAAGAGAATTCTGATGACTTCAACTTTTGGACCCGTTCTGTACGCTACAAAGTCATCGGCATACGCAATTGAATGAGTTAGACTACCTATCAGATCGCTGGTGTAAATACTAAAAAGAATCGGTGAGTTCACAGCTCCTTGCTGTAGACCATTTTTAATATCAAAAGTTGTGGTAGAAGTTGCATTGCCACTTTTAACAACAAAATTTCTACCAGTGAGTGTCACATACGTACATACACATGTTACACATTAACTTTAGCTACACCTTAGTATTAGTATTAATATTATACACTGAACTCATTTGCATAATAAATATGTTTTAGTTCTTGCTTAACTCTTGACTTGTTCATGACATGGTGTCAGAATCGGTTTCAACCCATTAGTAAAATAAATTAAAAAAAAAAAAATGCCGGACGAACAGGAGTCGGTTAACCAACATTCAAGTGTTAACTTTGTTAAGCCACCAAAAGCCCTACAAATATCAGGGAATAATATGTCGGCGACTTGGAAATCTTGGTTGCAACAGTACAAATGGTTCACCATAGCAGCACAATTGGACCAAAAATCTTCAGTTATACAAGTTGCCACATTTATGTCCTGTATTGGTGAGGATGCTGCAAATATTTTTAATTCGCTCGCCTTAACTGATGCACAACGACTTGACCTAAAGAGCATCCAAAGGAGTTTTGATGAGTATTTTTCACCAAAGGTAAGCACGACCTTTGAAAGATATACATTTAATAGACTGCGTCAAAATGAGGGTGAGAGTTTTGACGACTTCTTAACCAAAATAAAAAATCAATCTAAAAAATGTTCGTTCGAAACCCTGGAAGACTCGCTGCTGACAGACAAAATAATAATCGGTATAAAATATGATAATGTTCGCGAAAAATTGCTTTCAGAAGATGATCTTAATTTAGAAAAAACGATCAAGATATGCAGAGCAAGCGAGATGGCATCGCAACAGTTAATAGAACTTCATAAAACGGACGATTCTAAAGTTGATGTCATAAGAAAATATACATCACATAGAACGAACGCATATAAGACAGCATATAAATGTAATCGTTGCGGAACGGAACACTCAAAATATAACTGTCCAGCTTTTAAAAGCCGTTGTAAGTTTTGCAAACGAAAAGGTCACTTTGAAGATTTTTGTTACAAACGAAAGAACAAACAAAGCACGAGAAAGAAAATTGATGTCATACAAAATCACACTTGCCGCTCCGAGAGTGAAAAGGACAGCGTTAGTAGCGAATGTCCAAGTGAATTATTTGTCCTATCGATAGAAAAATCGGAGACAAATAAAGATGAGAAAAATAACTGGTACGAAGAAATTACAGTCGGAGGTAAAAAATTAAAAGTAAAATTGGACT
The DNA here is from genome assembly GCA_951217065.1 of Baccha elongata. Lineage (NCBI taxonomy): Eukaryota > Metazoa > Arthropoda > Insecta > Diptera > Syrphidae > Baccha > Baccha elongata. The sequence goes on from CATNUY010000188.1 coordinate 592,879, forward strand.
CGGCAGCACAGTGCAACATTTTTCCATTGAATTTATTACATCACAGTAAAACAAATAAAATAAAACAAACAAACACAAAATTAGTTGCATTTGGTGGTACAAAAGTGGATGTGTGTGGAGAAGTGGTTCTTGAATGTGTTGTGCGAAAAGAGAAACAAAAAATAAAATTTATTTTAGTTAACAATTTTTTCAATTGTGAACCAATTCTTGGTAAAAACGACTGTGAAAGATTATCTCTTATAATGCGCGTTCATGAGCTCGATGTAAGTAACAATATCTACGAAGGATTGGGAAAAGCTAAAAACTTTATTTATGATATTGATCTAATCGAAAATCCGTCGTTCCAGCATTATGCTCCAAGAAGAATTGCTCATGCAATCCGTCATGAAGTAAAAGCAGCAATTGATGAGATGGTCCAACTAGGCGTACTGGTCAAAACAAACGAAGTCACCCCTGCCGTTTCTCCCATGGTCGTTGTGAAGAAGAAAGGTAAAATAAGGATCTGTATAGATCCCACAGATGTGAACAAAAATATCCATAGACGATATCATCCCCTTAAATCAATCGACGAAATCCTAGCAAATATTAAAAAATCAAAAATTTTCACTCTATTAGATTGCAAAAAAGGATTTTGGCAAATTGAAGTGACAGACAGAACAAGCAAATATCTTACAATAGCGACCCCTTGGGGAAGATACTCCTACAAGCGTTTACCATTCGGTCTAGCATCAGCCCCAGAGGTGTACCAAGCCATGATGTCACAACTCTTAGAAAATTGTGAAGATACAGAGGTATCCATGGATGACATCCTTATTCATGCGGAAAACAAACAAAAATTGAAAGAAAAAACAGAAAAGGTAATTAAAATTATTTCAGACGCAGGCCTTAAGCTCAACAAAGATAAATGCTTCTTTAATGTAAACAAAGTAAAATTTTTAGGCCATATTTTATCATCTGAAGGAGTTTCCGCAGATCCGGATAAAACCACAGCAATAAAACTACTTAAAAGACCAAATACACGCAAGGACCTACAAAGAATTCTCGGAATGGCCACTTATCTAGGAAAATTCATACCAAACTTGTCACAAATTACACAACCAATGCGCGCCCTACTGAAGAAAGACATAGCCTGGTACTGGTCCGACGATCAAGAAAACTCATTTAATAAGTTGAAAAAAGTTTTGTCTTCTACACCCATTTTACGTTTTTATGATCCCACCTTAGACGTAACACTTCAAGTTGACGCAAGCCAATCAAGCATCGGAGCTGTTCTTTTACAACAAGATCAACCAGTTGCCTATGCATCCAAATCATTAACAAGCGGGCAGCAAAATTGCGCCCAAATAGAAAAAGAAGCTCTTGCTATACGTTTCGGGTGCGAAAAATTCCACGAATTTATATATGGCAGAAAACTGACAATAGAGTCGGATCACAAGCCCCTCGAAACTATTTTTAAGAAACCAATACACTCCACTTCACCAAGGCTACAAAAAATTTTAATATACATTCTACCATATGCACCAAAAGTTGTATATAGAAAAGGCACCGAAATAAAGTTAGCAGATACTTTGAGCCGAAATTGCGAAAATAAAAAGAACACTTCCCCAGAAGATGAAATTGAAATTCATACAGTAGATAAAATGTTACCTGCAACAAAAACGGCGATAATAGCAGAAACGATGAAGGACCCAAATCTTCAGCTATTAAAAAATCACATACTAAACGGCTGGCCTTCAAAGATCACGGAACTTGAGAAACAAATAAGGAATTACTGGAATTTTCGAGAGGAACTAACCTACAGCGAAGGTATAATTTACAAGGCAACGAAAATACTCATACCAAAATCTTTACAAATGGAAATCGTATCTAAAGTCCATACTGGTCACCTTGGAATCCAGAGAAGCTTGCAAAGAGCTCGTACTTCGGTATTTTGGTTAGGTATGCACACCGACATACAAAATTTTATAGAACGTTGTGGTATATGTCAATCGTATCAATCAGCAAAGCCTAAAGAGTCCCTCATACTAAAAAAGATTCCTAGTCTTCCATGGGAGATAGTAGCCATTGACTTATTTCATTTCCACAATCATGATTTTTTGCTTATTACAGATAGTTATTCTGGATATTTTGATTTTGCACAGCTTAAACAATCAACATCAACTGAGGTCATACAAATCCTAAAACAATGGTTTTCCACACACGGCATACCAGTTATTCTTGAATCTGATAATGGCCCTCAGTTCTCATCAAGAGAATTTCGTGCGTTCACCGACCTTTGGGACATTAAACATCAAACGTCTAGTCCAAATTATCCAAGATCTAATGGACTGGCAGAGAGATATGTCCAAACAGCAAAAGCCATGTTAAAAAAATGCTACAGGGACAATTCGGATATTCAATTAGCACTCTTAAACTATAGAAACACACCTAGAAATGAGCAGCTACAGTCCCCAAATCAGCGATTGATGAGCAGAACCACCAGAACTACACTTCCAACAAGCAATGATATCCTTAAGCCAGCTGTTATCCCAGATGTCAAAGAAAACATACTCCAAACACGACAACGCTTCAAAGCGTTATATGACCGAGGAACAAAAACATCTCATTCGTTCAAAGAAGGTGATCTGGTACGTCTCAAAAAAGGACATCGTGATTGGATTAATGGAACCATTGAGGACTCTAAGGATCCATTGCGAAGATCAATGACAGTTCGAACGGACGAAGGCAGACTATTAAGACGCAACACTTTTCATATCCAACCCACGAAAGCGTTAATTAAAAATACGAAGATTATTGTCCCAAACAGTATTTCGGCCACAAATTCTGATAATCCTACTACTTCCCATAAACCACCAGACCTGACGCATTCTAGAATTAATTCGGAATCTTCTGCCACTGGTCTCACACCAGGATTGACACACAAACAACCACCAGCAGTACACAAACTACCAGCTTCGACAAATAACACTCCAGCCTCGTCAAATAATACACCAGCCTCGACAAATAACACACCAGCTCTGACATATATTCCACCAACTACTGAGATAAAATCATCAACAGCACACCAAGCAAATACAAAGCCAAAAGTATCAAGATTTGGACGAACTTTGAAGAAACCCGAACGCTTTCAGCCCGATTGATGATAAACCCATTCACAAACTTATCCTTCTTTATTTGAATTTTGAAACTTTATCATAAATTTATTTCTATTGTCAACAATTAACTGAATTATGTTCATATGCCAAAATATTAATTATATATTTTCTTTTTACTGTTAACAATTAAATGAATTAATATTAAAAAAAAAAAAAAAAAAAAAAAAAAAAAAAAAAAAAAAAAAAAAAACGGAAGATGTCACATACGTACATACACATGTTACACATTAACTTTAGCTACACCTTAGTATTAGTATTAATATTATACACTGAACTCATTTGCATAATAAATATGTTTTAGTTCTTGCTTAACTCTTGACTTGTTCATGACAGTGAGCATGTCATGAAGCATATATAACAGTGGTTTACTTATGCCACATCTAGATAGCTTCAGATAAAGACCCTCTAACCAAACGGTGTCGAAAGCTTTCTCTAAATCAACCAGAACGGCACCCGTGCATTGATTTTTCGTTTTGTTCCATTGAACATCAGAAACTAACTTATAGCCTATTCACACTGACATCGAAATCTAGATTTCGAGCAAAAAGTTCAAAATCTCTTCAAAATCAAGTAGATTTCCCATACATTTGCAGATTTCAAAATCTAGTAGATTACGATGAAATCTCCTCAAAATCTAGTTGCAAATGAAAATTGTTTAAAACAAACACACCTTTTAAATATTCAGCGAAATGCTGACTAGACTTGACAGCTGCTGTAAGAAAAAAAACAAAACAAAACTTTTGTGTTTGTCAATATTTACCGTTGCGTCTGGTAAGTTTTCATTTTATTTTTATAAATAAAATAGATAAATTTATAATTCTGATTGTTTTCTGGCAGAAAAAAATGGAACAAAAAAAAAGAAAGAAGATTTGGTGCCTGGATGATGAGGAATACCTGGTGGAGTTGTGGGGTGAAAAAATTAACGAACTCCGTGGAAGCCGAAAAAACGGCCATATTCTAAAAGAAATGGCAGCGGCATTTGAAGGGCGACCTGTGCAGTACACTCCTGAGGAAATCAGAGTAAGAATGCATAACTTGACGAATAAATACAAGTAAGTTTTTCGCCACAATTAAATTATTCATATACCTACCTACTTCAATTTTTTGTATTAATCTCTTACAGAAAAGAGAAAAAACTGGTTGGACCCTCAGGAGGTTCTCCATCTGATTGGGCTCTATATGCACGAGTTCATTCAATTCTCGGTGAATTTCGTCTCTATAATGCAGAGACAATAGTGGAAGACAGTCGTCCTTCAGGTAATAAAACAACTTTTTTTGTATATATAAATACATACTATGTATGTAATTTTTTAATAATTATTGTAATTTTATAATTCTTCATCCAAAAACTCATAATTTTCATACTGTATTTCAGTGTCGTCTCCTGCAGTTGCTGTTGAAGATATCACAGCCAATTCCTCCTCGGCATTTGACGAGTGTCTACTGACAGGAAATTCTCCTCCCTCTCCTGATGCTTCTCCAGTTGAAAAATCCACTAGAAATAAAAATAGAAAAAGGAAAAGAACTTATAGTGATGATTTAAATGCAATAGACGGGAAGATGTTAAGTTTAATTAAACAAATAAGTGAGTCAGACAAAGAAAACAACCAAATGTTAAAAGAATTCGTTGAGTCTGCCAAAGAATTTCACAGTGGTGTTCTCAGTTATTTAAATAAATAAAAATTACATATTGTTTGTTTTAAGTGAATGAGTTTTATTTAATAAAATATGAGTGAGGTTATATACTTACGTAAATGCCTGCTTATGGCATTTCGGATACTCGTTGCTGTTATGTTTTGGTCGCCTATTTGGGTTGTATGTTCAGGTTGTGCTCTTTCTGGATTGTTGTTTGAATGTTGTAACCATTGAAGGTTTATTTCATCATTGTTTTCGTTCATAAAGTTGTGAAGAACGCAACATGACTTTATTATCAACGATGTATTGTCAATATTATTATCGAGACCTTTGCCAATCCTCCGAAATCTTGCTTTTAAATGTCCAAAGCAGTTTTCCACAACCCTTCGACATTTTGACAAGGCATAATTAAAGTTTTTTTCTTCTTCTAACGCGGATGTACTGAATGGATATGGTTTCATCATGGTGTCTGATAACCTAAACGCTGAGTCTCCAATCAACACTACAGGAACGTCAACGCCGCATAATTTTGTTGACATTGCCTTTAGAATCGGACTGTTCTGGTGCTGTTGTTTGACATATGAGCTCTCATAAATTTGTGAGTCATTGCATCGACCTGGACTTCCTACGCTGATATAAAGGAACCTGTAACTATTTAAAAATTTACTTACTAATAAAAGATATTTGAGATCATGTTTTGTTCTTACCGATAGTCAACCACAGCTAGTAACACACTTGAATACCATCCCTTATAATTGTAATAATCAATGGCATCATGCGCACTAGGTTGGACCTCGATATGACAACCATCTGGAATAAAAAAAAGATTAAATATTTTGTCTGCATTTGTAACTTCTAGTTACCTACCTATGGCTCCAAAACATTGCGGAAAACCAAGTTTTTCGAATCCACTCACGTTTTCTTTTACTTTTTGCCTAGTGAGGGGATAGAAACATAAATATTTTGGCTGAAGAACATTCCATACTTCTAGACAAAAATGTTTCACTATTTCACAAACAGTGGATGTTCCAACTCCAAAGACGACAGAAATGTTTCTGTACTCAGCAGATGACCCAAGTGCATAAATTGCTATTGCAATCCTTTTTTTTAATGGTATGCACTTCCTAAAGTTTGTATCTTGCATTTCTAGGCTTTTGAGCTCAACGCATAATCGGTCGAAAGTGGCGCGAGACATTCTAAAATGCTGCTTAAAAAAGTCTTCATCGTTTTCCACAACTTCTCTTTCCCAGAAAGTGCTAGTGCGTATCTGCATAATAGTAATAATCATACAAAATGCTGTAGCCCTAAAAAAGAAACATTACCTTTGTCCACAGCAATCTCGGTCGGTTGCGTTTCTCTACGGCCTTCATTATGATCGCTCTTTCCTTTTGAAGTTGTAATAGTTCCAAAATTAAGAGATTTCTTTTTTTTTTTGTATCGGACTGCACTTATCAAATAATTAAGATTATTAATTAAATCCGTATTTTGAATTAAAATTAACTGGAATTTTTCTTCGTTCATTTTTTGGCTAGTTGAAAATTTTTCGCAACAATTCAATATTTGAAAATTTTTAAGAAATTGACAGAAACGTCAAACAAAATCTAGTTTATGTGCGGTGTGAACAGCTCAACTAGATTACGAAATCTCTTTGCTCGAAATCTAGATTTCGATGTCAGTGTGAATAGGCTATTAGACAAGGCATGAATAGTGTCATGCCCCGCCTTAAAGCCAAACTGATTATCTGGAATAATATTTTTGTCCTCAGCCCACTTGAACAGAGCTCTATTGAGAATCTTTTCGAATACTTTACTGATACTTGGAAGACTTATCGACCGAAGATTTGCCGGATTGGAGCTGTCCTTTCCCTTTTTGGGGAGAGGATGAACCACAGCTGTTTTATAACTCACTGGATAATATGCATTATTCAATGCGTTGTTAAACAGTGTGGTATAAATGTCTATGGCTTCCTCAGGGAGATGTCGTAACACAATGTTGGGTCTACCATCGACCCCCGCAGATTTCTTTTTTGTTTTAATGTTTGAAAAATTAACTGAAGTTCTACCTTCGAAATTAACAATGAACTGGGTCCATTTCGCTCAGAAATGGTGGCGTTTGCCAAATGTTTGTCATTGAACCCGGTGAAATTAGTATTCTCAGATCGCCATTGCGTTATGTTATTTCCAAGATAGAAATTGTGCAGCAAGGCTCTGTTCTCCAGGTCATGATTCGGACGAATGCTAGCATTCACCTTATACACTTGCTGGAAAGCAGCCCCTACAGCTTCTACCTTTTCCTGACGATCTTCTATCATTTAAAAATTATCATCGAAAACGGCACCTTCCGGATCAATTCCCGCAATCGTTAGTACGTCTTCGTTATCTGTTGTCCTCTGGAGTTTAAGACATGGAAGATCGTTTTGATCATTTCTTCTAAATATCTTATTTATTTGGGGAAACATACTAGGGTCGCTAGAATTAACAGCCCGAATTCTGTTATCCCAATATAAATTAATAGATAATCTATAGTTTTGTCTAATCAGAACGTTAATGTTTTTGATCGACGACTTCAATGTCCTAATCTCCAAATCACGTGTGTCCGTGAAACGTCTGTAAAGAAGTTTCAACCTAGTCAGCAGTCCACTTTTTTGTCGGTGTAGTGCGTCGATTGTCGCGTTCTTGTATAAACCAGTAGGGTCTTGTTCCTTATATTTTGGGATTGTTTTGTCTATTGTTCGTTTTATAGTCGTATCCTTTTGAGTCAGGAACCCGTCGATCTCGACGTTCGTCAGGTTTCTGTCATTTGGTGAAGAAATGTCATCGGAACGTATTTCTCTTGCCAAGGCGTTGGAGAAGCGTGGCCAGCGCGTCTAACTGAAATTGTAAGAGTGCACTGGCACATACTCATCCAATTCCACAAGTTCGCTCGGAAGCTGTATTACGGTGGCAAGTCTGCAGTGATCGCTGTCGTATTCAATCGTTCGTAAACAGTTTCTTGTCCGTTGATTTGTTGCGTCAGTTATAACAAGTCGTGGGTCAAGCAGTTAAAGATCCAGAAAGCCACCGCTCCTAGGAAACGAAGGTCTACCTGTCGCAAAAAGATCGATCCTACATTCAACACTGTGACGACCCATCCAATTAAATAAATGGTACCCTCTCGGATTTTGAATTTGATTTCCCCAATCTTCATGTTTGGCGTTCAAATCTCCTGCCATGAGATAATAATTTTCATCCAAGTGCAGTCTTAAGCATTCGAAAAGTTTTTCGATTTCTGCGATAAAATTAGCTGGCTGAGGTGCTTCGGAAGCGTACGCCGCGATTACGTACATTCGTTTCCCCTGAAGGAGCGGAATGCAAATGATGCAGGCTTCTAGCTGCCCAAATCTTCGCACTTCACTATTATATATAACCTTATGTTTAATGCCCTTTCGTATGAAGATTGCGACCCCACCCCCTTGAGAGGAGTTAGGCCGATCCCTTCGCACGATATTGTAATTATTATTAGTCAATTTGTGTTTCTGAGTAAGCTTAGTTTCGCTAGCCATAAACACATCAGGACTTTGGTCTTGCAGCAAATGAAAGAGATTTGCTCTTCGTTCGGTCCTAATCAGCGAATTTACATTCACAGCTAGGATCTTAAAGGGTCGCTCAGGCAGCGCGCCTTTGACCATTTCGCGTTGCCGGCAGAATAGAGTAGAGGTAATCCACCCTAGCCGCCTGCTCCCTGATCTGTTTTTGCACGTCGGTTAACTGACCATGAATGGTCAGCAACACCTGCATCAGATCTGCCTCTGGCACAGGAGCCGTAGGCACTTGGACCTGTTTGGCTACCTGTGGTTGAGGCTGTACCGTGTTTCCCTCTCCAGACGCGATTTGGGCGTAAGAAATTGCGGGATTGACGGAAGTTGTTTTCTGGCGTACTTCAGGGCGTCTCACCTCAACTGTTTTCTTTTGGGCTTTGTTTTGCTTTATCTCCTCAAACTTCGGACATCCCCGATAGTTTGCAGGGTGCCCGGAGCCTCGGCAGAGCGCATATTTTAACTGGGTCTTATCTGTGACCCTATCTTGCCCGAGTTTACACTCCACTGTTTTGTGGGTATCTCCACATTTAACACAGACTGGGTCCATACCACAGTTAACTGCACATGTCCGAACCCTTGGCAGTTCATGCATTGAAGCATTTCTTTCTGCTTATTCAGTGTTTCCCATCGTACAACTTGGTAATCCAGGACTGTTATATTCCTTAGACCACTCAATTTGCTTTGGGGCGAGAGTTGAACTAGGAAGAATGGTAAATTCCGTTTCTCCCGTCTGGCTTTGACTGTGGTGAACGGTCTGACCCCGATAAACTCGAGATCGTCGCTCGCCACTTGACGGAGCTCAGCTAAGAGCGCCTGCGGATCCGTAGAGGATTCGATACCCTTCAGGAGGACTGTTTGAAGCTTGTCTTCCTTCGCGGTGAAACTATAATATTCTGTTCTAGTTTGAGACAGAAGGTCTTTCACTTTTTTGTAGTGCTCTAAAGATGAGCACTGAATGGAATGCCTGTCTGCGTTTAGCCGCTTAATTATGAAATTGTTGCCTATGACCGACCAACATATTTCAATTGTGTCTTTTAAATGCAATTTATAAGTATTAATAGGTGGCACCTTACCTTTCTTTGCTTGTGGCTGTTGCTGTTGTTGTTGTAACTGCTGCTGTTGTCTCTGCTGCTGTTGCATCGGCTGCTGTTGGGTCTGCTGCTGTTGTGACTGCTGCGGTTGTTGCTGTTGCGGTTGTTGCTGTTGCTGTTGTTGCTGCTGCTGTTGCTGCTTCTGTGTCTGTTGTCGTTGCTGTTGTGGTTGTTGTTGTTGTTGTTTTTGTTTTGCTTGCTGTTGCTGAGGCTGATGCTGTGGTTGCTGAGCCGGTTGTTGTTGCTTATGAAGCTGTTTCTGTGGCTGCTTCTTTGACTGCTGCTTCTGTGGCTGCTGCTGGTCTGGGAGTGGTTGTTGTTCATGAGGAAGCTGCTTTTGTTGCGAAGCTTGCTCTTGGAGCGCTTGTTGGCGGGTGCGCTGCTCAAGAGCAACTATGCGCTCCTTCTCCCGTCTTGCCTCCTGCTTCTTCTTGAGCGCTTCAACAAGCTCTATGAGCGAAGAGATCTGCTCCGTCAAAGCCTCAATTTGCTGGTCCTCTTCTTCGTCAGACAGCTCAACTACCTCGCCACTGACGTAATGTCCTTCTCCTTCCACAGACATGTAGGAGATGTCATCAGCATTAGCGTCAGCGGCGTTTTCTTCGCCTGTTAGACTGGCGTCTTGATCTTTGAGATTGTCGGTGCCGATCGGATGCATGTCATCCGCCATCGTCGCCTTCTACGTTTTTGTCGTTGTTTTCGTTGTCGTCATTGTCGTTGGAGGAGCTATCCAGCTGCCTCTGTATTTTTGCCTGAGCCGAGGCCTTGGCTGAACGTCCGCGCCCTCCTATTTTCTGCGCTGCTTCTACATCTGAGGTACGCTTTTTAACTACCAGGTTTGGTTTGTACCTAATATAGCGCCTTCTCTTCAGAGGATCTTGTTCTTCGGCACATGCCGGTCCTGGATTTTGCAGTTGCCATGCTGCTGGTTCCGACCTCGGCACGTGCCGATGACGATGTTGTTGTAGTTGTCGTTGCTGTTGTTGTTGCCACTTTGGGCTTTACTGGTCCTGCTGCTGCTGCTGTTGTTGTTGGTTTTTGGGCTTTGGACTGCCCTGCTACCGTTGCTCTTAGTGCTTGGCCTGATGGCCCCGCTACTTGACTGTCGGATGACACATCACCTGATGTTCCTCCAACTGTCTTCCTTGTTGTTGGGGGACCATCTTTCGATGTCCCCGTTGGTTTGACCATCTGCTCTTCTTGTTGTTGCTGCTGTTGTTTTCTTCTCTTTGAAACCTCCTGCCAGAAATTATTTAAAAAAGGCATTGCCCGGGGTGAGAATCGAACCCACGACCTTCCACTCTGAAATCTGCTCCTCTTTTTTTTTCATTTTTAATTCATTTTTATTTTTTCATTTCCTTATATCTATCTTAATGCTAGACAAAAAATCTTAAACAACTAGCTTATCATATTAACTTAACTAACTTACTGGCCCCATGCGGGCGCTCTAAGTTAAACTATGACTATACATAAAAAATGTCTTTCGACGGAAAATAACTTATTATTAGAATTCATGATTACTTAAAAACTAACGAGAAAATTATTTTAAAAAAACTCATTTTCTATATCATTTTTTAATTTTTTGTAAAACTTAAGCTACCCTTTACCTAATAAAATTAATCAAAACTAAATTAAAACTAACTTAAACTACATTATATCTAATTAAAACTACTTAAAATAACTTAAAAACTAGAACAGCCGCCAGCAATTTTTTTTTTTTTTGCATACCCATATTCACACTCGCGTACGCCCATACACATGTATATATGTTCATATACATACATACATATACATTCGCAACCGCAAGTACCCACATACAAATACATTTACTTATGTACTTTTTTTTGGTGCCACCGTCACTGTTCTACCTACTCTACTTATCTTGACCTTAGAACTATGTAAGTCGGCCAAAGCAACAATATGGTCAACTTTCCATATCCCGGTGGTTACCCAACCACCAGAATTTTTTGACTTGCCTAACTAAGTCCTTTCTGTCCCGAAGGGGCACAGCTCTACTGAACCGCAGACGCTCTGCTCCGTTCCCTGAGCCGACGTCCCGATCGTAAAGAAGTCGCCGATCCACAGTCTTACGGCTGACGTGGTAGATTAACGGAACCGCCAATCTATCCTGTATCAGCCCACGACTGTCTAAAAAGAGGAATGTCTCGTGCGGGATGAAACCGTTAAGACGTACACTTTCACTATATTCATCATTGGGGTAGTAAGCCCCAAAAATAAGTCCATTGGTCGAGGTCATCGCTCTTGCAATGTGACCCCGAATCAGCTTTTTGAATCAGCGTTTTGTTCCATTGAACATCAGAAACTAACTTAGTTGCGGCATGAATAGTGTCATGCCCCGCCTTAAAGCCAAACTGATTATCTGGAATAATATTTTTGTCCTCAGCCCACTTGAACAGAGCTCTATTGAGAATCTTTTCGAATACTTTACTGATACTTGGAAGAAGACTTATCGACCGAAGATTTGCCGGATTGGAGCTGTCCTTTCCCTTTTTGGGGAGAGGATGGACCACAGCTGTTTTCCAACTCACTGGATAATATGCATTATTCAATGCGTTACTAAACAGTGTGGTATAAATGTCTATGGCTTCCTCAGGGAGATGTCGTAACACAATGTTGGGTATACCATCGACCCCCGCAGATTTCTTTTTCTTTTATGTTTGAAAAATCAACTGAAGTTCAACCTTCGAAATTAACAATGAACTGGGTCCATTTCGCTCGGCGATAGTGGCGTTTGCCAAATTTTCGTCATTGAACCCGGTGAAACCAGTATTCTCAGATCGCCATTGCGTTATGTTATTTCCAAGGTAGAAGTTGTGTAGTAAGGCTCTGTTCTCCAGGTCATGATTCGGACGAATGCTAGCATTCACCTTATACACTTGCTGGAAAGCAGCCCCTACAGCTTTTACCTTTTCCTGAGGATCTTCTATCATATAAAAATTGTCATCGAAAACGGCACCTTCCGGATCAATTCCCGCAATCGTTAGTACGTCTTCGTTATCTGTTGTCCTCTGGAGTTTAAGACATGGAAGATCGTTTTGATCATTTCTTCATAATATCTTATTTATTTGGGGAAACATACTAGGGTCGTTAGAATTAACAGCCCGAATTCTGTTATCCCAATATAAATTAATAGATAATCTATAGTTTTGTCTAATCAGAACGTTAATGTTTTTGATCGACGACTTCAATGTCCTAATCTCCAGATCACGTGTGTCCGTGAAACGTCTGTACAGAAGTTTCAATCTAGTCAGCAGTCCACTTTTTTGTCGGTGTAGTGCGTCGATTGTCGCGTTCTTGTATAAACCAGTAGGGTCTTGTTCCTTATATTTTGGGATTGTTTTGTCCATTGTTCGTTTTATAGTCGTATCCATTTGAGTCAGGAACCCGTCGATCTCGACGTTTGTCAGGTTTCTGTCATTTGGTGGAGAAATGTCATCGGAACGTATTTCTCTTGCCAAGGAGTTGGAAAAGCGTGGCCAACGCGTCTTGCTGAAATTGTAAGAGTGCGCAGGCACATACTCATCCAACTCCAAAAGTTCGGTCGGGAGCTGTATTACGGCGGCAAGTCCGCAGTGGTCACTGTCGTATTCAATCGTTCGTAAACAGTTTTTTGTATGTTGACCTACAGTGTCAGTTATTATCAGTCTTGAGTCAAGCAGGAGTAGATCCAGAAAACTACCACTTCTCGGAAAAGACGGTCTATCTGTAGCCAGTAGGTCGATCCTATACTCAACACTGTATCGTCCCATCCAATTAAAAAGATAGTTCCCTGTAGGATTTTGTACTTGATTTCCCCAATCTACATGTTTGGCGTTCAAGTCCCCTGCCATGAGATAATAATTCTCATCCAAGTTCAGTCTTAAGCATTCGAAAAGTTTTTCGAGTTCTGCGATAAAATTAGCCGGCTGAGGTGCGTCAGGTGCGTACACCGCGATTGCGTACATTCTTTTCCCCTGCTGAAGAGGAATACAAACGATGCAGGCTTCTAGCAATCCGAATGTTCGCACTTCACTATCATATATAACCTTATGTTTAATGCTCTTTCGTATGAAGATTGCGACCCCACCCCCTTGAGAGGAGTTTGGCCGATCCCTTCTTACGATATTGTAATTTTTATTAGTCAGTTTGTGTTTCTGGTTTAGCTTAGTTTCGCTAGCCATAAACACATCAGGACTTTGGTCTTGCAGCAAATGAAAGAGGTTTGCTCTACGTTCGGTCCTAATCAGCGAATTTACATTCACAGCTAGGATCTTAAAGGGTCGCTCAGGCAGCGCGCCTTTTACCATTTCGCGTTGCCGGCAGAATAGAGTAGAGGTAATCCACCCTAGCCGCCTGCTCCCTTATCTGTTTTTGCACATCGGTTAACTGACCATGAATGGTCAGCAACACCTGCATCAGATCTGCCTCTGGCACAGGAGCCGTAGGCACTTGGACCTGTTTGGCTACCTGTGGTTGAGGCTGTACCGTTTTTCCCTTTCCAGACGTCATTTGGGCTTAAGAAATTGCGGGATTGACGGAAGTTGATGTCTGGCGTACTTCAGGGCGTCTTACCTCTACTGTCTTCTTTTGGTCTTTGTTTTTTTTCATTTCCTGAAACTTCGGACATCCCCGATAGTTTGCAGGGTGCCCGGAGCCTCGGCAAAGTGCACACTTTAACTGTTTCCAGTCTTCGAGCCTCTCTTTTCCGAGCTTACATTCACCTATCTTGTGGGAATCTCCACATTTGACACAAACTGGATCCATACCACAGTTTGCTGCCACGTGGCCGTATCCTTGGCAGTTCATGCATTGAAGCATGTCTCTCTGCCTATTTAATTTTTCACATCTTACAATTTGGTAGTTTAGGACGGTTATACTCCTTAAACCACTCAACTTGCTTTGGGGCGAGAGCTGAACGAGGAAGAATGGTAAATTCCGTTTCTCCCGTCTGGCCTTAACTATGGAAAACGGTCTGACCCCGATAAAATCGAGATCATCGCTCGCCACTTGACGGAGCTCAGTTAAGAGTTCCTGCGGATCCGTAGAGGATTCGATACCCTTCAGGAGGACTGTTTGTAGCTTGTCTTCCTTCGGGGTGAAACTGTAGTATTCTGTCTTCGTTTGTGACAAAAGATCTTTTATTTTTTTATAATGCTCGACCGAAGAGCAATGGATAGCGTGTCGGTCTGCGTTCAATCTTCTAATAATAAAATTATTGCCTATGGCCGACTTACATAGTTCTATTGTATCTTTTAGTTCTATTTTATAAGTATTGATTGGTGGCACCTTACCTTTTTTTGCTTGTGGCTGTTGCTGATGTTGCTCCTGCTGTTGTGACTGCTGCTGTTGTGTCTCCTGCTGTTGTAACTGCTGCGGTTGTTGTTGCTGTTGTAGTTTCTGCTGCTGTTGCTGCTTCTGTGTCTTTTGTTGCTGAAGTGGTTGTTGTATTTGTTTTTGTATTTGCTTTTGTTGCTGTTGTTGCTGATGTTGTTGTTGTTTCTGTTGTTGTTGTTGTTGTTGTTGCTGTTGTTGTCGCTGCTGCTTTTGCTGTTGCTGTTGCTGTTGTTGTTGTTGCTTTTGTTTTTGTTGTTGTGCTTGCAGTTGCTGATGCTGTTGCTGGGGCTGCAGTTGCTGCGCCTGCTGCTTCTTTTTTGGCTGAATTTCAGGAAGTGGTTGTTGTTGTTTGAGAAGCTGCTGCATTTGTTCAGCTTTTTGTTGCTCTTGGAGCGTTTTTTGTCTTTTGCTTTCAAGAGCAACTAGGCGCTCTTTTTCCCTACGCGCTTCTTGTTTTTCTTTGAGTGCTCTTACCATTGCCATAAGTGCAGAGATTTGCTCTGTCAGCGATTCTATTTTTTTTCCTCAGTTTCTGAGTCTGGAGGTGAAAGATCTACCAACTCGGCACTCACGTAGCGCCCCTCACCTTCTACGGACATGTAAGCAATGTCTTCGGCATCTGCCTCAGCGACGTTTTGCTCATTTGTCTTCTTGTCGGTCTCGTTGACGGCCCCTTTTGTGACCTCATAGTCAGCTTCTCCTGCTATTTCGTCGTCCGCCTCTGCCTCGTCATCGCCCTCATCTTACTGTTCATTGTTGTTGACGTATTCGTCATCTTCGTAGGAGGAGCTTTCTAGGTGCCTCTGCATTTTAGCTTGAGCCGATGCCTTAGCCAACTTCGCTCTTGTGCTCCTGTCATTGCGGTTTACAAGATGGGGCTTGTATCTAATGATACGCCTCCTCTTTTTGTCTTCTTTTGTTGTTGCTGCGGCACGTGCCGGTGTTGATGTCTTGCCTTTTGGAAGGCTTGATGTTGTTGCAGTCGCTATGCTGCTGGTATTTTTTTTTTTTTTTTTTTTTTTTTTTTTTTTATTCAATTTTTATTTTCAATTTAACTTATAACTACTTAAATGCTAGACAAAAACCTTAAAAACTAGCTTACAGAATAACTTAACTAACTTACTGGCCCCATGCGGGCGCTCTAAATTATACTATAACTTTATTAAAAAAATGCCTTTCGGCGTAAAGACTAACTTATATTAAAATTCAATATTATTTAAAACTAAACGAGAAATTCTTTAAAACTCGTTTTCCTTTGACATTTTTATATAAAACTTAAAAATGCTGCTGGTATTAGCTTCGGCACGTGCCGATGACGCTGTCGTTGTTGGCTGGGTTTCTTTGGAAGGCACCGCTACCTTAACTGCTGCTGCTGCATCACCTGATGCTCCGGTATCTTGTCTTGTTGTTGGGGGATCATCTTCCGATGTCCCCGTTGGCTTTACCATCTGTTGTGTTTGCTCTTCTCTGTTTTTATGGACTTTCTCAGAGAATTTATTTAAAAAAAAAACCTGACCAGGGTGGGGCTCGAACCCACGACCCTCCACTTTGTCGTCGGCCACGCTACCCACTAGGCTAACTTGCCTTTTAATTTTCCTTTGCAAATGGCCACTAAATTGTGCAGTGGGTGCACTTAAACTATTAATGAATTGATTTCAATTGAACACACTTGTAAATAATTTTTCTATACTGAGAAAGTCGTCAACGCGTCTGTACACTTCCACAGCTAAAGATCTGCTCCTCTAACACCTTGGCTAACTTGCCACTTGGTAGATCTAGATCACTACTTTTAGCACTCGCGCCTCTATGTAAAATTTCCACTATGAAAGTCGCCAACGATGTGCACACTTCCACGGTTGCTGAACGACAATATAACAACAATAATAACTTAAAATAGTATGGTCGTACCAATCTTCCTACCTCTCCCCCTTTGATATGTGCTACAAATTGTAATCTATCAAATAAGGTTAGGAGAAAATGGAGGCGGAACAAAACAACATACTTAGAGGCGCTTAGAAAAATGTTGAAGCACCAAATGCGTTTGAAAAAACAAACAAACATAACATCTCGACCTGTGTCATCAGTGGTCATAAGCGGTGAAATGCGTAGTGCATACGACTCAGTCAGTCCATCTTCAACTGTGAAAGAGTGCGGACGTGTTGACGACTTTTTCACAGTGTATAAAATAATTTCGGTGTGTTCAAATTGAATTAAATTCACTTACACTTTAAGTGCACTCATTGCACAATTTTTACTGGCAATTTGCCAAGAACATTTAAAAGGCAAGTTAGCCTAGAGGGTAGCGTGGCCGATCTTCAGCTGTGAAAGTGAACAGACGCGTTGACGACTTTCTCAGTATAAAAAATAATTTACAAGTGTGTTCAGTTGAATTAAATTCATTAATAGTTTAAGTGCACTCACTGCACAATTTAGTGGCCATTTGCCAAGTAAAATTAAAAGGCAAGTTAGCCTAGTGGGTAGCGTGAACGACGACGAAGTGGAGGGTCGTGGGTTCGAGCCCCACCCTGGTCAGGGCTTTTTTTTAAATAAGTTCTGGGAAAAGGTGAACAAAAACAGAGAGGAACAACAAATACAGATGGTAAAGCCAACGGGGACATCGAAAGATGACCCTCCAACAACAAAAGAAGCTGCCGGAGCATCAGGTGATGCAACGGCAAATGCTAATATAGCGGGCCCTTCCAATGCTCAAACATCAACAGCTATAACTATAGCAACAACAACGAATAAGTTATCGGCACGTGCCGAAGCCAATAAAAGCAGCTTAGCAACTGCAACAACATCAAGCCTTCCAAAAGGCAAGTCATCAACACCGGCACGTGCCGCAGCAACAATAAAAGAAGACAAAAAGAGGAGGCGTATCATTAGATACAAGCCCCATCTTGTAAACCGCCCTGACAGGAGCACAAGAGCGAAGTTGGCTAAGGCATCGGCTCAAGCAAAAATGCACAGACAGGTTGAAAGCTCCTCCTACGAGGATGACAACGAACATGAAGATGAGGGCGATGACGAGGCAGAGGCTGAAGACGAAATCGCCAAAGAAACAAACAACGATGCGACCGTCAAGAAGACATGTGAGAATAACGTCACTGAAGTAGATGCCGAAGACATTGCATACATGTCCGTAGAAGGGGAGGGGCACTACGTGAGTGGCGAGTTGGTGGACCTTTCACCTCCAGAAGAGTCAGAAGATGAGCAGGGAAAAATCGAATCACTGACAGAGCAAATCTCATCCCTCATGGAAATGGTTAAAGCGCTCAAAGTTAAGCAAGAAGCGCGTAGGGAAAAAGAGCGCACAATTGCTCTTGAAAGCCAACGACAAAAAACGCTCCAAGAGCAACAAAAAGCAGCACAAATGCAGCAGCCTCACAAGTAACAACAACCTCTCCCGGATCAACAGCACAAAAAGAAGCAGCCGACACAGGAACTGCAGCCCCAGCATCGTCCTCAGCGGACACAGCAACTAAAGCCCCAGCAACAGCATCAGCAACCGCAAATACAGCAACAACAAAAAAATTCACAGAAGCAACAACAACAGCAACAACCAATACAACAACAAAAGTCACAGAAGCAACAACAACAGCAGAAACAACAACAGCAGTGACAACCGCAGCAGAAGCAGACACTACAACAACAGCAACAGCAACAACAACAGCAACAGCAACAGCAACAGCAACAGCAACAGCAACAGCAACAGCAACAGCAACAGCAACAGCAACAGCAACAGCAACAGCAACAGCAACAGCAACAGCAACAGCAACAGCAACAGCAACAGCAACAGCAACAGCAACAGCAACAGCAACAGCAACAGCAACAGCAACAGCAACAGCAACAGCAACAGCAACAGCAACAGCAACAGCAACAGCAACAGCAACAGCAACAGCAACAGCAACAGCAACAGCAACAGCAACAGCAACAGCAACAGCAACAGCAACAGCAACAGCAACAGCAACAGCAACAGCAACAGCAACAGCAACAGCAACAGCAACAGCAACAGCAACAGCAACAGCAACAGCAACAGCAACAGCAACAGCAACAGCAACAGCAACAGCAACAGCAACAGCAACAGCAACAGCAACAGCAACAGCAACAGCAACAGCAACAGCAACAGCAACAGCAACAGCAACAGCAACAGCAACAGCAACAGCAACAGCAACAGCAACAGCAACAGCAACAGCAACAGCAACAGCAACAGCAACAGCAACAGCAACAGCAACAGCAACAGCAACAGCAACAGCAACAGCAACAGCAACAGCAACAGCAACAGCAACAGCAACAGCAACAGCAACAGCAACAGCAACAGCAACAGCAACAGCAACAGCAACAGCAACAGCAACAGCAACAGCAACAGCAACAGCAACAGCAACAGCAACAGCAACAGCAACAGCAACAGCAACAGCAACAGCAACAGCAACAGCAACAGCAACAGCAACAGCAACAGCAACAGCAACAGCAACAGCAACAGCAACAGCAACAGCAACAGCAACAGCAACAGCAACAGCAACAGCAACAGCAACAGCAACAGCAACAGCAACAGCAACAGCAACAGCAACAGCAACAGCAACAGCAACAGCAACAGCAACAGCAACAGCAACAGCAACAGCAACAGCAACAGCAACAGCAACAGCAACAGCAACAGCAACAGCAACAGCAACAGCAACAGCAACAGCAACAGCAACAGCAACAGCAACAGCAACAGCAACAGCAACAGCAACAGCAACAGCAACAGCAACAGCAACAGCAACAGCAACAGCAACAGCAACAGCAACAGCAACAGCAACAGCAACAGCAACAGCAACAGCAACAGCAACAGCAACAGCAACAGCAACAGCAACAGCAACAGCAACAGCAACAGCAACAGCAACAGCAACAGCAACAGCAACAGCAACAGCAACAGCAACAGCAACAGCAACAGCAACAGCAACAGCAACAGCAACAGCAACAGCAACAGCAACAGCAACAGCAACAGCAACAGCAACAGCAACAGCAACAGCAACAGCAACAGCAACAGCAACAGCAACAGCAACAGCAACAGCAACAGCAACAGCAACAGCAACAGCAACAGCAACAGCAACAGCAACAGCAACAGCAACAGCAACAGCAACAGCAACAGCAACAGCAACAGCAACAGCAACAGCAACAGCAACAGCAACAGCAACAGCAACAGCAACAGCAACAGCAACAGCAACAGCAACAGCAACAGCAACAGCAACAGCAACAGCAACAGCAACAGCAACAGCAACAGCAACAGCAACAGCAACAGCAACAGCAACAGCAACAGCAACAGCAACAGCAACAGCAACAGCAACAGCAACAGCAACAGCAACAGCAACAGCAACAGCAACAGCAACAGCAACAGCAACAGCAACAGCAACAGCAACAGCAACAGCAACAGCAACAGCAACAGCAACAGCAACAGCAACAGCAACAGCAACAGCAACAGCAACAGCAACAGCAACAGCAACAGCAACAGCAACAGCAACAGCAACAGCAACAGCAACAGCAACAGCAACAGCAACAGCAACAGCAACAGCAACAGCAACAGCAACAGCAACAGCAACAGCAACAGCAACAGCAACAGCAACAGCAACAGCAACAGCAACAGCAACAGCAACAGCAACAGCAACAGCAACAGCAACAGCAACAGCAACAGCAACAGCAACAGCAACAGCAACAGCAACAGCAACAGCAACAGCAACAGCAACAGCAACAGCAACAGCAACAGCAACAGCAACAGCAACAGCAACAGCAACAGCAACAGCAACAGCAACAGCAACAGCAACAGCAACAGCAACAGCAACAGCAACAGCAACAGCAACAGCAACAGCAACAGCAACAGCAACAGCAACAGCAACAGCAACAGCAACAGCAACAGCAACAGCAACAGCAACAGCAACAGCAACAGCAACAGCAACAGCAACAGCAACAGCAACAGCAACAGCAACAGCAACAGCAACAGCAACAGCAACAGCAACAGCAACAGCAACAGCAACAGCAACAGCAACAGCAACAGCAACAGCAACAGCAACAGCAACAGCAACAGCAACAGCAACAGCAACAGCAACAGCAACAGCAACAGCAACAGCAACAGCAACAGCAACAGCAACAGCAACAGCAACAGCAACAGCAACAGCAACAGCAACAGCAACAGCAACAGCAACAGCAACAGCAACAGCAACAGCAACAGCAACAGCAACAGCAACAGCAACAGCAACAGCAACAGCAACAGCAACAGCAACAGCAACAGCAACAGCAACAGCAACAGCAACAGCAACAGCAACAGCAACAGCAACAGCAACAGCAACAGCAACAGCAACAGCAACAGCAACAGCAACAGCAACAGCAACAGCAACAGCAACAGCAACAGCAACAGCAACAGCAACAGCAACAGCAACAGCAACAGCAACAGCAACAGCAACAGCAACAGCAACAGCAACAGCAACAGCAACAGCAACAGCAACAGCAACAGCAACAGCAACAGCAACAGCAACAGCAACAGCAACAGCAACAGCAACAGCAACAGCAACAGCAACAGCAACAGCAACAGCAACAGCAACAGCAACAGCAACAGCAACAGCAACAGCAACAGCAACAGCAACAGCAACAGCAACAGCAACAGCAACAGCAACAGCAACAGCAACAGCAACAGCAACAGCAACAGCAACAGCAACAGCAACAGCAACAGCAACAGCAACAGCAACAGCAACAGCAACAGCAACAGCAACAGCAACAGCAACAGCAACAGCAACAGCAACAGCAACAGCAACAGCAACAGCAACAGCAACAGCAACAGCAACAGCAACAGCAACAGCAACAGCAACAGCAACAGCAACAGCAACAGCAACAGCAACAGCAACAGCAACAGCAACAGCAACAGCAACAGCAACAGCAACAGCAACAGCAACAGCAACAGCAACAGCAACAGCAACAGCAACAGCAACAGCAACAGCAACAGCAACAGCAACAGCAACAGCAACAGCAACAGCAACAGCAACAGCAACAGCAACAGCAACAGCAACAGCAACAGCAACAGCAACAGCAACAGCAACAGCAACAGCAACAGCAACAGCAACAGCAACAGCAACAGCAACAGCAACAGCCACAAGCAAAGAAAGGTAAGGTGCCAAAAATTAATACCTTCAAAATAGAATTAAAAGACACAATAGAGTTATGTAAGTCGGCCATAGGCAACAATTTTATTATTAAAAGGTTGAACGCAGACCGACACGCTATTCATTGCTCTTCGGTCGAGCATTATAAAAAAGTCAAAGATCTCTTGTCTCAAACGAAGACAGAATATTACAGTTTCACCCCGAAGGAAGACAAGCTACAAACAGTCCTCCTGAAGGGTATCGAATCCTCTACGGAACGCAGGAACTCTTAGCTGAGCTCCGTCAAGTGGCGAGCGATGATCTCGATTTTATCGGGGTCAGACCGTTTTCCACAGTTAAGTCTAGACGGGAGAAACGGAATTTACCATTCTTCCTAGTTCAGCTCTCGCCCCAAAGCAAGTTGAATGGTTTAAGGAGTATAACCGTCCTAAACTACCAAATTGTAAGATGGGAAAAATTAAATAGGCAGAGAGACATGCTTCAATGCATGAACTGCCAAGTGTGGAGATTCCCACAAGATAGGTGAATGTAAACTCGGAAAAGACAGGGTCGAAGACCTCTCACCTTTGCACTTTGCCGAGGCTCCGGGCACCCCGCAAACTATCGGGGATGTCCGAAATTTCACGAAATGAAAAGAAACAAAGAAGACAGTAGAGGTGAGACGCCCTGAAGTACGCCAGACATCAACTTCCGTCAATCCCGCAATTTCTTACGCCCAAATGGCGTCCGGAAAGGGAAAAACGGTACAGCCTCAACCACAGGTAGCCAAACATGTCCAAGTGCCTACGGCTCCTGTGCCAGAGGCAGATCTGATGCAGGTGTTGCTGACCATTCATGGTCAGTTAACCGACGTGCAAAAACAGATCAGGGAGCAGGCGGCTAGGGTAGAGGTAGGGTACTTTATTCTGCCGGCAACGCTTAATGGTTCAAGGCGCGCTGCCTGAGCGACCCTTTAAGATCCTAGCTGTGAATGTAAATTCGCTGATTAGGACCGAACGTAGAGCAAACCTCTTTCATTTGCTGCAAGACCAAAGTCCTGATGTGTTTATGGCTAGCGAAACTAAGCTAAATCAGAAACACAAACTGACTAATAAAAATTAAGATATCGTAAGAAGGGATCGGCCCAACTTCTCTGAAGGGGGTGGGGTCGCAATCTTCATACGAAAGAGCATTAAACATAAGGTTATATATAATAGTGAAGTGCGAAGATTCGGGTTGCTAGAAGCCTGCATCGTTTGCATTCCTCTCCACCAGGGGAAAAGAATGTACGCAATCGCGGTGTACGCACCTGACGCACCTCAGCCAGCTAATTTTATCGCAGAGCTCGAAAAACTTTTCGAATGCTTAAGACTGAACTTGGATGAGAATTATTATCTCATGGCAGGGGACTTAAACGCCAAACATGTAGATTGGGGAAACCAAATACAAAATCCTAGAGGGAACCATCTTTTTAATGGGATGGGTCGATACAGTGTTGAGTGTAGGATCGACTTTTTGGCTACAGATAGACCGTCATTTCCGAGAAGTGGTAGTTTTCTGGATCTTTTACTGCTTGACTCACGACTGATTATAACTGACGCAACAAATCAGCAGACAAGAAACTGTTTACGAACGATTGAATACGACAGTGATCACTGCGGACTTGCCACCGTAATACAGCTTCCGAGCGAACTTGTGGAGTTGGATGAGTATGTGCCAGTGCACTCTTACAATTTCAGTTAGACGCGCTGGCCACGCTTTTCCAACGCCTTGGCAAGAGAAATACGTTCCGATGACATTTCTCCACCAAATGACAGAAACCTGACGAACCTCGAGATCGACGGGTTCCTGACTCAAATGGATACGACTATAAAACGAACAATGGACAAAACAATCCAAAAATATAAGGAACAAGACCCTACTGGTTTATACAAGAACGCGACAATCGACGCACTACACCGACAAAAAAGTGGACTGCTGACTAGATTGAAACTTCTGTACAGACGTTTCACGGACACACGTGATCTGGAGATTAGGACATTGAAGTCGTCGATCAAAAACATTAACGTTCTGATTAGACAAAACTATAGATTATCTATTAATTTATATTGGGATAACAGAATTCGAGCTGTTAATTCTAGCGAACCTAGTATGTTTCCCCAAATAAATAAGATATTTAGAAGAAATGATCAAAACGATCTTCCATGTCTTAAACTCCAGAGGACAACAGATAACGAAGACGTACTAACGATTGCGGGAATTGATCCGGAAGGTGCCGTTTTCGATGATAATTATTATATGATAGAAGATCCTCAGGAAAAGGTAGAGGCTGTAGGGGCTGCTTTTCAGCAAGTGTATAAGGTGAATGCTATAATTCGTCCGAATCATGACCTGGAGAACAGAGCCTTACTGCACAGTTTCTATCTTTGAAATAACATAACGCAATGGCGATCTGAGAATACTGGTTTTCACTTGGCAAACGCCACCATCGCCGAACGAAATGGACCCAGTTCATTGTTAATTTCGACGGTAGAACTTCAGTTAATTTTTCAAACATTAAAGAAAAAGAAATCTGCGGGGGTCGATGGTATACCCAACATTGTGTTACGACATCCACCTGAGGAAGCCATAGACATTTATACCACACTGTTCAACAACGCATTGAATAATGCATATTATCCAGTGAGTTTGAAGACAGCTGTAGTCCATCCTCTCCCCAAAAAGGGAAAGGACAGCTCCAATCCGGCAAATCTTCGGTCGATAAGTCTTCTTCCAAGACATGACATGACACTATTCATGCCCCGTCTAAGTTAGTTTCTGATGTTCAATGGAACAAAGCGAAAAATCGATGCACAGGTGCTGTTCTTGTTGATTTATAGAAGACTTTCGACACCGTATGGTTAGAGGGTCTTTATCTGAAATTAACTAGATTTGGCATAAGTAAACCACTGTTATATATGCTTCATGACATGCTTACTGGTAGAAAGTTTGTTGTCAAAAGTGGCAATGTAACTTCCGCCACAACTTTTGATATTAAAAACGGTCTACAGCAAGGAGCTGTGAAGTCGCCGATTCTTTTTAGTATTTACACCAGCGATCTGATAGGTAGTCTCACTCATGCGATTGCGTATGCCAATGACCTTGTAGCGTACAGGACGGGTCCAAAAGTTGAAGTCATCAGAATTCTCTTGCAGCGTGACTTCGACAAGATTCAGCGATATTGTGATGACTGGAAGTTAAAAATTAACTTTAAAAAATCAGAAACTATCCTGTTTAGAACCCCTTTGTCTAAGGCTTCTAGGGATACAAGAAAGAACTGGAGAAATCTAGTGATCGTTGGACCAAGTGGACATCCACTGGCGAGAAAAGATGTGGTAAAGTACCTTGGTATCTGGCTAGATCAGTAAATATATTTCAATTGACATATAGATGCTGCTCTGGCCAGAGCTAGGGGAGCGTTTGCTCTGACAAGACGGTTGTTTTATAGCAGCCGCCTTGAAAACAGGGTAAAGGTGATTTGCTACATGGCCCTCATCCGGCCGATGATTGCCTATGGGTGCCCTGTGTGGTTTAACGTTACCCCAAATGGAAAAGATTCGGGTGTTTGAGAGGCAGTGTCTTAGGACCTGTCTTGGATTACACAGAACACCAGAGTCGGAGTACAAACATTATTATGCCAACGAGGTCTTATACAACGGGGCCAATATAAACAGGATAGATAACTTTTAAATTAAGCTAATTCGGGGTCACATTGCAAGAGCGATGACCTCAGCCAATGGACTTATTTTCGGGGCTTACTACCCTAATGATGAATATAGTGAGAGCGTTCGTCTTCACGGTTTCATCCCGCCCGAGACATTCCTCTATTTAGACAATCGGGGGCTGATACAGGATAGATTGGCGGTTCCGTTAATCGTCGGCCGTAGAACTGTGGATCGGCGACTCCTGTATGATCGAGACGTCGGCTCTGGGAACGGAGCAGAGCGTCTGCGATTCAGTAGAGCTGTGCCCCTTCGGGACAGAAAGGGCTTGGTTAAGCTAGTAAAACAATTCTGGTCGTTGGGGGACCACTTTGATATTGATGGTTGACCAAAGTTGTTGCCTAGGCCGACCTGTGTATTTTTTAGGTATCAATAGGTATATTTAAGTAGGACAGTGGTGGCACCAAAAAAATTATAAAAACAAAAAACTGCATTGCTCTTGTGGATATGTGCATTTGGCACTAATACATATGTATATATATTCATATATGCATATGTATAGGTGTGTGCATTTGCATAAGCTGCTGCGGGGAAAAAAAAAATGCTGCTGGTGGCTGTTCTAGTTTTAAGTTATTTTAAGTATTTTTAATTAGTTTTAAGTTATTTACGTATATTCATTACGTATATTTTAGTTTTATTTAGGTTAATTTAGTTTTATTTAGGTAAAGGGTAGTTTTAAGTTTTATATAAAAATGTCAAAGGAAAACGAGTTTTAAAGAATTTCTCGTTTAGTTTTAAATAATATTGAATTTTAATATAAGTTAGTCTTTACG
Source organism: Baccha elongata (assembly GCA_951217065.1). NCBI lineage: Eukaryota > Metazoa > Arthropoda > Insecta > Diptera > Syrphidae > Baccha > Baccha elongata. The sequence goes on from CATNUY010000188.1 coordinate 619,314, forward strand.
CCGAAAGGCATTTTTTTAATATAGTTATAGTATAATTTAGAGCGCCCGCATGGGGCCAGTAAGTTAGTTAAGTTTTTCTGTAAGCTAGTTTTTAAGGTTTTTGTCTAGCATTTAAGTAGTTATAAGTTAAATTGAAAATAAAAATTGAATTAAAAAAAAAAAAAAAAGTGCATACGACTTCGAAGACTGAGTAAATCTGAAGGCGTGGGTTCGAATCTCACGAGGTGCATGTGAAAAAGTTTTTCATAATAAAATTGGATTAAAGCTCAATACCACTAAAAGGAGACTGATGAAAGGAATTGGCAATCCTTGAAATAGCTATATCTCCAGCCAAAGATAGAAAGAAACGAATAATAACATTCGAAAACGAGTAAATAAAATTTGTTTAAAATTGGTGGTAGCGCCTTTAAGTTGTTGTTGTTGTTCAAACACATTCAATGAAAATTAACAGAATGGTCAGTAATAAAAACTGACATTCTAGTACAAATAGTACAATATAACAACAATAATAACTTAAAATAGTATGGTCGTATCAATCTTCCTACCTCTCCCCCTTTGATATGTGCTACAAATTGTAGTCTATCAAATAAGGTTAGGAGAAAATGGAGGCGGAACAAAACAACATACTTAGAGGCGCTTAGAAAAATGTTGAAGCTCCAAATGCGTTTGAAAAAAACAAACAAACATAACATCTCGACCTGTGTCATCAGTGGTCATAAGCAGTGGAATGCGTAGTGCATACGACTTCGAAAACTGAGTAAATCTAAAGGCGAGGGTTTGAATCTCACGAGGTGCATGTGAAAAAGTTTTTCATAATAAAATTGGATTAAAGCTCAATACCACTAAAAGGAGACTGATGAAAGGAATTGGCAATCCTTGAAATAGCTATATCTCCAGCCAAAGATAGAAAGAAACGAATAATAATATTCGTAAACGAGTAAATAAAATTCGTTTAAAATTGGTGGTAGCGCCTTTAAGTTGTTGTTGTTGTTCAAACACATTCAATGAAAATTAACAGAATGGTCAGTAATAAAAACTGACATTCATCAGTACAAATAGTACAATATAACAACAATAAAAACATTTTATGTATAACTTTAACCAGACCACGGGTAAACACTTCCAGCTTAATGATTACAATCGTAATCTTGTTGGATATAGTTCACTTTAGCTTTTTGTCAAAAAAGTTATGTAAGTTGAACTGAAACAAGCGGAAATTTACGTATTGACAAGGTGCTCACTCGTCATCAACTGATGAGTGCAAAGTGAGCATCCGCACGAAACGCCATTTTTTCATGGACTAAAGGCCAAAAATAAAAGCTAATTTGAATCAGTACTTCAACAATGAGAGATTTGAACGCCTCAAAGAGTATATTTTACCCAAAACTTAAGTATGTAAAAACATCGCACTGAAAGATTCTAAAGGCAGAAACTGCTATTAATGAAGCTTGGAAGGAATGTTTCAACAGCAAAAACATCTCGAACAGTAGTAAATACAATGTTTTCGAAGTAGTATCTAGCCGTGTAGGCGGGCTAAGTCTACTGCGGGTATCATGTTTTTCCCTAAATCGAACTGATCTCACGGAAATTCGGTCCTACCCTAAGCCATCCAGCACCCTGCCTGTTTGGGTTTTTAGCGAAGACAAACTTATCGGAGCTAACAGCCTGCCATAACGCCTGGTAGGGGGAATGGGCCACTTCCCTTGGGTGAGGTATCCGAGGATCTCCTTGCCTTTCTATATGAAAGTTGGTAACTAAGGGATTTACTCCCAATCAAAACAATTTCAAACTTTATAACATAAATCACCGTAAAAATCTCTCACCTTTTCCATGGGCCGAAAAAACGGATCAAGAGAGCTACATGATTTCCGCAGGATCCACGTCTTTAGCCGTGTAAGCGGGTTGTGTCTACGGCGGACATCATGTTTTTCACCCCAAATTACATGCTTATGTTTGAAACAGGTTTATCCCCGCTATTTATAAACACGCTGAAAGCCTTGTTGGCAGCTGAAGTGAACCGAAAAATACCATACAAAAATGACACAGTAAAATCATAAACGAAATTTTCCGTCCTTCTTTCCGGTTTGTCGTACGCAGCCCCACACTGAAACGGTAGATAACTGGTTCAAGTATCCACTACTCTCGACTCTCTTTTCGCAAGGTGTCAAAGTACTAATAGCCATGTTCCTTTTAAGCCTAGTATGCAGCTGAAGTGAAACGAAATGAAACGAAATTTTCCGTCGTCTCCAAAAACATAGACGAAATGTAAACGAAACGGTACCGGACTAATTTTTATGCAGAGTTCCACAATTTGTAAAAAAAAATAATTTTCAAAACACACAAAAAAAAAACAAATAAAAAGAACATACATTTTATAATAATAATAACCACAAAAAACACGAACAAAATACAAACGTCAAAATTTCGCGAGCAATTAATATCCCGGTCAATAAAATTGTGTGCGATAAGAGTGCAGAGAGTAGTGGAGACTTGAACCGGTTATCAACCGTTTCACCGCGGAGCTGCGGACAACAAAATAAAAAGAAGGACGGAAAATTTCGTTTATGATTTCACTGTGTCATTTTTGTATAGGATTTTTCGTTTCACTTCAGCTGCATACTAGGCTTAAGGTGGCATCGTAAGCGAACAATGGTACTTCAACAATATATAAAATGTTTTGTTATAATACAAATTCTATATACCTACATTGAAAAAATTAATAAATATAGAATAATAAATAAAAATAATTTCAACTAAGTAGAAGACTTAGCATTAAATTTAGTGGACTTGTTGAATTATTGATTCAAATTAGCTTTTGTTGGCCTTTAGTCAATGAAAAAATGGCGTTTCGTGGGGATAGCCACTTTGCACTCATCAGTTGACGACGAAGTTGTATTATAACAAAACATTTTATTTATAACTTTAACCAGACCACGGGTAAACACTTCCAGCTTAATGATTACAATCGTAATCTTGTTGGATATAGTTCACTTTAGCTTTTTGTCAAAAAAGTTATGTAAGTTGAACTGAAACAAGCGGAAATATGCGTATTGACAAGGTGCTCACTCGTCGTCAACTGATGAGTGCAAAGTGAGCATCCACACGAAACGCCATTTTTTCATGGCCTAAAGGCCAAAAAAAAGCTCATTTGAATCAGTACTTCAACAATGAGATAATTGAACGCCTCAAAGAGTATATTTTACCCAAAACTTAAGTATGGAAAAACATCGCACTGAAAGCTTCTAAAGGCAAAAACTGCTATTAATGTAGCTTGGGAGGAATGTTTTAACAGCAAAAACATCTCGAACAGTAGTAAATACAATGTTTTCGAAGTAGTATCTAGCCGTGTAGGCGGGCTAATTCTACTGCGGGTATCATGTTTTTCCCTAAATCGAACTGATCTCACGGTCCTACCCTAAGCCATCCAGCACCCTGCCTGTTTAGGTTTTTAGCGAAGACAAACTTATCGGAGCTAACAGCCTGCCATAACGCCTGGTAGGGGGAATGGGCCACTTCCCTTGGGTGAGGTATCCGAGGATCTCCTTGCCTTTCTATATGAAAGTTGGTAACTAAGGGATTTACTCTCAATCAAAACAATTTCAAACTTTATAACATAAATCATCGTACCAATCTCTCACCTTTTCCATGGGCCGAAAAAACGGATCAAGAGAGCTACATGATTTCCGCAGGATCCACGTTATTAGCCGTGTAAGCGGGTTGTGTCTACGGCGGACATCATGTTTTTCACCCCAAATTACATGCTTATGTTTGAAACAGGTTTATCCCCGCTATTTATAAACACAGAAATTGCCAGTTGTTTATATATTGATAGTACTGAATATGCCCAACAATCATTTACCCAAAAAAGCGGCTTTACAAGCAATAGTTAGCAAGATAGGATGGGTCAACGAATGGATAGAATGAGCAAAGGAGACCGGTGTTGCTTTAAATTTCAACGATAGAATTCGGAGTTCATGGCATTGTACCAGATAATGATGCGTTTGGATGAAGAGCAGCCACCAGGCTCGCTTCATTGGATGATCTATAGCAGGTTGAATTATAATCATAACGAAAGAAATTACTTCCGAGACGACTGTACCGTAAACCTGTAACTTATTACATTTACTTACGGTTGAATTGGAACGATAAGGAATAATGGCCGCATTATCTTTGATTGGTATAAAAAGCCAACATTATCAGGCCGCTTTCTCAACTTTAATTCAAAATAACACAAAAGCATTATCATCAACACGGTTGAATTGGAACGATAAGGAATAATGGCCGTATTATTTTTGATTGGTATAAAAAGCCAACATCATCAGGCCGATTTATCAACTTTAATTTAAAACAACACAAAAGAATTATCATCAACACGGCACAAAATTTTGTATATTGGGTTCTAGATTCAAGCAACTAAATTTTTCGAAAAAGAATATCAATATAATTCGAAACACCCTGTGCTCTAATTCGTTTGATTGAAAAAATGATATCAAATCATGGAAGAGAGATTACAGCAAAAGAAAATGTTGAACAAATACTTGTTTATCGTAGCTGTTTGTATACTCCGTACCATTGACGTATTAAAATGAACCGCCAATATAGCCAACTTCACGCGTGTTCCAACATAACTAAGGGCGCCATCAACTACTAGCAAGGAATCTGCTTGTTTTGTTTGTTTTAATTAATTATTTTATTTTGATTTATATATTGGTATAAATTGTTATCAAACTACTTTTATTTTACGAAACAAATCCACTCCACATGTTATTGACTTACTTACATATGATTATTTCATCGTTTGGCATGAGTACGATAACTTTGGCGCCAAGAATTGATAACTGTTTTTTGTAGAACAGTTCAATACAAGCAATACAATATACAATACAAGCGGAGGGAGATAGATCCCCCCACCCGTAGTAAACTACGGGTGGGGGGGTCTATCTCCCTCCGTTTGGGCGGGAGGGGCAATTTTATAAAAACAGTGCTAAAAATTTAAAACAAATATTAAAAAATAACGGTAATACTAACAACTAAGTTTTACATCTTTTTTTAAAGCCAATACTTTTTCTATTAGATGTTTTTTGAATCAAGTGAAACCTATGCATAGTCTTTGAAAAAAACGGACTTTTAACTCAAAAATTGCGAAAAAAAAGGTAAAAAAAAACTTTGAAGTGTGATTTTTCAAAACTGTAAAATAAAATACTGCTTTTTTTATAAAATTCGTTGCTCATATTAATTAAAATTATTAAATTAAAAATAAATAATATTAATGATTTAAAAATCATAAACTGAAAAACAAAATGATTTTATGTTTTCTGGTTTTTGAGAAAATGGAAAATTAGTAAATGTGAATTCGGGATCTCAAACTGGGCACGAGTACGATAACTTTGGCGCCAAGAATTGATTACTGTTTTTTGTAGAACAGATCAATACAAGCATTTTTTTACTACGAGTGGGGGGGGTCTATCTCCCTCCGTTTGGGCGGGAGGGGCAATTTTATAAAAACAGTGCTAAAAATTTAAAACAAATATTAAAAAATAACGGTAATACTTACAACTAAGTTTTATATTTTTTTTAAAGCCAATACTTTTTTCTTTTAGAAGTTTTTTAAATCAAGTGAAACCTATGCATTGTCTTTGAAAAAACGGACTTTAAACTCAAAGACTTTAAGGCCGCCTATGATAGCATAGCCAGGGTAGAACTTTACAAAGCCATGAGAGAATTCGGCATCCCAAATAAATTGACACGACTATGTAGGTTGACCATGACCAACGTAACAAGCCAAGTAAAAATAGCCGGATTGCTATCCAGACCAATCAACATCTTTAATGGACTCCGACAAGGGGATGGTTTGGCCTGCCTCCTCTTCAACCTGGCGTTGGAGAAAGCAATCCGTGACTCTGGCACGGCAACAAGAGGGACCATCGTCAACAGGTCCAGCCAGATACTGGCTTACGCAGACGACATCGACATCATCGGAAGAACCGAGCAAGCTGTACACGATTCCTTCATCCAGATCGAGCAGGCGGCACAAAATCTGGGGCTGCACATTAGTGAAGGTAAAACAAAGTACATGGTGGCGTCGAATGCGAGAGGAACAGTTGGTCAAACAATCAAGGTAGCGGAGCACGAATTTGAAGTGGTGCAATCCTTTAAATACCTTGGGTCAATAGTAGCAGCCGATAACAATATAGAAGAAGAAATACGCTTGCGGCTTCTCAAATCCAACAGAGCCTACTACAGTCTGTCAAAGCTCTTCAAATCCAGAAATCTCACCATAACTTCAAAACTACTGCTGTACAGGACCATGGTTCTGCCAGTACTCACATATGGATCCGAGACTTGGGTGCTTAGCAAAAGGCACTCTGACCTCTTAGCCGCGTTCGAGAGAAAAGTCTTAAGGAGAATTGTTGGCCCCATATGTGAGGAAGGACGATTCCGGAGACGGTACAATCATGAATTGTACGCAATCTACCTTGAAGCAGATATAGTGACAAAAATTAGGCTCGGTAGACTTCGGTGGGCAGGGCACCTAGCTCGCATGAGCGAAGAGGAACCTGCTCGGAAAGTTCTTTGTGGTACATTCTATGGCAGACGACAGCGTGGTAGACCATGCTTGCGCTGGAGAGATGGCGTAGACCAGGACGCCCGGAGCCTTGGGGTGCGCAACTGGATGGCGTCGGCTCGAGACCGGGATAGGTGGAGAGACTTGTTGAAGGAGGCCAGGACCGGACCCCGGTTGTCGAGCCGATGATGATGATGATGAAACTCAAAAATTGCGAAAAAAAAAAGGTAAAAAAAAACTTTGAAGTGTGATTTTTCAAAACTGTAAAATAAAATGCTACTTTTTTTTATAGAATTCGTTGCTCATATTAATTTCAAATCATAAACTGAAACAAAATGATTTTATGTTTTCTGGTTTTTGAGAAAGAGCAGCCACCAGGCTCGCTTCATTGGATGATCTATAGCAGGTTGAATTATAATCATAACGAAAGAAATTACTTCCGAGACGACTGTACCGATAAGCAAATTAAGCAAATACATGAATATTTTTAGCTAAATCACCTGTAACTTATTACATTTACTTACGGTTGAATTGGAACGATAAGGAATAATGGCCGCATTATCTTTGATTGGTATAAAAAGCCAACATCATCAGGCCGCTTCCTCAACTTTAATTCAAAACAACACAAAAGCATTATCATCAACACGGTTGAATTGGAACGATAAGGAATAATGTCCGTATTATTTTTGATTGGTATACAAAGCCAACATCATCAGGCCGATTTATCAACTTTAATTTAAAACAACACAAAAGAATTATCATCAACACGGCACAAAATTTTGTATATTGGGTTCTAGATTCAAGCAACTAAATTTTTCGAAAAAGAATATCAATATAATTCGAAACACCCTGTGCTCTAATTCGTTTGATTGAAAAAATGATATCAAATCATGGAAGAGAGATTACAGCAAAAGAAAATGTTGAACAAATACTTGTTTATCGTAGCTGTTTGTATACTCCGTACCATTGACGTATTAAAATGAACCGCCAATATAGCCAACTTCACGCGTGTTCCAACATAACTAAGGGCGCCATCAACTACTAGCAAGGAATCTGCGTAGCAGTGTTTTGTTTGTTTTAATTATTATTTTATTTTGATTTATATATTGGTATAAATTGTTATCAAACTACTTTTATTTTACGAAACAAATCCACTCCACATGTTATTGACTTACTTACATATGATTATTTCATCGTTTGGCACGAGTACGATAACTTTGGCGCCAAGAATTGATAACTGTTTTTTGTAGAACAGTTCAATACAAGCAATACAATATACAATACAAGCGGAGGGAGATAGATCCCCCCACCCGTAGTAAACTACGGGTGGGGGGGTCTATCTCCCTCCGTTTGGGCGGGAGGGGCAATTTTATAAAAACAGTGCTAAAAATTTAAAACAAATATTAAAAAATAACGGTAATACTAACAACTAAGTTTTATATCTTATTTTAAAGCCAATACTTTTTCTATTAGATGCTTTTTGAATCAAGTGAAACCTATGCATAGTCTTTGAAAAAAACGGACTTTTAACTCAAAAATTGCGAAAAAAAAAGGTAAAAAAAACTTTGAAGTGTGATTTTTCAAAACTGTAAAATAAAATACTGCTTTTTTTATAAAATTCGTTGCTCATATTAATTTTTAATCATAAACTGAAAACAAAATGATTTTATGTTTTCTGGTTTTGGAGAAAATGGAAAATTAGTAAATGTGAATTCGGGATCTCAAACTGGGCACGAGTACGATAACTTTGGCGCCAAGAATTGATTACTGTTTTTTGTAGAACAGATCAATACAAGCATTTTTTTACTACGCGTGGGGGGGTTCTTTCTCCCTCCGTTTGGGCGGGAGGGGCAATTTTATAAAAACTGTGCTAAAAATTTAAAACAAATATTAAAAAATAACGGTAATACTTACAACTAAGTTTTATATTTTTTTTAAAGCCTATACTTTTTTCTTTTAGAAGTTTTTTAAATCAAGTGAAACCTATGCATTGTCTTTGAAAAAACGGACTTTAAACTCAAAAATTGCGAAAAAAAAAGGTAAAAAAAAACTTTGAAGTGTGATTTTTCAAAACTGTAAAATAAAATGCTACTTTTTTTATAGAATTCGTTGCTCATATTAATTTTAAATCATAAACTGAAAACAAAATGATTTTATGTTTTCTGGTTTTTGAGAAAATGGAAAATGCTCATATTAATTTTAAATCATAAACTGAAAACAAAATGATTTTATGTTTTCTGGTTTTTGAGAAAATGGAAAATTACTAAAACAATTTTTTTGTTGGATACTTGTTTTATAAACAGTGGGGTATGTAAGGGGGGCATGCTGCCCCCCTGCAACCCCCCTGCTTGGACACACTATAGTATTTGGGGTGGGCGCGAGGTGGGGTGGGTGCGAGGTTGGGTGTATGCAAAGTTTCTGTTGCATCTAAAGATGCAAGAACAAAGAACCTACGTACAACATTCACCGTATACAAAAAAAAAAAAAAAACTCTTATAAGAAAGTAGTTTTAGTAATTTTCCATTTTCTCAAAAACCAGAGAACATAAAATCATTTTGTTTTTAGTTTATGATTTAAAATTAATATGAGCAACGAATTTTATAAAAAAAAGTAGTATTTTATTTTACAGTTTTGAAAAATCACACTTCAAAGTTTTTTTTACCTTTTTTTCTGCAATTTTTGAGTTTAAAATCCGTTTTTTCAAAGACTATGCATAGGTTTCACTTGATTTAAAAAAAACATCTAATAGAAAAAGGTATTGGCTTTAAAAACAGATATAAAACTTAGTTTTAGGTATTACCGTTATTTTTAAATATTTGTTTTAAATTCTTAGCACTGTTTTTATAAAATTGCCCCTCCCGCCCAAATGGAGGGAGATAGACCCCCCACCCATAGTAAAAAATGCTTGTATTGATGTGTTCTAAAAAAACCGTTATCAATTCTTCCCAAGTAGCATTTTGTACCTATTAAGTTACAAATTTATTGTATGTCGTTTACAATTCATATACAGTTGCTGAAAAAATGTTTTGTATGTTTACATTAACTAATTGGATGATTGGTAAACAAATTGTAACACACAAAATGTTGTTGAAACAACACATCTTCAAACGTAAACGTACTGTAAACCAAATTTCGTAAATGTAAAACCAATATCACAAAACATTTACATTTGTAGCACTTTTGTAAAGCTATTATCAAAACTTAACTGTTACAAAACGTTTACAGTAAATAGTCACAGTACATCTTCAAACGAAAACGTACTGTAAATCAAATATCGTTAATGTAAAATCAATATCACGATACGTTTACATTTGTAGCAGTTTTGTAAAGCCATTACCAAAACTTTACTCTTACAAAACATTTACAGTGAATAATCACAACACATCTTCAAACGTAAACGTACTGTAAACCAAATTTCTTGAATGTAAAACCAATATCACAAAACATTTACATTTGTAGCACTTTTGTAAAGCTGTTATCGAAACTTAACTGTTACAAAACGTTTACAGTAAATAGTCACAGTACATCTTCAAACGAAAACGTACTGTAAATCAAATATTGTAAATGTAAAATCAATAACACGAAACGTTTACATTTGTAGCAGTTTTGTAGAGCCATTATCATAACTTTACTCTTACAAAACGTTTACAGTGAATAGTCACATCACATCTTCAAACGTAAACGTACTGTAAATCAAATATCGTTAATGTAAAATTAATATCACGAAACGTTTACATTTGTGCAGTTTTGTAAAGCCATTATCAAAACTTTACTCTTACAAATCGTTTACAGTGAATAGTCACATCACATCTTCAAACGTAAGCATACTGTAAAACATTTCATTTACAAATAATGTAACACGTATAGCATTGGTCGGCCATTATAATGTTTCCATTTTTTATCAAATTAGAAAACCCAAAACATTGAAAATCTGTTTTTGTTGATATTTAGTAAAAACAAAGCATGTTTAGGTTTTGATTGAAATAAGACTTTGAATTTTATCTTACAAAATATTGAAAAATATGGTTTTTGTGGGAAAAAAAATTGTCTCAAATATTTTTATTAGAAATCATTTCTAAAATAAGAAAGTTTTTACAGGCCCCTTATTTTTATCGACCTGTTTTACAAAACTGGTAGAAAATATTTCTCGCGTTCGATATTTTGCCTTTACTTGCACAAAAAATATAATTATTGATTATTTTTATACCTCCCATATTATAATAATAATGTCAAGAACAAGATGGAAATTGTTTAAGTTTTGGTTTGTATACATACAGTAATATGATCTCAAATGGCATTACGTATTTACCTATACAGTTTAATATTTTCCTGTAAACGATTTGTACCTATGTTTGTTTTTATGTTATTTATTTCGAAGTGTTTTTGAACGTTTACATTTGTAAATGTACAAATCAGGTACATCAAATAGAATTTGTTCATATACTGTCAACACGACATTTCATTCCCCAAAACCGTTTACATTTTGGGTACAGTGAGTAAACATTTCATATACGCCTGAAACATTACATCTACGATGTTAACGTTCAGTAAATGTTCTGTAGCTCTGAAATGCTCCTTGGGTTGGCGCCAAAGTTATCGGTCTCTCCCCCATCGTTTTCATTTAAATTTTATGGCGAAATTAGTACACATATTTAACGAAATTAGTACACTTATTTTACTAGATGATGGCGGTTTTAGACCACTTTAAGCTAGAACATCTTTTTTTCTCGGTTTGTATGAAAATGTCAACCGACTGGCGGTCCATATCTAGTACGTCAATGCTCTGTACCTCTCTAATCGGATACAGTATGCACCCATGAGATAAATAGAAAAGCAAAATAGCTTTTAAATCCGCAAAAGCTCACGTGTTTACCAAATCAGTTTATGTGGGCACATCAAAGCAAAAATCATCGATCAGACGACAACAGCGGGGGTGACGGTGTGCAGAAAACAGCTCTCACACTTCACTGCTTGGAGGAGAGTCATAAACCAGACTTGGAAAGAGTTAAGATCTTGCAGACGGAGAAGCATTATGATAAGAAAATTCTGTTGGAGATGCTGCACATTATCATTTTTCTGTTATAAATATTTACGTGATAATTTTACTTGTGTATATTATTTAAATATTTTAGCAAAACATGTTGATGTTCTTTTATATATTCATTTTTGGAGTGACTTTTGGTTTAAAATAATAAACATACTTGCTAGTTGTATTGTAAGCATATTTTATTGACATATTACAGTTTATTTTTGTGTGTATTAGTTCTTAAAATATTTACTTTTAAAAAATTTTCATCAATTAATGGCCTGATGAAGGACATAACCATGTCCGAAACGTCACATTAAAAAACCTGCTTCAACTTTTCAAATTCGTTACAGTTTAGAGTCTAAACAGTAACAAATTAAGAGCTCTTCGAAATTCTCTAACAAAAAATTCTCTAAGTTAGAGTTAATCTGACAGCTCTAAGTTAGAATACATTTTACTCTCCATGAGTCATGACTCCATGATTCTGGACAAACAGTCATATGTTGGATTATAAAGAAGCTTTTTTTTCGTACTATATTCAGTCTAAGTTAGAGTGAATCAACTATTCACTAATGAATATTGTCTCTAACAAAGTGTTTGTTTTGAATATTTCACTCACTAATCATTGTTATGTGAGAAGCGTATTTAGAAAGATGTAAATAGTTATATATTTGTGTAGAGATTACAAGCTGTGGTTATTTTGCAAAAAAAAAAGCTGTTTGGGCATTCAAGCATATTTCATGAGTACCAAATTAAGCTGTCAATTTGAATGATTACAATGTTCTTACAAATAGAGACATTCAAACTGACAATATAAAACATAAAATTGTGAGTTCTTGTAGTTTTAAAAAAGCACCTAAGAAAATAATGTTCTCAAAAAAATTAATGGTTTGATGCACAATGCTCAAACGCGAAGTGGAAAATGTTAAGTTGCTTAGGTACCAGAAGTACAAAATTGAGTCATTGAGGCTAAGGTATGCGTATTGCGTATATTGAAAGTGCCAGAAATTTTAAAAAGTTTTATAAGGAAAAATAATTGTGCTAAATAATCTTTGAAATATAAGAAACTCTAAGGATTCGTTTGGTGGGACTAAGCTAATTCACTCAAAAAAAAATTGTTGTGTACACAAAATTATCCGTAGACTGTTTCAAAAGATACTTTATTAACATTCTGGTATCGGAAAATGATGCAGATTTGCGAATGCAGACGAAACAGCTTCCTGGCGTCATAAATGCTGCTCTGAATTCAAAGTTTTCATTAAAAGATCTGTGTATTGTGTTATCCGAGTTAAAAGATAAAAAAGCTATAGGTTCAGACAGAATATCTTTCAGTTTAGAGTATTATAAAAACGCGAGCCTTAGTTTCATAAATGATATTTTGCTGGTTTTTAACAATATTTATGAAAAGGAACCAATTCCAACTACGTTTTGTCAATCGGTTATTGTTCCCATATTCAAAAAATGCGATCTAAACGAAGTTACAAACTATTTTTTTTTATCTTTATCTGATACTGTTTATAAACTATTTACTAGTTTGCTTCTTAATCGTGTCAATGATTAGTTGGAAGAATGTGTGTTAAATGAATATCAAGCTGGTTTTTGTTAACGTTACTGGACCGTTAATAATATTTTTAATCTCAATAGCATTGTTCACTTAAAATTTAAACAAAATAAGAGATGATCTTTTTTATAAACTGAGATACTGAAATCAATTGGAATGTCAAATAAAATTATAAGGGTAGTAAAATTGCTTTATAGTGATACTAAGTCAGCAGTATGAGATTGTACCTCATGTCCTAACTTTTTTAATGTCTGTCAATGTGTAAAGCAAGGATGTAAGCTGGCGGCAAATTGCCGCATCAGTGACCATGCAACACGTCACTGAAATTCCCTTGAATGACATTACTGCTTACGATATCGATAATGGTATCGACTATCGGATCTAATTTGTGGCATTTCTTTGTCAGTGAACGCACGACATCATTTGATAGATGTCAAGCAGACGTATGGTAAATATATAGAAAGAAAAAGTTGTTTGCTTTTTTCATTTTTTTTTTTTTTAATTATTAATGAAAAGTTCATCCTATTTTGTGTGGCCAAATACCTACCATATAATAAAAATAAAAAAGAATGCTGAGCACCACGATAAACAAATGTGGAAATTACATTCGGGAAAACATCAAGGAAAAAAATGCAGAAGAATGCAAATGTATCTTATTAAAATATCCAATGGCTAATATCTACCAAATAAAAAGCAAAACAAATTGAAAGAAACGAACATTTATTTCTAAAATTGCAAAAAAAAGTATCAACACATACAACAGCTGTGAGAAATAGACCAATGACAAGTCACGAAATGACATATAATAGAGATGTGCTCGAAAAAATCTAGTACAAAAAATACATCATTCGATACGAGATGCTTCGAAAGACATCATACCAATGTGTTTACTCGATAGCTCGATAACGTATGAAAGTTGCTCACATACTCACTGATGCCGTAATTCGGCCCCTGAACCCAACACTATTCGCAATCTATTTAAACGATTTGCAATGTGAATTTACTGGGGGATTTCGAATATGTGGTACTAAAGTAAAAGTTTTACTGTATGCTGATAATCTAGTACTATTGGCCGAAACCCCTGAAGAACTACAAAGTATGATTAATAAACTAGCAGAGTATTGTGAAAACTAAATGTTAGTTGTTAATCTATAAAATCAAAATGCATGGTTTTTCGAAATGGTGCAAGTCATTTACTGGTACAAAAATGGTACCTTAATGATTCCTAAATACATGTAGTGAATGAATACTAATATCTCGGGGTACTTATAACATACAATATGAGATAAAAAGAACATCTTGAACAAAAACTAACAAGCTCGAAAAATGCGATCAATTCCACATGGTCTTCTCTTATCAGCAATAAAGTTTTTAGCTATCCAAGAAACCGACTTTCAAAAAGCAGTGGAAACAATACAAAAGTCAACATTCTGGTTTGATGATAGGATTAAAGTGTTTTATTCTCAAAACATTGAATGGAGTGTGCAATATAAAGACGTAGTTGAAAAATTAATTAGTATGTTCTCGAGAAAAAAAATTGAACACGAATGTCACAAGATTATGATGAATAATGTCGCTTTGAATATTCGAATAACGTGTCTTATTTCAATAACCAATAGCGAGCTAGAGTTATATTATTGGTTTATGAGGCTTCTTAATATTAATGCTCGTGCTTCTAAAAATTATACAAATGAAATTTGCTCCATATGTAACTTGGATCAAGCTGAAAATACTTTCCACTTTGTGGCAATTTGCCCAATTTATAAAAGCACTAGCTGGTACCCGGCGCGTTTCTGCCGCTGAAAAAATAACTGCGGAGGAATAGTTATCTTATTTCATTTGGTACGTAGTGGGCCAATTAAGCCAAATTTAATTAGTTCTTTCTTCTTAATTGTTGAGTATTGAGCATTAAGAATTGACCAACAGCGTTATCATATACCAAAACTCTGCATTTTTTACACAGCCATATTTACAAAGTATATGTCGCTTGAAAAATTGCGCAGTGAAAAACATCTTTCAAAACTATGTATGCTATAATAGTCCAGTCAATATATGTTTGTACCTATAGAGTGCGTGAGCAGGCACCTAATCCATTCCTTCAGAATATTGTTCAGGCTGCTTAAGTAGTCAACGTATTAAAAGTCCTGAGGGGTGTCAAGTTACCCTTTTTGGGGTTAAGCATTTGCGGTAAGTGCGCATAAGACAAAAATCATCTTATTTCAAAAATTGAAAATTTTCATGTGTATATTTATTACATTTTTCAAATAAAAAGATTTTTGTGTTATGAACTCAACAACGCGATATCAAAGCTTAATTTTCATAAAGGGAATTCAATGCTCTACCACTCCCTACAATGGGTTTTTTTGTTTACATTTGATGTTTGAAAACGAGGGGCAAGCGACAGTGTTAGCATTGCAGTGGCTTATATCCACTGACCAATTCACATTTACAAGGCACAAAGCGTAAGGTGTTAAGCTCAGTAGCGAAATTATATGATCCAAATGGTTATATTGCGCCAGTAGTCGTTTTGGTTAAAATACTTGTACAAGATAATATGGAGAGTGTGTCGAAAATGGAACACAGAGTTGCCAGAGGATTTACAAATTATATGGAGTAGTCTGATTGGGGAAATTTAGCATTTAGAAAGATTTCGCATAGACCGTTGGTTACGCATGGGACGTGATATCAAGTTGCAAATACATGGATTTTCAGACGCATCCACAACAGCTTATGGAGCAGTAGTATATATTCAAACTGAAACAGCAGATGGAAAGGTAGAATGCCAGTTAGTAACAGCTAAGACTACAGTGTCGCCACTGAAGACAGTGACAATTCCAGGGTTAGAATTAGCAGCAGCTGAGTTGTTAGGTCGGGTGGTAACAGAATTGCAGGTAGCTATGGAATGGGAAAAGGTTGAATATACACTTTGGTCAGATTCTATCGTAGTCTTACACTGGATTCAGAAACTACCGCACGATTTAAAAACATTTGTAGCAAATAGAGTAGCCGGAGTAAAAACTAATACAGATACAAGAAGTTGGAGATATGTAAATACGAAAGCGAATCCAGCAGATTTATTGAATAGAGGCGTAATGCCAGCAGAATTAGTGTAAAGCGATTTATGATTACACGGGCCTGGTTTTTTACGGTTACTAAAAATTGAGTGGCCAGCAAGTCCGAGTGAAATGCCAGCACCAGAAGCAGTTAGAACTGATGTGCACGTATTTACAGCCAATGTTATATGGAAAGGATTGGGGATATTTCTTCCAGAAAAACAAACGATAGTGCCAGTAGTGGAATTCGCTAGCAATCTCAACAAAGCATTGAACATCATCGGTTATGCTTGGAGATATGTGATGCGACTTAAAGAAATAGTGAAATTACGCAAAGCGAGACAGCCAATACATAGAGCGCGAAGAGCAGGTATATGCAATGAAGAACGAGCGATAGCTATGAAATATTTATTTAAGGAAGCACAGCAAGAAGTATATGCAAGAGATATTTCAGCGTTGAAAACAAGCGGACAACTAACAGAGCATACTAAAATTGAATCACTCAAGCCAGTCTTCGATGGAGATGACATATTAAGAGTGGGCGGGATAGCCATTTTTACATACTGGCGTAGATTATGCAGGGCCATTCATTGTAAAGACACTCGATAGAAGGGGAAAGCAAATAAGTAGAAGAAAAACATGGGTAGCGGTGTTTGTATGTCTGAAGACGACAGTGATACATATTGATACTGTAGGTGATCTAACATCAGCGTCATTTTTAGCATGTTTTGAGCATTTAGTAAGTAGAAGATGTAGATGTGCTAATATAAACAGTGATAATGGTACTTCCTTCGTAGGGGCAGCCAAGGAAATAAAGCGAGCGTGGGGAGAGTGGGAAAGGGAGCAAGTTATTCACCAATTGAGTAATAAGGGGACCGAGTGGGTATTTATGTTGCCTGCCGCACCACATCAGGGGGGTATATATGACGCAGAGGTAAAATCTATGAAATATCATTTGAAAAGAGTAGTGGGTAGTGTTACCCCCTTATTTTTCAACAGCAAATGACATGGTCAGCCATCAGACGAATAGGTTGAATAACATGTAGCATACGAAAACATGCACGTGCCGTACCTATTCGGGACTGGTGGAAGTGTGATCATAGCCTCTTAGCGGCGGCCGCTAGTAACAAGCCTTTTAAAAAAGGTTTGGCTAATATGATCAGGCTGGTTCCTCAGGTTGGCAACAGGTCTGGTCCCACGACGACAACCCACGCAAGGAAAACGGCAAAACTCAGCAGCTAGCCGATGCACTGTGAAAATATAGAGCTGAAATAACAGCACTTCAAGAAATCAGATGGACAGGGAATGGTGTTTTACAGAAGAAAGAATATGACGTATACTACAGCTGTCATACAAACCACCATGTGCTCGAGGTAGGCTTCCTAGTCAGCGAAAAAATGAAGTCTACCATCATCGACTTTAACGCTTTAAGCGAAAGGCTATGCACCCTTCGCGTGCGAGGCAAATTTACGAACATCAGCCTCATTAACGTTCACGGACCTATGGAGGAGTCCTCAGCCGAAGAAAAAGAGACTTACTACGAACAAGTCGAGAGGGCCCTCAACGCCTGTCCAAGGTATGACGTAAAAATCATCCTTTGGGATTTGAATGCAAAAATAGGTCAGGAGCCGGTATTCAGGCATTACGCAGGCACCCATAGTTTGCATGAGAACACTAATGACAATGGACTTCGAGTCTTAGAATTGGCAGCATCGAAAAACATGGTCGTTGCGAGTACCAGGTACCCGCGAAAAGATATCTACAAAGCCACCTGGGTATCACCTGATGAAGTAACTCGTAACCAAATAGACCACGTGTTGATAGACCGTCGCCACTACTCGAACTTGATGACAGTACGAACGTATCGAGGCGCCAATATCGACTCGGATCACTATCTTGTTGATATGGTCTTCCGCGGGCGGATTGCCTTGCGAAGACGTATTGCATCCGCCGATCAAGTTCGAATCAACACGGCTGTTCTGCGCAATAAAAATGCCAGTAACACCTTTGGTAATGCGTTAAGACTCGCCCTAGAATCACTTGATTTAGGGAGAGTAAGTCCTGGAGCCAATATGCTGGGCGTAGATGAGAAGAGGACACGCCTTAAGAATATTGTCATTAGTACTGCCAACTCCATCTTAGGCAGCAGTCGTAGAAATCGAAACGGCTGGTTTGATGATGAATGCAAGCTAGTGATTGAGCGTAAGAATGTTGCGTACCGAGCAATGCAACAGTCTCATAGAACGCGGGCACGCGAAGAAGAATATAAATACGGCTTCACAGACAGAAAAAATCAGCCTGGGAGAAGAACTTAATCTGTGAAATAGAAAAAAGCCGAGAGCGAGGTCCGCACCAGGCGCGGAAGTTCTACCAATCCGTCCGAAACATGACGCAGTACACACCACGCTGCACATACTGCAAGGACGGAGAGGAAAATCTGATCACCGATCCACAAAGCATACTGGAGCGATGGGAAGTGTACTTTAATGAATTGTTAAATGGTCAACTCACTTCAGAAATGGAGGCTCCACTGTTTCAAGACGAATACCCTATGTTTCCGTCACCAAGCATAGAAGAGGTTCAGAAAACTAAAGGCCGGCCAAAGAAGAACAAAGCCCCGGGAGCTGATGGTATACCAGTCGAATTATTTCAACACGGTGGGCCAGCTCTACGTGTGGGAGCATGAAGAAATGCCAGAAGACTGGCGAAAAGGTATAATATGCCCCATACATAAAAAAGGAGATGTCACAACGTGCAGCAACTATAGAGGTATCACGTTGTTGAGTACCGCCTGTAAGGTACTTGCCTCTATCCTACAAGACCGGATAACCCATACACTAAAACCATTATCGGACAGTATCAGTGTGGTTTCATTCCAGGCAAATCAACAACTGATCAGATCTTTACCCTTAGGCAGGCGATGGAAAAATGTCTAGAATTTAACATCCCAACATACCACCTGTTTATAGACTTAAAGGCCGCCTATGATAGCATAGCCAGGGTAGAACTGTACAAAGCCATGAGAGAATTCGGCATCCCAAATAATTGACACTATGTAGGTTGACCATGACCAACGTAACAAGCCAAGTAAAAATAGCCGGATTGCTATCCAGACCAATCAACATCTTTAATGGCTCCGACAAGGGGATGGTTTGGCCTGCCTCCTCTTCAACCTGCCGTTGGAGAAAGCAATCCGTGACTCTGGCACGGCAACAAGAGGGACCATTGTCAACAGGTCCAGCCAGATACTGGCTTACCCAGACGACATCGACATCATCGGAAGAACCGAGCAAGCTGTACACGATTCCTTCATCCAGATCGAGCAGGCGACACAAAATCTGGGGCTGCACATTAGTGAAGGTAAAACAAAGTACATGGTGGCGTCGAATGCGAGAGGAACAGTTAGTCAAACAATCAAGGTAGCGGAGCACGAATTTGAAGTGGTGTAATCCTTTAAATACCTTGGGTCAATAGTAGCAGCCGATAACAATATAGAAGAAAAAATACGCGGGCGGCTTCTCAAATCTAACAGAGCCTACTACAGTCTGTCAAAGCTCTTCAAATCCAAAAATATCACCATAACTTCAAAACTGCTGCTGTACAGGACCATGGTCCTTCTATCTTGAAGCAGATATTGTGACAAAAACCAGGCCCGGTAGACTAGCTCGCATGAGCGAAGAGGAACCTGCTCGGAAAGTTCTTTGTGGTACATTCTATGTCAGACGACAGCGTGGTAGACCAAGCTTGCGCTGGAGAGATGGCGCAGACCAGGACGCCCGGAGCCTTGGGGTTCGAAACTGGATGGCGTCGGCTCGAGACCGGGATAGGTCGAGAGACTTGTTGAAGGAGGCCAGGACCGGACCCCGGTTGTCGAGCCGATGATGATGAAATGACACGACAGCTAGGGGAAGGAAATTATGTCAAGAGCGACAGACTATAATGACACATTTCTGGCAGCGATAGAGTGAGGAATATTTAGCAAGTTTACAAGAAAGAAAGAAATGGCGAAGAGAGAGAGAAAGCTTACGTGTTGGACAGCTAGTGATATTAAAGCATAAATGAAAGAATAAAAGATTACGACACTTTGGCATTTTCACTTTGTTGTTGTTTCACTTGTGACGTAATTTTCACTTGTGAAGTAAGAACCTTGCACTCTTTTTCCCTTTGGTTGGGGTAAATTCATAACAAGAGTCCACCATTTAATTGTTTTTTTGTTTGTGCTTACGTCACAAGTGAAAAAAACACAACAACAAAAAGATGAAAAAAAAACCAAGTGTCTTAATCTTGTATTCTTTCATTCATAATAATAGACCACGAGAATCTTCCACCAGCATTATGGTCACTGGGGAGGGTTAGCCAGCTTTTACCAAAGGAAGATGGGATAATACGATCAGTGATATTACAGACAGAAACGGGACAGTTTACAAGGCCAACACAGAAGCTATGCATACTGCCAGTAGAAGCAATGTAGTGCAGCGTGGGGAGGGTACAGCTCACGAATAGTGATTAGAATTAATACAGGATGAAACTGAAATTTAACGTGGATACACTATCAATTAAGACTTAATTCCACGGTGGCGCTCCACTGCGAGTTTAATCAAACGTAAACCAGCGTCCTGAAATATAATTACCGAAGTAGATTATAAAGCAGTAACAAATTGAGAACATGTAGGTATGTGCACACTCCTTGTTAAGAAGCGAGACCGATCTACATCTCTTGCACCGAGGTGCCAAATGTTTCCGCTATGGATAACCACAACCAGCACGAAGCTCCCCGAAAGGGCCAGCCCAACTGTTAGGGTAGAGAATGATCATGATTAAATTCCACAAGGGACATTCCTCTCGAACAAACTCTAGGGCCCCTAACACCCGTGCTAAGTTTATTGTACGTCAAACCTAAAACGTCGTGTAGTTGGGGAAATACTCCCAACTGTAACACTTTGACATTCTGACTTTACCTACAAAGTCACAGGGATTGCCTACCCTGAAGATGTGCCAAGTATGTCTTGAACTGGAACCAACTCAAGTTCCACATCTCAACTTCTGTCAATTCTACTTGACTTACTCAAGTTTTTTGACGGTAGTAACGCTCGTTACCCAGTTTATGTTCTGGGATAGAGTAGTTATCTACCGCCTTTTCGGGTGGCCTCCTTGAGTTACAAAGACCACCCTGCTTATTTGCTACTTTCACAATATGGCACTAGCCCAGTGCAAAACCAACAAAACACTCATGTTATGAAAGTTCCCTTTCAAACGTTTAAATGAGTAATCGTCAAGGACACTTTCGTGATTCCCCTGCCCTAACTACTTTTGCCTGATGTAGGGCCGTTACCCAGTTAATCCTGGGAGAGGTTACCTATTGAACACGGACATTACTCTGAAGATGTTTATAAATAAACATTCAGGTATGCTCTGGTTCTTCACCAAACTTGAGGGTGAACGTCCTAGGGTGTGCCGTTCACCCGGACTGCTGTTAGTTCACTGATCAAGACATCTTAGATGCCGTAGAATAATGAACAGTTTAAGCCCTACCACCACGACAAGGTCGCAGTCCATCGGTAGATTAGAATTAATACAGTAGTGATACAGCAATATATTATGGGCAGGGGATATACAGGCTAATTCTAATTTTCTTTCTCCATAGATAAGCAAAGATAAAGACGCCAACCAGCCAACCAGATGGATCCGATATAACACCAGCCTCGTCAAACATGCCAAACCACCTCAGAAAGAAGGAAGACCTAGTAGAAGGTAGACCTAATAATAACCCAGTGAGAGAAGTTGCGTTTTCGTGGGGAGTGTATCGTATTGCAGCCATACGAGGTTAAATCATATTAGTGACGTCAGTTAGCAAAAGCAAATTTATAACAAAGAGACCTACGACAAACGAAAGAGGGTTTATATTCCCGTCAGCGAACACAGAGATTTATACAGCGATTTAATCCAGCGTTTTATTCAGCATTATATATTCAGCCAGCAGGCAAGTGCCAGTGAGAATAATTTTTTTAAATCAGTGTTAGATAGAAAGCGAAACAATAAAGTTGGGTTTTTCACCGTAAAGGTTTTCCTAAATAAAATATTCGGTATTTCATTTATATTGGACATTTTTCTTATAAGATTTTACAGGGAATTAAACGGGTCGATACAGAATGGTTACAGATCTTGTTCAACGCGCGCAAAAGTAGAAATATTTCAACTTCTGCGTCGCGCTGGCTTACGATAAGTTTATTTGTGTACCTGATAGTGGATGCCAAATCGTTACGTTAACGCTCAACGCGGCATTGTAAACACAATACATAATTTCCTTTAGCTTAACTTTTGCGTTGACATAAAATTATGTTTAGTTTTAATGCAAAAGAACTCTTGTAAATGTGTTGGATTTTAATTTCATAATTACGTTTCGATCATTTGGTGTTAAACTGACATTTAGATGCCAATATGGGCTTACGCAAGCTTTAATCTACATATGAGGTCATTTTAACTTACTCGGCCTCTATCCAACATAATTTTTTTTTTGTAAAGAAGGATATTAAAGGCGGTGTAACTTTACTCAATCTTTAAAACGAGTTTATTAATAAGGCTGACCATGTATGACGCATGTTATAGGCTCTTCGAAAAAAAAGGGAAAACAAGCCTTAAAGCATGCTTTAATTGCATGCTAAAATTAAGATTTAGCTTTCATCCGTAGCTGGAAGTAGTATTGAATATTTGTTTGTTGACCTCGTAAGCAATGAGGGTGCAATTCTTGTTGGTACAATATATAGACCTAACAGAAACATTGATTTATCACCTTTTTTAACACTCTTAGAGGAAATTTCGTTGGCTTCACCAAATATTATTTTATGTGGAGATTTGAATTGCAATATCTTGGCTTCAAATCTGCTAACGCAAAACATGCGGTCATTCAACTTACACATAATGAAGCATATAATCTTTGAAAACGCTATCGGCTTGATGCTTTCAGAATGACGTACTTTTCACATCGTAATAGAATGGTTGCTCGAATTCGGAAGGTCAAATTTGAAAGATATTCCTCCCAACTAAGTTCATCTTAGAGTGGCCGTCAACTATGGAATAATTTACGTAATGTAGGTATTGGCAAGTCAAAAGGTGTTCGAATTGCGAATGTTGATGGTAATATTCTTAATAAACAATTTGTTTGTTCCTCGATGTTGCTGCCTCCGGCGTGTACAGAAACTTTATTTTCGTGTGCGCATCAGTCGAATCGTCCTGATGGTTTTGGTTTTCGTGCTGTGGATGGTGCTAATATTGTTGGAAGTGTGCTTTCTATAAGGTCTAACGCAGTTGGGCTCGATGAAAATCACCCCTCATTTTCAAAAATGATTTAACCAATAGTCTTACCGCACATTACGTTCTTGTTTAGTACAATTTTGATGTCGGGCGAGTTTTCTAATCAATAGAAATTGGCTAAAATTGTACCTATCGTTAAAAATCCGAAATGTGAGGAATTTAGACCAGTCTTAATTTTATCCTTTGTATCCAAAGTTTTTGAAAGAATTCTTCAAAAACAAATCAGTGACTATTTTACGGTAAATACTATGCTTACAAGCAATCCCGTTTTCGTAATAAACATAGTTGTATCACAGCTTTGTTGAATGTTACTGAATGTTAAGGCAGGCGTTGAATAGGGATGAAGTAATTTTTTTTAGTGTTACTTGACTTTTCCAAGGCTTTCGACACTGTCAACCATTCAAAATTATGTGAAAAGGTCTTTCAGCAATATAACTTTTCGTCGGGTTTTTTTCCTATTTAACTAATAGAAAACAAGCAGTTATTAGTGGAAGATGACATGCTATCTGATTTTCTTCCTAATATTACCGGCGTCCCTCGAGGCTCCATACTTGGCTGTTTATTCTTTTCGATGTACGTAAATGAGCTTCCATCTAAAATTAAGAACTGTTCATCGCATATGTATGCTGACGATGTACCATTGTACTTGAGCTGTCCTCTTGGGCTCATCGAGCATGGTGCTTTAGGTGCTAACAAAGATTTAGGAAAAATAGTACAATGTTCTTATCTAAATGGCCTTATTTTAAATCCAATAAAATCTAAATGGGCGTGAAATTTTTGTAACTACAACTATGTTAGCAAAAGAAAGTTAAACGTCGCATTTAATAGCACTGTACGTTATGTGTTTGGACTCCGTAAATATGACAGATTATCTGCCTTTTCTTTTTGTTTGCTCGGTATGCCCTTGGATAATTATCCCCAGCTTCGTAATTTGATTCTACTTTATGAAAAATTGCTAACTCATGAACCTGAATACTGTTTCGATAGAATTAGCATCCTCGCACAGATCTCGTCAGTTTATTCATCCTTGTTTTTCGTTTTTAAATTCTGAGCGCGAATTTTTTGTCAATGCTGTTCGTTTGTGGAATTCCTTGCCACGTAATATAACAGAAATACAAAACACAACAAGAATTAAAAAAATATTAAAGATCAATTGTTTCATAAACGATAATATTTATCAATCAAACAAACATTGACGTATTAGATATGGACCGCCAGTAGCCAACTTCACGCGTGTTCCAACATAACTAAGGGAGCCATCAACTACTAGCAGGGAATCTACGTAGGAGTGCTATGTTTGCTTCAATTAATTATTTAATTTTGATATATTTCGGTAGAAATTGTTATCAAACTACTTTTATTTTACAAAACAAATCCACTGCACATGTTATTGACTTTTTACATATGAATATGTTGTCGTTTTGATTTAAATTTAATGGCAAAATTAGTACACGTATTTAAAACTACTAGATGATGGCGATTTTAGACCGCTTTTAGCTGGAATATCTTTTTTTCTCCGTTTGTATGAAAATTTCAACCGACTGGCGATCCGTCAAATCAAACAAAGTTTCGGTATTATATTTGTCTTTTGATAAATTATATCATTGATCTATTGTGAATGATAAACAAAATTTTCTTCTGAACGGGCATTTTGTTTGACGTTTCAGTTTTCTATTCTTTTCAGTTTGGATTGCGTTTTTTTTTATTGTTTTAACTTATTATTAAACATATATTTGTGTTTTGTAAAGTGAAATACAAAAGTAATAACCAAATTTGTGGAAATAATGGAACATGGCATTCTATTTGCACATCAAACAACAAAAAGATAAACAGCCCGTGCAATTGAAGTTCAATAAAAATATGGTAACCGAACCTTATTAATTGTATAAAAAAGACAACCACGTTTTCTTTTGTCCAGATAAAATATATAAATTTTTTAATGTAAAAATATCTAAATTTTATTAATTTAAATTGTGCAAATTAAGTAATAAATAAAGTCAATTTGTTCTGGTGTAAAATAGTTGTCGTCTCTTGATTGGGTGCAAAAACTCGGACGCTACTCCTGTTGCAGTTGCGTCGAGTTTGGAATTAGGCATAGGCACCTGCCAAACCAATCTTTTGACCGTAAGGCACAAACGCCCACTCAACTTGGTGTCGTCAGACACTTACACCCCAAGCCGTGGGCATATCGTGGCAGAAACCGTGGTGTACTCTTTTCTAGATACCTCATGTGCTGTGGGTCGGTTCAAAGACACCGGTTGATGTGAATGCCAGGAGTCGTTGTCGAATATAAAAACTACCCCCAAATTGGTGACCCCGACTGACGTGATTGTCGGGCACGTGCAATCATCACCTCGCAGCGCGGGCCGAGACAACGCCACACAACATCCGTCGTAGTGACACGTAGAAACAGCGTCTCGTTCCAAGCACCGTTTGTTCTGTCGGTAACGGTACAGGCGACATCACATGCTGCTATTTTTTATCAGCCCGAGCCAACCACAGCAGTTAAGCAAAGGGCATATTGGGTTTTTTTTTGTGTGCAGTTATCAACGGCCGCATTAGAAGCTCAACCAGCGTGCCACGGTAAAAAGACACCAGACAACATCAATCGATTGTATGCTATTTCTGTTGCTAACAGCAATTATTCGTCGTCCCACTGCAAAAACTGCAAGCAACAACCATTGCCGTTGTTTAATTTTTTTGTTTGTGTCACTAAGGCAAGCCGCATCCCTAAGACGCCATTTCGTGGACAAGGAAATTCACAAAGGAATGCATCAAACAATTCAGCCAGTAGCCGTTATTTAGAGTAGCCGTTCTTTTTATCGTTTCAATATTTTCTACCTTTTTTGGAATTTTTTTCTAGTATTGAAAGCGCTTTTCGCTCTTAACATTTTTCGTATTAACATTTTTTTACTTCAATTAAAAAATAAAAATCTTTTCTTGATAATTCTATTTTGTCAGTAATCGTTCATTATATAAATATCTGTCTTTTGATCTTTGGTGGCAAGTTACTTGAGCTTTTGTTCATTTATATGTTAAAACAGTTTGTGAGCACAGCAGAAAGTAGAATGCCGGCTTCACCAAATCGGCAAGATGGAGCCAGCGTTCAGGGATCATCAGGTTTCGCCAGTAGTGCAGGGAAAAGTCTTGAATTGACGAATGTCCAGGAAAGTGCCTTGTCTTAAAAAAATTGCCTTTTTGGCCGGAAAACCCGGACGTGTGGTTAAGAGTTTGCTGTAGCCCAAATCAGGTAGGACAGCTCGAAATATTTTACGGCCCTCGGTAACCTTGACACGCGTACGGTTAACTTGTGTAGGGACATTATTTTGAATCCGCCCGTTAACGGCTTGTACGATCATTTGAAAACTACAATTCTTGATCGCCTCGTCGAATCTGAGGACGTTCGGCTACAAAAGTTATTACATGAAACTGCGTTGGATGATAAGAAACTGTTAAGAGACATGCGTGCGCAAGCCGGTAACGTTTGCCGCAAACAGCTCAAGCCATTTTAACCTGTTCAACAGACGGGTTGGATGCTCTCGTACAAACCGCCGATAAAATTGCGAGTTTAGTTCCAATTGCCAACGAAGTTTTAACATTAGCTCATGCCAATAAAGTTCGTGAGTCAAATCAGTCCTCCGAGTCAGCCGCAAACAATATGTCGTCTTTCTTTCGAGGAATTACAACTCGAAGCAGCTTTGTTGGTATCATCGCTGATTTGGCGATCGAGCTATTAAATATGAACCACCTTGCAGCTTCAGAAATCGAAATCGAAATTTTTCGCAAAACTGAAGGTCCAATCGCTAGCGGCTTGCGAAGCTGGCATATTATTTTCAAATTGCAGCTCATTCATTCAAGATTCAACAAACCAGTTAAATTTTGTAATCGATTCTGTGGCGAATGGCTTCGCAGTATCAACTTACGGTCGGGTACGACTTGTTTTAGACTACGCCGCAAGATTTCTTGGGTTTTTGTGTACGCAAATGTAAGCAAACCCATTTCAGGCGCTGATTTTCAACGTAACTTCGGACTTTTGGTCGATTAAAAAAAACAGTCGACTTGTTGATCTCTATTCCAATTCACTCTCGTTAGGCAAACTGAAGCAAGATACAACGCAAACCCTTTCAGTTTTAGCACAAAGCTCAATTCATGACAATATTTATACTTTAATTAAAGAGCACAACATTGTTTCGAAAGAAAATGTTTATATACGCCCTTTACAACAAGAAGTTAAGCACGTCTTCCTTACAGGGTCTACACGACCAATCAACAATAAGCCTGGTCGCCTTCCTCCGGACAAACTCAAGGTTGCTAAAAAAGAATTTGACTTCTTTATTTTGGCTGAGGGTGTTAGACCCTCTCCACATTATTAGAAGGATGCCATGCGGCTCATTCAGCGCCGAAATTGTCATTAAATCTTTAAACTACTGAATGGCATTGGAAGCACTTGACCGAACATTGAGAAATCTGCGCAATGACGCGAGATGTTTTGGAGGTGCAATGCCATTAATGTCTGGTTAGTTCATCAAAAAAGTATTTCCGAACATCAAAAGAGGAAAATAACAAATGGTTGATTGATCGTTCAATTTTGCCGGCTAAGAACAAAGATGTAGATGACATAGATTTCATAATTGTATTAATAAAATGAATGATCAATGTTGTAATGAAGCATTTTATCGCTCCATTACATTCCTTTAAAAATCAAAACAATCATTTTATATATTTGCCCCTAGCAGGTAGCACTATCATCCGAAGCAGAAACGATTTCATTTAAAAGCTACAGATAAGCGACCGCAAGCTCCCATTAGGATATTGACGATAACAGAGCTCGTCACCACACCAACTGATTAGAAATTATATTTTCTAGTGAAAGTAATACAAATACAATATTTGATGGTGGTGAATATAGTGAGCGAGAGGTGAATATAGTGAGAGAGGTGAATTTCTAATAAAAGAAAGGAAGGCAAATGGCGAAAGTAAGCCTAAACCCAGCAGAGGAACACAAAAAGGCAACGATCAGCGTACATCGATGGTGAATTTGTATAATGAAATGTGTGGTAGGAAACCAAACAATAAAATGGACGCAATATGAGTCGATGACGATGATATTGAATAACTCTTGCTGTACGTACTTGAGTACACCGCCACCCGCACACTCCTCGTGAATAGACAAAAATAGAAGTACTTTGCATTACTTAGACCAAGAGGTAAGGGAGTACCGGACAAGGAAATATATGGGCAATTACATGAAAAAGTGAAGTTTACATAAATAAAATTAACAGTTACTTACAGCCAAGGACTTAACGAGAGGAGGCCGTTCATACAACAAAATCACTCCAAAACGTACCGAAGTATACCGTTGAAGTGTAATATCAGTGTAAAAACCGAAGAGCCGAAATAATAGAAGTCAGTAAGACTTTACTAATTTAAACAGAGGGTAAGAACCTATAATAATTACGGTAATAAATTTCCCCCACCAGTGGTAAGAAATTGCTATCTTTAAAGCCAGTAGTAATACTGTGGTTGCCAGTTGAAAAACTGAGGTTGCCAGTAGAAATACTGTGGTTGCCAGTAGAAATACTGAGGTTGCCAGTTGAAAAACTGAGGTTGCCAGTAGAAATACTGTGGTTGCCAGTAGAAATACTGTGGGTAATTTAACTCTTGCAGAGATTTCCCCCCACCAGCGGTAAGGGATCTCAGAGACAAATTAAAACAAGCCAGTTAATAACTGTGGTTGCCAGTAGAAATATTGTGGTTGCCAATAGAAATACTGAGGTTGCCAGTTGAAAAACTGTGGTAGAGAATTTTGTGGTTGCCAGTAGAAATACTGTGGTTGCCAGTAGAAAAACTGTGGTTGTCAGTAGAAATACTGAGGTTGCCAGTAGAAATTCTGTGGTTGCCAGTAGAAAAACTGAGGTTGCCAGTAGAAATACTGTGGTTGCCAGTAGAAATACTGTGGTTGCCAGTAGAAATACTGTGGTTGCTAGTAGAAATACTGTGGTTGCCAGAAGAAATACTGAGGTTGCCAGTAGAAATACTGTGGTTGCCAGTAGAAATACTGAGGTTGCCAGTTGAAAAACTGCGGTTGCCAGAAGAAATACTGTGGTTGCCAGTAGAAATACTGAGGTTGCCAGTAGAAATACTGTGGTTGCCAGTAGAAATACTGAGGTTGCTAGTTAAAAAAAAACTGTGGCTGCCAGTAGAAATACTGTGGTTGCCAGTAGAAATACTGTGGTTGCCAGTTGAAAAACTGCGGTTGCCAGTAGAAATACTGTGGTTGCCAGTAGAATTACTGAGGTTGCCAGTAGAAATACTGTGGTTGCCAGTAGAAATACTGAGGTTGCCAGTTAAAAAAAAACTGTGGTTGCCAGTAGAAATACTGTGGTTGCCAGTAGAAATACTGTGGTTGCCAGTAGAAATACTGAGGTTGTCAGTAGAAATACTGTGGTTGCCAGTAGAAATACTGAGGTTGCCAGTTGAAAAACTGTGGTTGCCAGTAGAAATACTGCGGTTGCCAGTAGAAATACTGAGGTTCCCAGTAGAAATACTGTGGTTGCCAGTAGAAATACTGTGGTTGCCAGTAGAAATACTGAAGTTTTCCAGCATCAATACAGTGGTTGCCAGTCGAGATGCTGTTTGCCAAATCTACCGTTACTATAATTTGAAGAAATATACGAGAAAGGAAACACCAGAAGGAACCTTACTAAGGGAACAACAACCGACGTTGGACTCTAGAGACACACTGGAAATTAACACCGAAAAACCAAAATTGGAGAAAATAAAAGCACATAGCCTAATAATCCAAACTTTAAAACTATAGAATTTAATTAAATTTAATTATTTTTAATAATAAAGCTATTTTCTTGATTGAATAAAGGAAAATCTTTGAAACTAATGTTTTAGTGTACCTTCTTTAGTAAAACCCTGGACACCAGCGAGTTTACCTCAGCCAGAGAAACCCAAGGTACATCACAATGTGATTCACACGACAGTACTCAAAGGAAAATTCAAAAGGGAAGAAGTTCTCATATCGAGCATTCCAATGATACCAAATGATATGCCCATATAGCATTTGCCATGATGATTAACAAATCACAAGGTCGATTCTTGAATTTAGAAAATGTATGATTTTTTCTCGGTTTTTCGTTCTGTTTATGAGGCGCGTAGTTGTACGCGCCTGATAAAAAAACAAAAAATGTCGTATATCATAAGGTGCTTCAAAGAAGAGAATCAACACGAGCGTAAACTATGAAGCAGAACTTAAAAATAAAGCAAATATTTTGCTGACACGCAATTTAATTTAAATTATTGATTTTTTAGTTTTAATAGATATTTTCATTTATCCCAACAAACTATTTTAAAGTTAATAAAATGTGTGTATTTATTTTATTACGTTAAAGAAAGACTTTATTAGGAGTAGGGGAGACGATGGAACAGTGAGACAGTACGAACAGTGAGACATTCAATTTTTCCGCAGATATTTCGATGCCCACAATATAAGTTCTTTTTCATTGTGTTACTTTTGTTTCTGCTCCGAACAACATCCAGTTGCTTGGTTGCTTTCAGTAAGTGAAGACCAAAAAAATATTTTGGGTTGCGAAAATTTGTACCACAAATTGCGATTTGATGACCCAAATTTATTCCATATTCTCTTCATTATGTCTTCTTTTAATATACAAACAAAATATTACGAAAGCCTTGCCAGTTTTTCGAACAATTTTTTTTTTGCTTGGAAATAACATAAACTGAAAACTGAAACAGATGCAAGGAACGAAAAGTAGGACATATGTTATACATGTACGTATATATGTATATAAAGCAGTATTTATTAGAATTTCTTAATGCAGGTCTCAGACGTCATTTAGTTAATTTTGCTTAAATATTTAAGTTACATTTAAACAATCTTTTAAATTTTCTGATTTATAATCCATTTTTCATTGATACTTAAGTAAGTGAAGTTTGTGTCATGGAACAGAATAGAATCCACAAATTAGCTGTGTTTTAACTGCAGACAAATACACATTATTTAAATATTCATTTTCTTAAATCTAAATATCAAAACTCATATAGTAGTCACATTTCAGTTCATTTAAATGATTTTCAAGTGAAATATAGCTTGTGTGAATCTTAATTTGTTTATTTATGTGTTTTTTGTTGCGAAATCGACATAAGCGAAATGCCTTATCTATTTGATATATCAAAATAAATAGGGTACCTCTTTTTCTTATATCAACCACAGGTTTTAACATTTGTGAAACAACTGGGGAAATGCACCTAATTGTTCTCTAACATAATATATTTATACAATAAAATTAGGTATACTCTCCTAAATAGCCCAGGAAAATTAGATAAAAAAATGTAAAATTACGACAAATCTGGATCTTGTTGAAGACCTTTATTTTGATGAACTTTTTGGAAAAAATGTTTCGGGATAAATTTTAGGTGTGGCACTTTATATCGTTTCATAAATCAATTACGACAAAAACGTGTTGAATTGAAAAAAAAATATCTCTTTTTTCAACAGTGCAGTTTTTCACTTGTATTTAACGCTTTATATGTTTTATTTTTAAGGTTTTCCCATTTGCTGATTTACCAATCATCAATTAAAATTAAGTGTGCTTTGATTTTATCAATCAGAATTTATAGAAAGAATTCAAGGAGACTTCATGCATTTTAATACAAACTTTATAATCTGGAAAATTTTACACTGAGTATGAGCGCCTGTGCACTTCAAATGATTAAAAATACCGATTTTCACTAAAGTATCACTTAAATATGATTTAAAGTAAAATTCCCTTTTAACTTTACGATCGTACTGTCCCACTGTTCGATCGACGCTGTCTGACTCTTTCCCCACGAACATTGAGATAGCTTGACCTTCTGCATGAATTTAACTCATGAGTAAGTTTTTTTTTTGTTAATGCAGTAAACTTTTAATGGCAAAATGCACGGAAAATATGTCTTTGGAAAAATCATTTAAAGCTCAAAGGAGTTCAGAGATAGCACTGTTTAAAAAAAAAGTGTCTCACTGTTCCGACCTCCCCCCTAACTAACATAACTAATAGCTTACACGACATTCGTTCACTGTTAGGCGGTACGAAATTCACCGGGTCCTCTAGTTTTATATAAAGTAGAGTAAAATTTCCGTGCATTACAAAAACAACAATTACTTTATAGCGAACAGCTCTTACTTCTCCTTTTATCCCTAGTAATTCTTATTGGGGATAAAATATACACAATAGTTCTGAGTTTTATCTGTGAAAGTCGGTACACAAGAAGAACGTGGTAAATAGTGCCAATTTTATAAACGAAAACTTTATAGGCTATGTTATACAGAATCGTTTTATTGAAAATTTTTTACCCTACTTAGACTTCCCTAGTAGGATTCTCAACAAAACACACCTAATACCAAGTTAGTCAATAAAACTATTCACAATACATCTAAAATCTGAGTGGCATTCACAGTGTACAAAATATTTTGATCATTGACAACGATAATACCGACGGATCAATTTTCTTGACTAACATCAATTATTGTATTGATAATAGGGGCCTTTGACAATAAAATAACGATAGTCAAGGATACGATAGTTGCAACAAAAGCGATTGCATAAAACGAAAATGGATCCATAAAAATGTTGCCAGATAAACAGGAGAAATTCTATTTTTTTAAATTACATCTAACTTCACGTCGGTGAATAGATCTCAAAATATGATCGAAATAAATAAAGACTTGAGTATGAAATTAAACAAGTGCGGTATATTATCTTAAAAAATATTAAAATGTTTATTAATTTCTACTTTTCGGATAGTGTACATTGTTCCAATGGGCGAAGACGGAGAATTATTTACAAATATTTCAACGAGAAGAGTATGGAGAATGTGTACCTATGTAAAAACCAAATAGTTTTTTTTTATAAGTTCAATTGCGTTTATTATGGTTGTATTTTTAATAATGTTAATAAAATGTTCTTTTATTATTTTTGTTTGTTCGGATTTACGTTTTGTTCCCAAAGAGTACATGATCGGCAGACAAACACAACACACAAACAAATTTACAACTAAACGACAGCCAAATAGCACTCGTAAGAAGAAACGAGTATCGTTGAAACTCAAACGATAATTGTTTTACGTAGTCGCATTTGAACGAAAACGAGGGTTTTTCAACGATACTCGAAATACGTAATACGGGTCCTGCTTTCTGTTCTTGCGATTGCGGTGGCGATAAATGTCAGTCATTTAACATCACTCTATAATAAAGTGTTTGTAAAAAGAAACACATGCACGACAGTTGTCGTTTTCTCTATCGTGTCTTTTGCTTACGACAAACATTTTACTAGTTTTATTACGTTTTCGGAAAGGATATAATGCCGGTTCTTAAATAAATGTTTTCCTTATGGTGCTCATGTTTTACCAAACTTTTGATGAATCAAGCATCAGATTTACTTATCGCAACTTTAAAGAGCGTCAAGAAAATTTTGCGGCTTTTTTGTTTTAGCAATTTAGAACTATAAAAGAATAATAAAGATACGAGCAAAGTAATTAAACCACCGAATATTTTTAAAGTGTGGAAAAAGAATACAAAAGCTACTACTTCGCTTATTTGTGCTTCTGTGAAGTGAAATAGTGCTACAGCTGTTTTTTTTTTTACGTACGAAATATTAGATATATAATATTTTTCCAGAAAAATAGTTAGGTTTAACCAGAATTGGTATTTATGCATGGTGGTATCTATCAGCCTTTCTATGCGATATCCCAGAATAATATAGGAAGTTAGAAGGCAAAAATTGCGTATTCTCAAAAAGATGCTAAGTAATTACACCGAGCGGATCAATATAAAAAGAAACAGCAAAACAATTTTTCGACTATGATAACGACTACATAAGGAGATAACTTAAACATTTCTGATTAAAATTGGTCGACAATTTTGAGTGATCATCATCATATCAGACGAATTTCAAAATATAAAGGTCAAAAGATTTGAAAAATAAAAAAAATATTTACTGCTTGCACTAACTGCTGGTATCTGATTACAAAAAATATCTCTTATCTGGCTTCAAAGGAAATAAATGGATCCTTGAAACTTTGAAACATTGTTTCCCAAAAATACAAGACCGTTCAAATAAGCGCGCAAATCCTGTTAACATTGTTCGATAAAAAATTATCAAAAACGAACTTATGAACTATCACCAGGATGATAGAAGGCAGACCAGATATTAACAGTGTTTAGAACAATTAGCAACAATTTTTAAAAACTCAAGAAAACTAAAAAAAATTATTTTTTTTATTGATAAAAATAAACCATTAAAATTTTACTTCGTTTTTTTTCCTAAGATTTAAGTTAATAAATTTATATTGCTGCCCCGATCTACTAAACTTTAGAAGGAAAAATACCGTGAAATATTTATTTCCATTGCAGCATTACATTTGAAGGGTCCATGAGAAAAACGGAACAAGTCCACTTTTTTCTAAAATCAAATCTTGTGTGAACTTGATGTTATATTTAATTTTTGAAAAAAGGATGTGATTCTAGCAAAAATTTAAATTAAAACATATAAAGTAGGCGGTGGCTGCAAGAATGCTAAACTCATCGAGTTGAATTCAATTTCAATTCAATATTGCGGTTGTCGATTTTGCAATCGATGATCGACTTTTTTTTATTATCAAGATTCAAGATTCAAGATTTGTTTATTGAACATGAATGATATTTACAATTTGACTTATAGAACTAATGCTTAAGGTACTATGATAATACTAATTTGTTGGCACATAAGGGGCCTAACTTAACACAATGTGGGATTTACATAAAAATTGTATTATACATTTATATTGAAAATTTATTAATAAAATTAATATTAATGTCGGTTGACTTTTCCATCCTCGGGTTGTTCATGCCCGGTTGTCCAGTTGAAGATGGGTTTGTGTTGGCTTTAGCCACGGTGATATGCAGACCCTGGGTCAGTATAGAAGGGTACTGCTTCTTCGTTGATGGCAGGTATGACACCCTCTTCCAGTATTTCCAAGGCACTAAGGTACCTTGGCTCAGGGTGTCATTCTTGGCTGGTCATCCTTCTAATCAGTTGATTGGGGTGGTTGGCGATGTTTCCTAGTATCTTCTTTGCTGCTAGCATGAGGTATCTTTTCAGTGGGATGATTTTGGCTTCAGAGTAGAGTTGCTCGTTCCTGTAGTGTTTGTTGCGTCGCCGGTCGAAGTAAAGCCCGGTGCAGATGCGGAGGATCTTTCTTTTGAATACTGCCAGTTTCTTCATTGCTGTCTTCGATATGGTGAACCATACTGGAAAGCTGTAGCCAATGATGGGTCTTATTAGCTGCTTGTAAATAAGCAGCTTCGTCTTTTGGCTCAGTCCATTTCTTTTCCTCAGCAGTGGGTGCAGTCGATGGAATGCAAAACTGGCCTTTTTAAGGACAGCACGTGAAGGGTCGTTGAATCGAAGCAGCTCGGTGAAATTAATCCCCAGGTACTTCGCACTTCGTTTGGCTGCGATCGATGTTCCATCTGGGAGTCTTAACACAAGGCTTCTACATCTTCCAGCAGAACGGGTGGCTCTTTCGTTACTTGGTCTCCTGAATTTTCGATTATCAATTGTCGATTGCTCGTTTTTATATTGCGATTGTCGATTATGATCGAACTTTATCGATTACACATTCATTTCCAGTCGATTATAATTTTCTAATCGACGCGTTAGGAAACTGTTGTCAGGAGTCTTTTCTTGTGGGCAAAATATAAGATTTTTTGACTAAATTAATAATTTCATATAAAATAACAATTAAATATTTATTTAGGTCAAAATTAATAACATATTAGCCATGTTCCTTTTAGGTGGCAAAGCTCATATACTCAAGTGCGAGTAGATGAGAAGAGTAGTTACGCATCTAGAAACCGCTAGATGGCAGCGTTTAGTTTTTTCTTTTCTATAAATAAAAACAAAATAAATACATAAAATAGTGCCCAAAACATTATCAACATATCTTACCATTATTTTTTATCGGAAAAGCATCCAATGATTAACAAATAAACAAAACAAAAAGTTTCAATACAAGAACGGAATGTGTGACCAAAAGGTATACGTTAACAGTCTTAACGTCCATACACTTAATTATACAAATCAGTAATAGATTGCTACTAGCGAAGCGTTCCATTAAGAATCGCCAGTAAAGTACTCATTAGTACTTTGCCACCTTAAAAGGAACAGGGCTATTATAGTATTAACAATAAGTAATTTGATTATGTTCGGAATCGAAGAGCTTCTTATTGTGGGTCTGAGAATTTCGTCAATTTCACCTAAAAGGTCTATGAAATGTGTAGGTTTACAGCAAGAAAAAACATATATGTATATATTCTGCAAATATTTAATTGTTTTTTCTAGTTCCAGAGGATAAGAGATTATGTCTTCTTTTTCTGGCAATTCGAACACTCTCGTGCGTTTTCTGTGCCTGTGCCACTATCGGTAAACCATAACTCGATTCCACTCATTTTAAAATGTTCACTAACTATCTTATTTTATTTTAAAAAAGAAAACTAGAAAACAGCTGTCAAATTTGAAAAATCACAACAATATGAATCTATTCACAATCAGCCTTTTTGTAAAGTTCGCCCCAATTACATTCCACCCAGAAAAATTGAAATTTCTCTTTCCGCCTACTGTGAATTTCAGCCGAAAAATGTTTAATGTTCGAAAAATTACCACTATTGTGGTCACTTTTTTCGTGCGAAATGGAAGTGTCATTACAGCTAAAATGTTCACTTATTTTTTGAAGACAAATAAGTGAATAAGTTTTGACTTGCAAGACATCTCAAGTATAACAGGTATTTTCAGAGTTGATCAGAAGAGTTTACTTTTTTAATTTCATGGATCAACGAAGTAGTTTTTTTTTTTTGTGGTTTATTATAAGAACCTTGATACAAGGATCTGATTATTTAACTTTTAAAAATTTACTATAATTTACTTGATTCACAAATTGAAATATTCACAACATATACACATCCAAAAGATTGTTCAAAGAATTTAATTTTGCAATCTCTTTAAAAGAAACCACACAACACAATAGGGCTCTTTAGGTCACAACGATATATTTCTTTCTCGTTCGCAGAGCAGTGTCAAAATCAGCAGTACGCGGATGACAGCTGAACATTTTTGTTATCATTGTTGAAAAATTTATTTAAAACAATAGCGGAAATATTAATGTTGTACTCGAAAATTGTTAATATTGTATTATTAAACCATTTAGTCACGTAAATCTCAAATTTAACAGGAAAAAAGAAATTATTTACGAAATTTTTTTACAAGATTTTGAGTTTGACAGTTGGAAAAAAGCGCGATACATAATTTCAATCTGTCATCCGCGTAGTGTGACCTGTCATTTATTTTTTGACAATATGGTAAAATTCCCTATCGCTCTTCTTTAGATCTGTCAAATCAGAAACTAGGTGTGTTCATTTATTTAAAAAAAAATGCATTTATTACAAAAAATAAATAATAGAAAATATTTTTGAAAGTTGCAGTAGCTATTTAAATATAAAAATGTAAAATTCCAACCGAAAAGATTTCAAAATCAAGATTAATGATGATTTTTTTGTTAGAAATGAAAAACAAAACTGTGACACTTTGTTCGGGATTAAATTGATGTTACTTACAGTGCATAAACACGCCTCACTTATACGAAATGTCACTGTTGATTCGAAGTGAAAAATCGTTCGGGCGGAATCCCCAATAGCTTTTAAAATCCCGGGTAAACTTATATTCGACAGGCGACATGTATTCCGGGTGAACTTCACAGTAAGGCTGAATAGAGCATTGTTCGGTCGATTGTGTTACACAATACCAAACATGAAAATCAATCGAAACGATCGAAAAATTTCGATTCGATTGTTAATCGACAAGCGCAATCGGGGTCTTTATCTTCATTCTCTTTTAAAACCATTTACAATTTATAAAATACACTAACTAAAAAAGGTAAAAAAAATGAGAATAGATATAGTTCGTCCAGAAAAGATTGTCAGTACATGTCTTATAGGAGAGCTTTTTTTAAATCAGTGCGACCTTCCTATTTTCCAGGGGAACGCAATCATCAAAAAAAGCCATTGAAATTCATAACAAAACACACAGCCACCACGGCATTGTTTTTGTAATTCCTTCTTAATGCTTAAATAAAAGTTGTACATCCTTTATTACCTACTTGCCACACTGCCGAGTGCAAAATGATCATCCAATCAGGATCATTTGTTGTTTTGTTCGCAGCGTTACCGATATGGCACAATCGTGCTTTTTTGACACGAAAATTTTCTCGTGGCAGATTTCCAAAGATCTTAAAAAAGCTAGTAACCTAATAACATTTTTAGCATTGTTGTTTTTGTGAAAAAAAGTACCTTACTTAAAACAATATTTAAGTACCTATACTTAGTATTTTTTTCGAGAATATATTTTTACATGAAAAATGACAACGAATGGAAATGATTCCCCAAGAGGTAGCCATTTTTTGGTCAATAATCCTGCGGCCCTGGCTGTAGTAAACTACACATCGGATTTAGGGGTGCAGCAAATTTCGTGTACAATTGAAAATCGAGATTTCAGCAATAACGAATCAGCAACAACATCAAGAAATCCTCCAGATTCAACAAAACGGACCTTTGGCTACAAAACACGAACAAAGATTGGAGCATGGAACGTTTGTTCCCTGTATGCACCAGAAAGGTATGAACAGGTAGAACGTGAAATGCTTAAGCATAACATCAGCATTCTAGTAGTGAGCGAAACCAAATGGAGGGGAAAGGCTGAATATGCTGCGGAATAGGGTTTGATGAAAATGTTGTACTCTGGCGAGAAGGAGGCAGACGGAGGTCAAAGGATAAATGGAGTCGGTATCGTGATAACGAAGGAAGCAACCAAAAGCGTTATATCCTGGAGGCCGGTTTTGGCGCGACTTACGACGGCGAGGTTTAACTCAAAAATCCGCAGTCACCATTATACAATGCTATGCTCCATCGGCAGACGAAAAGACCTCTTTTTATACTCATCTGAATTCAGTGCAAAGCAGTATTCCAGGAGGAGATATTATCATCATGGGGGACCTAAATGCGAAAATAGGCTCAGACAACATCGTTCTCGAAAGCGTTATGGGTAAAGATGGCTTAGGTCACCGAAATGCTTGTCGACTTCTGCAATGCTCTTCAACTTGTGATCGGTGGTTCCTTATTTCCTCACAAGACTTGTCACAAAATTAAGTGGGAATCTCCATATGGTCGAACTAAAAATCAAATCGATCACTTCATTATACAGCAAAAATGGAGAAAGTCACTGTGCAAACTTCGAAACGAAAGAAAAGCTGACGCAGGCAGCGATCATCACTTGCTTCTGGGTTTGTTCCGTTTGCGAACAGCTGTTGTTAAACGTCGCTCGGAGGGTATAGCAAGAAGACCAAAGTTCATTGAAGCTGGCACTGAAACTATGCCAAGACATTCAAGAGCGAGAGATTCCTGGATATCCCAAGACACCTGGGACAAAATAACATATCGAAGATTACTCAAAGTAAGGATCAATTCATCAAGTGACTGATTCTACGGAACGAGTATCGAGCATCTCATAAGACAGAGAGCAAGGGTAGATAAACTTGCGGAGAATGCGGAACAGGCTGCAGGAAGAGGGGACGCTAGGAAGCTATATAAAATCACTAAGGACATTGCTGGACAGCGGAGTGGTACTAACACTAACTATCCCGTGTTGGATTTAAACGGCAACCTTTTAGTGACGACTGAAGATCAGCTGCAAAGATGAAAGGAACATTTTTGAGCATTTTAACAACATGCGCAGGTTTTCTAGAGGTATTGACACCAGCCCATCAACAACTTCAGAAATACGAAACGCGATCCATCTTCTAAAAGCAAATAAAGTAGCTGGACTGGACGGTATACCTGCAGAGTTTCGAAAAGTAGACCCTGAAGCAGCTTCCGGAATTTTGCTTCATCTAGTACAGGCTGTATGGGAAACGGAAACTTATCCAAGAGACTGGAAGGATTGGAAGCTCCCGAAGAAAGGAAATTTTAAAAACTGTAATAATTAGCGTGGTATTACCGTTCTGTTCGTTTTTCAGTAGTTAATGGCAACCATAATTTTTATGTCTCATGGCAAACAACACGGCCGGTTTAAATCAAATGTGTCAGTTGCTGCAACTCAATAGAGAAGTGGCTGGCTTAAGGATCGACGCGAAAAAGACCAAAATTATGACCACGGGCCAAGGCACGCAACAAGTTATTCTAAGGCAGGGAACCATAGAGGAGGTTCCGCAGTTTAATTATCTGGGCAGTTATATAGCACTCAATGGCAATGGCGGAACCAACCTGGATGTTAACAATAGAATAAGAAAATCCCGTGTTGCATTTGGAATCCTTTCTCTTGTGTGGAACTCCAGCAAAATATCGCTTCGCACCAAGATGACATTTTTCGCATCCAACGTTAAATCTGTGCTGCTGTATGCTTTCAAAACATGGAAATGCCCTGCCAACATCTCGAGCGAACTGCACGCCTTCGTTAATCGTTGTCTGCGGTACATTTTGAAGATCCGGTGACCACAAACCATATCGAACATGGAACTATGGAACAGGACCGGGCAGAAAAAATTGGATGCGGATATCATGCAACGGATGTCAGCAATCAGAGTTAAAGAAAATTTCAGTATTGCAGCGGAAGATATTTATTAATAGATACAAAAAAGACAACTCTGCCCCCCCCTCCCCCCGCATCAGAGAGCAATCGACGGGATGAGGAAAATAAGTGGACTGTTTTGGGTGGTGTTTATTAATCGAGTTAGAGAAAATTTTACATCGAGTTAAAGAAAATTTTAGTATTGTAGCGGAAGATATTTATTAGTAGAAACAAAAAATACAACTCTTCCCGCCAGCATCCTGGATCGATCGCTAGGAGAGGTAAAGAAGTTATAAGATTTTCATTTAGAATTTTGAAACCCTCCTCAACTCTTTTAAATGTCTTTTTTCATTAAAAATATTTTTTTTCCTGTCCTGTACTGATGGAAGCTAAAAGTTTACAATTAA
Organism: Baccha elongata; assembly: GCA_951217065.1. Taxonomy (NCBI): domain Eukaryota; kingdom Metazoa; phylum Arthropoda; class Insecta; order Diptera; family Syrphidae; genus Baccha; species Baccha elongata. The sequence continues at coordinate 660,897 of CATNUY010000188.1, forward strand.
ATAATGGGTAAGATTAAGGAGACAAAAATGTATCGAAGGGTCTATCTCTCCCCATAAGTGGCGGAAACTAGTTTTTTAAAAATTGACTTAAAATGGAAAAAAATATGTAAAATCAACTAAAGCACGTATACATATTTTTTCAAAGCTAAACTTCCATACATTTTTTTTTTTACACTATCAGATCCTGATCATAGGGAGCTTAGAGCAAGCTTCAGCTTATGAACAAAGATTTGCCAACACATTATATGTGTTCCACTGGCTCATCACTTAGTGCTGGTGTTAGTTGTTAGTAATGTAAAACAAATGACTACAATAACACAAGCACTATAATACAATAAAACATATAATTTAACAATACAAAATACATAAAACATGAACTAAAAGCGTGGAGCACTGGTTTTAAGTACATTTTAAAGATTTATTTTATTGTCATTAAAATCAATAATTTTAGAATTTAAATTGAAAAGCCTGCACATGCGGGTAAGCGGCTAATTTAAACCATAATTAGTCCGATGATGTGGACAATGTAGGAGCTCAAGGCTACGCAGTTGGTGAGCACCCCCACGATAATTGAGTCCAACACAAGTAAGTAGATCAGGTGCATCTAATGCGCCCGAAAGAAGTTGGTGGATAAAAACTATATCGTTATTTACACGCTTCTGTAACAAGGACTGAATGTGTAGAAGCTGAATTCGGTGTTCATAAGGTGGAAGGTTATAAGGATCTGTCCAGGGAAGACCTTTTAAGGCAAAACGAACAAAATTATGCTGAACTACCTCTATCCTAGATGTATGAACATCATAGAACGGAGTCCATACCTGCGATGCGTATTCCAGATGCGGACGAACAAAACAATTGTATAAAGATAGGGTAACATAAGGGTCTTGAAACTCTTTGGACCATCTTTTTACAAAACCTAACATTGAGTTAGCCTTTTTAACAAGAGAGTTGATGTGCTCTGTGAAATCTAGACTTAAATTGAAGACGATTCCAAGATCTTTAAAACTAACAACACGGCACAATGTATGTTGTGAAATATTATAGTCAAATATGATTGGTACTCGTTTCTTTGAAAAAGTCATAGTTTGACATTTCGCTGGGTTAAGGTTTAATCCGTTCTTGCTGCACCAAGTACAAAAGCTATCAATGTCGGGTTGCAGATTCACACGATCACCGCTTGAGCATATAGATTTAAAAATCTTCATATCGTCAGCAAAAATCAGAATTTCACTATTGCGAATACATGATGTTACATCATTAATAGCAAGAATAAAAAGAATGGGACCTAAATGACTTCCTTGCGGTCCTCCAGAGTTGGCAGTAAAAGGGTTCGAAAATGTTTTTCTGAATTTCACCTGGTAGGATCTATTTTGAAGATAAGAATATATCCAATCAATAAATACAGCAGAAAATCCAAAGGCCTTAAGTTTAAAAATTATAATGTCGTGTCAAAAGGTTTTGAAAAGTCGATATAAATGCAATCTAGTTCCTGTCCGTTCTCCACAGCATTGGAGCACTTGTTTAAAAACATTAGAAGGTTCGTTACCGTTGACCGCCTCTGCATAAATCCATGTTGTTGATTACAGATAATATTTTTGCAGAAAAACGTCATACTATAACAAACCACTTGCTCAAATAGCTTTGGAATACAAGAGAGTTTGGCAATCGGTCTGTAGTTCTTTATGTCAGACTTACTACCCTTTTTAAAAACGGGTGTAATAAATGATTTTTTCCATACACTGGGAAATTTCCCCGACTTAAGGGATAGCTCGAAAAGAAGTTGAAGAGGAAAAGCTATAATGGAGATACATTTTTTCAGTATAGTTGGAGGAATGCCATCTGGGCCTGGAGAGTAGTCATCTTTAAGCAACGAAAGAAAATGTAAAATGTTGTCATGTTCCATCGGAACGTTGTTCAAAGTAACTTGAGGACAGTCACTCAAATATTCAAAGAACTCGACATCAATATCAACACGAGTGTCAATAAATTACTAAAATTTTCTGAAAATGCATTACAGATATCAGAAGAGCTTGTTAACGAAGAATCATTATAAACAAAGTTTATTGGATATCCGTCAGACTTCTTTTTTGAATTTACAAAATTTTAAAACTTCTTTGGATCAAGTTTCAATGAAATCTCCGTTTCCTTTAAGTAGTCAGAGTATAAACTTTTAGAAAGGTTATTAAACTGCTCAAAAAGCGAAATATACACATTATGATCCAAAGTAGAAAGACTTTTGATATAAGTTTTCCAAGCCTTATTTCTTTTGTTACGAAGAGATGTGAGCTCCTTTGTAAACCATGGATGTGAAAGGAAGTTTTAGACAGTTTAGTAGAAACAGATTTTGCTAAGCAGTTATTGAAAATAGTATAAAATTCAGTAACTGCAACGTCAATATTAGTTAAAGAGATATCTGAAATACCAGAGGAACTTAATTCATCATAAAGTAATTGAAAATTAGCTTTACGAAAATCAAGAGAATATGAACAGTCATGCGACTGAGTGTTATTGAGCAAATGGCAGCTCAAATCCAAAAATATATCAAGGGGAGGATGGTAGCTGTCTATATTAGATAAGGCTGTGGCAGATTCTACCACAACAACACTAGCAGCGTCAGATGAAGTTTTTAATACAGTTTACTTGCTGTAAGTCAGTACAAATAATATTATCCAAAAGAAGAAGCTCCTGTTGAGAGGAAGTAGGGGATGCTTCAAAATAGGACTCGTCTTCTGAGGGGATCCAATTAACGTTAGGCAAATTGAAGTCACCCAACAGTAAAATATTACTATTAAAGCCAGCTGTAACAATTACATGATCCAAAGCTAAGGAGACCTCAGAAAAAATTGCTACTGGACTTTTAGGAGGAATATAAACACTCAGAATAAAAAAATCTTTGGATTCCATTGAAATTCTAAGGCAAATAAGTTCAACTGATATATTAAAAGGGAAAGAGACAAGATTAGATGTGAGGTGATTACGAACAGCAATCAAAACACCACCACCAACTTCTTTGGGCTTATCTACATGACGATCTCTTCTGAAAACATTGAACTCTTCGTCAAAAATTTCCCTGTCTAAAAAGGTGTCATTGAGCCATGTTTCAGTAAGAACAATGATATCATGCGGAAATGCTTGAGATTTTTTGAAAATTTCAGCAGTTTTGCTGCGAATTCCTCTAACGTTCTGGTAGAAGAGGGATAACCTATTTAGTTTTTTGAAGCAGGGATTTCCGATTAACTCTTTGTTTAGTACGCACCAAAAATTCCTTAACAAGAGTATCGGTAGGCCAATAATTGCTATTACAAAGAGCATCAAATAATGATGAGGGAGCTGTTATTTTGAAAGAGGATACGAAGCTATCAGGTTAACTGATTTTAGTGCATTTAATGTATGAAGAAGAAGAGATACATTTGATGTCCACCAGATGTTGGAGTATATCACTGGATTGAAGTTTGGGGTCCAGTCGGGACACAAACACTAATTTGGGCCTAGGTACTGATTCAATATTTTTTCGTGCTTCAGAGGTTATCACGGAAAGAGAACTAATGGTAGGATTTTCAATCTCAACTGTTTGGATGGGCGTATCAACGGAAGCTACTGGTTGATCTAAGTCAGCATTTAAAATTATGGCGGGTGAAATGTTCATTTCCTGGACAGGAACTGAAGCGTTTTCAACTGTTTTATTATTATTGCTCCTAAGGTTCGTACGTTTAGGAGCAGGGTAAGGGTTTTTCGATGACGATGAACCCTCGCGGCCTCTTTTCTTGCTCTTAGAAGAACTAGAAATTTTCTGATTTATTATTTCAGTGGAAACTATGGTTTCATCATCTGTTGAAGTAGATTTAACAGAAGTTTCAGTTGCTAACGGAAACGAGTTGACATTTGAAACTATGGAATTGAAATGCACTAAGAGATCTTCAAATGTCTTCGAAATTTTCAAGACATCTGTTTTCAAAGCCGACATTTTAAAAGAAAGTTGGGAAAGAGACAGTTGCCTACAATTAGCACAATACCAAAAAGCAATTTTTGAAGAAATTATCTTTTCAATAAAAGCACTAGTTGAGCCAATGCACTTGGCGTGGAAAGACTGACCACAAGGACCAAAGCATTTAAAAAGGGTTTATTTTAAGTATTTTTAAGTAGTTTTAAGGTATTAACGTATATTTTAGTTTTATTTAGGTTAATTTAGTCTTATTTAGGTAAAGGGTAGTTTTAAGTTTTTAAATAAATAAAAAAATAAAGTCATGAAAAGCAAGTTTTGAAAGAATTTTCTTGTTAAGTTTTAAGTAATATTGAATTTTAAATTTAGACTAGTTTTTACGCCGAAAGGCAATTATTAAATATAGTTAGAGTATAATTTAGAGCGCCCGTATGGGGCCAGTAAGTTAGTTAAGTTATACTGTAAGCTACCCAAGTAACATCGTTAAAGCTGCAAGTACTTAAAAAGTTTTTAAATAGCTCTAAAAAAGTTAATCTCAAGGCTTCTGTTCTATTTCGAAAACCTTTGCAGCTATTGGCGTTTTCTTCTAAAAGACCGTCTCTATATTGAAGTTTGACAACAACTTGCAGCTCTATTATCTTATATAGCATTTGGCTCTACAATTATGCTCCTAAACAACGTTTGAAATGACACTATAAAAGCATTACACACTCAACGTCTTTGCGCTGCAGAAAAGCTTCTAAATAGCAAATAGAGCTCTTTTAGAGGCTCAATGGAACTGTTTGTTTGTGTTTGACCGGCACCACGCGATTTTTACTATTCAACTTTTAAATAATTACATTAATATAAATGTAGTTGTAGGTCCATAATTTTTGTTTGTGTTTTATATACATAGAGTTCTTCTGGCAATCTTATTTTTAGCGCTTAGTTCATTTTTATATTAATTTTAATATTGGTTAAATGGATAGCTTTTTAGAAGTTCTTTTGCAGCTCTATAGTTTATTTATTTTCGTCCAAATGACAGGCATTCGTGTTTTTTTTTGTGCTTTTAGAGCTATTATGAAACACAAAACAAAATCATGATATAAAAGTGAAAATTTATTCAAATCGTTTTGAAACAAAATAAGAACTATGTTATTGCTACATTATTATAGAATTTTAAAAGCCAGCTGAAGAATACAACTAAGCTTATAAGAAATAAAATAGTTTTTGGTTGAAATTTCAATAAAATTTGCATTGTTTATGTTTTCTTGGCGATTTTGCTTCTAAAAAGTTCTTTTACAGCTCTACTAAATCTGTTAACTGACAGCTGTATACATGGTTTGTCTATGTATTGTATGTTGGTTTTTTCTGTAGGTACTTTTATAGAGTTGGTATAAAACACAGCAGCTCTATAGTGATGTAATTATAGTTCTTTTTCGAGTTTCGAGTTTTATAATAACACAATCCATTGCTACTTACGGTCTTTTTGCTCTTCTTAACATTTTAAAGAGTTCTATAAAGCATGTTGTATGTTTTTCGTTTTTAATAAATTTCTTCTCATAAGTATTGAATGTTTGGGTACATTTTTACAGGGTGTTCAAAAAATTTAAAAGAAACTAATATTTTTTTTTTTTTTTTAAATAAAAAATAAAAAAAGTTTTTCAAACATTTGATTAATAACAACATTTCAAAATTACTACTTTCTCAAATATTAAATACTTAGTGAGTAAAAAGAGCTATTCGAGCAATTAGATTGCATGTGATCGAGCTAAATTTACAAAAAAAGGATTGCGATGAATTGGAATAAATAAATTTGGTTCAAATGGGAAAACATCAGAAAATGGCCTTAACATCAAGAGATCAATTTTCTGGGTAATCAAACTTTTAATATTAAACGTTTGTTTACCCAGAAACTTTAAAAGCAATTTTGTGTTAAGTAATAAACTCAAGGAAAAACTAAAACCATTATATATAATTATAATTAATCACCAAAAAGTGCTATACACGAAATTGGGAGTAAATCCAACAGTTTGGATTGCATTTCAGTGCACAGACAACCGCACATATGCACATACGCACATACGCACATACCTTTATCCGCACAGGCATAACGACAGACGGCATGACGATACCTTCTTTTATAGGATTTTCTGTCATCGTAATGTCATGGTTTAATTAAAACCTGGAAATCTGTGTTTACGCAAAACTGCCATTTGTTTTACTGTATGTAACATTTTGTTCTTGTTTATAACACATTAAAACAAGTTTCGTGTTATTCAGCCGGTTTCTATACAAATAAAACAAAATTTGGGGTGCTTCAGACAAGAGCGGTACATTTTGTTTTTCTGTTCATAGCGTAAAAAAGAGCTTTACCACGCTGCACGAATCAGGTCTTTTATATATGTGTTTTACATTATGTTCCTGCCCGTTTGTTACGCCTCGGGAGTTAATATTCTTCAAAAGTATTCACAAATATGAATACTTTAACATGCAAAAAAAAAGAAAACGCTCTAATTTTTCATTACCAAGTTTCTACTAGTGACACCCTGTGCTTTATTATTGAGCTGTCATTGATGTCATTAAACAGCTCTAGTGCAACATAACCCAAGTCTTTTGGCGATATAAGAGTTCCAAACAGTATTAATTTTCTTCAACGAAAAATGGCGAAAAAATTGGATGAAACAATAAAAACAACAAATTTTTTTCTTCTTTTTACATTTATTATATTTATCCAAAACAATAAAAAGCTGTTTTCATTGATACTTTTTTATTTAGAATGTATGGATTTTTTTCGAGTGATTTCTCGCCTTTTTTTTCATAATTTGTAATTATTTTTATATTATTTTATTTCCGAAAAGTAAAAATTTCGAAGGCGCGTTGTACTTTTGCTTAGTACTTTACAAACATTTGTGGAAAAATCAAAACCGCACTGAGAAATCACTTTGGAAAAAACTGTATTGCCATTTTATTAATTCACAAATTCACTTTATTTCGTAATTTGAAATCGATTTAATAGATGGTAAATTTTATCACAAACACAAATAACTTCTTTTTCACAGACGATGATAATTTATCTATCTTTATTTATACATATACTAACACAAAATATTTATTACACTGTAAACTTCTATTTAATGATGAAAAGAACTAGGTAAACAACAACTGTCAAATATGCATATGGCTTTAAATAAGCAAGACAACGGCTTCAGAAGCACTTCTAGAGCTGACATTAAAGCATACAGACAATGGAACTGCTTTTCTAGAGTTGATAAGGAGCAAAATAGTGCTCTCAAACTCATGAAATTGACTCCAAATAAGTCGTACAGTGGCTCGAGAAGCGTATATAGAGTTAATTGTGAAACATGTAGCTACGAAAAATAGCTTTTCAAGCGCTGTTAGAACTTACAACGAGCTTAAAATGTTACTTGGGTAGTTTTTAAGGTTTTTGTCTAGCATTTAAGTAGTTTTAAGATGAATAAAAAATAAAAAATTGAATTAAAAAAAAAAAAAAATCAAAAAGGGTGACTGAGTCCGAATGCTCAAGACACTTAACAGCTGAACAATTCATTGGAAAATAAATATACAATACTAAAAATGAAATAAAGTAAAGAAACAACTAAAATTAAAAAAAAAAAAAAAAGAAAGTAAGAACAAATAGTTTTGCCTGGGATTCGAACCTGAAAAAAAATTTTCACTGGTATGAACTCAAACACGCGCATTCATCATTTTTAATTCATTTTTATTTTTTCATTTCCTTATATCTATCTTAATGCTAGACAAAAAATCTTAAACAACTAGCTTACCATATTAACTTAACTAACTTACTGGCCCCATGCGGGCGCTCTAAATTAAACTATAACTATACTTAAAAAATGTCTTTCGACAAAAAAAAACTTATTATTAGAATTCATGATTACTTAAAACTAACGAGAAAATTATTAAAAAAAACTCATTTTCTATATCATTTTTTAATTTTTTGTAAAACTTAAAGCTACCCTTTACCTAATAAAACTAATTAAAACTAAATTAAACTAACTTAAACTACATTATATCTAATTAAAACTACTTAAAATAACTTAAAAACTAGAACAGCCACCAGCAATTTTTTTGCATACGCATATGCACACTCGCGTTCGCCCATACACATGTATATATGTTCATATACATACATACATATACATTCGCAACCGCAAGTACCCACATACAAATACATTTATTTATGTACTTTTTTTTTTTTTTGGTGCCACCGTCACTGTTCTACCTACTCTACTTATCTTTACCTTAGAACTATGTAAGTCGGCCAAAGCAACAATATGGTCAACTTTCCAAAAAAAAATTTTCACTTGTATGAACTCAAACACGCGCATTCATCATTTTTAATTCATTTTTATTTTTTCATTTCCTTATATCTATCTTAATGCTAGACAAAAAATCTTAAACAACTAGCTTACCATATTAACTTAACTAACTTACTGGCCCCATGCGGGCGCTCTAAATTAAACTAGACTATACTTAAAAAATGTCTTTCGACAAAAAATAACTTATTATTAGAATTCATGATTACTTAAAACTAACGAGAAAATTATTAAAAAAAAACTCATTTTCTATATCATTTTTTAATTTTTTGTAAAACTTAAAGCTACCCTTTACCTAATAAAACTAATTAAAACTAAATTAAACTAACTTAAACTACATTATATCTAATTAAAACTACTTAAAATAATTTAAAAACTAGAACAGCCACCAGCAATTTTTTTTTTTTTTTTGCATACGCATATGCACACTCGCGTACGCCCATACACATGTATATATGTTCATATACATACATACATATATTTTCGCAACCGCAAGTACCCACATACAAATACATTTATTTATGTACTTTTTTTTTTCTTGGTGCCACCGTCACTGTTCTACCTACTCTACTTATCTTTACCTTAGAACTATGTAAGTCGGCCAAAGCAACAATATGGTCTACTTTCCATATCACGGTGGTCACCCAACCACAAGAATTTTTTGACTTGCTTAACTAAGTCCTTTCTGTCCCGAAGGGGCACAGCTCTACTGAACCGCAGACGCTCTGCTCCGTTCCCTGAGCCGACGTCCCGATCGTAAAGAAGTCACCGATCCACAGTCCTACGGCTGACGTGGTAGATTAACGGGACTGCCAATCTATCCTGTATCAGCCCACGACTGTCTAAAAAGAGGAATGTCTCGGGCGGGATGAAACCATTAAGACGTACACTTTCACTATACTCATCATTGGGGTAGTAAGCCCCAAAAATAAGTCCATTGGTCGAGGTCATCGCTCTTGCAATGTGACCCCGAATCAGCTTGATTAAAAAGTTATCTATCCTGTTTATATTGGCCCTGTTGTATAGAACCTCGTTGGCATAGTAATGTGTGTACTCCGACTCTGGTGTTCTGTGTAATCCAAGGCAGCGTCTAAGACACTGCCTCTCAAACACCCGAATCTTTTCCATTTGAGATGGGGCAACGTTGAACCACAGAGGGCATCCATAGGCAATCATTGGCCGGATAAGGGCCATGTAGCAAATCACCTTTACTCTGCTGTCAAGGCGGCTGCTATAAAACAACCGTCTTGTCAACCCAAAGGCTCCCCTAGCTCTGGCCAGCGCAGCATCTACATGTCGATTGAAATATAGATACTGATCTAGCCAGATGCCAAGGTACTTTACCACATCTTTACTCGCCAGTGGATGTCCACTTGGTCCAGCGATCACTAGATTTCTCCAGTTCTTTCTTGTATCCCTAGAAGCCCTAGACAACGGGGTTCTAAACAGGATAGTTTCTGATTTCTGAAAGTTAATTTTTAACTTCCAATCATCACAATATCGCTGAATCTTGTCGAAGTCACGCTGCAGAAGAATTCTGATGACTTCAACTTTTGGACCCTTTCTGTACGCTACAAGATCATCGGCATACGCAATTGAGTGAGTTAGACTACCTATCAGATCGCTGGTGTAAATACTAAAAAGAATCGGTGAGTTCACAGCTCCTTGCTGTAGACCATTTTTAATATCAAAAGTTGTGATAGAAGTTGCATTGCCACTTTTGACAACAAACTTTCTACCAGTGAGCATGTCATGAAGCATATATAACAGTGGTTTACTTATGCCAAATCTAGATAGCTTCAGATAAAGACCCTCTAACCAAACGGTGTCGAAAGCTTTCTCTAAATCAACCAGAACGGCTCCCGTGCATTGATTTTTCGTTTTGTTCCATTGAACATCAGAAACTAACTTAGACGCTGCATGAATAGTGTCATGCCCCGCCTTAAAGCCAAACTGATTATCTGGAATAATATTTTTGTCCTCAGCCCACTTGAACAGAGCTCTATTGAGAATCTTTTCGAATACTTTACTGATACTTGGAAGAAGACTTATCGACCGAAGATTTGCCGGATTGGAGCTGCCCTTTCCCTTTTTGGGGAGAGGATGGACCACAGCTGTCTTTCAACTCACTGGATAATATGCATTATTCAATGCGTTGTTGAACAGTGTGGTATAAATGTCTATGGCTTCCTCAGGGAGATGTCGTAACACAATGTTGGGTATACCATCGACCCCCGCAGATTTCTTTTTCTTTAATGTTTGAAAAATCAACTGAAGTTCTACCTTCGAAATTAACAATGAACTGGGTCCATTTCGCTCGGCGATGGTGGCGTTTGCCAAATTTTCGTCATTGAACCCGGTGAAACCAGTATTCTCAGATCGCCATTGCGTTATGTTATTCCAAGGTAGAAGTTGTGCAGTAAGGCTCTGTTCTCCAGGTCATGATTCGGACGAATGCTAGCATTCACCTTATACACTTGCTAGAAAGCAGCCCCTACAGCCTCTACCTTTTCCTGAGGATCTTCTATCATATAATAATTATCATCGAAAACGGCACCCTCCGGATCAATTCCCGCAATCGTTAGTACGTCTTCGTTATCTGTTGTCCTCTGGAGTTTAAGACATGGAAGATCGTTTTGATCATTTCTTCTAAATATCTTATTTATTTGGGGAAACATACTAGGGTCGCTAGAATTAACAGCTCGAATTCTGTTATCCCAATATAAATTAATAGATAATCTATAGTTTTGTCTAATCAGAACGTTAATGTTTTTGATCGACGACTTCAATGTCCTAATCTCCAGATCACGTGTGTCCGTGAAACGTCTGTAAAGAAGTTTCAACCTAGTCAGCAGTCCACTTTTTTGTCGGTGTAGTGCGTCGATTGTCGCGTTCTTGTATAAACCAGTAGGGTCTTGTTCCTTATATTTTGGGATTGTTTTGTCCATTGTTCGTTTTATAGTCGTATCCATTGGAGTCAGGTACCCGTCGATCTCGACGTTCATCAGGTTCCTGTCATTTGGTGGAGAAATGTCATCGGCACGTATTTCTCTTGCCAAGGCGTTGGAGAAGCGTGGCCAGCACGTCTTACTGAAATTGTAAGAGTGCACAGGCACAAACTCATCCAACTCCACAAGTTCGCTCGGAAGCTGTATTACGGTGGCAAGTCCGCAGTGATCACTGTCGTATTCAATCGTTCGTAAACAGTTTCTTGTCTGTTGATTTGTTGCGTCAGTTATAACTAGTCGTGAGTCAAGCAGTAAAAGATCCAGAAAACTACCACTTCTCGGAAATGACGGTCTATCTGTAGCCAGAAGGTCGATCCTACTCTCAACACTGTACCGACTCATCCAATTAAAAAGATGGTTCCCTCTAGGATTTTGTATTTGGTTTCCCCAATCTACATGTTTGGCGTTTAAGTCCCCTGCCATGAGATAATAATTCTCATCCAAGTTCAGTCTTAAGCATTCGAAAAGTTTTTCGAGTTCTGCGATAAAATTAGCTGGCTGAGGAGCGTCAGGTGCGTACACCGCGAATGCGTACATTCTTTTCCCCTGCTGGAGAGGAATGCAAACGATGCAAGCTTCTAGCAATCCGAATCTTCGCACTTCGCTATCATATATAACCTTATGTTTAATGCCCTTTCGTATGAAGATTGCGACCCCACCCCCTTGAGACGAGTTGGGCCGATCCCTTCTTACGATATTGTAATTTTTATTAGTCAAACACGCGCAGAAACGCACAACCAGCGAGCTCAATAAAAAAATGAATTTAGAGCAATATTAAAATAACAAGATAGTACTTAAAATTATTATGACATCAAAAGAGCTTTTATGATGATAATATTAATACATAGGTAACAAGACTAAAAAAAATCAAACTACCACTATATCAGAAAAAAAAAAAAAATATCTTCAAATTTACAAATGGGAAAACAAAAATATGAAAATATATTATATAGCAATCTAAAAGAAGTAAACATATTACCACATTATCAAACAAATACTTATTTGTAAATTAAAAGGAAATTTAATAATTAATAGACTTATTATCTTATGATAAATTCACAAAAACAAAATAAAATTGTAGAGCTAAACAAAACACGACCACAATAAATAAAACCAGTGCTGTCACTGATAAAATAAATAAATGTTTTTTAGTTGGACTCAAGCATATTTATAAACTCATTTTAATGACGGAGTAAAGTAACTCCCACTTTACAATGTCTTTAATCCTGAAAAGCTTATTTATAAAAAATAAACACGTGGATTAGAGACGAAGTAAGCTAAAACTGGTTCAAAGAAGGTTTAAAGTCGTAGTAAAGTCGTTTTAGTATGTAAATTTCATTTTGACATGACATTGTGAAACGAAAAAACATACAGAATGTAAACAAACAAATTGATTTTTTTTCTTTTTTCCAAGTAAAGTTCCATTTCACTCGAACCCATAACAATTTAATTTTCTCTCTCTCTAACACAGTGAACATCACATGCATTGACGTATTAGGTATGGACCGCCAGCAGCCAACTTCACGCGTGTTCCAACATAACTAGGGGCGGCATCAACTACTAGCAGGGAAACTGCGTAGCATTGATATGATTCCTTTAATTTATTATTTACTACTGAAATATTTTTGTGGAAATTATTATCAAACTACTTTTATTTTACAAAACACATCCACTCATTATGCCAAGAGTTACTTACAGATGAATATATCATCGTTTTCATTTAAATTCTAATGGCAAAATTAGTACACGCATTTAACACTAAAAGATGATGGCGTTTTTAGACTGTTTTTAGCTGGAACAACTTTTCTTGGCTGTTCGAAAATTTCAACCGACTGGCGGTCCATATCTGATACGTCAATGATCACATGGTTACATTGACATTGAAGTATCATAACCTGAGTTTTGGATGGGACGTTTTAACTAATATCGATAACAATTTTTGTATAAATAAGGATTTGTCTGACGGAGTCAAGACGGAGTAAGTGCTACGACTAGGTTCTACTACTCCGAGGTTAAACCGAGCATTAGTGAAATCTTATAAATAAGGAATTTATTTCCACCAAAAATAAAACCCTGTTTTGAGAGAAAAAGATTTAGAAGCGTTTCCACCGGTCAAATTGATTTATGAAACGATCAACTTGACAAGAGGTTTTACAACTTTAAAACACCGAAACATTTCGTTCAGAAATTTTATACTAACTAACTATAAAATGCACTTATTTCACAAAATTCACTAATAATCCACAATATACCGTCAAAATAATGAAGTTAAAGTATTTTAACAAAGAAATAAAATAAATAATGATACAAATTCTATATACTAATATGAAAATTAATCTAAAAAGTTTATTTTTTATATTAAGAATATTAAACCAAGTAGAAGACTTTCAGTTTATTTTAAGTGGACTTTTCTGAATTATTATTCAAAATAAAAGCGTTTAGCGGCCTATAGTCCAAGAAAACATTGCGTTTCGCCCGGTGCAAGCTTTGTCATTATTTATTTTATTTCTTTGTTATATCTTAGCCTTGGCCTCGAGGCAAAACAAAAATACACCCCCCCCCCCAGTTGAAAATTATTGCAACCGTGATCTTGCTGGTATAGTTCACATTAGTTTTTTGTCAAAAAAGTTATGTAAGCTGAGCTAGAAAAATCTTTAAATTGCGTAATGACAAGGTGCTTTTTGCAAGACGTCATCTGACGAGCCCACAAAGCTAGCACCGGGCGAAACGCAATTTTTTCTTGGACTATAGGCCGCTAAACGCTTTAAAGTATTTTATTTCGATAAAAATTAACAAAAAGCGAAAATATTTACAAAATGTATTGACAAATTGTTGTTGACATCTACAATGACATTTGAAATAAAAGCGTTCAGTCCTAAAAGGGTGTGTGTTAAGTAATTTGCCAGAGATTTATAAGTGATAAATTTTTAATCATGAAGATTTGGGATTTAAATTTGTATGGTAAATCTAGTGATTTAGAAGGAGATTATGGATAAATTGTCAAATCAAGATTAAGTGTTTGGTGGAAACAAAGTATTAGTAAATAGTTTTCGAAAAATAAAATTTCAAAGTCAAAACTTATTTTTTTTTTATTAATTTTGTCTTACGAAATTTTTATTTACTAAGCAAAATATTTTTTTCAATATTTAATGGAGTTGGTATTTTTTAGCCAAATGCAAAAAACTCGATTTAGAAAAATCGATTTTGATGCTATTTACTGAATTAAGGCAAAAATTATGAAACCAAATTTTAAGCCAATACTTTTCTAGGTAAAAGCTTGATTATTTTGTATGCCAACCAAATGTATGCCCGTAACTACCATATAATCGATTCACCGTAATTGATTGATTGTTCATGGCCTTCATTTTAACGAAAAGGTATACTAATGACCAAAAATACTATAAGAAAAAAACGTCTTCTTAACGTAAATCTCTCAATGAATCGATAACTCAATAGGTCATACTATCATTCGGAGGTAAGGTAAGGAGAAAAATGGAGGCGGAACAAGAAAACAAACTTAGGGCCAGTTTTTTCAGCCAGGACCCATGTTCTGTAACTCTCACATCGAATAATTTTTCGCATAAACAGTGCGAATCAGAACAAAATTATGATAGAATGGGCCGAGAATTTCTTTTTCGCATTTAACTGTTTCTGTAACTTGTGTTCACTTGACATGAAATAAAATTACTGGAAAAATGTCTGTAACTCTGAAGTCGAAACATTTATTCGACTTATCTGTCAAAATAAATGACCACTCTCAACCAAGTAAGAAAATATTAAAGTTGAATTTATTTTTTTAGAAAGAACGGCAGAAAATAAATAAAAGGTTATTTGTTCGAATTAGATTTTTGTTGTATTATTATAAGTTAATTATTGTGCATATCAATAGAAAAATCAAAGGATCTCTAAGGAATTTATTTTTAATAAATAGTCAACACATTTGGAGTTTTTTTATTAGCCCAGTTTATATTTCTAAGATCTCCGAGATCTCCGTATGCTCAGAAATATAAACGCAATTTCTTAGTGAAATTTTATACTAATGCTGTCAAAAAACTGTGCCTGAAAATTTTTGGATTCGCTTGCTTCGATGGATTCGAGCGCTCAGAAATAAAAACTCACCTATTGAGGTGAAGTTTTTTGTGTTTGACTTACAAGTTAAAATATGAACTCCATTTTTGTTTTTTAAACTTTCTTGATTGACTGTTTTTTCAATAAAAATGTTTTTTCTTTTAAAAGCATTTTGTAAGTAATTTTAAAACGCGCTCTTATCCTGTAAAATTTGAGATTTCAGTGACTTAAAAGTAATTTTAAAACGCGCTCTTTTTCCTGTAAAAATTGAGATTTTAGTGACTTTAAAGTTTAATACACAATGTTTAACAATTTCGCGCACAACATTAACATTTCCGCTTTTCATTTCAATCAATTTTTCAACAATAGGCGTGTTTTATTGATCAAATATCACAGGTCATCCACTTCCAGTTCGTCCGTCCCCTTCCGTAAAAAAAAAATTTTCACCACGCTTTCCTATCTGTGAATACGTGTGAGTGGTGAGTTTGTTTGACTTATGTCAAAGGAAATATGACAAAGAACTATAAAAAATTGTACGCATTCTACCTACGTAAGTAAACGAAAATATTTTTTCTAAAAACGTTAAATAAAACCTTAAATTTTTATAATAAATAATTATTTACAGATGAAGCAGTGCAACAGCATGTAAACAAACCCAAAAACAAAAACATTTTTAAGGTGCTGATGTTTAAACGTTCCGAAAAAACATAATTTATGCCAAATCATGCAGTTTTTCAAGGTGGTGTAAAAGAATCGGTATATATTTGCTTTGGCTTAAATATTTGAAAAAATATCGGCCTGGTATTTTCAAAAAATTTGGACCTAAAACAATTGAAAAGTAAGTTTTGCTAGTTGCTATCAAAACAAGTTCGTATGACTTTAGACCAGAAATTCATTTAAATTGCATGAAAGTTTAGTATGAGCTAAGTGAAGTCTGATAATTTTCTTGTTTCAGAGAAATCGCTTTGCGAATTACTGCCCTTCGAGAAACATTTGAAGAAGTTGGATTATTTCTGTGCCGAGGAAAAGATAACTTAAGCATGGACAATAAATACGGAACATACACTGAAATTTTCGACCGAGAACATTGGCAACAAGAAGTGCATAACGATCCTACAAAATAAAGTGTATAACCACTAGTGACTAGTGCAACCAACTTAATTTATTTGTTTCATTTATATTTGTTAACAAGAAACATAACCGTAGTCATAAATATCAATAGCATTCACTGTGAAATAAAATTGCAAAAACAATATTGAATTATTTTGTAACTCTATTGCATCTCAACAAGTTAGTGACAATGCAATTAGCGGATTGCAACTCAAGTTCTAGCTGTTTGGTAGTGTATTGATCGTTGAATAACTGCCGATAAGGAAAATATTTTCTACAACAATCGATCGACAAAATCACTCATTTTTATCAATCACAAAGAATTATAATAATGTACAGTATGCAAACAAGACTTTGCAATTTTTGTTGTTAATATTAATTTGTGCAACCAGTTTCCGTCTATTTGTCTGATATGAATCTTTATTAATAGAAGGAAACAAATTTAGTAAAGTTAATAACACAGTTCTTCTTTATTTTCGAAAAGGAACAATTCGTTGGATTTTACACTCTGTATACGACTATAATTGGACAGACACGAGTTCATCACGCTGGCATTATCTTTTTTATCCATTAGAAGGCTCGTTTTTGTTTCTTCTTTTTGGGTTCCATTTTTTCTTTCGTCATTAATCATACATTATTCACAAATCGATTGCAACTTGCAGTTGCAAATCGCACAGTTTGTCCGTTGAACGTTGCCCCTTAATGGATCTACTGACTGAGTTTGTTTGAAAGTAGAAAAACTGTAAAGTAACTAGTCGATTCCGATTGTATCATCGAGATTTCCCACTCCTTAAGACGTTCACGGCACTTCTCAAGAAATCGTTCCAGTTTGTTGTCGTATGATTCTTTTTCACTCCAAATTGTTCCTTCATAAATTTCTGCTCATCCCTGTTTGATAAGAGATGAAGCTAGATTTTTCACACATTGCCGCAGAAAAGTGGAATCATAGGATGGATATTCCTTCATCGGCGCAATCTACTTTCAAAAAACGGTTTTTCGGTTTTAAAAACACAAGGGTTGGTTTTGTGTTGATGACAAAAAGAAGGAAACAAATAAATATTTGTTTCCAAAATTAAAACTTGAAATTTGTTGCTTTTAGTAGATTCTAAAATATAAAACAGTTACATTATGTTTTATTTTTATGTTTTCTATTTATTCTCATTAAAATAAATCTATAATTTCTTTTCTTTGCATTGCACAAGTAAAATAAAATATTCAATCCAGCGAACGATTGTAAAAATAGGTAAACTACGTAGTGACCGACCGTAGTCGCCAAGTACTCTCTGAAAGAGTTCATCGACTTTTTGTATTTCAGCTTCTTAGAGTGAAACTCTACTTTCGATCTTCAAGAATTCCAACACAATTTCAGGTGACTAAGGGTAGACGGATGCAAACAAATTGTCAGCGTTTCGAATGTTATCCAAATCATCAGTTTTACTTTAATAGTTGAAATGTGTTTTAAATTAGAAAATAATATAATGGTATGGTTTGTACAATAACTCACTGTGATAATTGACACAATTTAACATATTTATCATATGCATATTGGTTCTCGGCCATCTCCTTCACAAGATTACTATATTCAAGAAGATACCTATTGGTATCATCAGCATTTGAATCGTCATCATCATCGTCATCTTCTTCATCTTAATGTTCATCATCTTGAATATTATCTTCACCCATAAGAACATCATCATCGATCAGCGACTCTTCATTTTCTGCAACTCCTTCTTCATCTGACTTAAGTAGAGCTTCTTTCTGTATCCAATAAATCAGTGTTAAAATGGTATTTCAGTTTATTTCTTTAATATACCTCAGCTTCATCCCTTTCTTCGTATTTTTCTGATCTATTTCACATTTTTTTAAGCTTTATTTTAATAAAAAAATAATATTTCACAGAAAACACCAAACCTAACAACAAACTTTACAAATTGGAAATGTTTGTTATTATTTGACAGCTTCTTAACTGCCCACAGTAAAAAAAAGACTTAAGTGGGTGACTTGTGGTGAAACTGGGTGACCAACAAAAGCGATGGTGCGTTCACACTATGTGCTAATTTTTATTTATTTGTAGTTAGATTAATAAACATCTAAAATGAGTTCAAAAACAATTTCGTGATGTTTTACATCATTTCTTTTTATATTAGCCATACTTTGCAGACACATCCATAAAATTATTGAAACTTCGGCTTGGCATAAAGTCAAGAATACCAACTTTGAAATAAAATAAAAAAGTGGATACAAAAGTGAATATAACGTTTCATTGGTTCTTTCCAGTGCTGACTAACTAAAAATTACCAACAAAACACGACTTGTATATGCCGAGTTGGTCAACTTGTACCCCACCTTCCACTACAAACAAATAAAAACCGGATAAATAATCATTACTTAACTTAAATATTACCTAGTTATATAATTTTAATTAAAAAATCTGCCCTAACCAATTTTCATTTGTTTTCAAGCGAAAAGTTCAAAGTCATCAAAACTTTTTTGCAACTTTCGTAGGTTGAAAGCTTCTAACTTCTTCCGCAAAACGCGGCCCCAAGGGAAAACAAAATGAACACAACCATTAATAGGCGTGTTTTATTGGTAAGTGTTTAGCCGCTTTAGCAAAAATTTTTATATGATACGAAAAGTGGCGATAAATTGGTCAGTAATTAAAGTGAACTTAAAAGTGAAGATAAAATCTTGGAATGCCTGGAAATTTTAGGCGCGAAATATAATGTCAATACATTTTTTGCTTAAAGGTTGGTGGCACCTATGACAGCTTGAGACATGGACACCATATACAGTAGGCGTTTTTCTATTTTTGCTCTGAGCAGAGCACGGAGGAGAGCCTGAGCTTGTCGAGTGAGCTCTGAGCAGAGTACGCTCCGAGCGTTCTGATTTATTTATGAAACACACTTGAGCACTTCACTGTCATATCAATAGAAATCAACTCACAATCTGTCAAATAACATGAAAACTGCACAAAGTTGACAGCGCTCTAATTTGTGCTCGGTCTACTCCACCATTTTTATCCTGAGCTCATAGTGCATGCTCGGAGCAAGCTCTGATCGAAAAAAGAAACACAAGTTGAGCGCTATGAGCGCTCGGAGCTAAAAAAAAAACAAAGATCTTTTTTTGACAGCTCACTGCTCTGCTCAGAGCTAAAAACGAAAAACGCCTAATGATTATTCATGGTTATGTTCATTGTGTTTTCCTTTAGGGTAGCGTTTTGCGCAAGAAGTAAGAAGTTTTCAAACTGTGAAAGTTGCAAAATAGTTTTGATGATTTTGAACTTTTCGCTTAAAAACAAATAAAAATTGGTTAAAGCAGATTTTTTAAATAAAATTATATAATTTGGAATTTAATTTGGTAATAATCAAGTTAAATGATGATTATATATCCGGTTTTTATTTGTTTGTACTGGTAGGTGGGGTACAAGTTGACCAACTGGGCATATACAAATATCCACACTTTGTGGATACAAAAGTGAAAATGTTAATTCTTTTCAGTGCTGACTAACTTAAAATTACCAATAAAACACGACTACTGTGGGTGTAAAGAAAACATTCCTCCTTCCATTGGAAACTGGAAATTTTAATTTTTATGCAGGCATGTTTTCGCATCATGTTATAGACATAGTTTATTTTCCAAGATAGAGAAACGGTGTAATATTGTGTTCCACCTTGAATCGAATGAAAAACTTTTCGACCAAGTTACAGAACATTATTTTTTTTTTCATTAACTTGGAAAAATTTAAAGGGTGTTAATCGTAGTGCATCCATTTTTCTTATTTTGAACAAATTCTTGAACTTGGTATTCTGTCAGTAAGAAATTATGGTAAAAGAAACACATGAATAAACCACATAAGCCACAGCGTTACACAAATTACAACCTATTTAAAGGGTGTTAATCGTAGTGCATCCATTTTTCTTATTTTGAACAAATTCTTGAACTTGGTATTCTGTCAGTAAGAAATTATGGTAAAAGAAACACATAAATAAACCACATAAGCCACAGCGTTACACAAATTACAACCTATTATCAAAAACACCATATGACTTAAACCGAAATTTTGAAATGCAGAAATGCATGCAAAGGAGTTCCCATGGTCGGATTTTGTCCGATTTTGAATATGTTGTTCAGAAACAAATTCTGATTAAAAATCAATTAAAAAAGCTTCTGTGTCAATGTTGCCCATGTTCAATCACAGATTGCCTGGACTAAGTGATAGTGCATACGACTTCGAAGACTGAGCAAATCTGATGTGGGTGGGTTCGAATCCTATGGTGTGCATGTCGAAAGTTTATCATAATAAAATTGGATTAAAAGCACCATTAATAAGAAGACTGATGAAAGGACTTGGGACTCCTTGAAATAGCTTTATCTCCAGCCAAAATAAAAACGGATGATAAAATTCGTAAGCATTTTGTGAAAGCACCTTTAGAAATTCAATGAAAATGGACGGAATAAAGTATGGTCAAGTTATAAAACTGACATTCAAGCATGAATAGAATAGTACTTGAACAATAATAATAACATTCTGAATTCATTCGGATCAAAATCAAGTTTCTCTGATTACACCACACCTAGGGATTGCAATCCCGGGATTTCGGGATTTGAAAATTTTGATCCCGGAATCGCGGGATAATCCCGGGATTTCATTGTTATTTAAAAAAAATTATTTAAATATATTTTCATTAAAATTGTTTAGCTTTTCTTAGTATGCAGAGAGTCAGGTCTAATTCCGCCTAAACAAATGATTATAGGTAACCATAAGGCAAGTTTTTATAGTCTGTAATCTGGAACCAATAGGAATACAGCGAAAACGATAATTATAAATAAAATAGTAGTTATCCTCTGTCCAGGAATTTGTTCTGCCACCATTCAATAATAAGATCTTTTAATAAATAGTAATCTGAAAACACGAGGAGCAAAAATAGAATAAAAAAGAATATTAAAACACAATGACAAGGAACCACCTGCGAATGATTTTCTAAACAAAATTAGGGAATGATATAAATGAAGTTGAAAACACTAATGTGGTAACCTTGGTTGGTAGGAATAACCCAATAACAACAAAACAACAAAATGTTCGTTGGTAGTTGTGCTGTCCATAGAGGAATAAATATGATAATGTAATGCCGGCACAAAAATTAATTTTGCCCACAAGCTAAAAGTTGCTTTAGGTGCTAGAGTGTGCGTAAAACACACGCATTCCCTCTCACCTTATCTGACTGGTCTCCTTTGGTTTGTTTTTGGTTTAATCTCTGGTTTGGTCACCATAGACTTTTCTTAACCAGTTGTTTTGAAACTCGGTTAACCACAGTTCGTCTTTTGACCATTTTATCTACTTTGGTTACTAAACCAAAGATCGTTCCAGTTTTCCAGTGGTCCAGTTGTGAAACGGAATCTCTGGTTAAGTTTGGTTATACTTTTTTGAATGCGAGAGAAAGAGATATAAGTTTTGTCAATAATTGATAACAGCCTGTCTCGTTTCGATGCACATGGATAAACTGAATTGATTCATTTACGAACAAAGGAAAACAAAATAATATACGTAAAATATACGGGTTGAATTTATTAAGATGGTAGATCATCATTTTGTTTAAATTTATTCTTTACGATTAGTAGTGATAATCAATTATGATCTAGTATATTATTTATCATTCAACACAAATATGAAATAAATAATAGGTAACCATACAATTTCTTTGGTTAACCAAGCAAAATTGACTTTTGCTGAAAAGACAAAATCTTTGTTAACCGACTGGAATACTGACACTAAATACGGAATATCAGCTGGTTAACGTAATCTATGGTAACCATAGATTCTCTGGTTAAGATTTTGTTAAAAAGACAGAATCTATGGTTACCAGCTGAAATAATAAATGATTAAACTTAACCAGAGCTGAAAAGACTGGCCCTTAATGCACGTTTTGTTGAACCAATGCTTGCGTTCGTGTGCACAACTATTGTGGTTCGCATACTTTACTAGGCGTGTTTTATTGGTAAGTGTTTAGTCACTTTAGCAACATTTTTTATGGGATACGAAAAGTGGCGATGAATTGGTCAGTAATTAAAGTGAACATAAAAGTGAAGATAAAATCTTGGAATGCCTGGAATTTTTTGGCGCGAAATATAATGTCGATACATTTTTTGCTTAAAGGTTGGTGGCACCTATGACAGCTTAAGACATGGACTCCATATACTGTGATGTACCTTGGGTTTCTCTGGCTGAGGTATACTCGCTGGTGTCCAGGGTTTTACTAAAGAAGGTACACTAAAACTTTAGTTTCAAAGATTTTCCTTTATTCAATCAAGAAAATAGCTTTATTATTAAAAATAATTAAATTTAATTAAATTCTATCGTTTTAAAGTTTGGATTATTAGGCTTTGTGCTTTTATTTTCTCCAATTTCTGTTTTTCGGTGTTAATTTCCAGTGTGTCTTTAGAGTCCAACGTCTTTATTTTTAATAAATAGTCAACACATTTGGAGTTTTTTTATTAGCCCAGTTTATATTTCTAAGATCTCCGAGATCTCCGTATGCTCAGAAATATAAACGCAATTTCTTAGTGAAATTTTATACTAATGCTGTCAAAAAACTGTGCCTGAAAATTTTTGGATTCGCTTGCTTCGATGGATTCGAGCGCTCAGAAATAAAAACTCACCTATTGAGGTGAAGTTTTTTGTATTTGACTTGCAAGTTAAAATATGAACTCCATTTTTGTTTTTTAAACTTTCTTGATTGACTGTTTTTTCAATAAAAATGTTTTTTCTTTTAAAATTATTTTGTAAGTAATTTTAAAACGCGCTCTTATCCTGTAAAATTTGAGATTTCAGTGACTTAAAAGTAATTTTAAAACGCGCTCTTTTTCCTGTAAAAATTGAGATTTTAGTGACTTTAAAGTTTAATACACAATGTTTAACAATTTCGCGCACAACATTAACATTTCCGCTTTTGATTTCAATCAATTTTTCAACAATAGGCGTGTTTTATTGATCAAATATTCACAATAAATCTGAGTTTTATCTGTGAATGTTGGTGCTTAAGTAGAAAGTAGTAAATGCCGAAAGGCAATAATTTAAAGTTGTTTATGGTATAATTTAGAGCGCTCGCATAGGGCCAATAAGTTAGTTAAGTTAATATGCAAGCTAGTTGTTAAGGTTTTTGTCTAGCAAGTAAGTAGTTATAAGAAAATTGAAATAAAAACTTAATATACGAAAAAAAAAAAAAAGTAGCAAGTAGTAAACAAGTAGTGCCAATTTTAAAAACGAGAACCTTATGGGCATTGTTATACTGAATCGTTTTATTGAAAATTTCTTACTCTACTTAGATTTTCCTTAATAAAACACACCTAATGATAAAAAAAAATCAGTACTGCTGATTTTGACACTGCTCTCCAATCCAGAATGAGAGATATATCTTTGGTACCTAAAAGGCTCTGTTGAGAAACTAAGGTCGTGTTTTGTTAGTAATTTTTAGTTAGTCAGCACTGGAAAGAACCAATAAAACGCTATATTCACTTTTGTATCCATTTTTTTTATTTTATTTCAAAGTTGGTATTCTTGACTATATGCCAAGCTGAAGTTTCAAATAATTTCATGTATGTGTCTGCAAAGTATGGCTATTTGTAGGCGTGTTTTATTGGTAAGTGTTTAGTCACTTTAGCAAAATTTTGTATGGGATACGAAAAGTGGCGATAAATTGGTCAGTAATTAAAGTGAACATTAAAGTGAAGATAAAATCTTGGAATGCCTGGAAATTTTTGGCGCGAAATAATGTCAATACATTTTTTGCTTAAAGGTTGGTGGCACCTATGAGAGCTTAAGACATGGACTTCATATACAATGAATATTAATGGATGTGTTCATTGTGTTTTCCTTTAGGGCCGCGTTTTGCGGAAGAAGTAAGAAGCTTTCAACCTACGATAGTTGCAAAAAAGTTGTAATGATTTTGAACATTTCGCTTAAAAACAAATAAAAATTGGTCAAAGCGGATCTTTAAATAAAGTTATATAATTTGGAATTTAATTTGGTAATACTCAAGATAAATAATGATTATTTATCCGGTTTTTATTTGTTTGTAGTGGAAGGTGGGGTACAAGTTGACCAACTCGGCATATACAAATAGCCATACTTTGCAGACACATCCATAAAATTATTGAAACTTCGGCTTGGCATAAAGTCAAGAATACCAACTTTGAAATAAAAGAAAAAAGTGGATACAAAAGTGAATATAACGTTTCATTGGTTCTTTCCAGTGCTGACTAACTAAAAATTACCAACAAAACACGACTTGTATATGCCGAGTTGGTCAACTTGTACCCCACCTTCCACTACAAACAAATAAAAACCGGATAAATAATCATTACTTAACTTAAATATTACCTAGTTATATAATTTTATTGAAAAAATCTGCCTTAACCAATTTTTATTTGTTTTCAAGCGAAAAGTTCAAAGTCATCAAAACTTTTTTGCAACTTTCGTAGGTTGAAAGCTTCTAACTTCTTCCGCAAAACGCGGCCCCAAAGGAAACAAAATGAACACAACCATTAATAGGCGTGTTTTATTGGTAAGTGTTTAGCCGCTTTAGCAAAAATGTGTATATGATACGAAAAGTGGCGATAAATTGGTCAGTAATTAAAGTGAACTTAAAAGTGAAGATAAAATCTTGGAATGCCTGGAAATTTTAGGCGCGAAATATAATGTCAATACATTTTTTGCTTAAAGGTTGGTGGCACTTATGACAGCTTGAGACATGGACACCATATACAGTAGGCGTTTTTCTATTTTTGCTCTGAGCAGAGCACGGAGGAGAGCCTGAGCTTGTCGAGTGAGCTCTGAGCAGAGTACGCTCCGAGCGTTCTGATTTATTTATGAAACACACTTGAGCATTTCACTGTCATATCAATAGAAATCAACTCACAATCTGTCAAATAACATGAAAACTGCATTAAGTTGACAGCGCTCTACTTTGTGCTCGGTCTACTCCACCATTTTTATCCTGAGCTCATAGTGCATGCTCGGAGCAAGCTCTGATCGAAAAAAGAAACACAAGTTGAGCGCTATGAGCGCTCGGAGCTAAAAAAGAAACAAAGATCTTTTTTTGACAGCTCACTGCTCTGCTCAGAACTAAAAACGAAAAACGCCTAATGATTATTCATGGTTGTGTTCATTGTGTTTTCCTTTAGGGTAGCGTTTTGCGCAAGAAGTAAGAAGTTTTCAAACTGTGAAAGTTGCAAAATAGTTTTGATGATTTTGAACTTTTCGCTTAAAAACAAATAAAAATTGGTTAAAGCAGATTTTTTAAATAAAATTATATAATTTGGAATTTAATTTGGTAATAATCAAGTTAAATGATGATTATTTATCCGGTTTTTATTTGTTTGTAGTGGTAGGTGGGGTACAAGTTGACCAACTCGGCATATACAAATATCCACAATTTGTGGATACAAAAGTGAAAATGTTAGTTCTTTTCAGTGCTGACTAACTTAAAATTACCAATAAAACACGACTACTGTGGGTGTAAAGAAAACATTCCTCCTTCCATTGAAAACTGGAAATTTTAATTTTTATGCAGGTATGTTTTCACATCATGTTATAGACATAGTTTATTTTCCAAGATAGAGAAACGGTGTAATATTGTGTTCCACCTTGAATCGAATGAAAAACTTTTCGACCAAGTTACAGAACATTATTTTTTTTTCATTAACTTGGAAAAATTTAAAGGGTGTTAATCGTAGTGCATCCATTTTTCTTATTTTGAACAAATTCTTGAACTTGGTATTCTGTCAGTAAGAAATTATGATAAAAGAAACACATAAATAAACCACATAAGCCACAGCGTTATACAAATTACAACCTATTATCAAAAACACCATATGACTTAATCCGAAATTTTGAAATGCAGAAATGCATGCAAAGGAGTTCCCATGGTCGGATTTTGTCCGATTTTGAATATGTTGTTCAGAAACAAATTCTGATTAAAAATCAAGTAAAAAAGCTTCTGTGTCAATGTTGCCCATGTTCAATCACAGATTGCCTGGACTAAGTGATAGTGCATACGACTTCGAAGACTGAGCAAATCTGATGTGCGTGGGTTCGAATCCTATGGTGTGCATGTCGAAAGTTTATCATAATAAAATTGGATTAAAAGCACCATTAATAAGAAGACTGATGACAGGACTTGGGACTCCTTGAAATAGCTTTATCTCCAGCCAAAATAAAAACGGATGATAAAATTCGTAAACAATTTGTGAAAGCACCTTTAAGTTACTCTTGTTGTTCAGAAATTCAATGAAAATGGACGGAATAAAGTATGGTCAAGTTATAAAACTGACATTCAAGCATGAATAGAATAGTACTTGAACAATAATAATAACATTCTGAATTCATTCGGATCAAAATCAAGTTTCTCTGACTACACCACACCTAGGGATTGCAATCCCGTGATTTCGGGATTTGAAAATTTTGATCCCGGAATTGCGGGATAATCCCGGGATTTCATTGTTATTTAAAAAAAATTATTTAAATATATTTTCATTCAGGTCTAATTCCGCCTAAACAAATGATTATTTATTTATTTATTTATTTATTTCGCCAATCAAGTTACAAACTTTATAATGACTACAATAATAATTTAAACAATAAAATTACAATAATTTAACTTAGTATATATAATTCAAATTAAATTAAAAATATCCTTCTTAATTTCTTTTCTACTTTTATTAAAATCAATGACATGATCGAATTCATTAAAAGCTATAAAAGAATCAGTTATTGGATTATGTCTTGCAAAGCTTGTATTATGATACGGAACATGTAAGAAATATCCATCTCTTGGTCGCAAACAACGAGAAGGAGCATAAATATTGTACATTGATAATAAAATTGAACAATCAATGTTAGAATTGAGGACATCGAAAGCAAAAAATACTGAATACGACTTTCTTCTCAATACAAGAGGTTGTAAATCAATTAAGATACATCTGGTCTCATATGATGGCATGATCGAGTTTCTATAGATCTTCCTTAAAGCAAATTTAGTAAACTTTTTCTGAACCTTTTCAATACGATTGACACTACACTGAGTATAAGGATTCCATATAATAGAACAGTACTCAAGAAAAGGTCTCACTATTGATACATAGAGTGCTTTAAGGGTGTAAGGATCTTCAAAAGACTTGGAACTACGAATTATGAAACCTAACATCGAGTTAGCTTTAGAAATAATTCGGTCTATATGAATCGAAAAACTCATTTTAGAGTCAAAGATAACTCCAAGGTCCTTTTGACTCATTGTTCTTTGTAAAGGATGATTATCTATTTTGTAATCAAAGCTTAACGGATTCATTATTTTTGAAAAGGTAATGACGCTGCATTTATTGTTATTGAAATAAAGTCCATTTAGATTACACCAGTGAACTATGGCATTGAGGTCATCTTGTATTTTACTGGCGTCTAATGGGGATCTGACAGAACTAAAAATCTTGAGATCGTCAGCATACAAAAGACATTTTGAATACGAAATATAGTTTGGCAAATCATTTATAAAAAGAATAAAAAGAAGTGGACCAAGATGGCTGCCTTGAGGCACACCAGACAAGTTTTGTATTGCATGTGAAAACACATTGCCAATTTTGACGTATTGCTGACGTCCAACCAAATAACTTTCAATCCATTTAAGAAGTACGGAGTGAAATCCAAGTTGTTCTAGTTTTCTCACAAGAACATTGTGTTGTACACGATCGAAAGCTTTCGAAAAATCGGTGTAGATAACGTCAACTTGTTCGCGGTTTTCCAAACTACCAAGGCAGTAATTTGAAAATAAGGCTAAATTAGTGGCTGTCGATCTACCACTCATAAATCCATGCTGGTGTTCTGAAATATGGTTACGAACCATGCTAAAAAGTTTGTTTTTTACCATTGCTTCAAAAACTTTTGGGATCAGCTGAAGTTTAGCAATAGGTCTATAATTTTCAACAGATCCCTTAGATCCAGATTAATGTAGAGTAGTTATAAAAGAGTATTTCCAAGTCTCTAAGAAAATACCTTGACTTAAAGACAAATTAAAAATATAACAAAGCGGGGCTGCTAAATTGTATTTACAAGATTTCAAAAGAAAAGGTGGGATATTATCTGGTGCAACAGAAAAACTGTTATCAAGCGATGATAAAGCTGTAAGTACATCATCTACAGATAAATACAGATTACCAGCATCAAAATTTAAATTCATATTACCAGACTCATGATCAAAGTTTTTCTTCAGATCAACGAAATTTGATTGAAAAAATGAAGCAAAATTGTTACAAATTTCATTAACATTACCAGAAGAGACTCCTCTGTACGAAATGTTTGATGGAAACCCAAGGGATTTTCGTTTTGTATTTAAGAATGACTAAAAAACTTTTGAATCACATTTTATCTTTGCCTCGAGAGACCAAATGTATTGCTTGTAAGTAAACTTTTTCAAAAACTCATATTCCTTCCTAATACGGTGGAATTGTTCACGGAAAACATCCGAAATTTTACTTTTTTTATGAAGTTTGTTCATAACATTTTTCAGTCGGTTTAAACTTTTAGTAAACCAAACTGGGTTCTTCGAATTTTTAAAAACCTTTATAAGTACAAAATTTAAAATAGCAGTATCTAAAATGTTCCGAAACATAGTAAAAGCTAGCTCTAAGTTATTACAATCAAAAATGTTTTGCCAATCAACAGATTCTAGATAATTATTCATAGAGACAATATCAGCATTTTTAAAATCATGTTTCTGAACAATGCTACAGGAAACTTGTGATTCTATTAAAACAGAAAAGTCAAACGTAATTTCAAGTGATTTGTGATGAACATTATTCTCTAAAAGCTTAAAACTTGCTTCACATAGTTGAGCTTCAAGATTTTTGTCAATGAAAACAAGATCTAAAATACGGCCTATAGAATTTTGAACATTATTAATTTGATACATATTCATAGCCATTATATTATCTATAACATTATATTCAATATCTTTAGATACATTCAAAGGAAATAATTCTTTATCCTCATTGGAAAATGACCATTTTACATTAGGTAAATTAAAATCACCAAGAATTACAAAGTAACAATCTTCATCCATATTTTTAGCTATATCTTTGATATTTCGAATGTGAGCTTCATAAATAGAATATTCAGACGAAGGAGGAATATATGAAACAAAAAAGTATATATGAATAATTTTACATGTAGGGAAAATAGGTAAATCAACAAAAACACAAATTTGTTCAATATCATTATTACTTAAGGAAATTTCTCTGCTTGTATATAAAGAGCGAATAGCAAATAAAACACCACCGCCTCTACTTAAACCAGTCCGCTCACAACTACGATCTTTACGGAATACATTAAAATCATTTGTGAAGAATTCACTGGTAAGGAAATTTTCATTAAGCCATGTTTCAGTAAGCACGATAATGTCATAGGAACAATCAGCAGCAGCAATAAAAAAATCAAATGATTTTGTCCTCATACCTCCAGTATTATGATAAAACATTGTTAAACGTTCATTAGTCAAAGCCTCATTTGAAGTTTGGTTTACGTTAGCGGAGATTGATGTATTGAGCGCATCCCGTTTTTTGGACGGCTTAAAAACTGCTTAATTTGAACTCCAACAGGCCAGACAGTAGTTTGAAGCGCAGCATTAAATGACGCAGCTGGTACACCCAGTTCAAAATTTATAAAACGGAGGGATGAAATATCTTCATCCTTTTTAACCAATTTGGAGCAAACAAAACTTGTCTTTGGTAAATTAAGCTTGCTCGCAATGAAATTTTTTACGCTCTCTTCAGTGACTGTATTCCTAAGTCGAGAGATATGAACAAATCGTAACCGAGGAACTGATGGAAGAGCAGTGAGAGCATCATCAGTATCATCAATGCCAAACATCTGTTTTTGTTTATGTTTTTTGTTGCCAACTCGCGACCATGGATGTTGGTTTATGACAACACTTTCAACTTCATGCTCATGATGAGCAATATTATTTTGCATCTCTTCAATAAGCTCAGAACATGACCCAGGAACATTAATAGGGCAAGCATCATTGGCAGTGTGGGCAGCAAGAGCGACATAGGCATCAGTGATATGTGCAATATTATTAGTATACATATTACCAGCAGTGTCAGCAGCATTCAAAATTAAAGCAGCAGCAGCATCATCTGTGTTGGAAGCATCAACAGTGTTGTCAACATTCCGAATGATATCCAGAGATTCATCAACATTTGGAATTACAACAACAGCAGGAGCAGCATCAGCAGTGTTGATAGCAGCATCAGTGTTGTCAACATTCGAAATTATATCCAGAGATTCATACACATTCGGAATAACAACAACAGCAGGAGCAGCAGCAGTCGTTTCAATTAACTCATTATTTAAAGCTTCGCCGGTCTTATCCGATGAGAGAAAAGGAGACGGAGCATTATCACTATCGACAAGTTCCACAACATTTATGGTAGGTGTAGGAGCCGATGATTTTTTTTTTATTTTTTTGTTCAGCAATGCACATAGAATCTGCAGAAGAGCAGTCAGTTATGGAAACTCTTCGGTTTTTTGAAGAGACACGATCTTGGGGAGTCGACGATCCCGCAATGCGAACGGAGGCAGAAAGCCGTTGGATATTATTGTCAACTTTTGTAAATTTCTGTGCACGGGTAGAACCACGAATATCGCGACTCACATTCAGTTTTAGTGTATTTGACTGTTTTGCAGTTTTACTCTGAGAAGCAGACTCATTAAGAGAGCTTTCTATTAAATAGGATGAAATTTCCCTCATATTTTGTAGAAAACTAAACAGTGGAATATGAATGCACTGATCACACTTGAAAAAAAAACTTTTATAAGGTTTAATATCTTTAATGCCATTTTTTTTGATGTTACAGCAGTCCAAATGTGAGTTAAGTCCACATAGCTCACATGACAAAAAAGATAAATCAGGAATTATTTTTAAGCACTTTAAACATTTAGAATTCATCGTAAAAAAAAACAAAAACGCAGCCGTTTCGTCTGAAAGTAGTCGAGAGACTAGGTAGCCATAAGGCAAGTTTTTATAGTCTGTAATCTGGAACCAATAGGAATACAGCGAAAACGATAATTATAAATAAAATAGTAGTTATCCTCTGTCCAGGAATTTGTTCTGCCACCATTCAATAATAAGATCTTTTAATAAATAGTAATCTGAAAACACGAGGAGCAAAAATAGAATAAAAAAGAATATTAAAACACAATGACAAGGTAACCACCTGCGAATGATTTTCTAAACAAAATTAGGGAATGATATAAATGAAGTTGAAAACACTAATGTGGTAACCGTGGTTGGTAGGAATAACCCAATAACAACAAAACAACAAAATGTTCGTTGATAGTTGTGCTGTCCATAGAGGAATAAATATGATAATGTAATGCCGGCACAAAAATTAATTTTGCCCACAAGCTAAAAGTTGCTTTAGGTGCTAGAGTGCATTCCCTCTCACCTTATCTGACTGGTCTCCTTTGGTTTGTTTTTGGTTTAATCTCTGGTTTGGTCACCATAGACTTTTCTTAACCAGTTGTTTTGAAACTCGGTTAACCACAGTTCGTCTTTTGACCATTTTATCTACTTTGGTTACCAAACCAAAGATCGTTCCAGTTTTCCAGTGGTCCAGTTGTGAAACGGAATCTCTGGTTAAGTTTGGTTATACTTTTTTGAATGCGAGAGAAAGAGATATAAGTTTTGTCAATAATTGATAACAGCCTGTCTCGTTTCGATGCACATGGATAAACTGAAGTGATTCATTTACGAACAAAGGAAAACAAAATAATATACATAAAATATACGGGTTGAATTTATTAAGATGGTAGATCATCATTTTGTTTAAATTTATTCTTTACGATTAGTAGTGATAATCAATTATGATCTAGTATATTATTTATCATTCAACACAAATATGAAATAAATAATAGGTAACCATACAATTTCTTTGGTTAACCAAGCAAAATTGACTTTTGCTGAAAAGACAAAATCTTTGTTAACCGACTGGAATACTGACACTAAGGGCCAATCTTTTCAGCTCTGGTTAAATCTTTGGTTTGTTCACCATAGAATTTTCTTAACCAGTTGTTTCGAAAGTCGGTTAACCACAGTTCGTCTTTTCACCATTTTATCTACTTTGGTTACCAAACCAGAGATAGTTCCAGTTTTCCAGTGGTCCAGTTGTGAAACGGAATGTCTGGTTATGTTTGTTTATACTTTTTTGAATCCGAGAGAAAGAGATCGAAGATCTTGTCAATAATTGATAACAGCCTGTCTCGTTTCGATGTACATGGATAAACTGAATTGATTCATTTACGAACAAAGGAAAACAAAAATATTTACATAAAATATAGGGGTGTAATTTATTAAGATGGTAGATCATCATTTTTTTTAATTTTATTCGTAACGATTAGTAGTAATGATCAATAAGTATCTGTATATTATTTATCATTCAACACAAATGTGAAAAAAATAATCGCTTACCATAGAATTTCTGTGGTTAACCAAGCAAAATTGACTGGTTAACGAAATCTCTGTTAACCATAGATTCTCTGGTTAAAATTTTGCTGAAAAGACCAAATCTCTGTTAACCGACTGGAATAATGACACTAACCACGGAAAATTAGCTGGTTAACGTTATCTATGTTAACCATAGATTCTCTGGTTAAGATTTTGTTGAAAAGACAGAATCTATGGTTACCAGCTGAAATAATCAATGATTAAACTTAACCAGAGCTGAAAAGACTGGCCCTAAGGGCCAGTCTTTTCAGCTCTGGTTAAGTTTAATCATTGATTACTGGCCCTAAGGGCCATTGATTACTGGCCCTAAGGGCCAGTCTTTTCAGCTCTGGTTAAGTTTAATCATTGATTACTTCAGCTGGTAACCATAGATTCTGTCTTTTCAACAAAATCTTAACCAGAGAATCTATGGTTAACATAGATAACGTTAACCAGCTAATTTTCCGTGGTTAGTGTCATTATTCCAGTCGGTTAACAGAGATTTGGTCTTTTCAGCAAAATTTTAACCAGAGAATCTATGGTTAACAGAGATTTCGTTAACTAGTCAATTTTGCTTGGTTAACCACAGAAATTCTATGGTAAGCGATTATTTTTTTCACATTTGTGTTGAATGATAAATAATATACAGATACTTATTGATCATTACTACTAATCGTTACGAATAAAATTAAAAAAAATGATGATCTACCATCTTAATAAATTACACCCCTATATTTTATGTAAATATTTTTGTTTTCCTTTGTTCGTAAATGAATCAATTCAGTTTATCCATGTACATCGAAACGAGACAGGCTGTTATCAATTATTGACAAGATCTTCGATCTCTTTCTCTCGGATTCAAAAAAGTATAAACAAACATAACCAGACATTCCGTTTCACAACTGGACCACTGGAAAACTGGAACTATCTCTGGTTTGGTAACCAAAGTAGATAAAATGGTGAAAAGACGAACTGTGGTTAACCGACTTTCGAAACAACTGGTTAAGAAAATTCTATGGTGAACAAACCAAAGATTTAACCAGAGCTGAAAAGATTGGCCCTAAATACGGAATATCAGCTGGTTAACGTAATCTATGGTAACCATAGATTCTCTGGTTAAGATTTTGTTAAAAAGACAGAATCTATGGTTACCAGCTGAAATAATAAATGATTAAACTTAACCAGAGCTGAAAAGACTGGCCCTTAATGCACGTTTTGTTGAACCAATGCTTGCGTTCGTGTGCACAACTATTGTGGTTCGCATACTTTACTAGGCGTGTTTTATTGGTAAGTGTTTAGTCACTTTAGCAAAATTTTTTATGGGATACGAAAAGTGGCGATGAATTGGTCAGTAATTAAAGTGAACATAAAAGTGAAGATAAAATCTTGGAATGCCTGGAATTTTTTGGCGCGAAATATAATGTCGATACATTTTTTGCTTAAAGGTTGGTGGCACCTATGACAGCTTAAGACATGGACTCCATATACTGTGATGTACCTTGGGTTTCTCTGGCTGAGGTATACTCGCTGGTGTCCAGGGTTTTACTAAAGAAGGTACACTAAAACTTTAGTTTCAAAGATTTTCCTTTATTCAATCAAGAAAATAGCTTTATTATTAAAAATAATTAAATTTAATTAAATTCTATCGTTTTAAAGTTTGGATTATTAGGCTTTGTGCTTTTATTTTCTCCAATTTCTGTTTTTCGGTGTTAATTTCCAGTGTGTCTTTAGAGTCCAACGTCTTTATTTTTAATAAATAGTCAACACATTTGGAGTTTTTTTATTAGCCCAGTTTATATTTCTAAGATCTCCGAGATCTCCGTATGCTCAGAAATATAAACGCAATTTCTTAGTGAAATTTTATACTAATGCTGTCAAAAAACTGTGCCTGAAAATTTTTGGATTCGCTTGCTTCGATGGATTCGAGCGCTCAGAAATAAAAACTCACCTATTGAGGTGAAGTTTTTTGTATTTGACTTGCAAGTTAAAATATGAACTCCATTTTTGTTTTTTAAACTTTCTTGATTGACTGTTTTTTCAATAAAAATGTTTTTTCTTTTAAAAGCATTTTGTAAGTAATTTTAAAACGCGCTCTTATCCTGTAAAATTTGAGATTTCAGTGACTTAAAAGTAATTTTAAAACGCGCTCTTTTTCCTGTAAAAATTGAGATTTTAGTGACTTTAAAGTTTAATACACAATGTTTAACAATTTCGCGCACAACATTAACATTTCCGCTTTTGATTTCAATCAATTTTTCAACAACAGGCGTGTTTTATTGATCAAATATTCACAATAGTTCTGAGTTTTATCTGTGAATGTTGGTGCTTAAGTAGAAAGTAGTAAATGCCAAAAGGCAATAATTTAAAGTTGTTTATGGTATAATTTAGAGCGCTCGCATAGGGCCAATAAGTTAGTTAAGTTAATATGCAAGCTAGTTGTTAAGGTATTTGTCTAGCAAGTAAGTAGTTATAAGAAAATTGAAATAAAAACTTAATATACGAAAAAAAAAAAAAGTAGCAAGTAGTAAACAAGTAGTGCCAATTTTAAAAACGAGAACCTTATGGGCATTGTTATACTGAATCGTTTTATTGAAAATTTCTTACTCTACTTAGATTTTCCTTAATAAAACACACCTAATGATAAAAAAAAATCAGTACTGCTGATTTTGACACTGCTCTCCAATCCAGAATGAGAGATATATCTTTGGTACCTAAAAGGCTCTGTTGAGAAACTAAAGTCGTGTTTTGTTGGTAATTTTTAGTTAGTCAGCACTGGAAAGAACCAATAAAACGCTATATTCACTTTTGTATCCATTTTTTTTATTTTATTTCAAAGTTGGTATTCTTGACTATATGCCAAGCTGAAGTTTCAAATAATTTCATGTATGTGTCTGCAAAGTATGGCTATTTGTAGGCGTG
Organism: Baccha elongata; assembly: GCA_951217065.1. Lineage (NCBI taxonomy): Eukaryota > Metazoa > Arthropoda > Insecta > Diptera > Syrphidae > Baccha > Baccha elongata. The sequence goes on from CATNUY010000188.1 coordinate 696,808, forward strand.
TTTTATTGGTAAGTGTTTAGTCACTTTAGCAAAATTTTGTATGGGATACGAAAAGTGGCGATGAATTGGTCAGTAATTAAAGTGAAAGTGAACATAAAAGTGAAGATAAAATCTTGGAATGCCTGGAATTTTTTGGCGCGAAATATAATGTCGATACATTTTTTGCTTAAAGGTTGGTGGCACCTATGACAGCTTAAGACATGGACTCCATATACTGTGATGTACCTTGGGTTTCTCTGGCTGAGGTATACTCGCTGGTGTCCAGGGTTTTACTAAAGAAGGTACACTAAAACTTTAGTTTCAAAGATTTTCCTTTATTCAATCAAGAAAATAGCTTTATTATTAAAAATAATTAAATTTAATTAAATTCTATAGTTTTAAAGTTTGGATTATTAGGCTATGTGCTTTTATTTTCTCCAATTTCGGTTTTTCGGTGTTAATTTCCAGTGTGTGTTTAGAGTCCAACGTCGGTTGTTGTTTTCTTAGTAAGGTTCCTTCTGGTGCTTCCTTTCTCGTGTATTTCTTCAAATTATAGTAACGGTAAATTCGGCAAACAGCGTCTCGACTAGCAACCACTGTATTGATGCTGGAAAACTTCAGTATTTCTACTGGCAACCACAGTATTTCTACTGGCAACCACAGTATTTCTACTGGCAACCTCAGTATTTCTACTGGCAACCACAGTATTTCTACTGGCAACCACAGTTTTTCAACTGGCAACCTCAGTATTTCTACTGGCAACCACAGTATTTCTACTGGCAACCTCAGTATTTCTACTGGCAACCACAGTATTTCTACTGGCAACCACAGTATTTCTACTGGCAACCACAGTATTTCTACTGGCAACCACAGTATTTCTACTGGCAACCACAGTATTTCTACTGGCAACCACAGTATTTCTACTGGCAACCACAGTTATTAACTGGCTTGTTTTAATTTGTCTCTGAGATCCCTTACCGCTGGTGGGGGGAAATCTCTGCTAGAGTTAAATTACCCACAGTATTTCTACTGGCAACCACAGTATTTCTACTGGCAACCTCATTTTTTCAACTGGCAACCTCAGTATTTCTACTGGCAACCACAGTTTTTCTACTGGCAACCTCAGTTTTTCAACTGGCAAGCCTCAGTATTTCTACTGGCAACCACAGTATTTCTACTGGCAACCACAGTATTTCTACTGGCAACCACAGTTTTTCATCTGACAACCTCAGTATTTCTACTGGCAACCACAGTATTTCTACTGGCAACCTCAGTATTTCTACTGGCAACCACAGTTATTAACTTTTTAACTAAGTTTTAATTTGTCTCTGAGATCCCTTACCGCTGGTGGGGGGAAATCTCTGCAAGAGTTAAATTAACCACAGTATTTCTACTGGCAACCACAGTATTTCTACTGGCAACCACAGTTTTTCAACTGGCAACCACAGTATTTCTACTGGCTTTAAAGATAGCAATTTCTTACCACTGGTGGGGGAAATTTACTACCATAATTATTATAGGTTCTTACCCTCCGTTTAATTTAGTAAAGTCTTACTGACTTCTATTATTTCGGCTTTTCGGTTTTTATACTGATATTACACTTCAACGGTATACTTCGGTACGTTTCGGAGTGATTTTGTTGTATGAACGGCCTCCTCTCTGTAGGAAAATCCATCTCACCATCTACTAAGTACATTGGTGAAATCCTCCTTATACATTCATTCTCACTTGTATGACATAAGTTAGAACTCCACCCAAACGAACCAATTTGAAAATTTCTACAATCCACATAATATTCTCATAAAACAGAAAAGTCCATTCCGAAAGGAACAAATTTTGTGAAGAATTGTTTAGGAGAAAATATTAAGGGATGAAATCAATGTGCTGTACTAAATGAAGGAAATATCTAGTGCGCCAACCACTTAACTACATAACACCGAAAATAGCAAAACAACCAACTACAGATAGGCAGTAAAAATATAGATTAGTCAGGACACCAGTCAGTCAACAAAAAAACAAGGTATCCCCACTAACAGTACTCATACTCACCAACGTGGAAAAATTTGTCGTAAAAGAATAGAAATGCAACCTATTTAATTTTATTTGAAACTGATTCAAAAATCTTCAATTGTTGAAACTATACGTCTCAACAGATTTACCAATTAGAAATTATCTAAATTCAGACATTTTAATGCTGCACGCATAAACGTGAAAATCATCGACACGTCATCTGAAAGAGAAAATTCAAAAAGTTTAAGCTATTAGTCGTACTGTAAAGAAAAATAGTAAATCGGACCCGAAATAATAATTAAGTATTAAATTCAAGTTCCAACCTGCAAATATAAAAAAATATTAGAGTCAAGAAAAAATAGTCGCGAAAAATAATTAAAGTACTTACCTGTACTGGGAATTGACCAAAAAAAGTATTTACACAAAAACTACTTACTTGAACAAGCATCCGATAGCTATATCAACGCACCGTATCTAATAATACTTACCTAGTTCGCCATAATATAAAATTTTCAGTAAAACCTAATAAAACAATAAATAAAAAAATAAATACCTAATCCGATAAATGTGAGTGAAAACAATACATATCTTTTAATACGTCCGAACCCTATATCTAACAACATAAAATCAGCAAATAGGTAAGAAAAAGATAATTCACCAAATATTTTGATTGCGCTAAGAAACTGCAGAAGAAAAGAGAAAAACACATAATCTGAAAAAGGCATGAAAATGGTCGAAGTAAATCCAAGTGATTTGTAAGTGAACAAAAAATCCCCTTCGACAAAGGTACACACACAGACAAAATACTGTGGAACTGGTCACATACAATCAAACATCCAGAAATCTCAAAGATACTCGAACATCGAATATTTTGATTGCGCTAAGAAACTGCAGAAGAAAAGAGAAAAATACATAATCTGAAAAAGGCATGAAAATGGTCGAAGTAAATCCAAGTGATTTGTAAGTGAACAAAAAAATCCCCTTCGACAAAGGTACACACACAGACAAAATACTGTGGATCTGGTCACATACAATCAAACATCCAGAAATCTCAAAGATACTCGAACATCGAATATGTAATATAAAAAAAGATGGCCGGAATTAATTTCGAGTCCCGAACTATCTGCCCAATAAGATTGACAGAGACCAATGCTCCTCTGTAAGACTGTCTCACCATACCAAATCATAAAACCGCCACAAAAAGTACAGATGCAGAAGCTCTGGTTTAAGTAACGTGCGACCGCGACGCAAACCAGCTGAACAGTTCCATTTCGTAAATCCAATTTGATGGAGTAAGACGCGTTCAAGAAAAGTGAGTAACCAAAAAAGCAAAAATTTAATAAAATTTAATGAAAGTTATACAATATAAAGTAAAAAGTATCTAACACATAGTGTGAACAATTTAAACAAAGATAAGTGAAAAGAGCAATAAAAATCAAAGAAAGAAAAAATCATCTGAAGAAAACAACGCACGAGGAATAAAATCCGAGGTAAGATTTTGGTTTTTTTCCCATTTATTCATTGGAACCAGAGCACATGCTCTGAATTACAAAGAAAACTCATTGTGCACAATGAATTAAACATATAAAAATAAAAGAATTAATCAAGATGAACAAATTAATTGATGGCAAACCTCATGTCTGTACAATTTTTAAGTAGTTGAAAAGCATATGCGTATCCAACTCACTGCGTAGGTACCAGATACAGAAAATATCTTGTTGGAACAAGCAGATAAGCAATGTGCCAGGATTTTGGTCATTCACTTGCCCAGTCCACATACGCCACGAAAAAACCACCCCTTGGAAAACTTCTGCGAAGCGTGAGATTCTGCAGAAAACACGAGGGAGTTCTGTTTGATACCATTGTGCTATGGAAACGAAATTCCACCCCAAAAACACACCATCACAATAATCCTGAAAAGAAACATAAAAATACCAGGTAAAAATAGTTTTTTTTATTCGCAAAATTTGATTTTTGCACACACAAAAAAATAAAATAATGGTCCAACTATATGCCCAAAAGAAACGGCATAACGACCAAGTGCAATGGAGATAAAACCAAAGAAGATTCTTTCTTGCGACGTGCAGTCAAGATCTCTTCACTAATAAAATAAATCAATCTAAAAAGAAAAAAAAAATAAACATATTTAAGATCAGCAACTCATAAAAGTATTTATAAAATTACTAATGCATTTTTTGTATTCGTCCTAAACAGATACGCTCCGAGTGGCATTCATCGAGTCAGACGAGACTGCGACCAAGACGTGACACCCAAAAGTCATTACGTCAGGGTCGAAAAAGGTACCTACCACTCGGACAGCGTTATTTGGTTCCTTCCGAGGAGCCTAAAAACCAAATTGTTGAAAAATATCGACGACATAGATATTTTTGGAAATTCTATGTGCTGTGCTTCAAGTATTCATCTGCACGTAGGACTCGACTCAGCATCGTAGGAATCATCGATTCATTCCAAGTGCAGGATGAATAATATCATATCTAGCTGAAAAATAACATCGCAACCCTGTTGGAGACACCTCTAGACAGGAGAAATAAAAAGTCACAAGCGTAATTTGGAATTTTAAAAGTATGGTAGCTATATATTTTATGATATATAAATATAAATAGATAGAGATTATTTGATACTCATAGGTAGTTTTTTCTTGGATTTTTATATCCTTGAACCAATGTTAAACAAATGCGCCTAACAAAAGAAAAAGGTGTTATAAAGTCTTGATTACGACACACTAATTATAGTATAATTTATGAAGACTATTAGTAAAATAGATAAAAGTGTTAATTTTTGGTTGACTGCACGTATAAATATTTCTGAATTTTAAACAAAATCAACCCCACCCAACATAAAGTGGGTGGTAAAAAAAAAAAGATATACCCACATAAATTGTAATTCATAACAGTGGTACGTTTGGAGAAAGATTTAGGTAATTTCTTTTTGTCAACATAAATTTTGGTCAGTTTATGATACTGACAATTTAACTGAACAACAAAGATACCAAATATTTGATTGTAAAGTATCTTCATGTAAAATAAAAACAGAGTATATAGTATTTTCTATGGTTTCGAAAAATAATGTGTTGAAAACAAATCATGTTATATTTTTGATCCAAGCGTAAAGAAATTTACTTATACCTATTGCGTCGAAGTGTGAGAATCTTGCCTGTGTTAAAGCAACACTCAATCTCGAAAATAATAATAAAATAAAAATCGATAACTATTGAGAAAACTTAATTCGAAATTTAGCAATAAAATACTTACTACTTACCTACGTACCTACCTGATGTAATTTAGTCCGTGTCGCGAAATCTGAAAAGAAGGATAAAAGATAAAAATAAAGTAAATAATAAATCTGTCATAACGTCCGTCTGAAAATAAAAATAGAGTTCGGTAATTCATTTTGATCATTACCAGATAAATTAAAGTGTACTTACTTGGAGTGTTAAAGTGTGATAAGGAGGCAAATATCCTTCTAGAAATCAATGTGCTGTACTAAATGAAGGAAATATCTAGTGCGCCAACCACTTAACTACATAACACCGAAAATAGCAAAACAACCAACTACAGATAGGCAGTAAAAATATAGATTAGTCAGGACACCAGTCAGTCAACAAAAAAACAAGGTATCCCCACTAACAGTACTCATACTCACCAACGTGGAAAAATTTGTCGTAAAAGAATAGAAATGCAACCTATTTAATTTTATTTGAAACTGATTCAAAAATCTTCAATTGTTGAAACTATACGTCTCAACAGATTTACCAATTAGAAATTATCTAAATTCAGACATTTTAATGCTGCACGCATAAACGTGAAAATCATCGACACGTCATCTGAAAGAGAAAATTCAAAAAGTTTAAGCTATTAGTCGTACTGTAAAGAAAAATAGTAAATCGGACCCGAAATAATAATTAAGTATTAAATTCAAGTTCCAACCTGCAAATATAAAAAAATATTAGAGTCAAGAAAAAATAGTCGCGAAAAATAATTAAAGTACTTACCTGTACTGGGAATTGACCAAAAAAAGTATTTACACAAAAACTACTTACTTGAACAAGCATCCGATAGCTATATCAACGCACCGTATCTAATAATACTTACCTAGTTCGCCATAATATAAAATTTTCAGTAAAACCTAATAAAACAATAAATAAAAAAATAAATACCTAATCCGATAAATGTGAGTGAAAACAATACATATCTTTTAATACGTCCGAACCCTATATCTAACAACATAAAATCAGCAAATAGGTAAGAAAAAGATAATTCACCAAATATTTTGATTGCGCTAAGAAACTGCAGAAGAAAAGAGAAAAACACATAATCTGAAAAAGGCATGAAAATGGTCGAAGTAAATCCAAGTGATTTGTAAGTGAACAAAAAATCCCCTTCGACAAAGGTACACACACAGACAAAATACTGTGGAACTGGTCACATACAATCAAACATCCAGAAATCTCAAAGATACTCGAACATCGAATATTTTGATTGCGCTAAGAAACTGCAGAAGAAAAGAGAAAAATACATAATCTGAAAAAGGCATGAAAATGGTCGAAGTAAATCCAAGTGATTTGTAAGTGAACAAAAAAATCCCCTTCGACAAAGGTACACACACAGACAAAATACTGTGGATCTGGTCACATACAATCAAACATCCAGAAATCTCAAAGATACTCGAACATCGAATATGTAATATAAAAAAAGATGGCCGGAATTAATTTCGAGTCCCGAACTATCTGCCCAATAAGATTGACAGAGACCAATGCTCCTCTGTAAGACTGTCTCACCATACCAAATCATAAAACCGCCACAAAAAGTACAGATGCAGAAGCTCTGGTTTAAGTAACGTGCGACCGCGACGCAAACCAGCTGAACAGTTCCATTTCGTAAATCCAATTTGATGGAGTAAGACGCGTTCAAGAAAAGTGAGTAACCAAAAAAGCAAAAATTTAATAAAATTTAATGAAAGTTATACAATATAAAGTAAAAAGTATCTAACACATAGTGTGAACAATTTAAACAAAGATAAGTGAAAAGAGCAATAAAAATCAAAGAAAGAAAAAATCATCTGAAGAAAACAACGCACGAGGAATAAAATCCGAGGTAAGATTTTGGTTTTTTTCCCATTTATTCATTGGAACCAGAGCACATGCTCTGAATTACAAAGAAAACTCATTGTGCACAATGAATTAAACATATAAAAATAAAAGAATTAATCAAGATGAACAAATTAATTGATGGCAAACCTCATGTCTGTACAATTTTTAAGTAGTTGAAAAGCATATGCGTATCCAACTCACTGCGTAGGTACCAGATACAGAAAATATCTTGTTGGAACAAGCAGATAAGCAATGTGCCAGGATTTTGGTCATTCACTTGCCCAGTCCACATACGCCACGAAAAAACCACCCCTTGGAAAACTTCTGCGAAGCGTGAGATTCTGCAGAAAACACGAGGGAGTTCTGTTTGATACCATTGTGCTATGGAAACGAAATTCCACCCCAAAAACACACCATCACAATAATCCTGAAAAGAAACATAAAAATACCAGGTAAAAATAGTTTTTTTTATTCGCAAAATTTGATTTTTGCACACACAAAAAAATAAAATAATGGTCCAACTATATGCCCAAAAGAAACGGCATAACGACCAAGTGCAATGGAGATAAAACCAAAGAAGATTCTTTCTTGCGACGTGCAGTCAAGATCTCTTCACTAATAAAATAAATCAATCTAAAAAGAAAAAAAAAATAAACATATTTAAGATCAGCAACTCATAAAAGTATTTATAAAATTACTAATGCATTTTTTGTATTCGTCCTAAACAGATACGCTCCGAGTGGCATTCATCGAGTCAGACGAGACTGCGACCAAGACGTGACACCCAAAAGTCATTACGTCAGGGTCGAAAAAGGTACCTACCACTCGGACAGCGTTATTTGGTTCCTTCCGAGGAGCCTAAAAACCAAATTGTTGAAAAATATCGACGACATAGATATTTTTGGAAATTCTATGTGCTGTGCTTCAAGTATTCATCTGCACGTAGGACTCGACTCAGCATCGTAGGAATCATCGATTCATTCCAAGTGCAGGATGAATAATATCATATCTAGCTGAAAAATAACATCGCAACCCTGTTGGAGACACCTCTAGACAGGAGAAATAAAAAGTCACAAGCGTAATTTGGAATTTTAAAAGTATGGTAGCTATATATTTTATGATATATAAATATAAATAGATAGAGATTATTTGATACTCATAGGTAGTTTTTTCTTGGATTTTTATATCCTTGAACCAATGTTATATGAACAAATGCGCCTAACAAAAGAAAAAGGTGTTATAAAGTCTTGATTACGACACACTAATTATAGTATAATTTATGAAGACTATTAGTAAAATAGATAAAAGTGTTAATTTTTGGTTGACTGCACGTATAAATATTTCTGAATTTTAAACAAAATCAACCCCACCCAACATAAAGTGGGTGGTAAAAAAAAAAAGATATACCCACATAAATTGTAATTCATAACAGTGGTACGTTTGGAGAAAGATTTAGGTAATTTCTTTTTGTCAACATAAATTTTGGTCAGTTTATGATACTGACAATTTAACTGAACAACAAAGATACCAAATATTTGATTGTAAAGTATCTTCATGTAAAATAAAAACAGAGTATAAAGTATTTTCTATGGTTTCGAAAAATAATGTGTTGAAAACAAATCATGTTATATTTTTGATCCAAGCGTAAAGAAATTTACTTATACCTATTGCGTCGAAGTGTGAGAATCTTGCCTGTGTTAAAGCAACACTCAATCTCGAAAATAATAATAAAATAAAAATCGATAACTATTGAGAAAACTTAATTCGAAATTTAGCAATAAAATACTTACTACTTACCTACGTACCTACCTGATGTAATTTAGTCCGTGTCGCGAAATCTGAAAAGAAGGATAAAAGATAAAAATAAAGTAAATAATAAATCTGTCATAACGTCCGTCTGAAAATAAAAATAGAGTTCGGTAATTCATTTTGATCATTACCAGATAAATTAAAGTGTACTTACTTGGAGTGTTAAAGTGTGATAAGGAGGCAAATATCCTTCTAGAAAAAAAATAAAGAAAATATTTGTGATAAGGAATTTATCTAAGTCGTTGACAGAGGTTCTAAATATTTAACTTATGTTGCCTGTCGAAAACTTAAATCAATTCCATGTAAAGTTAATTAAAAATCTGTGCTGAAAAAGAAAGCAAAATTAAATCGAAGTTTTTTTTTTGTGAAATGTAAGTGATTTTAACATTTGACAAACGAAACGTTAAGGCCAATTGCAACTTAAGAAATTTGAATTACAAAACTTACCACAAGTGATTACACTCTAAATATTTTTTTTTGTGAAACATAAGTATAATTGTTTTGACTTCTGGAATAGACATTTTAAAGTCAGTCCGAAATCTGATTGAAGGTTATAATATAAATTTTTTTTTGAGATTAAGTTTTAATCTCAGTCGTCTATACAAACGCAACATACCTACGTAAACTTTTCCCACTGATCCCGTCTGTGAAAAATACTGAAGCTCTAAAAATTGAAAAAAGAAAGAATTGGTAAAGATAACTGAAAATTAAAAGATATAAAGTAACTGGTGAAACAATCTTTTCATCTGGTTTCACATTGATAGGGTGCACTCTCCCTTCGTCGAACCATTTTTGCCTGCATTTTTGATAAATATATTGATTTTAATAATAATTTTTGTTATATTGAGTAAATTTTATAAATATTAACCCACGTTTGTTTCAGCTACGGTAAGGTTTGGATGTACCTACCAACTTTGTGAATGATCCTTCTGATCCATAAATTTTTGAAATTTTGAACTTTTGTATATTGAAATATTTTAATAACTTCTTCTTTCAACTTTTGGGTGGGACACCTGTACAGTGGAGGCGTCCTACGCATATTTTGTCTGTTTTGAAATTCTGAGAAATCGGAATTTTTACATTTTGAATTTAAATTTAGTTTGAAAACTTAGTATCGTATGAAAATAGGTACTTACCTATTCGCGTGTACCTCGTGTTTAAATAAGCTAATAAAAATTAGCCGCGTTTGGAGAATCAGTTAGTCCTTTTAATCTGGGCTCGTAAAGCGTCGACCTTGGTCTAGGATTGTGTGAACAATATATAGATAAGAGGCCTAAACAAAGATTATCAAGGAAGCGAACGATTCATGGATACGTTTTGCTAAATCGAGTTAGACTTTTGTGTTATAAAACAACTATTCGTCGGAGTAGTCTGTTACTTATCGCGGCAGAGGGGCAGTGATTAGTTTCGCTATTCCTCGAAGGAAGATTTCTTTTAGCAAGAAAAGTTTTTTTTTTGCTGATAGAGATCTTTTGAAAAATTTCGAAATATAATTTATTATTGTAATTTTTGTTTTGAGATACTATACGTCATAATTTTCATCAAGGGAACAGGTTCCATTGATTTTTTTTTTTGCTTTGATAATCACACGTCGTTAAAATAGGCGAAGTATAAAAAGGGCAAATTTTGTTTTAGAATCAAGATATAAAGATTAAATAAAAGGCAAGGTTCGAGATATTGTGAAGAAAATATATGTAAAATTTTGATAGAGAATTTAGTTTGAAATCTTGAAAATAAAGTTCGAGGTCATGTTCTTTAGATAAATTATAAAACTTATAATACGAATAAAGATTGAAGAGAATAAATAAAAATAAAGTTTATTAAGAATTAGATTATAGACTGTATAAGTACTTCTTATCAGATTAAAGTAAGAAAAAAAAATTCAATTTTTTTAAGTTATTTTTAAATTTCTGATTAGGATTCATTATTGAATAAGATCGCAAATTCTATATTGTTAGTTTTAGTTTTTATATGGAATAAAAATGTTTAGAATTTTTATAAAGTCAATCATTTGGGTTTCAATCTTTGTCCAAGTTTAGCGAAAGCTGATGTCCGTCCGGGGAAGTTTTTTTTTTGAAGAACTAATTTTAGATAACATGCAGGACTAAAACTTTAGCAAAGAGACGCGGCTGAGGACAGTTCAGCGTGAAGGCAGCAACCACAACGATACACGCACACGACCATGTAAGCGAAGAACAAAGTTCGTTCCATCCTTCTTCTTGATATGTTGGCTATTCGTCAAATGAAACAAATGTGTTGAGCTCAATTCAATGGTACAAACAAGACTGACTTTATTTAAGCTTATAATATTTACAGTATGACTTTATGAAGCACATTAAAAGAAGTACAAGCAATAAGTGCTAAATTAAATACATAACAATTCACCTTTTTTTTTTTTAATAAAGTTATAATATACCTATATCTTATAAAAATTCTATAATACGTTGTTTTTATTTATTGAAATTCATAACATATTATTTTGATTCTTTTAAGTTTTAAAATTACTAAAAATTTATTTTTAATTCATTTATTGAAGGAAAATAATAAACAAAGAGCATTCAATTATATAAAATAAGAATATAAATAATTCATAAAAAAAAAACATAATCTATTTATTTTGACTTGTCAACTTCTTTTTTAAAATATTTTTAATTCTTTCGGATGACCTTTTAGGATATATAGGTCTTCGAATCTTTTTGTTATAAGCCTCTGATACATGTGTTGCTTTTTCTTCATTATTATTATTGGTATTTGTTTCAACCGGGCTACTTGACAACTTTCCCTTAATATAAAATTGTTCAGGCTCAAATCTTACTTTCTTAACTTTTCGTTTTAGTTGGTTTATATGAGCTTTTCTTAAGTTATCCTTGAAATTAATTAAATACATATTAAAGGAAACTTGTCGTTTAATAATAGCTGGATACCATTTTATATACTTTTCAAAATTGCCTTTATAATAAACTTCCTCTCCTTTTTCAATTTTTTTTTGTAATGTTCATGTGGATTATTATTTATCTGAGGAGATTCCTTAATAATATCGAGTTTTGTTCTAGGCTTAAAATTTAAAATTAAATTAGCTGGCGTTTCAAATGTAGCGGTGCTTGGAGTATTCCGGTATCTGATCAGAAAGTTATCTATCCTTTGTTGTACCGTGAGGTTCTTTGTTTTCTGATCAATGAATGACTTCTTAAAGTCATTTTTCACAACCTGAACCAAACGTTCAGCTTGACCGTTTGATTGAGGATGGTATGCTGGAGACTTGACATCCTGAATGCAATGCAATTCGCAAAAGTGTTTATATTCGAATGAATTAAATGGTGGTCCATTATCTGTGACACATTTCAAAGGTAATCCGAAAATGGCATAGTTTCCCCTAAGTTTTTCTATAAGTGCACTAGCATTGGTACTTTTCATCAAATGAACATCAACAAACTTACTAAAACTATCCACCACCAACAAATAAGTTTGACTTTCAAAATAAAAAAAATCTAAATGTATTCTCTCATATGGTTATGAACTTTTTGGCCAATCTTGTAATTTATGAGTTGATGAATGGCGTCCACTGACAGCACAAATTTCACAACTACTAACATGCAACTCAATAAAATCATCTAACTTTGGCCACCATACTAATGATCGAGCTAGTTCTTTCATACGCACTATACCGATATGACCTTCATGCAAAATATCTAAAACATTATTTCTCAATGAACTTGGAATAATAACACGCATGCCATAATAAACGATGCCGTTTTCAACCTCCAAAATATTTCTTTTTCAATGATACGGTTTCAATTCCAAGGAAATCTTGTCTGGCCAATCATTCAATACGTATTGCATTACCAATTTCAAAATTTCATCTGAAAGAGTTTCAGTCTTGATCTTAAATAAATTTAAAGGCACCTTTTCAGAGAAGTTAAAAGAATTTAAAAACAAACTCTCATCACCTGTCTTGTGAGGCAAAGGAAGCCTTGAAAACCCGTCGGCGTTGCCGTTGTGAATACCCTTTCTGTATAATATTTTATCGATAATTCAATAGCCCATCTCTGAAGTCTAGAAGCTGCTATGGGGGGAGTTGGTTTGTTTTCACCGAAAATTTCCTTCAGTGGTTGATGATCACTGAATATTGTTATACTTCTACCAAAAATATATTTTCGAAATTTACGAACAGCAAAAATTATGCTTAATGCTTCTTTATGCAACTGTGAATAATGCTTTTCTGCTGTACTTAGAGAACTGCTTGCATACATACAAGGTTTTTCAACATTTTCATCGACTATTGATAGAACACAACCTATGCCGTAAGGGCTGGCATCGCATGATATGACTATCTCCTTGGAGGGATCAAAGTGTGTAAGTACATCTGTGCTTGATAACAATTTTTTAGTACGATCAAAAATCTGATTGCATTCTGTTGGCCATTCATATTTAACTTCTTTTCTTAAGAGATTATACAAAATATGAAGCTCTGATGAAAGATTTGGCAAGAAGTTCGAGTAATAATTAAGAAGCCCTAAGTAAGATCGAAGTTGTGAGATATCCTTAGGTGCTGGAGCTTTTAAAATAGCTTCAACTTTTTCTTCACTTGGAAACCGTCCTTCAGCACTAATGACATAACCCAGATATTTTACTTTTTGCTCAAAAAAACGTACACTTATCAAGATTGACCTTTACATTAAATTTGTGTAATTTTTCTAAAACAGTTCTTGTATTTTTCATGCATTCTGACAAATCTCTACCCTTCATCAAAATATCATCAATATAACCATCAGCATAGTCTAAACCCTGTTAGATTTCGTCAACCACGGCCTGAAAAATAGCACTAGATGCCTTAGCATCAAACACTAGCCTTATGAATCTTAAAAGGCCTTTTGTTATATTTATTGTAAAATACTTTTTACACCTTTCAGACAGCTTAAGCTGTTGAAATGCGCCTTTAAGATCCAAAATTGTAAAATGTGTGTTACCAGAAATGTTTGAAAAAATATCCTCTGGAAGAGGCAGAGGATTATGTTCTGTTTGCATGTATTTGTTAATTGATACCTTGCAATCCATGCAAAGTCTTACATCTCCATTCTTCTTCATAACACATACAACGGGGCTGGCCCACTCGCTGTGCCTTACTCTTTCCAAAATGCCAACTTTAATTAATCTTTCTAATTCTGAATTGTACTTTTCCTTGAGACCGAAAGGAACTGAATATGCTTTAAACACTATAGGCTTTGCGTTTTCATTCAGGATGACATCAGCCTCAAATCCACAAATGGGATTTTCTAAATTTTGATCAAAAACTTCTGAAAAATCATTTTTAAGCTTGCAAACCATATTACTTTTTAGATTAACCCGTTCTATTTCCGAAACGCTTGAAATTAAATTTGCCTTAAAAGACTTACCGAGATTACCAAAAAAAGATTTCCAATTTGGATATAAAGCATCCAACCAAACACGTCCCAACAAAGGCGTAAATGCTTTCCTGCTCTCGATAACTAATATGTTCAGTTTCATAGGCATCTCGTGATATGCTGATTTCACCTCAACCTCCAAACTTCCACGCAACACCACATGCTCGCCAGTCACCACTTCTAAGGATTTAGAAACTTTCTTTAATTTAACATTTTTAAAAAGCAATAAATAATCTTTTTCTGATAATACAGTCGTGCATGCACCTGTGTCTAGCTCAAACGTAACAAATTTTTCATTAACTAATAACTTAACTTTTAAAGCTCCTGATGCCACCTCATTCGTCCGAACTATCACCATCGTCATCGAATTCACCTTCACCGATCGCATGCACTGATTTATCTTTCCTATTTTGCAATTTGAAACAATCTTTTTTTATGTGACCACGTTTTTTGCAATAAAAGTACTTGATGTCTCTAAAATGGGTGTTTTTATTTAACTCTTTTCTTCTGGAGCTACTACGATTATCTGCATTATTCCCAAATTTGTTATGTGATCGGGAAAAAGATCTTCCTCTGTGATCGCACTTCCTCCGAACAAAATTAATATCTGTGATACCAGACACACCTGGTTGTATAACTCGTAGCTGATTTTTGGCCATCTCATCGCCTCTTGCTATTTCCACAGCCTTTTGAAACTCTAACTTTGAAACTTCTAAGAGCTTTGCCCGAACGCGATTGTCTAGTATTCCCAGCACAAATCTGTCTCTTAACGCGTCGTTCAAAAATGCACCAAACTCACATGGCTCTGCCAATTCTTTGATGACCATAACATATTCACATATATTTTCACCAGCACGCTGACTTCTGCTGCCGAATTTATAGCGCTCTGCCGTGATGGTCTTTTGAGGATTGAAATGACCCTTTAGCTTATCAATCAAGCTAAGGTACTCTAGCTGCTCTATACCATCTGGCCGTGATACGTTCCGTATAGTTTTATACAGCTCTTTTCCTCCCAGGTTCATTAAATAAATTTTTTTATCTCGTCGCCAATGATATGTTGGCTATTCGTCAAATGAAACAAATGTGTTGAGCTCAATTCAATGGTACAAACAAGACTGACTTTATTTAAGCTTATAATATTTACAGTATGACTTTATGAAGCACATTAAAAGAAGTACAAGCAATAAGTGCTAAATTAAATACATAACACTTCTATATTAATCAGTTTGCGGGATATTTTTACATAAGATTACGTACCAGTCAATTTATCAATGGGTAGTGTCCTTGAAGGACTAGTCTCCGAGAAGACACTTAGGTAGGGAAGCGTGGTACTTGGGGGAAATCACCATCACCTGATTTCCCAAAACAATAGGGCCTTAGAAAAATTCCTAGGATGAAATAAGGCATAGGTTGGGTAGGGTTAGGCAATCCTTAGAGATGACAACATCGACATCTCGACATTCTGTTAACGCTCGTGCTTCCACCTTAAATAACTATCTCTTTCTCGAACTCTATCAATGTACTCCACTCTTAACTCGGCCCCTTTGCTTTTTAGCATAGCAATTTATAAACTCAACAGAGTCAACAAACAGCTAGACTCCAGGTCTAACAAATGTGACACCGGCTACTGCTCCTGCAGCACCACCCACTTCCCTGTACCGACGAGTTCGGCCCCGGCGAAAATAGCAGACCTGAAGCAGCGGTGTAGTGGTAGTCACCCTATTCATCCAGGCTTGGACGTGCCCCGTCACAGGCGAGGTACTAAAAGTTGGTAGGATGGATAGGTTTCGGATTCGTTATAGAGAAGTAGTTGTAGTGGGTAATTTTGAGATATGTTCTGAGATCTATTGAATATGATAGGTAGGGGAATTAAAAACTCTTCTTAAAATTTTACAATACTATCTCAGAATTCTTACTCTCCTCACGTTCTCGTGTTTTCGAAGTCAGATCATTTATTCTAAAGACATTGTGAAGTAGCAGGAGTACTATTTTAGAATTCTTTGGAGATCATCTGACTACGCCAGATCGTAAATCTGACGTAAGGTTTATCGATCCGTGGTGTCTATGAGATACGTATACCACACCAACATACGTTGAGAAGTACTTGACTATGAGAAGAGGACGAAGGGATCTTTCGAATCGTCTACTACTGTCGAGTAGTGAACGATCGTAAGCATCACTTCATCTCCTGCTTTTCTCAGCCGACTACAATCTCATTTATTTTTATGAAATCGGATCGGATAGATAATATATTGCAACTGAGAGATAGGCAATAGTTGAAATAAATATCATCCAATGTTTGGGGTTTTCTGGTCTTTTGGGACTTTTTAGTTAACCAACTTTCTCAGTTATAAACATCATTAAGCACCCTCTTTTTATTTAAGAATTATAATAATTATTTTTAATTCATATTCGGGATTAACGCGAAATTAAATCATTTAATTGATTTTTATTTTCCAGTCAAAATCTCGAGTATGAGTTAAAGATTAATTATTTTTAAATTTTTATTTTTCGTAGCGGGAACATCCCATTCCTCCCGTTACATAATGGCGCCCGAACGTGTGGGGCCTGAGTG
The DNA here is from genome assembly GCA_951217065.1 of Baccha elongata. Classification (NCBI taxonomy): domain Eukaryota; kingdom Metazoa; phylum Arthropoda; class Insecta; order Diptera; family Syrphidae; genus Baccha; species Baccha elongata. The sequence goes on from CATNUY010000188.1 coordinate 713,693, forward strand.
ATAACGAGTTAGATAGTTTTTGAAAAATTAGATAGATTAATTTTTTTTTTGCAACCTTTTGAAGAGTAGTTTGGTATGATGTAGTAAGTTTGTTCAAACATTAGTTTGAATCGATTAAGTCAAGTTTGAATTTTTAGGAAGTTGGTCATGTTATAGAGATTTAACATCGGACGGTTTTCTGACTTAAGTGTCGGCCGTTAATTAGTAGAACTTGTTCCTGAATACGTCTGTAGCGACAACCTGTCAACATTCCATTCTACTCTATTAACATTTGATGAATAGTTTCAGTAAGGTTAGTTTACATAGGGATGTCCGTATTGGATATGTATTTAGTCCAGTAGTCCGTTGCTTCTCATGAAAGCTAGTCTCAGCCCTGAAGCAAATATCTTTTTAAACTGTTTAGTTGTTTGCAACTACGTCCGGTGAATAGTTGAACTCATTCCTGTTCACGTCTGCAGCGCAAGCCAAATGAAAGATTAACCAATTTCAATCGACAAGTTAGTTGAAAAATTTAAGTTTTACTACACTTCAATAAAGTAATTTAGTAATTTATGAAGAAGATCAAGTTAGTTAGTTTGATGATATAGTTCTAGTCTGATGTCCGCTAGGGGATGTTACCTACTTCCTTAGGTCAGTAGCAGCAGAGATAAATAAGAACAAACTAGTCTAAGGAGAGAAGCTAAGTAAATTTTCACAAGTTTTGTTAGTTATACAGATGTTTTTTTTTTGGAAGAATTATGGAATGAAGAATTGTACATGTGTTGTGGAGTTGCTCCTAAAACGTTGGAAGGCTTCAGTCGCGTCTCCGAACTTACAATGATAGAAGGAAACCTTTGAGAAAATTTTGAGATTTTTTTTTTTTGATTTAGATTTTGAGTATATATATTTATTCGAGTGAGTTTTACTTGAAGAATAAAGCTCATGGATCAAGTAGTTTAGCTATTGAGAAAAATTTTTATGCCTGGTGGCACTTTTTTTGATTATTTAGTATTTTGAGTATTGCCTGGTGGCACAATTTAGTATTGCCTGGTGGCACTTTTTTTGAGAACAATTTAGTTTTTTTTGCCTGGTGGCAACTTTTAGTTTTAGTTTGTCTGGTGACACCTATTTAGCATAACATTTAGAGTTAAATTTGGCCTGGTGGCGCTTTTTAGATTTATTTTTTTTATTGATTGAGAAAATTTTGAATATAGCCTGGTGGCAACTTTATTTAGTTATTAGATAGTTTAGTTTTGAGAAATTTTTGGAAATTTTAGATTTATTCATTCAGTTCAGTTAAGATATATTATTTAGTTTTGAAATGAAAAATAAATTTTTTTTTTATAATTTAGTTTTTTTTTTGAAGTTTTGCGATTTAGAAAACATTAAGAGGGTTTACCCTAAAAGAAAGTAGGTTAAGTTAGTTAGTAAGCTTAGTTAGTAAGAATAGTTAGTAAGAGTTAGTTTTTAGAAATAGGTAATAAGATATAGTAAGAAAATATTTATTAGGATTTAGGTAGTAGAGATACGTCGACAAACACTCCGACATGGATTTTGTTGACTCCGTAAATGAGGACGACCTTCTTAAATCGGATTTCGACTCCGATGCAGATCTCGACCAAACTGTGGTGGGGGTTGATCCACCTAGCTGCAACCAAGATGGTGCAGTTAGTACAGATTAACACCCATCACTCCAAAGTGGCTTCGGCCTCCCTTCTTCTCCGTATACAAAATAAAGGGGAAGACATCGTCCTGATCCAAGAACCTTGGATTGTAAATTCCACTGTTCAAGGACTGAGGACTCCCGGATACTACCTGCTGTATGCATCAAATAAAGGTGACCCTAGATCTTGCATATTAGTAAAAAGTAGCATTAATGTATATTTACTCCCTGATTATAGCGATCGCGATGTAACCGTAGTTAGACTACAAACCAATAACGGGGCGTACTGGTTAGCATCAGCGTATCTCGGCCATGACCACCTTGGCCCTCTTCCTGGCGACAAGCTAGAGGAACTAATCAGGGAAGCTTAACGACAGAAAGTCTGCCTTATAATCGGGTGTGATGCTAATGCCCATCATACCGTCTGTTGAAGTACAGACATAAATGACAGAGGTGAGTCACTTTTTGATTTTATTCTAAGTACTAACCTTATAGTAAGTAACATTGGCAATGAACCAACATTCATTACCAAAAACCGACAAGAGGTTCTAGATATCACTCTTGTCTCCGACACGATTCATCACAAGATCAAAAACTGGAGAGTTTCTAAGGAACATTCGTTCTCGGAACTGGCAACTATATAGAGAAACTTTAGTAAGATTAGTTAAACCATCACTCTTAAGTATCCCTTCTGATAAAAATGATCTTGATGATAAAGTCAAAGATTTCACCCTAGCTCTCAATAAATCAATGGCCATTTCTTGTCCCCTTACTCAAATAAGAGGAAAACAGAAACCACATTGGTGGAACTTGGGGGTAGAACTGCTCAGGAAAAAGTGCAGACAACTTTTTAACCGAGCTAAACATTCTAGAGATAGTCTGGACTGGGAATTTTATAAAGAATCCCTAAAAAATTATAAAAAAGAATTAAGGAATAATAAAAGAACCTCCTGGAGGAACTTCTGTGGAAAAATAGAAGAAACTTCAGAAGCTTCACGATTAAGAAAAATTCTATCAAAAAATCCTACAATGCCTAGCTCCTTAAAGACAGCTAACGGCTCTTGGACCAATTCTTGCGAAGAATCGCTCACCTTGCTACTAGACACCCATTTTCCAGGTAGCTCACAAAATATAAATAGCATTGATTCATTATTATCAAGCAACACACATGCAAATATTGTTGGTCTGATTTCTAAGGATAAGCTGAAATGGGCTATAAACAGCTTTGATCCTTACAAATCTCCCGGACCCGACGGCATAATACCTGCAGAGCTTCAATTTGCCTCGGATATCATAACACCCATCCTAGAGATCATCCTAATTGGTTGCGTAAAATTTACTTACATTCCCTCTTTATGGAGAGAGGTAAAAGTTGTCTTTATACCCAAAGCCGGTAAATGCTCCCAGGTTAATCCTAAAGATCTGAGACCAATTAGCCTATCATCGTTCCTTCTCAAAACCCTAGAGAGATTGATCGATATCCATCTGCGCAATGCTATAGATCCTAATCTGGTATCTACTGCACAACACGCTTATTGTAAAGGAAAATCGGTAGAAACGGCTTTACATACACTGGTACGAACCATCGAATACTCACTACATCATAAAGAGTACACTCTAGTTGCATTTCTCGATATTGAAGGCGCCTTCAATAATGTCAGCTACCAAGCAATCACAGCGTCACTGAAGAAACTAGATATACTTGGTTCGCTGAATGACCTAATTAATATTATGTTAGAAAGTGGAATTATTAATTCATCTTTAGGTGGCACTCATGAAAGAAGATCTGTCAGCAGAGGTACACCTCAAGGCGGAGTCCTTTCCCCACTTCTATGGAACATAGTCGTAAATGAGGTGTTAGAAAGCCTAGAAAAAGAAGGTTTCAAAGTGATCGCGTATGCCGACGATGTTGCCATTGCAATATCGGGAAAACATGCTCAAATTCTCGTTGAATTAATGCAAAATGCTCTAAATATTATGCTCAAATGGGCAGAAAAATGCGGACTGGGTGTAAACCCAAACAAAACTGAACTTGTCCTCTTCACAAGAAAATATAAAATTCCCCAAATAAGTCCCCCATCAATTATGGGAACTCCACTAAGATTTTCAGATGAAGCTAAATATCTAGGTCTTATCCTGGACAAAAAACTACATTGGAAAGCAAATATACAGGAAAGAGTTAGGAAAGCCACAGTAGCACTCTTCTCTTGCAAAAAAGCCAACGTAAATAAATGGGGCTTATCCCCATACATAACCCACTGGCTCTACACAGCGGTCATCAGATCGATACTAACTTACGGGGTAGCAGTATGGTGGACTGCCCTTGACAAAGTTACATATCGTGACAAGTTAAGTAAAGTCCAACGGTCAGCCTGTATGTGTATTAGCGGAGCTCTCCGTTCGACACCTTCAGCTGCTCTTGACATTCTACTTAATATCATACCCCTTGATATTTTTAGCAAACAAACGGCCGCAAGCACAGCCGTTCGTCTCAAAGCCATCTCTCAATGGACCGATAACTCAATTGGTCACTCCATTATTCTGAAAACATTCGGACCAAAATAAAGTCACTCCGACTACTCTATACCCCAGCTAGTTTTTGACAAGAATTTTCAAGTCACCATCCCACCAAGATCCACTTGGGAAAATGAGAGTTTCTTGAAAGATGAATCAGTTCATTTTTACACTGATGGCTCAAAAACTAAAGATGGGGTTGGTGGTGGCGTGTACTCAGACAGACTAAATTTAAGTCTCTCATTCCGTCTACCTGACCATTGTAGTGTGTTCCAAGCGGAAATTCTGGCGATCAAAGAGGTATTATCCTGGTTAAGGGAAAACGTGATATCTGTATCGGATATCCGTATATTTTCAGACAGTCAGGCAGCCCTTAAATCAATCAGTGCTGTTTCCACAAACTCAATAACTGCCCGCGACTGGCGATCATCTCTCATGGAGATGGCAGAACAGTTCAATATTCACCTTTTCTGGGTGCCGGGACACAGAGACATTGAGGGAAACTGCAAAGCCGATGAACTCGCCAGAAATGGAACCCTATTGCCGATTTTACCTAACAAGGTGAATATTGGTATACCTTTCGCTACAACAAACTCATGCTAAAACTAAATGCCATAGAGAAAGCAAATTTAAGATGGACAAACACTACTACCTGCGTAGCGACAAAGCAAATCTGGCCAAGATTAGATCAGAAACGTACTAAATGTCTGCTATCTATGAGCAGATTACATCTTAGCTCCGTAATTGGTGTCATAACCGGACACTGCCTCATAGGAAGACACGCCATAAGACTTGGCGTATTCTCTAATGATTTTTGAAGAAGCTGCATGGACGAGGAGGGGGAGGAGACTATCACCCATCTTCTCTGTTCATGCCCAGCTCTCTCCCAAAGACGTAAATTACACCTGGGTAATCTCTTTTTCGACGATCCAAGCGATATGTCGAACGTTGATATTCTATCTTTACACCGCTTCATAAGAAGCTCCAACTGGTTTAATTAAAGAAATACTACCTCGCTCATTCGTGGTATCACAACGGACCTATCTGTGGTCTAAGTGTGTCAGTAGTCTTCCTGACAGCCACATAAACCTAACCTAACCTAACCTAACCTAGGAAGTAAGATATAGGATAGTTTTTTTTTTTGAATTTATAGATAGTAAGATTTAGTTAAGAGAATTTTGTAAGCTAAAAATAGTATAGGTTAATAAGTAGGTATATTCTTTTGTAAACATATATTTTTTTTTATAGGTTCTGAAATAACAAAACCTTTCATTTTCATAAAATTTTTTCTGGGTATTACTCGTAACGTCTTTAAAAACAAAATGGTAAACAAACCTAAAAACGGTTCTACGGATAAAAAGAAAGGGGGTAGACCTCCCAAACCGCCAGTCCTCAGCAGAGCACCTCTTATAGCGACCCCAGAACCACATAACACTGGTTATAGGAAAACCTCGACATGTACCATAACATGACTATGGATAATAACGCAGTGGCAGACCAGAGTCAAGTAGAGGATACAGCTGGAACATCAAACACGGAACGAATCGGTGATGAGGTAGTACCATTAGTGGACTTAGCAAGGCATTAAACACCCGAAGGAGCTCAAGACGAAACACTAAACCGACAATCTGACGAATGGGAAGACTACGTCAAAGAGATAGCGTTAGCGATCATAGGTCTTAACAGAGCAGAAGATTGCAAAAATCTGCAAGAAACGCTAGCTCAAAGTCAAGCCCAAATGTTAGAGAGGGTGGACCTTGTAGTTAAGAATGCTTTAGCACAAATGAAGGAATAAGCTCGACCAACAGCCGCATCTATACCACTGTGTGACTTACCCACACCTCCCAAGGAGCATTTCAGAGCTACAGAACATTTACTGAACGTTAACATCGTAGCTGTAATGTTTCAGGCGTATATGAAATGTTTACTCACTGTTCCCAAAATGTAAACGGTTTTGGGGAATGAAATGTCGTGCTGACAGTATATGAACAAATTCTATTTGATGTACCTGATTTGTACATTTACAAATGTGAACGTTCAAAAACTCTTCAAAACACATAAAAGACAAACTACTTTTTAGTAACAAATCGTTTACAGATACTATTCCTGGACTAGGTATATAAACGTTTACAAATGTAAACGTTCAAAAACACTTCAAAATAAATAACATAAAAACAAACTTAGGTACAAATCGTTTACAGAAAAATATTAAACTGTATAGGTAAATACGTAATGCCATTTGAGATCATATTACTATATGTATACAAACCAAAACTTAAACAATTTCCATCTTGTTCTTGACATTATTATTATAATATGGGAGGTATACAAATATTCAATAATTATATTTTTCGTGCAAGTAAAGGCAAAATATCGAACGCGAGAAATATTTTCTACCAGTTTTGTAAAACAGGTCGATAAAAATAAGGGGCCTGTAAAAACTTTCTTATTTTAGAAATGATTTCTAATAAAAATATTTGAGACAATTTTTTTTTCCCACAAAAACCATATTTTTTAATATTTTGTAAGATAAAATACAAAGTCTTATTTCAATCAAAACCCAAACATGCTTTGTTTTTACTAAATATCAACAAAAATAGATTTTCAATGTTTTGGGTTTTCTAATTTGATAAAAAATGGAAACATTATAATGGCCGATACGTGTTACATTATCTGTAAATGAAATGTTTTACAGTATGCTTACGTTTGAAGATGTGATGTGACTGTTCACTGTAAACGTTTTGTAAGAGTAAAGTTTTGATAATGGCTTTACAAAACTGCACAAATGTAAACGTTTCGTGATATTGATTTTACATTTACGATATTTGATTTACAGTACGTTTACGTTTGAAGATGTACTGTGACTATTTACTGTCAACGTTTTGTAACAGTTAAGTTTTGATAATAGCTTTACAAAAATGCTACAAATGTAAATGTTTTGTGATATTGGTTTTACATTCACGAAATTTGGTTTACAGTACGTTTACGTTTGAAGATTTGTTGTGACTATTCACTGTAAATGTTTTGTAAGAGTAAAATTTTGATAATGGCTTTACAAAACTGCTACAAATGTAAACGTATGGTGATATTGATTTTACATTTACGATATTTGATTTACAGTACGTTTACGTTTGAAGATGTACTGTGACTATTTACTGTCAACGTTTTGTAACAGTTAAGTTTTGATAATAGCTTTACAAAAGTGCTACAAATGTAAATGTTTTGTGATATTGGTTTTACATTTACGAAATTTGGTTTACCGTACGTTCACGTTTGAAGACGTGTTGTTTCAACAACATTTTGTCTGTTACAATTTGTTTACCAATCATCCAATTAGTTACTGTAAGCATACAAAACATTTTTTCAGCAACTGTATATGAATTGTAAACGACATACAATAAATTTGTAACTTAATAGGTACAAAATGCTACTTGGGCTGACACTCGTAATTACAACACCAATAGAGAACCAAATTCAGAAGCTACTACCAGAGATAACATCCGAGAAACGTCAAGAGAAAGAACGAGGGAAACACCTCACGAAAGTCTAAGAGAAGCGGTCAGAGAAGCATTAGGTGTACGGCAAAGAAGAGATGGCACTCCACCTAGAGTTGATACCAACCGAAACAACATACCGGGATTCCCTAGAGAGTGGCCAAGACGCAACGTATCCCCACCTAGAGCTGAACCTTCTCGACGATATGACCCAAACTTTTACGAAAGATTAGACCAAATCCAGTTCGACAATACGTCGATAAATCGAAATGTGAGAGCACCAGCACCATCACCAGCGACATCATTTATACGTTCTCCACATTATCACAAATGGGGCATTGTATATAATGCCAAAAATATGCCAGTAGATGAGTTCCTGTTCCGACTTGATCGGGTAAAGGACAGCTATGGCGCATCTTGGGAAGAAATAGTGGCAAATTTCCACCATTTTGTGAGTGGAACGGTAGAGGTGTGGTACTGGATGTACATGAAGAACAATCCGTATTTATCTTGGGCAGCGATGAAGTTAGCGCTGATAGAGCAGTATCGTAGTCTGGAAACTGATTCCGAGTTGTCCAGACAAATGGCGGAAAGAAAGCAAGCTCATGGCGAAAGCTTTGACTCGTTTTACGATGCCATCCTAAAGATCAATTCGAGAATGAAAAATCCTAGACCTCACGAAGAACTAGCGGAAATCATAAAACAAAACGTACGTAGACGTATGGGAGAGCTTTTGCTAACGTTTAAATCTACTCGACTTGCAGACTTGGTGTTTACATGTCGAGATAAGGAGAGGTTTTTAGCTCAACATGATCCCATGAGAGCTAGAGCACCTCCAATATACAACAACCCTCCAAGAAAACTCGTGCATGAAATCGAAATACAAACTGATTCGCAAATAACTGAAATGTCCACAGCTATTGAAGCATTCCATCACAACAGGAATCGTGACGCAAAACCTATTTCAGATAACGTCAAATGCTGGAATTGCTTAAAGCTTGGCCATACTTTTAGAGATTGTGCAGATTTACCGTTGTGGCAAACCCGATGTTCTGTCACCCAATTGCAAAATGTGTCCGGGAAACTCGTCGTCGAGCCAACATTCATCCGAGAGGGAGTTGGCAAAGATGGGCAACTCGGGGAGTCCATTATAAATTTAGAAACAACCGATAAAATTACAATATTAAAAAAACCTGAAACGAAAAATATCTTGAAATCATCATCCACTAATTCTAGAATTCCTAGACTTAGACCTTTAAAGTCCTTGCATCAAAGGCAAGTTGAATACAACATAGCTAGAAAACGTATATATACATGCCCGAAACATTTGGAAAAAATAGAAGCCTTAAGAACTAAATTCACTTATAAACGAAAACTGTATAAAGTAGTGTCTTCGACAAAATTGTCAAATTACAAGGACGATCCCCGTCCTTACGTTCAAGTAGAACTATTCGATGAAGAGTGGTACGGTTTGCTCGATTCTGGAGCAAGTGTTAGCTGTTTAGGTAAAGGAGCGTTAGAAATTTTAGAAAACAAAAACATCTCTTTTCAAAAGTTCTCTACCAATATAGCTACTGCTGACGGTAAACAACAACCAGTGGTAGGAGTAGTCAAAAGGAAAATTTCTTTTAATAGCAAAACACACACCTTAGATCTGTTCATAGTACCTTCTTTAACGCAGAAACTCTACTTAGGAGTAAATTTTCGGGCCGTATTCGAGATAGCGCCTCACATAATTCCGTTTAGAAATTCAATTTCTGAGTTAGCTTTGGAGAAACCTAATTTCTCTGAGTGCGAGCTAACTGCAGAACAGTCCGTTGTGTTGAAAAACACTGTAGATCTTTTTCCGTCATTCGCTGAGCGGGGACTCGGACGAACACACCTCATGGAACACTCGATTGATACCGGCGATGCGTTTCCTATTAAGCAACGGCATTACCCTATCTCTCCAGCGATACAAGCCTTGGTGTACGCCGAAGTGGACCGCATGATTTCTTTGGGAGTGATTGAAGAAAGTTCAAGCCCATGGTCCTCACCGGTTGTATTGGTGAGGAAACCCGGCAAAAATAGAATGTGCTTGGACTTTCGGAAAGTCAATTCCGTAACAAAGAAGGATGCGAGTCCAATTGGGCACATAGAAGGTTTGTTAGCATGACCTTCAGAGACACGCTATATTTCTAGCGTGGATTAGAAAGACGCGTACTGGCAAGTACCGTTGGAGGAGATGTCAAGGGAGAAAACTGCATTTTCAATTCCAGGCCGTCCATTGTATCAGTTCAAGGTGATGCCGTTCGGACTCTCCAACGCCGCTTAGAGTCTGACGAATCTGATGAACAAAGTTATCCCGTCGAACTTGAGAGATCAAGTGTTTATTTATTTAGATGACTTATTAGTCATCTCCAAGACTTTTGAAGAACATATTTCAGTTCTAGAAATTGTAGCTAAGAGGCTAGACGAAGCAGGACTAACAATAAATGTGGAAAAGTCGCGCTTCTGTTTCGAAGAACTGCAATACTTAGGTTATGTCGTAGGGCGTGGCTGCCTCAAAGCAGACCCGTCCAAAATTTCTGCAATTCTCGATTTCCCGGTACCAACGACTGTACGTCAAGTACGTCGATTCCTTGGAATGGCTGGTTGGTACCGGCGATTCATCGAGAATTTTTCTGAGGTAGCCGGACCGATGTCCGATACGCTTAAGAAAGGAACAAAATTTGAGTTCAACATACAGGCGTTAGAAGCTTTCAACAAGCTTAAAGTAGCTTTGACTTCGGCGCCAGTTCTCCGCAACCCCGATTTCAGTAAGCAATTCGTGATTTTATGCGACGCTTCAGCAACTGGAATCGGATGCGTACTGTGTCAGAGAGATGAGACTGGCGCAGAATACCCCATTTATTATTATTCACAAAAGTTGAATAGTGCTCAACGTAACTATTCAGTTACTGAGCGAGAATGTCTCGCGGCCGTAAAGGGCATTTATAAATTCAGACCATACATTGAAGGTTACAGGTTCTTGGTGATCACTGATCATGCGAGCCTGAGATGGTTGATGAGTCTTAAGGACCCAACCGGACGTTTAGCTAGATGGAGTTTGAAGCTTCAAAGCTTCGAATTTTCGGTGGAGCATAGAAAAGGTACTTTGAACGCTGTGCCTGATGCCCTATCTAGAGTGCATGAAGTAGAAGCGTTGCGTTTGTCATCCTTAGAAGCACCCATCGAAAATTCAAGTCCATCTAAAGTGTTGCATCTTGATTTAAAGGATCCGTCTTTCAAGTCGGAAGAATACCTTCAGATCGTGGAACACATTAATAAAAATAAAGATCGTCTTCCTGACTTGCAAGTATCAAATGGTTATGTATACAAAAAAGTCAGACACGTAACAGGAAATCCAATTCAAGACGATTTGGCTTGGAAGATTTGGATTCCATCGCAGTTGAGCGAAAAGTTGATAATTGCGGCTCATTGCCCGCCTCAGACATCGCATGGTGGTATCACCAAGACCCTCCATCGTCTTCGTAACCAATTTTATTGGCCAGCAATGGCAGCACAAGTCAAAATGTATGTTAACAACTGTGAAATATGTAAAACGACGAAAGCGCCGAATTCTGTTCTTAGAACTGAAATGGGAAAAAGTTTTGAAGTGGAAAGGCCATTTCAACATATATATATAGATTTTCTAGGTCCTAACCCTAGATCGAGAAGAGGTAATACCTTTATAATTATAGCGTTAGACCAGCTAACGAAATTTGTATTCATCAAACCATTGAAAAAGGCAACTACTTCAGAAGTAGTCAAATTTTTAGTGGATGACTTATTCTTGATATTTGGAGTTCCAGAGAGTTTGTTATCGGATAATGGCTCGCAATTTATAAGTAACGATTTCAAGACTTTCTTAGAAAATTTCGGAATCAATCACATTAAGACAGCTGCATACGCACCACAAGCAAATGCTAGCGAGCTTGTAAATCGCTCTATTTTAAGTGCAATTAGAGCTTATATCGACACCAAACAACTTAACTGGGATGAGCATTTATCGTGTATTAGTAGTGCTTTACGCACATCGTTGCACAGCGCAATCGGCATGACCCCATATGAGGCCTTATTCGGTCAACGCATGATAGAACATGGGGCCGATTATGCGTTATTGAGAAAACTTGGTGGTCTTAATCAATCGGAAATTGACTGGCTGCCTACAACAGCAAGGATGAATATTTTTCATTCTTATCTGAAAACCGCACTTAACCAAGCACACGACAGTTACGAAAAAATTTACAACCTTCGAAGTAGAGCTATTACATTTAGCATAGGTGACGATGTTTTTCGTCGAAACTTCATATTAAGTGATGCAAGCAAACACCGTAATGCAAAATTATGTCCCAAATTTGTAAAAACGAAGGTTATAAAAATCGTAGGTAACAATTTGTACAAGGTTAAGGATGCGAATGGATTTGAATCGGTGGTCCACACCAAAGATCTTCGTAAATGAAGCAATCGAAAGAGTCATCGACAATTTCTTTTGAACAATTTACATTTTTTTTGCGTTGATAAGCGTCATCGCCAGCTGCTCAGCCTGTGCATGAGACACATAGGGTCGTGGGTAGCGATTAGTTATTCGGGAGTTATTTGAAGTACACATAAAATGAGCTTAATTATAAATAACGATTTTCGTTTCCATCATCAATGTACCTGTTGGCACCAGGAACATTGAAGATGTTTTGTAGGAAAATCCATCTCACCATCTACTAAGTACATTGGTGAAATCCTCCTTATACATTCATACTCACTTGTATGACACATGTTAGAACTTCATCCAAACGAACCAATTTGAAAATTTCTACAATCCACATAATATTCTCATAAAACAGAAAAGTCCATTCCGAAAGGAACAAATTTTGTGAAGAAGTAAATCCAAGTGATTTGTAAGTGAACAAAAAATCCCCTTCGACAAAGGTACACACACAGACAAAATACTGTGGAACTGGTCACATACAATCAAACATCCAGAAATCTCAAAGATACTCGAACATCGAATATGTAATATAAAAAAAGATGGCCGGAATTAATTTCGAGTCCCGAACTATCTGTCCAATAAGATTGACAGAGACCAATGCTCCTCTGTAAGTCTGTCTCAACATACCAAATCATAAAACCGCCACAAAAAGTACAGATGCAGAAGCTCAATTCAATTCAATTCAATTTAATTTTTATTGAACATTATATATACAATTTGGCTTACATCTACTTACGATACTATGATATTTTTTTTTTTACATTATTGTTGGCACATAAGGGGCCTAACCTTAAACACTGACTTAAGTTTAACAAAATACATAATACATATACTAGTGATAAATAAATTTGATTTAAGAAGTCGGTTGACTTAATCGTCCTCAGGGTGTTCCTTCCCGGTTGTCATTTTGATTTAGGTGTTGGGGGCGGGGTACGGCGCTTAGCCGCGGTAGTGCACCGACAGTGTGTCAGCGTAGAACGAGATTGCGTTCTCGTTGTCGTTGTCCGTAAAAAAGTTCTCGTCCATGGTTTCCATAACGCTGAGATACCTTGGCTCAGAATGTCGATGTTCGATGGCAATCTTTCTCATTAGCTGATTCGGGTGGTTGATTATGTTACCAACTAGCTTCTTTGTCGACATCACTAGATATTTGTCCAGCGGAATTATTTTTGCTTCTTTATATAGGAGTTCGTTCCTGTAGTGCCTCTGTCTCTGCCGGTCAAAGAAAAGTCCAGTGCATATTCTTAAAATCTTCCTTTCAAATACTTGGAGTTCACTCATGGCTGTCTTCGAAATTGTAAACCAGGCTGGAAACGAGTAGCTGATGATGGGTCGCAGAAGTGGCTTGTATAGAAGCATCTTCGTCTCTTGGCTTAGTCCGGTTCTTTTTTTCATTAATGGGTGCAGACGATGGAAGGCCCAGCTGGCTTTCTTGAGGACATTCCTTGAGTGCGGGTTGAACCTGAGCTCATTGAAATGGATCCCCAAGTATTTTACACTCGGTTTGACTGGTATGGTTGATCCGTCAGGAAGTTTCAGAACCAGTTTTCTTATATTGGCTACTGTGCAGCTGGCTCTTCTCATTGAAGGTCTTCTGAAGCATATAAGTTCCGATTTTGTGGCATTGATCCGAATCCCCCACTTCTTGTAAAATTGGCAGAGTCTATGGATGTGAGCCTCTACTTTCCGGACTGCTATAAGCGGTGAATTTGAGGCAGCGTAAGTTAGCGAATCATCAGCATAGAGAATATTATCGCATTCAGTTGGAGCGGGTTGATCTGATGTCATCAAGCTATAGAGGAAGGGGCCTAGTTTTGATCCTTGGGCGACTCCGGCTCTGATGTTCTTCAAGTTCGATTTTCGCTTGCCTATTTGGACGAAGAATTTTCTGAAAGAAAGAAAAGAAAAAAGAATTTTTATTAGTGGCGGAGGTAAGTTCAATAGATAGAGTTTATGAATAAGCGCTTCTATCCAAACGCTGTCAAATGCTTTCACGACATCCAGAAAGCACCCGACGGTGACTTGATTCTTGTTGAGGGCTGTGGTGATATCGTGTTGAAACTTTAACAGCGGATGCAGCGTTGAGTGTTTTTCTCGAAATCCAAACTGCATATCGGGGACGATTGAGTGTTCACTGCAAAATCTTTTAAGTCTCCGGAGAATAACTTCTTCCAAAATTTTGCTGATGCTATTGAGAAGCGATATCGGCCTGTAGTTGGACACTTGGTTGGATGCACCTTTCTTCGGAATTGCCACGATCTTAGCTGTTTTCCACCTCTGGGGGAAGTAACAGTTGTTGACACAGTTGTTGAGAATGATTGTGAGTAGGATCATTGCTGCATTTGGTAGCCTTTTCAGCACAAAGTTGGAGACTCCATCTGGTCCAGCTGATTTCTTTGGTTTAGAATTACCGATGATCTCAGCAACCTCCTCCAGACAGCACAGGTGTGGACTCTCGATCGGATTACTTGCTGAATTGGTTTCACTGAAATGGATAACTTCTGGATTCGGCAGTAGAGTCCGGTGAATGGATGACTCAACTTCACGTAGAAACACCGGGTCGTCGGGTGGGTTTGGATTGAAGTTTTCTTCGAAGTAATTAGCAAACGCTTCCGTTTTGTCCTGGGTTGAGGTTGCTTCACTGTTATCATTGCAGATGATTGTTTCCGGAATATGTGGCTGTTTCCCAATAATCCTGTTGATATTTTTGAAGGCATCAGGCCCTGGCTTGATTGCTTGCAGTCTCTTCTTGTACTGGATGTTATTTTGGTGTTTAATGCAGTTCCGGAACATGATGTTTACCTGCTGAAGTTCACACAAAACTGTTCGGTAGTTGCTGCTTGTTGTGTTGAGTTAACTTTGATGAATCCTTTGTAGCCGTTTCCTCAGTCGCTGTCTGTGAGCATAGAGATTCTGCACGTACTGAGGAAGGTGTTGGTACCTATCCCTTGATGTTCTAGGCCGCTTTTGATTGTCCAGTGCACCAGATACAGCATTTTCCAAGTTATCTATAGCTGCGTCGATTTGACTATCCAGCAAATTCCTGTTTGAAGGTGGGAGAGTTATATTTTCTTCAATGTCCCTCTGAAGTCTTTCAATATTTAGCCGTCTGTAATTTATATAGTTCTCAGGTACTTCTATTGCTAGAGCTATAGGTTGGTCAAGGTTAATTGACAGTTGGACGGCTTCATGGTCCGAGTCACTATGCTATTGAGCAGCTGTAATTTCTTAACTCTGGAAGAATATGTACCAGGTTGGATGAGGCCAGGAAGAAGTCCAGCGTCGATGGTGTTCTGGGAAAGGTTGGTTTAGGTTGTGATATAACCACCAGTGAATGTTCTTCACTGTTTTGTTCCATCCAGTCAATAATAGCTCTGCCTTCGCAATTTGTTACCGTGTCCAACCATAGGTGTTGTCTTGCATTGAAATCACCGCCAATGATTCCGTAGGTGCCTCGCTTTAGAATCCCGTTAAGGATATTCAGGTCACTTTTGATGTTCCTTGCAGTGGATGCGCATTGAAAGTAGACGCTGATGACTGTAAGGGTTTCATCTCTACCTAGGGTCATCTTGATGGCTGTGGCTTCGCTGGTTTTCAGTCCTTTTATAATGACCTCGCTTGTGTTGGGAGAGAATTTTCCTTTGACGTAAATTGCCGTTCCTCTTCTTCGTTCTTCGGTTTTATCTTCTCGGTAGGTTTTATATCCCGCGATGTTGATATTATTACGCTTTGTCACGTTCGTCTCACTGATAAGGGCGATGTCCGGTATGTTGTTCTTCATGAACAAGTTGAATGACGTCCTCTTCTCCAGGCTGTATAATGAATTTACATTATACGTCAGAGTGCGGAGCTTCTTTACATACATAATTCAAAAATGAAGGTGGCCAATGCCATTGACTTTTCCTTTTCGCTCAGTTGACTGTAGTGTTTTGGAACGGCACTTCGAGCTTTCTCCATAACTGACAGAAGATTAGACCCAAAGATACGCTGAACTTCGTTGTTGAGGTTTATTGACGGGGAAGCTGATGTATGTTTGGCTGGTTTGCTTGGCACTGTCTTTGTTAGATGGTTTGGTTGCTGTTGGCTTGGAACTGTAACTGGTTTGGTGGCCGTATTTTGCTTGGCCATTGCTGCGTAGCTGACGTTTGGGTGTGTAACCAGGCATGCCGACTTTGCGACAAACTCCTTGTGCGCTTTTTTCTCAGCTATCGCCTTGTTCCTCTCAGTAAGTCGAGCTTTTAGTGTGGGACAGCCCTTAAAGCTGGCTGGGTGACCCTCCTTCTTGCAGTTGGCGCACCATACGTCTGATCCGGTATTTTCCTTTCTTTGACACTCTTCAGGTCCATGATTTTCTTTGCATTTAACACACACATACTGACGTCCACAGTTGGTGGCAACATGTCCAAAGCGTTGGCAGTTATGGCACTGAACAACATCGTTTGACTTCAGTCGTTCCCAGTGTACTCTCTGGTTCATTATTAGGGTCTTAGTATATACTTCTCTAATATCACTTGTCTTTGACAACTCTACTACAAAGTTGTTGTAGGCTTTACCTTGTGCCTTCCGCGATTTAAATTGTGTCACCTTGATGACTGATAGCCCTTCAATTCGTAGTTCCTCTTCTACTTCGATGGCGGCATACGAATGGTGGATACCTTTCAGTAACAGAAGGTTCTTCCTGTCCTCCCTTGGCGTAAATGAATTGAATTCGATTTTCGTCACTTCCAGATACTTTTTAACTGCTTCAAATGATTTTCTGTCTCCAGTGTTGATGACAGTGGTCTTTGTGTTCCTATTTTTAAAGGTGACACTTAAATTGTTGGCCTTACAATGTTTTCTTATTTCTGCCACACTTCCTGAGTAGCAGAAGATAGGGGGCATTCCTGAGCCCATCGTTGGTTTTACGGTCGTGGCTGGTTTGGCGGTGGTCGCTGCTTTGGTGGCGGTAGCTGTGTTGGTGGCGGTGATTGTTTTGGTGGCCATGGCTGTTTTGGCGGCGACTGCTGCTTTGCCGTCGGCTGCTTTTTTGGCGGCTGTTGGTGGCATTACTGCTTTCATCACTGAAATCGTTGATGTTGAAGGGATGGGTTCGGCGGTTGACGAGGCATCCACGGTAATTTGCTGCTGATCCATTGGTTCTTGGGCGGCTGGTTGTTGGTTGCTGGGGTCATCTTCCCTTATCTTTTTGCTCTACTTTCTCGACGTTTTCTTGATTCTTTTAACGCCTTGATGAGCCAGATCGTCCTCAGAGCTCGAGGCAGTTTCGTTTTTGGCGGTGTCGTTTTTGGATACGGGGTAGCTTTCCCTTTCGTCCCCCGATAGTACGACGATTTCTTCTTCTTCATCCTTTGTAGAGTTTTTGTTGTTTTTACCTTCCTTGTCCTTATTTATTTTCAGTGCTACTTCTCGGAAGAGTCCGTTGATTTTAGGTACAACATCCTCTCCTAAATCGTTAATCATCCGGATTAACAGTGCTTCGATAGCAGCGCAGGCAGTTTCAATGGTTAATTTATTTGCCATTGTTGTGTTCCTAATTGCTTCCTGTTTTAAATTTTTTTATTTATTAATTGCCTTTTTATTATGCACTTAACACTATTTTAAGAAAAACGGTTGCTTAAGTGCTTCACTAAATAAGCAATTATAATGTAATTAGCCCGTTTTGGAAAATCCAATTTTTATTACCCTAGGGCAATAAAAATTTGCTAATCTTTTACAGGTAAAAAATATCCTTGGCAGGTAGATACTAAATTTTCCTCTCAGTAGGGGTTGTTTTATTCAATTACTTTCCGTGTACGTCCGTGCACGTCCGATGACTGAAGTGAACTGAGATGCAGAAGCTCTGGTTTAAGTAACGTGCGACGCAAACCAGCCGAACAGTTCCATTTCGTAAATCCAATTTGATGGAGTAAGACGCGTGAGTAACCAAAAAAGCAAAAATTTAATAAAATTTAATGAAAGTTATACAATATGAAGTAAAAAGTATCTGACACATAGTGTGAACAATTTAAACAAAGATAAGTGAAAAGAGCAATAAAAATCAAAGAAAGAAAAAATCATCTGAAGAAAACAACGCACGAGGAATAAAATCCGAGGTAAGATTTTGGTTTTTTTCCCATTTATTCATTGGAACCAGAGCACATGCTCTGAATTACAAAGAAAACTCATTGTGCACAATGAATTAAACATATAAAAATAAAAGAATTAATCAAGATGAACAAATTAATTGATGGCAAACCTCATGTCTGTACAATTTTTAAGTAGTTGAAAAGCATATGCGTATCCAACTCACTGCGTAGGTACCAGATACAGAAAATATCTTGTTGGAACAAGCAGATAAGCAATGTGCCAGGATTTTGGTCATTCACTTGCCCAGTCCACATACGCCACGAAAAAACCACCCCTTGGAAAACTTCTGCGAAGCGTGAGATTCTGCAGAAAGCACGAGGGAGTTCTGTTTGACACCATTGTGCTATGGAAACGAAATACCAGGTAAAAATAGTTTTTTTTATTCGTAAAATTTGATTTTTGCACACACAAAAAAATAAAATGGTCCAACCATATGCCCAAAAGAAACGGCATAACGACCAAGTGCAATGGAGATAAAACCAAAGAAGATTCTTTCTTGCGACGTGCAGTCAAGATCTCTTCACTAATAAAATAAATCAATCTAAAAAGAAAAAAAAAATAAACATATTTAAGATCAGCAACTCATAAAAGTATTTATAAAATTACTAATGCATTTTTTGTATTCGTCCTAAACAGATACGCTCCGAGTGGCATTCATCGAGTCAGACGAGACTGCGACCAAGACGTGACACCCAAAAGTCATTACGTCAGGGTCGAAAAAGATACCTACCACTCGGACAGCGTTATTTGGTTCCTTCCGAGGAGCCTAAAAACCAAATTGTTGAAAAATATCGACGACATAGATATTTTTGGAAATTCTATGTGCTTCAAGTATTCATCTGCACGTAGGACTCGACTCAGCATCGTAGGAATCATCGATTCATTCCAAGTGCAGGATGAATAATATCATCTAGCTGAAAAATAACATCGCAACCCTGTTGGAGACACCTCTAGGCAGGAGAAATAAAAAGTCACAAGCGTAATTTGGAATTTTAAAAGTATGGTAGCTATATATTTTATGATATATAAATATAAATAGATAGAGATTATTTGATACTCATAGGTAGTTTTTCTTGAATTTTTATATCCTTGAACCAATGTTAAACAAATGCGCCTAACAAAAGAAAAAGGCGTGATAAAGTCTTGATTACGACACACTAATTATAGTATAATTTATGAAGACTATTAGTAAAATAGATAAAAGTGTTAATTTTTGGTTGACTGCACTTATAAATATTTCTGAATTTTAAACAAAATCAACCCCACCCAACATAAAGTGGGTGGTATAAAAAAAAGAAGATATACCCACATAAATTGTAATTCATAACAGTGGTACGTTTGGAGAAAGATTTAGGTAATTTCTTTTTGTCAACATAAATTTTGGTCAGTTTATGATACTGACAATTTAACTGAACAACAAAGATACCAAATATTTGATTGTAAAGTATCTTCATGTAAAATAAAAACAGAGTATATAGTATTTTCTATGGTTTCGAAAAATAATGTGTTGAAAACAAATCATGTTATATTTTTGATCCAAGCGTAAAGAAATTTACTTATACCTATTGCGTCGAAGTGTGAGAATCTTGCCTGTGTTAAAGCAACACTCAATCTCGAAAATAATAATAAAATAAAAATCGATAACTATTGAGAAAACTTAATTCGAAATTTATAAAAAAAAAAAATAAAATACTTACCACTTACCTACGTACCTACCTGATGTAATTTAGTCCGTGTCGCGAAATCTGAAAAGAAAGATAAAAGATAAAAATAAAGTAAATAATAAATCTGTCATAACGTCCGTCTGAAAATAAAAATAGAGTTCGGTAGTTCATTTTGATCATTACCAGATAAATTAAAGTGTACTTACTTGGAGTGTTAAAGTGTGATAAGGAGGCAAATATCCTTCTAGAAAAAAAAATAAAGAAAATATTTGTGATAAGGAATTTATCTAAGTCGTTGACAGAGGTTCTATATATTTAACTTATGTTGCCTGTCGAAAACTTAAATCAATTCCATGTAAAGTTAATTAAAAATCTGTGCTGAAAAAGAAAGCAAAATTAAATCGAAGTTTTTTTTTTGTGAAATGTAAGTGATTTTAACATTTGACAAACGAAACGTTAAGGCCAATTGCAACTTAAGAAATTTGAATTACAAAACTTACCACAAGTGATTACACTCTAAATATTTTTTTTTGTGAAACATAAGTATAATTGTTTTGACTTCTGGAATAGACATTTTAAAGTCAGTCCGAAATCTGATTGAAGGTTATAATATAAATTTTTTTTTGAGATTAAGTTTTAATCTCAGTCGTCTATACAAACGCAACATACCTACGTAAACTTTTCCCACTGATCCCGTCTGTGAAAAATACTGAAGCTCTAAAAATTGAAAAAAGAAAGAATTGGTAAAGATAACTGAAAATTAAAAGATATAAAGTAACTGGTGAAACAATCTTTTCATCTGGTTTCACATTGGTAGGGTGCACTCTCCCTTCGTCGAACCATTTTTGCCTGCATTTTTGATAAATATATTGATTTTAATAATAATTTTTGTTATATTGAGTAAATTTTATAAATATTAACCCACGTTTGTTTCAGCTACGGTAAGGTTTGGATGTACCTACCAACTTTGTGAATGATCCTTCTGATCCATAAATTTTTGAAATTTTGAACTTTTGTATATTGAAATATTTTAATAACTTCTTCTTTCAACTTTTGGGTGGGACACCTGTACAGTGGAGGCGTCCTACGCATATTTTGTCTGTTTTGAAATTCTGAGAAATCGGAATTTTTACGTTTTGAATTTAAATTTAGTTTGAAAACTTAGTATCGTATGAAAATAGGTACTTACCTATTCGCGTGTACCTCGTGTTTAAATAAGCTAATAAAAATTAGCCGCGTTTGGAGAATCAGTTAGTCCTTTTAATCTGGGCTCGTAAAGCGTCGACCTTGTCTAGGATTGTGTGAACAATAAATAGATAAGAGGCCTAAACAAAGATTATCAAGGAAGCGAACGATTCATGGATACGTTTTGCTAAATCGAGTTAGACTTTTGTGTTATAAAACAACTATTCGTCGGAGTAGTCTGTTACTTATCGCGGCAGAGGGGCAGTGATTAGTTTCGCTATTCCTCGAAGGAAGATTTCTTTAAGCAAGAAAAGTTTTTTTTTTGCTGATAGAGATCTTTTGAAAAATTTCGAAATATAATTTATTTTTGTAATTTTTGGTTTGAGATTCGACTATACGTCATAATTTTCATCAAGGGAACAGGTTCCATTGATTTTTTTTTTGCTTTGATAATCACACGTCGTCGAAATAGGCGAAGTATAAAAAGGGCAACTTTTGTTTTAGAATCAAGATATAAAGATTAAATAAAAGGCAAGGTTCGAGATATTGTGAAGAAAATATATGTAAAATTTTGATAGAGAATTTAGTTTGAAATCTTGAAAATAAAGTTCGAGGTCATGTTCTTTAGATAAATTATAAAACTTATAATACGAATAAAGATTGAAGAGAATAAATAAAAATAAAGTTTATTAAGAATTAGATTATAGACTGTATAAGTACTTCTTATCAGATTAAAGTAAGAAAAAAAAATTCAATTTTTTTAAGTTATTTTTAAATTTCTGATTAGGATTCATTATTGAATAAGATCGCAAATTCTATATTGTTAGTTTTAGTTTTTATATGGAATAAAAATGTTTAGAATTTTTATAAAGTCAATCATTTGGGTTTCAATCTTTGTCCAAGTTTAGCGAAAGCTGATGTCCGTCCGGGGAAGTTTTTTTTTTTAAGAACTAATTTTAGATAACATGCAGGACTAAAACTTTAGCAAAGAGACGCGGCTGAGGACAGTTCAGCGTGAAGGCAGCAACCACAACGATACACGCACACGACCATGTAAGCGAAGAACAAAGTTCGTTCCATCCTTCTTCTTGATATGTTGGCTATTCGTCAAATGAAACAAATGTGTTGAGCTCAATTCAATGGTACAAACAAGACTGACTTTATTTAAGCTTATAATATTTACAGTATGACTTTATGAAGCACATTAAAAGAAGTACAAGCAATAAGTGCTAAATTAAATACATAATAATTCACCTTTTTTTTTTTTTTTAATAAAGTTATAATATACCTATATCTTATAAAAATTCTATAATACGTTGTTTTTATTTATTGAAATTCATAACATATTATTTTGATTCTTTTAAGTTTTAAAATTACTAAAAATTTATTTTTAATTCATTTATTGAAGGAAAATAATAAACAAAGAGCATTCAATTATATAAAATAAGAATATAAATAATTCATAAAAAAAAAACATAATCTATTTATTTTGACTTGTCAACTTCTTTTTTAAAATATTTTTAATTCTTTCGGATGACCTTTTAGGATATATAGGTCTTCGAATCTTTTTGTTATAAGCCTCTGATACATGTGTTGCTTTTTCTTCATTATTATTATTGGTATTTGTTTCAACCGGGCTACTTGACAACTTTCCCTTAATATAAAATTGTTCAGGCTCAAATCTTACTTTCTTAACTTTTCGTTTTAGTTGGTTTATATGAGCTTTTCTTAAGTTATCCTTGAAATTAATTAAATACATATTAAAGGAAACTTGTCGTACAATAATAGCTGGATACCATTTTATATACTTTTCAAAATTGCCTTTATAATAAACTTCCTCTCCTTTTTCAAATTTTTTTTTGTAATGTTCATGTGGATTATTATTTATCTGAGGAGATTCCTTAATAATATCGAGTTTTGTTCTAGGCTTAAAATTTAAAATTAAATTAGCTGGCGTTTCAAATGTAGCGGTGCTTGGAGTATTCCGGTATCTGATCAGAAAGTTATCTATCCTTTGTTGTACCGTGAGGTTCTTTGTTTTCTGATCAATGAATGACTTCTTAAAGTCATTTTTCACAACCTGAACTAAACGTTCAGCTTGACCGTTTGATTGAGGATGGTATGCTGGAGACTTGACATCCTGAATGCAATGCAATTCGCAAAAGTGTTTATATTCGAATGAATTAAATGGTGGTCCATTATCTGTGACACATTTCAAAGGTAATCCGAAAATGGCATAGTTTCCCCTTAGTTTTTCTATAAGTGCACTAGCATTGGTACTTTTCATCAAATGAACATCAACAAACTTACTAAAACTATCCACCAACAACAAATAAGTTTGACTTTCAAAATAAAAAAAATCTAAATGTATTCTCTCATATGGATATGAACTTTTTGGCCAATCTTGTAATTTATGAGTTGATGAATGGCGTCCACTGACAGCACAAATTTCACAACTACTAACATGCAACTCAATAAAATCATCTAACTTCGGCCACCATACTAATAATCGAGCTAGTTCTTTCATACGCACTATACCGATATGACCTTCATGCAAAATATCTAAAACATTATTTCTCAATGAACTTGGAATAATAACACGCATGCCATAATAAACGATGCCGTTTTCAACCTCCAAAATATTTCTTTTTAAATGATACGGTTTCAATTCCAAGGAAATCTTGTCTGGCCAATCATTCAATACGTATTGCATTACCAATTTCAAAATTTCATCTGAAAGAGTTTCAGTCTTGATCTTAAATAAATTTAAAGGCACCTTTTCAGAGAAGTTAAAAGAATTTAAAAACAAACTCTCATCACCTGTCTTGTGAGGCAAAGGAAGCCTTGAAAACCCGTCGGCGTTGCCGTTGTGAATACCCTTTCTGTATAATATTTTATCGATAATTCAATAGCCCATCTCTGAAGTCTAGAAGCTGCTATGGGGGGAGTTGGTTTGTTTTCACCGAAAATTTCCTTCAGTGGTTGATGATCACTGAATATTGTTATACTTCTACCAAAAATATATTTTCGAAATTTACGAACAGCAAAAATTATGCTTAATGCTTCTTTATGCAACTGTGAATAATGCTTTTCTGCTGTACTTAGAGAACTGCTTGCATACATACAAGGTTTTTCAACATTTTCATCGACTATTGATAGAACACAACCTATGCCGTAAGGGCTGCCATCGCATGAAATGACTATCTCCTTGGAGGGATCAAAGTGTGTAAGTACATCTGTGCTTGATAACAATTTTTTAGTACGATCAAAAATCTGATTGCATTCTGTTGACCATTCATATTTAACTCCTTTTCTTAAGAGATTATACAAAATATGAAGCTCTGATGAAAGATTTGGCAAGAAGTTCGAGTAATAATTAAGAAGCCCTAAGTAAGATCGAAGTTGTGAGATATCCTTAGGTGCTGGAGCTTTTAAAATAGCTTCAACTTTTTCTTCACTTGGAAACCGTCCTTCAGCACTAATGACATAACCCAGGTATTTTACTTTTTGCTCAAAAAACGTACACTTATCAAGATTGACCTTAACATTAAATTTGTGTAATTTTTCTAAAACAGTTCTTGTATTTTTCATGCATTCTGACAAATCTCTACCCTTGATCAAAATATCATCAATATAACCATCAGCATAGTCTAAACCCTGTTAGATTTCGTCAACCACGGCCTGAAAAATAGCACTAGATGCCTTAGCACCAAACACTAGCCTTGTGAATCTTAAAAGGCCTTTTGTTGTATTTATTGTAAAATACTTTTTACACCTTTCAGACAGCTTAAGCTGTTGAAATGCGCCTTTAAGATCCAAAATTGTAAAATGTGTGTAACCAGAAATGTTTGAAAAAATATTCTCTGGAAGAGGCAGAGGATGTTATGTTCTGTTTGCGTGTATTTGTTAATTTATACCTTGCAATCCATGCAAAGTCTTACATCTCCATTCTTCTTCATAAAACAAACAACGGGGCTGGCCCACTCGCTGTGCCTTACTCTTTCCAAAATGCCAACTTTAATTAATCTTTCTAATTCTGAATTGTACTTTTCCTTGAGACCGAAAGGAACTGAATATGCTTTAAACACTATAGGCTTTGCGTTTTCATTCAGGATGACATCAGCCTCAAATCCACAAATGGGATTTTCTAAATTTTGATCAAAAACTTCTGAAAAATCATTTTTAAGCTTGCAAACCATATTACTTTTTAGATTAACCCGTTCTATTTCCGAAACGCTTGAAATTAAATTTGCCTTAAAAGACTTACCGAGATTACCAAAAAAAGATTTCCAATTTGGATATAAAGCATCCAACCAAACACGTCCCAACAAAGGCGTAAATGCTTTCCTGCTCTCGATAACTAATATGTTCAGTTTCATAGGCATCTCGTGATATGCTGATTTCACCTCAACCTCCAAACTTCCACGCAACACCACATGCTCGCCAGTCACCACTTCTAAGGATTTAGAAACTTTCTTTAATTTAACATTTTTAAAAAGCAATAAATAATCTTTTTCTGATAATACAGTCGTGCATGCACCTGTGTCTAGCTCAAACGTAACAAATTTTTCATTAACTAATAACTTAACTTTTAAAGCTCCTGATGCCACCTCATTCACGTAGTTAAGTCTGCCCAACCATGCTCCTTCGTCCGAACTATCACCATCGTCATCGAATTCACCTTCACCGATCGCATGCACTGATTTATCTTTCCTATTTTGCAATTTGAAACAATCTTTTTTTATGTGACCACGTTTTTTTTCAATAAAAGCACTTGATGTCTCTAAAATGGGTGTTTTTATTTAACTCTTTTCTTCTGGAGCTACTACGATTATCTGCATTATTCCCAAATTTGTTATGTGATCGGGAAAAAGATCTTCCTCTGTGATCGCACTTCCCCGAACAAAAATAAATGCCTGTGATACCAGACACACCTGGTTGTATAACTCGTAGCTGATTTTTGGCCATCTCATCGCCTCTTGCTATTTCCACAGCCTTTTGAAACTCTAACTTTGAAACTTTTAAGAGCTTTGCCCGAACGCGATTGTCTAGTATTCCCAACACAAATCTGTCTCTTAACGCGTCGTTCAAAAATGCACCAAACTCACATGGCTCTGCCAATTCTTTGATGACCATAACATATTCACATATATTTTCACCAGCACGCTGACTTCTGCTGCCGAATTTATAGCGCTCTGCCGTGATGTTCTTTTGAGGATTGAAATGACCCTTTAGCTTATCAATTAAGCTAAGGTACTCTAGCTGCTCTATACCATCTGGCCGTGATACGTTCCGTATAATTTTATACAGTTTTTTTCCTCCCAGGTTCATTAAATAAATTTTTTTTTCTTTCAAATCGGCAATTTTATTAAGCGTTATCAAATTTTCAAATCTTTCCATGAAAATGTCGAACTCGTCCACGCTTGGATTAAAGAATTCTATCGCGCCAATAAAATTTATTGAATTCATCATATGCAGATTAAGCTCGTCTTTTACTTTAGCCGAAACAACCGTTGATTCACTGCTGCCTGAATCGGATTCCGCCATAAAAATTGTCGGCTTAAGAGATTAAAATAGCGGGTGATATTATATATTTTTTTTTTATCTCGTCGCCAATGATATGTTGGCTATTCGTCAAATGAAACAAATGTGTTGAGCTCAATTCAATGGTACAAACAAGACTGACTTTATTTAAGCTTATAATATTTACAGTATGACTTTATGAAGCACATTAAAAGAAGTACAAGCAATAAGTGCTAAATTAAATACATAACACTTCTATATTAATCAGTTTGCGGGATATTTTTACATAAGATTACGTACCAGTAAATTTATCAATGGGTAGTGTCCTTGAAGGACTAGTCTCCGAGAAGACACTTAGGTAGGGAAGCGTGGTACTTGGGGGAAATCACCATCACCTGATTTCCCAAAACAATAGGGCCTAAGAAAAATTCCTAGGATGAAATAAGGCATAGGTTGGGTAGGGTTAGGCAATCCTTAGAGATGACAACATCGACATCTCGACATTCTGTTAACGCTCGTGCTTCCACCTTAAATAACTATCTCTTTCTCGAACTCTATCAATGTACTCCACTCTTAACTCGGCCCCTTTGCTTTTTAGCATAGCAATTTATAAACTCAACAGAGTCAACAAACAGCTAGACTCCAGGTCTAACAAATGTGACACCGGCTACTGCTCCTGCAGCACCACCCACTTCCCTGTACCGACGAGTTCGGCCCCGGCGAAAATAGCAGACCTGAAGCAGCGGTGTAGTGGTAGTCACCCTATTCATCCAGGCTTGGACGTGCCCCGTCACAGGCGAGGTACTAAAAGTTGGTAGGATGGATAGGTTTCGGATTCGTTATAGGGAAGTAGTTGTAGTGGGTAATTTTGAGATATGTTCTGAGATCTATTGAATATGATAGGTAGGGGAATTAAAAACTCTTCTTAAAATTTTACAATACTATCTCAGAATTCTTACTCTCCTCACGTTCTCGTGTTTTCGAAGTCAGATCATTTATTCTAAAGACATTGTGAAGTAGCAGGAGTACTATTTTAGAATTCTTTGGAGATCATCTGACTACGCCAGATCGTAAATCTGACGTAAGGTTTATCGATCCGTGGTGTCTATGAGATACGTATACCACACCAACATACGTTGAGAAGTACTTGACTATGAGAAGAGGACGAAGGGATCTTTCGAATCGTCTACTACTGTCGAGTAGTGAACGATCGTAAGCATCACTTCATCTCCTGCTTTTCTCAGCCGACTACAATCTCATTTATTTTTATGAAATCGGATCCTAATAGGGATTATTCGCGCTCGCTACGGGATTAAATAAGATAAAGTAGATAATCAGCCCTATTCTGCTAATCACGTGATTCTCAGATCCGATTCACATATTCGATTCCCTTTCACACTGCCTTCCCATTCTGCTATCCGTCGGGTGAACTACATTATCCAAACCAATTTGACATTTCTCGTGAACAGCTGTCATTGAGAATTGTGAATAAAGTTTGAAAATAAATTTGAAAAGTGGAAGCAATTTTGTGTTTTTTTTTAAATTTTCTGATTAAAATGGATAGTGTTGGACTTTTTTTTTCCAATTTTTAATAGAGGATTAAGAGAATCCTCGAATAGGGAGCTGCGGAAAAATGTAAGAAAATAGAAAAAAAATATTTTGGAACTGCCGGATGAAGCGTAAGTTGATTATTTACAATGTTAATTGTACAATATACAATTTATTTGAAAATCATAGGTTCATCAAAAACTTTAGACTCAATAAAAGCGCATTTAATTGTGTATTGGATGGCTCGTTGTTCCTGTTTATTATGGGATAGTTTCTTTTTTAAATGGGATTTGTAGTCGCTCCAAACCTGAAAAAGTCTGTTGTTAGGAATAAAGTTTTTTTTCAAATTTTCATAACATCTACCTTTTTCCACTCAGCAATCTCTTTCATTTGTGGTACAAGGAGGTTGAGCCTGTCTTTAAGGCTATTCCGAAATTCGCGGAGTTCTTCAGGTTGCCTTTTGGCATTATTTTTCGCAATATCTGGATTTAATTTCATTGCTGAAATTATTGCAGTAAATTGATTTTTATTTGTCGTTCTACCCCTATAAATGTATTATTATAAATGAAAATTGTTAATTAGGCGATAAATTTGTTTTTTACTTACATTTTACTCAACATCAACCAGAAAGACGATCCAAAAATGACAGATCCGCAACATTTTATATGCGGATCTGAATTGTATGAAATGAACGCGTTCACGTGAACATCAGAATGGCGCGCAGTATTACCGACATTACCGACATAAATACAGATTCCCCCCGATGAATAGCAGAATAGTAAAAGGTGAAAATTCAAGAAAAATTCCCCCCGATGAATAGCAGAATAGGGCTGAATATATTGCAACTGAGATATAGCGAAGGGATCTTTCGAATCGTCTACTACTGTCGAGTAGTGAACTATCGTAAGCATCACTTCATCTCCTGCTTTTCTCAGCCGACTACAATCTCATTTATTTTTATGAAATCGGATCCTAATAGGGATTATTCGCGCTCGCTACAGGATTAAATAAGATAAAGTAGATAATATATTGCAACTGAGAGATAGGCAATAGTTGAAATAAATCTCATCCAATGTTTGGGGTTTTCTGGTCTTTCTGGTCTTTTGGGACTTTTTAGCTAACCAACTTTCTCAGTTATAAACATCATTAAGCACCCTCTTTTTATTTAAGAATTATAATAATTATTTTTAGTTCATATTCGGGATTAACGCGAAATTAAATCATTTAATTGATTTTTATTTTCCAATCAAAATCTCGAGTATGAGTTAAAGATTAATTATTTTTAAATTTTTATTTTTCGTAGCGGGAACATCCCATTTCTCCCGTTACATCTCGTTAAGTCCTTGGCTGTAAGTGACTGTTAATTTTATTTTCGCAAACTTCACTTTTTCATGTAATTGCCCATATATTTCCTTGTCCGGTACTCCCCTACCTCTTGCTCTAAGTAATGCGAAAAACTTCTATTTTTGTCTATGCACGAGGAGTGTGCGGGTGGCGGTGTACTCAAGTACGTACAGCAAGAATTATTCAATATCATCGTCATCGACTCATATTGCGTCCATTTTATTGTTTGGTTTAATACCACACATTTCATTATACGAATTCACCATCGATGTACGCTGATCGTTGCCTTTTTGTGTTCCTCTGCTGGGTTTAGGCTTCCTATTTTTAATTAATAATTTTCGTTTTTTAATTCAATTTTTTTTTTATTTATTTTCATTTTTAACTTAATTCACTTTTTAAATTTTAAATCAGCTCAATTCAATATTTTTTTTATATTATTTATCACTGGGTATTTGTATTAAACTCTACCCTCATACTGCGTCCTTGGAAATGAAGATCGGCTACCCCTGATCTAGTGTTAGGGGTTTTCCGCCCAGAGCACATAGCTGATTTTGTCTTTTGAGGGTTGGAGGACCTTTATTTGACATAAGCTCATTCCCATTTAATTTGATAGAGAAATCCATTTTTCGTAGTGCATCCATACCAATTATAGCGTCTTTACTCAACTGCTTCAAATGCGTTACTTCTCCTTGAATTGACTGGTTCCCTACTTGCAGAGTTACTGTGTAGTGTTCTCGGCTAAATATGGGACTACCATCTGCTAGTTAAACTGCATTACGTTGATATCTCACCGGTGTTTTGAGTCTCTTGAGTAGGTGTCGCACCTTAGTACTAATGAACGATTGAGTCACCCCGGTATCGAGCAAAGCATTGATTGTTTGGCCATTCAACTTTAAGGTTAAGAAGCAGCGCGGATCTACCCATACTTCAGCAGTTTTTACTGCTTTCACTGCTACTCGTGGCGTATCGTCGATCCTGGTGGCAAAAGTTTTTTTGTGTTGATCGTTTTTATCTTGGTTGTTCACTTCTTGCTCCGTGACACATAATTTCGCCTCAGGCATTACCTCGTTGTTAGGCTTTATTTCTTCTATAATTATACCCTCTTTTGCCGTCTCCGACGTGATGATGGAAACATGCCGGGTCTGACAAGGACAATCTTTTGTCAAGCGACCATCTTCGCCACAGAACGAACAGAACAAACGGAACGGCTGCTGACAATTTGCCTTCGAATGCCCCCTCTGTTTGCAGTTCCAGCAATGAGTTGTTCGATCGTATTTTTCATTCGTTGGGATATATCGGTGAGCTCGCTCATCCCGTATTGGCGCTTGATATGTCCTGGGAGGCGGTGGTCTGGTTGTATTCGATGACGTGTTTCGGTTTTCGCTTTGGATACACTCATATTCAGTAGCTAAATTCATCAATTCTTCCAACGTTCGAAAATCGCGTCGACGAATGTATAAGTGATATTCGGGTCGTAGGCGATCGTAAATTTTATCAATATAATTGCTAATACGCAATGATGGGTGTTGGTGAATTAAATATTGTGTCGTTCGGATGAAATCTCTTGCCTTCTCGTGTGGACCCTGACTTTTCTTTGAGATTTCGTCTTCCAGTCTTTTTATAAATCGTGGAGGCAGAAAATATCCCAAGAAAGCCTGGTAAAAATCTGGCCATGTTTTAAAGTTGTCACGGTTGATTCTATACCATTCTAAAGCTGGTCCTTTAAAAATTTCTTTGAAAGTTCGGAGCATTTCATGTGTTTGGATCTGGTAGCAATCGGTCAGTTCCTCTATACGTTTAATAAATTCCAGTGCATTTCCTGAAGAGTCGAATCTCAACCCCCATTTTCTTACTTCATTCATAACTTCTGCTTCTCGACTAAGAGAGGATTTCCCTGTTATACCTGAAGGAATATTTGTATCGGAATTAACTGGTACTTGACTTTGTCCTGGAAAATGAGGAAAATTTGAGCTTACTGTTGGGTATTGATTTTGAGGGTCCATTCCATGGGGATAATACCATTCCCTGTAGGCAGGGTGTCTGGTCATTCTATCAAATTCTGCCAGAGCGGGATATAAGGATGCCATATAAGTTGGGGCAGGTTTTGTATGTGCTGTAGCCGTTGTAAACACAGGCGTCCTTTGGAAATGCGCATTAGGTACCGTATAATACACATTGGTATAGGTGACGGGCTCACTAATGTTTGCCTTAGTACTACTTTCTTCCTTCTCTGCTTCTATATTCTCTTTTGTTTGTGAAATATCCGCTTTGGAATAAACTCTATCATCTGAGCCTTTCTCTAATTCTTCACATAAATTTTGGGTTGACTTTCGCAATCTGGACTCTTTAATGTAAGCACTGAACCGAGTGCGAAGGTCGGCAACGGTCCCTTCGGTGTTAAGCTTACAACGCGCCATGCGTTCTTTAAGCTCTGTTTTATCAAGGAGGTATATAGCTCCTATGCTGGCAAAGATATCAAAATCTTCTTCAGAGTCCGACATCTTGTTGTAAGTTTTATTTCTTATCTCAGTTGGAATCTTTATTTTAATTTTCGGGCAACGGTTCAGTTTGAAATCTTGATGAGGATTATTATTCGGTAACGGTTCGGTTTAAGATCTTCAGGTAACGGTTCAGTTTGAAATCTTGATGAGGATTATTATTCGGTAACGGTTCGGTTTAAGATCTTCAGGTAACGGTTCAGTTTGAAATCTTGATGAGGATTATTATTCGGTAACGGTTCGGTTTAAGATCTTCAGGTAACGGTTCAGTTTGAAATCTTGATGAGGATTATTATTCGGTAATGGTTCGGTTTAAGATCTTCAGGTAACGGTTCAGTTTGAAATCTTGATGAGGATTATTATTCGGTAACGGTTCGGTTTAAGATCTTCAGGTAACGGTTCAGTTTGAAATCTTGATGAGGATTATTATTCGGTAGCGGTTCGGTTTAAGATCTTCAGGTAACGGTTCAGTTTGAAATCTTGACAAGGATTATTATTCGGTAACGGTTCGGTTTAAGATCTTCAGATAACGGTTCAGTTTGAATTCTTGATATTTGTTTCTGGAATGGACCTTTGAAGAGGTCCCTGCTCGGGCGCCAATTTGTGATGTACCTTGGGTTTCTCTGGCTGTGGTATACTCGCTGGTGTCCAGGGTTTTACTAAAGAAGGTACACTTAAACTTTAGTTTCAAAGATTTTCCTTTATTCAATCAAGAAAATAGCTTTATTATTAAAAATAATTAAATTTAATTAAATTCTATAGTTTTAAAGTTTGGATTATTAGGCTATGTGCTTTTATTTTCTCCAATTTCGGTTTTTCTGTGTTAATTTCCAGTGTGTCTTTAGAGTCCAACGTCGGTTGTTGTTCCCTTAGTAAGGTCCCTTCTGGTGCTTCCTTTCTCGTGTATTTCTTCAAATTATAGTAACGGTAGATTCGGCAAACAGCGTCTCGACTAGCAACCACTGTATTGATGCTGGAAAACTTCAGTATTTCTACTGGCAACCACAGTATTTCTACTGGCAACCACAGTATTTCCACTGGCAACCTCAGTATTTCTACTGGCAACCACAGTATTTCTACTGGAAACCACAGTTTTTCAACTGGCAACCTCAGTATTTCTACTGGCAACCACAGTATTTCTACTGGCAACCTCAGTATTTCTACTGGCAACCACAGTATTTCTACTGGCAACCACAGTATTTCTACTGGCAACCACAGTATTTCTACTGGCAACCACAGTATTTCTTCTGGCAACCACAGTATTTCTACTGGCAACCACAGTTATTAACTGGCTTGTATTAATTTGTCTCTGAGATCCCTTACCGCTGGTGGGGGGAAATCTCTGCAAGAGTTAAATTACCCTCAGTATTTCTACTGGCAACCACAGTATTTCTACTGGCAACCTCAGTTTTCAACTGGCAACCTCAGTATTTCTATTGGCAACCACAGTATTTCTACTGACAACCACAGTTTTTCAACCGGCAACCTCAGTATTTCTACTGGCAACCACAGTATTTCTACTGGCAACCACAGTATTTCTACTGGCAACCTCAGTATTTCTACTGGCAACCACAGTATTTCAACTGGCAACCTCAGTATTTCTACTGGCAACCACAGTATTTCTACTGGCAACCTCAGTATTTCTACTGGCAACCACAGTTATTAACTGGCTTGTTTTAATTTGTCTCTGAGATCCCTTACCGCTGGTGGGGGGAAATCTCTGCTAGAGTTAAATTACCCACAGTATTTCTTCTGGCAACCACAGTATTTCTGCTGGCAACCTCATTTTTTCAACTGGCAACCTCAGTATTTCTACTGGCAACCACAGTATTTCTACTGGCAACCTCAGTTTTTCAACTGGCAAGCCTCAGTATTTCTACTGGCAACCACAGTATTTCTACTGGCAACCACAGTATTTCTACTGGCAACCTCAGTATTTTTACTGGCAACCACAGTTATTAACTGGCTTGTTTTAATTTGTCTCTGAGATCCCTTACCGCTGGTGGGGGGAAATCTCTGCAAGAGTTAAATTACCCACAGTATTTCTACTGGCAACCACAGTTATTCTACTGGCAACCTCAGTTTTTCAACTGGCAACCTCAGTATTTCTACTGGCAACCACAGTATTTCTACTGGCAACCTCAGTTTTTCAACTGGCAAGCCTCAGTATTTCTACTGGCAACCACAGTATTTCTACTGCCAACCACAGTATTTCTACTGGCAACCACAGTTTTTCAACTGGCAACCTCAGTATTTCTACTGGCAACCACAGTTTTTCAACTGGCAACCTCAGTATTTCTACTGGCAACCACAGTATTTCTACTGGCAACCACAGTTTTTCAACTGGCAACCACAGCATTTCTACTGGCTTTAAAGATAGCAATTTCTTACCACTGGTAGGGGAAATTTACTACCATAATTATTATAGGTTCTTACCCTCCGTTTAAATTAGTAAAGTCTTACTGACTTCTATTATTTCGGCTTTTCGGTTTTTATACTGATATTACACTTCAACGGTATACTTCGGTACGTTTCGGAGTGATTTTGTTGTATGAACAGCCTCCTCTCTGTAGGAAAATCCATCTCACCATCTACTAAGTACATTGGTGAAATCCTCCTTATACATTCATTCTCACTTGTATGACACAAGTTAGAACTCCACCCAAACGAACCAATTTGAAAATTTCTACAATCCACATAATATTCTCATAAAACAGAAAAGTCCATTCCGAAAGGAACAAATTTTGTGAAGAATTGTTTAGGAGAAAATATTAAGGGTTGAAATCAATGTGCTGTACTAAATGAAGGAAATACCTAGTGCGCCAACCACTTAACTACATAACACCGAAAATAGCAAAACAACCAACTACAGATAGGCAGTAAAAATATAGATTAGTCAGGACACCAGTCAGTCAACAAAATAACAAGGTATCCCCACTAACAGTACTCATACTCACCAACGTGGAAAAATTTGTCGTAAAAGAATAGAAATGCAACCTATTTAATTTTATTTGAAACTGATTCAAAAATCTTCAATTGTTGAAACTATACGTCTCAACAGATTTACCAATTAGAAATTATCTAAATTCAGACATTTTAATGCTGCACAAACGTGAAAATCATCGACACGTCATCTGAAAGAGAAAATTCAAAAAGTTTAAGCTATTAGTCGTACTGTAAAGAAAAATAGTAAATCGGACCCGAAATAATAATTAAGTATTAAATTCAAGTTCCAACCTGCAAATATAAAAAAATATTAGAGTCAAGAAAAAATAGTCGCGAAAAATAATTAAAGTACTTACCTGTACTGGGAATTGACCAAAAAAAGTATTTACACAAAAAGTACTTACTTGAACAAGCATCCGATAGCTTTATCAACGCACCGTATCTAATAATACTTACTTAGTTCGCCATAATATAAAATTTTCAGTAAAACCTAATAAAACAATAAATAAAAAAATAAATACCTAATCCGATAAATGTGAGTGAAAACAATACATATCTTTTAATACGTCCGAACCCTATATCTAACAACATAAAATCAGCAAATAGGTAAGAAAAAGATAATTCACCAAATATTTTGATTGCGCTAAGAAACTGCAGAAGAAAAGAGAAAAACACATAATCTGAAAAAGGCATGAAAATGGTCGAAGTTAATCCAAGTGATTTGTAAAAGAACAAAAAATCCCCTTCGACAAAGGTACACACACAGACAAAATACTGTGGAACTGGTCACATACAATCAAACATCCAGAAATCTCAAAGATACTCGAACATCGAATATGTAATATAAAAAAAGATGGCCGGAATTAATTTCGAGTCCCGAACTATCTGTCCAATAAGATTGACAGAGACCAATGCTCCTCTGTAAGTCTGTCTCAACATACCAAATCATAAAACCGCCACAAAAAGTACTGAGTGGACGTGTGCGTGATTACGTGGCAAAAATTTTTTTAACTTTTAAACATTTCTTTTTTTTTAACGTACCATGTTATTCTTCCGCTAAAAGAACTTTAAATTTCTTTCCACAAAATTGGATTGAATTGATAAATATCAAGTCACTTTCATTATTTAAAATTGCAATTTTTGTTTTAAATTATACCGCGTGATAGTTTAAAATTATAAACTGTGTGTATTTATCACTCTTAAATCTTGAAAGAGACTGCTCGAATCCGTTTTTTATATCTGAACAGTGTACATGCAAGAGATTCCAACACATTTCTACATTTAAATTTTACATACGCACCTTTAACGAAACTGCATTTTGCACTCATACACCTTAAAGGCTGTACATAACACAAGAAAATCTCCACATACCATCTTGTACCTTGTATGCATATGCCTAATAAACGAAATAGAAAAGCTCTATCGTCTTCTCCTGATCAGCAGTTGCAGCCCAACTCACCTGAACCTAAACAGGCTAAAAACACACACTCTACACCGAAACGCGCTATACACTTTTCTTCTCCAAACAACACCGCTATGCAACAATCCTAGAAGCTCTTAAAAAACAAAGTATTTACATCGTATCACTTCTTTCGTCGAAAATGGATGACGTCGAAAAACGAATAACAACAACAATTGAAGCCGCCGTCTCTGCACTGAAAATATCTATTGATGACGTCACTAGCCGCATAGGATTTTTGGAAATGAAATTAAGTGAAATCGATGTGATTAGAGAAGAAAACGGAACACTTAAAGATGAATTAAAAAAACACGATGACGCACTTCAACACGCATTGATCGTAATGAAGAATCCCATCTTTACAAACAAACACAGAGCGATGCCCTTATCCATGGCTTGCCCTTAATAAAAAAACGAAGACCTTAAATGTACTTTTGATCGCATGTGTAACACGATAGGAATGAAGCCAATGGTTATTCGGGACATTTTCCGACTGAAAGCAACAAATTCCAAACCCAATCCACCCGTAATTATAAAATTTTATTCCCCACGCGACAAAAGCACTGCACTACAATCGATCGCTTACTACCGCTCTGAATCAAAAAAAGCACTTGTTCTTCGTGATTCTGGGCTATCTTCTGATAAGCAGGTGTTTATGCACGAATGTCTCACAGTCAGGATTCGATTACTACTGCAGAGTGCAATTGAGATGAAACATAATGGGAACCTGTTTTCGGCTTTTACTCTGAGAGGTTTTGTTTACGTTAAAAAGAACCGCAATGATAAAGCTCTCTATTAGTGGACAACGATGATACCTTGAATGCAATTGCCACCAAATCTCCTATGACAACAACTGGAACACTTGATAAACCCAAACAACTGAAGACATTAGAAGTAAACACATTTTCTTTTTTCTCTGCTTCGTTTTGATTTTAATTTTCTTTAAAATTTTTTATTTTCTTTTTTAACTTCTTTTATTTTTGTATTTATTTCTTTTCTCTCTTTTCTAAACATCAATGAATAATTTTTTTGTTAAATTTAAATTCATAACTCTCATTGTCGTATCTCTATTATTTAAAAGTATTTCCTATTCGGTCATGCAGCTTCTTAATTTGTATTTGCATTGGAATATTTTTTGTCCTTATCGCTTTTTTGTTTAAAATAATGACTGATTCTAGTTTTGATAATAGCAAAGATTATCTAATAAAGATAAAAATCTGTCGTTACGTCCGTCCCTCCGGTTACCCAATGTTTAAATTTTTTGCATTTCGCGTCTATGAATACGTGTGAAGTTGGTGACGTGGACCAATAATAAATCGAGGTAGATTTTGTAGTTTTGACAGTTCAATTTGTTTCTTTTGTTATTTTAGTAAATTTCATTTGTCTTTTTGTAATATTAGCAACAAAATAATAATAATACATGCTATCATTATTTGAAATTATATTTTTAAAAACAAGTCTGAATTGTTTTTATTAAATAATTTCCCTTAAAACAACAAAATGGTTTTCCTCACAAATCAAAAGGCTTGATGCCACTCGAAAAGAAGAATTTTAAACATTAAATGCCAGTGTCAAAAATCTTGTTTAAAATATAGAATGCATATTAGTTTATCTATATTTGCTGTATTATTTTTATTTTCATAAATGTTTCTGGATGTTTTTTAAATGTCTTCCAAATATTACAGATTGTTTTTTAATACGCAACACGGTAATTATAGTTCATGATTATTTTACGTTTCCCCTTATAATCATGAGCTGTGGTGGATTTCGATCATGAATGGAGGTAGGATTCTCCCGAATAAGGGTGTGTTCATAAATGTACGCTAAGCTAAGATCACACTTGTAATTTCAGCTGGTACTATTTTAGCCCGCATATCTCGTAATAGAAGAAAACAGCAACTTGTATTTTTATTTCGTGTTTTTTCAATTTTTATTTTTATTTTTCAATATCGGATATCCTTGTACTTTATTTACGTATCTAAACTTTTTAAGACACGATACAAGTGCAAGATTAGATACAGCTTTGTGCATTCCCGGATTATAGCTAGGTTATAGCATTGAGTTTATAAACATAGAGACATCAAGATGGTTGGTCTTGTGCTTAATTAAATTCCACAAAAGCGATTTCAAGAGAGTGAGCTGTCAACCTATCAGAGATTTTATTGTGCTGCATTAAAAATATAATGCTAAGGTTTGCTGTTTTTAAAGTAAGACAGCTTCATTAAGAAAATGTATACTTTATGCCGTTTATAATACGGAAAAACGTATTTTTAACCAAGTTTCACATTACATTGCTTTTAGTTTCGAGTTAAATCGACTATAATTTTGCGCCAATGGTTATACTTATTAGCAAAAACAATCTTTAAGTTATGAAAACAATGAAAAATAATTTTTTTTTCATTTGCGCGTTTATAGCATCAGTTGTAAAAAGAGACTGTATACCTTTTAAACTTATTTTCTGAATTCAAATTGCTTAAGTAAAATGTTTACTGATGTGTTTGAAACAGTAAAAAACGGAAAATATATACTATGTTATTATTGTCATCGATTCAATTCCATATTTTGCATCATATAATATGAAAGGGACTAATGTCGATTTCAATGGTGCCAAAAATTAACTGTTTTTCGTTTTTCTTTTGCAAGTAGGTTTTAAACTGATAGTTCAATTGAAGGGAATTTGTTACATTCTTTTCTTTTTATATCGAAACAAACAAACAAACGAAAAAGCAAATACAAAAATAGTATTCATGGGCTGTGGTGGATTTCGTTCATAAAATGAGGTAGAATTCTCCCGAATAAGGATATGTTCATAAATGCACGCTAAGCTATGATCACACTTGTATTTCCAGCTGGTACTCTATTTTAGCACGCCATTCTCGTAATAGAAGCCAAATCGTAACTTATATATGTATATATTTATTGGAAACATATTTTTATTTCGTGTTTTTTTCAAAGAACATTTTAGTTTTTTTCATTTATTTTTGGGTTCGGGAGACGGATGCTTTAAAATGCTTTAAAAATTTGTTTGTATGTATTATGTTAATGAAAAATAAAGTTGTGTCTAAATCTTATCTTAACAAAATTATGGCTTTTTGTGCGAATAACTGTTTGATAATTTCTAAATATTAAGAGATGTAATGAAATTTAGATTTTTTTCAGTTTGAAATGTTTCTTCTTGTAATTGGCACTTTAAACAAATTATTTCAATTATTTCTTGTATATTCTTGTATAATTTATATTGAACTAGAACACAAACACCAAAAATAATGTTTCAAAAATGATAGCGCTGCATGAATGTTTGCATATCGTGAACTAGGAAACCACATTCAAATGTCAAATAGTGTGCAGTGAAACATTTGACTACATGCCGTATAAAAGCCATACGTAAGCACCAAATATATGTGCATTCTTATGTAACCACATCGAATGCAACCCTTCTGGTTACATTTGCACATATGTCTTTTTGGGTAAACATGCGGTGTACCTACTACCGAAATATTCGTGGATATAACAACATCGCTAAATGTTGCGCTAGTAACACAAATACACCATTGGTACGGGACGTCAGAGACACATTCGCATGTGGTTTCTTACATTCCGTGTACTACATCCTTAAGTTTTGCTTTTAGTATTTTTGTTGTATATGATTCAACCTTCTAAATATTAGGTACTAATATTTTAATGGAGGGAAATTTCTTACCCCAAACTTCTTTTTATACCGAAACAAACAAACGAAAACGCAACTTGTGAAGTAATGAGTTACTGGTGTAGGAACAGCCTAACCAAAAAATAAACGAGTTTGTGAACAGACCCAAAAAGCTGATGATTTTGAAAAAGGTGGGAAAATTAATCCACCACTCAGCTTAGGTGAGAGTGTGTGCAGTTTTCCTTTGTTCTCACGCACACTTTCTCACCTAAGCTGAGAACAGATGATGTCGAAGCTTGTAGTTAACGTCAAATAAACTGACAGGATTACCCTCTCTGTTAGCTCCTCTGTGATAATAGTAATTGGGAGTCCCTGTACAAGGATGAACATGGTTCTGCGCGCTCTATGATACGAGTTTTAGGTGAGCAATATGCTGGTCTGCCACATAAATGCCCAAATATAGATGAATTTCGTTATTTGTTTGAAAATTCAAATATTGATATTGTATGTGGCTGTGAAACTTGGTTCTCTCATGATAGTTTTTGTAACATGAATGGTTTTGAAGTGTTTAGCTTTGATAGAAGTGCTCGAAGAGGTGGGGGTGTTGCAATCTTTACTCGCAGAGACTTAAACTGCAAAATTATTCGTAAGTCCGAACCAGGTAGTGAAATCGAATATTTATTCATTCAGATTAAGCGCAACAACAATAAAGTATTGCTAGGTTCGGTAAATCGCCCAAATCGAAATATTGAATTAACTCCTTTATTCTCGATATTGGACGAACTAAGCTAATTGTGTCACCTTTTATAATTATCGTGGGGGATTTCAATCATGATGTACTAAGGAATTCAGAACTTGTGGATAGAATGGGTTCACTCAATTTATTTCCTGTAAATAAAGCTACTCCCACCCATTTTACTAGACATGGTAGCACTTTGCTTGATATGTTTTTTGTAAGCCATAGTGAAAAGGTTCTTCTTTACGACCAACTCTCTGCATCTTGCTTCTCTAATCATGATTTAATTTATCTCACATTAGAATGTTCACCTTTCGTTTCTTCTTCAACTTACTGCTATAGAGACTTTAAAAATGCCAACAGGTTGCAGTTGGAAACTGATTTAAATCGTATTGAGTGGTACCAGATAAACATGCCTTCTGTTGATGACCAGGTTTCATTTCTTCAAAATAATATTAATTATCATTTTGACTTACATATTCCTATTGTAACAAAACAATCTAGCAAAAAAGAACAGCCCTGGTTTAGCAACTATATTAAGAGTCAAATAAGAGAACGTAATTTAGCATATAACCGATGGAAGACCTTTAGGATTGAAACATTGCGTATTGAATACAGTTTTAAGAAATAGAGTAATATGTCTAATACGTGAAGCTAAGCAACAGTTTTATGCTCCTAAATTCAATCACTCTTTAGCTAAAGATAAACTGTGAAAGAACTTGAAAGAAATAGGAGTAGGTAAGCAAATATGCAAAAAGACTATTTCTTTTGATTGTAACGAGCTTAATAAAAACTTTGTTGCCTTTAACTCTTCAGGTTTTGAAAACAGAAACTGCAGTTTGACAGAAACGATAAATGACCATTTTTCTTTGACTGGTTTTTCCTTCTCACCTGTTAATGAGTATGATGTTCCAGAAAGCCTTTTAGCTATTAAGTCTAACTCTGTTGGAACTGATGGCATCCATCCGGTTTTTCTGAAAGCCATTCTTCCGTATGTAGTCAAATACATAACTTACATATTTAATAATATTTTAATGAGTAGTACTTTTCCTTCTGCTTGGAAAAAAGCGAAAATAATACCTGTTCCCAAAATTCGCAATGGTGATGACTATCGACCCATAGCTATATTGCCTTTTCTTTCGAAAGTTTTGGAGAAACTAATAAATCACCAAATTAGAACTTTTCTTACAAGCAATAAATTGATTTGTTTTAATCAGTCAGGCTTTCGACCCAAGCACAGTTGTACTACAGCCTTAATTGATGTAATTGAAAATATCAGAAATAATTTGGATAATGATAAAGTGACTATATTAATGCTTCTTGACTTGTCTAAGGCATTTGTTAACGTCAATAGTTTTATTCTCTATGAAAAACTTAAAAATCAATTTAATTTTTCGTTTCCATCTATCAAGCTTATTCTCTCTTACTTAACCGGTAAAACTCAGGCAGTTTTTGCTAACAATGTTATGTCAAGTTTTCTCCCTTTGCAGAGAGGTGTCCCTCAGGGCTCTATTTTAGGCCCCTTGCTGTTCTCGATGTATATTAATGATCTTCCTTCAAGCCCGTTGACTTCTTCTGTGCACATGTACGCAGATGACGTTCAATTATATAATAGTTTTCATCTAGGTATGCCCGAGAATGGTGTGCATGAAGTAAATGAGGACTTGAATAATATTCAAAATGCCTAGTCATCTCCAGAACTTTATCTGCTAGCGAGTTCGTCGATTCTGCTAAAAATCTTTGACTAATATTTAATAAAACACTTAGTTGGAACACTCATATTTATTTGACATTGGGTAAGGTATATGGAGGTCTTCGATTGCTCTGGGCGTCTCATCATACAACGCCCTTGAAGACTCGGTTAATACTGGCCAAAACCTTGATTATGCCCTTTATGCTTTTCTGTTCCGAGGTGTTTAGTAATTGTGTCTTCGAACACAAACGAAAACTGAACGTTGCATTCAACAGTATTGCGCGATATATTTATGGTCTTAGAAGATATGACCACTTCTCAGGTTTTTCCGTCTATCTATGGCATTTCATTTGACAATCTACTTAAATAACGAACCCTAACCATGCTCCACAATATCATACAATCTCATCAGCCTGATTACTTATATAATAAAATTAATTTTTCGCGTTCTGAAAGATCGGGCAACTCTATTCCAGGGGCTCAACTATGGAACTCGATTCTACTTTTGATTATATTCGCAAATCATTTCCGATTCTACTTTCAACTGGAACTATGTATGAAATGAGAATCGAATAAAATAAGTCCCAAGAATATCCCATAATATTTCCGATTTTCGAACGAGTCTCGCATTATATTTAACAGATGTATTGAAAAAGGAAACAATAAACATTTTTTTTGTTTGTGAAACATTTTAATTTAAATCAAGTTTTTGGATAAAGATATTAATTAATCATCGTGAATTTTGTTGTTGTTGAGTTTTATCAGATTCTTTTCCAATGGGAAACAAATTGGAACAAAAAAATAAGCTATAAATGCAATTTGCTTATCGCAAAAAGAATTATTAAAAATATAAATAATATAATAAACTGATTACAGTGAAACGCTTTCTTTTCAGTTTTGCAAT
The DNA here is from genome assembly GCA_951217065.1 of Baccha elongata. Lineage (NCBI taxonomy): Eukaryota > Metazoa > Arthropoda > Insecta > Diptera > Syrphidae > Baccha > Baccha elongata. Next base: position 757,122 of record CATNUY010000188.1, read on the forward strand.
AAACTGTGGTCTATTCATTCGAACACAGCTATTTTACTTCGTCTTTTTGTCAACGGCCTTGGCTCTGATAAAGCATCGCTTCCCAAAAAAAAAAAAAAAAAAAAAAATGTTAAAAATCCATAAAATCGTTTGTCTGTGGGTATGCGCATTTGGCGCTGTTACATATGCATATATGTCAATATATGCATATGTATAAGCGTGTGGGCATATACATAGGTTGCTTCAAAAAAAAAAAAAAAAAAAATATGCTGCTGGTGGCTGTTCTAGTTTTAAGTTATTTTAAGTATTTTTAAGTAGTTTTAAGTTATGTACGTATATTTACGTATATTTTAGTTTTATTTAGGTTAATTTAGTTTTATTTAGGTAAAGGGTAGTTTTAAGTTTTTAAATAAATAAAAATAATGTCATGGAAAACAAGTTTTTAAAGAATTTTCTTGTTTAGGTTTAAGTTATATTGAATTTTAAATTTAAACTAGTCTTTACGCCGAAAGGCATTTTTAAATATAGTTATAGTATAATTTAGAGCGCCCGTATGGGGCCAGTAAGTTAGTTAAGTTAATATGTAAGCTAGTTGTTTAAGATTTTTTGTCTAGCATTAAGATATATAATATAAGAAAATGGAAAAATAAAAAATGAATTAAAATGCAAAAAAATGCATCGCTTCCCAATAGATCAGCGAAATCAAGCATCATTGCGCGTGGTTAGTACTTGGATGGGTGACCGTTCATGTGCTATCCATGTGCTGTTGGCATCTGTTCTCTGTTCTCTGTCTTTCTTCTGTTGTGTATGTCTCTGTCATGTATCAGTCTATTTCTCTTGTGTTGTTCAAGCCGATGGCCTAAGCTGCTAGTGCTTATATGTGTCTCTACTTCGTAGATTTATCTACGGAGTAGAATAATATGTAATGTAATGTAATGTACTTCGTCTTTTACAAAATTTGTATTTATGTAAATTAACATATCTAATAGATGAATGAATGAATGGTGGGGTTAGATACACTGCGTCCTTAAGGTCTATTGTGCCCCCATCTAGAGCCGGATGAGAACTCTCATACAGGGTGGCTGATGAAAGCCGCTACCAAAAAAAACTTTTATAACTTTTTTTCTATTTAATGGATCTGGTTAATTTTTTTTTTATTTTGCAGATCGATGCTTAGATTTTACAAAAATGGATAACTGGGACACTGAAACAAGGATTTGGATTGTCCGCCGCTATCACGCACTGGAGTCCATAGTTTCGGTCCAAAGAGAGTACAGGCGCACGTTTGGCGGCAATCCTCCGAGCAGATGGACCATAATGCGACTTGCTAAGAATTTTGACGAGCATGGGACAGTCGAAAGAAGACCTTACCATCGAGAACCTTCAGTTCGGACGGTAGAAACAATCGCTGCTGTAGCTGCTGCCGTACAAAATAATCCAAGCTTTTCGACAAGGAGCTTATCAGCTCAAATGGGAATAAGCAGGCAGTCATTGCAGTCAATTCTGCATAATGATTTGGACTTATTCCCATACAAAATTCAAATGGCCAACAAACTCAATGCATCAGACTTGCCGATTCGCTTGGAATTTTGTCAAAAGATGCTTCGAATGTTGGAAGGAGACGGAAACATCTTGAACTGTCTTTTTATGTCTGACGAGGCCCACTTCGATTTGAACGGCAACATAAACAAACAAAATTGTCGAATATGGAGTGCTTCCAACCCACAGATACTCCATGAGACGGAATTGCATCCACTTCGTGTCACAGTATGGTGTGCAGTTTCTGCACGCTGTATTGTCGGGCCCTACTTCTTCGAAGAAAACGGTCACACCGTTACAGTCACTGGAGACCGTTACTTGAGCATGTTGAGAGAGTTTTTCTATCCAGAATTACGCCGAAAGAGAATTCCTTTCAACTCTGTGGGGTTTCAGCAAGATGGTGCAACTCCTCACATAACCCGGCCTGTTATGACAGAATTGCAACGGAAATTTCCCAATAGGCTGATATCCAGAAACTCCACATTCCGTTGGCCCCCCAGGTCACCTGACCTTACTGCACCTGACTTTTTCTTGTGGGGTTATTGTAAACAGGAAGTTTATAAAGCAAAACCAACCAATTTGGATGAACTAAAGCAATCCATTCGAGAAACAATTGCGGCTATTCCTGTTTCAACTCTCCAAGCAGTTATGAACAACTTTTTGTTAAGATGCCGCACATGCGTCAACCAGCAGGGGGGGCATTTAAATTCCATTATTTTTAAAACTAATTAAGCTATATTTAATAAAATTTAATGAACTTTAACATGAATAAAAGAAAAATGAATTCCATACACTGAAAAAAAAGTTATTTGAGTTTCTTAATGTAGCAATATTCATCAGCCACCCTGTACTACAGCTCTTCTTCAAGTCCTATGGCCTTGATGAATTTTAGTAATTGGAGTATCTTCAGAGAGGGCAGTTCGCTCTCTTCTATCTGGTAACGCCCCAGATGTGTGAGTCTTTTTTGTAGTAGTGCCCCACATTTTCCAATTAGATGGTCTGGAGTTTCCTCGTGTTCATTACGGAATCTGCATATCGGATCGTTTGTTATACCGATGATACTCAGGTGTCTTTTGAGTTTGCAGTGGCCCGTGAGGAAGCCCGTGATTATTCTTAGGTTATTTCTACTTAAGCCAATGCAGTCTTTGAATCTTACTTGGTTGTAGTTCCCAAGTAGCATTTTTGCCTGTCTTAGCTTAGGAAGTCCGTTCCAGGTAATGTTTCTTTTGGACTCCTCTTCTGTTTTGATTCTGTTTTTAATCAAATTTTCGCCAACACCGCAGCAGGGTTCTGGCCCCATGAGTGCCGTTTTTGCCCCTATCTTTGCCAAAGAGTCTGCCTCTTCATTACCTTGGATACCTTCATGGCCTGGTACCCAATAAAGGGTGATTTTGTTTAGTTTGCCTAACTCGTTTAGTTGTTCTACGCAATCCCATACCAGTTTGGATTTAACGGCGTACGAGTTTATGGCTTTTAGTGCAGCTAAACTGTCTGACATAATTGCAATGTTTCGTTTACGGTAGTTTTTTTCGATATTTGGCTCTGCACACTTTCTTATGGCGTTTATTTCCGCTTGAAATATGCTACAGGACTGTCCCATCGGCACAGAGAGTTTGGTTTTTGGCCCAAATATGCCTGCGCCAGTCCCTTCAGCTGTTTTCGATCCATCAGTGTACCACTTGATGGCATTTGTTTGGTAGGCATAATTTATTGATTCGTCTACCCATTCTTTCTTATTACTCAACTCCAAACTATATTGTTTTTCGAAGTTGTACTTCTTGACCATGTCATCTCTTGGTATATCTATTAAAGACATTGACTTAGAAAGAGAGTCTTTCTCTCTGACACTTATGATTTTACCTGGTCCAGTTCCCTCTTTTACAAATCTCAAGATTGCACTTTTTGCAGTACTTTCAACGACAATATGTAGTGGGGATAAATGAAGGATCACCTCCATTGCTGCTGTAGGACAGGTTCTCATGGCTCCAGTGATACATAAGCAAGCAAGCCTTTGCACCTTTTCAAGTGCCTTTCTTGTTTTTTCCAGTTCAGTTCTTTTGTGCCATGCAACCGCACCGTAGGTGGTGATGGGTCTCACCATTATGGTGTACATCCATCTCAGGATGTTTGGTTTACATCCCCATGATTTTCCTGCAAGTCTCTTGCATATCATTAGGGCTTTCGTGGCTTTCCCGACAGTTTGTTCTACATGCTTATTCCAGAGGAGTTTACTGTCTAGTGTAATACCTAGATATTTTACCTCGCTCTTCATTTCTATTATCTCACCAGCTAATGTGATTGCTCTCATATGTGGTAAAAGTCTTTTCTTTGTGAATGGTACGATCGTGGTTTTTGAAGGATTTATACTTAGTCCCACTGAAACACACCATTTTCTTGTGATTGTCAGCCCTTTCTGTATTATATCACAGAGGACTTCTTCGAACTTTCCATAGGCTATAATAACAATGTCATCAGCAAAGCCAATGCATCGTATGCCCTGTGAAGTAAGACATTCTATCTAATAGATAATATTTTTTTTATTTTCTTACATCTCAAATAGATTTGAAACTTTGAGAAACTAATAAAAAATTTAATCAAATATAATATCTTTTCTAAGACTTGACCATGTTTAAATTTTATCAATACAATCGGAACCGAAATCTTTTTATTTTCTTTTTTCTATGAAGGTAATGATTCAAGAAACAATATAGAATAATGGCGAATTAAATAATCTAAAAGAATGGTATGGGGGCCAGTTCACTGTGACGGACAATCCACTGTGTGGGGGAGAGTATGATAACTTTGGCGCCAAGAATTGATAAAGGTTTTTGGTAGAACAGTTCAATACAAGCATTTTTTACTATGAGTGGCGGGGGTCTATCTCCCTCCGTTTGGGCGGGAGGGGCAATTTTATAAAAACAGTGCCAAAAATTTAAAACAAATATTAAAAAATAACGGTAATACGTACAACTAAGTTTTATATTTTTTTTTGGAGCCAATACTTTTTTCTATTAGATATTTTTTAAATCAAGTGAAACCTATGCATAATCTTTGAAAAAACGGACTTTAAACTCAAAAATTGCGAAAAAAAAGGTAAAAAAAAACTTTGAAGTGCGATTTTTCAAAACTGTAACATAAAATACTACTTTTTATAAAATTCGTTGCTCATATTAATTTTAAATCATAAACTGAAAACGAAATGATTTTATGTTTTCTGGTTTTTGAGAAAATGGAAAATTACTAAAACTACTTTCTTATAAGTTTTCTTTTTTTTTGTATACGGTGAATTTTGTACGTAGATTCGTTTTTGTAATGATGCTTGGGCATCTTTAAATGCAACAGAAACTTTGCATACACCCAACCTCGCACCCACCCCAAATCCTATAGTGTGTCCAAGCAGGGGGGTTGCAGGGGGGCAGCATGCCCCCCCCTACATACCTCACTGTTTATAAAACAAGTATCCAATAAAAAAAAATGTTTTAGTAATTTTCCATTTGCTCAAAAACCAGAAAACATAAAATCATTTTGTTTTCAGTTTATGGTTTAAAATTAATATGAGCAACGAATTTTATAAAAAGTAGTATTTTATGTTACAGTTTTGAAAAATCGCACTTCAAAGTTTTTTTTTATTTTATGTTACAGTTTTGAAAAATCACACTTCAAAATTTTTTTTACCTTTTTTTTGCAGTTTTTGAGTTTAAAGTCCGTTTATTCAGAGACTATGCACAGGTTTCACTTGATTTAAAAAACATCTAATAGAAAAAAGTATTGGTTTTAAAAAAAGATATAAAACTTAGTTGTAAGTATTACCGTTATTTTTTAATATTTGTTTTAAATTTTTAGCACTGTTTTTATAAAATTGCCCCACCCGCCCAAACGGAGGGAGATAGACCCCCTCACCCATTGTAAAAAATGCTTGTATTGATCTGTTCTACAAAATACAGTTATCAATTCTTGGCGCCAAAGTTATCGTACTCGTGCCCAGTTCGAGATCCCGTATTCACATTAAATACATAATTTTCCATTTTATCAAAAACCAGATAACATATAATCATTTTGTTTTCAGTTTATGATTTAAAATTAATATGAGCAATGAATTTTATAAAAAAAAGTAGTATTTTATTTTACAGTTTTGAAAAATCACACTTCAAAGTTTTTTTGTACATTTTTTCGCAATTTTTGAGTTTAAAGTCCGTTTTTTCAAAGACTATGCATAGTTTTCATTTGATTTAAGAAACATCTAAAAGAAAAAAGTATTGGCTTTTAAAAAAAGATATAAAACTTAGTTGTAAAAACTACCGTTATTTTTTAATATTTGTTTTAAATTTTTGGCACTGTTTTTATAAAATTGCCCATCCCGCCCAAACGGAGGGAGATAGACCCCCCCCACCCATAGTAAAAAATGCTTATATTGATCTGTTCTACAAAAAACAGTTATCAATTCTTGGCGCCAAAGTTATCGTATTCGTGCCACTGTGTGAATTTCACTGTGGTGCACTATTCGCGCGCGCGAAATGCACAGAGTGAATTGTCCCATCATAGTGAATTGTGTTCCACAGTGAATTTTGAACAGTGAATTGTCCATACAGTGAATTGTGTACAGTGAATTGTGCACAGTGAATCAGCCTAGAACCTATAAAAACAGTTAAATAAATATACAAAATTACAAAAATATGTTTTCATGTATATTGTATGTTTTTTTTTTTTTTTATTAAGAAAGGTTTTTCGCAAACATAATTGCATGCGAACAATATTATGCGAATTCGAATAATTTTGACATCTACTTTCGAGTTAGGTAGTGCCAAATTTGCGAAAGGGAATATTTTATTCGACTTTAGTTTATTAGAGCGTTCTTATAGAATTACAGAGTTCCGATTTTGCGAATTCGAATATTTTAATTGTAGAATCGATTTACAAAGTTGGGCCCCAGTACGCTACAAATTCTTGTTATCTGAACGGCAGTTTTATGTGCATTCTATTCGTTTATGGAACTCCCTCCCTCGCTCTGTTAGAGTTATAAGCAGCCCGGCCTTGTTTGGTAAAATGTTAAGAGAATTCTTCTCTTAGCTTATTTGTTTATGCTATCAGTAATGATGTTGATGGTGATTGTGATGTTGATGAATTATTTAATTAAATTTTCCGTTAATTTTGTATTTTCATAATTTTTTTTTTTGTGATATAATATTGTTTGATAATCTGGTTAATGCATACATATTTTCAATTTATAAATACAAAGCACATTTATTATAAAAATAGTATTCAGATCATGAAATTTGCTCTAATTTATAAGATACTATATCTTACAGAGTACAATTATACGTTAAATAAATGAAATGAAATAGAGCCAATTCATTAGCATGTTGTATAAACATTTTTTTAATCAATCCTCATTCCATTATATCGTTCCCGAAATAAAAAGTTGAAATTGAACTATCCAAAAGATTTATATTGATAACTTTTCCACTAAAATCAACCATCACGAACTTATTCCGCTTTAAAAGTCAAAGAAACTCAATATTTTGAAAAGTACCAACTTTTGGGTTCTTTTGGATGAATCATAGATCGTACAAATAAGCTTTCTATATCACATTTGTAGGAAATTTTGTTTTCTACAAGTTTTGTTATAATTTTTTTTTTCGATAAAATGTACAACAAATTATAGTCGAAAAAAGTAAAAAAGTGACGATTTTTGCAGTTTTTTCCTAATAGCGAAGGGGCGGAGAGGTTGTGGTTGTGGAAATTGTATTTTTACATCAGCCAAACATCCTATACAGCATATCAAACATTTAGAAATACCCGACCGTTTTGTAGGGTAAACACTTTATTTTCTCTTTATTTACTGTACATACGAAGAATTAAATTGTGGAAAGATATCGAGAAAATAAAAACTTTAAACGCCGATTGTTGCAGACTTTTTTTATAAATTGACATCAAAACAATCTTGCCTATTCATTTCTCCGTGGCAAAGTAATAGTGGAATTTTTTTAATTCTCTGCTCTGGAGCAGGCTAAAATTTTAGCCAGTGGATAATTTTCTATGCTTATGAAGGAGTAAGAGAGACAGTGGGAGTAGTGTGTTTGTTTTTATTTGCATTTATTTTTGTTTGTTGTTTTATATTAATCATTAATGTCGAATTTTCCGTTTCTGTTTTTGTAAATTATGTTTAATTTTACTTCGTAACATACGAATTATTACTAAAATTAACCGATATACTTTTTTGTACATTAATATTCATTGTGTAACAAATTTTTTTGTAAAGTTCAGCTGCCAAACCAGTGTTCTGTACCGCGTTAAAACTTCCCATAATTTTAATTATTTTACAATTTCTATTTTTTTTTTTCACAAAATAAAATAAATCTATACACATACACCCCCTATGAGTTGACCTTGTCGTGGTGGGGGTGCTTAATTGTGGGGTTCTCTAGCAATCCAGCTACAGAGCCACACAAACCAACATAACTCAAAAAACAAAACCAAGTATGAAGACTTGAGACTAAAAATTATGGAAAAAGTAATAAAAAGAATAAAAATCGAACTGGGATATCAGTTCAAAAGTCGGTAGGAGTCACGACTGCCGGCGATGGCTTGGCCTCGAAAGAGGATAAGTCGCCAGTGACAAATAACAACAAGGACATTAACAAAAAACAAACTTTGGCCATTTCAACTGTTAAAGCTTTAAATAGCGGTAGGACTAGTGTGACGACCACAATTTCCGGAAAGGTTAACAAGCCACCCCGGGGTTGTGGAGCATCCCACAGTCTAGACGCTACTGCCTGCGGAGGAGATAACAATCTGCCCGCTGGTAACGTACCAACTACGAACTCGGTAGGACTCAAAGAAGCTGACAAGGGTCTTGCCAACCTCTCTTCTGCTGTGAAAAACGCAGCCCTTAGTGGAACTTCCACACAAACCGCCCGTACAAAACCTCTCGTGTATTCGGGGGTTACTGCTCTGGCTCAAGGTTCGACCACGACTGTTTGTCCCACCACAAGACAAGGTAGATCTCTTCCGAACACAACGGAGGCTCCCCTCCTCGCTGGCAGTAGTAATACGTCATGTAGACCTACTCCCAACGAGAAGAGGAAGAAAATGACAATGAAAAAGGAATTTAGGAACGCTACGAGGATAGTGAAGGTGGTCGGTGCCTTGCCAGCATCTGAACTAGACTCAAAGCAATCCGAAAAACTTGCCTGGGCCAAAAACAAACTAGCCCAACTTCAGACCTGCAGCGACTTAACGTCAAAGCGACTAAGGTCTTCCGAGGGAACCACTCCGGAACCCATAAGGCCAAAGGCGAACACCGCTGGCGCTCCATCCTTCACCAGGAAAGATCTGTCCTTTAGTGCCGTGCTAAAAGATAAAACCATTCTAGCTGTCATCGAAAGTAGTAATGCAGATGGCGCGATCTCTACCGATCATTGGCAAATGGTTTTGAACAAACTCCAAGCCTCATACTGGACCCTCATGCTAGAAAATCCAAGGGAACCTGCAATTTTTGAGGATGCGGGATGGTATCAAGGTCGAGTCAAGCTAGTTGCCTTTGATAGTGAGAGATCGTATGACCTGTATAAACTCGCTGTCAGCAGGTTAGAGGGCCTATGGCCAAATGCAAAACTCGAGGTTGTGGCAAAGGAGAACATCCAATGCAGACCGAGAGCCCGCACTAATGTCCCGGCCGAACTCTCCAATAAAGAAGTTATCCTCAAGATGCTTCAGTATGGTAATCCATCCCTGCCTACTCACGACTGGAAGGTTGCGAAGCTAGAGGATCCACGAGGTTCTTATAGATCAGCCATCGTGGTGATAAATAAGGACTCTTTGGCTCCATTGGCTGAAGCCCAAGGTGTGGTTAGGTTTGGATGGTCTACCATAACTCTAAAAGTATATAAAAAAGACGAGGAAAACGCATCGAACGCGATGCCATCAAAATCCCAGGATGTATTTTCAGAGAAGGAACATGCCTCGGATATCGACCTTCAGACGATGGAGGTAGATACTCCATGCACCTCCTCCACTGTGTCGTCCTCCATTTATATAAAACCGCCATCTGTTGAAGAGGCTCCTAACGTTGACAAACACTCCGACATGGATTTTGTTGACATGGATTTTGTTGAAACATCTTGCAATGAGGAAGACCTTCTTAAATCGGATTTCGATTCCGATGTAGATCTCGACCAAACTGTGGTAGGGGTTAATCTACCTAGCTGTAACCAAGATGGTGCAGTTAGTACAGATTAACACCCATCACTCCAAATTGGCTTCGGCCTCCCTTCTTCTCCGTCTACAAAACAAAGGGGAAGACATCGTCCTGATCCAAGAACCTTGGATTGTCAATTTCACTGTTCAAGGACTCAGGACTCCCGGATACTACCTGCTGTATGCATCAAATAAAGGTGACCCTAGATCTTGCATATTAGTAAAAAGTAGCATTAATGTATATTTACTCCCTGATTACAGCGGTCGTGATGTAACCGTATTTAGTTTACAAACCAATCACGGGGCGTACTGGTTAGCATCAGCGTATCTCGGCCATGACCACCTTGGCCCTCTTCCTGGCGACAAGCTAGAGAAACTAATCAGAGAAGCAGAACGACAGAAAGTCTGCCTTATCATCGGGTGCGACGCTAATGCCCATCATACCGTCTGGGGAAGTACAGACATAAATGACAGAGGTGAGTCACTTTTTGATTTTATTCTAAGTACTAACCTTATAGTAAGTAACATTGGCAATGAACCAACATTCATTACCAAAAACCGACAAGAGGTTCTAGATATCACTCTTGTCTCCGACACGATTCATCACAAGATCAAAAACTGGAGAGTTTCTAAGGAACATTCGTTCTCTGATCACAGATACATCCAATTTTGCCTTGATGAAGAAACTAAAAAACAGCCAGCTTTCCGCAATTATCGGAGAACCAACTGGCAACTATATAGAGAAACTTTAGTAAGATTAGTTAAACCATCACTCTTAAGTATCCCTTCTAATAAAAATGATCTTGATGATAAAGTCAAAGATCTCACCCTAGCTCTCAATAAATCAATGTCCATTTCTTGTCCTCTTACTAAAATAAGAGGAAAACAGAAACCACGTTGGTGGAACTCGGGACTAGAACTGCTCAGGAAAAAGTGCAGACAACTTTTTAACCGAGCTAAACATTCTAGAGATAGTCTGGACTGGGAATTTTATAAAGAATCCATAAAAATTTATAAAAAAGAATTAAGAAATAATAAAAGAACCTCCTGGAGGAACTTCTGTGGAAAAATAGAAGAAACTTCAAAAGCTTCACGATTAAGAAAAATTCTATCAAAAAATCCTACAATGCCTAGCTCCCTAAAGACAGCTAACGGCTCTTGGACCAACTCTTGCGAAGAATCGGTCACCTTGCTACTAGACACCCATTTTCCAGGTAGCTCACAAAGTATAAATAACATTGATTCATTATCAAGCAACACACAGACAAATATTGTTGGTCTGATTTCTAAGGATAAACTGAAATGGGCTATAAACAGCTTTGATCCTTACAAATCTCCCGGGTCCGACGGCATAATACCTGCCGAGCTTCAATTTGCCTCGGATATCATAGTACCTATCCTAGAGATCATCCTAACTGGTTGCGTAAAATTTACTTACATTCCCTCTTTATGGAGAGAGGTAAAGGTTGTCTTCATACCCAAAGCCGGAAAATGCTCCCAGGTAAACCCTAAAAGGCGGTCAGCCATCAGACGAATAGAAGGAATAACATGTAGCATATGAAAACATGCACGTGCCGTAACTATTCGGGACTGGTGGAAGTGTGATCATAGCCTCTTTGCGGCGGCCGCTAGTAACAAGCCTTTTAAAAAAGGTTTGGCTAATATGATCAGGCTAGTTCCTTAGGTTGGCAACAGGTTAATTCCCTGTTCCGTAAAATTTAGAATTACGAACCCGACAACAAGCCTCGGAAACGAACTGATCTCACGACGACAACCAACGAAAACGGCAAAACGATTTACGAATTTTCTTATGGAACGTACGATCGCTCTATAGAGCTCGAGCTGCTCAGCAGCTAGCCGATGCCCTGTCAAAATATAGAGCTGACATAACAGCACTACAAGAAATCAGATGGACAGGGAATGGTGTTTTACAGAAGAAAGAATATGACGTATACTACAGCTGTCATACAAAACACCATGTGCTCGGGGTAGGCTTCCTAGCCAGCGAAAAAATGAAGTCTACCATCATCGGCTTTAACGCTTTAAGCGAAAGGCTATGCACCCTTCGCGTGCGAGGCAAATTTACGAACATTAGCCGCATTAACGTTCACGGACCTACGGAGGAGTCCTCAGACGAAGAAAAAGAGACTTACTACGAACAAGTCGAGAGGACCCTCAATGCCTGTCCAAGGCATGACGTAAAAATCATCCTTGGGGATTTGAACGCAAAAATAGGTCGGGAGCCGGTATTCAGGCATTACGCAGGCACCCATAGTTTGCATGAGAACACTAATGACAATGGACTTCGAGTCTTAGAATTGGCAGCATCGAAAAACATGGTCGTTGCGAGTACCAGGTTCCCGCGAAAAGATATCTACAAAGCCACCTGGGTATCACCTGATGGAGTCACTCGTAACCAAATAGACCACGTGTTGATAGACCGTCGCCACTACTCGAACTTGATGACGGTACGAACGTACCGAGGCGCCAATATCGACTCGGATCACTATCTTGTTGGTATGGTCTTCCGAGGGCGGATTGCCTTGCGAAGACGTATTGCATCCGCCGATCAAGTTCGAATCAACACGGCTGCCCTGCGCAATGAAAATGCCAGTAACACCTTTGGTAATGCGTTAGGACTCGCCCTAGAATCGCTTGATTTAGGGAGAGTAAGTCCTGGGGCCAGTATGCTGGGCGTAGATGAGAAGTGGACACGCCTTAAGAATACTGTCATTAGTACTGCCAACTCCATCTTAGGCAGCAGTCGTAGAAATCGGAACGACTGGTTTGATGATGAATGCAAGCTAGCGACTGAACGTAAGAATGTTGCGTACCGAGCAATGCAACAATCTCATAGAACGCGGGCACTCGAAGAAGAATATAAAGAGCTCAGAAGAATAGAAAAACGGCTTCACAGACAGAAAAAATCAGCCTGGGAGAAGAACTTAATCTGTGAAATAGAAAAAAGCCGAGAGCGAGGTCCGCACCAGGCACGGAAGTTCTACCAATCCGTCCGAAACATGACGCAGTACACACCACGCTGCACATACTGCAAGGACGGAGAGGGAAATCTGATCACCGATCCACAAAGCATACTGGAGCGATGGGAAGTGTACTTTAATGAATTGCTAAATGGTCAACTCACTGCAGAAGTGGAGGCTCCACTGCTTCAAGACGAATAACCTATGTTGCCGTCACCAAGCATAGAAGAGGTTGAGAAGGCTTTAGACCGGCTAAAGAAAAACAAAGCCCCGGGAGCTGACTCCCGGGTTGCTTTGTAGGCATTAAGGCAAAAAGATTGAGTTTTCGAGAAAAAAATATTTTTATGCTCTTACAAGTTGTGCGCATACTTTTCAACAACAAATATTCATTCGTTAATATGCATTTGATCACATGCAGAAATAATTTTGTATTCAACATTTCAACCCAGGTATTTCATTTAATTTTCGACTCAACGCCACTCTCGAGTGCGATCGAGTTAAATTCCATTTCGTTCCAACTCATCCCCGTTTACAAATGGTTGAACCTTAGTTCAACCTGGGTTTAATGACGCATATAAACTAGGTATTTGTCTTGCATTTTTAAGACGCCTTTAAAATTAATTTGGAACAAAATGGGACTTTAGTTTATTGGCTCTTTTAAAAATAAAAATGGTGGGTGAAATCGAAAAAGCCATTTTAAGATTTAACAACCCAATAAATATTTAAGTGTTTGGAGAAACTGGCCATAAATGAGTTAATAAATGCAACAAAAGAGACGATGAGTTTCCACTGATAAACGCTTTATTACCATGGAAAAATGATTCACGCCGCATACTTTATTCACTAAAAATAATTCTATAAATGCATCAAATCATGAAATATATGACTATAAATTTATGTTTTGGGTCTTAAAACATCATGTGCCACAAAACAATTTCTGTATTTCTTTTTTTTAATGTTTCTTTAAATATAGCCGGCATTATGTAAATTAACCTTTAATTAAATTTTCTTCGAATCATTTTAAGTGCCCTTGCAGCGTCTTTCCCCTGAACCCTTCATTTGAAATCTTATTACGCACAAGGCTATTATTTGTTGTTGCATGTTACTATTTTTTGTAGCATTACCCGTGTTTTGTTGACAAATTATATATAGTGAAGTGAGAAATTCCGAAAAAAAATCATCCGCAGCCGCGTTTTTGTAATTCATGGCAAATTGACATTCCTATCAGGCCGACTCCACAAGATATCTGAATTGCTACCTAAATATTAGATATTCTTATAGCAGCATTTCCATATATCTTTGCTGGGCAATTCATGTCTTGACATTTTATTTTTGCAAGTGAAGTTGAAGTGTGTGTATCTGTCTCAGACAAACGAGAAATTAGTCCGTGTTTTGTGGTGCAGTCATCGAATTTTAATTTTTATAACTTTTGTTATTATTATTGTTATTATTTTGTTAGCTTTTATTATTTTTGTTTGTAGGTAAGTTATTATATTAAACTAATATATGTATATTACATTTTATTCAATGTTTTGTTAGTATGTAATGTGTATGTTATTTTAAAACTGGAAATAAGGAAAAAATTATTAGAAGATTTGTTTACGTTTGTTTTAGAATTTAGAAGAATGGCCGAAAAACTAAATGAATGCGATTTCAGTGCTATTAGACAACTAAGAGCGCTCCAAGAGTTGGAGGAACTGGAAGAGTTGGAAAATAGGGAAGAGCAAGAAGCAAAAAGGAAGCACCGTTTTTGGGTAAATCCTTTTCTTCAACTTAGAGATGCCCATGACTTGGAGGAGCATTTGCTGAAAGACATACTCTGGGACGAAGGAAAGGATTATACAAATTTTTGTAGGATGTGAAATTAATAAATTGTATGCTTTTTTTAATTTGGTTTATTTAATATTTTAATTACCAATGAAAAATTGTTGTGTGTTTTTCGTAAGACGATAACGAGAAATCATTAAAGTAGAACAAATTGGACTCGTAAACTTCTTCGCTAGAGGCACCCGAACGGTGGGAGTCTTCAATTTTTTTTTTCTCTGCAACGTAAACAGAGCGCAGATTTTTTATTTTTTTTTTAATTTCAGCTACTTCTTTTTGTAGCTCCTGAGACATAGAGAACCATGCTTTGTTTTTTAAATCAGTCCTTTTGTAGAGTTCCACAGGCACTCCTTTTCCCGATATAAATTTATAAGCATTTTTGTTTCAGTTTGGGACAATCTCCACTCACTCATTTTTTGTTTGAATTAAATAATTATACCAAATAAAATGCAAAACACGAATAAAAAATAAAATTAAAACAACTGAACAACGGCAAACAAAGAACAACGACCGGTATTAAAATACAACAACAAAAATCAAACAACTGATCAACGGAAAATAAAGAACGAAGACCACCACGCACCACGAGAGACAAAAAATAATGAGAAAAAATGACATTTACCCACAAAAAGCAAAAAAAAAACTCAAACGTCAAATTCATCTTAGACATCTATATCAAGACGAAATCTTGGAGAGAGATATCTGATATCCCAACATAACGAGAAATAACGCGACTCCATTGAATATTGCATAGCAGGATACACATTCTGAGAGAAATTATAGCTCATGGAGTCGGCCTGTATAGAAGTAATTGCAATTTTGTTATTTTGCGGCAACAAAAATGAACACAAGATCAAATGGGGTTTGTTCGTAGAATAGATATGTTATGAATTCACTCGAGGGTAATTCATTCTTTTTAAATTCCATTGGAGTTTCCGGAACATAGTTTTTTACTCTCTGTTTCATATTAAGTGGAACCAAACTTTAAACCAAAACGTATTTAGGATATATTTATAGCTTTGCGATTTTGGTTCGCATGAAACAAGTAATATGCAAATGTCAGGATTTCAGATTTGTCAAACTACAAAATGTTGCTTCTGATGACAGTTAGCACTATAAATTCTTCAAATGTCCAAATTGGATTTGTAAGGGCCTGTTGAACAATCGTAGTTAAACCTTTTAACGTTATAATATTTACATATTTGGCCCTAAAAATCTATTAAAAAGAGTACATTTATTGCTTGCTGATGACAGCTAGTTCGCACAGAATATTCAAATGCGAATCTTTCCAACCACAAAGTGACAAACTCAAAACGGAGCAAAACCTTTAATTTGACAATAAATACCTGTTTAGTTTTACTTTTTTTACTAGAGGAATATGAAAAATGCAACAAGAGCATATTTTTGGATGGAACTGGCAGATGTAATGTCCTCTTATGTATAAATTTTCCAAAAACATTTGATTTTCCTTAAAAATGTTGATAATTTGATTCGAGATTTGGGTATGTTGTGGGGTCGAACATATACAAGATCACACGGATAGCTTTTCCAAAAAAAGACGGCTATTGTTGCAACTGCTGAATTCGACAATATTTACACCTTTTATTTCTATTTGGAATTTTTTTATTTTTGGACTGTTGGATCCCCGTCGAGATAATTGAAGTTTTCGAAAAAGAAGAATATAGACACGATACGGAGAATGTTATTAAGGTGTACGATGTTATTTCATACCAAACCAAACCAAATAAAACAAAAAAAAATAGCAATTCGATGCTTTGTTTGTATCTATAAAATAGCCAACAGCGTATAATATAATTCAGTATTGTGCTTACTTCACTAAAATGTTGCGCTGTTATGGTTAACTTAATTGCTAGTGATCATGTTTAGCAGCTGATACTTTTTATAACAAGCCCAAGGTTTACCTTATCAATCTGTTGATTTACTTTTGTAAATAAAAA
Source organism: Baccha elongata (assembly GCA_951217065.1). Lineage (NCBI taxonomy): Eukaryota > Metazoa > Arthropoda > Insecta > Diptera > Syrphidae > Baccha > Baccha elongata. Next base: position 773,599 of record CATNUY010000188.1, read on the forward strand.
AAAAATATTTTTTCAGTTATTTAAGTTTCACTATTAAAAATAAGTAATTAAACTCAATTAGGTTAGAGTCGGAAAGATGTTCCTTGATTATGTTACCTATCTAATATAGATCCAGTATATTAATTTGACTTACTTTTCATTAAATATATATTTAAGTGTATAATATATAAATCGTGTTCCTTAATTTTACGGTAATATTTATAATATTATTAATGATAATAAATTTTATAGTTTTTATTAATAAAAATTTGTTTTTTTTTCTCATCAAATGTGTTGTTCTTTTGTTAATTAAGAATACAAATTTATAACTGTATGTTTGTTTCAAATGTTCTCATTTTTACGTGTTATTTTTATCACTAAATAAAAAATATTAATTTCAAGTTCACCGTGCGGATGCTTCTGTAATATAATGTGTAGGTGAACAAAGTATTTTTGGTGGTGATGACGAAAGTTTAGGAGTAAGCTTAGTAGACGTCCTCGTTGTTGGTGGCACTTTCGATAAGTTACATAGCCGCATACTCCACGATGATAATTTATATTGAAATAAATTAATTAAAGTAACTAGGACTGTTGTTGTAAGAATAATAGGATTACAATTAGAAACAAAATTAATAAAAATATTGATTGTGTTAATACGATTACGATGATTGCTTGTAAATAGCAATAATTGCAGCAATGATTTGAATTTGTGATAAATGCTTTTGTATGAGGATTTATTAAACCTTAGACTTTTGTTGGGCGCCAGTGATGCTGGTTCGGTTGGTTCTCCTCTTCGCCGTCTCATTTTATATAAAGATGATGCTGCGCTGTTGTAGGTAAGTTCTTCATTCTTCACCACTTCATTGGGATGTTTATCGTAATCATCTATACGGGTGAAATTTGAATTGAAAGTTGTGAGATAGAGAGAAGAAAAAAACGTTGAAAGACATTTTAAGAATTATAAAGAAATAATGTTTTTTAATTTAATTGGGATAGAATCATTATTTTTTAAATATTGATGGTGGCAAATATTAAATCAAGTTGTGCAAGTTACGTTGTTTCTTAAATATATTACGTCGCGAATAATTATAGCACATTCATGGCAAATATTTTAAGCTATATTGTAATAAAAATGCTTAAAAGGTTAAGATAAGAGGACAATACAAAACTTAACTGATAACCATAGAAAACAAAATTAAATAAAAAAAAAAACACTTAGATTCGTAAGGTTACAGTTTTTTTATTGGAAGTGGGGAACTGACTTTTCGATAATACTTACCAAATTACCTATAATAACAAAATGTTATGAGGAATATTTCCAATCAAACAGAGTTAATTAAGCTTTTTTAACTATGCTATTTGTTGCTTTAATGTAATTTTCGCATCAACGATTAATAATATTTTAACGATATGTCTGTAAAGCACAATGCCTTTTAAATGCAACAGGCGTTGCACGACACTAGTTACTATAGTATGAATAGAAAGATGTAAAAATTCTTTTCCATCTTTCTAGAGTCCAGGGGAAAAACGGCACAAGTCCAATTTTTCCCAAATTTAACTAATGCTAGATAGTAGACACACACGAGGCAACCGTTGCAGTGACACATGTTTAAGTTACCGTTGGCTCGTGTGTAGTTGTGTTACCATTGATTTTCGTGTTGCTGCAACCGTTGCCAGAAATATAATTTTTTTTTGATATTTTCCGTCTGCTGCTGCAACTGTTGCATCGTGTGTATCATTGTTTAGTATCATTGTCACTCATTTCAAAAATTTAATTATACATTTCTCAAGGTTATGTTTTTTCTGTTTCATAGCTACACAAAGTACGTGGTTGCGGCACCAGTTGCTACAAACGAAACACGTTGCTGCAAATCGTTGCATCTACCATAATGATAACATCTCTTGTAGCTCTTTATGTGTACGATATGATGTTCTATTTTATTTTTGAAAAAAGTATGTGATTCTAACATAAAAGAAAAGTAAAACATACCATGTATGGGAAAATTCACCGTTCACCGATAAATAAAAAAAAGACGATGAATTTTCATCGCTTTATTACCATGGAAAAATGACACAAGTTAAATACATTATTCACAAAAAAAAATTATTAAATGCATTTATTCATGAAATAAAAATCAATTTATGTTTTGGGTATTAGAAAATCATGTGCAACAAAACTGTTTCTTTCAACTTTGTATTTTCCTGCCGGATGTAAATTAACTTTTAAATTAATTTTTCTCGAAATCATTTTAAGTGGTTTTGTGCCTTTTTTTAAATTGTTTTAGTACAATGAATGGAGAGTTTCTGAACGTTTCATACCACTATGTGAAGACATCGTGGTGAAAAAGGTTTAACGACGACCTCTATCAGTTGCACGATGGAGAATGGATGGGAAAATGCACGCCAGTCGGACCAGTGACCGACATCGTTTGCGAAGAATGTTCACCGATGGACTCTACGACATGGATCTTGTAGGGTCACACGTAAAAGTTTCCATGTTCCAAAATAATAACAAAAATGCTTTCATAGCCTTAGCTCGTTAAACTATCATCAACGAGTAGGTTATTGATGGTAGTTATGGAAACAAAATAATAACAAAGTTTTCAAAAACAGGTCGGAAACGAGCTTAAAGTTGTTGTCATGGAAACAACGAATAACAAGGGTTTTCGAGACAGGAAAGAAAAAAACAAATTGGAATTTTGAAAATTTTCAGTTTGGAAGATTCGAGAGATGATTCTTGCTAAAATTTTCAAATGAGTTGGTCTTTTTGATTAATTAATATTCTCATTCTTGTCTGGGTTTTCGATAGATCGTGTTTTGATTGTGAAACAAAAAGTTTGCAAGATTTTTTTTTAACAAAAGTTCGAGATTATATAACCGGAATTGCAATAATAAAACCAAGAAAAACGATAAAAATAAATATGTAATTTAAAAAAGAAAAAAAAAAAAGAAACTTCAATACGTTAATTTGTGATTTTAAGAAAATTTTCGAAAAGTGAAAAGAGGAAGACTTGTGCACCTATAGAAGTTCCTGCATTAATGTACATTTAATAGTGCTCCATATTCCATATTACATTTGTTGTTTTTTTATACCCAACTACTTCAGAAGAAGTGTATCTACGCCTCCCATCTAAATATATATTCAAAGTTAGACCTCGCTTACATAAAGTCTAACTAGTATCCGAGTCTAATAAAAACACGGAATCAATAAACTTTGGTCAAATTATCCTTGCACCGTTATTCTTGAAACTCAACATAAATTGAACATCTTAATACATTGAGAAACAAGATTTTGGTTTTTAAAGGAAGAAGAGAGTATCACCAAGTTTGAACTGATAGAAATGAATTTTAATTTGTATTGTAATTGTTGTTCTTTATTTTTATTGTGTAGTTTTAATTGTGTAAGTAACTACCTATACAGGGTGAGTCATGAGCAATGCGACAAAATGCTAGGGCGTGTAGGTTGCGTTGAGACAAGAAAAAAATCGTATCGGAGGGGGGGGTCTATTCCCCTCCGTTTGGCCGGGAGGGGCAATTTTCGAAAAAAACTGACTTAAAATGGGAAAAAAAATATTTAAAATCAACGGCTTCATTCACAATGCTGTGCGATACGTTTTTGAAAAGCCAATAACTTTTTCTTTCATCCTGTGTTGAAATAAATCTATTCTAAGAAATAGTTTTTGAAATATTAATTTTCAAAGTCAAAATTTTGAAAAAAAAAGTTGAAAAAAAAATTTCAAATTAATTTTTTTCAAAATTTTACGTAATTAAGTGCTAATTTTAATTTCAAAATTCAATGCTGTTATTAATTTTAAGTCTAAATAAGAAAACCGGATGCAAAAATTTTATGTCGTTCTCAAGAAATTAAAAAAAAACCAAAACCACCTTTTTCTAAGAAAAACATTTATTTTTATTGTAACGAAGCAATTTAAGAAGCATTAATCTTAGTTTTTTTAGTTTTTTTTATTCCTTTTATTTTTACTATGTTTTTTATTGGAGGTACTTATAAAAAAATCTCGATATGATCTCCATTGTTTAGAAGGCATAGATTATATCTCCTTGTAATGGCTTCACATAAGTTTATGCTTGACAAATTTTCCTGCAATTTGACTCCAGCGACTTCAATTCGTTCCTTCAGTTGTTCCAATGATACTATTTCCACTTCGTAAACATAATTCTTCATAAATCCCCATGCATAGAAATCTAGGGGAGTTAAATCTGGTGACCTAGGCGGCCATTCCGTGGGGCCCCTTCTTTCGATCCAACGGTCACTAAAATGATCATCCAGCCAGTTTCTCACCTGTAAGCTGTAGTGTGCTGGAGCACCATCTTGTTGGTAGATTAAAGTATCTGCTATAACCAATGGAACGCTGTCTAATAAATCGGGTAAAAGGTCTCGTAGGAATTGCAGGTATGATTCTCCATTAATAATGGAATTCAAAAACCGGGGCCCGATCACAGTGTGTCCAACAATACCAAGCCAAACATTACAACTAAAGCGGTGTTGTGATTTGTTTTGTTTTTTTTTTTTTGTGTGGATTGGCGCTACTCCAATAATGTAAATTGTGGAAGTTAGTAACCCCATCCCTAGTAAACTGTGCTTCATCCGTCCAGAATATTCTTCTAAAATAGTTTTGTTCGGTTTCATTTCTAAGTAGTAATGTTCTACAAAATTCGGTTCTCAATAACTTGTCGTTTGAGGTGAGTTCCTGAACAGGCGTAAAGTGGTACGGGTGTAAATTTTCCGCCCGAAGTACTCGACATGCTCTAGATTGGGACACTCCAAGCATAGTGGATATCCTTCTTGTACTGACGGAGGGATTATTTCGGACTAAATCCAGAATTCTTTCATCTAAGATTCTTGACTCATCAGAAACTGGCCTTTCGCTTCTTCGATGCTCCAGCACTCCATGATCTCTTAGACGTCGGTGGATTCTTGGAAACGTGCTATGATGGGGACACCTCCTATCGGGATATCTTTCAGCGTACAGCCTTTCGGCTTCACGACTTCGACCATTAGCTAAACCGTAGCAGAAATGCATGTCCGTTAATTCTTCTCGGGTGTATGAGCTTGACATCGTTACGTGTTAATGAGTTAATATTCAAATTGGAAATAATTACTAAGCAAAACTGCAATGCCTTTTATTTATCTTGCGTTGCAATTTTCTTTTTTTTTCATTAAAAAAAATGCGGTTTTATTGTCCCTATTGTCCCCATAACCAGGTAGAACCCATGGGCTGCGGGCAGGCCAAGGCAAAAATATTGACAGGTCAGTTTTCAGAAGTTATCAATGAAAATAATATTAATCCAGGGTTATTCCAATACTATTTAATTTTATTACGTTCTCATAAAACTCCAATTAAAAAAAAAGTAAAAAAACTAAGATTAATGCTAAATAAATAAATAAATTGCTTCGTTACAATAAAAATAAATGTTTTTCTTAGAAAAAGGTGGTTTTGGTTTTTTTTTAATTTCTTGAGAACGACATAAAATTTTTGCATCCGGTTTTTTTATTTAGACTTAAAATTAATAACAACGTTGAATTTTGAAATTAAAATTAGCACTTAATTACGTAAAATTTTGAAAAAAATGAATTTGAAATTTTTTTTTTCAATTTTTTTTTTCAAAATTTTGACTTTGAAAATTAATATTTCAAAAACTGTTTCTTAGAATAGATTTATTTAAACATAGAATGAAAGAAAAAGTTATTGGCTTTTCAAAAACGTATCGCACAGCATTGTGAATGAAGCCGTTGATTTTAAATAATTTTTTTCCCATTTTAAGTCAGTTTTTTTCGAAAATTGCCCCTCCCGGCTAAACGGAGGGGAATAGACCCCCCCCTCCCATACGATTTTTTTCTTGTCTCAACGCAACCTACACGCCCTAGCATTTTGTCGCATTGCTCATGACTCACCCTGTATAAGCTCGGATTTTTTTTTTTTTTTTTTTTTTTTTTTCAATTTTGTTGTTATAAATTTGTTTTCATTTGTCTTTATTCATTGCTATTACCTTTGAATTTGAAACTAATCTCTATTACCTAATTTTAATTGTGTGTGTGTGTGTCATTGGTAGTATATGCGAAAATCCACTCAGAGTGAGTTTTGTGTGTACTTTGCTTTTCCATTTTTATCACAGGAACTTCTGCTGTTTGTGCGCACATTCAATAGGATTCCAGGTATGTGATTTTGTTTGATTATTATTCTTTATTATTATTTTCTGAGTGAGTTTTCATGCTGACCTTGACATTGAACTTTAAAATTTAAATTTCAAGGGCGCATGTGTGATGACAGTTTGTATTGTTCGTTTAATTTTCATTTTAATACGTATGTTGTCAATTGTTCATTGAGTCTTTTAAATTTGGAATTATGAGACGTACCTTTAAGTAATTATATGATATGTACATATAATATTTCTTAAATTTGTAAATTTATATAGATAGTACCTACACCTACAAAAATATCTAAAATATTAATGCTAATAATCTTTTGTTATACATATAACCTACCTATCTACTTTCTTAAAATTTATTAATTTTGTTTTGTCTTAAAGCTATGTACATAAAATATACATATACAAATATATATAGTAATTAAATTAATTTGCTTATGATCATGAAATGAATTTGTTTTGTAATTTGTATTTGCGTTAAATACATAGTTATGGATGTTTAATTTCCCATAGGAGTGATTGGTGGCAAGCAGGATATGGGAGTCCTGGGCATCTGAGTGATGCAGGTGAGGCTTTAAGCCTTATGTTAGGGGCTGTCGCATATTGTGAGCACGCGACAGCCATGGTGCCTTCTCAGTAATGAGTTGGCAAAGGGGAGGGATGCTCAACGGTACCAATACCATCAAAGGCACCGGGTGCATTGGAAGGACTAGTGGGTGGTCAGCTTGGGAAATTGTTCTTTCCGCTTCCTAACATTTCTTTGTAAATTTAACTGATTAACGTAGCTTATTTTACTTTTTGTTTTGTCCGTCTGTTCATACATATTATGTTCTGTCCTAGCTTGTTTTAATTTTGTATTTTGTTTTTCCTTGTTGAGTAATTTTCAAATAGGCATGTTTTTATTACGGTAGTCCAGATAGGCAGGCCAAAAGACCCCGACCCACAAACCGACGAGCTATGCCCAAGGCCAAGCAAGCATGCCTACCCTTGTCCTGGCCTATTGGACACCCTTCCATCCAACGACATCTATAGATCCTGTATCTATAGGATGGTAGGGCAAATCTGATTCCACTCTTATGAGTGCAGGATGGTTTTACCGTTACAATCTAGTCAAAAGTTTACGTATTCTTCAAGGGTTGTGTCATGCAGAGAGAATAGATATAAAAAACTCACGCCAGTAGAATTAAAAAGCCATACTTACGGTTGCGTTATTAAGCTGAATCTAGAGGTGATTAGTCGAAATTAGCACTGGCTGGGAAGTGACATGTTGGTTGAGATTTTGAGCTATCGGGAAATTTTTTTTCACGGAATTTTTCTCATATTCGAAAAATCGGTAATGAGAACCTTATGGAATTAGGGAAAAGTTCCGAGGGAAAAATGTTTCCCATAAAGTTCTCGATAAATCTGATTATAAAACAAATATGGATCGTGTTCTCAATTCTCAGAAAAGAAAAAAACCTCTTGAGCACCAACTATTGAGGAAGGAGTATCCTAAGCGTCGCATAAGCGATCTATCTGTCTCGCGGTTTTATACAAGAAATTCCCTAAATCGCTATACCTAATTTGGGCATCATTTAAAAACATATGCCGAAAATATAAAATTAGACAATAAAATTAGACAATTAAATCAGACTTGCTAGTAGCTTTTTTTTACCTATCAAATCAAATAAGTAATTAGGCCTGAATGTTTGTTCTGTATGCGGACGAACCAGGTTTCGTATCTAATGAATCTTCGGTTCTTTAATATTTGTAAAGTGTATCCATTTGTTTCTAACAAAAAAATAGGGCTTAAATTATGTTGCCTTGACATATGTCATGTGTTTACTCAACATTTCTTTATATATTTTGCGAGCTTTTAATGGATTATGACTATCTTGCATATTGTTTAACACAGTACGAGATACGGGAAAGTATTTTACAATCGTGTCGAGTATCGGGTAGAGTATTTATCAATAGTGTAGTGCGAATAAAAAAAGAATCTCTGTCTTTAAAAGTACACCTCAAGTTCGGGTCAAGAATCAACAAGAATGGCATTCGTTGCAGTACAAGTATTACGGTTATATTGTTTCAGGGAATAAATAAGACAAGGCAAAAAATATTACGGCGGTGTTTCAAGTGGCACAATTGTTTCCGTTATATTTTTCTACCATCTATCATTTTTAATGCTATTTTCTGGGTTCTATTCAGGAGATTCAATTAATTTATAGGAGCTCTGGGCCATATATGAGGCGATCAGAATAATACTAAGTGCCTTTTGGAAAAAATTGAGATTTAACCTTTAAACACATAGTTCTGATGTGTACTTGTCAAAAAAAAAACAAATTATTAGCGAAAAATACATACTGTTACCAGTTGATGTGATAGCATTCCTTTTTGATATCGTTGATATATTTTCATTAAACTCCAAATTTGTCCACCAAAGTCGAAAAGTCGAAGTGCACTTATTTTCACTCATATGAACGCCTCATATGAGAGTTCATCCCTAGTTAAGGATGGATTTACAACAGCAAAATCATTGGACAAAAATTGCTGCTTCGTCCGTCGGAAGAAACCTAAGCATTTCGCATAGTCTTTGGCAATGGCAAATATGGGGTCGATCCACATGGGGTAGTCAGTTACGCACACATCGAAAATGGAAAGCTTTTCAGTTTCCTCGATGTAAGTTTTACTCGTAGATAAAATCTTAAGGATAATGTTTCGCCTAAGCGACAGAAGACAACGTTGAGTTTTCGAAGCATTAACGCCTGTTTGCTGAAATGATACTTAAGAATTTATGTTAGACATAATTTGTTTGTAGTACTTTTAGCTCTACATAAACTGTTACTTAAGGATTTATGTCGAACATACATAAATACTTAAGTATCCTTCCAGCAAACGAGCATTAGTTCCACGAGATTTTTGAATCTGGACTCTAGTTCTGTACTCTCACATCGAATAAGTTTTCGCAAGTGCGAATCAGAAAAAAACTATGATGGAATGGGCCAAAAATCTCTTTTTCGCATTCAACTGTTTCTGTAACTTGTTTTCACTCGATCAAGAATAACATGTAATGAAATTATTGGAAATACTTGAAAAATGCGAATTAAACTGTGTCTATAACTCTGAAGTCGAAATATTTATTCGATTTATCTGTCAAAATATTGTTTATTTTTTAAATTGTTCGCTGTTTTTATTTTAATTTGTGTGTGTAGTTTATAAACTTCTCAAATTGAGGAAGCGGTGATGCTTAATTAATTAATTATTAAGCATCAAATATTTTCTTCTTTGTGCGAGATAAATTTATGTGGATTTCTATGTTGCCAAAAAAAACATTTTTTTCATTTTTCAAGCAAGTTTTTGACTTTGAAAATTAATATTTCAAAAACTGTTTCTTAGAATAGATTTATTTAAACATAGAATGAAAGAAAAAGTTATTGGCTTTTCAAAAACGTATCGCACAGCATTGTGAATGAAGCCGTTGATTTTAAATAATTTTTTTCCCATTTTAAGTCAGTTTTTTTCGAAAATTGCCCCTCATGGCTAAACGGAGGGGAATAGACCCCCCCCTCCCATACGATTTTTTTCTTGTCTCAATGCAACCTACACGCCCTAGCATTTTGTCGCATTGCTCATGACTCACCCTGTATAAGCTCGGATTTTTTTTTTTTTTTTTTGTATTCAATTTTGTTGTTATAAATTTGTTTTCATTTGTCTTTATTCATTGCTATTACCTTTGAATTTGAAACTAATCTCTATTACCTAATTTTAATTGTGTGTGTGTGTGTCATTGGTAGTATATGCGAAAATCCACTCAGAGTGAGTTTTGTGTGTACTTTGCTTTTCCATTTTTATCACAGGAACTTCTGCTGTTTGTGCGCACATTCAATAGGATTCCAGGTATGTGATTTTGTTTGATTATTATTCTTTATTATTATTTTCTGAGTGAGTTTTCATGCTGACCTTGACATTGAACTTTAAAATTTAAATTTCAAGGGCGCATGTGTGATGACAGTTTGTATTGTTCGTTTAATTTTCATTTTAATACGTATGTTGTCAATTGTTCATTGAGTCTTTTAAATTTGGAATTATGAGACGTACCTTTAAGTAATTATATGATATGTACATATAATATTTCTTAAATTTGTAAATTTATATAGATAGTACCTACACCTACAAAAATATCTAAAATATTAATGCTAATAATCTTTTGTTATACCTATAACCTACCTATCTACTTTCTTAAAATTTATTAATTTTGTTTTGTCTTAAAGCTATGTACATAAAATATACATATACAAATATATATAGTAATTAAATTAATTTGCTTATGATCATGAAATGAATTTGTTTTGTAATTTGTATTTGCGTTAAATACATAGTTATGGATGTTTAATTTCCCATAGGAGTGATTGGTGGCAAGCAGGATATGGGAGTCCTGGGCATCTGAGTGATGCAGGTGAGGCTTTAAGCCTTATGTTAGGGGCTGTCGCATATTGTGAGCACGCGACAGCCATGGTGCCTTCTCAGTAATGAATTGGCAAAGGGGAGGGATGCTCAACGGTACCAATACCATCAAAGGCACCGGGTGCATTGGAAGGACTAGTGGGTGGTCAGCTTGGGAAATTGTTCTTTCCGCTTCCTAACATTTCTTTGTAAATTTAACTGATTAACGTAGCATATTTTACTTTTTGTTTTGTCCGTCTGTTCATACATATTATGTTCTGTCCTAGCTTGTTTTAATTTTGTATTTTGTTTTTCCTTGTTGAGTAATTTTCAAATAGGCATGTTTTTATTACGGTAGTCCAGATAGGCAGGCCAAAAGACCCCGACCCACAAACCGACGAGCTATGCCCAAGGCCAAGCAAGCATGCCTACCCTGGTCCTGGCCTATTGGACACCCTTCCATCCAACGACATCTATAGATCCTGTATCTATAGGATGGTAGGGCAAATCTGATTCCACTCTTATGAGTGGAGGATGGTTTTACCGTTACAATCTAGTCAAAAGTTTACGTATTCTTCAAGGGTTGTGTCATGCAGAGAGAATAGATATAAAAAACTCACGCCAGTAGAATTAAAAAGCCATACTTACGGTTGCGTTATTAAGCTGAATCTAGAGGTGATTAGTCGAAATTAGCACTGGCTGGGAAGTGACATGTTGGTTGAGATTTTGAGCTATCGGGAAATTTTTTTTCACGGAATTTTTCTCATATTCGAAAAATCGGTAATGAGAACCTTATGGAATTAGGGAAAAGTTCCGAGGGAAAAATGTTTCCCATAAAGTTCTCGATAAATCTGATTATAAAACAAATATGGATCGTGTTCTCAATTCTCAGAAAAGAAAAAAACCTCTTGAGCACCAACTATTGAGGAAGGAGTATCCTAAGCGTCGCATAAGCGATCTATCTGTCTCGCGGTTTTATACAAGAAATTCCCTAAATCGCTATACCTAATTTGGGCATCATTTAAAAACATATGCCGAAAATATAAAATTAGACAATAAAATTAGACAATTAAATCAGACTTGCTAGTAGCTTTTTTTTACCTATCAAATCAAATAAGTAATTAGGCCTGAATGTTTGTTCTGTATGCGGACGAACCAGGTTTCGTATCTAATGAATCTTCGGTTCTTTAATATTTGTAAAGTGTATCCATTTGTTTCTAACAAAAAAATAGGGCTTAAATTATGTTGCCTTGACATATGTCATGTGTTTACTCAACATTTCTTTATATATTTTGCGAGCTTTTAATGGATTATGACTATCTTGCATATTGTTTAACACAGTACGAGATACGGGAAAGTATTTTACAATCGTGTCGAGTATCGGGTAGAGTATTTATCAATAGTGTAGTGCGAATAAAAAAAGAATCTCTGTCTTTAAAAGTACACCTCAAGTTCGGGTCAAGAATCAACAAGAATGGCATTCGTTGCAGTACAAGTATTACGGTTATATTGTTTCAGGGAATAAATAAGACAAGGCAAAAAATATTACGGCGGTGTTTCAAGTGGCACAATTGTTTCCGTTATATTTTTCTACCATCTATCATTTTTAATGCTATTTTCTGGGTTCTATTCAGGAGATTCAATTAATTTATAGGAGCTCTGGGCCATATATGAGGCGATCAGAATAATACTAAGTGCCTTTTGGAAAAAATTGAGATTTAACCTTTAAACACATAGTTCTGATGTGTACTTGTCAAAAAAAAAACAAATTATTAGCGAAAAATACATACTGTTACCAGTTGATGTGATAGCATTCCTTTTTGATATCGTTGATATATTTTCATTAAACTCCAAATTTGTCCACCAAAGTCGAAAAGTCGAAGTGCACTTATTTTCACTCATATGAACGCCTCATATGAGAGTTCATCCCTAGTTAAGGATGGATTTACAACAGCAAAATCATTGGACAAAAATTGCTGCTTCGTCCGTCGGAAGAAACCTAAGCATTTCGCATAGTCTTTGGCAATGGCAAATATGGGGTCGATCCACATGAGGTAGTCAGTTACGCACACATCGAAAATGGAAAGCTTTTCAGTTTCCTCGATGTAAGTTTTACTCGTAGATAAAATCTTAAGGATAATGTTTCGCCTAAGCGACAGAAGACAACGTTGAGTTTTCGAAGCATTAACTCCTGTTTGCTGAAATGATACTTAAGAATTTATGTTAGACATAATTTGTTTGTAGTACTTTTAGCTCTACATAAACTGTTACTTAAGGATTTATGTCGAACATACATAAATACTTAAGTATCCTTCCAGCAAACGAGCATTAGTTCCACGAGATTTTTGAATCTGGACTCTAGTTCTGTACTCTCACATCGAATAAGTTTTCGCAAGTGCGAATCAGAAAAAAACTATGATGGAATGGGCCAAAAATCTCTTTTTCGCATTCAACTGTTTCTGTAACTTGTTTTCACTCGATCAAGAATAACATGTAATGAAATTATTGGAAATACTTGAAAAATGCGAATTAAACTGTGTCTATAACTCTGAAGTCGAAATATTTATTCGATTTATCTGTCAAAATATTGTTTATTTTTTAAATTGTTCGCTGTTTTTATTTTAATTTGTGTGTGTAGTTTATAAACTTCTCAAATTGAGGAAGCGGTGATGCTTAATTAATTAATTATTAAGCATCAAATATTTTCTTCTTTGTGCGAGAAAATTAATATTTCAAAAACTGTTTCTTAGAATAGATTTATTTAAACATAGAATGAAAGAAAAAGTTATTGGCTTTTCAAAAACGTATCGCACAGCATTGTGAATGAAGCCGTTGATTTTAAATAATTTTTTTCCCATTTTAAGTCAGTTTTTTTTCGAAAATTGCCCCTCCCGGCTAAACGGAGGGGAATAGACCCCCCCCTCCCATACGATTTTTTTCTTGTCTCAATGCAACCTACACGCCCTAGCATTTTGTCGCATTGCTCATGACTCACCCTGTATAAGCTCGGATTTTTTTTTTTTTTTTTTGTATTCAATTTTGTTGTTATAAATTTGTTTTCATTTGTCTTTATTCATTGCTATTACCTTTGAATTTGAAACTAATCTCTATTACCTAATTTTAATTGTGTGTGTGTGTGTCATTGGTAGTATATGCGAAAATCCACTCAGAGTGAGTTTTGTGTGTACTTTGCTTTTCCATTTTTATCACAGGAACTTCTGCTGTTTGTGCGCACATTCAATAGGATGCCAGGTATGTGATTTTGTTTGATTATTATTCTTTATTATTATTTTCTGAGTGAGTTTTCATGCTGACCTTGACATTGAACTTTAAAATTTAAATTTCAAGGGCGCATGTGTGATGACAGTTTGTATTGTTCGTTTAGTTTTCATTTTAATACGTATGTTGTCAATTGTTCATTGAGTCTTTTAAATTTGGAATTATGAGACGTACCTTTAAGTAATTATATGATATGTACATATAATATTTCTTAAATTTGTAAATTTATATAGATAGTACCTACACCTACAAAAATATCTAAAATATTAATGCTAATAATCTTTTGTTATACCTATAACCTACCTATCTACTTTCTTAAAATTTATTAATTTTGTTTTGTCTTAAAGCTATGTACATAAAATATACATATACAAATATATATAGTAATTAAATTAATTTGCTTATGATCATGAAATGAATTTGTTTTGTAATTTGTATTTGCGTTAAATACATAGTTATGGATGTTTAATTTCCCATAGGAGTGATTGGTGGCAAGCAGGATATGGGAGTCCTGGGCATCTGAGTGATGCAGGTGAGGCTTTAAGCCTTATGTTAGGGGCTGTCGCATATTGTGAGCACGCGACAGCCATGGTGCCTTCTCAGTAATGAATTGGCAAAGGGGAGGGATGCTCAACGGTACCAATACCATCAAAGGCACCGGGTGCATTGGAAGGACTAGTGGGTGGTCAGCTTGGGAAATTGTTCTTTCCGCTTCCTAACATTTCTTTGTAAATTTAACTGATTAACGTAGCATATTTTACTTTTTGTTTTGTCCGTCTGTTCATACATATTATGTTCTGTCCTAGCTTGTTTTAATTTTGTATTTTGTTTTTCCTTGTTGAGTAATTTTCAAATAGGCATGTTTTTATTACGGTAGTCCAGATAGGCAGGCCAAAAGACCCCGACCCACAAACCGACGAGCTATGCCCAAGGCCAAGCAAGCATGCCTACCCTGGTCCTGGCCTATTGGACACCCTTCCATCCAACGACATCTATAGATCCTGTATCTATAGGATGGTAGGGCAAATCTGATTCCACTCTTATGAGTGCAGGATGGTTTTACCGTTACAATCTAGTCAAAAGTTTACGTATTCTTCAAGGGTTGTGTCATGCAGAGAGAATAGATATAAAAAACTCACGCCAGTAGAATTAAAAAGCCATACTTACGGTTGCGTTATTAAGCTGAATCTAGAGGTGATTAGTCGAAATTAGCACTGGCTGGGAAGTGACATGTTGGTTGAGATTTTGAGCTATCGGGAAATTTTTTTTCACGGAATTTTTCTCATATTCGAAAAATCGGTAATGAGAACCTTATGGAATTAGGGAAAAGTTCCGAGGGAAAAATGTTTCCCATAAAGTTCTCGATAAATCTGATTATAAAACAAATATGGATCGTGTTCTCAATTCTCAGAAAAGAAAAAAACCTCTTGAGCACCAACTATTGAGGAAGGAGTATCCTAAGCGTCGCATAAGCGATCTATCTGTCTCGCGGTTTTATACAAGAAATTCCCTAAATCGCTATACCTAATTTGGGCATCATTTAAAAACATATGCCGAAAATATAAAATTAGACAATAAAATTAGACAATTAAATCAGACTTGCTAGTAGCTTTTTTTTACCTATCAAATCAAATAAGTAATTAGGCCTGAATGTTTGTTCTGTATGCGGACGAACCAGGTTTCGTATCTAATGAATCTTCGGTTCTTTAATATTTGTAAAGTGTATCCATTTGTTTCTAACAAAAAAATAGGGCTTAAATTATGTTGCCTTGACATATGTCATGTGTTTACTCAACATTTCTTTATATATTTTGCGAGCTTTTAATGGATTATGACTATCTTGCATATTGTTTAACACAGTACGAGATACGGGAAAGTATTTTACAATCGTGTCGAGTATCGGGTAGAGTATTTATCAATAGTGTAGTGCGAATAAAAAAAGAATCTCTGTCTTTAAAAGTACAGCTCAAGTTCGGGTCAAGAATCAACAAGAATGGCATTCGTTGCAGTACAAGTATTACGGTTATATTGTTTCAGGGAATAAATAAGACAAGGCAAAAAATATTACGGCGGTGTTTCAAGTGGCACAATTGTTTCCGTTATATTTTTCTACCATCTATCATTTTTAATGCTATTTTCTGGGTTCTATTCAGGAGATTCAATTAATTTATAGGAGCTCTGGGCCATATATGAGGCGATCAGAATAATACTAAGTGCCTTTTGGAAAAAATTGAGATTTAACCTTTAAACACATAGTTCTGATGTGTACTTGTCAAAAAAAAAACAAATTATTAGCTAAAAATACATACTGTTACCAGTTGATGTGATAGCATTCCTTTTTGATATCGTTGATATATTTTCATTAAACTCCAAATTTGTCCACCAAAGTCGAAAAGTCGAAGTGCACTTATTTTCACTCATATGAACGCCTCATATGAGAGTTCATCCCTAGTTAAGGATGGATTTACAACAGCAAAATCATTGGACAAAAATTGCTGCTTCGTCCGTCGGAAGAAACCTAAGCATTTCGCATAGTCTTTGGCAATGGCAAATATGGGGTCGATCCACATGAGGTAGTCAGTTACGCACACATCGAAAATGGAAAGCTTTTCAGTTTCCTCGATGTAAGTTTTACTCGTAGATAAAATCTTAAGGATAATGTTTCGCCTAAGCGACAGAAGACAACGTTGAGTTTTCGAAGCATTAACGCCTGTTTGCTGAAATGATACTTAAGAATTTATGTTAGACATAATTTGTTTGTAGTACTTTTAGCTCTACATAAACTGTTACTTAAGGATTTATGTCGAACATACATAAATACTTAAGTATCCTTCCAGCAAACGAGCATTAGTTCCACGAGATTTTTGAATCTGGACTCTAGTTCTGTACTCTCACATCGAATAAGTTTTCGCAAGTGCGAATCAGAAAAAAACTATGATGGAATGGGCCAAAAATCTCTTTTTCGCATTCAACTGTTTCTGTAACTTGTTTTCACTCGATCAAGAATAACATGTAATGAAATTATTGGAAATACTTGAAAAATGCGAATTAAACTGTGTCTATAACTCTGAAGTCGAAATATTTATTCGATTTATCTGTCAAAATATTGTTTATTTTTTAAATTGTTCGCTGTTTTTATTTTAATTTGTGTGTGTAGTTTATAAACTTCTCAAATTGAGGAAGCGGTGATGCTTAATTAATTAATTATTAAGCATCAAATATTTTCTTCTTTGTGCGAGATAAATTTATGTGGATTTCTATGTTGCCAAAAAAAACATTTTTTTCATTTTTCAAGCAAGTTTTTGACTTTGAAAATTAATATTTCAAAAACTGTTTCTTAGAATAGATTTATTTAAACATAGAATGAAAGAAAAAGTTATTGGCTTTTCAAAAACGTATCGCACAGCATTGTGAATGAAGCCGTTGATTTTAAATAATTTTTTTCCCATTTTAAGTCAGTTTTTTTCGAAAATTGCCCCTCCCGGCTAAACGGAGGGGAATAGACCCCCCCCTCCCATACGATTTTTTTCTTGTCTCAACGCAACCTACACGCCCTAGCATTTTGTCGCATTGCTCATGACTCACCCTGTATAAGCTCGGATTTTTTTTTTTTTTTTTTGTATTCAATTTTGTTGTTATAAATTTGTTTTCATTTGTCTTTATTCATTGCTATTACCTTTGAATTTGAAACTAATCTCTATTACCTAATTTTAATTGTGTGTGTGTGTGTCATTGGTAGTATATGCGAAAATCCACTCAGAGTGAGTTTTGTGTGTACTTTGCTTTTCCATTTTTATCACAGGAACTTCTGCTGTTTGTGCGCACATTCAATAGGATTCCAGGTATGTGATTTTGTTTGATTATTATTCTTTATTATTATTTTCTGAGTGAGTTTTCATGCTGACCTTGACATTGAACTTTAAAATTTAAATTTCAAGGGCGCATGTGTGATGACAGTTTGTATTGTTCGTTTAATTTTCATTTTAATACGTATGTTGTCAATTGTTCATTGAGTCTTTTAAATTTGGAATTATGAGACGTACCTTTAAGTAATTATATGATATGTACATATAATATTTCTTAAATTTGTAAATTTATATAGATAGTACCTACACCTACAAAAATATCTAAAATATTAATGCTAATAATCTTTTGTTATACCTATAACCTACCTATCTACTTTCTTAAAATTTATTAATTTTGTTTTGTCTTAAAGCTATGTACATAAAATATACATATACAAATATATATAGTAATTAAATTAATTTGCTTATGATCATGAAATGAATTTGTTTTGTAATTTGTATTTGCGTTAAATACATAGTTATGGATGTTTAATTTCCCATAGGAGTGATTGGTGGCAAGCAGGATATGGGAGTCCTGGGCATCTGAGTGATGCAGGTGAGGCTTTAAGCCTTATGTTAGGGGCTGTCGCATATTGTGAGCACGCGACAGCCATGGTGCCTTCTCAGTAATGAATTGGCAAAGGGGAGGGATGCTCAACGGTACCAATACCATCAAAGGCACCGGGTGCATTGGAAGGACTAGTGGGTGGTCAGCTTGGGAAATTGTTCTTTCCGCTTCCTAACATTTCTTTGTAAATTTAACTGATTAACGTAGCATATTTTACTTTTTGTTTTGTCCGTCTGTTCATACATATTATGTTCTGTCCTAGCTTGTTTTAATTTTGTATTTTGTTTTTCCTTGTTGAGTAATTTTCAAATAGGCATGTTTTTATTACGGTAGTCCAGATAGGCAGGCCAAAAGACCCCGACCCACAAACCGACGAGCTATGCCCAAGGCCAAGCAAGCATGCCTACCCTGGTCCTGGCCTATTGGACACCCTTCCATCCAACGACATCTATAGATCCTGTATCTATAGGATGGTAGGGCAAATCTGATTCCACTCTTATGAGTGGAGGATGGTTTTACCGTTACAATCTAGTCAAAAGTTTACGTATTCTTCAAGGGTTGTGTCATGCAGAGAGAATAGATATAAAAAACTCACGCCAGTAGAATTAAAAAGCCATACTTACGGTTGCGTTATTAAGCTGAATCTAGAGGTGATTAGTCGAAATTAGCACTGGCTGGGAAGTGACATGTTGGTTGAGATTTTGAGCTATCGGGAAATTTTTTTTCACGGAATTTTTCTCATATTCGAAAAATCGGTAATGAGAACCTTATGGAATTAGGGAAAAGTTCCGAGGGAAAAATGTTTCCCATAAAGTTCTCGATAAATCTGATTATAAAACAAATATGGATCGTGTTCTCAATTCTCAGAAAAGAAAAAAACCTCTTGAGCACCAACTATTGAGGAAGGAGTATCCTAAGCGTCGCATAAGCGATCTATCTGTCTCGCGGTTTTATACAAGAAATTCCCTAAATCGCTATACCTAATTTGGGCATCATTTAAAAACATATGCCGAAAATATAAAATTAGACAATAAAATTAGACAATTAAATCAGACTTGCTAGTAGCTTTTTTTTACCTATCAAATCAAATAAGTAATTAGGCCTGAATGTTTGTTCTGTATGCGGACGAACCAGGTTTCGTATCTAATGAATCTTCGGTTCTTTAATATTTGTAAAGTGTATCCATTTGTTTCTAACAAAAAAATAGGGCTTAAATTATGTTGCCTTGACATATGTCATGTGTTTACTCAACATTTCTTTATATATTTTGCGAGCTTTTAATGGATTATGACTATCTTGCATATTGTTTAACACAGTACGAGATACGGGAAAGTATTTTACAATCGTGTCGAGTATCGGGTAGAGTATTTATCAATAGTGTAGTGCGAATAAAAAAAGAATCTCTGTCTTTAAAAGTACACCTCAAGTTCGGGTCAAGAATCAACAAGAATGGCATTCGTTGCAGTACAAGTATTACGGTTATATTGTTTCAGGGAATAAATAAGACAAGGCAAAAAATATTACGGCGGTGTTTCAAGTGGCACAATTGTTTCCGTTATATTTTTCTACCATCTATCATTTTTAATGCTATTTTCTGGGTTCTATTCAGGAGATTCAATTAATTTATAGGAGCTCTGGGCCATATATGAGGCGATCAGAATAATACTAAGTGCCTTTTGGAAAAAATTTAGATTTAACCTTTAAACACATAGTTCTGATGTGTACTTGTCAAAAAAAAAAACAAATTATTAGCGAAAAATACATACTGTTACCAGTTGATGTGATAGCATTCCTTTTTGATATCGTTGATATATTTTCATTAAACTCCAAATTTGTCCACCAAAGTCGAAAAGTCGAAGTGCACTTATTTTCACTCATATGAACGCCTCATATGAGAGTTCATCCCTAGTTAAGTATGGATTTACAACAGCAAAATCATTGGACAAAAATTGCTGCTTCGTCCGTCGGAAGAAACCTAAGCATTTCGCATAGTCTTTGGCAATGGCAAATATGGGGTCGATCCACATGAGGTAGTCAGTTACGCACACATCGAAAATGGAAAGCTTTTCAGTTTCCTCGATGTAAGTTTTACTCGTAGATAAAATCTTAAGGATAATGTTTCGCCTAAGCGACAGAAGACAACGTTGAGTTTTCGAAGCATTAACGCCTGTTTGCTGAAATGATACTTAAGAATTTATGTTAGACATAATTTGTTTGTAGTACTTTTAGCTCTACATAAACTGTTACTTAAGGATTTATGTCGAACATACATAAATACTTAAGTATCCTTCCAGCAAACGAGCATTAGTTCCACGAGATTTTTGAATCTGGACTCTAGTTCTGTACTCTCACATCGAATAAGTTTTCGCAAGTGCGAATCAGAAAAAAACTATGATGGAATGGGCCAAAAATCTCTTTTTCGCATTCAACTGTTTCTGTAACTTGTTTTCACTCGATCAAGAATAACATGTAATGAAATTATTGGAAATACTTGAAAAATGCGAATTAAACTGTGTCTATAACTCTGAAGTCAAAATATTTATTCGATTTATCTGTCAAAATATTGTTTATTTTTTAAATTGTTCGCTGTTTTTATTTTAATTTGTGTGTGTAGTTTATAAACTTCTCAAATTGAGGAAGCGGTGATGCTAATTAATTAATTATTAAGCATCAAATATTTTCTTCTTTGTGCGAGATAAATTTATGTGGATTTCTATGTTGCCAAAAAAAACATTTTTTTCATTTTTCAAGCAAGTTTCAATTTCCATGACGCCAAAAAAAAATCTTTTTTTTTTCTAGTTTCGACCAATTTTTACAAATCTAGATACTTTGCCAGGGAAAAACACGGGCAATTACATACATGCCACACACCTAAACAAATTTGACAAACATCAGTTTGAGCAATTGTTGCGATTGTGATTGGCCGCTGCTATCAAATCTGACAACTTTAAGACAAAAACAAAGCAATCTCGTTTCAATTTCTATGACTACAAAAATGCGAGCAATTTGAAAACTACCATGGAAATCGACATTGATTTGATGGAATTTCGAATTCTTCTCTACTTCTTAAAAATCGGTCACTGGTTGTTTCTGATTTAAATTTAAATTTGAATTTAAACTGTCACTGGGAGTGGGAGGGAAACATTCCTTCCATTGGAAACTGGTTACTATAATTTTCATACAGGCATGTTTTCGCATCATGTTATGGACACAGTTTATTTTCCAAGATAGAGAAACGGTGAATATTGTGTTCCACCTTGAATCGAATGCAAAACTTTTCGACCAAGTTACAGAACATGGGTCCAAAACGAATATAAACAGCTGAGTGTGTTGTTTAAGCGGAGAAAAAGTTTCAGATAAGATATTGATAAAATTAAGATGAGAGTCGGCGACAAAACGGAGCCCTAGTGCACACCAGCATATATATTGAAGATTTCGGACTTGAAGCCTTTCACTATTGAAAGAATTGTCGCAAAATAGCTTGATGCCAAACTCTATCCAATGCTTTTGAAATATCAAGCGCAATAAACTTACTTTATACTATTAAGAAGCATTCGCTAATCCAGTAATTCCTTAAGCTGATTGTTCATCAGTATTTAATTACCGGTCGATAGTATGAGGAGGAAGAAGATTCGCTTTTTTTAGGGACGAGCTGGAAAAATGCTGTTTTCCATCCACTTAGAAACGGACTAGTAGAATAGTGCAGATAGAAAAGCTTTCTTTAATAGCGTTGAAACACACCTTTTCAGAACGATGGAGATATATTATCCGGACCAGCGGATATAAGATTTTAAGATATTTGTTATCAACTCATCACAGAGGTGTTGTTTGAGACAAGCGCGGAAGCGAGGACAAAGTTTCTTTTCGCCTTTGAGATACTGCAGTACTTTTTTCCGGTTTTCTTCTGTGAAAACGGTTGCTCCTCTCAACCTTAGTTTTCTTTAGGTTTAATGGAAAATTTTCATCTCAAAAAAATGAAATATGTAACCATATCAGCGCTGAAGTCTAAGTCACTATTGAGTAAGCATAGTGATTATTAAGACTGTCCAGTTGGAATTTTCGTATTGCCAAACGTTCCTCCAGGAGCATTTTATATAACTGGATTGTTTAGATATGAGACACTTGCCGATTTGACACAATAGTCCTATGTTGCTAAGGGCGATGATATAGTTGTAGTGTATAATAGATGGAAGCGATGGTACAGTTAGAGTGTATCAGCGATAATGTACTGATAATTTAATTTATGAATTTTAGAAGTTCAACTTTCTACCAAGTTTACACATTTATAACAATTACCTTAGAACAGGTTAGAAATCAATGAGAATAGAATGTTGGTTTTTATCAATCACAATCACTGAATAAAATAATACCAACATACTAGATTAATAACCACTAAAAACAAACTCATATAGAAGATGGAAAAAACAACGCATTGTAGAAGATGCTTCGAACTGTTAGTGTTCTATGTTTCTATGTAGATTTAGCATTTTCATTAATCTGTCAATTAATGGTGAGCTTTCTATCAGATTGTTCTTAAAAATGCAGTTTTAAAATTCTGAATCTGTATTATTCTTTTATCTGTGTTTAAACTCACAAACTAAAAATACGAGCTTAGAAATAATCAATTTTACTGAACTACGTGAATTAAAATAAAATCTAATACCATGTGGCTACTAACACTACAAAAAAAAAATGCCACGTTTGCACACGCATACACTATATAATTATAAAAAAAAATATATTTTAAATTGATAGTAATAATTGTACACCCCAATTGCGAGCAATAATAGTAATAATAATGGCTCTCCTCAGTTTTATATTTATTTTGTTTAAGTGCTTCATTTGCACCACACGTTTATTATTTATATATGTATAAGCTTTTGTTTTTATGCTGAGAAATTCAAGACAGCAGTGATACAGTTGTATTTGAGTATTATTTCAAGTAACTTACCACAAAGTGTTTTATGTTTTATTTTAGCTAGAACAGGTAAAATAAAATATCAAAACTATCGCAAATTCATTGTTATTAAAGAAAACAAAATACTTTTTTAAATGTTTTTAACCAATGCAAATATTACCCATCCCATAGCACCCACTGTCGAAAATATGGAGTTAACAAGAAAAAAAAAACAAAGGATTTATGATTATATTCATGTTTTAAACGTTTCAAAATTGTCAAATCGAACAGAGCCAAAATAGGTTTATTTTTGTAAAAAATTAAAAGAGAATAAATAGAAATTTTCTTTTTGCAAAATGAAAAAAGTAAAAGATGCATTCAAAATTCATAGCCACAAATGCTGTTCAAAAGCAATTTAATTTATATATTCGCACGGAAGAGTGTTAAAGAGATAAAGTGAGAGAGAATTTCAAAAGGGGCTTTTGATAATGTTCACATTATAAGCTTTAGAAAGTCTTTTTTTTTCTTTTAAATAATCCATTATTATTAAACTTTCGTCGCTCTCAGTTTCCCTCTTTACGTTTCTCCTACATGCGTTTAAAAACCATTTTTGTTTTAACAAAATAGGGAGTGAAAATAGTTTTTTTTTATATATTTTTCTTAAAAGAAATAAGGAGGACATAATAAACGCAAAATTAAAATTAAAATTTTTTCGAAGTTGGTTTGGAAGTTTTTGTTTTTTTTTTCTGTAACTACTACTTACTTGTTTTCTTAGTTGGCTTATGGGACGGTGAATAATTGCTACTGTTTGTAACAGCAGTATTTATATTAGGAGGTGGTGAAGTTTTATGAGGCGAGTAAAAATGAGGGTGTATACCAATTGTTGAAACTGGCGTACTATGTTGTTGTACATTAATACCGCCCTTGCCGACGCCGCTTTGGTTGCCATTATGATTATTATGATTGCCCCAGTCGGGCCAACTTATTGTGCTTTGCACAACGTTACTGTTATTTGTATTAATATTTGCCATTGGCGCATTAAAACCCTCATGCATACCATTCTTTTGTGATGGATGTTGTTGCGATGATGGCACATTATTGATTCTAATGCCAGTCGGATGTTGTCCATTAATATTACTATTGACTCCGATACCGTTCATTCCCATGTTGCCATTGCCCCCGATGTTATTTGGTTGTTGAATTGGTATTCGACTGAATTGGTCGATATTTGTATTGATCGAAGTACCACTATTTCCGTTCATCATCAGTCCACCGCCGTTGCTCATGCCACCACCCATGCCAGGTAATTTAGGTAATGGCAGCTGGCCACCTCCATTACCCCCGTTCACGTTGATATTATTGTTATGCTGTTGCTGTATGGCGGTATTGCTATTACTGGTACCGCCATTGCCATTGCCTATGCCACTGTTGCCAATTCCTCCACCGCTTCCATTGCTACCACCAATGTTGCTGTTCGTTCGATTGTTCTTATCTTCTGGTGCACAACACACTTTAAATACTACTTTCATATTGTTAGTTGAACACCGACCTCCTATCCGACGATAGAGATCATCTTTTGATGACGTCGCTGCAAAGATTAAAAAAAATTTAAGTTTAGAATTTTATGTGAGTTAACTAAAGATTTAACATTATTGTATCCAGAACAAACATTAAAAACGTCAATGTAGAATATGAAAGACAATGGCCCCTATTGCGGTTGTTGATCCGCGATCGCAAAAGCAACGTGATGATCGGCGATAGATCGCACAATCGGTATTGTGTAACTTGATCGACTAGTACTTGAATTATGGTGAATGAAAAAGTATCAATTGTGAATTATTCATACTTTGTATAGAAAAATATTAATATCCTGTGGACCTTTGGTTCTTCATAAAACAAAATAAGTTATACAATAAATGTTTTATTATAATTGATAAAACAGCCTTTTAATAAGACAAACTGAATGAGAATAAAAATAATTTAGTTGAAACATAAAGCTTTGATAAACATACATATTTAATAAAATATTATAATTTGAACGACAAGTATATTTTTTCAACACTCCTCCTCGTTCAAATATCTTTAAATAACTTTACATTTTTCTCTCAGTTGCATGTGTCTGGATGGTGCTAAAGGTTTTGTAAATATATCTGCAATCACTTTATCTGTTGGACAATACTTGCAGGAGATATGTCCTTTATCAACATAATCCTTAACAAAGTGAAATTTTGTATCAATATGTTTTGTGCGATTACTGAATTTTACTTCCTTGATTATTTTTATACAACTTTGGTTGTCTTCGTAAATTGTCGTCGGACTGTCCATCCGGTAATGCATGTCAACCAGCAATCTGTGCAACCAAATTGCTTCTTGACAGGTATCGGACAAAGCAATAAACTCGGCTTCAGTCGATGATTATGAAACACAAGTTTGTTTTCTGCAGGACCAATTGATGATTCCTCCGTTTAAAAAGAAAACGTAACCGCTGTTGGATTTTCGCGTATTCTTATCTTCGACCCAATTGGCATCTGAATATCCGATTAAGTCCATGGTGTCATTATGACCATCGCTAAGTCTGAGCTTCAATTTTGACGTACCTTTGAGGTACTTCACTACGCGTTTGAGCTGTTCCCAATCATCTTGGTTCGGACTTGAAGTCTTCTGAGCCAAAATACTTACACTCGCTGTTATGTCCGGTCTCGTATTTATAGAAATGTACAACAGACATCAAAGTAATTTTTGGTAGTTCTTGTTGTTGATCATTTTATTAGACGACTCTGAATTTGATTTGTAATACCCTAATTCCATAGGAGTTTTATATTCTTTTGCGTCATGCAAAGCAAATGTCTTTGCAACTTGTTCGATATACTTTGATTGGCACAATGCGAAATTCCCATCTTTGTCCCTTGTAACTTCCATTCCCAGATAATGGTTGATTTTTCCCGAGATCATGCATTTCAAATTTCGATGCCAGTAATGCTTTTATTATTTTGACTTGTTCGCTGTTTTGTATGCGACTACAACGTCATCAACATAAATCAGTACGTAACACCAATCATCTCCAATTCTTTTTGAATACAAACATGGATCTGCCTTGCCTTGGATAAATCCACCGTCGATCAAAGTCGAATTAACTTTTTTATTCAAAGTCCTCGTTGCCTGCTTAAGTCCATAGAGACTCTTCTTCAGTAGGTATACTTTTCTTGGTTCGTCGCAGATAAATTCTGGTGCCTGTTTCAAGTAGATAGTCTCCTCCAAAGTTCCGTTGAGAAATGCCGTTTTAGCGTCAAGATGATGAACTATCAATCCTCATTTTCCTGCTATAGACAGCAAAGTTCTAAACGTTGATTGACGAAAATCCTTGGGCTACAAGACGTGCTTTATATCGCTGTATGTTACCATTTGCATCTCTTTTTATTTTATACACCCATTTGCATCCGATGGCTTCCCTTTTTGGTGGTAGATCAGTTATTTCCCAAGTGTTATTTTTTGCCAGTGATTCCATTTCTTCTTTCATCGCTGCTATCCACATATTTTTCTCTTTGCTGGACATCGCTTCTTCAAATTTTTTGGGCTCGTAAGATTCTTCACTCGTCAAATTTATTTCCTAGATCAATCTTACATGTCGTTTCCCTTTAGTTGATCTTGTAGAGACTTTATGTGGTGTTGGTTCTTGGTTCACTTGCATTTCCTCTTCTTCTATTTCAACTGATTGTTCTACCGGTCTTTCTCCTGGGTTTGTTCTGTAGGTTCTGTCTGTTTTATATGGGCATCTTTTCTTTTTGTGGATTGTAAATCGACACCTATTTCTGAGAATCTTTCAACTTCTTGGGGAAATCTAACATCACGACTAATTTCAACTTTGCGTTTTGTTAAATTGTAGCATCTGAATGCTTTTGATTCGCTGTCATACCCCAAAAAGATCATTTCTTGTCCTGTTTGATCGAGTTTCCTTCTTTTCTTCGTAGGCACGTGAACAAAGCATTTGCATCCAAAAGAATGCATATTTTTTAGCGATACTCTGCTTCCGCTTCACTGCTCGTATGGGATGGACTCCGTCGCTCTTGTGATGACTCCATTTTGAAGATTAACTGCCATTGAAACTGCTTCTCCCAAAAAAAAAATTGGGAGTCCTGCGTCTATCAACATGCAACGTACCATTTCCATAATGGTTCTATTTTTTCTTTCGGCAACACCATTTTGCTGAGGCGATTATCCTGCTGTTAGTTGAGTACCGATCCCTTCAGCCTTGAGATATTCCTTGAGCTTGTTTTCGCTATATTCTCCTCCTCGATCTGATCGTAGATCTTTTGGTTTCTTTTCAAATATGGTTTTTGTCATTTCCACGAATTCACAGATCGATTTTTCTACATCGTTTTTGTGAGCCAATAATTTAATTACAGTGGATCGGAAAAAATCATCAATAAATGTTATTATATAACGTTTTCTACTTGGGGTTGTGGTCTGTATCGGTCCACAAACATTCGTATGCACAAGATCTAGCAACTTCTCTCTTCTGTTCATGGATTCTTTTGGAAATGGTTGCCTTGTCATTTTCCCTTCGGCACACGTTTCGCATAGCTCCTTAATTCCGCATTCCACGATCTTGATTCCGTCTACAAGTCCTTTTGCTGCCATCTTTCAGATTGCTTCGGGGTCTCGATGTCCTAATACTTTATGCCAGCTGTGAATACATTGGTCATTATGTCCCGATTGCAATTTGTTGACCATATCAGGCCTGTGAAGCTCATATAAATTATTTTTGCGGTCCACCATTGTGATTTGCTTGTTATCCTTTTTTATTTCACACTGATTTTGCTTGAATTTTATTTGAAACCCGTTGTTGGCCAACTTTCCAATTGACAAAACATTTCCAACCAACTCAAGTGCAAATAAAACTTCATGTGCTGTTATTTCCTGGACCTTACCGCTTTGATTTAAAAATTGCACTTTTCCGCTTCCAATCCCTGCTGCATTGACCTTTTCACCATTTCCAACTTCGATGGTAGCTTTGTATGATTCGTCTAGAGAATTGAAAAATTGTTTGCTGTTGGTCACATGTCTTGTTGCGTCTGAATCGAGGAACCAGCTATATTTGCTCTTTTGGTTCACAGAGAAAACAAAGTCATTACTCTTTGAACTTATTGTATGAACCTTATCAGTATTTTTCTTCTTCTTCTTCTTCGAAAATCATTTTTTGTACTCGGCACAGTCTTTTTTAAAGTGATTTGACTTTTTAAAGAAAAAACATGAGATGCCTTGATTTCTGACATTCTCAGCTACTTTTAACATTGTTTCTGAACTGGAACTTCCTTCCGAATGAATACGGCGCTCATACTCTGCTATCAACTTCTAGTTTTCTTGTTTACTTGTTTCTGAACTGGAACTTCCTTCCGAATGAATACGGCGCTCATACTCTGCTATTAACTTCTGCTGCACAAATCCAAAAGTTAGATCTTCTTGGTTTATGGCTTCAAGTGGAATAATTAGAGTGTCGTTACTCTTAGCTAAACTGCTGAGCAACATACCAACACTCCAAGGCTCTGTTACATAGTCATTGCTAATTTCCTTCAGCTTTACAAACAAATTGCGCATTTCGTTTACGTGATTTGTCAGCCGACCATTTTCTTCCATCTTTAGTGTTGGTTTTTCGTGATATTGCTTTAATTTATCCCAGGCACCAAGCGCTGTAGTTTCGCTCCGAATGTGATCTGGTCATCTGGTCATCTTCGATTGATAATCCTATCAAAGAAAACGCTTGTTCATTGGTTCGATCCCTTTCCTCCTGGAGATGTTGTCTTTCTTGTGTTGCCTTCGCTTCAGATGTAAGAATTTTTTCTTCTTTATTTATCCACGTTATCTGGGCCCATAACCTATAGACAAATATTAATATCCTGTGGACCTTTGGTTCTTCATAAAACAAAATAAGTTATACAATAAATTTTTTATTATAATTGAGAAAACAACCTTTTAATAAGACAAACTGAATGAGAATAAAAATAATTTATTTGAAACATAAAGCTTTGATAAACATACATATTTGATAAAATATTATAATTTGAACGACAAGTATATTCTTTCAACACTTTGTCCACATTAAGGCCCAACTATAATAGTCGGAAGCAAAATGAAGCTTATGTCATAATTCTGCGTCAAGTTTCTTTAAGTGCCGTCAATTTATTGAGTTGACGATAATGGTCGGAAGCAAACGCAAGAAAATTTCCCATGTATTTGACTGGCTGTCAAATTTACGTACGTAAACTGTGCTATGGAGCGCTCTTTACGTACGGAGGCGAAAGTGAACGAAGATTGAACGAACCTAAGCAATCCGACATTATGGGCGCACTATATAATTTATTTGTATTCGGATGTTTTCGTACGATCCCGTACGCACTGTTCCGACTATTATAGTTGGGTATTTACATAGATATCGCATCCAGTGCAAGGCAAAATTCCAATTTGTTCCAATAAATAAAATTGATAGTTGCATCCAAATTGCATTCAAACCATCCAACCAACATCAAACCAGTGAAACACGCAGCGAACTATCAAAAAGAAGCTCAACCAGTAACAAAGCAATCGAAAGGAAACACTTTTTTTTCTTTTGGAGTTAAATATATTTTTGATGATACCATTTTATCACTCTACAGACCACGTGCAGCCGAACTATTTGCGGAGACCCTGGATTCCTACAAAGCTGATATCACCGCCAATTAAGAAGTGCGATGGGATGGGCCGGGCAAAAAAAACATGAAGGACTGTAATATTTATTTCGGTGACTGCTACCAACAACAAAAACAGCGACTCTTCGGATGTGGATTCGTCGGTAGAGGCAGACTTAGGCAAGAAGTTTTGAGTTTCAACCATGTGAACGAGCGCCTCACGAAAATTCGCATCAAGGCTAAATTTGCCAACATTAGCCTGATATGCGCGCATGCCACCACAGAGGAGAGATGAGGACACCAATGATGAATTCTACGAGCTCTTGGACAAGACATACGAGCAATGCCCTAGTTATGACATTATAATTGTCCTAGGTGTCTTAACGCCAAACGTCTTTGGTAGAATAATCTGAAAAAACAGCCTGCACAGCACCAGCTCCAGCAATGGACTCAGGCTAATCGACTTTGCTGCGGGGCGAAACATTGTGATAGCTAGTATGCAGTTTCCGCATCTCGATATTCACAAGGGGGATTGGCGACATCCTGATCAATCGACCGTCAACCAGATTGACCACATTGCGATCGACACGAGGCATTCTGCAAGTATCACAGATGTCGGAACGTTCCGGGGAGCTAACGTTGACTCGGACCACTACCTCGTTGTAGCCAAGGTCGAAAAACTGTGAGGAAATTCAATGTCGGCCGCCTACACTCGCAAGAGATCTCTAAGTCCTTTTCCGATCGAGTCAGCCACAACCTCTTACCTAATCCTATGCCGCCACCTTCAAGCATCGAACACCAGTGGAAACACTGTTAGGAAGCAATTAGAGATGCCGCATCTGATGTGCTCGGATTAACACAACCGCCACAACGAATGTCGGCAAGTACATGTAGCCAAACAACGAAATACAAAGCGGCACTACAAAGAAGGACTAGAGCAGCGCGAGAGCTCTACGCGCAGAAGAGGAAAGAGGAACACCGACTTCATGAGCATGAGAAGCGCGCGATTGATGAGATAGAGGGATGCCATACCAGACATGCTTCCAGTATCTTGGCTGTTTGAACATTCCGTGGGTCAAACATAGACTCTGACTACTAACACTAGGTAGTAATTCGAGTACGAATGCGGATATCCATGGCGACGCAGCGCCGAGCTGATGCTGTGAGAAGATTTGATATCTCGAAGCTAAAATCAGAAGAGACCGCAAGAGCCTTTGCTGACCACGTTTCTACCAGATTCGTTGGTAGGGAACATGCACCAACTGATCTGTAAAATTTGGTCAGAAGAAAGTATGTCCGATGAATAGAACCTTGGCATAGTGTGCCCCATCCACAAAAAAGGAGATGACTATATTCGAACATTCTCATCTCGCCCAAATAGCTGAATGGCTTTTGGCAAAGAAGTGAGATGAGAGAGTGAGTGAGGTGAGTCATCTGGCCAAAATAGCTGAAATTCAGCATTGATCTAACTGGTAAGAATTAGTACGTCCCAGCCGATGTGTAATTGGTAATTTTTGTTTGTAATGGATACGATATCTATGTAACTCTATTATCTGTATTTTGACGTTTGACAGAAGTGATTTTTTTAGAAGATGTTTTGTTTGTTTAGAGAAGAATTCGAAAAAAATAATTTATTTCCATTTTGCCGGTTTAAGAAAAAAATAACCCTTTTTTCGTACTTATTAAGTGAAGATAAAAAGCTTTTTTTTTGTCAAATTATTATTAAATTTATATTAACCGATAGTTTATCTTACCCCCTACGATTTAGAAATAAGTTTAGCTACCAAAATATTTTTTGTTTAATAGATTATAACCATTTTATAATTTTTAAGCATTTTTTACACTTTTTGAACCTATGTTTTTGTGTTTTGGATTATTCTATTACAAAAATTACAGGTTCTCACACAAACCATCAGCTTTTAATTGAAGTTGAAATGAAATAAGTCAGACTTCTTAGAATGGAAAATAGTTTTTTATTCATTTTTTAAAGTTAATTCTATTATATACAGGGTGTCCCGCAACTCAACGTCAAGCGGGTACCGGGTGATAGGGTAGGTTATACCCGTACTACATACAGGGTGAGTCATGAGCAATGCGACAAAATGCTAGGGCGTGTAGGTTGCGTTGAGACAAGAAAAAAATCGTATGGGAGGGGGGTCTATTCCCCTCCGTTTAGCCGGGAGGGGCAATTTTCGAAAAAACTGACTTAAAATGGGAAAAAAATTATTTAAAATCAACGGCTTCATTCACAATGCTGTGCGATACGTTTTTGAAAAGCCAATAACTTTTTCTTTCATTTTGTGTTTAAATAAATCTATTCTAAGAAATAGTTTTTGAAATATTAATTTTCAAAATCAAAATTTTGAAAAAAAAAATTGAAAAAAAAATTTCAAATTCATTTTTTTAAAATTTTACGTAATTAAGTCCTAGGTGTTTTAACGCCAAACGTCTTTGGTAGAATAATCTGAAAAAACAGCCTGCACAGCACCAGCTCCAGCAATGGACTCAGGCTAATCGACTTTGCTGCGGGGCGAAACATTGTGATAGCTAGTATGCAGTTTCCGCATCTCGATATTCACAAGGGGGATTGGCGACATCCTGATCAATCGACCGTCAACCAGATTGACCACATTGCGATCGACACGAGGCATTCTGCAAGTATCACAGATGTCGGAACGTTCCGGGGAGCTAACGTTGACTCGGACCACTACCTCGTTGTAGCCAAGGTCGAAAAACTGTGAGGAAATTCAATGTCGGCCGCCTACACTCGCAAGAGATCTCTAAGTCCTTTTCCAATCGAGTCAGCCACAACCTCTTACCTAATCCTATGCCGCCACCTTCAAGCATCGAACACCAGTGGAAACACTGTTAGGAAGCAATTAGAGATGCCGCATCTGATGTGCTCGGATTAACACAACCGCCACAACGAATGTCGGCAAGTACATGTAGCCAAACAACGAAATACAAAGCGGCACTACAAAGAAGGACTAGAGCAGCGCGAGAGCTCTACGCGCAGAAGAGGAAAGAGGAACACCGACTTCATGAGCATGAGAAGCGCGCGATTGATGAGATAGAGGGATGCCATACCAGACATGCTTCCAGTATCTTGGCTGTTTGAACATTCCGTGGGTCAAACATAGACTCTGACTACTAACACTAGGTAGTAATTCGAGTACGAATGCGGATATCCATGGCGACGCAGCGCCGAGCTGATGCTGTGAGAAGATTTGATATCTCGAAGCTAAAATCAGAAGAGACCGCAAGAGCCTTTGCTGACCACGTTTCTACCAGATTCGTTGGTAGGGAACATGCACCAACTGATCTGTAAAATTTGGTCAGAAGAAAGTATGTCCGATGAATAGAACCTTGGCATAGTGTGCCCCATCCACAAAAAAGGAGATGACTATATTCGAACATTCTCATCTCGCCCAAATAGCTGAATGGCTTTTGGCAAAGAAGTGAGATGAGAGAGTGAGTGAGGTGAGTCATCTGGCCAAAATAGCTGAAATTCAGCACTGATCTAACTGGTAAGAATTAGTACGTCCCAGCCGATGTGTAATTGGTAATTTTTGTTTGTAATGGATACGATATCTATGTAACTCTATTATCTGTATTTTGACGTTTGACAGAAGTGATTTTTTTAGAAGATGTTTTGTTTGTTTAGAGAAGAATTCGAAAAAAATAATTTATTTCCATTTTGCCGGTTTAAGAAAAAAAATAACCCTATTTTCGTACTTATTAAGTGAAGATAAAAAGCTTTTTTTTTGTCAAATTATTATTAAATTTATATTAACCGATAGTTTATCTTACCCCCTACGATTTAGAAATAAGTTTAGCTACCAAAATATTTTTTGTTTAATAGATTATAACCATTTTATAATTTTCAAGCATTTTTTACACTTTTTGAACCTATGTTTTTGTGTTTTGGATTATTCTATTACAAAAATTACAGGTTCTCACACAAACCATCAGCTTTTAATTGAAGTTGAAATGAAATAAGTCAGACTTCTTAGAATGGAAAATAGTTTTTTATTCATTTTTTAAAGTTAATTCTATTATATACAGGGTGTCCCGCAACTCAACGTCAAGCGGGTACCGGGTGATAGGGTAGGTTATACCCGTACTACATACAGGGTGAGTCATGAGCAATGCGACAAAATGCTAAGGCGTGTAGGTTGCGTTGAGACAAGAAAAAAATCGTATGGGAGGGGGGGTCTATTCCCCTCCGTTTAGCCGGGAGGGGCAATTTTCGAAAAAAACTGACTTAAAATGGGAAAAAAATTATTTAAAATCAACGGCTTCATTCACAATGCTGTGCGATACGTTTTTGAAAAGCCAATAACTTTTTCTTTCATTCTGTGTTTAAATAAATCTATTCTAAGAAATAGTTTTTGAAATATAAATTTTCAAAGTCAAAATTTTGAAAAAAAAATTGAAAAAAAAATTTCAAATTCATTTTTTCAAAATTTTACGTAATTAAGTGCTAATTTTAATTTCAAAATTCAATGATGTTATTAATTTTAAGTCTAAATAAGAAAACCGGATGCAAAAATTTTATGTCGTTCTCAAGAAATTAAAAAAAAAACAAAACCACCTTTTTCTAAGAAAAACATTTATTTTTATTGTAACGAAGCAATTTATTTATTTATTTAGCATTAATCTTAGTTTTTTTACTTTTTTTTTTAATTGGAGTTTTATGAGAACGTAATAAAATTAAACAGTATTGGAATAACCCTGGATTAATATTATTTTCATTGATAACTTCTGAAAACTGACCTGTCAATATTTTTGCCTTGGCCTGCCCGCAGCCCATGGGTTCTACCTGTTATGGTGGATTCTTGGAAACGTGCTATGATGGGGACACCTCCTATCGGGATATCTTTCAGCGTACAGTCTTTCGGCTTCACGACTTCGACCATTAGCTAAACCGTAGCAGAAATAGATGTCCGTTAATTCTTCTCGGGTGTATGAGCTTGACATCGTTACGTGTTAATGAGTTAATATTCAAATTTGAAATAATTACTAAGCAAAACTGCAATGCCTTTTATTTATCTTGCGTTGCAATTTTCTTTTTTTTTTTCATTAAAAAAATGCGGTTTTATTGTCTCTATTGTCCCCATAACAGGTAGAACCCATGGGCTGCGGGCAGGCCAAGGCAAAAATATTGACAGGTCAGTTTTCAGAAGTTATCAATGAAAATAATATTAATCCGGGGTTATTCCAATACTATTTAATTTTATTACGTTCTCATAAAACTCCAATAAAAAAAAAGTAAAAAAACTAAGATTAATGCTAAATAAATAAATAAATTGCTTCGTTACAATAAAAATAAATGTTTTTCTTAGAAAAAGGTGGTTTTGGTTTTTTTTAATTTCTTGAGAACGACATAAAATTTTTGCATCCGGTTTTCTTATTTAGACTTAAAATTAATAACAGCATTGAATTTTGAAATTAAAATTAGCATTTAATTACGTAAAATTTTGAAAAAAATGAATTTGAAATTTTTTTTCAATTTTTTTTTTTTCAAAATTTTGACTTTGAAAATTAATATTTCAAAAACTATTTCTTAGAATAGATTTATTTAAACACAGAATGAAAGAAAAAGTTATTAACTTTTCAAAAACGTATCGCACAACATTGTGAATGAAGCCGTTGATTTTAAATATTTTTTTCCCATTTTAAGTCAGTTTTTTCGAAAATTGCCCCTCCCGGCTAAACGGAGGGGAATAGACCCCCCCCCTCCCATACGATTTTTTTCTTGTCTCAACGCAACCTACACGCCCTAGCATTTTGTCGCATTGCTCATGACTCACCCTGTATAGTAAGAAAAAAAATTATCTCGCTGGGTTACGTAATATTAGCAATATTTAAAAAAATTATGAAAATCGATACCCATGTCCACATTTTTATGTACTGTGGTCACAAATTTTTCAGTGATTTTTTTTTCTACGTAATCCTTAATAACCATGCTACTGAATGCAATCTCAAAATACAAAATAAATATTGTAAGTTTTGCAAGAAAAATGAAGTTTGACTGAGTTATTTTTCAAACAAATTTTGTAAGCAAACTTTAATACATCATATTAAAAAAAAATTTAGGACACTACCCACGGCAAGTTATTTAAAAAATTGGCCCGTTTTATTAGGTTGTCAAAATAGTTCAACACCTGCCATTTGCTGCTTCCATAATCATGTTACCAACATTTAAACAATTTTCGAGCAAGTAAAATTTAATTTTTTTTTAAATAGGAACGTTTTATACCTTATTGATGTACGACTCCAGTAAGCCATTCGCTTAAAATATTGTTCAAGCTGTTAACATACAAAAAGTCCTGATCCTTGGGAGGTTATCCGGAGGAAGGCGAGGAGTAAAAAGCCCCAAAAGGGGGCTTTTGGGGACTTACGCTTATACCACGGAAATAGTTTGTCGTAGCGAATTTTTTAAAGAATAAACAAAAGCCCATCGAATGTTGTTCGATTTTTGTTATGATCACATTTTTTCTACTATCATCCGTTTCCGAGATACACGCATCGCAAGGGAGAAAAATTACAAAAACAAGTGTTTTATTTATATTTTTCATTAAGCATGAGTTATGGATAAGCATTATTTGATTACTAGTTCTAAGAAATAATTTATATCCATTTGGATTAAGTAGATATGAATAAGCATTATTCGATTACTAGTTCTAAGAAATAAATTATATGCATTTGGATACTCCCTTTAGAAGTATCATATTAAATTTAATTATAAGAATGTAAATGTAAGATCTGCATATTGGCATATTTCACAATGCACTTCGAGATTCTCTAGTGCACTGTGCAATACGCCTACGCTAAATTCCTTCTCGGTATCCATGTCTTTATCAAAGGTATGAATCGGCGACTGCATTTTAGTTTTAAGATTTTCCATTATTTTAGTTAGTAATAAACTCGCAAGTTGGAAACAACCAACCTCAATTCTTTTATTGGCGCCCAACGTAAAATAAAGAGTTCCAAAAATCTTCATAGAAGAGAATAGAACACTTCGTGTAAAATCTAAATAAAAAAAACTTCACTGGATAATAATTTCAAAAAGAAGACATCAATCGTCCCAAAGCTGAAACGCTATCATCTGTACCTACATACCAGAGTTGTAAAGGAATTAAATCATTTTAGAATTTAAGTCATTTGATTTATCTCCAAAAATGTGTAACATATGAATTCACTTAAAGACTTCAACTTCAAAATATGAAGTCACGATTAATTTTGAAGTCATTGATTCGGAATTCATTTTAGTTAATCCAAGGATTGCATTCAAATGAATGCAATCTTCTATGATTTCAGTGAAGTCATTGAAGTCTTTTTAAAGTCATTGAAGTAATTTTTAAGTCAAAAAACTATTGAAGTCATTTTGGAGTCATTGAAGTCATTTTGAAGTCATTGCAGTCCTGTTTAACTATTTTAAGTCCAATTGTGTTGATTTGAAATAATAAAAGTATATTATCACTTTAAATAAGTTTACTATACTTACGTTATTAAAAAAAAAATCGCAAAGTAAAAGAAAACAATTAGAAACCATATTAGGCATGAAGGAGCATACAGATAGAAAAGAAATAACTGTCATTTATCATTTTGTTTATTTTTCATAAAAAAAATTAATAAAAAAAGAACATAAACACTTCATAGTAAACAAAATAAATTTCATAGTCTTCCAACTAATTTTTTCATAACTCGTCTATTCTATTTTCACATTGTAAGAGTTATTAGCTTTTAGAAGCAGCAATTTTTCAAAATTCGCATCTGACAGTGCTCCACGTCGGGGGACGCTTATTAACCCTGCGAATGAAAATAAGCGCTCCACTGCTGCGGATGAAGGTAAAGGTGTATTATACCTCAATGATACTGCTTCGATTTTTGGAAATTGGTCCAAGATTTCCAATGCTGGGGAGGTATTTGATAAATATGCAAAATATTCGCTTTCTCCAGAGGTGTTTGCAGCATTAGGTGATTCTAATGGCTCATCTGATAAACGATTTTAAAATAAAATATGTTTAAAATACATTTAAAATATGAAATATGTAGGTATAATATAATACCTTCAACGGAAAAATCGAAAAACGAAGTTTCATGAAATTTATGAAATTCATGAAATATGTAACTTCTTTTTTTATTAATTTTTTTTATGAAAAATTAACAAAATGATAAATGAAGTTATTTCTTTTCTTTCAATATGCTCCCTCATGCCTCATGGTTTTTAATTGTTTACTTTTACTGTGCGATACTATTTTTTTTAAATGGTATAGTAAACTTATTTAAAGTGATAATATACTTTTATTATTTCAAATCAACACAATTGGACTTAAAATAGTTAAAAAGGACTGCAATGACTTCAAAATAACTTCAGTGACTTCAAAATGACTTCAATAGTTTTGTGACTTCATAATGACTTCAATGATTTTAAAAAGACTTCAATGACTTCACTAAAATCACAGAATATTGCATTCATTTGAATGCAATCTTTGGATTAACTAAAATGAATTTCCAATCAATGACTTCAAAATGAATCGTGACTTCATTGAATTCATGTGATTGAAGTCAATATGAAGAAGTTTTTCCTGTGACTTCAATGAATGCAATCGAAAATGATTGCATTCTTTTACAACTCTGCTACATACTACAAGCAGATACAGAAAAATAAAATCAACAGTGTGAAGAATTACAAAAAAAAAATCTAAATAAAAAAAACTTCACTGGATAATAATTTCAAAAAGAAGACATCAATCGTTCCAAAGCTGCAACGCTATCATCTGTACCTACATACTACAAGCAGATACAGGAAAATAAAATCAATAGTGTGATCAACGAAGAATTTGAAAAAAAGCAACACATCAAACGCAGATACCTACCTAAGTTTATAAAATGAAAATTATACTGTGAGTACAAGTTAACTGAGCTTACGATATTCGTTTTTATTATAAATATTTACATACCCATACATAATTGTGCTTTAAATTTACTCTTTTAAAAAGTGTGTTAATTTGTGCTCGTTCAAATATCTCAAGGTCAATTTTGTTTTTTTTTTGTGTTTCCTTTTTATTCGTTTGTGCCTCAAAATGTCTCTTGATAATGATGCAATCACCGATCTCGTGACTAATGTCACTACGGCTCTGGCCAATCAAAAAAGAAAAGAGTTTAGTAAAACCATGACTGATTTAGCAGATCGTTTTAATTCTTCTCATACCGATTTAACGCGACAATTTAATTCTGCTCAAAATGAACTAGCAAATCGTATTGATTCTGCTCGGTCTGAACTAACAAGTCGTATTGATTCTGTTCACTCTACTCAACCAATTATTGAGACATATAAAGACATCGAAATAGATGACAATATAAAACGCGAAATAAGTTTAGATGTGGTTAAAACTGTTCCCGAGTTCGGCGTTTCTACAGAAAAATATCCTTCTTGGAGGCAGTCCTCCAAGGCAGCTTTGAAACCGTACGAAAAGTACGTAAATTCGAATCGCTACTATCAAGCAGTAGCAATTATTCGAAACAAAATCATAGGAAATGCCGATACAGTGCTTTCCTCATTTAATACCCCTATGAATGTCGATGCAATAATAGCACGACTAGATCATACCTACGCCGATAAGAGACCACTCTATTTATTGGAGCAAGAACTCTCCACCCTACGTCAAGAACGATCTTCAATTCCTGAATATTATGATTCAGTCGTAAAAACAACTAACTCTAATTACAAATAAAGCTATCATGCAGTATTGTGATGACAAAGTTGTTTTAAATTCTCTGAATGAAAAATACATAAGTGACGCACTTCGTATCTTTATATCAGGCCTCAATCGTCCTTTAGGAAATATTTTATTTTCAAGCCGCCCTGCAGATCTTCCCACTGCTTTGGCGTTGGCACAAGAACTGGAAACGAACCAGCAGCGTCACGCATTTGCGAATGCATTTGCAGAAAGGAATAATAAAATTCCACCGCCACGCCCCAATAACCCCCAATATCGAACTATACACAACAACAATCGTGTATCGAATGCACAAAAGATCGAGCCAATGGACATCGATCCAACTTCTTCACGCTTTAGACAAAACCAAAGGCATGAAACTTTCCATTCAAACCTCCCACATCAAAGCTTCAGTAAATTCAACCCAATAAACGGTTCAAAGCAAAATTTTCGAATTCTCGTCCAAATTTAAAAAGAGACAGAGAATCTAATCAAAATACAAGTTTTCATAGAAATCAACGTGTCAACCAGCTCCGTAAACGTAAACTCTCAGCTCCCTT
The DNA here is from genome assembly GCA_951217065.1 of Baccha elongata. Taxonomy (NCBI): domain Eukaryota; kingdom Metazoa; phylum Arthropoda; class Insecta; order Diptera; family Syrphidae; genus Baccha; species Baccha elongata. Next base: position 813,707 of record CATNUY010000188.1, read on the forward strand.
ATATAACAAAAACGTTGAGAAGTGGGCAAACAATTACAATGCTAAAGAATTATATAAAAGACCTTCCCTTTCTGAAAGGAGTTCAATCGGTTAATGAACCATTTACCATTTCATCAGTTAATGGCTCGACTCGCAAAAATGTTTTGTAAACATTTTCGGTGTCGTATCTGAATTTTTTATCCTACCGAATCTTGAAAGCTTCGACGCGATTGTAGGATACGATTTGCTCAAGCAAGTCGGTGCGACTTTAGACACTGGTCTAAATAAAATAATATACAATAATGGTACAGAACCTCTCCTATTCATGCCTTGTCCTCAAGTCAACAATATAGTAGCAAATATTAAAGATATTCCCGAATCGGTGCGATCTGATTTCAAAACATTAATTAATTAAAATACGGAGGTTTTTGCCGACCCCAACAAAGCTCTGACATATAATACTAATGTTCAGCTACAATCAGAACAACAACTCAAGAACCAATATTTTCAAGGAGCTATCCTTACCACATGTCCGCAACAGTTTGTTAACAGGGAAGTTCAGTCTCTATTTGAGGACAAAATTATCCGTAAGAGCCGTTCACCATACAACAATCTACTTTGGGTTGTGAGGAAAGGAAAGGACGAGTTCGGAAAACAAAAATTGCGGTTAGTCATCGACTTTCGCAAACTGAACCAGAAAACTATCTCGGATCGTTAATCAATACCCGACACATCTGTTATTCTCGCTAATTTTGGAAAATCCAAATATTTTAGTACCATAGACCTTAAATCAGGATTTCATAAAATCCTCCTTTCTGAGAAAGACCGCGAAAAGACGGCCTTTTCTATAAATAATGGCAAGTACGAATTTTGCCGCCTTCCGTTTGGTTTAAAAAATGCCCCTAGCATTTTCCAAAGAGCTATCGACGATGTTTTACGGGAAGATATTGGAAAACGTTGTCATGTTTATATTGACGACGTCATAATATTTTCCCCTGATGCTGAAACACATATTAGAGACATAGAGTCCGTCATAAAGAAACTTCTTCATGCTAACATGAAAATAAATTTGGAAAAGACGCAATTTTTTAAGGAAAGTGTAGAATTCTTAGGTTTTATTGTTTGTCAAGGAGGTCTTAAAACCGCTAATGATAAAGTTCGCGGTATACTTGAATATGAACTTCCTACTACTTTACGATCGCTCCGCTCATTCTTAGGCCTATCGGGATATTATAGACCTTTTATACGAGACTACGCTCGAATAGCAAAACCACTCACTCAACTCTTACGATGAGAAAACGGTCATATAAATGCTAATCAATTGAAAAACAAAAAGATTACTCTTTCTTTGGAGGCTAAAGAAGCTTTTAACAAATTAAAAGATATACTGGTATCTGAGGATGTACCCCTTTTCTTTCCCGACTTCAAAATGCCATTTGAATTAAACACCGACGCTTCGTCTGTGGCAATAGGCGCAGTTCTGTCCCAAAAAGGGAAACCAATTACGTTTATTTCACGCACTTTGTCTAAAACCGAACAAAGCTATGCCACAAATGAGCGGGAAATGCTCGCAATTGTTTGGTCACTTCAAACGCTTAGAAATTATCTTTATGGAGTTAACAACCTTCATATTTTTACGGATCACCAACCCTTAACCTTTTCAATTTCCGATCGAAATCCGAACACAAAACTTAAACGTTGGAGGAGTTTCATTGAAGAGTTCGCTCCGACTTTTCATTACAAACCTGGTAGTGAAAACAAAGTGGCTGACGCACTTTTCCGGCAATTTGTTCAACATTTGACAAGCGAATATAGTAAAACTTCATGTGAATATTGTATAAATAGTGAAGTTTCGTATACTCAGTATATTCGTTCAGTTCCCCAGCCTATAAATAGTTTTAAAAATCAAGTTTTACTTTCACAAGCTCAAACGACTGATATAATTAGTACGATCCCATTTGCAGGATATACTCGTCATGATATCCGATTCAATGATTTTCAATCGCTGTTCTCTATTTTACAAGAAAAAATTAATCCTGACATAGTAAATGGAATTTATTGTCAGCTGGAAGCGTTAGCAAAAGTCCAAAATGAACTTGTAGAGTTATTCCCAGCAGTTCGTTTTAAACACACTAATAAAATGGTCATAGACCTTACTAATGAAAATGATCAAATTGAAACCATCGCAACAGAACATAATAGATCTCACCGCTCTGCAAAAGAAAATATCTCCCAGATCAGGGATAGTTACTTTTTTCCAAAAATGGGGAATAAAATTAATACTTTTGCAAAGAATTGCAAAATTTACCTGCAATCAAACACGACCAGGTGAAATACTTCACATCGATATCTTTAATACAGATAATAATTACCTCTTAACATGCATAGATAAATTTACAAAATATGCTCTTGTTGAGCCAATAGCCTCACGTTCCTTGGTAGACATGAAGTTACCAATACTTAAGGTACTTGGAAGTTTTCGAAATTCAAGATTATTAGTCTCTGACAATGAGCCAACGCTTTGCTCTCACACTATAAAGTCCCTTATACGAGATAATTTCAATTTAAAGCACTTCACGGTACCGGCTATGCATAGTCAGGGTAATGGGCAGATTGAAAGTTTTCATTCAACCCTGAGCGAAATTTCTAGGGCAGTTAAACTGCAATTTAATTTGAGTAATGTTAAAGAAATACTGCAAACCGCAGTGTATAAATACAATAACTCAGTTCACTCAGTGACTAAACGAAGGCCCTTTGACCTCGTCTTTTCAATGAGTGAATCAGAAAGAAAAATTGTACATGATTTGCTCCAAGAAGCACAAAATAAGCAAAATGAGGCTCACAACTTAAAACGTAATTCGCGTACATTTACACCTGGACAGGAAATATTTGTGAAGATAGACAAACGCAGGGGTAATAAAATGTCAAGTCGATATAAGAAAAAAATTGTCCAGGAAGATCTAGGCACCACCGTCCTTGTAGACGGAAAACATGTTCACAAAGATAACATACGATAAATTTTATTTTACAGATTAATTTTTTTAACAACGGCTACTGCCAAGGTTATGGACTATTCCTCTGCACAATTTATCTCATTCCGCAAAGGTAAAGTGGCAGTTTTCAACGATTACATATATTTGATTCACACCGTTAATATAACAGAATTTGAAAATCTAGCATTAGACATTGTTAATTTTAAACGCATGTTTAGTAATTTGGATACAGAGGCATCACTTGACGCAGACATTAGCGAAATAACTAAACTCCTGTCTGCATTACGTCACAGGAGACTACGTCGGTCAATCGACTTTATTGGATCATTATTATTTTAACAGATGTCGAAATAACGAATGTAATGAAATTAGAAGAAACTTCTTTTAATATAAATGATCTTATATTAGCCTCTAATGTCAAAGTATACTTGGATAAAAATATTCTTAAATATATGATTAAAGTACCAAATGTGAAGGAAATTTGTCCTTTAATAAAAATTTACCTAGTAGTTCCTAATAACATTATATTAGATTAAAGAAATAATCATGTATCATTATGCAAGTCTAGAAGCAGCCCCCTAAGAAATTGCACGGAATCATTAGAAACTATCTATTGCCAAGAAGACCCCTTTGACGAATGCCTTAGTCAAATAATGAACAACAATTCCGCCACTTGCCGAACAACTACAGCACATCATGTTCAGCCAATAGAACAAATCGATGACAACATCATTCTCATTAATGACCAAATGGTTACTATCAACGAAGATGGACGCGATATCAATATTAACGGGACATTTCTGGTGAAATATAATGACGATATCTATATAAATTCTACCATATATACAGTATCAAAAAAAGAACCACTAATGCAGCCCGAAACCCCATATATCTTTAAATTAAATATATCAGGACATTCCGAATTTTTAATACTTCCATTTCTTCAACAGGCACATATTCGAAACTTACAGAAAATAGAAATGTTTGATTCCACTATAGAAAATCAACAAAGATATTGGTACTTTACTGCAGCAATCACTTCAATACTGATCATCATCATTTTTGCGTACCTCAAATGTTGTAAACATACCATAAACAGAAACATACCAGCCCATCAGCCAGAAGTATTCAACATGAACCAAGAAGTTACAAAAATTTTACAAAAAATTGGCTCTAATTTGCAACAGAACCGGGACGTTCCTGTTTAAGGGGGAGAGTAGTTATGGATAAGCATTATTTGATTACTAGTTCTAAGAAATAATTTATATCCATTTGGATTAAGTAGATATGAATAAGCATTATTCGATTACTATTTCTAAGAAATAAATTATATGCATTTGGATACTGCCTTTAGAAGTATCATATTAAATTTAATTCTAAGAATGTAAATGTAAGATCTGCATATTGGCATATTTCACAATGCACTTCGAGATTCTCTAGTGCACTGTGCAATACGCCTACGCTAAATTCCTTCTCGGTATCCATGTCTTTATCAAAGGTATGGATATGCATTTTAGTTTTAAGATTTTCCATTATTTTAGTTAGTAATAAACTCGCAAGTTGGAAACAACCAACCTCAATTCTTTTATTCATGCCATTTTATCGTCTAACTCAACTGTTAATCTGACAAAAAAAATTCTTCTATAGTCAAAGAAAACTAGATTTAGTGCAAAAAATTACCATTTAAAAATAGATTCTTGAATGCAATAGACCAAATTAACCTTACTTAAAAAATGGAAAGTTATAATTTTACAAATGTAAAACAAACTAAAAAAGGTGAATTTGGTCTTTTGCATTCAACAATAAATTTTTAATAGGTAATTTTTCGACTTTTTTTTGTCAGATTAACAGTTTAGAGTAGACGATATAATGGAATCATCAGTCATCGGTCCTGGCCTCCTTCAACAAGTCTCTCCACCTATCCCGGTCTCGAGCCGACGCCATCCAGTTGCGCACCCCAAGGCTCCGGGCGTCCTGGTCTACGCCATCTCTCCAGCGCAAGCATGGTCTACCACGCTGTCGTCTGCCATAGAATGTACCACAAAGAACTTTCCGAGCAGGCTCCTCTTCGCTCATGCGAGCTAGGTGCCCTGCCCACCGAAGTCTACCGAGCCTAATTTTTGTCACGATATCTGCTTCAAGGTAGATTGCGTACAATTCATGATTGTACCGTCTCCGGAATCGTCCTTCCTCACATATGGGGCCAACAATTCTCCTTAAGACTTTTCTCTCGAACGCGGCTAAGAGGTCAGAGTGCCTTTTGCTAAGCACCCAAGTCTCGGATCCATATGTAAGTACTGGCAGGACCATGGTCCTGTACAGCAGTAGTTTTGAAGTTATGGTGAGATTTCTGGATTTGAAGAGTTTTGACAGACTGTAGTAGGCTCTGTTGGATTTGAGAAGCCGCCCGCGTATTTCTTCTTCTATATTGTTATCGGCTGCTACTATTGACCCAAGGTATTTAAAGGATTGCACCACTTCAAATTCGTGCTCCGCTACCTTGATTGTTTGACCAACTGTTCCTCTCGCATTCGACGCAACCATGTACTTTGTTTTACCTTCACTAATGTGCAGCCCCAGATTTTGTGCCGCCTGCTCGATCTGGATGAAGGAATCGTGTACAGCTTGCTCGGTTCTTCCGATGATGTCGATGTCGTCTGCGTAAGCCAGTATCTGGCTGGACCTGTTGACGATGGTCCCTCTTGTTGCCGTGTCAGAGTCACGCTCCAACGCCAGATTGAAGAGGAGGCAGGCCAAACCATCCCCTTGTCGGAGTCCATTAAAGATGTTGATTGGTCTGGATAGCAATCCGGCTATTTTTACTTGGCTTGTTACGTTGGTCATGGTCAACCTACATAGTCGTGTCAATTTATTTGGGATGCCGAATTCTCTCATGGCTTTGTAAAGTTCTACCCTGGCTATGCTATCATAGGCGGCCTTAAAGTCTATAAACAGGTGGTATGTTGGGATGTTAAATTCTAGACATTTTTCCATCGCCTGCCTAAGGGTAAAGATCTGATCAGTTGTTGATTTGCCTGGAATGAAACCACACTGATATTGTCCGATGATGGTTTTGGCGTATGGGGTTATCCGGTCTTGTAGGAAAGAGGAGAGTATCTTAAAGGCGGTACTCAACAACGTTATACCTCTATAGTTGCTGCACGTTGTGACATCTCCTTTCTTATGTATGGGGCATATTATACCTTTTCGCCAGTCTTCTGGCATTTCTTCATGCTCCCACACGTGCACTATAATACCATGAATTGCCTGACGTAGAGCTGGCCCACCGTGTTGAAATAATTCGGCTGGTATACCATCAGCTCCCGGGGCTTTGTTTTTCTTTAGCCGGTCTATAGCCTTCTCAACCTCGTCTATGTTTGGTGACGGCAACATAGGGTATTCGTCTTGAAGCAGTGGAGCCTCCACTTCAGCAGTGAGTTGTCCATTTAGCAATTCATTAAAGTACACTTCCCATCGCTCCAGTATGCTTTGTGGATCGGTGATCAGATTTCCCTCTCCGTCCTTGCAGTATCTGCAGCGTGGTGTGTACTGCGTCATGTTTCGGATGGATTGGTAGAACTTCCGCGCCTGGTGCGGACCTCGCTCTTGGCTTTTTTCTATTTCACAGATTAAGTTCTTCTCCCAGGCTGATTTTTTCTGTCTGTGAAGCCGTTTTTCTATTCTTCTGAGCTCTTTATATTCTTCTTCGCGTGCCCGCGTTCTATGAGATTGTTGCATTGCTCGGTACGCAACATTCTTACGTTCAGTCGCTAGCTTGCATTCATCATCAAACCAGTCGTTCCGATTTCTACGACTGCTGCCTAAGATGGAGTTGGCAGTATTCTTAAGGCGTGTCCACTTTTCATCTACGCCCAGCATACTGGCTCCAGGACTTACTCTCCCTAAATCAAGTGATTCTAGGGCGGGTCTTAACGCATTACCAAAGGTGTTACTGGCATTTTCATTGCGCAGGGCGGCCGTGTTGATTCGAACCTGATCGGCGGATGCAATACGTCTTCGCAAGACAATCCGCCCTCGGAAGACTATACCAACAAGATAGTGAGTCGATATTGGCGCCTCGGTACGTTCGTACCGTCATCAAGTTCGAGTAGTGGCGACGGTCTATCAAAACGTGGTCTATTTGGTTACGAGTGACTCCATCAGGTGATACCCAGGTGGCTTTGTAGATATCTTTACGCGGGAACCTGGTACTCGCAACGACCATGTTTTTCGATGCTGCCAATTCTAAGACTCGAAGTCCATTGTCATTAGTGTTCTCATGCAAACTATGGGTGCCTGCGTAATGCCTGAATACCGGCTCCCGACCTATTTTTGCGTTCAAATCCCCAAGGATGATTTTTACGTCATGCCTTGGACAGGCATTGAGGGTCCTCTCGACTTGTTCGTAGTAAGTCTCTTTTTCTTCGTCTGAGGACTCCTCCGTAGGTCCGTGAATGTTAATGCGGCTAATGTTCGTAAATTTGCCTCGCACGCGAAGGGTGCATAGCCTTTCGCTTATAGCGTTGAAGCCGATGATGGTAGACTTCATTTTTTCGCTGACTAGGAAGCCTACCCCGAGCACATGGTGTTTTGTATGACAGCTGTAGTATACGTCATATTCTTTCTTCTGTAAAACACCATTCCCTGTCCATCTGATTACTTGAAGTGCTGTTATGTCAGCTTTATATTTTGACAGGGCATCAGCTAGCTGCTGAGCAGCTCGAGCTCTATAGAGCGATCGTACGTTCCAATTCGTAAATCGTTTTGCCGTTTTCGTTTCGTAGGTTGTCGTCGTGAGATCAGTCCGTTTCCGAGGCTTGTTGTCGGTCTCGTAATTCGAATTTTTACGGTACAGGGAATTAACCTGTAACCAACCTGAGGAACTAGCCTGATCATATTAGCCAAACCTTTTTTTAAAAGGCTTGTTACTAACGGCCGCCGCGAAGAGGCTATGATCACACTTCCATCAGTCCCGAATAGTTACAGCACGTGCATGTTTTCGTATGCTACATGTTATTCCCCCTATTCGTCTGATGGCTGACCGCCGATATAATGGAATGCTTGATGAAAAATATAAAGAAAACACTTGTTTTTGTAATTTTTCTCCCTTGCGATGCGTGTATCTCGGAAACAGTTAATATTTGGAAAAAAGTGACCATAACAAAAATTGTAAAAAATTCGATGGACTTTTGTTTATTCTTAAAAAAAATTCGATACGACGCACTATTTCCGTGATATAAGCGTAAGTCCCCAAAAGCCCCCTTTTGGGGGCTTTAACTCCTCGCCCTCCTCCGGATAACCTCCCAGGGATCAGGGCTTTTGGTATGATAACAACTTAAGCAGCCTGAACAATATTTTAAAGGAATGGCTTACTGAAGTCCTACATCAATAAGGTATAATACGTTCCTGTTTACAAAAAAAATTAAATTTTACTTGCTCGAAAATGGTTTAAATGTTGGTTACATGAGTATGGAAGCAGCAAGTGGCAAGAGTTGAACTATTTTGAAAGTTGTTGAGTTGCGGGACACCCTGTATAAAGCAAGTGTCACGTTGTTGCACACGATGAACACCGAAAGTATCTAAGCGATTTTCAAATTTTTTTTTTTAATAATTTTTCTTTCGCTGGCGTTCCTAAGATAGGATACTTTTTATTCCTTAATTTTTATTATTTAATTTATAATTCAAATTTAAATAAATTTGCATAACAGCAAACAAAAGAAAAAAAGGAAACGTCAAAACAAAAGTTATGTGGAGATTCTCTGCGTTCCTCAGGGTTACCAATTAATTTTTTTTTTACTACATATGGTACTAAAAATTTTTTGTACTACATTATATGTTATTGAAAAAGAAAATAAGAATGAAACCATCTTTTTGAGTAGTAGGCCCCATAATGAGAATAACAAGAAATGTATCTTAGAAGGGAAATTCAGTTTTCAAACAATTATTGCTAAATTTATGGGAAAATCATGTACGTGTATCAAAAAGTTGGGTCTAGCGTTCGTTGAATTCTTCAGTAGTGTTAATAAAACATCGTTTGTTTGAGTTTTTCATAATATCGATTATTTTTTTTCGTTAACAATCGATATTTATTAAAAATAATTAATTAAAAGAGACACGATATAGCAAGGGAAACTAAAGGCAAGACCGCACATAGCGACACTGCCCTTCAGCGGAACTTCGACATGTGCCCGATGTCGAAGTTCCGCTGGTACGTCCGTTTTCATTTGGCATGCGATACGTGTGTGGCTGCGTTTTTCTATTGTTTTCTAGCAGTAATACGATTGAACCCATTTGGATACGCAAACGAAGTCAAAATCATCTTTATTCTCTCAATTTTACTTTAATTCTATAGGCATGATTCTCTAACTTAGACAAAAAAGTAAAATGTCTAACTCTAAACATGAGCATCAGCAAGCAGTGCATACTGCATACATGAAATGCTTCTGATCTCTCTTTCTAAATCTATTAAAAAAAAACACAGAAGCGAGTTCGCAAATGACTCAAACAATTGGAAGTCAGTGATTTTTCTTGAACGGGACAAAGCCAAAAACATAAAAAAAAATTGACATATGCATACATATATGCTATGACTCTTCAGCAAAGAGGTTGACTGTATTATTTCCAGTAAATCCAAGATGTTTCAATAAGTACTGTTATTTATTAAAATCTTTCATTGTAAGTTTTCAATTTTTGGCACGACAATTTGTTGGCTGTATACGATCGAGTGGCAAAAGCGAAGCTTGCGCATGCGCATATTTCAATTTGGCTGGAAACAAAAATTCGCCCGGAAGAAATCGATCATATTATTTCCGCCGAAATTCCGGATCCATCGATCGGTGAAGAATTATTATTCGAAATTGTCACCAGGCACATGATTCATGGACCATGCGGTTCCTTCAACATGACATCACCAATCACCATGCATGGAAAACGGGAAATGTAAAAAAAAATTTCCGAAAGTGTGTAAATTACACAATGACGGATATTGCGAGTTATCCACTGTATCGCCGTAGGAACGCTGAGAATGGTGGCAATGTATTCACAATGCGAGTTCCGAATTTCAATGAACTTGAAATTGATAATCAGTGGGTGGTTCCATATTCGCCATTGCTCTCGAAAACTTACAATGCACATATTAATGTTGAATTTTGTAATTCCGTGAAATCCGTTAAATACATATGTAAATATGTTAATAAGGGCAGTGATTTGGCTGTGTTTGAAGTGCGAGATGTAAATAGAAATGACGAAATAACGTATCAAATGAGCAGATACATTAGCACCAACGAAGATATCTGGCGTATTTTTTTTTTTAACATCCATGAAAAAGATCCACCTGTACAGCATCTTGCAGTGCATCTTGAAAACGGTCAGCGGGTATATTTCACTGAACAGAACGTTATTCAAAGAGCATTACAACCACCAAAAACTACCCTCACTGAATTTTATACATTGTGCTAAAAGCTCGACGTTTTCGGCCAATTTGCCAAAACACTGATATATACCGATGTTCCGTGGTATTTTGTTTGGAACATATCGAGTAAAAGATGGGACCCACGTAAACAAGGAGTACGGACGGATGTCCATCCCAGGCATATTTAAATCTAAAACATTGGGACGACTCTACACAGTGCATCCAAAACAACGTGAATGCTTCTTTTTGCGTTTGTTGTTGGTGAATGTTCTTGGACCAACATCTTTTGAATTTTTGCGAACAGTTAATGGTCGAATATTTAATACCTATCAAGATGCATGTCGTGAGCTTCAATTAATGGAAGATGATAATCACTGGGATTTGGCAATTGCTGATGCAGCTTTGTATCTACGCCAAATAATATTCGTCAACTGTTCGCAATTATTCTGACGACATGTTATCCCACACAGCCATTGGCATTGTGGCAGAAATATACGACTGAAGATATATGACTTTATGACTGAAGATATTTTGAACCGTGTAAGAATAGCGGAAACATGTCCGAACAAAGATTTCACACCGGATTTGTACAATGAAGTATTGGTGATACTAGTTATGGTCTGCCATCGCCTGATCGCGCAGCCAATGACTTAGTGAACACGGATATGCAACGAGAACAACAATATGACGAAGTTGACTTAGCTTCGATTATTGCATATGATGAACCATTATTGACGATGGAATTATGTTGGCTGTAGATGCAAAACAAGGTGGTTTTCTTTTCTTAGACGCACCTGGTGGGACCGGTAAGACATTTTTAGTGTCATTAATACTTGCAAAGATGCGGTCACACAAAAAAATTGCATTAGCTATTGCATCCTCCGACATTGCTGCCACTTTGTTAGATGGTGGACGAACAGCGCATTCTGTACTAAAGCTGCCATTAGATATTCACAACAATCCAAACGCTATGTGTAATATCAAAAAAAAGAACGCAATGGCTGCAGTATTTCAAAAATGTTCAATTGTTGTTTGGGATGAGTGCACTATGAGTCACAAACATTCTCTCGAGGCATTTCACAGAACCATGCAAAATTTAAACAGCAATAACCGACTTTTTGGTGGTGTTGTTTTGTTACTATCTGGTGGTTTCCGGCAGATATAACCTGTCATTCCTCGCTCTACGTGTGCTGATGAGATCAATGCGTGCTTAAAACAATAATTTTTATGGAAAAACGTTAAAACACTTCGATTGACAATGAACATGCGAGTACAATTGCATAATGATCCATTGGTACAAGTATTTTCAAATAAACTACTTGATATTGGAAACGGTAAAATTGAATTGCATCAAAATACACAATTTATCAAATTACCAGATAGTTTCTGCTCTGTTGTTAATTCAAAAACCGAACTTATTGACAGTGTATTCCCAGCCACCGCAATTGCCAAACTTTGTTCTTCTCGAACAAAACGTCCAAAGTGTCCATCGACCATCAATAACAGACTAACAGCAGCGAAGCAAATCGGTATCCAACTGACCTTTACTACCGGAAAAAGAACGAGTTATCCACCATGGCTCCTCTCACAACATTCTATTATCACCAACCTTACTTCTCTCTCGAAATGTTCTACTAGCCATGAAGTCTACAAAGCACATTTCTCAGAAATAGCCGCCTTTTACCAACAGAACAATTAGAGTTTAGTATACACGGATGGGTCTATAAATCTATATGGAACTGCGTTTTTTTTTTCATTTTTAATTCATTTTTTATTTTTTCATTTCCTTATATCTATCTTAATGCTAGACAAAAAATCTTAAACAACTAGCTTACATATTAACTTAACTAACTTACCATCACGTCGCTGATCCGAGGAAAAAAAGACATTTACAATAAAGTAAAACAACATTGGAAGGAAAAAAAGAAAAGCGATTGGCGTCAATATAATCACCATTACTCCACCATAAACCCGAATGGAAACCCCGCCGTATACCCGACCAACTGCTCAATCACATTGATTCGGTGTTTAACCCGGCTGCGCTTGGGACACTCAAATATCACACATGGGCATTTACTTGAAAAAAACGATCCACCGAGATGCCACCTGTGTAACGACGGAATGATCATGATTCCACACCTACTTCTGAACTGCCAAGCCATACAAAGTATTTTATCATCCCGTAGCATAAATAAATCTCTTCTGGACATACTAAAACTGCCATCCGCAGATAACATATCTCTAATAATGAATATCTTAAAGACCTTAAATATCGACAAATGTATTTAAATAGTCAACGGCCTTGGCTCTGATAAAGCATCGCTTCCCATTAGATCAGCGAAATCAAGCATCATTGCGCGTGGTCAGTACTTGGATGGTGGACCGTTCATGTGCTATCCATGTGCTGTTGGCATCTGTTCTCTGTTCTCTGTCTTTCTTCTGTTGTGTATGTCTCTGTCATGTATCAGTCTATTTTCTCTTGTGTTGTTCAAGCCGATGGCCTAAGCTGCTAGTGCTAATATGTGTCTCTACTTCGTAGATTTATCTACGGAGTAGAATAATTGTAATGTAATGTAATGTATTTAAATATTTTAAACTTTCTATATTGTATATTTACTATCATCTCATGTATTACAAAAACTTTATCTTCAAGCCTATAGCCCTGGTATCTAGTGCTTATTCACAATTGTATTATTCTGTAATTTATTTACATTGTAATAAACATATAATAATAATAATAATAATAATAATAATAATAATAATAATAATAATAATAATAATAATAATAAATAATTACTTACATCATAATTGGCTCAGTAATCGTGCGATTTTAGCAGCAAGAAATGTCGATGTTGACGTTATTAACTGTCAAATACAAAATGTACTGCCGGGTGATTTGATGACTTTTAAGTCAATTGACACTATTGTTGATGAAAATGAGATCGTCAATTTTCCAATCGAATTTTTAAATTCTCTGGATATGCCAGGAATGTCGCTACGCAAGCTCTGTCTTAAAATTTGTTCACCAGTCATTCTTTTGCGCAACTTAAATCCACCAAAATTGTGCAACGGTACACGATTAGTCATCAAAAGAATTACCGGAAACGTACTTGATGCAAAGATATTGACTGGAAAGTTTAAAGGAGAAGTTGTCCTGTTACCTCGAATACCCATGATACCGCCCGAATCTACAATACCTTTCAAAAGGCTACAATTACCGATTCGATTGGCTTTCGCGATGACGATAAATAAATAGCAAGGGCAGACAATGACGATTTGTGGCTTGGACTTGGAGAATCCGCGTTTTTCCCACTTAAGCTTTATATTGCATGGTCACGTGTTGGAAAACCGTCAAATTTATTTGTGTTAGCGAAGGATAACAAAAAAAATTGTTCATAATTTAGTTCTTAATTAATTTTAACCCTGAATGCTTCAAATAAGATTAAATTAACTCTGTTTGTTAAATCACAATTAAATTAATAATAAATTTAACATTTTTTATTCATTAAAACTTATCTTGAAATTTGTATTATTCCTTACCAATCACTTCCTTAACCATACCAATTTTAATATTAAATACTTAATAGCAAAACAATAAAGCAGCAGCAAAGCGCAGCCGGGTCAGCTAGTATTACTATATATGCCGTTTACAGGGATAGATACAAGTGATTGCTACTAGGTCTAGTCGATAACTGTAGAAATTTTAATCATCTATTCAATTTACCGAAGACTTCAGGCTCCAAAACCACATATTATTGTTATCAAAGGGACTAAAAAAAAAAATCAATCAATTATTTTACATAATATCTTACAAACTCAAATTGAAAGAATTCAATCCATTTAAAAAGTCTTGCTCCTTGTTTTTCCGAAGTTATGCAGTACACGTTATGCTGGATTTACACCATCGTTGTTCTGTGAACGTTGTTCGGTTTACGTTATTCGTTATTCGTTCTTTGTCACAAACAACGAACAACGAAGAAACATTTACATTATTCAGTTTTTATTCAGTTTTTTCGTCTAGTTCGTTCCTAAATAAAAATAGATAACAACACAATGTTGGCAGTGGCGGCATTATTGGTAGGGTAACACGCAAATATTAGCTAAAATACTTGCATATTGTTACATTATTTCTTGAACGCCACTGCATATCAATGTTCTATTAACCATTAATCGCATTTGCAGTCTCGTTGTTCGTGCAACAACACCGAACAACGAACGCTTAAAATTCAAAGCCACTTTGAACTTGTTCGTTCTTCATTCGCTCTTCGGTGTAATCATTTACACTTTCGTTGTTCCGCGTACGTTCAACAACAAACAACGTACACCGACCAAAAGAACGAAGGTTTAAATACAGCTTTAGGGTGGAACGTACATTTTTTTTCGATTTTTCTATTTGAATAGTTTTGCCTAATTACGTTAGCTATACGTCAAAAATAAGAAAAGAAATTATCTTCACTTTTTGCAGTCCTCTACCACAGTTGAAAGTCTTGCAAAACAAGCAAATTTGCTTATTATCACTGTAACTCTAAAAGTATAAACCATACGAAAATATATTCTTAACAAAAAAGAGAAATAATTTAATTTCCTTTAGAAAATATTTGTAGGGTCGTTTTCAAAACGAATCCACTCTGTGAAAAATCCACTTTAGCAAAATTTAATTTACTAAATTAGCCAGATTGAGTTTGTTTAACAAACGGAAATTTTCAAAAAAAGATTTTTGAAAAATTATAAAAGAAAATTGCTTTATAACATTACCATAATAAATCAGACTATTAAATTTCAAATCCAAACGAATGGCCTCTAACAATTATTGAGATGTGCTGTAATACTAACAACGAAATTATTATCTGTTGCTGTATCCGTCTTGTTTTTATATATATATTTAAAGAATTTTCTGTCTTGTTTTAAAATATTTTGCATTTTCACTATGTTAATAATTGGTAACATTTGAATTTTTTTTGTATTTTAACGTAGTTTTAAAAATTTTCCTAGTAATTTCCTTTTTTTTTTGCTCTGTCGTATGATAAATCATGTTCTATACATGAAAATTAATTCTGTGTAGTATATTTCGTGTGTGGGAGATTTTATTTTAAGGTATCTACACTGGATCCAACTGCTGTGCGCACAACAACGGGATACAGGTATGCTAACTTCTTGTACATATTTACCTCTATAGATTTCTTTCCTCGTATTCGTTATCATTTTATTTCATCTCTTCCACAATATCTTAATTTGAATGAGTTTTCATTAATCGCATTTACGTGTGTAAATAGTTGAATTTAGCTTTATTTTCTTAAAAAATAATTTTCTGTTTAATTTTATTAATTAAGTTAGTTGTTAATTAACATTTAAATAAAATAACTATGTGCTTTAGTGTTATCTGAAGAATTTTGGTTTTCTTTGTGGGGAATAATCCATAGTCCATAGAGGATTAAATATAATTTGGAGTGATTGGTGGCAGGCAGGATGAGGAAGTCCTGGGCATTTGAGTGACTTATGTGAGGCTAAAAGCCTTAGTATAAGGGGCTGACACACATTCTGAGCGCGTGACAGCAATGGTTCCTTCTCAGCAATGAGTTGGCAATGGGGTGGGATTGCTCAACGGTACCAATAACACCAAAGGTACCGGGTACATTGAAACGACTAGTAGGTAAGCTTAAGAGATCAGTCTTCTTCCAAACGTCCTTTTTTTTTTATTAACGTAGCTTATTTTAGTTTTTGTTTTGTCCGTCTGTTTAATAATAATGATCTGTCCTAGTATATTTCAATTTTGCATTTTATTTTTTATCTATGGAGTAGTTTAAAAAAGGCATGGTATATTACGCTAGTCCAGATAGTCAGGCCAAAAGACCCCGACCCATAAACCGACGAGCTGTGCCCAAGGCAAGCAAGCATTCCTACCCTGGTGATGGCCTACTGGACACCCTTCCATCCAACGACATTTATAGGCCCTGTATCTATAGGATGGAGGGGCAAACTGATTCCACTCTTATGAGTCGAGGATGGTTATACCGTTACATATTGTTGAATATGTTAGGTGTCATTCTCGAGATATTTGTTCAAAAGCATCTTAAGAATATTACTAATATAATACTTAGTAATTTTTTTAAATTATAAGAATATTTTTGCATTTTTTTATTACTTTAACATTTGTTTTGCAATTAAGGTCATAGAATACTATCTCTAGCATGCTATGAGCTGAGCAATATATTGCAAGAAATTTTTATAGAATACTATTTACGGTCTGCATAGGCAATTTTATAGAATGCTACCTTGCATTCTATGAAATCTAGATCGTGGAGGCACGAAAGTTCCGGTATTAGAAAGATCTTTTCTTTTTGACATTTCGGAAACTAAGAAACTTGAAGATAAAAGTTGGAGAAAACGAAAATTGAGTGAGAGAGCACACACACAAAAAAAACCTTGGCGTCATCGAACACTACATAAAAAAGATCAAAATCAAGATCTCAATCAAATCCTCCAGCTTGCCAACCTACAGATAATGCCTACATTGATGATGACATCCAGCCCAGTAATACTTCAAAATGCAGTGATATTTTGTTTGTGATCAACGGTTCCATAGAGTGACTAAAGTAAGGCCATGCACGCACTAGGGAGCCATGTCGCGCGGCCTGGCCGCAGCGGCCAGTTATTATATGCTCGCTGCCTAAGGCCAGGCGCGCATTAGGCGGCCAAGTCGCGCAGCCTGGCCGCTGGCCGCCTTTTATGTATCGTAGAAGAAATCGTGGCCGCAGCGCACAGTGGTTTGGTTTGTATGGGAGAGCGGAAAAAAATCTGTAAAATCTGAACTATTGAACGTATTTTAATAAAATTTGGCACAGATATTTAAATTGGCCTTATGCATAATTGGTGAAAATTTGGTTGAGAAAAAATTGCTAGAAAAAAAGTTATTGAGATTTTTCTAAAATTTGAGGATTTGGTTTGTATGGGAGAGCGGGAAAGAATTTCTTAAATCTGAACTATATTACGGATTTTTATAAAATTTGGCACAGATGTCAAGATGGTCCTTGTGAATAATTGGTAAAAATTGTGTAAAGAAAAAATGACTAGAAAAAAAGTTATTGACATTTTTCATTTTTGTAGAATTTGTACTAAAATGAAAGTTTTTTTCTTAAAGATAAATCTGAACTTTTTATTATAAATGAAATTTTATAAATAATGTACCGATTTTACAAACATAAAAACAAACATATAAAATTAAAAACATAAATAAAACATTTGCATTCAATTAATAAATAATATAATAAATTAAGTAGGTAAGTATTTTACTGTGCTAAAATGAGGTTTTTAGCGTCTTCGCTGACTGGTAGTATTTTCTTTTTTGCCTGTGGCCTTAACCCTGTTATTAGTGGATCTGATGATATAAGGATACGATGCATCACATCTTCATTCGTCGCAATTCGGCTGCATTTTCTCGAATTAAAACAGCGGTAGATTTTATAATCCTTATTTCGGCATTCTTTGGCTTCCTCAGAGAGTGATCCAACAGGAAAGGCACAATTTTTAATGATTTCTTCTCCATGGATCAAAATCTTATATACGGTTGCTGGCATGTTGTGTGTGAATGAGAACTTTCTGGATGAAACACAAATGCACAATCACTTAATACTGACTTATTTTTTTAAATTCTTTAAACATATATATAGTTTAAAGTAAGTGCTTAAACAGTCTTGTAAGACATCTCTAATCCTTATAAGTCATAAAAAAATAAACAATACACAACAAAAACAGGGTAATAAAATTTAAAAATTATCAAAAATTGTTTGTTTTTGATTTATATGAAAAACGCAACAGGTATAGGGAAAACCTCATATACAGGCAAAAATCTGAAAAAAACACCTCTTTTTTATTATTACCTGTCCCAAGTTTTTGCGCTAAATAAAAAAAAACTGCAAGATTATCCCGAATCCTTTTGTTTATTTATTATTAAGATATATAATATAAATAAACCTATCATAAAATAATAATACTTTTCTTATATTTTTTCCAAGAAAATGGAGTTGAAAAATTAAATTATTTTGCAGGCAGAAATAATTTTTTCCGCGAAAAGTCCAATTTCTCAGGCATGGGTTTATGTATGAATTTTATTTTACTTTAGAAACAAAGGTACACATTTTATCTAAAAAAATGGGCTAAACCAGTCTGTTACGATAATCAGTGCCGAAAAAATTATAACTCTTTCATATATACCACCGTCAAAACCGCGGTTTTTGCGACCTCATTCAATGAGACAAATTTGAACATAACTCCGAAGATCGCAGGTAATCGCAGATGGATTTTTCTGTTCTGTAACTTGAAAGTGCGGTGCATATGCTGGTATATACCGTTACGTGGAGGCAAGTGGAGCTAAATTTGAAACTCAAAAACTTTTCATAAAAGCCATTTTTTTTAAGTACCAAGGTTTGAGACTTCTTATATAAGGCTTTTTTAAAAATTTCACTAAAATTTTTTTTTAATTTTAAATACTCGAAAACAGACCAATAAAATGATATATAAAATAATAGAATGTATGTTAAGGAACTCCGGAAAAAGACATCTAAAAGTTTGTTGAAAATGTGGTTCGCGACTTGAATAATTTTTTTTTTCAACTTTGAGGGCTTGTAAATAAGTAAATAAAATATATTAATTAAAAAATTCTTTTCCATTATATGCTGGGGTTATCAGAGAGTACTTAGACATAAAAATTTAAAGGCTACGTAAAACTTTTTAAAAAGCATTTTTTTCCGCGCTCAAACCACTGTGCAGCGGTCAGTTATTACATGCCAGCTGTCCGCCTAATGCGCGCACTTGCAAGTATCGTAGAAGAGCTCGTGGCCGCCGCGACCTGGCTGTGCGGCTGGCCTGGTCACCTAGTGCGCGCCTGGCCCTAAGTAGTTGAAATTGAAGAGACCGCTGCAATGGTTTATATGCCAACTGCATACTAATGAATTCCCATTGCGGCATTTATTGAAGTAAAACTTCTTTACCGGGGGTTAGCTAAAAAATGGGATACACACAAAACTGTGTGATGCTATTATTTGTCCGTCGCCGATCAGGTCGCAGAGTTGCCGATGTGGCACTATCGTGCTACTATGGCACGTTTTCATATAAATGGAACTGTGGCACTAAATGACTTCATATAGCACTTTTTTTATTATTATACATTTCCTTTATTTACTTTCATTGTAAGGTATTATTCTAACCTCATTTTGTCTGTGATTATTAGTTTTTGACACATTTTCAATTAATTCTTTACTTATTTTATTACCTTATTATGGTTATAATTGAATTTTTCAAGTTCTTTACTTAACAGGTATATTTTTTTTATTTTTCTCTTCGTGGCACGCAATGGCTTTAAACGGCACTTTTTGTTTACAGCAGTAGCACTCACAAAAATATATTTCCGGCAACGCTGTCTGCAGTTGAGTTGAGATAGAGAGATGTACAAGCAAAAAAAAAGAATAGACAGAGAATGAAAGATAATAAAAAAGCACGATAAACAGATACAACGATCTCCTCTATTAGCTACGCGTAGTAAATCGAATAAACAGTAAACACGCCTGATTTGTTTCTTTTATTAACCTTATTTGATACGAATGATACCACAGATGCACAACTCTACTACACACGACATAATGGGATAAATTCCTTTCCCACACTACATTTATTTACACTTACGTTTACTACATTTAATAACAGACTTACAAACATTATTTTTTCAAAAAAAAGTACCATTTCTGGACTGACTACGCGTTGTTAATCGCGCAGTAACTACCTCACCTAATATTCTGCCATCTCTGGGTGGTTGATTCTGGTTGATGGATTTTGAGCTATGTATGAGAGAAAAAGAGAAACGTATGTGGTGGCCTGAGAAGACAGAATCGCTCGGCCTCGTGTGTCGTCTCTCGTGTACCTACCTACTGACACTGAGGGTTGATAGCGATCAGGAAAAAAATTCAGATAGATCATTTATTATGTCTTCATTCGATTTGAAACAAAAATACTACCTACTTTTATAGATGACATACCTATTACCTTAGACTGAAAGAATTTTTTGTGATATTAAAATTTTGAGTGGCACAAACAGTGCTTTTGCAGATACAATCTTTATATCAACGTAGAGTAAACAATGACTTAATTTTTATCCATCAACTTATCTCTGGACAAATTGATTCGTCGGACCTGTTAGCCTCAATTGGTTTTAACTTCCGCGGACGGTCGTACCACCTTCGAAGTTCTGAGCTTTTTAATATTAAACATCACAGAACCAATTATGGCATGGATGAGCCTCTCACGCGGATGAGTAAGTTTTATAACTCGAACAATGGTGTGTTGGATTTTAATTTAAATAAAAGTAATTTAAAACTATCTTCAGAACCAGTGCTCCACGATCCTAAATGTTTCTGTGTCATTTTGTTTAATTTTGACTTTTTGTTTGTGCTTACTATAACACCTGCAATAAGTGATCAGCCAGTGGGACACATTATATGTGTTGGCAAATCTTCTTTCATCTGCTGATGCTTGCTTTAAGCTCCATTTGAATAAGATCTGATAGTGTTAAAAAAAGGATCCTGTCCTAGAGATCTCTTCAACTGAAACGCAGGAAAAATGGCACACTCTAAATCAGCTATACTCAACCTGCGGCCCCCGGGCCGCATGTGGCCCACCTGACAAGGGTATGAAAATTGGTTGTCAATCATTTTAAATTTCGTGTGGATCAAGAAAAAGTATAGTGGAGTAAAATATAATAAGATAATAATTTTTCTTCTGACAAGACAAAAATCATTTTACGAAATTTGTTCACTAAAAAGAATAAAATTGTCATTTGAACAGGAACAAAATGTAAGTTTTTAAAGGCTCCGCTGTAACTAAGTAATTTTACTAAATTTATTACGTACTTGGTAAGTATATATAAAGACGGCAATATATATGCAGAAATTTAAATGGAATATTTTCCTTGTGGTACCCATGTTGCGTTAAATTTTTGATGATTTAAGCAATAATAATTAAAAACTTACTGTTCTAGAAAAAAATCTGGAAACGCCGATTTAACTTTTGTGTGTCAACTTTTAAAAGTGTCAAGAAAACTTTACGGCTTTTTCGTTCGCCAGAAAAAAGAGCTGTGATGAAGTTTGCAAATATTATTGTGAATAATAAATAATAATAAATTTCACAGCAACGCTGCTGTGAAAGTGAAAAGTTGTATACAAATATCTCTCTCGTATTAAATTTTTAAAATTCAGTTTAATTTCCAAATTTTTAATATTTATTTTAAACCAATATATTCTTTTTTATCTAAATTACTTGTGCAGCGATTTTTATAAGAGGTAACAAAATATAAAATCGCATAAAATAATCTTTAAGTTTTCAGAAATCTCATGAGCTATAACAAACGCAAGAGCTGTCCAACTTCACCCGACGGGAACCAACAAAACGCATTTATTAATAACAGAGCGAGTAAATTGTTTAAAAATAATTAAAAAATGACCATGTCTGATTCTGATCTGATCAAAATCAAATGCATTATCGATGATTCTCTCCAAACCGAACTCAAAAAGGCAACCGCAAACCTAGCATAGAAGGAAGACCTAAGTATGTTAAATGCGGAGATAACCTCTTTGAGAAAACAAAATGAAGAATTAGCGCAAAAAGTTCATCAATTTAAAGCTAGATGCACTATATTAGAAGAAAAACTTGAAGCGCAAAGCCGTGAACTAAAAGGCAAAAATATTACGATGCATAATTCGACTGCTGTCTAAGCCCATTACAATAAGCAAAAGCAAAAACTTAATCAAAATGAAACTAAACACTGGCTGTAACCAAACCGCGATGAAAATTATTAAGAACTCTGCTAAGCTGAAGAACACAGGGGTTTACATCCAACGAGATCTCACTAAGCAAATGCAGTTAAAACAAATAATCTTGCTACAATATAGAAAATCAATTAAACAGAACAAACCAAATGCTCTAATGCTAATAAAAAACAACACTCTTCTTATTGAAGATAATATATTTTATTTAAATAATAATAATGAGCTAAAAATGAATGATAATGACGGTGAACAAGAGCTACAACATATGTTTGGTCAATCGGAAATGTCACAAAAACGAAGTTGTCAAATGGACACATTGAAAGTACTAGATCAACACTTACTTCTAGGCAACCAGGGATACCACTTCAACCAGAACAACAAAGTAGTAGTAGTAGTAATAGTGTATCAAGAAACTGAAATTAAATGCCGTCAGCTCATGAAATAGTAGTTCATGTAAAATATTAGCCTATAACATATCTGGTCTTAATAATAAATTATTGTATGTAGATTTTTTGAATTTTGTTAAAACTTTTGATATTTTGTCTTTTTGAAACACATATCACCATAGAAAATTCATCATAATTCATAAATTATTTTAACGGTTATAAACTTCACTGGATTCCTGCTACCAAAACATCTATCAAGGGACGTGCAAGCGGAGGTTGCTTGTATGGAATAAATACATCACATCTTAAATTATACGATTTTGCTGTTTTACAAGAAACAACTGTAATCAAACTTTTAAAAAGAAATCATATGTATGTATATAATGCCTCTTTATCTAAACTGTAATAAGTAGTGGGCCGATGATTTTGAGAAACTCCACAATAATCTATCTCTTTTAGCAAGCAAGAGCGTGCTTATAATTGGAGACTTCAACGCTAGAATCAAATCACTTCAATTCAAAACATCAACAATGTTTGTTTAAGCGTTAACTCTAAAACTTCTACAGATACAATATGCAATAGTAATGGTGCTGCACTACTGGAAACGCTTCAATTTTATGTTTTTATTATTTTGAATGGTTGTACCGAGGGAGACATGGTGGGTCAATATACGTATATTGGAGGACAAGGCAAGTCAGTAATTGATTACTGTATGGCGAATAATGAATGGCTTGAATTCATAAATAAGTTTGAGGTTTTATGTAAAAAATTTTCTGATTACATGCCAATTGTAATAGAATGGAAGACCGAACGTGACTTTTCGCAAACAAATCTAGTTGTTACCTCGTCTTAAATGGAGAGATGGAGAAGCTGAAATCTTTCAACGGAATCTAGACATTTGGCTCCCAAGATTTCCTGCTGGCATTGAGTCTACCGATATTCTTTCGAATGTATTAATAACATGCATACGAAATTCGGCTAGCTCTATAGTAACAAAAACGTTCAAACAAAAATGGTTTGATAATGAGTGTATGAAAGCAAGAAAAAAATCATTTGCTCTTTTAAAACATTAAGAAACTCCAACAATGATGAATTACGAAAATGGTACATTCAATCAAATTTCCAATATAAAAGTCTGTGTTTAGCAAAGAAACTAAATTTTGAAAATATACAAGCCCAATCACTCGGTGAAACAAAAAGTACAAAGGAATTTTGGAAACTGGCTAAGGTTATAAATGGTTCACATCACTTAATAGGTATAGGTGTAACCGCCGAAGATCTTTCCTTTCATTTCTCGAACCTTCTTCAAACTAAATCTCTCTCCAAATGATATACTGGACACCGATATATCTATGTTTAAAATAGCAACAGTTCTTCAAAAAACTCAAAATAATAAAGCGCCAGGTGAAGATGGTGTACCTTATGAATTTTTTAGAAATGCAACTCAAAGTTTTGGCATCCAACTGGTCGCGCTGTTTAACAAATTTTTTTTGAATGCTGAAGTTCCATCTTCTTTCAGAAGAACTGTAATTTTTCCCAGTCATAAAAAAGGTGACTTGAATGAAGTTGCCAACTATAGAGGTATATCTTTTATGAATATCTATTATATATTCTTGTTGACCGATTGGAAAAGTGGGTAGAAGAAAAAATTATATTATCTGACTTCCAAGCTGGATTTCGGAAAAACTATTCCACAGTTGACTAAATATTTTCTCTGACATTAATAGTCAAATCATTTCAAGCTAGAAATAAAAAAATGTGCGCGTCGTTTGTCGATTTCAAAGCAGCGTTTGATTTAGTAAATCGTAATGCTCTAATATACAAACTTGCACAGTTAGGTGTTTCAACCAGTTTTCTACATGTCATCAAAAATATGTACACAGATACAGCAGCTAACGTTTGTGATGGATCACTTTTATGAATGGTTAAGAACTGATTCAGGTGTAAAACAATGATGTCCGCTTAGTGCACTTTTATTTGCACTGTTTGTAAAAGACATTGTTAACCACCTTCCTGGAGGAATCAGAATGGCAGGAATCCAAATCAATGTGTTGCTTTATGCTGCTGACTTGGTCATATTGTCAGAATCGAAAGAAAATTTACAATTGATGATTAACCGGCTGTCTATGTACTGTGGAAAAGGAGGACTTGAAATCAACACTGAAAAGTAAAAAATTATGATTTTCTCGCGATCTAATCGGACTGAAATTGGAAACATTCGGAAGTACAATGGAAGGAGTTTAGAAATGACAAAGGAATATAAATATCTTGGAGTGAACCTTAACCCAACGCTGAATGTTAATAAGCACCTCGTCGGAAAAGACAAGGCGTCTCAAAGTCTCATAAACTTAACATGGAGAATTTTTTTTTCAAATAACCAAATACATTTGTCTGTCAAATACCAAATCTTCAATTCAGTTGTGAAGTCAAATCTGTGCTATGCAGCTCAAGTTTGGGGAATGGAAGAGTATGAAGAAGTTGAGAAACTTCAGAGAAATTTCATCAAAAAAATTTTTAATTTACCAATCAACACACCGAATTATGCGATTTACTTAGAAACCGGCCTACCAAAGATATTTACCAACTCTGAAACTAAAAGCTGGTTATCTCATTAAAGTGTTAGGTTTTCGAGATGAGCTATTAAGTAAAATGATGCTGCTGTACGAAGTAAGAAACAAGGACTGGTGGTATGATAAATGGCAACGGATCGCCACTGCATGTGGTGAAGATTTGCAAATTGATCCAAACAACATTCTTGGTGTGAAAGAAAAACTTTATGAGGCCGAATAATATATATAGCCAGCTGAATTATAATCTGAGTAGCAATAATTATTTCCATGATTATCTTAAGCCCAAAGACATTTCTTTAATCTTCAAAGCACGAAGCGAAGTATTATGTCTCAACGGACGACCTTACAATGGTAGTTTTAACCAGTTCACTATGTAATACAAGATCCAAAGGAGACTGCTTTCACTTAATAAGCATATGTCCAATTTTTGGACATAAGAGGGTCGCGTATTTTGGAAAATTTACTCTCTCAATGCAGGAGACAATACAAATATTCGATGGACCGGACTGGCAAAACCTTTCTATCTATCTGAAGGAAATTTGCAGATTTAGGAAACTGATCATGACAGAATATGATTAATCTTCATTAGGTAAAACTACATACATACATACATTAAAAATATAAATCAAAAATATGAAATGAAAACTGAAAATTAAAATAACAGTATCTTTAAAATCAAGAAATTAAAGTTGTTAGTCGAGCTGACGGCAAAGCCAAAGCTTTCAAATTAAAAAAAAACAGTGTAAATGTATCAAATATTGTAAATAAATGAGTTACTTACTTACTTACTTACTTACTTAATAAATAACCCAGCAAAGGAATGAACCCACCGAATATTTACTGCAAAGTAATCATAAACAAATGTAATTTGATGCAACATTATCAATTGCCTAAAATGGATGAAATTTTCGCGGAATCAGCCAACTGTGTAGTTTTTTGTGTCATTGATTTGAGAGGAGCTTATCAACAATTGGCAGTGGATCAAAACTCTAAGGAACAGTTATTCATAAATACTCTTATCTTATAAAATGTTAGCTCGATCTTATGTGTGGTGGCCTGAAATTGATGCATTCGTTAAGAGCTGCCAGAGTTGGACTTTAACAGAAAATAGAAAAAATAAGTAAAGGTCACTACAAAAACACATTTCCCTTTTGATCGAGTTCATATCGAATTTTTTTACTTCCAAGGTAAAAGTTTTCTTATCATTGTTGATGCTCACAGTAAATTTAAGGACATACATTAAATGAGTTCAACCGACGTCGTTCACACACTTAATGCTCTAGAAAAAACATTTAGAACTTTTGGTTATCCAAAATAAACTGGTTTCCGATAGCGGCCCGCCGTTCAATTCATATACTTTTAAATCATTTTTCAAAAATTCAAATTATTGAGGTACTAAAATTACCTATTTACCACCCACAGTCAAATGGGTTGGCAGAGCGAGGAGTTCAGTCAGTAAAAAAAGTATTGATTAAATTTTGTTTGGATAAAATTGACACAACTTCACGTCAAAGTAAAATTGAAAATTATTTATATAATGATATAAATATGCCGTCCACATTCACTTTGAAAAGCCCATCCGAAATGTTTTTTTCATACAAACCTAGGCCTAATTTAGATTTTATAAATAGTATATTTAAAAATGAATTTGATTTTGATAAAACTTTTTGTGAAGTAAAAAATTGTATAAAAACAAAAACTCCAGAAGAAAATGTAAATTTAAAAAAACCGTTTTAAAAAAGGAGATGTAGTTTTGTTTCGAAATCCTTTTAAACATTTTGTACGTTGGATACCAGCACAGGTCGTAGAAATTTTAAGTAAATTAAGATATCTTATTAAAGTAAATGGTTTGATAAAATATGTACATCAAAACCAAATTAAAAGTTCTTCCTTGCAAAACTTATATGAACGTTAGGTCGTTAGACAATACACCGCGGAACAACTGCACGACTAGTTAAATTAAAACCAAAGTTAAATAAAAAAATTCTTTTTCTCGTACAAATTTATTTTTTATTTAAATGTTAACGTTTTCGAGAATATTTAAATTCTCATCATCAGCCAAGCAAAACTAAAATTGAAAATAATTTATTTGCAAATTATTTGCAAATATTTTGTTATTGAAATATTGAAAAGTGCAAAAATATATTTGTTTAAATAATTAAGAGTAGAATTAGAATAATAATAATAAAAGTGAATAAATGCATTTAGAATTTAATTTCAAATATTTGTTTAGATGATAATGGTTCCAAAAATGTATGTAATAAAGATTGTTCAAATATTTTATTTTAATTAATATTGTTTGTATAAACAAATTATTTAAATTACAAATTATTATCATATTCAATTTTAAATATTCTCGAAAACGTTAATATTTAAATAAAAAAATAAATTTGAACAAGAAAAAGAAGTTTTTCATTTTCCTTTGGTTTAAATAACTGAACTTGATAAAACCAAAACTGTTTGTACAAAAAGCTCTTTTGATGACAACGATAAATCTAAAACAGAACAAGAAATTGATGTTGCAAGTCCTTCTATTAAAAATAATAAAGATGTATTAAACAGAAAATCTAAAGAATAAGGTAACCTACAAAAAGATATCAGTTCTTAAACATTAAGTTTAAGAAAAAATAAGAAAAAAAAATCAAATGAAATGTATTAACTGTTCTTAAAGAAAAAACATGAAATAAGTCTTAATCATTTTTTTAAGAAATGGAGAGTTGTTATAATATGGCCTACAAGAGTTATAAAATGGCTCGTTTTCTTTTTCTTTTTCTTTTCCTATTTTGCAAAGCCTGGATCAGGTTGTCTAACATATGACAGTCTTCTTCTGCATTAGTTAGTCAAGCCGATCACACCCTTCCTTCTCATTAAGTATATCGATTACGCCTGTAAATTATATGAATTAATTAAACTCTTATATTTAATTAATTAAGAAAAAATAATATGAAATATAATAAAGTCTTTCAATCGTTTTAAACGAAGGAAAAAACGTAAGAAATGCTATATCCGTCATTTGCAAGCTACCCTGGCCAAACTCCAGCTGTTGAACGTTGCGTCAAGATGCTTCAGTCACAGTAGCTGGCGGAAAATCCAAAGACAGGCTATTAAGTTCGAAAATATATTCGCGAAGCATATTACCGTTTTTCCACACACAAACAAATTATAACATTAAAAATTGAAATAAAAGATATAATTAAGTTACTTGTTGTATAGCTTATACATTTTTTTATTTTTATTAAAGCCTTTTTTCTTCATTTGTTTGTCTAAATAAAGCTAATAACAAGAATATCATTATTTGTGTGTATTTTATTTCATAAATTAATTAAAATAAAGTTATTTCAAACGTATGAATAAATCAAAACCTAACGAAAAGTCCAAACTTTGAGATCAGGACGAAAGACTTTATCCAAATCAATTTTTGGAAGCCAAATGAATCTACTAATCAAAACACAAAAATAAAGACCACTTCGAAGTTCGTGCAACTATATTTTTTTCCTCCATAATTTGACGCTCCACTCTACTGCACGTGCTTTTTTTCAGTGACTTTTTTTCAGTTTGAGCTCACTCCTTCTTAAATATTCCTTATGCTTTATATGCATATTTCTATTGTATTTTATTCTGTAAGATAATGATTCCCTAATTAATGACTGAAAACATGGCCGCTTCATTTGGTTCGGGAGTCTTATGGCCAGTTTCTCTAAGCTCTTTTAAATTGATATTACTTCGTTAAATTTTAAATCGACAGTATATCGGTTGCTCCAAGCACTTTTAATTTTAAAAAGCCAATAAAAGAGCTAATAAACTTAAGTTCAATTTTCTTCCTTTTAAAATTTTAAAAGTGGTTTTAAGGAAGAATAAAAAAAAAATATTTGATAGACATTGAAGATTGACACAACATTGAAGACTACATATAAAAAAAAAAAAAACAATAAAGAGGTAAAATACATCTCTTCTTTATTATTATTTGTTGTTTAAATAAAATTTAAAATTTTCTACTTCGTCTGATGAACTTTTATCCGAAGAAACAGTTAGACGTACAACCTTTAATCGAGTCCACAGGAATAAATAGACTGCAATGTCTGCAAGCCCGATTTAACCAGTCCATGAGTAGTATTGTTAAAAATTCTTGTGAAACTTTTCCGTAAATATGTATTTATTGCACTTTGTTTAAAATCGATTTGCATTCATTCCTTCAATGTTTGAAAAAAAATTTCTTCAGATTCTTAATAAAACACACGGCTTATATTCTTACAGTCTCCGTCTAGCTCTCGTAGCGTTTACGTCGTTGACTTCTCTCCGTATTTTTGTGTGCTTAGCTCACTGTGCGTGTGCATATACATATATCCATCTCGCTTTTACCACCGGTTCTATTACTGGTTTCTTTTTTTCCAAGCCGCGTGTTTTCTTTTTTCACGTGCAACACATTTTTTCCTCTATAAAATATGGCCCCGGGGCCAAATAAAATAAAACCCGGGAACAGATTCGCTGGGTTAGCTAACCCATCAAAAATCCCAGGTTTATCCTCATTGCCGCGAAAGATGAAGCAAAACCCCTTTCTGGTGTAAGTATTTTCGTATAACGAAAAGCTATTGATTCTATTAGCACCGAGTACGAGAATATTTCCCAGTTGAGAGATGGGAACATACTCATCCTAACCAAATCTCAAAAAGTTGCCGACAAATTTCTTCGAGTTACCAATCTAGCAAACCAATGTCCTGTTTCGGTTAGCCTCCACGCTAACCTTAATTCATCCAAGGGTATTGTATATGCGCATTGTCTCGCTAGCATCCCTGAAAGTGAAATAGTGGAAGAAATGAAAACGCAAGGTGTAACTGACGTTTACAAGTTCACCAAATTGCATGATGGAAAAGCCAGCCCAACTGGATTGGTTCTCTTCACTTTTGACCTTTACCAAGCTCCCACTACTGTAGAAATAGGATGGCTCAAGTCCAAGGTCCAAGAATACATCCCCAACCCGATGAGATGTCGCAACTGCCAATTACTTGTCCATAGTTCAAAAAAATGTTCCAAAAACAAAGCCTGCGTCACATGCAATCTTCCTCCCCATGATCCTTCAGAGTGCACCCGCACCATGTGTGCGAACTGCTCTGAAGCCCACCCCTCCTCATCCACATCTTGCCCCAAATATTTGCAAAATAAAGAAATTCTAAAAATTAAAACGAGGAATAAATGCAGTTTATCAGATGCCAAGCGCATCTGCAATCAATCCAACCCTGTTCTTCCAACTCTTTCCTCCATATCATATGCAGACAGAACCAAACAAAATCAAAAAACTACAACAGTTACTAATCCATCTAGCTCCTTATCTCTCGCAAAAACAAATTTTACTTCTAAAACATCAGTAGCACCCAACAACGAAAATATAATCCTACCAAACCCTTTTTTGGAATCTCAAATTTCCGTCTCTCTTCCAGTCACAAACATCTCCACCACACCAACACAAAAATCAAACGAACAAACAATTACAACCCATCCAAATATTAACCAACCTATTCAAAATTACCCTACTCCCTCTACACACAATTTAAACAACTTTACCCCTAATTCTCCAATAACTTCCATGACAAAAGACCTGATAAACAATAACGAATACTTTATGGACTCATCCGAGATGGATGATGATGTATAAAACAAACAAAAATATTGCAACTCAAAGGTCGCGGCCTGAGTTGGCCGGAGTGGGGGCGGTACCAGCAGGACTGGCCCGCCCCAATTTCGTCCAGGGCGGACCGCGACCTCAAAATACTTACCAACCCTTAAAACAACAACATAAAATAAATACCACATGCAAAATTATGCAATGGAACCTTAAAGGTTTCATCAACAATTATGATGAACTTAACATCCTTATAAAAGAGCAAAAACCATGTGTCATATCTCTACAAGAGACTCACTGCGCATATAATTTTAAACCAATAATTCCTAAATCATATTTAGGTTATTTCAAAAACTTTGCTTGTAACCTTTCAGCTAAACAAGGGATCGGTGTTCTAATTAAAAGTAACATCCCCCACAAAGAAATAGTCATCAATTCCAATATCTTAACCTTTGCTTTAGAATTAGAACTTTCATTCAAATTCACGGTTTTAACCTTATATATTTTGCCAGATCAATTTTTTTCCAAATCCGACCTTGATTATATCCTCAGTCAAATACACACCCCTGTTTTCCTGACTGGAGATTTAAACTCTTGGAGCGTGTTATGGGGCTCTCCCAAAACTAATTCCAGAGGTAATATCCTTGAATCCTTTTTGTTTTCTTCCAATCTCATCGTTTTAAACGATGGTTCTCCTACTCATTTCTCCACCCACGGCACTTTTACTCACGTCGACCTAACCTGCTACTCCCCGGAAATATATACAAAAACTTTTTGGAAAATATTAGATTATCTCCATGGAAGTGATCATTTTCCTATATTTTGTACCATATCTATTAGCCAAGGGTTCACTACAACAGCTGTAACTCCTAGATTCAAAACTGATTTAGCTAATTGGGCTTGTTTTGACAAGTACATTATAGATTACTTATCAGGTTATCCATCTTCAGGCAACGTGAATAAAGAAGCAGCCACAATTCTCAAAGCCTTTCATACTGCTGCGAACAAATCTATCCCACAAAGTTCCCCTCACACGGGTAAACATACAGTCCCGTGGTGGAGCCCGTAGTTAAGAGATTTAAGAGAAGATAAAAAGAAAACTTGGCGTCTTTTCAAACGTCATATAAATCAGACCAACCTGATTGCTTACAAAAATTGCCAAATTTCGCAGGGAAGCAAAAATAAACAAAGCGAAATGCCTCAGCGATTTCACCTCTTCCATCAATCCTAATTCACCTCCTTCAAAAATTTGGCAAAACATTCGATGCCTTACTGGTAGCTACAATTGTAAACCTATTAGAACAATAATAACGCCCCTAGGTTCGGTGGATACACCTTTGGAAATTGGTAACTTCTTAGCTGAAACCTGGTCAAATGCATCAAAAGATGTAAATTTTCATATAAACTTTTGTATTAATAAAACAAATTGCCTAAATGCTTCCTATAATGTTTCTATCTCATCAGCCGCAAAATATATCGAAGGCCAAATATCAAATCTAGAGCTGCAAAGTTGTTTAAGCAAATTGAAGTGTAAAACTCCCAGTAGGGATAGGATCTCCTACCTCATGCTTAAAAATCTTCCAGAAATAGCTACCTCCAGACTCATGCATCTTTACAACAATATTATAGAATCAGGTATTATTCCTCATAATTGGAAATTAGCCACAATTTTACCATTGCCAAAACCAAAAAAACACCATCGATTCATATCGTCCAATCTCGCTAATATCATGTATGTCAAAAGTCCTCGAAAAAATAGTTGCTAGAAGATTATTTTGGTTCATTGAATCAAAAAAATTAATTTCATTAAACCAAGTAGCTTTCAAACCAGGAAAGGGCTGTGCTGATGCACTTCTTCACTTGGACGCCTACATATCAAAAGCCATATCCGCCCGTAATCATGTCACCGTACTCTCCTTAGACTTCGAAAAGGCTTTCGATAGAGTTGGTATCCATCTAATATTACCAATAGACAAATTTGTGTCAAAGCCAACAACTGTTTCTCGTCTTCCTTCCCATTATTCAATGGCATTCCACAGGGATCGCCATTATCAGTCGTGTTATTTATTATTGCATTCGACGAACTGAGCAAAATAATAATGAAACACCTTGACCACTGCGCTTATGCAGATGATTTTTACATTCTTTGTAAAGTAAATGACCTTGATAAAACCAAAGACTTACTATCAAAAGTAATTAAAGATATACTTCATTGGTCCAAACTTTCTGGGGCAAATCTGTCTCTGAATAAATGTAAATCCATCCACATTTGTCGTAAACTATCATGCAATAACTTAGTTTTAAGTATTAATAACATAGATATAGATAATGTCACCAACCTG
This sequence comes from Baccha elongata, assembly GCA_951217065.1. Lineage (NCBI taxonomy): Eukaryota > Metazoa > Arthropoda > Insecta > Diptera > Syrphidae > Baccha > Baccha elongata. Next base: position 846,818 of record CATNUY010000188.1, read on the forward strand.
AGTATCCTAGGTATAACATTTAATTGTAATTTTAATTGGAAATCCCATTGTGTGAAGCTTAAGAAGAAATTAGTGGCTAGGGCTAACATTGTAAACTATCTTGCTAGCAAAAAATGTAATGCTCATATTAATACACTCTGTTCTATTTCAAAGGCATTGGTACTAAGTAAAATTGATTACGGTTTAATTATCTACGGGAACTCGCCAAAGTCAACAATCAGCGTAATAAAGGCCCCATACCACCAAGCTGCACGCAGAAGCATCAACGCCTATCCCACAAGCAATATTAAAAATATTCTTGTAGAAGCTGGTCTTCCTTCCATTGAAGAACGTATTGCCACAGCCAGAAAAAAATTATTCGTAAAACTCTCGTTCTTAAATGGGTCCATAATCGACAAGGACATCACCTCCATAATGAAAAAGGTAAACCTAAACCGCATTCCTTCTGCAATAAGTACCTGCTTACACTCTGCAAAACAAATGAACCTGACGTTAAAAAAAAAGAATAAATTCACACCATCCTTCCCACCGTGGTCCATAAAAACATCTTCAATAAACACCGACCTAGCAGTTTACAATAAATCAAATACCTCAGATGATGTCTTTCAGACGTCCTTCCTCAGTGTTTCTTCCAACTTGAGATCAAATGGATGGAACTTCGTATACACGGACGGTTCAAGGAATCAGACTTCCACATCCTTTGCAGCCACTCAAGAAGACAGTTCACTACTTGTAATTGGAATCCTACCACCATATGCATTTATCTTTACGGCTGAAGCCTTTGCCATTATGAAAACAACAGAAATATTATCCAACACACGTGGAAAACATATTATTTGTTCGGACAGCTTGTCAGTGCTTAATGCGTTACTAAACCCTTATCATGATACAGAAACCATCAATAAAATAAGGGACTCTCTCATTAGGTATCCCAATAAACTAAAGATAATGTGGGTTCCCAGTCACAAAGGAATTAAAGGAAATGAACACGCCGATTGCACATAACGCCCCTGTTTTCACCTTCTGGAATTATACTTAGCTGGATCTGCTCCGTGAAATCAAACAGAAGATTCGAAACCAACTTCTTTCAGAATGGGAAAACTACCGCCATCACTACTCAAGCATCAATGTAGATAGATCGCACCCTCAGTATCCATCAACCACCAGTAAAATAATGAACACACAATTCGTTCGTCTACGATTGGGTCATACAACCTCCACCCACCAACATCTACTAAGAAGGGAAAATCCACCAACCTGTCTTCGCTGTAACTCCCAAATAGATATTAATCATATCTTAGGAATAGGACCTTGCACCGATGCAGTTTCAAAAAAGCAATACTTAGTACCACACCTATCAACAAAAGAAATTTTAAAAAATCCCAGCCACAACAATATTCTCAACATCGACAAATTTATACAAAAATATAATGTAGATATTAAAATTTATTAAAAAAAAAAAAGATATACAAAAGAAAAAAACAAATGTAAATAATTAATCATAAGTTATCTCGCTCAAGCCGAAAGCCATTGTAGCTAGTGCTTTTTTTTCTATGTTAGCTTTTAATTTTAATTAATTGTTAATAAATAATAATAATAATAATATTTTTACCCTCCAAAACAAACAATTGATAACAAAAATCCCGGCGTTGTTCGGTCGAGTTTTTTTTTCTGTTGATCCGATCGCTACAAAATTTCACAGGAAATCGCTACCGAATTTCACCTTTTGGTCAATCTAAAGTTCCAATAAAAATTCCATCGAAATCGCTTTAACCGTTTTGGAGAACATATGGAACATACATCCATATATCGATATGTATAAACACGATTTATTTATTTATTCTATAGACTCCAAAACGACAAAATCGATTTCGATGAAATTTTCAGTCAACCTTTAGATTAGCCCAGAAGGTGATCCTGTGACGTATGGTAGCGATCGTATAAACAGAAAAAAATAAATCTCGACCGAGCAACGCCGGGAAACGATAAGCTAATATCTCATAAATTACGTGATTTAGCAAAAAAAAATATTATGATGAAACTTGTTTGTCTCTAAAAAAAAGTGTCAAATGAATGTTGAAAATTTAAAATCGGACCACTGGGAACGGAAGTATTCTCAAACAAAAAATCCATCGATTGGGAAGCCATTTTTAAAAATGGCGGCCAAACGACCATGATTTGGATCTTGAGGCTACATATTGTTTATAGGCAGGTAGGTAAAATGGCGGTTTCGCAGAACAACTGTTCCGAAAAAACCCAATTAGCGCCAAAAAGCGCCGTTTTGATACCATAACTCGTTTGACCTAATTTTTTGTGATATAGCTAAGGGGATCAGTTTTTGGTCTGTGACCGCAGTCCCAAGGGAAGAACTTAGCTCACACTTTGTGCTGGGTGGTTCCATTTGGACTGAGCCGACCAATTAACTTTACACTAGGTGTATATGAGGCTAGGCCCGTTCAAAGGCAAGGCACACCTATAAACCAGTGCTTTGATGCTTTCGCCTAAAAATAGAGAAAGTGCTAGTCCGAAAAGCCAGTCTTAAAGGGAAGTTCCAGAAACTTTAAAAAAGAAAGTTGAAATGGAGAGTGAGTGAGTGCTTTGAAAAGCTAAGGGGACCAGTTTTGGGTCTGTGACCGCAGTCTCAAAGGAAGAAATTAGCTCACACTATGTGCTAGGTGGTTCCATTGGGACTGAGAGCCGGCCAAATAACTTTACACTAGATCTATATGAGGCTAGGCCCGATTAAAGGCAAGGCATACCTACCAGGTATATATCAATGCTCTGATGCTATCGCCAAAAATAGAGTAAGTGCTAGTCAGAAAAGCCAGTCCTAAAGGGAAGTTCCAGAAACTTCAGAAGTGAAAGTTGAAATAGAGATATTGCTTGGTTTGTTAGAGCCAACTGTTGCTGTTAGAAAAAGCGGAAAAAAAATTTATCCTTTTTTTCGACAGCACGTTTAGGTTGTCGAGAAACAGGCTACCGAATGCCTGGAGGCGAGACGTAGCCAGGGCCGGACAGTAGCAGAGGAAATGCTCAATAGTTTCCTTCTCTAGCAGATTTCTACCACTACGGCAGTAGCTATTGAAAGGTATGCGCAGTTAAGCTGCATGTTCCCCTATTGGCCAATGGCCAGTGACGATTGCAACGATCCTGGCTGTGTCTATTCTGTTTCGTTTTATTAAATCATTTGATCTGTTTTTGTCATAGGTTGGCCATATCTTTCTAGTTATTTTACAGGTTGCCAAACCTTGCCACCTCTTTGTTGATTCTGAAAGGAAATGGTCATATATTCTGCCCTTCACGAAGCCCAGTGGAAGATCTACTGATTGCGCCTGAGAGACGAGAAGGGCTGATCCTTGCCTAGCAAGATCATTTGCTCGCTCGTTGCTTTGGATGTTGCTATGGCCTGGGACCCATATGAGAGAATTTTTTATACTAATACTGAAACCTGAGAACTCTGCTCTGCATTGATGAACTATCCTTGGAGATACCAGGCAGCTGTTCATTGCTTTAATTGCAGCTTGGCTATCTATACAAATGGCTACATTGTGAATATTTTGGTAAGATATTGTTTTTTGTTTAAGTATTCTTCAGCTTCAGCTTGAAATATGCTGGGAGCGTCCGGTAGACGGACCGATTGACTAATATTAAGTTTGTCAGAGTAAACACCCGCCCCAACTATATCAACCATATTTTAGCCGTCAGTGAAAATTGTTGTGTCATATTCTTTTGTCACCGTATCATTTTTTCATTCGTCTCTGGTAGGAAAAATCACATTGAAACTTTTACCAAAGTTAAGACAAGGGTTTTGGTAGTCAATATGGACTGAACGAAGATCTATTGGCAAACAGTTTTAAAATTTCTCGATGACCATAGGGTCTTTCTGCCCAACAGCTTGCTTCTTTAAGCCTGGTTGCACTGCAGGATACCATGTATTTGATATGAAGGTCTAGAAGCAAAAGATTAAGAATAACGCTTAAGGCATTGGTTGGGCAAGATCAAATTGCACCTGTGGAACCTATGCTGGCTGTTCTTTGAACCTTTTTATATTATATTTTTTGCTTAGGGCTGGCCACCATACAATCGATCCGTTGGTAAGAATAGGACGAATTACAGCTGTGTAAGTCCATAATATCATATTAAGCTTCAAACCCCATTTTTCCCGAAAGTTTTACTACATGAGAAGGCTATACTTGCTTTCTTCACACGTTCTTCGATATTGATTATCCAGCTAAGCTTCGGGTCCAGAATAACTCCTAGGTATTTAGCTTCTGATGATACAGAAAAAGTGTGACCGTTCAACTTGGATAGGGTGAAGGGGGGAATTTAAGTTTTAGGGGTGAAGAGCATCAATTCGGTTTTATTTGGATTGACACCTAGTCCACAGCTAGTAGCCGAGATGTCAACTCTTTTCAAGGCAGTTTTTCCATGATATCACTTATAACTGTCGGAAACGCCCCTGATGTCATAAACACCAGGTCATCCGCATACGCCACCGACTTTACACCACAGTTGTCCAGTTTACAAAGGATTGTGTCCATGACAAGCAGCCATAGTAAGGGGGATAGAACTCCTCCCTGAGGTGTACTCCTATCTACGAGTTTGATAATGTGGTCGTTATCCAAGATATACAGAAAACAAGGTAGTATATTGCGCATGTCGTTATCATATCTCCCTCTTTTGTGTGACGTCACTCGAATTCTATTTCTTGAAGTGAGTGTAGACTTTAATATAAACGTATCTTTTTATTACTGTTTGAATTTATCTTGTAAAAAATTACAAATAGTTTTCTGGAAACTCAAAGGTAACATCTCGTCCAGTCAATTTCTTGTACACTGAAGTAAAGGTATCAACTTTGTGTTCAATGGTGGTTTGTTGATTCTTATCTAAGTGGACCTTAATCAGTTGTGTGCCGTCGAGCTTAACGCGGATTCGCTTGCCGACAATCTCAGCTGGGAATACCAAATCTTCTAAGATGGCATCATACACTGAGGTAAGGGTTCGGGAACGTGGCCTCTTTTGTTTTAGAGGATTCCTCGACTTCCTGGTTGGCTTAGGTAAGATCTTACGCTCACCAATGAATACTACGTGCTTGCCAGAGAATTTCTTCTCCATCTCACGAACCAAACGGATTTGGATTTTTTGGAAAGCCTTTTGCTTTGGGATTGGGACATAAATGATAACAGCTTTCTTGTTGTTGAATTCGATTTCACGCGCACGGGTAATATGAAGATCCCTCAATTGTGGCTTCAATTCCGAGTTCATCTCCAGCTCTAATAGAGCTTGAGCAATGGATTTCTCGAACTCATCAGGTTCAGCGCCATTGGGCTTGATAATTTTGTTTCCAATCATCGTAGCCGCAGATTTTAAAAAAAAGGGTAAAAGTAAATAAATGTTTGTGACAAAAGATGCAGATTGCAATAAGTTTTCATCTCTCAACGAATAACTGCGACACCTTTAACTTACCCATTTATGTATTTCTGCGTAAATTATCATATTTAATAAAAAAAAGTATAACACGTTAGGTATAACTTTAAGAACAGATTTTATTTAATTTTCTTTTAAGTTGATCTTTTTTCTTCCAAACATTGTTTATTATGTTTTGATTTTGAATTCTGATTCTAAAATACATTTTACACCTAAAGAAAGTTCTTATCATTTCAGGATCCAAAGAGCAGTCGGCTGCCAAAGAAAACAAATTTTGTATGTAGCCTTCAGATGGTTCGAGAGCGTATTCTTCTTCCTGGATATTGTTAAATTTGTTGAAAATTAAATCTAACTTCTTCAATTCCATGATGAATAATTCGTTTGGCTTCTGAAGACCCCTTTCATTGATGACATTTGTCCATGTTAATCCTGTGGTATCTTCCTTATCAGCAAGAATCTCTATGTTTGGTATTTTCGATTTAAAACGCTTTAAAAGGTAGCCAGCAAGGTACTCCAAGGCATCGTACTTTACTTCGGACATTTCTTTGTCATTGCTTGGAACAGTTATGCTTTTTTCGTCTTCTTGTACTGTCTCGCAATCAGAAAAACAGGATAAAAGGTCTAAAGTAAGTAGCGTGCAGTAGGAATCGGTAGGCTTTTGGACCACTGGTATGGATTGCTATACACTTGGATATATCATCTATACTCCACTTTAGCCGTGCATTCCTTTTTCCAAGTTTTTTTTTTCTGCGTGGGAGTAAAGATGGAACTTGTTGCACTGCAATCTTGTTTAAGATTATAGTTTTCCTTCAATAGGTCCGTGATTTTGGAATTCTGAGACATTTTTTCTTCCTCAAGCGAAATTATTTTTTCTTGAAGTTCTGAAATAGTTTTCTTTAGTGCAACAGCAGCAGCAGCTTCAGGGCTAAGAATTTCGAAATGTAATTTAATACAGTAAATATTATGCTCTTCATTTTATGCTAACGTGATGGGGTCAAGGTGGTGCTGATAATCGTCTTCGGGAACAATGGCATCAATAATTGATTGGTCTTCTTCAACAGCAGGACTTTTCAGCAAAGCTTCTACCTCTAAACGTCGCTGTCGTTTTTCTAATCGATCACTTCGCATCTTGTTTTGGTCGATATTCTCCTTGTTTGAAAAACTGGCGAATGGAAGATTTTCTGTAGGAATGGCATCGGATTTCAGTTTTTTGCAACTTTTTGGTGAATATTTCAAAAGTTCATGTTGCAAGTTGCGAATATATTTGTCCCGAGTGAAATGCTTTGAGCAAATGTAGGCCGTTTGCACATTAATTTTATCTTTTCTGCCACATTTATTCTGCCAAACTTTTGCCAATTCGAAATCTTTCGGAAAACGAAATAGTTTCACAGGCACATTATTTACTTAATTTTTATATTGTTTACTTTTTTTATTATAATTGGTATCACAACCGAAAACTGAACAAACCGCCAGTTTTTATTTCACAATTTTTTTCTTTTTCAAAACACAACACACGCGATATTATTCATAAGCGAAATGAAAGAAAGGAAGCGCAGCTGTCAAACGACAATAATTAAGATGACGTACATGCGCAGAACATACACAAAACAATGTGCGGGAATATATTACCTTTCTATTCTGTATATCTTGGTCGTTACCCAACTTTGCCCAGGTACAAGGCCCGAAATATTCTTTACCTTACCCCCGTATATCGACTCTGCCGGGGCTGACCTTCTTTCCGTACTACTCGTGGGACCAAACTTGATAATGTTCGGAGTAACACTGCGTCAGGTTCTTGTGCCGGCAAACTTGAATACACTCCTTTGGATTCCATCAGAAAATCAGTTGGTGTCAGGGGTGCTAGGTCCAATGGATCGGCGCTCATATACGTTAGAGGACGATTGTTGCGATTTCTTCTGTTTCTATAACGATGGTTCTAAGTTGTCCAAAATTAAGTTTTGCCTTACCGTTTGTGACCTTCATCGAATTCTTCATAGTGCGGATCATCCTTTCCCAGAACCCACCACACCAAGGGTCACATTCCACTATGAATCGCCATTGTATTCTCTTTCTTAAAAGAAACCCTTGGATCACTTCTTCATCTCAAAAGGAGACAACGCTGCGTAGCTCCCGAAACACAGCTCTCCGATACGTACGAGCGTTGCCTGATAATATGGTAGAAGCTACACCACGTCTGCTTATGAAACGCCGGAGGGCCATCAAAAAGTTGCCAGTAGATAGGCCTCTTGTTAGTTCCAGATGAACAGCACGTACAGTATGTAGACCTTAGAGGCATCTGGTTTGTCATCATAGCAGTATAGTGAGCCAGCAAAATCCCACATTGTCGAATGGTCTGGATAAGGATACACTTTCAATTGGCATCGGAGCGAAGGGTTGTGATAGTTACGTTCTCAGAACACCCTCACATTCAATTGTAATCATATTTAAAACACCCTTTCAATAAAGAAGATACAAAGTATCTTCTATGATCATTTTGTCATATAAGCAGTTTGCAATGAAATTAAATCAGATGCACAAGTGTGCATCCAAATAAAGAAAGATAACAATAAATCGTTAGGATTTCATCATACAAAGATAAATGATGAAATAATTATTCTAGATATGCAGAATTGCTGCATAAGCATAATATAAGTATAAATAGGTTGACTTGAACATTGTAAGATTTTAGTATTAACTGAACTTCGTATAGCTGAAGATTTCCCCCCACCAGAGGTAAGGGATCGGAAGCTTAATAAACTATTAAAATAAAATAACTTGCGTTTTATTTAAGTGGTTGCATTCTCTTATGAGAATGCTAAATATATTTTTTTTGTAACATTTAAATCGAACATAAAACTGGCGCAGTCGTGGTAGGATCCCGAAAGATCCATAGTTAAAATACGCATCTTACTTTTTTAAAAGTTTAATTCGGGATATCAGAAAAAATAAATTGTCCTTACTAATTTAAATAGTGAAATACCGGTTAACTAAAATAACCAAAAGGTATTGGACAAAATTAAAATTAAATCAGTGAAAAACATTAAAGTCAAGATCCGAAAGGACCATCTTTATTAATCCCATAGAGGGAATGTTTAACTGAAAATATATGTGTGCAAAAAAAAAAAAAATATATATTTAAATATTAAAGTTCAAAAAGTTAATTACTCAAACGGATTGTGGTAGTGTAGAAAAAGCCACAACGCGAAAAAAAAAAATTTTTACTCAAAAATTATAGAAAACGGATTGTGGTAGTTAAAGAAAAAGCCACAACGCGAAAAACTAAATTTTACTCAAAACTAATACAAAACGGATTGTGGTAGTTAAAGAAAAGCCACAACGCGAAAAAAAAAAAAAAAAAAAAAAAAAAAAAAAATTTTACGCTTTTATTGAACTATTAATGAGAGACTTATAAAAAAGTTCACATGCCAAAATTCGCACCATACACCATACCAGCTGCATTAAAATTCAACAAAAAGGAAGAAGACTCAACAGAAGCAGCAGCAATTCAACAAATAAGAGGAAAAACAATAGAGGAAGAAAAATCTGAAGAAAGTCAACCAGCAATCAATTTAGAAAATCAGGTAAAAATGGCGTCAATAAATATCGATCCCTTAAAATTAATAAAAAATTTACCAAACTTCAATGGTAAATCTTGTAGTTTAATTATATTCATAAAAAAATCAGAATTTATAATAAACGTGACTAGCTCATACAACGAGGCAGCAAAAGAATTTATAGTTAATGAAATAAAATCTAAAATAACAGATTTCGCCTTAGATGTAGTTTTACGGAGTGGCGACCCAAGCGATTGGCAGGAAATAAAAAAAATACTAGTTAGAAATTTTGGTGAAAAAGAATCCTTTTTAAAATTAAAGGAGCAAGCTGACAAAGTGTATTCAAAAAATATTACACAACTTTATAATATATATTCAGAAATTCTCTGTAGATTAAATAATAAATATTATCTCTCGGAAGATAAACCAATAGAGTATAATCCTAGCAATAATGAAGCGTCATTATTAGCTAAATTTTTGTGAAAAAATCCCACCAAATGCTAGTTCGATTATAATTAATCACAATATACAATCTTTAAGTGAAGCATTTTATAAATTAGAATCTTGTCATTGGACAAAAGAAGAAAATAATAATAGTAATGATAGAAATATTCGAAGTTATAGAACTGGAAATAACAATAATAATTTTAATGATAGATACAAAAACAATTTTAACAATAATAAAAATTACAAAATTAATAATTTTAATCCAAACTATAGGAACGATAGGAATTATAGAAATGAATCTGGGAACACAGCAATAAATAGAAATCAGAATAATATCGGTCAGAATTTTTATAGAAACAATCAAAATTATAGGCAACCAAATAGAAGTGGCAATTTTTCTAATCAGTATAGTAATCAGAATCCATTCACACAAAATAAAAGAAACATTCCAGACCCAATGGAAGTAGATCATATTACTCCAAACACATCAAATTTTCAAATACATGCCTCAGCAGACCATTACCCTGCATAGATGTTCATATTTTAAATAAAAAACTTAGATTTTTAATAGACACAGGAGCAGCGACTTCTGTATTAAAAGAAAATATATTTCCTAGAAACTTTGAAAGTAGATTAGTAAAACCAGTAACCCTGAAGACATTATATAAAGATAATTTAGTAAAAACGAAAATAATTTTACCGTTACCAAGTGAATTCAATAAAAAAGATTCAACTATGGAATTTTTAATTACTCCAATATCTAACAGTTCTTTCGACGGAATTTTAGGAAATAATATCCTGATTCCACTACAAGCTGAGTTATCATATTTTACTCATACTTTGAACATTAATAATATTGAAATCCCATTGCTTTCAAAACCCAAAGATTATCCTTTAGATAGTTATATTCAAGATTTGTCAAGTAAACAAAGAAACATATGTAGTATTGATTCACAAAATTTATTTAACAAGTTAATAGAACCTTACATGAATATTGACGAAAAGAAAGCTCTCAATCAAATAATAAAGAATAATAAACAATTATTTTATCAAGAAGGAGATATTTTAACTAACGTAAATGAAGTAACACACAAAATAGAAACAAAAGATGATAAGCCAATATATTCACGCCTATATAGATATCCAGAAATACATAAAGAAGAAGTTGATAGACAAATAATTGAAATGTTAGAACAAGCCATAATAAAAGAAAGTAGCAGTCCATATAATGCTCCTATCTGGGTCGTACCCAAAAAGATAGACAACTCGGGACTTAAGAAATGGCGTATTGTCATAGATTATAGAAAGCTTAACGAAGTAACCGTGGAAGACAAGTTTCCTATACCTAATATTGATGATATTTTTAGTAAATTGGGAAGAGCCCAATATTTTACTACGTTAGATCTAGCTAAAGGTTTTCATCAGATATTAGTGAATCCTAAAGACAGACATAAAACCGCTTTTTCAACAGCTAATGGCCATTACGAATTTAATCGGATGCCATTTGGATTAAAAAATGCCCCCGCTACTTTTCAGCGAATGATTAATCACGTCTTAGAAGGACTTGTAGGAAAAATATGCGTAGTTTATTTAGATGATATTCTTATATTTAGTACATCACTAGAAGAACATATTTGTTCAATTAATAAAATATTTCAGAAACTTAAACAACATAATTTAAAAATACAAATAGATAAGTGCAAGTTTTTTAGCAAAAATACAGAATATTTAGGGCATATAATTACTACTAATGGAATAAAGCCCAACCCAGAGAAAATAAAAGCAATTGATAAAATACCGATTCCTTGTACAACAAAACAAATAAAATCTTTTCTAGGACTAACAGGTTACTACAGAAAATTTATTCAAGATTATTCAAAAGTAGCAATACCAATGACCAAATATCTTAAGAAAGGAGTAAAGATTAATATTAAGGACCCAGAATATATTACAGCTTTTGAAGAACTTAAATTACTTATATCTAGTGATCCAGTTTTAAAATATCCTGATTATACAAAAGAATTCATATTAACAACAGATGCATCCAATTATGCAATCGGATCTGTTCTTTCACAATCAAATCACCCAATATGCTATGCATCTCGCACTCTTAACGAACATGAACGCAAATATAGCACTATTGAAAAAGAATTATTAAGTATTGTATGGTCAACAAAATATTTCAGACCCTATCTTTACGGTCGCAAATTTAAAATACGAACTGATCATAGACCTTTAATATGGTTAAGTAACCTTAAAGAACCAAACTCAAAGCTTCAGAGATGGAAAATTAGTTTAAATGAATATGACTTTGACATTGAATATTTAAAAGGAAAAGAAAATCGCGTAGCAGATTATCTCAGTAGACTTGAAGTAAATGCACTAAACAGAAAAGATGACTCCTCATTGGCCACAAATCATAGTGGAACAGAAGAAAGAAATGATCACATAGGTATTTCAGAATTACCAGCAAATATGTTTAAGCATCAAATAGAAGTTATAGTATCAGAAGATGAAAATAAAAATATTAAATTTATATATCAAGGTGTAAGAAGACTTACTATTAAATCAAAAGATGTTAGCGATTATTTTACTGAAGCATTAAGGGAATTTTTACCCGATCACGGCAAAGTGGCATTATACTGTCCAAGTGATAATTTATTTTGCAAAATTCAGAAAAAATATGTTGAGCTTTACAGCAATCAAAGTAAACTAAAATTACTAAGATGCATAACGCTTTTAAAAGATTTAAATAATACAAACGATGCATTGAATCTCATTCAGAAAATTCATGAACAATTTAATCACAGGGGAATACATGAAACATATCTTGAAATAAAAAACGAATTCTATTTTCCAAAGTTAAGAGAATTAATTAGAAGATATATAAACAATTGTACTGTATGTCAAACAGCGAAGCATGATAGAAACCCAGAAAAAATAAAATTTGAAATTAGCAAAACTGCACTTAAGCCAAATGAACTCGTACACATTGATTTTTATATTCCAAGCAAAGATATTTACTTTTTGACTATTTTAGATAAATATACAAAACATTTAACAGCTTTTCCAGTAGCTAGCAGAAATACTCATAAAATTATTGAACAACTTAAGCTAAGAAACTCAATACTAGGCAAACCAGAAGAAATAGTATGCGATAATGAATTTAGTAGCTTAGCATTTAAAGAATATTGCAACGAGGAAGGCATAAAAATAAAATTTAGTACCCCAAATCATAAGACAGGCAATGCAGACGTAGAAAGAGTACATGGTACACTCAACGAACATATACGTATATATAATGCACAAGAAAATAAAAAGAACATATTAAATTTAAAAGAAAAGGTTATAAAAGCAGTAAGTGTATATAATTGTACAATTCATTCAACAACATTAAGAAAACCTATAGATTTTATCCAAAACAAAATAAAGGAAAAAGAGTTACAAGAAATAGGAAGCAGAATTCAAAAAATTAAAGAAGATAAAATTAATAAGCTTAATCAAAATAAAACTGATTTTGTTGAACCAGATTTAAATAAAGAGTTATATATAAAAGCCGATGTAGTTAGAACAGCTAAGAAGATAGCAGCAAAATACAAGAAAACCAAAGTAGAAAAGAAGAATAATAAATTTTACGCAAATCAGAAAAAAATACATAAGAGTTATTTCAAAAGAAAATATAAATACCAAAACACAGATAATAATTTAATCTCTTTACAGGCAATATGAAAATCATAAGTATATATTTATTCTTCATTATAACTATGGTGGAGTCAGAGTTCTTACTACAAGAAATTCACAACCAAGCAGGGTATGTTATAATCAAACAGGAGCCCATTGAATTAATCGAAAAATACGATAAAATACTTCATATAATTAATTTAGAAACATACAGTGAAATTATAAAACAAATTGAATTTTCTATACAAAACGGATATAATAATTTTAAAGATTTGAGATTAAATAGATTAATGACAGATGCGTTAGAAGATTCTAAATCAAAATTAAAAAGTATACTTCCACATTCAAGACAAAAAAGGGGACTTTTTAACATAGGAGGTAGTGGACTCCATTTTCTTTTTGGTGTAATGGACAATGATGATAGAGTAGAAATTGAAAATCATTTAAAAATCATAGAGGAAAATAATAAAAATGCTATTGCCGAGTTGAATAAACAGATAGGGATTAATACACAGTTTCAAACAGAATTAGAAACAATGGCAGACCGTATAAACAAACATCAGTATATATTGAGGAATTTCATTAACTCCACAGATATTAAACAAGAAAATTTAGCTAAGAGTATACTTTCACTACAGATCAATACAGATATAATGTTATTAAATAATGAAATAGAAAAGTTACAAGACAACATAGTTTTTTCACGATTAGGCATTTTAGGCAGAAATATCTTGACAAACGAAGAAAACAGAAGATTTAATATCTCAATCAACAAATTAGAACATATAGAAAGCAGCCTACTTACTAGAAGCAACCAATTAGTTTTTGTTTTAAAAATACCTACATTTACATATAAATATGAAAGTATAATGATTTTACCTATACCTAATAATAAAGGATTTGAAATCGAAATATCTAAATATAACTATATAATTTACAACGAAACAATATATGAAAAAAATGAAATAAAATATGTAAAAAACTTAAAAAAGAGTCCAATATGTATCCAAAATTTGTACAAGACAAAATATGAGAATTGTAAAATAAGATTAAATAAAGAACAAGAATTAATTGAATTAGAAGATGGACTGATTTTAACTAAAAACCTTTTCAAAACAAGTCTAAATAACTATTGTAATAACATTGAATATACAATTTTTAAAAACAACCTTATATATTTTAAAGAATGTAACATAGAGATAAATACAACTATATACAATAATGAAAAAGATACATTTAAGCAAAATATTGTTATTCCATTGTACAACACATTGAATATATCACAACATATAAATCTTACATTAGATGATATACATATAAGTCACATGCAAAATTTAAAAGCTTTACAAGAATTGAAATACAATAATAATGTAAAACATATTATATCATATAGCAGTATAACACTCATAATAATTACAATTGCAATTTTGCTATTATATTTTAAATACAAAGAAACTAAAAAAGTTAAAATTGAAAACATAATTTTAGATTCTCAGGAGAGCATCAAACTTAAGGGGGGAGGAGTTACGTTCTCAGAACACCCTCACATTCAATTGTAATCATATTTAAAACACCCTTTCAATAAAGAAGATACAAAGTATCTTCTATGATCATTTTGTCATATAAGCAGTTTGCAATGAAATTAAATCAGATGCACAAGTGTGCATCCAAATAAAGAAAGATAACAATAAATCGTTAGGATTTCATCATACAAAGATAAATGATGAAATAATTATTCTAGATATGCAGAATTGCTGCATAAGCATAATATAAGTATAAATAGGTTGACTTGAACATTGTAAGATTTTAGTATTAACTGAACTTCGTATAGCTGAAGATTTCCCCCCACCAGAGGTAAGGGATCGGAAGCTTAATAAACTATTAAAATAAAATAACTTGCGTTTTATTTAAGTGGTTGCATTCTCTTATGAGAATGCTAAATATATTTTTTTTGTAACATTTAAATCGAACATAAAACTTGATGCGGGTGGACCCCAAGGCTTTTTGCACACAAGGCATCTCTTTGTTCTTCTCTTGATGGCCTGACGTCCCTTGACTATCAAAAAGCGTGTTCGAAGCCTCGTGAAAACGGTGTTGACACCTGCATGCAGCGATTGTTGATGGCAGTCATCGATTAAAAGGTCAAGAAGGTAAGAACGCGGTGGAAGAACAATTGGGTGCTTCACATCAAATGGCTCGTCTAATGTTTCAAGGCGTCCTCCTAACCTCAGAATAGAGTGGTCATCTAAGAAGGGTGATAGCTCAAAGATCGTAGCGCACAACAAAAAAGGACTGCAATTAACCACAAAAGTTACTCTAGTCTTCCGATATTCGATAAATCTTGAAAAGCCTTCTCGATGTCTGCTACTATGCCCTGAAGCCCCAAGCGGAAGTTAAGCAGAACTTTCATAACGTCTGGCAGTAAATTGTGGCACCTGTCCAAAGATGATCGTTGAGAGATCCAGCTCCATCAATATGTGCCGAAGCGTCAAAGACCACGCTCAGCTTTGTGGTACCTTCCTCTGTATACACGGGTTGATGAGGGAGGTAGTATACACGTGGTTGATGGCACTCTATGTTTACTGAATACAACCCGCTCAGCAATACCGTCGGAAATCAATTTTCTGATGGCTTCATCGTAGGTAAACAGCTTTGTTGGCTACCTGGATAGCCGACGGGTTAGAGTTCAAACGCTGCAAGGCTATCCCCTTATTATCTTGCAAAACCGAGTCGTAACTTTTCCTTGGTAGTTTTGCGATGTAGCGTGAGCCTTCTTTTAAAATGCAAATGTTAATTAGCTTTTCGGTCAGCAAAATATTTTCGTTTTCGTTGTTTCTTATTCCAATAGCTTCTAGTGACCAAAATCGCGTGAGCTCTTCTTGCTTTACTAATGTCAGATTAATAAGACATCTGGAATAATAAGAATTTTCATAAGATGTACAATCTTTTTCACTTACGAGAACATGAAGGCCCTGCAATGTCCATCCAAACACAGTTTCAACAGTTTTTAATCGTTTGGTAAGTCGGCGTTGCTTTCCCGTCACAATTGTCCAGTAGAAATCAGATCGAATGAGGAGACTTAAGACCTTTTTCCATCTCCATGTTGTATGATTGGACATCAGACAACTTAATACCTTCAAAAAGCGGACACTCGGCTTCTGGCACTGTAAGCACGTCGACACAAATTTCAGGGACCACAACTGCCTCCAATGTGACGACCATATCGCGATTTAAAAGGCTCTGTAAATTAATTTTTACTTTCTTAAACTGTTCAACTGACTTTGCCTCTTTTAATCCAATGACGGATAAGTCCACTAAACCGATCGATTTTAGTTTTAATTTATTTGCAAGACTTTCAAGAACATAAGTCTGTTGGCTGCCACCGTCTATAATAGCGCGAATAGATATTTTTTTTATACTTGAAGCAACGGCACATCTAACCGTTTTCAAAAAAACATTTTCACTTGAATTATGTGCACACAAATTCAAAGCACCGTTTTTATTTTTGTCATCAGTCTCTTGCGAAGTATTCATTAATAACGGGTCACACATTGATGACATATGTCTTCCTTTGCACTTCATACATGAGAGAAATTTGCCGTTTGCATTTCTTAGACGAATGACCAGCCTTTGCACACCGAAAACATCTACCACTACTGCGCAGTGTTTGTCTTTTGTCAGTGATCGATATATTGCTGTCAGTCTTTTTTTTTATGGATGTTGGACTTGCAAAAAATACATGCATATTCGATTGCACTGACGGTGAACAAACTAGAAGCTGTCGATTGAGAAATGGTTCTTACCCTTGGGTTGGTGTGTGAAATGCCATTTTTCTAGAGATTCCACCTCTCGCTTCAGAAATCGCAAAATTTCTTTTACTTCGTCTCCACCAATTTGTGAAGGACAAGATTCGTTATTACTAGAATGTTTAATGCTTTCTTCTGCGTTTACCGCACCTTCCTCTTGTCTATGATATTCAATGAAAGAGCAATGGGTAGTCATCGAAGCAGTATGGATCTGAGCATGACGTAATAATAATTTGTTGGCAACTGTAATGCAGTTAGCGAGCGTGTGCAACTTACAATAGTTCCATAAAGATTTCGTAAAACAGCAGTATCGTTACGGTCACGAACTGGAGGTAGGCTTATTTCTCTTGTAAAAGACCAATAGCGGCTTCGTAGCACTATTCAGATGGCGTGAAGCCCGAAATAGATTTTTTGGCGTCACCAGCGAGCACTGACTCTAGGTAGTTGAATTTTTCTGGAGCGGATAAACTTAATTTTTCATGGACTGCACTGCAAAATTGCTCCCAGAATGACAAACAATCACTAAAATTGCCATCGAAGCGCTTAAGAGGAAGTTTTTGAAGCATGCAGCCGGTATTATTCGGCTCCGTGGTAGCAGAAATATCAATGGTGTCAGCTGAAAACGGGTTTATTTTCTTTTGTAGTTTCTGCAGTCTCGTGTTAAGTCGAGCAAGTGCATTTATAGCCTGATCCTGATAGTCTACACATTTTTGCAATTCGTCGTCTTTGAGAAGACCCTTTTTTTGTATGTCCTCGTTGATGGCGTTAAGATTATCGTTGGCGGACGTCAGTCTTTGAAGATGGGAAATAAGCTCTTCTTCGATTTCATAGACTCGTTGCTCATTTTCATTTGTGACAAGTGAGCTATCATCTTTAAGGAAATCTAATGCTGACTTTACAATTTTAGTCACTTGACCTCTGTAAGCAGCACGTGTTGATAGCTCCATATTATTATAATTTTTTTTTTGAGTCGCGATACGAAACACAATCGAGTTCTTATAATTTATTTTTTACCGTCTAATAATCCTGGGTTTCGGCACCCTGTAAAAAAACGTCCGAGATAAATAAAAGGCAGTCGCGTAAAATTCAATAATACTTTATTAACTAAATAAGAAATGATGTGTCAAACGTTTGAATAAAGGTTCGCAACTAACTTAAACTCCGTTGTACATTGTTTATATATGTAAGTAGTATGACAATTTGTTTGTATTAGACTGAAATTCAAGTAGAGAGAAATGTAATTGTATGAAGGAATTTAAATGAATAATATGTATGACATGATACATATATTATATGTATGAATAATATGTAAGTATTTGTAATATAAAGAATTCAACGAAGAATTCAACTGTTAATTTTCACCAGTGAGCACTCAGAGCACCATCGGTGGGCGGGTGCTAACCACGATCCAAAAACAAGGCCAGAATGAAAAACATAGGCCCCATCGCACGACTCGCAAGACCCAGTTCAACAATGCTAGGTTCGTTTTGAAAAAAATTGCGAAACGGGAAGAAACGCAGGCATTAAGCGAACGCGATCGTAAGGATAGGGAGAAGTTCTCCAAAATAGTTCAGGACTACAACAAGTTCTTGCAGGGCGCTCTCTTCAGAGGAAGGAGCAAGTTGCAAAGCGCAAAAGGTCTCAGGATGAAACTACTCGGCCCTCGAAAAAGAGTAAGGCTCTTCCAGTTCCTGCCAAAAATAAAAAACACTCTACCATCCACATCCGGCAGTCAGCCAGTGGCGAAAACTTTGAGTGTGAGTGAGAACGTCAGGGACGACCTTCAGGTTGCGCTGACGGACGAGCTTACCTTACAGGGAAACCAGTCCTCGAAGCGTGGAACGCTATTGAGGCTCGACTGCAGGGTATGGTGGTGGAACACATCCATCCTTCAGCTCTGCTGAGACGGTAAGGGACAGCAGGTGTAGGTGGACTATACGTAGGATCGGCGTATATGGCCCAGGATCGTATTGCACCACCCGAGCAAGTTGCCACCCTGGTCCATAACATCAACAATGCCAACCTCATACTGGGGTGTGATGCCAATGCCAGGCACACGGTATGGGGCAGTTCCGAAATCAATGAAAGAGGTGTCTTTATTTGATTTTATTATTTTTAACAACATATTCTAATAAAACAACATAGTCTATTTGTTACAAAGGCAATATCTCTACCTTCATTTTCCCGAGTACGGATACGTTTGAAGGGTGGGAAGATGTGCTTGACGTTACACTAACAAACATGATGAACAGGTCAGGTTGGAAAGTTAGCACTTTGGAAACGGCTTTGAATGTAGCATTCAAAGCTTCCTATCCAGTAAGGTACAGCAAAAAAGCGGTATCCTTAGCCAAAAGGCTGGCTTGGAAAGAATACTGTGAAGGCAAAATGCTGTCAAAACAACACTCTTGTCCATCTCTCCTCAAAAAGGAGGATGGTACTTGGACAGTGGATTCAGCCGAATCTCTAGAGGCTTCAATGACAACCCATTTCCCAGGCTGCAAGGATTACAGATTAGTAACAGACAATGTCCTAAGTGCACAGCCAAAACACGTAGAAAATATTCATGCTATCATAACCAAGGAAAAGATTTCCTGGTCTATTAATAGTTTCTCCCCATACAAATCTCCAGGTGTAGATGGCATTATTCCCATAATGCTACAGAAGTTGCAAAACACAGCTTATGGTTAGAAGTATTTTTTACAAATTGCTTCCGGTTTGACTACGTCCCCAAGTGGAGACAAGTCAGTTATTTTCTTCCGAAGGTGGGGAGACGGAGGCAAGAAGCCCCAGGAGACTTTAGGCTCATCACTTGCTTCGTCATGAAAACACTGGAAAGAATAATTGACATATACATTAGAGGGATTTTAAATAAAAATCCTCTTTGCAAAAAAAATGCCTTTGGCGGCCAAACGCCCAAATTGCCCAAATTAGAAAAATGGCTCCCTGGCTAAATTTCATCCTTATTATGTTGAAAACCAATTCCAATCATATAAAAAAGGTTACCCCAAAAACAAACGGGTTTCGATATCCTGACCGGACTATTAGACCCAAGATTTTTCTGCTGCATTTCTTGCACCTTAATTGTTTTTCCCAGTGCTACGTACAAATTGGTACCAATCACGCGGGTCGTATACCCACTGGTGTTTTTTGAACAGTAAATTTGTAAGTCAACTACTATGTTTTATAGAATGCTGCCGAAGAACCTTTTCATGTTGTTGGTTTCAGAACGCGTTAAAACAAGTTGTAATAAATATTTACTTTTGAAATCATTTTGTGTACAAAAGTCGCATGTGTTTACATAAATCGAGTTTTTTGATAATTAATTGAGTTCACACAATAAATGAAAGAATAAAGCAAGAATACAGAAAATTAAACCACCGTTTAATTTTTATCTCATTTCAATAAATCTCGAAAAAGAAGGTAGCCATTAATGGAACAAAATCGATCCTGCGCGTCGATAATTAATTGTAATACAGCTCCATGAGCGTGAGCTTTACATTAAAAAGTACTTATAAACCATGTTGGCATTTTGGCATTTATTTCATTAAAAATTTGTGAGTGCCCTACGTCATGTCATAGCCTCCTAATAATTTTCAACTCAGTCATTTAAAAAAATATGTTATTATCGTATTATTTCCCAGATGTCAATTTTAAAACCATAATATAAATGCTCAATATATGAATTCGAATCTGAATCTGACAAGAAGGTAGAGCAAATATGCAACATATTAAATAAGTTTTTGTTTTTTCTGTGTTTTTATTCAAAAAAGTTATATGTTTCCACGAAAGTTTAGATAATATGTCGTTTTTGACATTAATGGTTGATATTAAATTAGTGTTACCGCCTGGCTTGGAAATTGTCAAATGAATTCACTACACAAACTAATTTTGAACATCATTAGGAATATTTTTTTTTATTTTAAGTTTTTTTTTTTTATTTGCGTGTGTTGAGAAAATGATAAGTTTTTATGTAGTTAAATAAATTATAAGGCTTTGGTACACATAAATTGACATGCATGTCAATCGATTTGAATTTACGTGGTAACACTAAGAGAACTATATCTTTCTCTTTTGACAAGATTTTTCTAATTCTGCATTGTACGAAAGACATGAGATGACTTAAGCCCTTAGGAGCAACTTAAATATTTCAAAATATAAAATTAGTATAAATACACTTTGACTGCCGGACTACGCTAGCGTTTTCCAAGCGGAACTGTTTGCTATCAAAGAAGCATGCAAAATACTAAAGCAAGATCCAAATCAAAATCGTAATATTACCATATTTAGGATTGTCATTTCAATTGTCAAATTGGAAGTGTAACATTCGTTTTTTTTTTAAATTTAAATTAAATAACAAAGTATTAATTAAAATTAAAATACAGAAAACATATCAACGGATCATATCAAAGTTAAATTGACCGAAACAAATTTTTGTAGTTGCAATTATATTGAGTTTTAATTAAGTTTCTGTTAAATTCTTGAAAAAAACACTTGCGGTACTACAATTTATATTAAATGAACTGTAAAAGAAGAATTTCCAAAACTTCACCCAAACATAACACCTTCAACAAAAAAAAAATTCGGCAAGCAAAGTATCCACAATGGAAGTAAGCAAACTATCAGTCGCTGATTTAAAAACAATTCTCAACGATACTCTTGCTGATAGACTCAAAGATCTTGCCACAAAAAAAGATTTTATTGCATTATCAAGTGAAATTAGCTCGTTGAAAACAATTAACACTCAGCTAAACCAAAAATTATCACTGATGACCGAACGATGTGATCTTCTTGAATCTCAACTTGAGGTCTTATCACGTAAAGCCAATGAAAATTCTGTTGTGGTACACCTTTCTTTAGAATCAGAAACTGATGCAATTCAATTTGCAAAACAGACTTGCGAGGGGCTTCTGAAGTTAAACGAAGGTGAAGAGATTCAAGTTAAAAGCTCACGGCAAATTCGCTGTAACAACCCGCGACGAGGTATTGTCATAATGGAACTGTCCTCGGCGAACGTCACCAACAATATCATATCGGTTGCACACAAACTAAAAGATTCGGGAATAAGTATCTTCCACGAACAATCACTTATGTACCGGAAAAAAAGACAATCTCTGATTGCCATCAAAAACAAATTAATGTAAATTAATGGAAAAACGAAAATTTTTATTAAAGGCGACAAATTACAAATTAACAATTTGTTTACAAAATATCACGAGGTCTGATTGTCAAAACAGCAGCTGAGTTGTCATTTGTATTGCAAATGTTTGGTGACAGATGCTACGAATTCTATGACTGCTGTGAGGGAATGAAGTTAGCTCCGGTTTCGGATGAGCCATCCTGTTCTGCCCTTCAACCGTTACGAGCGCCATCTGAAAGCCAGTTATCGCAACATTTTGGGGATCTAAGTCAATAGGTAAAATCTGTCGTCTGCCATAAAATAATTAACTTTCATAAACTAAATATATGTTCTTATAATATAACTGGCATTAAAAGTAAACTTTTACTACCAGATTTTTTCAAGTATATCCAAGAGTTTGATATTATAATTCTTTTAGAAACATATTTAGAAGAAAAGAATCAAAATGAATTTATTAAGTATTTCAAAGATTTTAAAATTGAGTTTACACCTGCAATTAGAAATAACTTGCATGGGAGAGCCAGTGGGGGTATTCTATGTGGGATTAGAAAAAAACATATTAGGTAATTTTCTTAAATTTAAAATTATTGAAAGTAGAATCATTTTTCAAGTTTTGAGCAACAATTTAAATTATTTTATCATTCCCGTGTACTTAAATTGCAATAACTGGCAAAATGAGTTTGACGTACTTGTAGATTTTATCAATAACTCAGATATGGAGAATGTTATGATAGTGGGAGATTTAAATGCTAGAATTGGTTATTATCAAAATTCTTCTGTTCATTATTTACATTCGGGAGCTACGTTAGATCCTTTAAGAAACTCAAAAGATGAATCTTTTAACAGCAATGGCAGAAAATTATCTGAATTCTTCGTACTTTTTGGGCTTGTAGTACTAAACTAAATCCGATTCTTGTTGTGAGCTTACATTTGTTAGTGGACAGGGTCAGTCCGTTATTGATTTTGCTGCTATGTCAGCGAACTGGTTGGGTACACTTGTAGACTTTGAGGTGGGCTTGGCCAGTTTCAAAACATCAAAACATCAGCTCCTTTTGCATTTAACAACAATAATACTTTTACACCAGCAAAAAAATGGTTTGATAGAGATTGTTAAAATCTTCGTTAACTATCCTTTACCTACCTCAAGCTCTTTAGGACAACAAATTCTCAATTTTTTAAAAACATTTATCTCCAAACTAATAAAAAGTATAGACAACTGTGTATAGCTAAAAAAAACGATTATCTTAATAATCTAGCAAAGAAATTGGAATACTGCAAAGATTCCAAATCGTTTTGGAGTAATGTTCGTGAACTTGGTGGGCGGAATCAAAGTATGAAGAACAATCTTGAAGCTCAGACATTGGCAGCTCATTTTAAAACTCTTCTGTCGGCTGACGAGAATCTTCTTACTTTTGATTACGGTCTGCCTTACGTTGTAGATAATGTTTTGGACACCCCTATTTCGCTTTACGAACTTGAAGCAACACTTCATAAAATGAAAAATAATAGAGCTCCAGGCATAGATGGCATACCGGTCGAATTTTACAAAAACAGCACCAGAGAATTCAAAAATTATCTTCTGGCTTTCTTTAACAGATTGTATAATGAATCACGCTCTCCTAGCAGTTTCAACAAATCTGTGATATTCGCAATTTTCAAAAAAGGAGACTAATTCCTCTGAAAATTACAGAGGCATTTCAATTCTAAATACAGTTAGAAAGATATTTTCTGCAATTTTGTACGAAAGACTATTGAAATGACAGATGCTACAAATTGTTTGACTGCTGCGAGGGAATGAAGTTAGGTCCGGTTTCGGATGAGCCATCCTGTTCTGCCCTTCAACTGTTCTGAAAGCCAGTTATCGCAACATTTTGGGGATCTAAGTCAATAGGTAAAATCTGTCGTCTGTCATAAAATTATTAACTTTCAAAAACTAAATATATGTTTTTATAATATAACTGGCATTAAAAGTAAACTTTTACTACCAGATTTTTTCAATTATCTATTTTCGAAAAGAATTTTCAGCCGAAGTTATAAGTTTAATTTTTAGAACTAGAGTTGAAGTCTTAAATTTAAACTTTATACCACACCGTAATGATCTGCTTTGTAATTTGTGCAACAGAAGAGATACAGAAGATATTAATCATTTCTGCATAATTTTACAGGAAATCCGTCGGTTATATTTTCAAGAAAGTTTTCTATCTTTGCAACGGCTACATGAAATCTTAAATGAAGAAATCGGATGGCTAAGCCTTTATAAATATTGCCGCCATGCACTTACTTACCGTAACAGCTTTCCGTTTTAAAGTCACTCATTTTGTTATTGCATTTTAAACATATTTTATTTTAGGTTTCACAAAATCTTATAAATTTGTTTTATTCTTTTGTGTTTCAAATCACTTAAAAGTGATTTCTTTTTTATGTCAAATCATCAAAATTGTTACATTAAAATTAAATTTTTTTTTTTTGCTACCTGTAATGAAATTTATCAATATTTATTATTCTATTTAAATCATGTAATATTCTATACACTTTCTTTATATCAGGTATTTATTAATTTATCAAGAAATGTCATATCAGGCAGTGTTAACAGAATCATTGCAGTTAACACTGGTCACTGGCCAATAGGAGAGCATGCAACAAGAATGGGTATTCCGCACAATACTTTCGTAGCTGTGGAGATGAAAGGGAAAAGGAAACAGTGACCCACTATCTCTGCTGCTGCCCTGCCTTAGCTAATCAAAGATGCCAATTTTTCGGTCAGTACATACTTTATTGACAACTTTAGTGAACTTTCAGTTGTGAGCATAAGTAATCTCATTGGCTTTTTAAACATAACTAAATGGCTATAAAACGGGCGGGCAATGATCACTACAGTTGATTTGTGCGATTTTGGCAATAACAGGTGGTTAGCTAAGGTCAGGTTGAATCGCTGAGGAGCTCCTTTACTCTTTAATAGTTCAACTCTTCAGATATGCAATCTGACCATTGATACGAGGTTCCTGATTTTCAAGGTGGTGTGAGCGTTCTTAGAACACAATCCGTGCTGAAGAAATGGAAGGCTGGGGGAAAAGCCAGTCTTTAACGAGCTCTTTCGGGTGCCTAGGTACAAGGCCCGAAATATTCTTAACCTTACCCCGGTATATCGGCTCTGCCGGGGCTGACCTCCTTTCCGTACTACTCGACCAAAATAGATTTTTCAAAACCCAAAACCCCAGACGATGACATGACGAACGATTACAGACCCCAAATACAACAACAACAACAACCAGACGTTGATATGACAGACATTGACGAACTTGGCAGCGCGTCAGAAGACGAACTGCTTGCCTCCAGTCAGGAGACAACTATCAACGTCGGCGGCGAAGGTAGTGCTACTCGTAGTAGTACTCCATCGTCACCAAAACCTTCGGTTAGCACTCAGAGCACCAGCGGTGGTCGGGTGCTAACCACAACACAAAAAAAACAAACAAACATAGGTCCCATCGCACGACTCGCAAGGCCCAGTTCAACCATGCTAGGTTTGTTCTGACAAAAATTGCGAAACGGGAAGAAACGCAAGCATTAAGCGAACGCGATCGTGAGGACAGGGAGAAATTCTCCAAAATAGTTGAAGACTATAACAAGTTCTTGGAGGGCGCTACTCTTCAGAGGAAAGAGCAAGTTGCAAAGCGCAATAGGTCTCAGGATGAGACTACTCGGCCCTCGAAAAAGAGTAGGGCTCTTCCAGTTCCTGCCAGAAATAAAAAAAAACACTCTACCATCCACATCAGGCAGTCAGCCAGTGGCGAAAACTTTAAGTGAGATCGTCAGGGACACCTTGAAGTTGCGCTGACGGACGAGATTCCCTCTACAGGGAAACCAGTCCTCGAAGCGTGGAACGCTATTGAGGCTCGACTGCAGAGTATGGTGGTGGAACATATCCTAGAGGGTAAGGGAGGGCCCTCTTCATCCTTCAGCTCTGCTGAGACGGTAAGAGGATATAGGGTGATCAAGTGCAAGGATCAGTTGTCGAAGGAATTCCTTGGCAATTGCGTTACTAAGATTAGTGATGCATGGAAAGGCATGAAGCTCAAGCTATTCCAAGCCAGGGACATTCCCAGACGACCAAAGGCTCGCATTTGGGTACCGTATATGGAAAAGTTGGATGGTGAGAGCTTTCTCAAAGTCCTAAAATGCCAAAACCCGGGGGTTGCTATGGACGACTGGGTCGTCATTAAAGCCGAAGGGGCCAATGCCAACAAAACAACGATGTCCTTCCTGCTCTTGATTGATGAGGCAGGAGGGTTATCGATTGTAAATTCTCATCGACTAAATTTTGGCATCAGGGAAGCCAAAGTGAGAATTTTGCCACCTCAACGACGACACAGGAGTTGTCGAAACATCCGACGTGACGTTGGAACCATTGAGTGTGGCCGCAACTACAACCCAAAATGCTGAAATTCACGCAGATTAATCTGAAGGACTCAAAAAGTGCTTCAGACAATCTCAGAATCTTTCTCAGGGAGGAAGATGTGGATTTCGGCATCATTCAAGAGCCATGGGTTCGAAGCCATAAGATCTGCGGGCTTCAAGACCAGCTCTACTCTATTACATCTCAAACAACAATAACCAAGGTAACCCTCGCACATATATTATTGCTAAAAAACATTTAAAAGTATTTTTATGGCCAAATTTTAGCACTCCAGACCTGACAGTTGTCAGACTGGAGACAGCAGGTGTAGGTGGACTATACGTAGGATCGGCGTATATGACCCACGATCGTATTGCACCACCCGAGAAAGTTGCCACCCTGGTCTATAACATCAACAACGCCAACATCATACTGGGTTGTGATGCCAATGCCAGGCACACGGTATGGGGCAGTTCCGAAATCAGTGAAAGAGGTGAGTCTTTATTTGATTTTATTATTTCTAACAACATGTCTATTTGTAACAAAGGCAATATCTCCACCTTCATTTTCCCGAGTACGGATACGTTTGAAGGGTGGGAAAATGTGTTAGACGTTACACTAACAAACAATAATGAACAGGTCAGGTTGGAAAACTGGAAAGTATCTCCACTGAGATCAGTCTCCGATCACAGGTATATACTTAACGAATTAGGTCTTAACACTAAGCCCCCTTTCCCGTTTAGAAACCCCAAAAAAACCGACTGGAACAAATTCAGTCAAGTTGTAAATTCCAAACTAAGAACTGTACCGAATCTTGTTTTAGATTCCGTAGAAGAACTGGAGGCGAAAGTAAGCACTTTTGAAACGGCTTTGAATGTAGCATTCAAAGCTTCCTGCCCAGTTAGGTACAGTAAAAAAACTTTCCCACCATGGTGGAATGAAGATCTCTCAAATCTGCTACGTTAGCAAACAATGGCAACCGTACAAGGACTGCCTCAAAGATTACAAAAAAGCGTATCCTCAGCCAAAAGGCTGACTTGGAAAGAATACTGTGAATCAATTGAAAATATAAGACTCTGCTAGGCTAGGCAAAATACTGTCAAAACAACACTCTTGTCCATCTCTCCTCAAAAAGGAGGATGGTACTTGGACAGTGGATTTAGCTTTTCGGACTAGCACTTACTCTATCTTGCGGCGAAAGCATCAAAACACGGATTTACACCTGGCAGGTGTACCGCCTTTGAACGGGCCTAGCCTCATATAGATCTAGTGTAAAGTTAATTGTTCGACTCTCAGTCCAAATGGAACCACCCAGCACACAGTGTGAGCTAGGTTCTTCCCTTGTGACTGCGGGCACAGACCAAAAACTGATCCCCTTAGCTTAACAGTCACTACCACTATATCACAAAAAATTAGGTCAAACGAGTTATGGTATCAAAACGGCGCTTTTCTGTGCTAATTGGGTTTATTTGGAACAGTTGTTCTGCGAAACCGCCATCTTACCTACTTACCATAAAACGTAACATACCGTATCAATATCTCACCTCTTCTATGGGTAGACAAAACAGATCAAGAGAACTACATGATTTCTGCAGAAACATTTTCTTTAGCCGTATAGGCGGGCTAAGTCTACTGCGGGTATCATGTTTTTCCCTAAATCGAACTGATCCCACGGAAATCTGGTCCTACCCTAAGCCATCCAGCACCCTGCTTGCTTAGGTTTTTAGCGAAGACAGACATATCGGAGCTAACAGCCTGGCATAAGGCCTGGTGGGGGGAATGGGCCACTTCCCTTGGGTGAGGTATCCGAGGATCTCTTTGATTTCCATATGGAAGTTGGTTACTAAGGAATTTACTCCCAATCAAAACGTTAGCAAACAATGGCAACCGTACAAGGACTGCCTCAAAGATTACAAAAAAGCGTATCCTCAGCCAAAAGGCTGACTTGGAAAGAATACTGTGAATCAATTGAAAATATAAGACTCTGCTAGGCTAGGCAAAATACTGTCAAAACAACACTCTTGTCCATCTCTCCTCAAAAAGGAGGATGGTACTTGGACAGTGGATTCAGCCGAATTTCTAGAGGCTTTAATGACAACCCATTTCCCAGGCTGTAAGGATTACAGCCTAGTAACAGACAATGCCCTTAGTGCTCAGTCAGAACACTTAGAAAATATTCATGATATTATAACCAAGGAAAAGATTTCCTGGTCTATTAATAGCTTCTCCCCATACAAATCTCCAGGTGTAGATGGCATTATTCCCATAATTCTACACTACAGAAGTTGCATAACACAGCTGTACCCAGGTTAGAAGTATTCTTCACAAATTGCTTCCGGTTTAACTACGTCCCCAAGTCGTGGAGACAAGTTAAAGTTATTTTCATTCCGAAGGTGGGGAGACGGGGACACGAAGCCCCAAAAGACTTCAGGCCCATCAGCCTCACTTCCTTCGCCATGAAAACACTGGAAAGAATAATTGACATATAGATTAGAGGGATTTTAGATAGAAATCCTCTTTCCAAATCACAGCACGCTTACCTTAAGGGAAGGTCCACGGAAACGGCTCTTCACGAGGCAGTGCACACCATTGAAAAAACAATTCAATACAAAGAATATACCCTTGCAACCTTCCCTGACGTCGAGGGAGCTTTCAATAACGTTCTTGCTAATTCGATTCAGGGATATCCTGTCAAGTTCGGCGATGATGCTTACATTACAAAATGGATTTTATCCGTGTTAAAATCAAGAATCATTCAAGCAACGTTGGGTAATGACCACATTATTAAACTTGTAGATAGGGGTACACCTCAGGGAGGAGTTTTATCCCCCTTACTATGGTTGCTTGTCATGTACACAATCCTTTGTGAACTGGACAACTGTGGTGTAAAGGCGGTGGCGTATGCGGATGACCTGGTGGTTATGACATCAGGGGCGTTTCCTACAGTGATAAGTGATATCATGGAAACTGCCTTGAAAAGAGTTGACATCTGGGCTACTAGTTGTGGACTAGGTGTCAATCCAAATAAAACCGAATTGATGCTCTTCACCACTAGGACTAAAATTCCCCCCTTCACCCTACCCCAGTTGAACGGTCACACTCTTTCTCTATCAACAAAAGCTAAATACCTAGGTGTTATTCTGGACCGTAAGCTTAGCTGCAAAATCAATATCGAAGAACGTGTGAAGAAAGCAAGTATAGCCTTCTATGCATGTAGTTAAACTTTCGGGAAAAAATGGGGTCTGAAGCCTAAAATGATATTATGGACTTACACAGCTGTAGTTCGTCCAATTCTAACATACGGATCGATCGTATGGTGGCCAGCCCTAAGTGAAAAATATAATATAGACAAACTGAAAAAGATTCAAAGAACAGCCAGCATAGGTTCCACAGGTGCAATTAGATCTTGCCCAACCGATGCCTTAAGCGTTATTCTTAATCTTTTGCCTCTAGACCTTCACATCAAATACATGGTATCTTGCAGTGCAACTAGGCTTAAAGAAGCAAGATGTTGGGCAGAAAGACCCTATGGTCATGGACAAATTTTAAAACCGTTGCCAATAGATCTTCGCTCTTGACTTTGATAAAAGTTTTAATGTGCTTTTTCCTAAAAAAGACGAATGGAAAAACGATACGGTGACAAATGAATATGACACCCCAATTTTCACTAACGGCTCAAAGATGGTTGACGGAGTTGAGGCTGGTGTTTACTCCGACAAACTTAAAATTAGTCAATCTTTCCGCCTGCCCGACGCTGCCAGCATATTTCAAGCTGAAGTGCTTGCTATTAAGGAAGCCTGTAGGATACTCAAACAAAAAACAATATCTAACCATAATATTCACAATGTAGCCATTTGTTTAGATAGCCAAGCCGCAATTAAAGCAATTAACAGCTGCCTGGTGTCTTCAAAGATAGTTCATCAATGCAGAGCAGAGCTCTCAGGTTTCAGTGATAATATAAAAATTTCTCTCGTATGGGTCCCAGTATGGGTATCTCGTATGGGTATGACATCCAAGGCAATGAGCGAGCAGATGATCTTGCTAGGCAAGGATCAGCCCTTCTCGTCTCTCAGGCGGAATCAGTAGATCTTCCACTGGGCTTCGTGAAGGGCAGAATATATGACCATTTCCTTTCAGAATCAACAAAGAGGTGGCAAGGTTTGGCAACCTGTAAAATAACTAGAAAGATATGGCCAACCTATGACAAAAACAGATCGAATGATTTAATAAAACGAAACAGAATAGACACGGCCAGGATTGTTGAAATCGTCACTGGCCATTGGCCAATAGGCGAACACGCAGCTAAACTGCGCATACCTTTCAACAGCTACTGCCGTAGTTTTAGAAATCCGCTGGAGAAGGAAACTATTGAGCATTTCCTCTGCCACTGTCCGGCCCTGGCTAGGTCTCGCCTCCAGGCGTTTGGTAGCCTGTTTCTCGACAACCTAAACGTGCTGTCGAACAAAAGGATAAATGATTTTACCGCTTTTCTCAACAGCAACAGTTGGCTCTAACAAACCAAGCAATATTTCTATTCCAACTTTCACCTTGGAAGTTTTTTTGGAACTTCCCTTTAGGACTGGCATTCGGACTAGCACTTACTCTATCTTTGGCAATAGCATCAGAGCACTGATTAATACCTGGTAGGTATAAACTGTCTTTGAACGGGCTTAGCCTCATATAGATCTAGTGTAAAGTTATTGGGCAGGCTCTCAGTCCAGATGGATCCACCAAGTACACAGTGTGAGCTAATTTCTTCCTTTGGGACTGCGGGCACAGACCAAAAACTGGTCCCCTTAGCTTTTCAAAGCACTCACTCACTTTCCATTTCAACTTTCACCTTTTAAGTTTCTGGAACTTACCTTTAGGACTAGCTTTTCGGACTAGCACTTACTCTATCTTGCGGCGAAAGCATCAAAACACGGATTTACACCTGGCAGGTGTACCGCCTTTGAACGGGCCTAGCCTCATATAGATCTAGTGTAAAGTTAATTGTTCGACTCTCAGTCCAAATGGAACCACCCAGCACACAGTGTGAGCTAGGTTCTTCCCTTGTGACTGCGGGCACAGACCAAAAACTGATCCCCTTAGCTTAACAGTCACTACCACTATATCACAAAAAATTAGGTCAAACGAGTTATGGTATCAAAACGGCGCTTTTCTGTGCTAATTGGGTTTATTTGGAACAGTTGTTCTGCGAAACCGCCATCTTACCTACTTACCATAAAACGTAACATACCGTATCAATATCTCACCTCTTCTATGGGTAGACAAAACAGATCAAGAGAACTACATGATTTCTGCAGGAACATTTTCTTTAGCCGTATAGGCGGGCTAAGTCTACTGCGGGTATCATGTTTTTCCCTAAATCGAACTGATCCCACGGAAATCTGGTCCTACCCTAAGCCATCCAGCACCCTGCCTGCTTAGGTTTTTAGCGAAGACAGACATATCGGAGCTAACAGCCTGGCATAAGGCCTGGTGGGGGGAATGGGCGACTTCCCTTGGGTGAGGTATCCGAGGATCTCTTTGATTTCCATATGGAAGTTGGTTACTAAGGAATTTACTCCCAATCAAAACGATTTCAAACCTTCAAAAAATAAATTAGTAAAGTAGTTTTTATACAAATGAATTTGGCAGCGATCCACCACGCATTTAATTTTAACCCCCCATGTTTCGATACAGCTTGTTTTCATGCTAGGAAAAATGTATTCAAAAACCTTTAAATGTAGAGAAAACACAACATTGAAGTTTTCAGGAAATACTAACGAGGTCGAAGAAGAAATACAAAGCCTTATATATGCTAAAACAAAGCAACTACTACTTAAATATCACAAGTTAATTAGCGTTAGTCAAATCAACGAGTGAGTGGTGGAAACTCGCTAAGATGATGCGCGGTAACACCAAAAATAAACAGCTATTGCATCGGCGAAGGATAACAAAGCCCCCAGAATCGATGCCATCACTTTCGATTTTTTTAAAAATGCTTCGCCAAGCTATCAAGGAGATACACCAACTATTATGTGACACCTTTTGCACAGAAACGATTCCCGAATCTTTCAAAAAAATAATAATGCTTCCTTTTCTACAAAAAACTATGCTGATTTCGAACTACCGGGAGCAGTAACTGTGGAAGACGTATCAGTAAAAATCTTACTTTATAAAGACGATATTATGTACTATCTGACAATACAGCTTCCTTACAAGCAATGATAAATAGCTTGTGCAAAATGGAATGATGTCAACATTGAGTTTAATTAGTCTACAAAGTCTGAATAGAGGCCTTTACATACAAAAACTTGCACGAAACTCATAGAAAGACACTGAACAAAACACACAAACAGAATAAATCAATCACGTTTCCACGACGAGTACTGTAATTTGGAATATGCCGAAGTGCAGATAGTTTCAAAGTCGAGATGCGGATTGTTCGATCTCAATGCAAGAGAATTGAAAAGAGATACGGTAGGCGTTTGTACGACATGCAACCTTGACGCAACTGAGATTACATACCACTTTGTAAGAGTGTGGCCTTGTTTCCGGACATACAAAAAACAGTTCCCTGTTTATGAAAATCTTTGCCGTGACCAGTTCCTCGAATTTTTCAACGGAAATAATTATTAATTACACTCAGCTATAGAATTTCTTAAAAAACGCTCTAAAATATCAAAATCTAATTATAAATAAGTTTCCAAAAATTTATAAATCCTTCGCTAGGTTTAATAAAAGTTATTGTCGTTCAGTTTAATTTTTTAATGAAACAAAATTTTCTGAAAATAAAACTATTTAATTTAAATCTTAAAAATCTAAATCTACCTGTTTTACATTCAATGGCATTTTTACAAATACAAAATGTTACATTTTCCAGATCATAAATACACATATACAACTTTAATTTACTTTTAAATGAGGTTATTAAAAGTGGAGTCCCTCAAGGTAGTGTACTTGGACCAACTCTTTTTCCTGTATATCGAGGACTTTACTAGGGTACCTCTAAGTACCTCGACATAAGCTTTTTGTATTCAACCAAGAAAACCAAATGAACAACGATCTCAAAAACATCGAAAAATGGATGAACGTTAAAAAACTATGTGTTAACGCCCGGAAAACAAAATATATTTTCAGTAAATCGAATTCGAATTAAATCGAAATCGAAGTTATCTGGGAGTTGTAGAACAAGTAAGTCAGTTCAAATATCTTGGACTTTGGGTTTACTCAACGTTGGACTGCAAATACCACGTCACAAAGCTTTAAGAAAAGTTGGCATCACTAGCTGCAGTATTCGGACGAATTCACGGACATATTCCTGAACTCTTAAGAAAACAAATTTAATCTGCCCTATTCCATAGTTACTTAACCTACGGTGTTAATGTATGGGGTAAAGCAGGAAATGGTGTAATACAAACTCTTCAAATTGCTCAAAACAAAGCACTAACAAAATTTGTTTGGATTTGGTCGGTTAACGAACACCCGTTGGATTTATAACGAATTGCAAATTCGTATGATGATTCATATTCACAAAATATCGCAATCAGAGGTTCATACTAATACCGAACTAACTACAAGAAGTAACAAACATAATTACGACGTGAGGAGTCGCAACAACATTCACTTTGAAAAAATAAAAACGTACGTATTTGGAAGTAGCTCAATTTAATATCAGTCAATCAAACTTTACGATAAATACACACAGCAAAGTATAGCATATAATACTTAACAGTTTAAGCACCATTTAAATCCTTATTACTCAGTAAATACAGCTCTTAATAGCAGCAACACTAAATTATAGTTTCGTCTCCATTTTGCTCATTTTATGTTTTTTTAAGTTGCAAAGTAACAACAAGCCTCGGATACGGACGGATTGCTGTTGATGAACCATGCAAACGAAATAAGGACAACTAACTTCGGATCTGCACGTGGAATGTCCTATCACTCTACAGACCACGTGCAGCCGAACTATTAGCGAAGACCCTAGATTACTACAAAGCTGATATCACCGCCAATTAAGAAGTGCGATGGGATGGGCCGGGCAAAAAAAAGATGAAGGACTGTGATATTATTTTGGTGACTGCTACCACCAACAAAAACAGCGACTCTTCGGATGTGGATTCGTCGTTAGAGGCAGACTTAGGCAAGAAGTTTTGAGTTTCAACCATGTGAACGAGCGCCTCACGACAATTCGCATCAAGGCTAAATTTGCCAACATTAGCCTGATATGCGCGCATGCCAATGCAGAGGAGAGAGATGAGGACATAAATGATGAATTCTACGAGCTCTTGGACAAGACATAAGAGCAATGCCCTAGTTATGACATTAAAATTGTCCTAGGTGATTTTAACGCCAAACTAGGAAGAGAAAACGCCTTTGGTAGAATAACCGGAAAAAACAGCCTGCACAACACCACCTTCAGCAATGGACTCAGGCTAATCGACTTTGCTGCGAAGCGAAACATTGTGGTAGCTATTACGCAGTTCCCGCATCTCGATATTCACAAGGGGATTTAGCAACATCCTGATCAATCGACCGTCAACCAGATTGACCACATTGCGATCGACGCGAGGCATTCTTCAAGTATCACAGATGTCCGAACGTTCCTGGGAGCTATCGTTGACACGGACCGCTACCTCGTTGTAGCCAAGGTTATGCTGCGGATATCCAGAACAAAGCCGAAACGTCGAAAAACTCGCAAGAGATCTCTAAGTCGTTTTCCGATCGAGTCACCCACAACCTCTTAACTAATCCTTTGCCGCCACCTTCAAGCATCAAAAACCAGTGAAAACACTATTAGGAAGTCGTTAGATCGCATCTGATGTGCTCGGATTTACACAACCGCCACAATGATACCCCTGGTTTGATGTAGAATGTCGGCAAGTACATGTAGCCAAACAACGAAATACAAAGCGGCATTACAAAGAAGGACTAGATCAGCGCGAGAGCTCTACGCGCAGAAGTGGAAAAAGGAACACTGACTTCTCAGAAGAAAAAAGAAGGAGCATGAGAAGCGCGCGATCGAGGAGATAGAGGGATGCCATAAGAGGAATGAAGTTCGGAAGTCTTACCAAAAGGTAAAAAGAACATCACAAGGCGTCAAGGCCTGAACCGAAGCTTGCAAGGACCACCTTGGGAACATTATAGTAGTATCGCAGTCGGTGCTTAAGATTTGGAAAGATCATTTTTGCATATAAACCAACGGCGATGATGAACCAAATTCCGCTCCTATGCAAATTGCACCATTCCACCTGGACGACGCAGGCCAACCATTCTGCCACCTGACCTAGATGAAGTGAAGATAGCTATATCTAAACTTAAGAACAACAAATCAGCTGGAGCTGATGGCCTTGCAGCCGAGCTGTTCAAAGCAGCTGACGATGAAAATATGGTCGGAGGAAAGCATGCCCGATGAATGGAACCCCAGCATTGTTTGCCCGATCCTGAAGAAAGGCAATCTTCTGGACTGCACCAACTACAGGGCATTAGTCTCCTTAACATTGCATACAAGATCTTTTCTGCCGTACTATGTGAACGCTTGAAGCCATTCGTCATAGGTCTCATTTTTCTCGAAAAAGGAACAATTTCAACCAAATTTCACATGCTTAATAAAGTGTAGAAGGTCTATCAAAATGTGGGAACCAAACCTTCAAGAAAATTCGATTAACGGTACCTGCCATACAACGGTATTTTCAAATTTCGGTTATCTCTTTGATAACCTCTTTGATAAAACTAAATTGTTTTATGGTCCATTTCGATCTATATATTAACTAATGAATATACCTTTACGAACTAATCATCCAATATTGAAAATTGCTAATAATGCATTACCTACCCCAACTAATAATTTAGCAATCCAAATAATTTGAAGATCCAAAGTGTAAATGTAACAAATGAAATAGTAATTATTTCCAGGAAGGAACTCCAAACCACCTGGCTGCGGGGTAAATGGCCGGAACGTTATTGTAAAAAACATTAGTTTTTGTGGCTTATCACATTTATAAAAGAAATTTTTTTGCATACTTTGATTTTGGTTTAAATCCAAGGTATATTTTTCAAACTTTAAAAAACATTTCATACGATTTTTTCGTATTATTACGTTTGTACTTTAAACTCTCAGGTAACTTGGCAGGAGAGCAAGTTTGTGCGACCCAGTCGTGCCCTTTATTTCTTTTTGTATCCCATTT
Source organism: Baccha elongata (assembly GCA_951217065.1). Taxonomy (NCBI): domain Eukaryota; kingdom Metazoa; phylum Arthropoda; class Insecta; order Diptera; family Syrphidae; genus Baccha; species Baccha elongata. The sequence goes on from CATNUY010000188.1 coordinate 883,438, forward strand.
TTGTTTAATTTTAATTGCACTTTCCAAATAACTTTTTGCACTGTATTTTTTTTAAACTCTTGAATTAAAAATAATAAAAACTTTAAAGCTAGTTATTTTAATATATATGTATAGTCTGTAACGAGATTTATCTCATCATCATCATCATCGGCTCGACAACCGGGGTCCGGTCCTGGCCTCCTTCAACAAGTCTCTCCACCTATCCCGGTCTCGAGCCGACGCCATCCAGTTGCGCACCCCAAGGCTCCGGGCGTCCTGGTCTACGCCATCTCTCCAGCGCAAGCATGGTCTAGCACGCTGTCGTCTGCCATAGAATGTACCACAAAGAACTTTCCGAGCAGGTTCCTCTTCGCTCATGCGAGCTAGGTGCCCTGCCCACCTAAGTCTACCGAGCCTAATTTTTGTCACGATATCTGCTTCAAGGTAGATTGCGTACAATTCGTGATTGTACCGTTTCCGGAATCGTCCCTCCTCACATATGGGGCCAACAATTCTCCTTAAGACTTTTCTCTCGAACGCGGCTAAGAGGTCAGAGTGCCTTTTGCTAAGCACCCAAGTCTCGGATCCATATGTGAGTACTGGCAGGACCATGGTCCTGTACAGCAGTAGTTTTGAAGTTATGGTAAGATTTCTGAATTTGAAGAGCTTTGACAGACTGTAGTAGGCTCTGTTGGATTTGAGAAACCGCCCGCGTATTTCTTCTTCTATATTGTTATCGGCTGCTACTATTGACCCAAGGTAAAAATCTACCTGGCTATGCTATCATAGGCGGCCTTAAAGTCTATAAGGGAAAGGCAATCTTCTGGAAAGGCAATCTTCTGGACTGCACCAACTACCTGCCATATAACGGTATTTTTAAATTTCGGTTATCTCTTTGGATTACTAAATTGTTTTATGGTCCAATTCGATCTATATATTAACTAATGAATATACCTTTACGAACTAATCATCCAATATTGAAAATTGCTAATAATGCATTAGTAGATTTACCTACCCCAACTAATAATTTAGCAATCCAAATAATTTGAAGATCCAAAGTGTAAATGTAACAAATGAAATAGTTATTATTTCCAGGAAGGAACTCCAAACCACCTGGCTGCGGGGTAAATGGCCGGAACGTTATTGTAAAAAACATTAGTTTTTGTGGCTTATCACATTTATACAAGAAATTTTTTTGCATACTTTGATTTTGGTTTAAATCCAAGGTATAGTTTTCAAACTTTTAAAAAAATTTCATACGATTTTTTCGTATTATTATGTTTGTACTTTAAACTCTCAGGTAACTTGGCAGGAGAGCAAGTTTGTGCGACCCAGTCGTGCCCTTTATTTCTTTTTGTATCCCATTTTTGTTTAATTTTAATTGCACTTTCCAAATAACTTTTTGCACTCTATTTTTTTTAAACTCTTTTGAATTAAAAATAATAAAAACTTCAAAGCTAGTTATTTTAATATATATGTATAGTCTGTAACGAGATTTATCTCATCATCATCATCATCGGCTCGACAACCGGGGTCCGGTCCTGGCCTCCTTCAACAAGTCTCTCCACCTATCCCGGTCTCGAGCCGACGCCATCCAGTTGCGCACCCCAAGGCTCCGGGCGTCCTGGTCTACGCCATCTCTCCAGCGCAAGCATGGTCTACCACGCTGTCGTCTGCCATAGAATGTACCACAAAGAACTTTCCGAGCAGGTTCCTCTGCGCTCATGCGAGCTAGGTGCCCTGCCCACCTAAGTCTACCGAGCCTAATTTTTGTCACGATATCTGCTTCAAGGTAGATTGCGTACGATTCGTGATTGTACCGTCTCCGGAATCGTCCCTCCTCACATATGGGGCCAACAATTCTCCTTAAGACTTTTCTCTCGAACGCGGCTAAGAGGTCAGAGTGCCTTTTGCTAAGCACCCAAGTCTCGGATCCATATGTGAGTACTGGCAGGACCATGGTCCTGTACAGCAGTAGTTTTGAAGTTATGGTGAGATTTCTGGATTTGAAGAGTTTTGACAGACTGTAGTAGGCTCTGTTGGATTTGAGAAGCCGCCCGCGTATTTCTTCTTCTATATTGTTATCGGCTGCTACTATTGACCCAAGGTATTTAAAGGATTGCACCAGTTCAAATTCGTGCTCCGCTACCTTGATTGTTTGACCAACTGTTCCTCTCGCATTCGACGCCACCATGTACTTTGTTTTACCTTCACTAATGTGCAGCCCCAGATTTTGTGCCGCCTGCTCGATCTGGATGAAGGAATCGTGTACAGCTTGCTCGGTTCTTCCGATGATGTCGATGTCGTCTGCGTAAGCCAGTATCTGGCTGGACCTGTTGACGATGGTCCCTCTTGTTGCCGTGTCAGAGTCACGGATTGCTTTCTCCAACGCCAGATTGAAGAGGAGGCAGGCCAAACCATCCCCTTGTCGGAGTCCATTAAAGATGTTGATTGGTCTGGATAGCAATCCGGTTATTTTTACTTGGCTTGTTACGTTGGTCATGGTCAACCTACATAGTCGTGTCAATTTATTTGGGATGCCGAATTCTCTCATGGCTTTGTAAAGTTCTACCCTGGCTATGCTATCATAGGCGGCCTTAAAGTCTATAAACAGGTGGTATGTTGGGATGTTAAATTCTAGACATTTTTCCATCGCCTGCCTAAGGTTCAAGATCTGATCAGTTGTTGATTTGCCTGGAATGAAACCACACTGATATTGTCCGATGATGGTTTTAGCGTATGGGGTTATCCGGTCTTGTAGGATAGAGGAGAGTATCTTATAGGCGGTACTCAACAACGTGATACCTCTATAGTTGCTGCACGTTGTGACATCTCCTTTCTTATGTATGGGGCATATTATACCTTTTCGCCAGTCTTCTGGCATTTTTTCATGCTCCCACACGTGCACTATAATATCAAGAATTGCCTGACGAAGAGCTGGCCCACCGTGTTGAAATAATTCGGCTGGTATACCATCAGCTCCCGGGGCTTTGTTTTTCTTTAGCCGGTTTATAGCCTTCTCAACCTCTTCTATGCTTGGTGACGGCAACATAGGGTATTCGTCTTGAAGCAGTGGAGCAATTCATTAAAGTACACCTCCAATCGCTCCAGTATGCTTTGTGGATCGGTGATCAGATTTCCCTCTCCGTCCTTGCAGTATGTGCAGCGTGGTGTGTACTGCGTCATGTTTCGGACGGATTGGTAGAACTTCCGCGCCTGGTGCGGACCTCGCTCTCGGCTTTTTTCTATTTCACAGATTAAGTTCTTCTCCCAGGCTGATTTTTTCTGTCTGTGAAGCCGTTTTTCTATTCTTCTGAGCTCTTTATATTCTTCTTCGCGTGCCCGCGTTCTATGAGATTGTCGGTACGCAACATTCTTACGTTCAGTCGCTAGCTTGCATTCATCATCAAACCAGTCGTTCCGATTTCTACGACTGCTGCCTAAGATGGAGTTGGCAGTATTCTTAAGGCGTGTCCACTTTTCATCTACGCCCAGCATACTGGCTCCAGGACTTACTCTCCCTAAATCAAGTGATTCTAGGGCGGGTCTTAACGCATTACCAAAGGTGTTACTGGCATTTTCATTGCGCAGGGCGGCCGTGTTGATTCGAACCTGATCGGCGGATGCAATACGTCTTCGCAAGACAATCCGCCCTCGGAAGACTATACCAACAAGATAGTGAGTCGATATTGGCGCCTCGGTACGTTCGTACCGTCATCAAGTTCGAGTAGTGGCGACGGTCTATCAACACGTGGTCTATTTGGTTGCGAGTGACTCCATCAGGTGATACCCAGGTGGCTTTGTAGATATCTTTTCGCGGGAACCTGGTACTCGCAACGACCATGTTTTTCGATGCTGCCAATTCTAAGACTCGAAGTCCATTGTCATTAGTGTTCTCATGCAAACTATGGGTGCCTGCGTAATGCCTGAATACCGGCCCCCGACCTATTTTTGCGTTCAAATCCCCAAGGATGATTTTTACGTCATACCTTGGACAGGCATTGAGGGTCCTCTCGACTTGTTCGTAGTAAGTCTCTTTTTCTTCGTCTGAGGACTCCTCCGTAGGTCCGTGAACGTTAATGAGGCTGATGTTCGTAAATTTGCCTCGCACGCGAAGGGTGCATAGCCTTTCGCTTATAGCGTTAAGCCGATGATGGTAGACTTCATTTTTTCGCTGACTAGGAAGCCTACCCCGAGCACATGGTGTTTTGTATGACAGCTGTAGTATACGTCATATTCTTTCTTCTGTAAAACACCATTCCCTGTCCATCTGATTTCTTGAAGTGCTGTTAGTCAGCTTTATATTTTGACAGGGCATCAGCTAGCTGCTGAGCAGCTCGAGCTCTATAGAGCGATCGTACGTTCCATAAGAAAATTCGTAAATCGTTTTGCCGTTTTCGTTGCGTAGGTTTATCTCATAAGGCATATTAAATAAATAAATAAAAAAAAAAATAAACAAAACCTACTTGTCGTTGTTTAAATATGGATAATGATTTTAAATACCGATTTTCGTTTCAGTATCACTTAAAAAAGGTTATTTAAAGTTAAGTTCCTTTTGAAATTTTATTATAAATACAACTGTTAATCTTTATTAATTTGAAATGTTTATAGCTAGTCTCGAAAATTTGTGAACCTGAAATATTTTCTTTTGTGATAATACCTACCGACAATAAATAAAAAAAAAACAACAAAATTTCTTGCATATACCTATGTCGTAGTTAAACGTAATTACTGAAAACAAAATTCAATGAATTCATAAATACCAGAATAGGAGAGAAAAAATCAATCCTTTTAATCATTCAACAAAAATCATACTGTTTTATCTTTATACACATGGAAACCACCCATGATACAACTAAACAAGATAACGCCGTCAGTTTTTTATTTTTGTCTTCTTCTGCGCATCTAAGTCATCGACACTCAACTATATGACATTTCTCATTTCAGTATGTGAAATTCAATTTAAAGTAAACACAAATAAAACTAGCTTGTGTTATTATTTAGTTTATTTGGAATATTTAAGTGCAATCATGGTTAAATTATTATAAATAATAAGTTAAAATAATAAATAGTTGGTTCAACTCACTTTTTGTTTGTTATTTATTGTTGTTTATTAAGGGTGATGTGATTTCTTTCATTTCGGTTCGGTGTTGCAGGTCGCGAATGTGAATATGATTTATTTGAAAAGCAATTATTGTTAAATTATTATAAATAATAAAATAAAAAAATAAATAGTTGGTTTAACTCACTGTTTTGTGTATTGTTTTTCAAGTGTGATATGATTTTTTTTATTCCGTTCGACAACCAGTTGAAGCAATGAAGTGTCTGTGCAAGTGACCAAGTTGAATAAATAAACCTTGGTTGGTCGGTTTTGTTTAGGAAGAAGCTTCTGGTGATTTCTAGGAATGGAGTTTTGCACCTTGGACAACATCAGTATAGAAGTGCAACACGTCACTGGAAGCTGATAATGAGTACGGTTGCGAATGTGATGATTGATTTGAGTGCATTTTCCTGTGCAAAGTGTTTGTTGTTGCCACATCTTTTAACGTGGACATCATGTTCGGTACTTATGCCAAAATAATGGACCACAAAAACCTTTTTTCAGTTCCATCTGCGGTGGAAATACGTATCTTTCTAACGTTTCGTTGATAATTTCCCAAGAGTTGACTAAAGATAGTTATTTTTATTAACACAAAAACAAATCTTCGGTGCTTGCGATGACCGTCGAAGTAAAATCCTAAGGATAACCAAGCAAGTTGTAGGTAGTTTTTATTTTGAGTTCTTTATTTTTTACTGTATGAGCTTAGGATTAACACTACCAGTTTTGTAGTACGTACCTATACAAACCCATTTATGAACCAGTGCACTATTAAAAAAAACATGTACTTTCATCAGGAATAATTAAAAGATTAACGCATTTTCATTTTGAAATATTTTTTTTTGTTTATAATTCTTTTAATTTATTATTTTTTTATATTTTCTTTTTTTTTGAATTTTTGTTTTCTACCTTTTCTTGGTTTAATTTTCGCATGCGAAAATACATTCGTGACCGAAAAAATATTTTTTTAACTTTTTCATCGCAGTCGATTTTTGTCTTATTTGATATATCAATCAAGTGTTTAATGTGTTTACTACATATGTAAATACCTTTGCCTTCACCATTGACAGCATTGAAAATGCAGTAAATATGTACTGTTCGGTTAAATACCTATGTTGGATCGACAAAAAAAAACATTATTTGATATAATTACATAAGTACTTACATTTGTTCAAATAAATCGTTAGCTTCAGCTGCACTTCCGGAAAGCTCTGGATGAGACACATCATTCGCCAAGATTTCATTTTTATTCGTATCTTGTTCGTCGTTGGAGGGCACTGGCTCTATAGGAACCGATTCGTGCAGCAGCTCATTTAGGAGTTCTTTTTTCTTTTTTTTAACTTTATCCTGTTCAAACGTCCTTTTGAATCACATTCTGAGCTTATTGGTTTATTCAAATGGACAGTAGGAACTGCATCTTGTTTCAAAAGGCGCAACTGAGTAAAACCCTTAAGATAAGAATAATAAATAGTTAAAGAACACTTCCTTCAAAACCTAGCTACATTTCTTACTTACCCATTTCAAATTTTATATTATTTATGAAATCATCTTTGACAAAGTGTAAACTGCAAATTTTTGCAGTTTGAGTGTTAATATTATCTTTCCTTTTACAAAATAATATCCACTGTTTTGAAAGTTTTTGATTTTCTTTTGGAAATTTATGGAAACTAGTTTCCGTTGTAATTTTTTTTTTCTTGTGTTGTTATTACACTCAAAATCTGAGCAGACACCCATTTTAAATATTAATTAACCACTTTAACAATTATTATATAATACACAAGAACTATTTTATCACTTTAATAACTTTGAACTTAGTTTCAAAAATAAACCTTCCGGCACAGAACAGGAAACAAAGTGAATCAAACCAAATTGCGCCAAAAATAATTTTGTTGAGTGTCGATGACGTCACTCCATTTTGACAACCAACCCGTGGCATGCGCAGAGCCATATCTTTAGTAGTTGTATCATGGAAACCACCTACTAATTGCATAATGAATTCCGATTGATATGTCGCATTCCATATTCTTTGAAATGACTCTTTTAGCCAAATACTCTCTTATAAACAAAACGCTGCCGATTCCTCTTTTATCCGTCAAAATTAAAAATTCTATATCGGGATTATAGTCTATTCATTGGAATTAAAATAGAAATAGAAAACAAGAAGGGATGTAAGAATCTGCAAAATAACTAAAATATTATGTACAAATATTAAACATAGATCCAAAGTACTTACAAATGAAATAGTAATCATTTCCAGGAAGGAACTCCAAACCACCTGGCTGCGGGGTAAATGGCCGGAACGTTATTGTAAAAAACATTAGTTTTTGTGGCTTATCACAAATGGCTATAACACGCGGATCCGCATTTGTTATCCGACATGTTTCGTATTCAACTTTTGATACATTATAGATAATGTACTTCTCTGTTTCGTTTTCGAATGTACCAGGCTCATAAACAGGACAAATTATGTGCACTTGATCGAACTCAAAGGCTAGATTGCCTTTATTCACATCAATTATGTGGTCTGTGTTGTCTATACGAAATCTGTAAGGAGGGAACAAATAAATAAATTAATCAACACTCTTATTTGAGGATTGTAATATTAATGTATTTAACAAAAGACAAAGAAAAATATCTTAAATCTGGATTTTGGCGTATTCAGTAATGATTGGCTATTCAATAAATGTTTTGTATACAGCAAATAGGTATTCAGACCCAATGTGGAACACGTATAGGAAAAAACACAATTGAAATTCTTTTAAGTTACAGAAAGTTTTTCAAAGTACGCATGCTCTACGCTGTATCTACCTTTCTTATAGCGTTTTTCATTTACAAAAAGATTTGCTCTTTTCTTCAAAAGATTTACTTTTTTTTGTGCTTTTGATGTTTCATTTAAATGAAAAGAGAGGAACAAGATCAAATCTCAACAAGAAATATGCACTGACACACGGTCATGAAAATGATTTAAAAGATGTTGAAACCATGATTTTATGTTATGTTTTAGGACAGCTGGGTTAGATTTTCAAAAAAAAAACTATTAATCTTTTTCTCGATGTCGACAACAAACAAGAATGTGAGAAAATTATTAAGATTTATAAGTACCTATATTTAATTATTTATTTCCAATTTGTTTCATTGTATTTGAAACCAACCGTCAATATAGTTTGAGAATATCTGGTCACCTAGCAAGTACTCGAACCTTTCAATTTAATTCAACTCCTTTCAACCTAACCAAATTATAGATTATGCATTGATGATGATGAAGCTGAATGTCGTCGTCGCTGTAAGGACTTCAAAGTCTTGGCTTATATGGCTGACAATATCTCTTTGCATGATGAAATTAAAGAGAGTGACAAAACTTCATACATGATGGCAACATTCGTATGAACTTATACATACGCACCAGATCAGGGGTGGAATCGCGTAAAATGATATTTGATTGTCACATTTTTGATCATCACTTGTGATCAAATTGATTTTTCCTTGTGCGTAACGTGATCACATCCACCAATTCAACTCAATTCAACTTTGTTCAATTGTCAGTGACATTTGTGAAAAACATTGTTGCCGTAGTCATATTTTCAAGTAAATTCTTTGAAATTGTTAACTTTTTAGTGAGTTAATGCAATAATTCTAAACCATTTATTTCCGATTGTTGTATATTCATATGGTAAAAGAAATATTGTTTTTGATGATTTGGTGACTAAAATTGAAAAAAAGTTAAAATTTTTGGATTGTTTTGTATGCGTGTGGTAACTCTAGTCACATTGCCACAAAAATAAAAATGAAACGTCAATTTCATGAGAAGATGACTATCACAATATTTTTGTGATTGGTTTTTAGCTATCACTGTGATGATCACCTTACGCAGACAGAAAGTGTAGATTTTGACTGTCAGTTATCACAAATCACCTTAGCCGATTCCACCCCTGGTTTTCTGTTATGGATGGCTTCTGGGTTGGTTTTACTCCGTGTTTTTTTTACCAAAAAAATTAAACTTTTAACACTTATATACTCTCGGGAATTCCGTCGCGATAAAGCTGCCCCCTTATGGGTATAAAAGGAGCAGATTGCCCAAATCGCTCTCTTACTTGTTGTTCGTAAATTGTGATAACTAGTCGTTATACGGAGGAATCGAAAATGCTAACTTTAATAAAAGTTTGAAAAAAACCATTCCAGTTTGGAATGAAAAACACAAGTAAACACTAGCCTGAATAGCTAAGCACAAAGACGACAAGAGTAAAATAGAGGTGCAAAATAATTGTGCAATAAATTCTGTGCATGATATGTATTGTCCGAAAAACATAAAGCAACTGATGATTATTGTTGAAGTTCTAATAAAAGGCAAAAAGACTAACTTGTGTAGACTTCAAAAGTTTATTCGTGACCAACTTATAATATTATACAAGGTTAATGATTTAAGTTCAATATCATGTTACTCATACACATGCGTGCATTAGTATATAAGTATAAATACACAATTTTCAACACCCTTCCTCAATGCAAGCATGTTAAGCAAAAATATTACAAACAAAAAATATATATTTACTTCAAATTTAACATTTCTTTAAATTTTTGGTTAATATGTCAGCTACCATCACATCTGTAGATGCATACTTTGAAACAATTTTACCTTCATTAACAATTTGTCGAACAAAATGATATGCTTGGTCCTCGCATGATGCACGGGATTCTTTGCAAGTTGCTGCGCGCTTAAATTGTCGCCGTACACGACTGTTGGTGTGTTCGTCTCACCACAGCCAATTTAAATTATGAGCCGTCGCATGGCTATTGCCTCCTTGCACGTAGTCGACAACGCCATATACTCAGCCTCAGTGCTGCTGAGAGCCACACTCCGTTGCTTCTCCGATTTCCAAGATACCGGACCACCTGCTAGGAAATACACGTAGCCAGTATATGATTTGCGGACGACCTTGTCACCGCCCCAGTCAGCGTCAACGTAACCAGTAAATGCTTGTCCGCTCTCTTTGTAGTGCAGCTTCATGTCAGCTGTAGATGCCAAATACCTCATTATATGCTTAACGCCAGATAGATGCTCGTTGTGCGGGTCTTTGTTCCGCTGCGCCAATTTCGCAACTGAGTGCAAAATATCCGGTCTGGTCGTAAAGGCCAATCACATCAGCTCACCAATTGCTGACTGATAGTAAACAGCATCAACCTTCTGACACTTGTTGCTATCACATGCTACCTGATAGCCTGCATCTAACGGCGTCGAGCCGGATCTGCAGTTTTCAATGCCATCTCGTTGTAGCATCTCTTCAATGTATTGAGTCTGACCCAAAGTGATGTCACCTAGTTTACCTTTACGTTCGATCTCCATTCCAAGGAACAGCTGCAATGGTCCCTTATCAACGCACTCAAACGAACTTGAAATATCGTTTTTTATATTGATCAAGTCCCGTTTTGATTGGCATGCTATAATGAGATCGTCAACGTATACAAGGATTAATGATAAATTACCTCTTTCATGCTGCTTATACAAACAAGGCTCGTTGTCGCATGGAATGAACAAAATTCCTCGCAAGACACCATCAAGTTTGAAGTTCCACTCCCTTCCTGATTGTTTTAAGCCGTATATAGCCTTTTTCAGCAATAGGAGTTGGCTGCTGTCTTCATAACCTCGAGGCTGTTTCATGAAAATGGTATCTGTGAGATCGCTATTCAGGTATGCTGTACATACATCCATCTGGTGCAAGTAAAGTCCTAACTCCGCGTCCGCAGCCAGTGCCAGAATAAATCTTACGCTCTCCAGTCGACATACAGGCGAAAACGTTTCGCCATAGTTTAAACCATACTGCTGTGAGCATCCCTTCGCAACAAGACGTGCCTTAAACCGTTCTACCTCGCCAGCTGCACCTCGTTTTACGCTGAACACCCATTTACAGCCAATTGCTCGTTGATTTCTTGGTAAATCTGCATTTGTACAGGTCTGATTCACGATCAAAACATCATACTCTCTTTGCATAGCCTCACGCCAAGACAAAACGTGCTTGCTTCTCATCGCCTCCTCGTAGGTTAAGGGGATTTGTACGTCACTGGCAACCAATGTGTTTAGTATATTGTATTGCTTTCCAGACCGAAGCACTTTTGGTTTGGGTTCAACCGTCAAATCATTTTTTTCAACATTGGTGTTGCTACGCTCATCTGAAGCCGCCTCGAAATAATCGTCTCCTTCGCTACTGTGCTCATCCGCATCAAAGTCATCGTCGTCACCCTTGCTGCACGCATCACCGGCACCATCGACATCGACATCAATTCCACTGATACTTCTTGGAGCCTCATTTACTAAATCGAATGTAATGTTATTGCTATCAGTGTGTTCCATTTGACTTAACTCGTCGAACAGGACATCTCGTTTTTCGACCACTTGTCTCGACCGTGCGTCATACAGTCGATAACCTTTTGCTTCTCTCGAGTAGCCAACCATGCGGTATTCCTTGCCTTTTGCTTGGGATTTGCTCCTGTTCCAGTGCCACTGCAACGGAACCAAAAACTTTTAGATGATTAATAGAGGGTTTCTTACCTGTACACGCTTCCATTGGTGTCATGTTGATAAGCGCACTTGTGGGTGAACGATTTCGTAAATACGCAGCTGTATAAACTGCTTCAGCCCACAATGACTCACATAGGCCAGATCGCACCAGCATACACCTTGACATCTCAACCAAAGTACGATTGGCTCGTTCTGCAACGCCATTTTGTTGCGGTGTATATATAATCGTCAGCTGCCTTGCAATACCATTTGCTTGTAGAAAACCATCGAATGTTTTGTTCACGTATTCGCGACCATTGTCGCTGCGAATACACTTCAGCTTTTTGCTAGTCTGCCGCTCGACCAGATTTACTTGCTGAACACTTCGTCCTTGCCTTTCAGAAAATATACGAATATGCGCCTGTCGTCGATGAAGGTCAACAGATATCTAGATCCACCTATCGATCTTGTCTCAAAAGGACCACACACACATCAGTTTGTACCAACTCCAGTAACTCACGTATTCTAGTTTCAGTTGCATTTGGGAAGGGTTGCATAATTCAGGTGACCATATCTTCTGTGCCACAAAAGCGTATCAGCTTCAACTGCAGCAAAACATTTGTTACGTTTGCCTTCAAACATGTACAAATTTCCAACTTTATTTATGTTTAAAATACACTCGCCTTTTTGTAAAACTTTTGCATGAACTTTTCCGAAATGCACCACACAATTATTTTCAACAGCTCGACTTACAGACATAAAATTACATTTCATGCTTGGCACATACAGTACATTTGTCAATTTTAATATACAGAGGTCTGTTTGTATTTTTACATCACCTCTTCCTTCCGCATGTAAAAAGCCATCGCCAGCCAAACCAATCATCTCTGAATGCGTCTCGAAATTCGTAAAAAATTCTTTTTCACAACACATGTGGCTTGTCGCACCACTGTCCAAGCACCACTTGGAACGGTTAAAACTACCGCAATCTAACGCACCCAACAAACTGCATTGCTTTTCTTGTTCTCTTTTCGGTTTGCCTTCATTGTTGCGACATTGTGCCTTCATATGGCCGCAACCGCCACACTTGAAGCATATAACGTTTTGCAATTTTCTTTTCGAGTTAGTCTTAGCACAAGTGTTCGGCCGTTGATGATCAGTGCTAACCGTAAAAGCCTGCGATTTTTCGTTGTGTAGTTCATCATTACCTCGCCGTTCCCCTTCTTCTTTCAACTTAATGCACAAAATACCAAATTTTGGTAAAATGTCGCGCGTCTCGATGGCAACAACGAAACTTTCATACATTTTTGGTAGACTGGAAAGTAGAATAATTGATCGTAATTCATCGTATATCTCTATCCCAACAACTGCAAGCTGATCCATGACTTCCACAAACGCATTTATATAACTAGACATTCTCTGGTTATCTGCCATCCGTAGATTCAGCAACTTCTTGTAAAGAGATACCTTGCGCAGAGGTCCACTAGGCTGATGGGCTTCTTTAAGCTTTGTCCAAGCCGCAAGCGATGTATCACAATTCGTCACATAACCCAATTGTGAAGGTTTAACACTCAATGTTATCATGGCCAGCGCCTTCTGATCCATGCCTGTCCAATCCACAGCAGCAGCAGCATCCTCCCGCTTTAACGTACCTGATGCCACATTCCATAGCTCCGCATGCACCAAAACGCTACGCATCTGAATGCTCCAAGAATCGTCTTCTCCTCCAGCTTCTCTATTTGGTACATGGCACTCATGGTTTTAAGCTACGCACTTATCACAATAAAAAAACTTTTTACACAAGTACCGCACTGTCAGTTAGTTACTTTTTTTTTTTTTTTTTTTAATTCTAATTTACCACAGGCCGTTATCTGGGCCCATAACCTGTTGAAGTTCTAATTTACCGAGTGGAATGTAGTAACCGAAATAAAAGGCAAAAAGACTAACTTGTGTAGACTTCAAAAGTTTATTCGTGACTAACTTATAATATTATACAAGGTTAATGATTTAAGTTCAATATCATGTTACTCATACACATGCGTGCATTGGTATATATGTATAAATACACAATTTTCAACAATTATCGACCACCTTAATTCGAAAATCATCTAAGTAAGTTTTGTTTTTATTTGGTTTGTAGTCTTTTGTAATAGTCAGGGAGCTGGTTAACGTTTTTGTTAACCCATTAGTGCACAAAAAAATTGTAAATATTCTTGTTAAACTTGGGCTAAAGATCAATAAAACCTTTGCATATAAAAACTATAGTAGGTTCGTCGTCGACGATTTATTCTTACTAACAATTTGCGTAAATTAGCGCTGTTCGCACAAAGGAACTAGTGTAGACATATATTGTGCGAAAGAGTTGACTATATTTTCTGGCTCTGAGAACAATGACGAGGGTGAGTAGTTTGAAAAATTTCTGTTTTTTGACAGATTAAAAACAAGGGGGAAGTATTTGTCATTGGCTGCTTGGCTGCTGCCACGACCTTGAAGACGAAATGTAATAATAAAAAAGTAAGTAGGTAGGTATGTAATTTATATTTTATAACCGAAAAAAAATCGTAAATAGATAAGCACATATAGGTATATTATTGATATACCTATATGTACTTATATATAAATTTATGCCAAGAATCGGGCACAGATAAGTTTATTTCAGATTAGTTTCCTCAAAAAATTTATATATTGTTTTTGTTGCAGATGAATGAAAATGAAAAAGGGATTTATCAAAAAATGGTTAAAATATTGTATCAATTTTTTTTTCTTAATAAGTTTTGTATACTATGTTAAGAATTTGTGTTTTGTATTAAACAATAATAAAAGCTGTTTAATAAAGTTTAAAACTTAATCAAAACAAACGAAAATTACTTTTAGTAAAATTTTAAACTAGCCGTTAATACAGGATAGAGTTATGAGACAAATGCATCATCGTGTACATACGTATGGTTTGAAGTGGCTTCGCAGGCTCGGTTGTATTTTCTGAAAATTGAAAATCGAACCTAGTCGAATAATATTCTCGCATTATACCTACTTAAGTGAGAAAAATAAATATATTTTCCATGCGGCAATCATGGTTACATAACTAAAATTTGTAAACAAAATCATCTTATGTTTAGTTATTAAAAGATACCATTTAGTTATATGTTGCCACATTTCAGTAAGGTAGGTAGGTAGGTACCTATAAGAAATTATTTTGATTGGATTTTTTGTGAGTTGAAACAAAATCAAAGGAATACTTTACTATTTATTTTTATTTTGAGGATTTAATTAGATTCGGAAATGGCGAGTAGGTTAGTGGGTATAGTGTTTATTACAGTGTTTCTTAAATCAAGTTAAAAAATAAAAGTCTGTTTTTCAAATCATGTGATACAGCGTTTGAAAGGTGGCACTCCCTAGATCACGAATATGCATTTTTTAAGTCGCTATGACGCTTAGTTTAGCTGCAAATTAAGTTTAAAGATGTCAACTTTGATACTCGTATCCATGATTTTCTTTTTTTATAACTTTATTTCTATAAAAGTCTCCCAAGAGCAGTTTCTACCACCTTTGCCCAGATGGCGCTTAGAGCAATCGAGAAATTTGAAAATTTCCCACATACGATGGACGTACTATAGAAATATATATGCAAAGATAAAACCATGACCTGGCAGCTTTCAGCCCTTAAGTCGAGAGGACTTGATGGTGTGTCTGGATGCTTGGATGATTTAATAGTCAGCGGACAAGATGAAAAAACACATTAACAAAATCTTAAACGACTTTTTCAATGGTTTTCGTGTCAAAATATCAAAATGTGTTTCCAAAGCTCAACAAATCAAATATTTGGGCACATCATTGACAGAAACGGAATCCGACCTGACCCAGCAAAACTAGAAGCAATCAGAACCATGCCTGTTCCGGAGAATATCAACCAACTGAAATCTTTTTTTGGTGCCGTAAATTATTATGGAAAATTCATAAGACAAATGAGGGAAATAAGAGCTGCATTTGACGAACTCTTAAAGAACAGCTCCGAATGGATGTGGTCAAAACAGTGTCAGTGTTCTTTTGAAAAATTTAAAGAAATCTTAGCATCAGGCTTAATGTTGTGTCACTATAACCCGAAGTTACCAATCAACGGATTCATCAAGCGTTGACATTGGGGCATATATTGCTCATGAGTTTCCCGATGGAACAGAAAAAGTGATTCATCATGCAACACTATCATTGACACAGGCTGGAAAGAATTACAGCCAGATAGAAAAAGAGGGACTCTCATTAATCTTCGCAGTAACGAAGTTTCAGCGAATGATTTATGGTCGCAAACTCAAACTTCAAACGGACCATAAACCACTTTTTAAAATTTTCGACTCAAAAAAAGGTATTCCTGCTCATAGTGCTAGCCGTCGTCAACGTTGGGCACTTATATTAATGGCATATAATTACCAAATCGAATATGTGCGTACAGAAAACTTTGGCTATGTCGATGTTCTGTCACGACTCATAGCAAAGCAAGAGAAGGTCGAAGAGGACGTTGTCATAGCATGCGCAGCTCTAGAGGAGGATATTCTGGCCAAGATCAACCATACATTAATCAATAATGGTTGGCCATACAAAGTATCAAATGAGTTACAACCGTTTTTATCAGGTCGAGATGAACTTTCATCATTTGACGGATGCCTGTTATACGGAATTAGAGTAATTATTCCAAGTCAATTAAAAATCCGAATTTTGCAGCAGCTACACAAAGGTCATCTAGGTATTCAACGCATGACATCATTGTCCCGAAATCACTGGCCTTACATCAATCGTGTATCAAGGAATTTGTTCAAGAGTGTCAAATTTGTGCGTTGAACGCAAAATGTACAGTCAAAACAGAATTGCAGACCTGGCCACTAGCTGAGGCACCCATGCAGCGCGTATACATTGATATAGCAGGTCCCGTCAATGGAAAATATTTTTATTTATTTATTTACCGTCTATCAAGTTACAAAAATTTATGGAGACTACATACTTAAGATTAACAATAAACACAATTTTAATAAATAAATTAATAAGCAATAAAAAATTTACAATAAACTCAACAATTTTTTTTAATTTCACTCCTATATATACAAGCATTGGTAATTGGATTATGATTAGCATAACTTGTAAAATGAAAAGGAATATTTAAAAAATCTCCGTTTCTTGGACGTAAAGTGCGAGCAGGTGCATACATATTAAACCTTTATAACAACACCGAACAATTAATATAAGAAGTAAGGACATCAAAAGCAAAAAGTGCAGAGTTTAATTTTCTTCTTGAAACAAGAGGTTTTGAATCAATAAGAATACATCTAGTCTCATAGCATGGAACATTTGAATATCCGAAAGTTTTTCGAAAGGCAAACTTTGTAAACCTTTTCTGAACTTTTTCTAAGCGATGGATACATGAATGAGTATAGGGATTCCATATAACGCTGCAATACTCCAACAAAGGTCTAACAATACTTATGTAAAGGGTTTTGAGTGTATAAGGATCCACAAAACACTTAGAATTACGAATTATGAAGCCCAACATCGAGTTTGCCTTAGAAATAATATGATTAATATGAAGAGAGAAATTCATTTTAGGGTCGAAGATCACTCTAAGATCTTTCTGTTTTTCATATCTTTGTAAGGAATCGTTATCAAATGTATATTCGAAATACAACGGATTTTTTATTTTTGAAAAAGTGACAACGTTGCATTTTTTATTGTTAAAATACAATCCATTCAGGTTACACCATTGAAGAATTTTATTAAGGTCAGCTTGAACCTTGTTTGCATCTGATAAGGATTGTATGCAACTGAAAACCTTTAGATTGTCCGCATGCAGAAGACATTGTGAAGAAGAAAGAAGATGCGGCAAGTCATTAATAAAAATTATAAATAGCAACGGCCTAAGATGACTGCCTTGAGGTACTCCTGAAAAGTTATTACCTCCTTAGATAACACGTTTCCAATTTGTACATATTGTTTTCTACCATCTAAATAATTTTATCCAACTAAGCAGCTTAGAGTGAAAACCGAACACCTCAATTTTTTTTAATAGGACATTATGTTGAACTCGGTCAAAGGCCTTTGAAAAATCCGTGCATATAGTGTCAACTTGTACACCCTTTTCCATATGACTTAGACAATAGTTAGACAAAAATAGATAAATTGGTCGTTGTCGATCTTTCACTAACAAATCCATGTTGGTGTTCGGATATGATTT
Source organism: Baccha elongata (assembly GCA_951217065.1). Taxonomy (NCBI): domain Eukaryota; kingdom Metazoa; phylum Arthropoda; class Insecta; order Diptera; family Syrphidae; genus Baccha; species Baccha elongata. Next base: position 901,222 of record CATNUY010000188.1, read on the forward strand.
TCAACTAAATTATATAATTTATTTTTTACAATTGCTTCAAATATCCTGGGAATGAGTTTAAGTTTATCAATAGGTCTGTAGTTTTCAACACAGCCTTTTGAACCCGATTTATGCAAAGGAGTAATGAACGAAGATTTCCACATGTCGAAAAATACGCCTTGATTTAAAGACATGTTGAAAATAAAACTAAGTGGGGCTGCGATATTAAGCCTGCAAGTTTTTAAAGAATCGGTGGAATATTATCTGGTGCAACAGAAAAAATCTTATAAAGAGATGCCAATACAGCTAGTACATCATTTACAGACAAAAACAGGTTACCAACGTCAGTTGAAGAATTGCAATTTTTCATTTCATTAGAATTTAATTTCAAATTAATAAAATTTTATTGAAAAAATGTTGCGAAACTGTTGCAAATTACATCAATATTATCTGAAGAGACCCCATTGAAAGAAACGTTAGATGGAATCCCAAGTGACTTTCGTTTTGTGTTTAAAAATGACCAGAAACATTTCGGATTACTTTTAATGTTCGATTCCAAAGAATAAATGTATTGCTTGTAGGTAAATTTTCTTAAAAATTCGTATTCTTTTCTAACTCTAACTCTAACTCTAACTGCAAATTAAGTTTAAAGATGTCAACTTTGATACTCGTATCCATGATTTTCTTTTTTTATAACTTTATTTCTATAAAAGTCTCCCAAGAGCAGTTTCTACCACCTTTGCCCAGATGGCGCTTAGAGCAATCGAGAAATTTGAAAATTTCCCACATACGATGGACGTACTATAGAAATATATATGCAAAGATAAAACCATGACCTGGCAGCTTTCAGCCCTTAAGTCGAGAGGACTTGATGGTGTGTCTGGATGCTTGGATGATTTAATAGTCAGCGGACAAGATGAAAAAACACATTAACAAAATCTTAAACGACTTTTTCAATGGTTTTCGTGTCAAAATATCAAAATGTGTTTTCAAAGCTCAACAAATCAAATATTTGGGCACATCATTGACAGAAACGGAATCCGACCTGACCCAGCAAAACTAGAAGCAATCAGAACCATGCCTGTTCCGGAGAATATCAACCAACTGAGATCTTTTTTTGGTGCCGTAAATTATTATGGAAAATTCATAAGACAAATGAGGGAAATAAGAGCTGCATTTGACGAACTCTTAAAGAACAGCTCCGAATGGATGTGGTCAAAACAGTGTCAGTGTTCTTTTGAAAAATTTAAAGAAATCTTAGCATCAGGCTTAATGTTGTGTCACTATAACCCGAAGTTACCAATCAACGGATTCATCAAGCGTTGGCATTGGGGCATATATTGCTCATGAGTTTCCCGATGGAACAGAAAAAGTGATTCATCATGCAACACTATCATTGACACAGGCTGGAAAGAATTACAGCCAGATAAAAAAAGAGGGACTCTCATTAATCTTCGCAGTAACGAAGTTTCAGCGAATAATTTATGGTCGCAAACTCAAACTTCAAACGGACCATAAACCACTTTTTAAAATTTTCGACTCAAAAAAAGGTATTCCTGCTCATAGTGCTAACCGTCGTCAACGTTATGGGCACTTATATTAATGGCATATAATTACCAAATCGAATATGTGCGTACAGAAAACTTTGGCTATGTCGATGTTCTGTCACGACTCATAGCAAAGCAAGAGAAGGTCGAAGAGGACGTTGTCATAGCATGCGCAGCTCTAGAGGAGGATATTCTGGCCAAGATCAACCATACATTAATCAATAATGGTTGGCCATACAAAGTATCAAATGAGTTACAACCGTTTTTATCACGTCGAGATGAACTTTCATCATTTGACGGATGCCTGTTATACGGAATTAGAGTAATTATTCCAAGTCAATTAAAAATCCGAATTTTGCAGCAGCTACACAAAGGTCATCTAGGTATTCAACGCATGACATCATTGTCCCGAAATCACTGGCCTTACATCAATCGTGTATCAAGGAATTTGTTCAAGAGTGTCAAATTTGTGCGTTGAACGCAAAATGTACAGTCAAAACAGAATTGCAGACCTGGCCACTAGCTGAGGCACCCATGCAGCGCGTATACATTGATATAGCAGGTCCCGTCAATGGAAAATATTTTTATTTATTTATTTACCGTCTATCAAGTTACAAAAATTTATGGAGACTACATACTTAAGATTAACAATAAACACAATTTTAATAAATAAATGAATAAGCAATAAAAAATTTACAATAAACTCAACAATTTTTTTTAATTTCACTCCTATATATACAAGCATTGGTAATTGGATTATGCTTAGCATAACTTGTAAAATGAAAAGGAATATTTAAAAAATCTCCGTTTCTTGGACGTAAAGTGCGAGCAGGTGCATACATATTAAACCTTTATAACACCGAACAATTAATATAAGAAGTAAGGACATCAAAAGCAAAAAGTGCAGAGTTTAATTTTCTTCTTGAAACAAGAGGTTTTGAATCAATAAGAATACATCTAGTCTCATAGCATGGAACATTTGAATATCCGAAAGTTTTTCGAAAGGCAAACTTTGTAAACCTTTTCTGAACTTTTTCTATGCGATGGATACATGAATGAGTATAGGGATTCCATATAACGCTGCAATACTCCAACAAAGGTCTAACAATACTTATGTAAAGGGTTTTGAGTGTATAAGGATCCACAAAACACTTAGAATTACGAATTATGAAGCCCAACATCGAGTTTGCCTTAGAAATAATATGATTAATATGAAGAGAGAAATTCATTTTAGGGTCGAAGATCACTCTAAGATCTTTCTGTTTTTCATATCTTTGTAAGGAATCGTTATCAAATGTATATTCGAAATACAACGGATTTTTTATTTTTGAAAAAGTGACAACGTTGCATTTTTTATTGTTAAAATACAATCCATTCAGGTTACACCATTGAAGAATTTTATTAAGGTCAGCTTGAACCTTGTTTGCATCTGATAAGGATTGTATGCAACTGAAAACCTTTAGATTGTCCGCATGCAGAAGACATTGTGAAGAAGAAAGAAGATGCGGCAAGTCATTAATAAAAATTATAAATAGCAACGGCCTAAGATGACTGCCTTGAGGTACTCCTGAAAAGTTATTACCTCCTTAGATAACACGTTTCCAATTTGTACATATTGTTTTCTACCATCTAAATAATTTTATCCATCTAAGCAGCTTAGAGTGAAAACCGAACACCTCAATTTTTTTTTAATAGGACATTATGTTGAACTCGGTCAAAGGCCTTTGAAAAATCCGTGCATATAGTGTCAACTTGTACACCCTTTTCCATATGACTTAGACAATAGTTAGACAAAAATAGATAAATTGGTCGTTGTCGATCTTTCACTAACAAATCCATGTTGGTGTTCGGATATGATTTTCAACTAAATTATATAATTTATTTTTTACAATTGCTTCAAATATCCTGGGAATGAGTTTAAGTTTATCAATAGGTCTGTAGTTTTCAACACAGCCTTTTGAACCCGATTTATGCAAAGGAGTAATGAACGAAGATTTCCACATGTCGAAAAATACGCCTTGATTTAAAGACATGTTGAAAATAAAACAAAGTGGGGCTGCGATATTAAGCCTGCAAGTTTTTAAAGAATCGGTGGAATATTATCTGGTGCAACAGAAAAAATCTTATAAAGAGATGCCAATACAGCTAGTACATCATTTACAGACAAAAACAGGTTACCAACGTCAGTTGAAGAATTGCAATTTTTCATTTCATTAGAATTTAATTTCAAATTAATAAAATTTTATTGAAAAAATGTTGCGAAACTGTTGCAAATTACATCAATATTATCTGAAGAGACCCCATTGAAAGAAACGTTAGATGGAATCCCAAGTGACTTTCGTTTTGTGTTTAAAAATGACCAGAAACATTTCGGATTACTTTTAATGTTCGATTCCAAAGAATAAATGTATTGCTTGTAGGTAAATTTTCTTAAAAATTCGTATTCTTTTCTAACTCGTTTAAATTGTTTAAATTGTTGTTTTAAGTTTTTACTCTTTTTATGCAATTTGTTCATAACATTTTTAAGTCTGGATAAGCTTTTATTAAACCAAACAGGTTTATTGGAATATTTAAATCGTTTTATAGGGACAAAAACTGAAATTATGTATTCCAAAATATTTCTAAACATTGTAAAACTATTTCTAAGTTATCGCAATCAAAAATTGGTTGCCAATCAATTGAATTTAAATAATTATTCATTAAAACATAATCGGTATTTTTAAAACCATACTTTTCAACAATATTGCATGAAGATTTTGATTCATTTAAAACAAAGTTAAATAAAATTTCAAGTGCATTATGATGTATGCTTTTATCAAGCAGTTTAAAACTGGTTTCATTTAATTGAGCTTCAAGATCACTGGCAACATAAATTAAATCTAAAATACGGCCGATAGAATTAAACACATTATTAATTTGATACATATTTAAAGCTGTTATACTATCAATCATATTGTATTCAAAATCTTTGGTAACATTAGAAGGAAACATTCTTTTATCATGATTTGACAATAACCATTTTACATTGCGCAAATTGAAATCCCCAACTACGAAATAACAATTTTCATCCGTATTTTTAATAATATCTAAAATATTCTTTATATGAACTTCATAAGTTGCGTAATGCGATGAAGGTGGAACATAAGAAACGAAAAAATATACATGAATAAATCTAAGAGTAGGGCCAATAGGTAAATTTACGCAAACACAAATTTGCTCAATCTCACCAGAAACATTAGATAAAATTATTTCTCTACTTATATAATTAGAGCTAATAGCTAATAAAACACCGCCACCTCTATTTAAGCCAGTCTGTTCACAACACCGATCCTTACGGAAAACATTAAAATCAGATGTGAAATATTCACTGGTTAAACAATTTGTGTTTAACCATGTTTCGGTTAGAGCGATGACATCATAAGAACAGTCAGTAGCAGCAGTAAAAAATTCATGAGATTTAGTTCTCATTCCTCCAGCATTGTGATAATACATAGAAAAGCATTTATTGGATTCAGAAACAGGAAATGTTTTGCTTAAGTTTCTGAAATTTGTTGTTTTTGGCCCGACTCGTTTTTTGGACGGCTTAAAAACTGCTTAATCTGAACACCTATTTGCCATATTGATTTTTGAAGAACTTCATTAAACAATCCAGCAGGAACACCAAGTTTAAAATTAATAAAATGCAACGATAAAATACTCGCACCTTTTTCCCAATTTAGAACAAACTAAACTTATTGGTGGCAAATTTAGTTTTTGTGCAACAAAATCTTTGACATCCTTTTCAGTGACTGTATTCATCAGTCGAGAGATATGAATGAAACGAAGCCGAGGTACAGATGGAAAAGTTTTAAAACCATCTATATCGCTACCTATGAGCTTCTTTTTGTTTCCGTTGATATTTCCACTAGCATCATTGTTAACAGCAACAATATTATTAGAAACTTTATTACTAAAGGTATCAGCAACATTAGCACGGAAGGTTTCAGCAACATCTTCATCTTCACCATAAACAGCATTAGCAGCAACAACATTTTCATTAGCAACAACAACATTATCTCCATTATCAGCATGATGGGTGGATCTAGCATCAACATCAGTTAGTATTGCTACAACGTCGTAGGCGGCAGCATCATCAGCCACACCACATGAATGGCCATCAATATTTTTCTTTACAGCATCTGATGAGAGAGAAGGAGACAACAAATCGATCTCGAATCATTCGAAACATCGACATCAACAGCAACTTCGCTCCCATTCTCAAAGTTAAAATTAGAAGTTGAAACTGATTGTTAGCTAGTTAGTTAGTTTATTGACTTCGAAAAGTATACAAAATTTACATTAATTGTTATATGTATGACTAAGTCTTAATATGGTTTGGCCGATGGCCGTCTACCAGACTGGCATTTGTATATTATTTTACATATTTTTAACAATTTGCAATTTTAAGGATTAAAATTATGTACTTTATAACAATTTCATAAGTTGATTACAAGTAATTTTTTCAAGTATTTTTAAATTTTTAAAAATTTCCCTCAATAATACGGGTTCTGTATCGAATGGCGTTCAACGCATAAGCGTGCAATGTGTCCCAAACTAGTTCTCCGTTCAAAATGTTGATCGTTTTATCTAAATCAAGAATGTCTGATCCAAAATAGTTTCTCCTGAATTCCTTCAGTATCGGACAGATTGCAACAAAGTGGAATACATCTTCTCTTACTTTAAGATTACATAGGTCACACAACAATGGTAGTTCTGGCCGATGTGGTATATAATTAAGTTTAATTAGTCCTCCTCTAATCTTAAATAACAAGCTAATTTTTTCGGATGAATTATGTGACAAGTAGGAGTTAAGGTTTAGGAAGTGGTTCATTTTACTATAGTAAGGCCTGTATTGTGATGATTCTGCTTCCTCCATATATCTATCGTAAGTCATGTTCCCGACCTTCTTCAACAGTTCCTTGAATTTTAAATTTAGTGTATCCGGATTTTCGTTAGCTGAAATTGTTATCGAAGTCCAACAGTCGGCTGCCAATTTGATCCACTCATTGACACAAGACCGTCCAGAATTTATTATTTGTGTCAGCACTTGGAATACGCTCTTGATCCATTGCCATAACTCTTGTCACGTAATCAAAGTGTAATTTTAGGGTGTCCATAAATAAAGGCGCTATTCCTGATTACAGGTAGAGCATATAATTCGGTGCTCTACTTGGCAGCTTAAAAGTTATACGGATACAAAATCGAAGGAACTTTTCAACCACCTCAAATGATTGGTATCCCCATACTTGGGCTCCGTAAAAAAGGATTGAAATTACGACAGCTCGAAAGACTTTATATTTAGCTTCATGGCAGACACTTTTCCTATCTAAACAGCTTCTCCATACTGAGCACATAGCACGTTTTGCCTCTGCTAATTTGACCTGTAGATGTTTTTTTATATTGAGGTTAGATGTGATCAAAACTCCAAGGTACTGGTATTCCTTAATTATTTCTATAGGATTATCTTCAAACTTCCACTTCTCTCTTCTTGAGTACCTCCCACCGCCACTTCTGATTATCATAATTTTCGATTTTGAAAGGTTTATGGATAAATTCCACGTTTTGCAGTAGCATGCAAGGCGATTTATTATCAGCTGCATACCATCTATTGTTTCCGATAAAAAAAACTATATCATCAGCGAACAATAGTCCTGGAATATTTTTCCCACTCACAACAATACCACTTTTTACCGCATCGGTTATATCATTTATGTATAATAAAAAGAAAAGAGTGCTAAGAACACATCCTTGTTTAACGCCCATCGAGGTAACGAACTAGTCCTACAGAAATTTACCATCCCATACTTGAGCACAATTATCTTCATACATAGCTCTAATTACATTCATCATTTTCGTTGTAAATCCATATTTATAGAGTTTATAAAACAACGCCTGCGGGGGATTGAATCAAAAGCTGCCTTAAAATCTACAAAGAAAGCGTAAAGTTTTTTCCCTTTCTTCTTATAGATCTCTGCTATGTTAACCAGAGAAAAAATCTGATCAACCGTTGAGTGGTGCTTTCTGAACCCCGCTTGTGCTGCATGCAAAATGTTCATATTTTCAACCCACTCGCTGAGCCGATTAAATAGTATTGAACTAAATAGTTTTGCCGCTGTATTCAAAAATGAGATACCTCTATAGTTTGTAGGATCTTCAAGGTTTCCTTTTTTGTGCAGTGTAAAGATGATCGCTTTTCGAAAAAATCCAGGGAAATCGCCCGTTTCAAATATTCTATTTATTCCAAAGTAAGAAATTAAAGAAATTCAGGTGTAAGATTTTTGAAATATTCGCACGGAATTCTATCTTCACCAGGAGCTTTTTTGTTTTTGGCACTTCCAATAACCAGTTGCACTTCAGCTACATTTATCGGGGCATCTGAATATTCATGTGTTACCTGCGGTGCTGCATACTGAAATGGAGAGTATACTTGGGGTGTATTGAGGAGATTCATGAAATGGTTTTTTAAGTGTTCGACTTTTAAAACCGTAGTAATTGTGTTTCTTCTACCATTCAAAAGTCTAACCTCTTTCCAGAATTCAGTTGAAGTTTTTGAATTGTTTACTTATTCTGTTTTTTTGATCTTATTCACGTTTCTTTGTATTACAAAGATTTTTATAATTTTTGTTTGCTGCTGCATAGAGGATTTTGAAGTTGTTGTTGTTAGTCAGTCTAATTACTTTCAAGAAGGTAAATGACATATTTCTTGCTACCATACACTCATTGTCGAACCACTTTTGATTGTTTTTCGGTTTTTTATTTCTACAATTTAGTTTTTGTGGTACTGCTTTTTTTATAACATCAGTTAGAATAGCCATGTCAAGACTGTTTGATTCGTTCAGTGCTACATGCTTCTCAAGTTCTCTATCCAAGTTTTGTTGAAATGACCCTCTAAAACAATCTATCCATGGAAGTTTAGGAAGAAGACCAAGTTCCGTTGCTATTGACTCACATTGAGATGTTTTTATTTTCAGGGTTACCTCAAGTGGCATATGTCTGAAAACGTTTTTACTGCTACTTTGAAATCATCGAAAAAGCCAATCGCCAGATAAAAAACAGTAGTCTATCACTGAGCAAGCTGCTCCACGAATAAACGTTAATTCTCCACAACGATCACCTTTGCAGCTTCCAGTCGAGAATTTGCGAACCTTTCATATCACATACTGGATCCTTCGACCTGCGATCGCAGTAAACATTATATGTGTCAAAACCACTGTCGAAATTATTTTGAGACAAGCCTATTCTTCCGTTGAAATCACCGATCAGCATAAAATTTCCGGATCCCAATACATTAACAAGATCATTTAGTTTGTTAAAGTCACGCTCCCAGTGGCTGCAGTTCAAATATATTGGTGTGATGTGATGCGTTCTGTCTTCCATTTTTACTTCTATTATTCGGGCTTCTTCTATGCTTTTAAACTTGATTGCAGCATATTCAAATTGCTTCCGATATCCAAAAATTTCGCCTCCGCTTCCTCTTCCGAAAATGTTTGTTTTTGCGGCTGGTATACATTCTAATTCGTAGGTTATAAAAATATTCTTAAAACTAGTTTCATCATAATTTATAACGTGTGTTCCAAATAAAATAAAAATATCGAATTTTTTATATAATTAAAAAAATCTGTAAATAAGTTTTTGTTTTTTAGCTCTGCGACATTATAACTTAATATTTTTAGCGTTGTTAGATTTAAGTTCGCCTAGTAGACGGGTTCGACTCAATTGGAAGATTCGCCGTGTGAAAGCATACTTGTCCCACCATGCATCTGCACAGCGGCTCCTGCCGAGTATACATCCCTGGTTTTTTGTTGGCTGTCATTTCTGTCAAACTCAGATGGTGACATTTCTTTATTGTTGTTTACGTGTTCTAATTGTAATTTTTTCAACAAAATTATTAAAGATGAGGGAATTTCTCCAAACAATTGCCTAATCACAGCTAGACTGTCGTTGTTATTTCCACATATCAACCCTTGCGATGTATCCCATGTAAAAGCTGTGTCTTTCACGTACATTCTGTCGTCTCTCACAAAAATTTTCATATTCGGTTTAGACTCGCGAAGTAACTTCATAATTGACACCAACTTTCCTCTTCTTTGTCGAGCGCTATACGGCAGATCTTTGTGTATGCTTATTTTTGTTCCTTTTAATTTTTTGTCGCCATTTCTATTTGGAGTTCTGTTGGTCCTCTTTTTGGACTGTTATAATGGTCAGAATTAGTTTCTTCGAGTCCTCTTTTGTTCATAAGTTAGGTTAGATTTGGCGGAAACTTAACTTGCAATTTTAAGACTCTTAAATATTATAACTTACAGGTATTTCACTTTCCCGAGGTATCTTTTATAATTTGTCGATGTTTTTTTCTAAAATTTTCAAAATTTATTTAGCTTTAAACTACTTATTAACGTTTTTTTTGTACAGAGCTTTTCTTTTGCAAACCACTTTGACAGATCACAAATGTCAATCCACCAAACTGAAACTTATTGTGCAGAGAGAGATTGAGCTGGAGAAAATGCGTTATTTGAAAATTTTTTTTAGTTTTAAAGCAATGCGATCATGAGGAGTTGATGTTCCTGCAACAGCAAGCCTTTTACTGGCAGAATTCGAAATTGGTTTTTTTTTCGACGTTAGGTATTCTCTGAGCACGAGTTGTATCACGAATGGTGTGGCTTTTGTCTAATATTGTTGTATTAGAATTTGATGGTATTTCAACCGTACTTTGAGCAAATATGTACACAGAGAGTTCTTTCAATTTACTAATACATATTTGTAGTGGAATATGCATGCACTTATCACATTTAAAACATAAATTCTTATTGGATTTTATAACTTTAAATTCTTTTTTGTTGACATCACAACAGTCCGAATGTGATTTTGTCCCATATATCGCACGACAGAAAATACACATCGGTTATGACTTTAAGATATTTATTACACTAAGAACTCATCTTAAGAGACAAAATATAAGAAAGAGCATACAAAAACAAACCCGCTTCATATGAAATTAGTGTGGAAAACTTGGTAATTATTTACGCCTACTCAAAATGGCCTTTAATATTTTAAACTACTCAAACTTCATCGATCACCACAAGCACTTGCATACAGAAGCTGTCAGAAATTTTCGCGAGATTCGAAAACCCACAAGAACTTGTGTCTGACAATGCAACACAGTTCCCTTTAGAACAGTTCGAGATGTTTTGCGCTGAACGAGGTATTTTGCATCTCAGAACAGCACCTTTCAACCCACAATCAAATGTAGAAGTGGAGAGATTTGTCGATACTCTCAAAAGAACATCAAAAAAGTCGAAGCTGGAGGGGACGACAGAGGAAAATTTGCACTTTCCTCATGTGCTACAGATTAACCCCGTGCAAAAGTGCACCTGAGTCAAAATAACCTTATTTTCTTTTTATTGGAAGAGGATTAAGGACTAACTTAGGCCTTCTTAGTCCAAAATCTGTATCAATTTCAACTTGGCGAAACTATAAAATGGAACAAAGCTGCAATAAGAAACACGGAGCCAAATTACGTCAATTCAATATCGGACACTTGTTTACTCTAAAGTATATAAACAGACAACAACAACCTTTTGAATTAGTGTTGCTCGTTCATATACAATCTCATGTTCAGTCGAAAAACACGTTATTATACATTAGATTTTAAATAGACGAGCAACAATAATTAAAAAAGAAATCCGATCATTGGCGGTGGCAGTCATGAAATAGCTACAACTCCTGCCAAAAAATAATGGTGGTGTACACAGGTTATTGTTGTCTAATTCGACCACTTCGCAATGTAAATTAAACTATTGAGCGCAAGCTACACAGTCTAACTGCAGTATGTCATCACACAAACCACCTTAAAAAAAAGCATTAATCGGTTTTCAAAATATTGAATTAAAAAAAAAAAAAATATTTGATTCATATAATTTTTTTTATATAAAAGTTGTATGCCATTATTATTCGTCTTTATAGGCCTTTCTGGAAATGAAATTTGGTTAAGATCCGCTGAGTCCGAAAATCCCACTATATACACCATAAAAACCCTACATACCAAGTTTAAAGGGTATAGGCCCAACCGTTTAGGCTGCAGGTGCGAATGACGACAGACAGAACTTCTAGACCAACTTGTTTCGACTTCGCTATCACAGTGTTTTGGAATAAAACGCAACCTATAAATTTGTATTTTGTATTGCCAAACGTGTACAATAATACCCTATCTAAACTAACTGATTTAAAATTCATAAACTCTCTCGCTACATTTGTTAATCATAACGTAAATTTATACTGTATTATTTTGCTTTTTCTTTCACCTTTCTTTCTTTTGCCTATTCAAATTGTCAAAACTAAGATTCGATCTCTTTGCTGTTTGGACATCACACAATACACATCTTGGAAACATTATACACATTATACACGTAACATTGAAATAAAATTGAACATTATACACTACATATATTGAGAAAATCATTAGAATTTTTATTTATTACAAAGACATTACATTAATATAAAAGAATATAAAAACATTATACAGTCCACAATAATTTGACACAAAATACCCAATCCAAAACATAATGGTCCTTAAGCTCACCGGATAAATTCTGATCAGAGCGTGGAAATTTGATTAATTTCGTAATCAGTTATAATTTTGTATGCTGTGCAAAAAGTGTAAAACATGTGTTTATCGTGTAACTGTACACCATGCGATGCAATGTGTTTAGATTGAAGCGCATGATTTTTTGAAGCTTAATTTCTCGAACAGTTTCTTTAGTATATGAAATTTGCCAGCTGCGTGAAATTTTAATCAAAAAAGGCGATCATTAATTAGCAAATATATTATTCAAGCACATGATCGTATTCCTCAAACATATGTACATGAACCATTTGATTTTTTTGCATAAATGCACTGCCATTTTGGTGTTAAAATTTAATGAAAATTTAAATTGAAATTTATTTTAAGAAATTCGCATTCCTAAAAAGTACACTGCTTAAATAAAGCAATCAAAAACAATATTATCGTCTCTGCTATCTTCTAAAAAAAAAAACCTTTTCGGCGGCTGAAAGGCATACAAATTACAAAAAATGAATGTTAAACTAAAACGCGGTCGCGCTAAGGGCTTTATCACTAGAGCTTTAACTTTCTCGGAATCCATCGATGATTCTACTTCTCTGGACATGCTAGAGATTCAATTAAAAAGACTTGATGAAGCTTGGTCAAAATTTATTTCGCTGCAAAATAGTATAAATGAATTCTGCGACGCGGAAGGGTTCGTAGACCCTGAACCCGAATACGGAGAGTACGAAATAAAATACTTTCAAGCCTTTTCAGTTATTTCTATTTCCATTCGAAAGCATCCAGAGAAGGCTAGTGATGAAGCATTAAAACAAAACGCTTCACTTTTAGAAAAGTTGGAGCAAAAGAACTCTCATAAATCGGTCGTGCTACCTAAACTCGTTATTCCAGTTTTTACAGGAGATTATAAAGACTGGCCGGTATTTAAAGACTTGTTCACAGGAACAATAGATTGCAACCCCAACCTGACCGCAACACAAAAATTCCAATATTTAAAATCATTCCTGGGTGGGGAAGCTTCTAACTTTTTAAAACATGTATTGTGCACGGATGAAAATTATATTGAAGCATGGGATAAGCTTGAATCACGTTACGATAAAAAGAATTTAATTATCCATTCATGTGTTAAACGTTTTATGTCATTGCCATCGTCTTCTAGCTCCAATTCAAATCTTGAAATTCTCCGTAAAATTACAAATGGAGCTGATGAAGTTATTCGCGGTTTAAATGCTATACAAATAAACTCTCGCGATCCTTGGTTGATCTATATTCTTCTTCAAAAACTAGACAGTGAAACAAAGCAAGCTTGGTCTGAAAAGGTAGAATGTCGGGATGATTGTACCGTCCAAGAATTTCTTAGCTTCCTACAAAATCGGTGTAGTTGTCTCGAATCGTGTAACTCGTTCACTCGTCATGAAAAAAACAATAATCAACAAAGGTCAAAACAATATTCGTGCTCATTTAGTTGCAACAAACTCAAACTGCCCCAAGTGTAAAGAGAATCATCTACTTCCATATTGTAAAGCATTCCTCGATCTTGATACAAATGCGCGTCGCGAATTTGTTAAAGAAAATTCTATTTGTTTCAATTGTCTGCGAGTTGGACACGCATCAAACAAATGCATTTCGAAATTTCGGTGCAGATCATGCAACTCTCGACACCATTCCTTGGTACATGATCCCCAAAATACATCGATTTATCATCAAAATGAACAATCGTCGTCGTCGTCTTCGTCGATACAAAACCCTTCGAATTCATCTCTCGTTACTCATCACTCTCTAGAATCCAATCTTAATTCATCAACTATTCTGCCAACAGCTGTTGTCAAAGTTCAAGATAAACTTGGCTCGTTCTAAAATATACGCGTACTACTCGATTCTAGATCCCAAGTTTCGTTCATTACGGAGAGAGCTCTCCAACGTTTGGGGCTTCCTAAAAAACCATTACGCATTCCTATTCTCGGAGTTGGATCGACTTCTGTTTGCACAACCAACGGTTTGGTTTCATTGAAATTACATTCTCGCTTTAATTCAAACAACATAGATATTGTTTTTCATGTGATATCAAAACTTACATCTATGCTTCCTCCACTTTCGGTCAAATTGAAGACAAATAAATTTCTTTCGTTGGATCTCGCAGATCCAAATTTCAATGAACATGGTCCTATCGATATGCTCATCGGAGCAGACATCATATTCAACATTATTCTCGAAAATTCGAAACCAGATCCGAGTGTTCCTAACTCCTTCTCAACTATTTTCGGATGGGTTATAGCTGGAAACTGTACTCAATTTCCATCCAGAGAATCTGCCACGGGTGTGAGGACATTTCACGCACAACTTGATTATACTCAAGAAATTGATCTAGAGCGTTTTTGGCGTTTAGAGGAAGTTAACTATGAGCCTCCTTTATCCATTGAAGAACAAAGAGCTGAAGATAATTTTATCCAAACTCATCGTCGTCAATCAGATGGTAGATATATGGTAAATTTACCATTCAAATCTGATTCCAATCCAACATTTGGAAATTCGTTTCGAATCGCGCTCAACCGGTTTCATTCAATGGAAAATAGATTTCTCCGTGATCACGATCTCCAAATACAGTATTCTTTCTTCCTCATATGCAAGAAATACCTTTAGACGAAATTAACAATTCAAATGCTTATTATTTACCTCATCATGCTGTGTTCAAGGCTGACAGCAGCACAACAAAGGTGAGAGTTGTTTTTGATGGCTCCGCAAAGTCATCACCTGATTCAATTTCCTTAAATAAATCTCTTTTCGTTGGCCCTGAAATTCAACGAGACATTTTTACAATATGTCTTCGTTCTCGTCGTCATACATATACCATGTCAGGAGACATTGAAAAAATGTATCGACAAATCTGGGTTTCACCAAATCATACAAATTATCAAAGGATTCTATGGAGAGAAAACCCTGAAGCCCCTATAAAACATTACAGACTTTTGACTGTTACATACGGAACTTCAGCTGCTTCATTTTTAGCAAAACGCGCTTTGAAACAACTGGCCTTAGATTCAGCGGAAACACATCCTCGTGCTTCTTCAATAATTCTTAGCGACTTTTACGTCGATGATTTAGTTACAGGCGCTGACACCATTGATGATATCATCGTAATTCAAAAGGAGCTTGTGGAACAACTAATTGCTGGCCACTTCTACTATCTTTACCTGAAGATCAAAGGGAGCTAACTCCTATCGATTTGAAAACTCTCAGACGGTAAAGGTTCTCGGGCTACAATGGTGTCCATCTAAGGATTCTTTCTCGTACACGGTGAATCTTGACGAGTCAACATCTTGTACGAAACGTCGCATTTTTTCGGAAGCATCTAGAATTTTCGACCCTCTTGGATTTCTTTCTCCGGTCGTGGTTGCTGTGAAAATATTTTTCCAGGATTTATGGAGACATGCTTTGCGATGGGACGATGAAATCCCACAAGCACTCTCTGAACGTTGGGTCATTATTCAGGATGAACTTCATTTACTCGAGTCAATCCAGATTCCGAGAATCATCTGGACCAATAAAGTGAATTTTGAATTTCACGCATTTTGTGATGCTTCACTTGATGCATATGCAGCTGTTATTTACTGTCGAAGTGAAAATCAAGACGGAAGTGCCTCAATTTCATTAGTCGCTGCTTAAAGCAAGATTGCTCCAATCAAAATACTTTCGCTTCCTAGACTTGAGCTCTGTGGAGCTCTTTTGTTAACTCGCTTATTTAACAAAATCAAGATTTCGTTGCAGATGGATCTATGAAGGTTTTTGCTTGGACAGACTCGTCCATCGTGTTACATTGGCTTTCCGCACCACCAACAAAATGGTCAGTTTTTATTGGGAACAGAACTTCGGAGATCATTTCAACTATCCCTGTGAAATCCTGGAATCATGTTCGATCTGCAGACAATCCCACTGATGTTCCCTCAAAAGGAATCCCACCATCTCAACTTGCTCTCACTGACATCTGGTGGAACGGTCCATATTGGCTCAAAATGGAAAGAAGCAAGTGGCCCGCATCCCGACATAAATTGGAAAACGTCTCAAGTGAACAATTGGAGGAACGTAAATCGAGCACGAACCAGGTATTCGTATCACATATTAATGAAAATAAAATTTTAAGACAAATATTGGCTAAATCGTCGAACTGGATGAAATCAGTGCGCGTGGTTGCATACGTTTTTCGTTTCCTAAAAAATTGTTGCCTGTCACCTGAACTACGAAATCTAAATTTCCTCTCTACTAAAGAATTGAATAATGCTAAAATTTCTCTCATAAAAGCTGTTCAAACGAGTTTATTTTCCGTTGAAATTGAAATTCTAAAAAAGAAAAAATCTTGAATCACGTTACGATAAAAAGAATTTAATTATCCATTCATGTGTTAAACGTTTTATGTCATTGCCATCGTCTTCTAGCTCCAATTCAAATCTTGAAATTCTCCGTAAAATTACAAATGGAGCTGATGAAGTTATTCGCGGTTTAAATGCTATACAAATAAACTCTCGCGATCCTTGGTTGATCTATATTCTTCTTCAAAAACTAGACAGTGAAACAAAGCAAGCTTGGTCTGAAAAGGTAGAATGTCGGGATGATTGTACCGTCCAAGAATTTCTTAGCTTCCTACAAAATCGGTGTAGTTGTCTCGAATCGTGTAACTCGTTCACTCGTCATGAAAAAAACAATAATCAACAAAGGTCAAAACAATATTCGTGCTCATTTAGTTGCAACAAACTCAAACTGCCCCAAGTGTAAAGAGAATCATCTACTTCCATATTGTAAAGCATTCCTCGATCTTGATACAAATGCGCGTCGCGAATTTGTTAAAGAAAATTCTATTTGTTTCAATTGTCTGCGAGTTGGACACGCATCAAACAAATGCATTTCGAAATTTCGGTGCAGATCATGCAACTCTCGACACCATTCCTTGGTACATGATCCCCAAAATACATCGATTTATCATCAAAATGAACAATCGTCGTCGTCGTCTTCGTCGATACAAAACCCTTCGAATTCATCTCTCGTTACTCATCACTCTCTAGAATCCAATCTTAATTCATCAACTATTCTGCCAACAGCTGTTGTCAAAGTTCAAGATAAACTTGGCTCGTTCTAAAATATACGCGTACTACTCGATTCTAGATCCCAAGTTTCGTTCATTACGGAGAGAGCTCTCCAACGTTTGGGGCTTCCTAAAAAACCATTACGCATTCCTATTCTCGGAGTTGGATCGACTTCTGTTTGCACAACCAACGGTTTGGTTTCATTGAAATTACATTCTCGCTTTAATTCAAACAACATAGATATTGTTTTTCATGTGATATCAAAACTTACATCTATGCTTCCTCCACTTTCGGTCAAATTGAAGACAAATCAATTTCTTTCGTTGGATCTCGCAGATCCAAATTTCAATGAACATGGTCCTATCGATATGCTCATCGGAGCAGACATCATATTCAACATTATTCTCGAAAATTCGAAACCAGATCCGAGTGTTCCTAACTCCTTCTCAACTATTTTCGGATGGGTTATAGCTGGAAACTGTACTCGATTTCCATCCAGAGAATCTGCCACGGGTGTGAGGACATTTCACGCACAACTTGATTATACTCAAGAAATTGATCTAGAGCGTTTTTGGCGTTTAGAGGAAGTTAACTATGAGCCTCCTTTATCCATTGAAGAACAAAGAGCTGAAGATAATTTTATCCAAACTCATCGTCGTCAATCAGATGGTAGATATATGGTAAATTTACCATTCAAATCTGATTCCAATCCAACATTTGGAAATTCGTTTCGAATCGCGCTCAACCGGTTTCATTCAATGGAAAATAGATTTCTCCGTGATCACGATCTCCAAATACAGTATTCTTTCTTCCTCATATGCAAGAAATACCTTTAGACGAAATTAACAATTCAAATGCTTATTATTTACCTCATCATGCTGTGTTCAAGGCTGACAGCAGCACAACAAAGGTGAGAGTTGTTTTTGATGGCTCCGCAAAGTCATCACCTGATTCAATTTCCTTAAATAAATCTCTTTTCGTTGGCCCTGAAATTCAACGAGACATTTTTACAATATGTCTTCGTTCTCGTCGTCATACATATACCATGTCAGGAGACATTGAAAAAATGTATCGACAAATCTGGGTTTCACCAAATCATACAAATTATCAAAGGATTCTATGGAGAGAAAACCCTGAAGCCCCTATAAAACATTACAGACTTTTGACTGTTACATACGGAACTTCAGCTGCTTCATTTTTAGCAAAACGCGCTTTGAAACAACTGGCCTTAGATTCAGCGGAAACACATCCTCGTGCTTCTTCAATAATTCTTAGCGACTTTTACGTCGATGATTTAGTTACAGGCGCTGACACCATTGATGATATCATCGTAATTCAAAAGGAGCTTGTGGAACAACTAATTGCTGGCCACTTCTACTATCTTTACCTGAAGATCAAAGGGAGCTAACTCCTATCGATTTGAAAACTCTCAGACGGTAAAGGTTCTCGGGCTACAATGGTGTCCATCTAAGGATTCTTTCTCGTACACGGTGAATCTTGACGAGTCAACATCTTGTACGAAACGTCGCATTTTTTCGGAAGCATCTAGAATTTTCGACCCTCTTGGATTTCTTTCTCCGGTCGTGGTTGCTGTGAAAATATTTTTCCAGGATTTATGGAGACATGCTTTGCGATGGGACGATGAAATCCCACAAGCACTCTCTGAACGTTGGGTCATTATTCAGGATGAACTTCATTTACTCGAGTCAATCCAGATTCCGAGAATCATCTGGACCAATAAAGTGAATTTTGAATTTCACGCATTTTGTGATGCTTCACTTGATGCATATGCAGCTGTTATTTACTGTCGAAGTGAAAATCAAGACGGAAGTGCCTCAATTTCATTAGTCGCTGCTTAAAGCAAGATTGCTCCAATCAAAATACTTTCGCTTCCTAGACTTGAGCTCTGTGGAGCTCTTTTGTTAACTCGCTTATTTAACAAAATCAAGATTTCGTTGCAGATGGATCTATGAAGGTTTTTGCTTGGACAGACTCGTCCATCGTGTTACATTGGCTTTCCGCACCACCAACAAAATGGTCAGTTTTTATTGGGAACAGAACTTCGGAGATCATTTCAACTATCCCTGTGAAATCCTGGAATCATGTTCGATCTGCAGACAATCCCACTGATGTTCCCTCAAAAGGAATCCCACCATCTCAACTTGCTCTCACTGACATCTGGTGGAACGGTCCATATTGGCTCAAAATGGAAAGAAGCAAGTGGCCCGCATCCCGACATAAATTGGAAAACGTCTCAAGTGAACAATTGGAGGAACGTAAATCGAGCACGAACCAGGTATTCGTATCACATATTAATGAAAATAACATTTTAAGACAAATATTGGCTAAATCGTCGAACTGGATGAAATCAGTGCGCGTGGTTGCATACGTTTTTCGTTTCCTAAAAAATTGTTGCCTGTCACCTGAACTACGAAATCTAAATTTCCTCTCTACTAAAGAATTGAATAATGCTAAAATTTCTCTCATAAAAGCTGTTCAAACGAGTTTATTTTCCGTTGAAATTGAAATTCTAAAAAAGAAAAAATCGTTGCCTTCGCGAAATAAGCTGTCGTCAATCGTCGTTTGGAAAATTCGGATCTATCCTTCAGTGAAAAACACCCAATAATTCTCTGCAAATCGCACTCAATAACAAAACTTTTAGTGGAATATACACATAAACATTATTTACATGCAGGTGTATCATTAATGGTGTCTTTACTAAAACAAAACTATTTCATTCTAGGAAGGCGAAACATTATCCGAAAGGTGGTCAGTGAATGCATTAATTTCTTTAAGCAACGAAAAGTTACCTCCGAACAAATGATGGGCAATCTTCCTATCGAAAGGGTTTGATTCTCAAGACCATTTAGCAAAGTCGTATGTGATTATGCTGGACCCATCACACTACGTTTAGCTCGTGGAAGGAATCAAAAATTTGTCAAGGGTTACATAGCCATTTTCGTTTGTTTCGAGAAATTAATAATTTAATGCAGAACCCGCCGTATTGTCATTACAAACTGCATTAACTTTTATACACCTACCAGGTACATTATAATCATAAGACTTGGCAAAAGTAACGCCATGTACCTACTTTATCTACTTATAAGAGTATTTATTTATATCATCATAGACATGCCATGCATTGCCATGTACCTACATATAGTACCTACCTTCTAACAACAACACGGGAAATGCACGAAGCAACCAGTGAGCGACACACAACCGAACGCATGCTAAGTGTATACCACCACGGCAGCTTCATCTAAGACCATACAACAGTACGAAGCAGCTGTGTGTACTATTTTGCTGTGTGACGTGTATTTTTTTTAAATAATATTAGTCACACCAGCTTTCGCCAGAAAATATTATGAGTAGGAGTGAATTACACTGAGAAGAGGCCTTCACTTCGCTTCCGACCGTAGAGTTAAGTTGAGTATTCTCAACCAACTCATAATAGTCTTAAGCAATTAACCGCCGACCGTATTGGGTGCGTAGTGCACTGTACTACAGGCAATTTTTGAGGCAAGAAGTTGCCGTAGTATTTATTTGTGTTCCTCTGGGGACAGATCTTTTTATTTATAATTGTGCTCTTTTTAAGGGCTAATAGGGATTATTTTGTGTTCCTTTGGGGACAGATTTTTCATTTATATCCGTTGTGCTCTTGCGAGGGCTGGTATTTAGTTTGTTTGTGTTCCTTAGGGGACAGATTCTTTTGTTTATAATTAATTGTGCTCTTTCAAGGGCAAAGGGTTAGGTTATTTGTGTTCCTTTAGTTTTGGGACAGATTTTTTTATATATCATCTGTGCTCTTTAAGGGGCAGATATTATATTCAATTGTGCTCCTACGGGGCAGGTTTATTTGAAGATTTGTGCCTCTTCCACTCTTCTGAGGCAGATAATTTATTCCACGTTGACAAAATTAAAATTTAAATTGAGTTTTATTTAATTGGAGACGAAGTTGCTGAGCCCTAAATAACATCAAAGTTTTTCGTTTGCTTTCTTTGAGCAACCCTGGACGACCGCTGAACTACCTTAGCTGGAAAATAAAAAAGTAACATCACATTTTGGCGCCCGAGCAGGGACCTTTAGAGGGTTCAACCGAAATCCTACCGCCGACCGTTTTAGAATTTTCTAAAGGTACCACCGACTTTCGACAGCAAATTCCTGATATCAGTTCTTCATCAAACGTCACCGCATCAACCAGCCGCAACATGTCAGATTCTGAAGATCAAGCTGCTGCCGATACTATTAATATCTTCAGGAATCTAAATTTTATATACTCTATGAAAAAAACAGAATTGCAAGAAGCACTCCGCTCTAAAGGTTTAGATAGTGAAGGCAACATGAAGGATCTTCGTAACCGACTCAGCCAACACATCAAAAAGCTGAGGGACAATGGATCAACGCACGACCTGTGTAACAAGTGGGAGAGTTTGGTCGAAAAACGTCTAGACGACACCCTGCCCCTTGAGACGCAACCTGCCGTCATCGTGCCTACCATGCCTGTGCCGATAACTTCTAAAGACCTTACCTCAACCAGTTATACGCAGACAACTTTACAGGTTCCTAGTTTGGAGAAACTTAGCGGAAATTCCCGCCCAGCGAATTCCCAAATCAACCACCCTGTTTACTCGCCCAGCACATCACCCTCTCTCAACCAACCCAGGCATGAGCACCCGCCGCCGTCACACCGGCTCGCCCTGAGTTATGAGGCAGAGGTGATGAACACAGTCCGAAAGTGGGGGTTGAGGTTCGATTCCTCGGGAAACCCGTTAGAATTTCTGGAAAGATTGTTTGAGCTAACTAACTGCTACAACATACCGCCTAATGATATGTTGCGCACCTTACCTGAGCTCTTTCGTGGCAGTGCTTTGGAGTGGCTGCGGATTAAAAGTGAAAGCTTCGTCTGCTGGGAAGGTTTTAGAGAGGCCTTTACTCGCCACTTCCTACCAGCCCACTACCTACACAAGCTAGAGGAAGAAATATTAAAGAAACGTCAAGGACCCCGGGAGAAGGCAAAGGATTATATTCTCTCGGCTCAGTACCTGCTTCGTCAACACCCTCGCTTGTCCTCCATCGATAATATCGATAGGATTTTCGACAACATGCGACCAGAGTATAGGTACTACATTCGCAGACGGGATTTCACTACCTTGGACGAATTGGCATATTTGGCTGAGGAGTTTGAAGCAATTATGAGGGATGAGCAATCTTCGCGTCCAACTCAGGTGCCAGCCCCTTTTCTAAACCCCAGAAACCCGCCAGCAGTGATTCCGTACGACAGGGATACCCATTGCTGGAATTGCAAGCAAAGGGGTCACCGGAAAGAAACCTGTCGCAGGCCATTTAGGCTATTCTGTTCCTTTTGTGGGACAGATGGCAGGATGACAAAGGACTGCCTTTGTCATAAAGACATGGTAGCCGTTGCAACCGTACCGCCTGGCCACGATCCCCGGTATTTCATGCCCATTCATATAGGCACGGAAACATACCACGCTTTGGTAGACACTGGAAGCACAAAATCATTTGTGGGTCATGCTCTTCGGCAAAAGCTACTAGATTTAGGACTTCCTATGTGGGAGCAGAACCGTCCTATTCACTTAGCTAATGGTGAACCCATCATGACCACAGAACATTTCGCTGCTACGTTCTCTGTGGCTTGTACGGAGATAGCTGGAGAAGTAACCTACCTGCCCGCTCTCGAGGAGGATGCCATTATTGGGATGGACTTAATGAGTCGAGCAAACGTCCAGATTTTTATGAACGGACAAGCGGTGACCGGTAGGAAGTCCTTATGATCTGAAAGGGACAATCAAGATGGTGCAAACGTCGATGGCATTAGCAAACCAGCTAAAACCTTTGTCACTAACACCAACGCATCCGCTCAGACAGAGGACATTAAGAATGTCGTTAATCAGCACAGTCCGCAATCAACCACCGTCACACACAGACCGCCGCTCCCTGAAAATATAAATAAAAGTAAAAATAAAAATAAAAATATAAATAATACAGTTGACCGCCGTAAAAATATTAATATTAGTATCAGTCTGCAACCGACCGCCGCCGTAAGACACAAACCGCTACTCCTGGACATAACTAATAAAATTACTCCTGAAAATAAATTAATAATTGCGATGCAGCCTACCAGCGACAACAATGAACCTTCAATGGAACAACCGACTAATCCTCCTCCGTCTATTGAACAGTCGGGACGTCCTGAGAAAGACACCGTCATGGAAAGCCTTTATCCAACAGAGGATGTGCTTAGGAATCGCCCAGCTGTGCGCCTTAGCCCTCGGCAACATAAAGACCGCGCACCGAGCGCCCGCTTTCATCGGCTTATGGCACCAGAGCGAATGGCTCCTCCGATTACTGCCGCCAAACCAGGACTGAAGCGCGGGCCAAGGCCCAAAGCAACTAAAGATACTGCCACCTCTGCTAGGGAAACCTCTGCCGCTCAACGAGGAGGGCACCATCCGAAAGCCGCGTTGATGAATCCTTGCACTCGACAACCCACCGCACCGATGAGACCGGGAACACTCCGGCGCACTGACGAACTGAGCTTCACATTAAAACCACGTCAGCGTATAAGCCACGTGAAACCGCCTGCCGCCGATCGTGATTTGACTCAACCAATCCTTCCACCCCAACCTATGGAGCAGTATATGGCCAAGATCAAGGCCCAGCGCGAGGAGGCCATGAACAATTGGATGACTTTAAAACCGCCAGCACAAGGACCGTCTAAATCCGCTCCGCAGTTAAAACCCTGGCATAGAGCAGGGCCTTCTTCGCTGAAACTGCCGACAGTCGCGCCAAAGCCGCCAGTGCCCGTCCGCTGCAACCAACCGATGGGAAGGGAGCCGATAAACCAGCAACAACCTTGCCTTACCGCAGTACGACATTCAGTCACGGCCGAGAGAGCCCAGAACAGCGACGGTCACTTCGACGCAGCCGACGATGACATCAACCCCAAGTTGCTCTACTTTCCCCATTCCGGTCTACACAAGCACTGGACCTAGCAACATGAGCAGCCAGCCGCCCGTCTTCGACCCTTTCGAAGGTATAGTAATTCGGGGAAGCAATCAACGGGGCGGCCAGTTCTACATACAACGGCCATGGGGACGTATTTGCGTACGCCCAAACAAGAGGCGCACCAAAGCTAACCTCAAGTTTGGGCCTTACATTAAGGAAGTCGACATTCTACCATAGACACCGCCACGGAGCCCTAGCATATCCCCACCGCGTTATGAATTATAATTTTATTTAGTTTTTTTATATAGAATATTTGTTAAGTTTAAATTATTATTTAACGATGGTACATGTACAAATAAAATATAAATAAATATTTGAATTAAGAAACAAAAGTACAAACACGTTTAATGATTAAAACAAACTTAAATTAAATTTATGAATTATTTAACCAAGAAAAAAAAATATATACACCATTTCCCATTTTAAGTCAGTTTTTTCGAAAATTGCCCCTCCTGGCTAAACGGAGGGGAATAGACCCCCCCTCCCATACGATTTTTTTCTTGTCTCAACGCAACCTACACGCCCTAGCATTTTGTCGCATTGCTCATGACACACCCTGTATAAATACAAAAAAAAAAAAAAATTAAAAAAAAAAAAAAAAATATATACAAAAACATGACGAGAGGGTTCTCGTCTTGTGAAGAAAGGGGGGAATGTAACGAAGTTACACATTTCCTCTTAAACTATAATAGGGAATTTTCCCTACTGCCGCACAACCGCCTACTAAGGGACCTAACCTGCTATACCTATACTTACATAGGTCCATTATCTGCATCTTATTACACTGAAATTAATAATTTAATGCAGAACCCGCCGTATTGTCATTACAAATTGCATTAACTTTTATACACCTACCAGGTGCATTATAATCATAAGACTTGGCAAAAGTAACGCCATGTACCTACTTTACCTACTTATAAGAGTATTTATTTATATCATCATAGACATGCCATGCATTGCCATGTACCTACATATAGTACCTACCTTCTAACAACAACACGGGAAATGCACGAAGCAACCAGTGAGCGACACACAACCGAACGCATGCTAAGTGTATACCACCACGGCAGCTTCATCTAAAACCATACAACAGTACGAAGCAGCTGTGTGTACTATTTTGCTGTGTGACGTGTATTTTTCTTAAATAATATAAGTCACACCAGCTTTCGCCAGAAAATATTATGAGTAGGAGTGAATTACAATGAGAAGAGGCCTTCACTTCGCTTCCGACCGTAGAGTTAAGTTGAGCATTCTCAACCAACTCATAATAGTCTTAAGCAATTAACCGCCGACCGTATTGGGTGCGTAGTGCACTATACTATAGGCAATTTTTGAGGCAAGAAGTTGCCGTAGATTTATTTAAACACAGAATGAAAGAAAAAGTTATTGGCTTTTCAAAAACGTATCGCACAGCATTGTGAATGAAGCCGTTGATTTTAAATAATTTTTTTCCCATTTTAAGTCAGTTTTTTCGAAAATTGCCCCTCCTGGCTAAACGGAGGGGAATAGACCCCCCCTCCCATACGATTTTTTTCTTGTCTCAACGCAACCTACACGCCCTAGCATTTTGTCGCATTGCTCATGACTCACCCTGTATAAATACAAAAAAAAAAAAAAAAATTAAAAAAAAAAAAATATATACAAAAACATGACGAGAGGGTTCTCGTCTTGTGAAGAAAGGGGGGAATGTAACGAAGTTACACATTTCCTCTTAAACTATAATATGGAATTTTCCCTACCGCCGCACAACCGCCTACTAAGGGACCTAACCTGCTATACCTATACTTACATAGGTCCATTATCTGCATCTTATTACACTGAAATTAATAATTTAATGCAGAACCCGCCGTATTGTCATTACAAATTGCATTAACTTTTATACACCTACCAGGTGCATTATAATCATAAGACTTGGCAAAAGTAACGCCATGTACCTACTTTACCTACTTATAAGAGTATTTATTTATATCATCATAGACATGCCATGCATTGCCATGTACCTACATATAGTACCTACCTTTTAACAACAACACGGGAAATGCACGAAGCAACCAGTGAGCGACACACAACCGAACGCATGCTAAGTGTATACCACCACGGCAGCTTCATCTAAAACCATACAACAGTACGAAGCAGCTGTGTGTACTATTTTGCTGTGTGACGTGTATTTTTCTTAAATAATATAAGTCACACCAGCTTTCGCCAGAAAATATTATGAGTAGGAGTGAATTACAATGAGAAGAGGCCTTCACTTCGCTTCCGACCGTAGAGTTAAGTTGAGCATTCTCAACCAACTCATAATAGTCTTAAGCAATTAACCGCCGACCGTATTGGGTGCGTAGTGCACTATACTATAGTCAATTTTTGAGGCAAGAAGTTGCCGTAGTAACGGGTGATTTTTTAAGAGGTTTAGAACTTTTTTTAAAAAAAATTCAAAAAAATGAATAAAATATTTATTTGAATCAATAGTTTGAACCTTGCAATTTAATGTTTAAAGTTAATTTCATGCAAATGTTGACCGCGGCTGCGTCTCAGGTAGCCCATCCGCTGAGTCCAATTTTGGCATACTCTTTCACACATATCGGCCGGTATCTCACGAATGAATGCATGGATGTTGGCTTCCAGTGCGTCAATCGAAGCGGGCTTGTTCCTATAGACATTAGCTTTGACATACCCCCACAAAAAATAGTCTAATGGTGTCAAATCGCACGATCTAGGCGGCCAATTGACCGGCCCGAAACGTGAAATTAACTGTTCACCAAACTCGCCTCGCAATTGCGCCATTGTTTCGCGTGCTGTGTGGCATGTGGCACCGTCTTGTTGAAACCACATATCATGCAAGTCAAGAACTTCCATTTCGGGCAAAAAAAAGTTTGTTATCAACGCTCGGCAGCGTTCACCATTGACAGTAACGCTGCGATTCGCATCATCTTTGAAGAAATATGGCTTAATAATGCCGCCGGCCCATAAACCGCACCAAACAGTGGCTTTTTCGGGATGCATTGGTAGCTGTTGCAATGCTTCTGGCTGATCTTCACTCCAAATGCGGCAATTTTGCTTATTTACGTACCCATTCAACCAAAAATGAGCCTCATCGCTGAACACAATTTTTCGATAAAAAAGTATTTCGAACATTTCGAACCGAGCACGAATTTTGATAGTAAAATTCAATAATTTGCAAGCGTTGTTCATTTGTAAGACGATCCATGGTTAAATTGCAAACCAAACTGAAGCTGTTTGACAGTGACACAAGGTACTAAACACATGTCAGCTGTCAAAACCAGTGTTGCCAAAACCAAACCAGCTAAAAAATCACCCGTTATTTATTTGTGTTCCTCTGGGGACAGATCTTTTTATTTATAATTGTGCTCTTTTTAAGGGCTAATAGGGATTATTTTGTGTTCCTTTGGGGACAGATTTTTCATTTATATCCGTTGTGCTCTTGCGAGGGCTGGTATTTAGTTTGTTTGTGTTCCTTAGGGGACAGATTCTTTTCTTTATAATTAATTGTGCTCTTTCAAGGGCAAAGGGTTAGGTTATTTGTGTTCCTTTAGTTTTGGGACAGATTTTTTTTATATATCATCTGTGCTCTTTAAGGGGCAGATATTATATTCAATTATGCTCCTACGGGGCAGGTTTATTTGAAGATTTGTGCCTCTTCCACTCTTCTGAGGCAGATAATTTATTCCGCGTTGACAAAATTAAAATTTAAATTGAGTTTTATTTAATTGGAGACGAAGTTGCTGAGCCCTAAATAACATCAAAGTTTTTCGTTTGCTTTCTTTGAGCAACCCTGGACGACCGCTGAACTACCTTAGCTGGAAAATAAAAAAGTAACATCACAGTTCATATTGAACTAGTTGGTGATTTGTCATCCAGCGCTTTTCTTCTGGCCCTAGATCGCTTTGTATCGCGTAGAGGAAAACCAACTGAAATTTGGAGTGACAACGCAACAAATTTTCATGGTGCTAAGCGTTTGCTCAGTGAGATGCATCAGCAGCTGATGAGTAAACAGCGAAATAAGATCATGGCAGATCATCTATCTAAGGATGCCATTCAATGGACATTTATACCACCTTCTGCACCCCACTTTGGTGGGCTGTGGGAGGCGGGTGTAAAATCCGTGAAGCAGCATATTAAGCGTGTTATTGGTGAACATATACTGACCTATGAAGAAATGTACACTCTTCTTTCCAAAATTGAATGCTTACTTAATTCACGACCCATTTGGCAAACCTCTGATTCGGAGCCAATCGCCCTTACTCCGTCTCATTTCATGATCGGAGAATCCTACTGTTCAATTCCTCAACCTGATTTAAACTTTTCAAATGTTTCGATAAGTTCTAACTATTATCTCTTACAGACTCTAATGCAAGGATTTTGGAAAAGGTGGCTCAAGAAATATTTAACCTCGCTACAAAACCGACCCAAATGGCAGAAGATTGTGAGAGACATCCAGAAAAACGACATGGTACTACTGAAGGAACAGAATCTTCCACCTTCGAAGTGGATCCTAGGACGAATCATAGATGTGCATCCTGGGAAGGACGGCAGGTGTCCTGTCGTCACCGTACGAACCAAAACCGGAAATTATGTTCGGCCAATTGCCAAGGTGGCTCCTTTGCCTTTTTCTGAAAGACCTGAGTCTTCCAGGGGGGCTGAATGTTTTGGAATAAAACGCAACCTATAAATTTTTATTTTGTATTGCCAAACGTGTACAATAATACCCTATCTAAACTAACTGATTTCAAATTCATAAACTCTCTCGCTACATTTGTTAATCCTAACGTAAATTTATACTGTATTATTTTGCTTTTTCTTTCACCTTTCTTTCTTTTGCCTATTCAAATTGTCAAAACTAAGATTCGATCTCTTTGCTGTTTGGACATCACACAATACACATCTTGGAAACATTATACATATTATACACGTAACATTGAAATAAAATTGAACAATATACACTACATATATTTAGAAAATCATTAGAATTTTTATTTATTACAAAGACATTACATTAATATAAAAGAATATAAAAACATTATACAGTCCACAATAATTTAACACAAAATACCCAATCCAAAACACACAGTAATGACATGTTTGATTGTTATCTCAAAACTTTTTTTACACAAATTCACAACTTGTCTTATTAGTCCAGTCGGCAGGTAATTTAATGTAGAAAATGAAATGTTCTCAAGCTTTGAACCTTAAGGATCTTTTTTCAGTTTTTCCTCTATAACTTTTTTTTCCTACGTTCTACGGCAAAAACATTTTGGTATGTTTTGTAGAACGTTGAATTAGCTACAATATTGACAATCCAAGCATATGGCGCTCCATAAAAGCAAATTTGGCGCTGCAAAAAAACATATCTGAATGCTTTTGCCATAGATCGTAAGAAAATAAAGGACACGACCGGGTCGCACAAACCTGCTCTTCTGGCAAGTTAACTGAGCGTTTAAGGGTGGGTCTTCATGACAATAGAATTTAAAATTCATGTAAACGTATTTCAATGTGGTAGTGCGATATTCTTTTCTCTTCATTATTGTTTTTGATACGCTCAACTACTCTTGTTCTCTTTTCAAAATGGGTTTGTTGTTTTGTCATCCTTTCGATTTGAATGGGAATGATGAGTTCTATGCTTTCTGTTTATGGAAGGGTGAAGGGATATTTTTCAATTTTGTTTTCAAAACACATGAGTAGGTATAGCTAAAATGTGAGTCATTTTTTTTCTCTTTTCGTTTAGTTGTTTTTTCTTCAATTTCACTTGCTGTTGCTGGAACTGGAAAAACAGTAACAAAAAAATGTGAACTCGTTTGTGACTCGATCGCGATCTTGATGAAGGTCAGGACACATCAAATGAACATGCATAAATATACGTTACACATGTAGGTAGGTAGGTACATTGAAATAGTTTTTTTTTAGGAAGCTTTATGTAAGATAAGTGTGAGGTAGGTCAATATAACTATTTGACCTGTTTGAAAATTACCTTAGGGTTTATTGCAAAGGGGTGAATTTTGGAGTTTACAAGTAAGGATGTTGGAAGAATAAGGTAACTTGTTCATTTGTAATGTGCGAAATTTGAGATTTCCTTTCGATTTTTGTTGTTGTCAGATTTCAAACAACAGCACAACACTGTATATTTTTGTTTTGCAATTGAAACATTGTCACTTCATTGTCACGTGGGAAAACCTACCTACCTATGTACATTTTGTTTTCAGAATAAAAATAAAAATGACCAAACAGAAAAGTCGTGCAGCATTTACATTCCTAGCTATGTATATAGGTATGCCCTATGATCATTTTTTGATGTTTGGAATCAGGGAGGCATAGGTATGTTAATAAACATGCGAAATCGCCCAACTCTGAGTTTTTAGAACTTGTATCATCTTGGATGTAGGTACCTACCTCTAGGTGTAATATAACCTAATCTATATACCTATGTAGATAGGTACCTATATAAATACAAATTAATTGGTGTCTGTTTGTACGCGGATAACTCGGCTGAATAATTATCCGACTTGCTTGGGAGTTCTTTGTTGGATTTTAATTGAACCAGGTTCACACAATGGAGCCGAAAGTTTTAAATTTTGGAAAATTGAAAAAATCTTAAAAACCCAAAATTGCGGAAAGAAGTTCACCAAAACAGCTAGTTTTATACAGGGTGAGTCATGAGCAATGCGACAAAATGCTAGGGCGTGTAGGTTGCGTTGAGACAAGAAAAAAATCGTAAGGGGGGGGGTCTATTCCCCTCCGTTTAGCCGGGAGGGGCAATTTTCGAAAAAACTGACTTAAAATGGGAAAAAATTATTTAAAATCAACGGCTTCATTCACAATGCTGTGCGATACGTTTTTGAAAAGCCAATAACTTTTTCTTTCATTCTGTGTTTAAATAAATCTATTCTAAGAAATAGTTTTTGAAATATTAATTTTCAAAGTCAAAATTTTGAAAAAAAAAAATTGAAAAAAAAATTTCAAATTCATTTTTTTCAAAATTTTACGTAATTAAGTGCTAATTTTAATTTCAAAATTCAATGCTGTAATTAATTTTAAGTCTAAATAAGAAAAC
Source organism: Baccha elongata (assembly GCA_951217065.1). Classification (NCBI taxonomy): domain Eukaryota; kingdom Metazoa; phylum Arthropoda; class Insecta; order Diptera; family Syrphidae; genus Baccha; species Baccha elongata. The sequence continues at coordinate 932,518 of CATNUY010000188.1, forward strand.
CGGATGCAAAAATTTTATGTCGTTCTCAAGAAATTAAAAAAAAAACCAAAACCACCTTTTTCTAAGAAAAACATTTATTTTTATTTTTACGTTACACATGTAGGTAGGTAGGTACATTGAAATAGTTTTTTTTAGGAAGCTTTATGTAAGATAAGTGTAAAGTAGGTCAATATAACTATTTGACCTGTTTGAAAATTACTTTAGGGTTTATTGCAAAGGGGTGAATTTTGAAAACTTTTAAAATTGCGAAAACTAGATCCAAAAATGTGATTTTCAGAAATTAGGTGCTTCCCCCCATTTTTCCAAATTTAAATTTTTTAAAAACTCTACAAGGTTGTGGTACCCTAATACGAAGTTTTTTCTCTTTTTATTTTGAAAAAAAAATCGAAACTGTGGATAAAAAGCTCAAAAAACATGTTCCCGAAAGTGTGAAGTTAGCCTCCCTTTTTTCAAATTGGAATTTTTGACATATGAACCAGGTTGTGCTACATTTGTGCTGGTTTGTGTTGTTTTTTTTTTTTTTTACTTAAAAATTGTAGGTTTTAGACAGCGAAAACTTTTGCACTAATTTAGCAATTTTGCCTTCCTGGCAGCTCCCTTTTTCGAATTTTCAAATTTAAAAACCAGTGCTAGATTGTGCTAGGACTCTTCTAAATTGTTCCAAAGTTTTGTTTCGAAAAAAAATATGTCATATGGGTCACATAGCACCTGACAAAACCGTTACATGGCATCTGACCCGCCGGCGGTCACAGTTATTTTCCTGTAACTTTTTTTTCTGAGGCTCTTTGTGAACAAGTTACTTTTTAACATTCACAGATTTTGATTGAAGTATATTAGTTATTTGGCAAACAACAATTCAATCATTCAAATTGCATTTTTTTTAATTATTTTCCATTTATTTTTTCAACAAAATCAACCCCAAATAATTTGGAAAATAATGGGTAAAATCTGATAATTTTCATTTCTGATTTATTTTTACCTAACGCTTTTATTTAGGTGCCAGTGAAGAAAAATGAGTATTTTTATTGCAGGCTAGGTACCTACGTAGATCGTCATCATGATACCCTTTCCCTCGGCACATGCCAAAGGCCACGCAAAGACATTTCAGTCACACACATTCTTATTTGCAATTACCTACCACTCCATGTCCGTCAACACGCGAAATGAAAAAAAAAATCGCTTCTAAATAAAAATAGGAACATAGATATACAATTGCAATATACACATTCCCTCTTCCCACTATCTCACAATTTACTAATCGTGTCCAACCACACCACCAAAAAGGAGGTCATCTTCAATATTTTTGTTTCTTTCCGTTGTAGGATAACAGAAGAGGAGGTATCTCCAATTTAGGTTTAATCGCAAACAAAAATTGAAGTGCCCAAGCCCAAGTGCCTACGTCAATTATTCTGATACAGAAACATAGATCTCAATTTCTTCTTCCTTTTGACACCTCAACCTTGAAGATTCGATAAGATTAACTCATTTTATAGACGATTCCCTGAGACTCTATTTCTATATAATTAACGAATAAAATCTTTTTCAGCATTATTCCCACATCCATAGTTTCCTTCCAAAACCAAGTAGAAAAAAAAAACAAAAATATCATATACCTACTTGGACGACAGCGACGACGACGATACCTACGAATCGTACGTACACCAGCGTTGCCGAAGTTAACCAATCGTGCTTTTTTGACACGACAATTTTTTCTTGTGGCACAGTGGCACGAAACATTTCAATATCGCACACTTTATCATTGCCTATATCTTACTTTAATATTGATGGAAAATTATATAATAAATTACAGAAATAAAGTTTTATTTTTTTAACAGAAGATTTATAGTTTTTTCATGGCAAGCAGTTTTTAAAATGTGACACGGCATTTTCTTTTCTCGGCGGCAACGCTGATGTACACCATTCACCATACCATTTGTGTTTTGTGTATCACCACAAAAAAAAAAGTTGATTCTAAAGAGAGTGCGAACAGCGAAAATATAATATTCTCTTTCGACGGAAGTTTCGTGAACTAAATATCGTTGTGTGCGTATTTTGATTAACAAAATCGTTAAAAAGATGCTTTTTCAAAATTAAATATAAAATTGTTTATGCGTGTGATATTGTTTTCTTCACTTGGAACTTTAGCAAAAAATATTGAAATAAAATACAAAAATAATAATAAAGTTGTACATGGCATTTCAACCTGGGAAAACTACCATGTGTATAGATACTTTGAATTGTAAATTTTTACGTCTAAACAATATAAAATTGCGAAAAAATTTACAGCAGGATTTACAAAAATAATAAGAGATTCGAATAAATTAAAAACAAAAAATATTAAGAATAAAACATGCCAGCCCCAACGGGGAAAAGAAAAAAGTAGTATTGTTTGTGTATATATAAGTTTTTCAGACGTATAAAGTGGAAAAAAATAATTTTTTGTTTTGTTTCAAATAAAGTATCTACTTTCTGTTATAAAAAAAAAATATTGTTTGGCTCCGTTGAAAATTTAAGAAACTGCGCCAATAAACGAGCTTTAAATTAGTGTGAACTTACGTCCATTTTGTAGCTCAAATAATTTTTTTTTTTTTTTTTTTTATCCTATGAAAAGCATACATTCATTGACAGTTGAAAAACATTAACAACAAAATAAAAAAACAAATCACACGAGAGCCCCTTGAGGGAATGCATAAATCAGCCAAAATAAAGGGGACAAAATGTGTAATTCCTTCCCTAAAAAGCACAAACTTTTGTAAAACATAAAATTGAGGACATATGTTTTAAGATATGTTCATGGACTAAATAATAAATTTTATTTCATCAAAATATCTTTTCAAATGTAGGAGATATATTAAGTTTTGTGCACGTAGTACCCTACATTTACGAGGAAGACCCACCCTTAAAGGACAAACGGAATATACGAAAATATCATACGATCTTTTTTTTTTTTAAGTTTGAAAACCATATCTTACAAAAAGTAAATATAAATTTCTTCAATTGGAAATAAATTTTACAGTTCTGAAACTTGGCACACTTACTCAAGGGTGTCTGGAGATAAACCAAAATAAAGTCCCCAAAAATCCGACTGGAGCGCTTGCGGCAGTGAGGAGAAACATGTTATTGTTATTTTTTCGGGTTTATAACGCATCGTTTATGACTTTTAGACCAATAAGTGAAAGAAGTACCCAAATTTCGCAAGTTTTAGTTAACACAAGTTTTTCAAAGTTTTAAATTTGCAATAAAACTTACATAACTTGTTCATACAATATACTAAGAGTTACACCAAGCATTGCGATTATGATGTCTATTTTAATTGAACTATAATCAAATATCTGTCTGTTTTAATAAAAATATGTTAACTGCATCAAAAAATCCCTTTTGTCACCCACTTAACATCGAGCTAAGGCCCAAACGGTTGGACCGATTTGCTCCAAATTTGGTACAAATTTGCATTGAAAAATGAAAGACTGCATTATTAAAAACTTCAATTTTACTACATTTTATTACAAATTTAAATATCTATACTGAAAAAATGTATTTATTAAGTTATGGTATATCCATAACATAATATAAATTAATATAAATATACTCCGAAAATATATTATTTTATCGATTTTGTCGAAAATTAGCTTGGCTTTATATTTGTAGAAGATACATTTTTGTTTCGAGTAACATTTTTTAAGATAAACGTGAAATTCGAAAAAAATACGTGTTCCTCTTAAATGCCGATAGATTTATTTTATACATTTTCACCTAAAAAAACATATAAATGTCATTATTTTTAAGGAATTTAAATAAGCTTTATTTTTGTACTAGATTTTATTTTGACATGACAAACAGTTTTTAGGATAAATTGGGATTACACCTTAAAACTAAATTTTATAAATATTTTTGAAATATCTTAAGATGTTGGTGACCTTTTTTTGTTACTATATGTAAGCTATTGTTGAATGGGCTTTAGGTCAAATGAAACAAATATTTTGTTTGTCACGACGTTTCGTCCATGTATATGGACATCATCAGGTGAACAATGGTTTCTATATTAGCATTGATATATATGTTAACAAATATTTACAAATTATTCACAATACAGATATTACTTACAATAATTATTGTTACATTTATATTAAATAATTTATTTATTTTTGGGTCTACACTGTATAAAGTTTAACTGACAAGTAACATGTCCGACAAATATAACACGAAAAATTATATAAACATAACGCACAGAGATCATATTGCAGAGCTTTTTCTTTTCCTCTTCTCCACCAAGTGCTTGTAGTGTGGGCTGACGTCTTCCATATCGGTTCTCCTGTTCATTGTGTTATTAGCATTGATGATATGCAGCGTTTAGATGATCATCCTTTTGTTTTGGTGTTCTTCTCGCTGCATTATTTTGACGTTATCATGGTCGGGGGAGTGCCGGAAAGTTATGCAATGTGATGCCAGTGCTGTCTTCTGGAGTGCGTTGCTCTTTTTATCAGATTTGTGGCCTGCGAGTCTACTTTTAGGTTTTTGTTAAGTTGTTCCTATGTAGATTTGGTTATAATCTTCGTCTGAGTTGCCATTACAATTAATTTTGTAAATCAAATTTGAATGTTCCATTTTGCCTATTTTTGTTTTAAGGTTGGTGTAGAGTTGTGAAGTTGTATTTGTCGATTTCATAGCTAATTTATATTTTTCTGTATCTAGAAGTTTTGCATTTTTGAACCGGTCTGCTATTTCTTTGATATATGTAAAGGATTTGTAGATTTTGTTTTCTTTTTCCTCTGGTGGGTGGATAGTTCGATGTTCATACTGTGTTATTAGTGTTTTTATTATTTGTTGCGGAAAAGCGTTCTTTTGTAATATGTCTTTTATCTTTATTTTGTTATTGATGTGGTATTCTGTGTCACTAATTGAAAGTACTCTATGTATCAAGTTTTTGGCTGTGTTGAAAATTATTTGTTTAGGGTGTTGGGAAGAGAAGTTAATCAATCTACCGGATGAAGTTGGTTTTTGGAACCAATCCATTTTAAGTTGTCCTTCTTTGCGAATGACTATTGTGCCCAGGTAAGCTAATTGGTTATTTGTTTCAATCTCAACTGTAAATTGTATTTTTCTATGAAAGCTGTTAAGGGTAGTTAGAGTTTGTTCGATATCTTTCGCTTTTACTATGGCAAATATGTCATCCACATATTTTGTCAAGACCTTGGGTTTGGTTGGTAGTTTTTCTAGGCAGTTGCTTAGGAGCTCTTCCAGAATGATGTCCGCTATTATGGGTGAAGCTGGGTTTCCCATTGGCATACCATCTTTTTGCTGGTACGTTTTGTTGCCATAAACCAAATAGTTGTTGTCAATTATACAAAATCTTAGAAGTTCGAGAAATTTGGGCTTTTTGATGAGGGTGTGTTCCTTAATTTTTCCCCAGTTTTTACTTATTAGTTCTAGTGCCATTTTAAGGGGGATATTTGTAAAAAGAGATATTACATCAAATGACACCAGAACTTCGTCATTTTCCATTTTAAGCCCATGTAATTTATTTTTAAATTGGAGTGAATCCTTAACATTGAATTTGGAATCTGATGTAAGATTTTTCAAAATACTTATAAGATATTTGACCAAGTTATAACACGGAACTTTTGTAGACGAACATATAGGGCGTAGGGGAAGACCTTCCTTATGGATTACATGGACGAAACGTCGTGACAAACAAAATATTTGTTTCATTTGACCTAAAGCCCATTCAACAATAGCTTACATTTTTGAAATATTTAATTCACAAAAACAGTTTTTTCAAAAATTATTTAATACTTAACAAAAACTGTGTTGACACTTCCCTTTTGAAAAATGTGGTAGATTGAAATTAAAAATAGTGGTAGATTCAGATTTTGTGTGGTAGAAAATTACCTGATACTGATTAAAAAAAAATAAAAGGCACGACTGGGTCGCACAAAGCTGATCTTGTGTCAAGTTACCAAGAGCTTAAAAGAACATGCCACGATATTATTTTATATGAAATTATTTCTTTATTTTTTTCAAATAATTGGATAAGAAATAATTTTAAGAAAATAAGAAAAACAAATACCTTTGAAAATCACTTTATAACAAACGAGAGTTTTTCTAGAAAATCGTGGTATGCCAGTAATTATTAAATGTTAAAATATATATTTTTTTTTAAATCGTAGGTCCAGTTTTCGAAAAAATCGAATTTTTTCAAACAACTTTAGTAAAATATTTTTTTGAAAATTTTGGAGAATGCCAATTTTAGCTTATTAATAATATTCATCCGAAAAATAAATTTCAAAAAAGATTCATGAATTGCTTTTCAAAATACTCAATAAAAAAAAATTGTTTAATTAATCTAATTTTTTTAAGAAACGTGTTGTAGAACAAAGGAAGTCTCTGAGTGGCATCAACATAGCGATCGATGCTAATAAGTGCGAGTGTTGAGCAAAAGGCAAAAATAGCAATACTATAACGCTCTGTCGAAAATGACTGGCTGAATAAATCGGCTGAAGTTTTAGACGAGCCCATCAGAAGGATGTCGTGCGGCGGAGGAATACATCGGAATAAACGGTGCCACAAACAGTTTTGGACGACAGAGACCTTACGTGAGCTACTCTGGTATATTTAGAGCTGACGTCAGTAAGGAGGGGGGAGGAGTGTTTCCACTAAGGCACTTTCTCCTTTCATCAAGACGGCAGCGGAGGAACTGTGGCGTTTATAAAATCTTTTCGGCTTTCCTGTGTGATCGCTTGAAACCCCTTGTAAATAATCTGATTGGAGCGGAAAAGATGGGATTTGCTGTTAATGAAGACAAAACTAAATATATGCCATCAACGAGAGGAATTTCAACATCGACGACTCGTTCAAAACATTACGGTGGATAGATATAATTTTGAATTAGTCAAGGACTTTGTCTACCTGGGATCCACTATAACAACGCAAAACGACATCAGTGCAGAGATTAAACGAAGAATTACTCTTGGCAATTGCTGTTTCTTCGGGCTTAGAAATGTTGTGACCCGCAGTCCCAACCAACCTCAATCCCATACAAAACCTCTTTTTGTATACATTCCATATAGTCCATACGCGCATGAAACCACCCAGAAACCAGAAACACCTTGACCATGAATAATAATCCATAATCGTCATAATTATGTAAACGAAACAAATACTAATTATAGAACATTGGTTTGCCTACACAACGTAAACAAAACAATGCGCTTCTTCAAAGTGCATTGTGTAATGTGACACCTTCCAACTGCAAACTGCGATCGATTATGACACACACCGAAGTACTTGAGTGGGTCACCATACGACCAGCAGAATTAATGCATTGAAGACACATTGTTTATGTTGCTATGACAAGTGGAATTTGGTATATTATGAATATTATGAAATATAGATCATGATGTGTGGCCTGGTTATGGTAAACAAAACGCATTGTTAAGTGACATAGTTCTTACTATGTCAAATGACATATGGATTGTAGGGCATGGTATTAAGAGGGAGGATAGATTCTAAAATGTATAAAAGAGGAACCAAATGCGAGGAAGGCCGGAGTTGATCTGACAGAGTGTAGAGTAAAGGTTGCAGCCATAAGCATTGAGACAGCGGGCCTTTTACTCTAATAAAAAATATCAGTTAAACCAAAACACTTGTTTTATTTCAAAGACAACTCTCCGTCGTCTGCTCTTCCATATTGAAGCACGGCAGAAACGTAACATTGGTGGCAGCGGTGGGATTACCTTTAAAATAATTACCTTTAAAAAGTGATCTCCTACCAAGACAGAAGACCGATCTTCTGAGGCGTGCTGGGGCTACACACCAGCAAAAAGTTAAAGTAAAAAGTGAAAAAAAAAATAATAATAAAGAAAAAAAAAAAGGAAGTGAAAGTAAAAGAAAAAAAAATAATAAATAATTTTTCCTGTGAAGTGTTAGAAGTCCTACAAGAGTAAGACCTTGCTAGCTGTAGAGCTTAAGCATTTGGCAGACAGTAGGCAGTGAAATTAAAAGACCAGGTGGACAATACCAACTCTAGAGCGTGAAGCTTGCCTGGCATCACCAAAATCAGCAACAACAATTGGAGCAACAATATCAACAACAATGTCAACAACAAAACTAACAGAAGTAAGCTTTATTTAAACTTATATATATATAAAACAAAAAAAAAATAAAACAGGAAAAAAAAAAATTTTTTTTTCTTATATACATATACAATACATACACAAAATTTTTATACAAATATCAATATATATAATATCACTTGGACAATTTAAAAATTTTTTTTTTGCTCTTACCATTCCCTTGCTTTTTGAGTAGGAACGCCTACATTCGATTGTTTTTATTCTGTTTAATTATTTGCCAAAATTACTACGCGTAATCAATCTCAAAAGGTTTCGTTATTTAAGGAATTACCTTTTCATTCGCATATAGAAGTAAAAATGACTACCACAGAGTATAAAATCAGTTTAAACGATATAATCGCGATAGTGCCGGTATTTAACGGGAAACCGGGAGATTTACCCAAGTTTTTAGCATGCGGAGACATTTTGTTCAAATCCGTTAAAACGGAAGCTGAGCATAAAATGTTCTTGAGTATAGTCAAGACTAGGCTCGAAGGTCCCGCTTTTGAACTTATCCAATTTAAAACTATAGAAAAGTGGGACGATTTACAGTCAACTCTTAAGAAGGAATATACGGTAGTTAAGTCAAGATCTTCTGCACAGAACGAGCTTCTGGCTGCTCGCCAACGAATGAAAGAATCCATAAAAGAGTTTGGCGACCGCATAAGCCAACTCCTAAATTCATTGAACTCCGCAACTTATTCCAGCTCCACGGAAGAGGCCGTTAGGAATTTTCTTTTTAAAGAAAATGACAAACTGGCTATCCAAACTTTCGAGGATGGCATAAGAAACCAAAACTTAAGGTTTATGGTTCAAGCGCATGGCGAAACAGATTTGAAAAAATCCATTGCTTATGCAGAAGAGCACTCTAATCGTTTAGAGCGAGTAGGACCTTCTACCAGTTCCAACCACACTCATCAATATTCAAATTATACACCTTCGACACGCCCCACTTGCCAATTCTGTAAAAAGATTGGTCACTCTAGTGAAAATTGTTTCACTAATCCAAATAGGAAAAACAGTTCACCAAACCCTATTCACATAAAGAAAGAGGTGCAGCGTCTCACCTGTGGTTATTGTAAAAAACCCAACCATCGAGAAGTTGACTGCAGACTTAAACGGTCAGAGGCTAACTCAAATCCACAAAACCCATTTAGGGATAACTCCCACAATAGATCTAATCAAAATTCAACGAATGTCCGGCAATACAATGTTAGGCCAGGACATACGAATTGGAGTTCTGGTGAAGATTTTTACCCCCAAAATTCGGGAAACGCATATGTTCGGGAGGAAGAGATGGGTCATCCATCCCGGATAAATCAGAATGCCGACCCGCAACAATAAAAACAAAAAGCATAACAGTTACGCTTTGCCCAGAATTCAACGAACCTGTCATACGAATTCAGTTTCAGCCCTCCGACAAGAAATATTCCACATTCCTAGTCGACACAGGAGCTGAAATCAGTTTGTTTAAATACAAACCAAAGGCAAACGCGAACCTGAACAATACCTGCTCTCTACCTCTATCAACAATTTCAGGTGATTCAATCTTCACCCTTGGAGAGATAACTGGTAAAATAATAATTAACGAGATAGAAAATCTCTCACTTAAACACCCTTTCCATGTCCTAACGGAAAGAATCAACTTATCTTACGATGGTATATTAGGAAATGATTTCCTTAAGAAATATAAATGTAAGGTGAATTACAAACAAAGAGTTCTACAAATCAACGAGATGAGTTTAAGTGTCGACTCTGTAGCCGAAAAAGGTATCCAAAAAGCTACCCCTCTCGAGGTGGTGTCTACGGGCTATGATTTGGTTTCAAAAGGGGATGTAAAGGCAGAGGAGAACAATTTTGTTTCGCACTCCAAAGCTTCCATCAACCTAGATTCCAATAAGCAAAAATTGGATGCTGATTTAAACAGCAGAGAAGCATCACCATCTCCAATAAGAGAAGAAAATTTAAGTAAGACTTTAGCAAACGACAGCCAAAAGAGCAAGGAAACTAAAGCAGCTAAGAATAAAAATAAGACTTTAGAAAACGACAGCCAAAAGAGCAAAGAAACTAAAGCAATTATTCATAAAGAAGTAGCAATCCATAAGACTACATCAAAAAATTATTCCAATCTCTATATAACTCTTAAACCTAGAAGTCATCAAATGGTTGAAATTCCATTCGACATAGGTAATAACGAAATTAAAGATATCATTATAGAAAAAAAAGAAATCTGTCCAGGAGTATATGTAGGCGAGTCAATAGTAAGACCTACAAAGAACAAAATCAAGGTTCTTACCATGAATACTCTGGAAACAAAAAAAGTAATAAAAATCAACAACCTAAATCTAAATTATGAAAACCTTGATCAATACGATGAGTCTGATACAAGAGATTTTAATAACAAAATCGAAAAACGATTGGAAAAGTTAGAATCCATGTTGGTATTAGACCATTGCAATAAAGAGGAAAAAGAATCCATTTTAAAAATTTGTAGGGAATATAACGATCTTTTCTACCTTGAGGGAGATCACCTCACCCATACGGATTCAATGACACACAAGATTGTCACTGACGAATTCAAACCTCCTCTCTATACCAAACCTTATCGACTTCCAGAAAGCCAAAAGGAAGAAATTCATAAACAGGTACAAGAAATGTTGGATGACGACATTGTCCGCCCAAGCTCGAGTCCCTGGAATTCACCCTTGCTACTCGTTCCAAAAAAGGCTGGAAGTGATGGAAGCAAACGTTGGAGGGTGGTTGTAGATTTCAGGAAACTGAATGACCTAACCGTGGGTGATGCTTATCCATTGCCAAATATAAGCGACATCTTCGATCAATTAGGAAGATCAAAATATTTCAGCACTTTAGATTTGGCTAAAGGATTTCATCAAATTCTAATGGACGAGAAAGATCGATGCAAGACCGCATTTAGCACTCCCTTTGGTCATTACGAGTATAATCGAATGCCATTTGGTTTGAAAAATGCTCCTGCTACCTTTCAACGTCTCATGAATAACGTTTTAACTGGGTTGCAAGGTTTTGACTGTTTTGTTTACATGGATGATATAGTACTTTATGGATATGATCTTAAAGATCATAACTCCAAATTAAGAAAAGTGTTTAACCAAATAAGTATGCACAAGCTTAAACTTCAGCCTGAAAAGTGCCATTTTCTGAAGCATGAACTGTTGTATCTAGGACACCTTATTTCTGAAGAGGGACTAAAACCTGATCCAGAAAAAATTAAAGCAGTCAAAACATACCCCACACCTAAAAATGTTAAAGGCATAAAATCATTTCTTGGTTTTGTAGGATACTATAGGAAATTCATCGAAAACTTTTCCACTATAGCAAAACCTCTAACTAAGTTGTTAAAGAAAAACTGTTTTTTTAAATGGGATGCCTTCTGCGATGAAGCCTTTAGAATTCTAAAAAATAAATTGATAAATCCTCCAATTTTAATTTACCCTAACTTTAAGGAGAAATTTATTGTAACCACAGATGCTAGTGATGTCGGGATAGGAGCCATTTTGTCGCAAGGTGAGATCGGACAAGACAAACCGATTTGTTTTGCAAGTAGGACGTTGAATGAGGCAGAAGTCAGATACAATACAACTGAAAAAGAATTACTCGCAATTGTCTATGGCATAACACAATTTCGCCCCTACCTTTACGGTAATCTTTTTATAATATGTACCGACCACAAACCTTTACAATGGTTATTTGCACGAACAGATCCTATGTCCAGACTAGCAAGATGGAAAATTCTATTATCTGAATACGAGTATCTAATTAAACATAAACCGGGTAAAATAAATTTAAACGCAGATGCCTTAAGCAGAAACATAGGTTCACAAGAAAATGGAGAAAATACAATAATGGTTGTAACTCGAGGTCAAAAGCAAAAACTGAACGAAGACAATACTCTAAGTAATACAGTCGCTATTAATGACTCGAGACCCAAATACAACGTTATTGAAAAATTTCAATCCATTTATACAAACAAACATTCAAGCCTAAAAATTATAATTTTACCACTGATTGACTCAACAGATGAGCAAACTTTAATTAAGAAAATAGATAATTTTTCAAAACCCGCCATAGGCAAAATTCAAATTTACGATTCTATAATTGTTATAACATTACCCATACCATTCCGAACGGAAAAAGATGAAGAGACTGCTGAAAAAAGTCTTCAATTGATTAAAAAGCAAGTCAATATGGGAAACAATATTTCTGTGTCGTTACCTATCCCAGATAATCAAGTCAAACATATATTCAAAAACATATTGAGTAAAGTTTTCGGGGATATGACATTAGATGTGTATTTACACATCGATGAAAGAATAACGCTAGACGATTCAGAAACTATAGCTAAAATTCTATCCGAGTACCATGATTCCCCTTTCGGAGGACATCAAGGTGTTGGAAGAATGTATAACCGGCTAAAGTCAAAATATTTCTGGCCCAATATGAGAACAGATGTACAAAATCATGTCAACAAATGTACATCATGTCAACGGAATAAAAGTAAGAAAAATCCACCAGTTCCAATGAGAATAACTACTACTAGTGTTAGACCATTTGAAAGAGTCGCCCTAGACATAGTAGGACCTCTCCCCGTGAGCTACAATGGAAACAAATACCTACTTACATTCCAGGATGATTTGACAAAATTCTCAGAAGCGATGCCAATACAAAATGCCGAAGCCACGACTGTAGCTAGAACATTTGTAGAAATCATAATCTGTCGCCACGGAATTCCCCATTCTATCTTAACAGATCAAGGAACAAATTTCCTGAGTGATCTTTTCAAAGAAATGTGTAGTGTCATGAAAATAAAAAAAATGAATACAACGCCTTACCATCCTCAAACAAATGGAGCGTTGGAGCGAAGTCACAGGACATTAGCAGAATACTTAAGGCACTATGTAAACAAAGATCCTTTATCATGGGATACTTGGATCCCTTACTCTATGTTTGTATATAATACAACACCACATAGTAGTACTGGATTCTCGCCTTATGAACTCCTGTACGGATTTCCTGCTAACATCCCAAGTGTTTTATCCCAAAAACCTAAGATATCTTATAACTACGACAACTACGTTAATGAACTTAAAGCTAGATTGCAATGCGGTTATGAAACAGCAAACTCTATCCTAACAAAGAAAAAGGAAAAGTCAAAAACCCTTTACGATAGAAATGCAAAATCTAAAACATTTAACGTAGGTGATAAGGTTCTAGTTAAAAATCAAACTAGACAAAATAAGCTTTCGACCCTATGGGATGGACCATATGAAGTCATAAGAATCCATTCGGATGAGAACACGGTAGTCAGGATCGGGAAAAAATCTAAGCTCATGCATAATAACAATTTGCAACATTTCAACGAATAATCTATCTATACAAAAACACTCACATACACACACACACAAAAACAGAAATAAAAATAAACCTAAACATTACTATAGGAAACCATCCATTTTCTTTGGTATTATAGGTCATGGGTCTCCTTATACTCATTTTTCTACCAGTTTTAACCAGCGCAGCTTTAAAGATAAGCCAAATAGGAAATCACCCAGGCATCTACTTTGAAGAAATAGGTAAGGTTGAACTCTATACGACGCAATGGAAACTAGTCGCGTCTTACGACTTAACATTGTTTAATGGAGCGCTAACACACGCGGAATTTTATGTTCATGAAATAAATATCCTGTGTAAGCAATTAGAAGGTAAACCAAATTTCGATCTTCTATGTAGTAGTGCAGTCGCAGAAGTATCGCACCTAATGGAAGACATAAAATTAAAGTTTAGCCTTATACAGTCCAAACCTAAACCTAAATCTAGAAGTAAAAGGGCATTGGTAAATGTTGTCGGAACAATCAGCAAAACTTTATTCGGAACACTGGATGAAGATGATGCTAAGTTCTACGACAAACAAATAGAAAAATTAAGGTACAATGAGAATTATCTTTTAGACCTAGTAAAAAACCAAACAATAATAATAGAGACAACAACTAATATGTTTAATAAATCAGAAACCACTATTGAGTCTCAATTTAAAGCGATAAACTCAAAGATAGGAGACGTGAAAAAGGCAGTTGACAGACTCGCCAATCAAACGTCTGACCAATCTACTTTATTAAAAATAGAATCTCTTACCTCACTTCTAACTCTTCTGATTATAAGGTATCAAAATACCATTTCCGACATCTTAGACGTGTTAATAAACGCAAAAAACGGCACACCCCATCCGACAATCATTACACCTGAACAACTTAAAAATGTTTTGTTAAAAATATAACAAGAACTACCTGGTGACCTGCAGTTACCGTACTTGGGCAATACAAATGATGTTTTACCTCTCTATGAAATAAGCAGCATGAGTGCAACAATTCGAAAAGAAAAAATTATTTACGAATTTAAAATCCCTCTACCTTTCAGAGAACATTTCCAACTATACAAAATCATCCCTTTACCAACACGTTTAAATAACAAACTTGTATTCGTACAACCAACTTCCAAATTTGTTTTAATTGATTTCAAAAAAAAACATTTCTATAATATAGAAAGTGAAGAAATGAACCATTGTAAAAATTTGGATAACAATTTTTTATGCGAAATGACACATCCATTATTCAACACAAATAACAATAACCCTAAATGTGAAATTCAACTTTTGCAAAGAGTCCAATCTTTTCCGGATTCTTGTGAAATAAAAGAATCTAACATTTCCACTGTTTTCATACAAGTATCACAGCCCAATACATGGTTATTTTCTTCTTTAGGGAAATATATCATAGACGAAATATGCCAAGACAGAATCATAACTCACTCTTTAGAAGGAACATCTATCCTAGAACTTACAGGAGATTGTTTCCTAAAATCGAAAGATCTAACTATACGATCTAAAAACGAGAAATTGACTTATGTTTATAATTCATTTATTCCTGCCTTGAATATTTCCGAAGTAAAGGTTAATTACTTGAAAAACGAAACTATCCCAGAAGTCACATTCATCAAATACTCTAGTCAAGATGAACTAAAACTTCTATCCAAAAACATTCAATTTCAAAAAGCAAAAGAACTAACTCCCTTTTTAACAATAGACAAACATGATATTCATCACTATATAGTCATATATATAGTATTCATAATTCTTTTAATATCGCTTTGTTACAAGCGATACCAAATATATAAACTAAAGCATGCGAAAAATAAGAGCATAGAGAAGGGTAAGATTGTCCAAGTAGATACAAATAGTAATGAAATGCCAATTTTTGTCCTATCACATTGAGTCAATAAAAAAAAAAAAAAAAAAAAAAAAAAAAAAAAAAAAATAAATAAATAAAAACATTGTAAAACTAAGTTAAGATATCAATGAAAAACCAATTTTTATTGTAAGTTACTCATAAGAATCAATAAATTCAAAATATATTAAATTTCAGTGACATATATATAAAAAAAAAAAAAAAAAAAAAAAAAAAAATCTATATCATTTAAAAATAATAAATAAATGTACACATGTAGTTACATGTACGAATTCGATGATACAACGATATCCATAATGTATAAAAAAAAAAAAATTAATAATAATAACATTGAAAAATATCTGTCGTATAAACAAAAAAAAAAAAAAAAAATGCAAACTCCATGTTAATTATACCATGAAAAAAAAATAAAACTTAAAAATGTATGAATTGTAATTTTAGTACCTAAGCATAAAATTGTTCACACTATTCAAAAATAAGTATTACACATACAAACATACATAATTATTAATACAAATGTTAATTAATTTTTTTTTACAGCTCTAACCTCTTCGCACTTGGTTCAACTCTACGCGTTTCTTTTTACGAAAATTCCTAACCTTTTTCGTTAGGCCATGAATTTTCTTTTTTCAAGAGGGGGAGGATGTTGTGACCCGCAGTCCCAACCAACCTCAATCCCATACAAAACCTCTTTTTGTATACATTCCATATAGTCCATACGCGCATGAAACCACCCAGAAACCAGAAACACCTTGACCATGAATAATAATCCATAATCGTCATAATTATGTAAACGAAACAAATACTAATTATAGAACATTGGTTTGCCTACACAACGTAAACAAAACAATGCGCTTCTTCAAAGTGCATTGTGTAATGTGACACCTTCCAACTGCAAACTGCGATCGATTATGACACACACCGAAGTACTTGAGTGGGTCACCATACGACCAGCAGAATTAATGCATTGAAGACACATTGTTTATGTTGCTATGACAAGTGGAATTTGGTATATTATGAATATTATGAAATATAGATCATGATGTGTGGCCTGGTTATGGTAAACAAAACGCATTGTTAAGTGACATAGTTCTTACTATGTCAAATGACATATGGATTGTAGGGCATGGTATTAAGAGGGAGGATAGATTCTAAAATGTATAAAAGAGGAACCAAATGCGAGGAAGGCCGGAGTTGATCTGACAGAGTGTAGAGTAAAGGTTGCAGCCATAAGCATTGAGACAGCGGGCCTTTTACTCTAATAAAAAATATCAGTTAAACCAAAACATTTGTTTTATTTCAAAGACAACTCTCCGTCGTCTGCTCTTCCATATTGAAGCACGGCAGAAACGTAACAGAAAGCATTTAAGTAGTAAGGCCCTCTCTCATAGAACCAAGGAAACTTTATATAAGACCTTGATTATCCCAATCTTGCTGTATGGGGCGGAGGCATGGGCTTTAAAAGACTCGGGTGAGAAGTTACTTGAATGCTTTGAGAGAAAGATTCTTCGAGTTATTTTTGGTCCTGTGTATGGCTGAGATGGCTGGGTTAGGAGGAGAGTATGGACACCACCGCACCAGCCCAACAAGTCTTTGAGTCCAATCCGGATGGTGTACGCAGCATTGGTAGACCCCCAATAGATGGCGCACGCAAGTGAAAATCGACCTCAGCCAACTTGCGGTGCAAATTGGAAGCGGCAATTCATCCTGGACTGTAAGTAAGTATTAAAAAAAATAAATACGCCATTATTGTTTGGCTATCTAGGTCTTCTTAGAAATAAAATTTTCTAAAAAAACCGTTACATGGCAGGTACCGTTAAATCTGTTTCTAAAGAAATATGGTTCGTGCCATCTGAAAGAATATTAGTTTCGTATCACTTATGTCAAATTTTATCAAAATCGTTAGAGCCGTCTTCGAGAAAAACTATTTTTTTCATAACCGCTGTATGGCCGGTACCGTTAATTTAAGGTCTAGAACAAAAATTTAAAAAAAAACCCTGACTCTAAAAATCCTGTGTACTGAGTTTAAGGGATATTGGTCCAACCGTTTAGGCTGCAGGTGCGAATGACAGACGGACAGACTGAAACATAAAAACTTTGAAACATAATCTGAATTCAATTAGGAATAGGAAAAAAAATTCTATATTTCAGTCAAAATCTAAATATTGCCAACTAAACACCATTTAGAAAGTTTATATTAGGTATTCTTAAATCTGAAATTGGTTATAAAATATCTTTATTTGTAAGTGTCAAAATAACTAGTTTTCTTACAACACTATAATTTGTTTAAAAAAAGCTAATTTTATTGGTTACAAAATAACCAAATTTATTTCCAATGTATAACGGTTTCAAAAAATCTTATTTTAGTGGTCACAATGAAACCTATTTATATTGACACAACTATCTTGCAAACGCCGAGTATAAACGTGTGTAAAGAGCGCAACCTAATAGTTCAATACGAGCTTTTTCCCTCCACGCTGTCTGATTTATCAATTAATTTTTGATTTTCTTTTTTCAATTTAGTCCTAAACAAGCAAAAAAAACTTTCTAAAAAAAAAACAAAATGTTGGGGGATTCCCAAGCCCCCCAAAAAAACTGGTTTAAGGGACTAGATCCAGATGTTCATTTAAACCCACGCAACAAAATAAAACGCAAATCAACTGAACCACATTTTCCATCGCTCCCAACTATTCCCACCAACGACGACAATATTCCTGGCTATCTAGTAATCTCCGGTTTAGAAAAAATTCCGAAAGTTAAAGACGATGAACCTGAAAAATTACGCCCACTTTCATCGTATAATTTATTCCAAATCAATCGTGATCTAAAATGTATCTCTAAAGAAATTTTAGAAGTTAAATCCACGCGGACCTCCTAGTGAAAGTAACCAATGTACAAACGGCAAACAAATTCTATAAGCAAACCCACATCGAATCAATACCAGTGAAAATCACACCACACAATAATCTTAATTTAGTTCAAGGTAGAATCTTCTCTCACCACATAAAAGACATTTCCGATGAAGAACTTTTAAGTGAGCTAAAATCTCAAAAAATTACTCAGATTAAAAAAATGTTCAAAAAAGTTAATAATGCATTAATATCAACCGGTGTAGCAATTCTTACCTTTGGTTCAATTAGACGTCCCAACAAAATAAAACTAGGATGGCTTAATTGTAAGGTTGAAGAGAACATCGCCAACCCAATGGGATGCATTACCTGTCAAAAATTAGGACATACGAAAAATCACTGTACCAATGCCGAAGTCTGCAAGGAATGTTGCGTTCCTCCAACAACACACACCGAATGCGCACGCATATATTGCATTAACTGCCAAGAAGACAACCATACCTCTTATGATTCTTCATGTCAAAATTTCCTTCGCCATAATTCAGTCAACAAAATAAAATCGGACAGTCGTTGCATACTTCGCGAAGCCAGGCAGATCTACAGAGACGACCCCGTACTGCACCAACTTCCCGCTCCAAAGAAAAGGACAGATCCTAAGCCAGCTATAGCCGACATCATCAAAAACAGAATTCAAGAAAAAAACAACTCCCTGGAAATGCAAACTACCTCATCCACCTCAAAACCATACCAGCCTCCTACCCCTCTACTTTCTTCCAATCCATCAACAGAAAAACCGCTCTCATAAGAAACAAACACCACACACACATCAAACCCAAACAACCCCACACCAACCAAACAAAAAAAATTCTTCAATGGAACATGGACGGTTATTTTCATAACCACCATGAACTTCAGGTTTGAATAAATGAACTAAAACCTCCTATTATAGCGCTACAAGAAATACATTTTCTATGAACTACAATTTTCATCCCCCGAAACAATATGAATACCACTTTTACAACCACAACGCTACCGCAAAGCAAGGAATTGGAATTTTAGTTCATAAATCAATTCCTCATAAATTTATAAATATAACATCTAATATTCCAGCATTAGCAGTAGAAATTGAGCTTAAAATCAAACTGACCATAATTTCGTTATACATTCATCCAAAACAAGATTTCACCAGCTCTGAATTGGAAAACATTGCGAACAAGTTTAATACATCAGTATTGTTAACAGGAGATTTCAACGCCTGGAATCCCATTTGGGGATCTCCTAATATAAACAGGCGCGGTAAAATCGAACAATTCTTCACCAACTCGAACCTAGCTATTTTAAACGATGGGTCCCCAACACATTTCTCCACCCATAACAGTTTTACACAAATAGATCTTACCTTTATGTCCCCTTCTCTCATTCCAAAAACAACATAGAAAGCTCTTACTAACCTACACGGAAGCGACCATTTCCCCTTCCATCACCGATATAACATTAAATAATGTTATATCGGTGAATGCTGAAATTCACGCAGATTAATCTGAAGCACTCAAAAAGTGCTTTAGATAATCTCAGAATCTTCCTCAGGGAGGAAGATGTGGATTTCGGCATTATTCAAGAGATCTGCGGGCTTCAAGACCAGCTCTACAATCTCTACTACACCTCAAACAACAATAACCAAGGTGACCTTCGCACTTGTATTATTGCTAAAAAAACATTTAAAAGTATTTTTATATCAAAATTTTAGAGCTGACAGTTGTCAGACTGGAGACAGCAGGTGAAGGTGGACTATACGTAGGATCGGCGTATATGGCCCACGATCGTATTGCACCACCCGAGCAAGTTGCCACCCTGGTCCATAACATCAACAATGCAAACCTCATACTGGGGTGTGCTGCCAATGCCAGGTCAGGTTGGAAAACTGGAAAGTATCTACACTGAGATCTTTTTCCGATCACAGATATATACTTTACGAATTAGGTCTTAACACTAAGCCCCCTGCCCCGTTTAGAAACCCAAAAAAAACCGACTGGAACAAATTCAGTCAAATTGTAAATTTCAGACTAAAAACTGTGCCGAATTTTGTTTTAGATTCCGTAGAAGAACTGGGGGCGAAAGTAAGCACAGCAAAAAAACCTTTCCTCCAATATCTGCTTTGTTAGCAAACAATGGCAACCGTACAAGGACTGCCTTAAAGATTACAAAAAAGCGGTGTCCTCAGCCAAACGGCTGGCCTGGAAAGAATACTGTGAATCAACTGAAAATATAAAAGACTCTGCTAGACTAGGCAAAATACTGTCAAAAAACACTCTTGTCCATCTCTCCTCAAAAAAGAGGATGGTACTTGGACAGTGGATTCAGCCGAATCTCTAGAGGCTTTAATGACAACCCATTTCCCACGCTGCAAGGATTACAGCCTAGTAACAGACAATGCCCTTAGTGCTCAGTCGGAACACTTAGAAAATAAACATGCTATCATAACCAAGGAAAAGATTTCTTGGTCTATTAATAGCTTCTCCCCATACAAATCTCCAGGTGTAGATGGCATTATTCCCATAATGCTACAGAAGTTGCAAAACACAGCTATACCCTGGTTAGAAGTATTCTTCACAAATTGCTTCCGGTTTGACTACGTCCCCAAGTCGTGGAGACAATTCAAAATTATTTTCATTCCGAAGGTCACGAATCCCCAAAAGACTTAAGGCACATCAGCCTCACTTCCTTCGTCATGAAAACACTGGAAAGAATAATTGACATATACATTAGAGAGATTTTAGATAGAAATCCTCTTTCCTAATCACAGCACGCTTACCTTAAGGAAAGGTCCACGGAAACGACTCTTCACGAGGTAGTGCGCACCATTGAAAAAAAAATTCAATACAAAGAATATACCCTTGCAACCTTCCTTGACGTTGAAGGAGCATTCAATAACGTTCTTGCTAATTCGATTCAGGGATCTCTTGTCAAGTTCGGCGTTGATGCTTACATTACAAAATGGATTTTATCCAGGTTAAGATCAAGAATCATTCAAGCAACGTTGGGTAATGACCACATTATAAAACTCGTAGATAGGGGTACACCTCAGGGAGGAGTTCTATCCCCCTTTCTATGGCTGCTTGTCATGGTTACAATCCTTTGTGAACTGGATAGCTGTGGTGTAAAGGCGGTGGCGTATGCGGATGACCTGGTGGTTATGACATCAGGGGCGTTTCCTACAGTGATAAGTGATATCATGGAACTGCCTTGAAAAGAGTTGACAATCCAATTAAAACCGAATTGATGCTCTTCACCACTAAAATACCCCACTTCACCCTACCCAAGTTAAACGGTCACACTCTTTCTCTATCAACAAAAGCTTAATACCTAGGAGTTATTCTGGACCCTAAGCTTAGCTGGATAATCAATATCGAAGAACGTGTGAAGAAAGCAAGTATAGCCTTCATGCATGTAGTAAAACTTTCGGGAAAAAATGGAGCTTGAAGCCTAAAATGATATTATGGACTTATACAGCTGTAGTTCGTCCAATTCTAACATACGGATCGATTGTATAATGGCCAGCCCTAAGCAAAAAATATAATATAGACAAACTGAAAAAGATTCAAAGAACAGCCAGCATAGGTTCCGCAGCTGCAATTAGATCTTACCCAACCGATGCCTTTAGCGTTATTCTTAATCTTTTGCCTCTAGACCTTCACATCAAATACATGGTATCTTGCAGTGCAACCAGGTTTAAAGAAGCAAGATGTTGGGCAGAAAGACCCTATGGTCATGGACAAATTTTAAAACCGTTGCCAATAGATCTTCGCTCTTGACTTTGATAAAAGTTTTAATGTGCTTTTTCCTACCAAAGACGAATTGAAAAATGATACGGTGACAAATGAATATGACACCACAATTTTCACTGACGGCTCAAAGATGGTTGATGGAGTTGGGGCGGGTGTTTACTCCGACAAACTTAAAATTAGTCAATCTTTCCGCCTGCCCGACGCTGCCAGCATATTTCAAGCTGAAGTGCTTGCTATTAAGGAAGCCTGTAGGATACTTAAACAAAAAACAATATCTAACCAAAACATTCAAAATGTAGCCATTTGTATAGATAGCCAAGCTGCAATTAAATCAATTAACAGTTGCCTGGTGTCTTCAAAGATAGTTCATCAATGCAGAGCAGAGCAGGCCATAGCGACATCCAAGGCAACGAGCGAGCAGATGATCTTGCTAGGCAAGGATCAGCCCTTCTCGTCTCTCAAGCGGAATCAGTAGATCTTCCACTGGGCTTCGTGAAGGGCAGAAAATATGACCATTTCCTTTCAGAATCAACAAAGAGGTGGCAAGGTTTGGCAACCTGTAAAATAACAGATCGAATGATTTAATAAAACGAAACAGAATAGACACGGCCAGGATCGTTGCAATCGTCACTGGCCATTGGCCAATAGGCGAATATGCAGCTAAACTCCGCATACCTTTTAATAGCTACTGCCATAGTTGTAGAAATCCGCTAGAGAAGGAAACTATTGAGCATTTCCTCTGCTACTGTCCAGTCCTGGCTATGTCTCGCCTCCAGGCATTCGGTAGCCTGTTTCTCGACAACCTAAACGTGCTGTCGAACAAAAGGATAAATGATTTCCGCTTTTCTCAACAGCACCAGTTGGCTCTAACAAACCAAGCAATATCTCTATTTCAACTTTCACTTTTGAAGTTTTTGGAACTTCCCTTTAGGACTGGCTTTTCGGAGAGCACTGATTTATACCTGGTAGGTATAAATTGCCTTTGAACGGGCCTAGCCTCATATAGATCTAGTGTTAAGTTATTGGGCAGTTTTTCAGTCCAAATGGAACCACCTAGCACACAGTGTGAGCTAATTTCTTCCTTAAGGAATGCGGGCACAGACCAAAACTGATCCATTTAGCTTAACAGTCACTGCACTATATCACAAGAAATGAGGTCAAACGAGTTATGGTATCAAAACGGCGCTTTTTGGCGCTAATTGGGTTTCTTCGGAACAGTGGTTCTGCGAAACTGCTATTTTACCTACCTACCTATCTAACATATGGTTCCTTGGTGGAATAATGTGCTTGGTAATCTTCGCCAAAACAAACAAATAGCTTGGAAAACATTCAAAAAATACCCGACTAACACCAACCTAATAACATTCAAACAATCCAACTCTATTTTCAGAAAGGCAGCAAAAGAGCCAAAAAGAATTAGTTTTGAGAAGTTCACTTCCAACATCTCCGAACAAATCACCGAAAAGCAAAAAATCTATCTTGCCAAACAAAATGTCTGATGCATCCTTACAAGCGAATGTAATTCGTTCCAACTCTACAAATGAATCCAAATGTGAAAATTCTCATTAGAGGATCAAAATTGCTTGTTGCCGACTTCACTTTCAAACACGATTCTCTACGCGGGTTGAAAATAAAAACAACCGAAGAAATGGAATTTGTCAAAACAACTTTTGGAGAGGATGCGGTGTTCTTTTTTGACAGCAATTACATCAGTGTCAGCAAAAATTTCATTAACACGATAGCAGAGCCTTCTGACAGTCAAATTGCAACTTACAAAGATGGTTCGTGCCTCAACTACAGTCATCATGAAATTATGAGTCAGGATAGGGTTGACGTCTGCCAAATAATTAATTTTAATTTTAATTTTAATATATTTTGTTATAACATTACAGGCCTCAAAAATAAGTTATTGATGCCAGATTTTTTTTTTCACTTATTTCAAATTACGACATTTTTATTTTATTAGAAACATTTATCGAGGAAAAATGAGCTGCAATATTCGAATTATTTTTCGGGTTTCAATATTAAGTGGATTCCAGCTGTGAGAATTAACAGACTTGGTAGAGCCAGTGGTGGTTTATTGTTTGGTATAAAAAATAGAATTTCTGATAAAGTAATTAATTGCAAAAGTAGTGGAAACAAAACTATAATAGACTTAACGATAAATTCTAAACATTTTTTAATTGTTCCCTTATACCTCAATTTTAATGGGTGGACTTCTGATTTCGAGGAACTACAAAACTTTTTATTAAGTCAAAATAATGAAAACATTATGTTAATTGGCGATCTAAATAGCCGTATAGGAGATTTTCAAAACTCTTTTCTTCTCAACAATGGATATTTTTCGTATGAAAGAAACTCTGAAGACGGTTGTATAAATGCTAATGGAAGGATGTTGGTAGATTTGATACAGGATTTTGGTTTTGTTGTTCTGAATGGTATTTCAAAGGTGACATTTCAGGTAACTTTACATTTATATCCGCCCAAGGTTGCACTGCAATTGATTTTTGTCTGGTAAAAGGAGAGTGGCTTGATTATATAAACAATTTTGAAGTGCATCCTGTAAATTTCTCATCTCACTTGCCTATTATCGTATCATGTAGTTTTAAAACCCAAGATCGTATTCTTCGACCACAAATTGATAATTCTGTCAAGAAGTTCCGATGGTTAGAAAATAAAGCTTTTATATATAAGAATAAATTGAACTTGTTATCAACAAATTTACCTAATCAATCTAGTAACCCAATAAACGATTTGACAAACTCTGTTTTTAGAACAATTAGACAATCAGCAGTTTCTAACACAAACACTGGTTCAAGAAATTTTAGGACTGATTGGTAAGACGAGGAGTGTCGAAAATGCAGAGATAGATGTTTTAATTTTTTAAACCTTTTTAGGAGCAGTAAAAATGAATCTTTTAGAGCATTATATCTGCATTCTAATAAGGTATACAAAGATTTATGTATTTTCAAAAAAGAGCTTTTCCTACAAAAAATCAGCATCTCAACTTCTGCAAAGTAGGGATTCTAGAACGTTTTGGAAAAATGTACGTGTGTTAGGAGGTCGTAGTAAATCAGTTTTAAAGTGTATTAGCGTCGATCGATTAGCTCTACAGTTCGAAAACCTATTGCGTCCAGATCCTGATCAAATACATATAAGTTTTGCTCTACCCTATTTGTATATAGAAGAGTTAGATGCCCTTTTTTGTTTTTTGAACTTTTAGCGGCCCTTAAAAAGATGAAAAATAATAAAGCATCAGGCGCTGATGGTATACCAATAGAGTTCTGCAAGAACTCTACCCCACAATTCTTGAACTACATTTTAGAGCTTTTCAACAAAATATTTAGTGAGGAGTTTTGCACAATGTTTTGGTTCATCTTGCATCTCTGCAATCTTTAAAAAGGGTGACCCTAACTTAGCAGAAAATTATAGAGGAATTTCAGTGTTAAGTTCTTTTCGGAAATTATACACGCAAATTCTATATCACAGACTTGTTAGCTGGGTTGAAAGAAATAAAAAAATCAGTTGTTTTCAGGCAGGTTTTAGAGCTAATCTATCAACTGTAGATCAGATTTTTGCTCTTACAAACATTGCCAGACGTTTCATTGATAAAAAGAAAAACTTGTTTGCTTTTTTTGTCGACTTCAAAGCAGCATTTGATACCATCAACAGAAAGTCACTATTATTTAAACTGGCTACTATTGGATTGTCTACAAAATTTATCAGAATTTATGAGCAACTTCTTCTTAATATGACTGCTGTTGTATCAGATGGAACAAATCAGTCGAAGCAATTTAATTCTGAGTCTGGTGTACCGCAATGCTGTATTTTGAGCCCACTAATGTTCGCTCTTTATATAAATGATATCGAGGACCGAATTCCTGGAGGTGTTACTTTTGGTGATCTTCACGTCAAAGTTTTGCTTTATGCAGCTGAACTAGTCATTTTGACTGATGATCCGGTGACTCTTCAGCTTCAAATCAACAAATTAAAGCAATTCTATGATATGTGGGACCTCAAAATTAATACTGCGAAATCAAAGATTACGATTTTCAGAAACCGTACGGTTGGTAATGATCGAGTTTGGACATTGAATGGCTCTTCTATCGAAGTTGTGAAGGAATTCAAATACTTAGGTTACATTATAACTAGCAATCTGAATATTCGATCTCATATCAAAAATAAAACTTCTTCTGCAAAGTCAGCAATTAATTCTATGTGGTCTAACTTTTTCAAAAGTTAACTTGTAGATCCGGCTTCCAAATTTAAGGTGTTCGATGCAACAATAAAAAGCTGTTTTTGTTACGCCAACGAAGTGTACGGGTATCAAGAACTCGATGAATTGGAAATAATTCAGATATTTTTTAAAGAAAATTTTCAGATTGTATTATAAGATACACCGAATTATTCCATTCATGTTGAATCGGGCTTACCTAAGATTTTTCTAAGAAATTTAAAAGCAAACGCTGACTACATTATTAAAGTAATGCAAAGATCAAATAATAATCTGCAAAAAAGGATCTTACTTGTATCTCTGCGGTGCAGGTATACCCCATTTAAAAACTGGATCGGTCTACGATGTCCCACTAACCCTGACTGTAGATAATTCGGCTTTGTGGAAACCAATTTTATACAATTGTATATCCATTATCGATGAAAGATTGTTCCAGTCATGTATCGACCAAGCGTGGCATCTACTTCCAGATCTGTCTACTGCCAACTTAAACTTAATTTAGGGGAAGCCAATTACTTCAGGGATGAATTTTCAGTCATGGAAATGAGTTTGATTTTCAAATTACGTGCTGAGATGTTACAACTTAACTACAGACCTCACAGAAGCGACATTAACCCAAATTGTACTCTTTGTAACCTCAATCAATCTGAAAATATCTTTCATTTCTTAGCGTTATGTCCAATTTTGCAAGAAATCCGGCGACTTCATTTAAATGCGAGTTTTCTATCAATAGAAGAATGCATATCTTTACTGAATAGAGAGAGTGGATGGAAATTGCTGATACGGTTTGCATACCACGCGATTTCATATAGTGATACGCACCCTAGTTTTCTTTAGGTCAACTTACAGACAAAGTCTATTATTATTTTTGTTTTAGCTAAACTAAAAGTCCATATTAAATTGATAATGCAGCTTATTCTGTATCTACTTTTGTTTTAGCTAAACTAAAAGCCCAATACTTTGTGAGTTATTTGTAATCATATTGCTGTAATTTGTTTTTTTTTATTTTGATTTTGCTAATCTAAAAGCTCCTGCAAAGTATATATATGTTAATCCATATTTGATTTCTTATAACCAATGAACAATAATTTAAATTAAAATAGAACTTTGTTTGCTAATTTCCAATCTCTTTTCTTATAATAACTATTTCAATAATGTTTAGTTTTATTTTATATTTATATGTCATTTTCTTAATAATTCTTTGAATTTAAATTTTATATTATTTATTTTTCTCTTTTTCTTGTTTGCTCTCAAAATGTTTTTTTAGAGTTGAAATTTTCCGGCAGACGGCATAAGCCATGCTTGTATTTCTTTTATTATAATTTTTAAGTATATTGTTTTATGAAAATAATAAAGAATATATCTATCTCTATCTCTATCTATCTATTAACTCCCTAACAGGAAATTACAAAGCAACTTCAATTAAAGCTACAAGAGATCGATCTAATCAAATTTTAACATCTCCCTTAGAAATTACCCTAGCTTTTGCAGAAACATGGTCAACTTCATCCAAAGATGCAAACTTTCATTCCGCATTTTGCACTCACAAAAATAACAGTTTGAATCGAAGCATTCAATTAGGACCAATCAGTGAAACAGCAAAACAAATCGAAGATCACATAAATCTTAGAGTTTGAAAGCTGCATCAATTCATGCAAGGACAACATACCTGGTTTCGACCGAATTTCATACGCCATGATCAAAATCGGTCCAGTTATTTTTCAAAAGACGTATACTTAATCTATACAATGAGATCCTAACTCAAGGTGTTATACCACAGATATGAAAAATTGCTACAGTCGTGCCTATGGATATTTTTCGTATGAAAGAAACTCTGAAGACGGTTGTATAAGCTAATGGAAGGATGTTGGTAGATTTGATAGAGGATTTTGGTTTTGTTGTTCTGAATGGTATTTCCAAAGGTGACATTTCAGGTAACTTTACATTTATATCCGCCCAAGGTTGCACTGCAATTGATTTTTGTCTGGTAAAAGGAGAGTGGCTTGATTATATAAACAATTTTGAAGTGCATCCTGTAAATTTCTCATCTCACTTGCCTATTATCGTATCATGTAGTTTTAAAACCCAAGATCGTATTCTTCGACCCCAAATTGATAATTCTGTCAAGAAGTTCCGATGGTTAGAAAATAAAGCTTTTATATATAGGAAGTCAAGAAGTTCCGATGGTTAGAAAATAAAGCTTTTATATATAGGAATTCTCTAATCTGCTAACGAGTGGTCTTATTGGTGTGGATGTTATCAACAGTAGTGTGGATGAATTAGCAGACTTGTTTTCTGATGAATTGGAAAACATTGTGAAAGGAATGGTTGTTGAGAAAAGTGTGAAGGTTGGTAAATGTCAGTGGTTTAATAGAAAGTTAGCTTAATTAAAACAAAATAAAATTTTAAAGTATGAACAGTTCAAACTTGGAAACCAAAGTTCGGTATGGATCGAATATATTTCAGCAAGAAATATTTATAAAAAAGAGCTTCAATCAGCTAAAAATAACTTCATTCAAAAAAAGATCGACACATCGGCAAATTCGCAAAATATATGGCAAAACATAAAAACATTTGTTTTAAGTTCGAACCATAGTGAAATAAAAAATGTAACATTTGACGGCAATATGATATATGACAGTATAGAAATAGCAAGTGAATTTAATAAATATTTTATAACAAGTGTGGAAGATATTATCGCGGAAATCCCAAAAACGACATATACTGATAAAATTAATAATAATATGACTGTTTTCACCTTTAAAACTATTAACAACAGAGAAATATGTGAAGTTTTGAAATCTATGGGTAAAAAAAAAGACTACAAATTTATGAGTGCACAAATGTTTTTAGACGGCTTTGAAATCCTAGTTCCGATATTAAAATCAATTATCAACAAATCCTTACCATCGGGTTATTTTTCTAGCAAATGGAAAGAAACGTTGGTAATACCAATACAAAAAACTCCAAATACAATTTTATGTGAAGAATACCGACCAGTTAATATGCTCCCCATTTATGAAAAGGTCTTAGAGAAACTTGTAGAAAATCAATTTAGAAACTATTTGGAAGTTAATAATTTAATAATGGATCAACAATCGGGGTTTCGAAAAGGATACTCGTGTGAAACCTCGCTTAATTGGGTGGTAGAAAATTGGAAAAAATTGGAAGATGGACAGCAAAAATATTGTCATAGCAGTCTTTTTGGATTTCAAGAGAGCCTTCGAAACTGTGGACCGAAAAATACTTCTTGAAAAGCTCTTTAAATATGGAATCAAAAATAATGAGATAAAGTGGTTTGAGTCATATCTAAATGCTCGAACACAGCGTACATCAGTGAACAATAATGTGTCTAATGCAAAAGAAGTAAAAACAGGGGTACCGCAGGGCTTGGTGTTGGGAGTGTTCTTGTTTCTGCTGTATATTAATGATATAAATTTGGCAGTTAAATATTGTAAATTATGTATGTTTGCTGATGATGCCCTTCTATTTATTTCGGGAAAAGATATGCGAGAATGTACGGATAAAATTAATAGTGACTTACAATCCATAAGTGAATGGCTCGTTACTAATAAGTTAAAGCTTAATATTAAAAAAACTAAATATATGTGTATCAACACTTTGGATCAGAATGTTGTGCGAATTAATGGAGAGAATATCGATCGTGTGGATGAGTTTAAATACTTAGGGGTGGTTATTGACAGTAAAATAAATCTTAAAGCTAATACGGATCACGCATGCAAAAAATTATCAAAAAAAATATACTTTCTTGGACGGATTAGAAAAAAACTATCAATTAATACTGCAATTAAAATTTATAACGCGATTGTAAAACCTCATTTTCAATACTGCTCAACTATTTTATTTTTACCTTCCCAAGGAGACATTTCTCGGCTTCAAAGACTTCAAAATAAGGCAATGAGAATTATTTTGAAATGTGCGCGACTCACTCATATAAAATCTATGTTACAGAGACTTAATTGGCTAAACATAACACAACTAATCAAATTAAATGTTTTATTGTTTGTTTTCAAGTTAAAAAATGTTAATGTCAAGTTAAAAAATAATGCTTCCGAAGTATTTAAGCAATAATTTAAAATATGTCAGTGATTCCCAACCGTATAATCTTAGAAGTGCCCAAAACTTTAGACTACTACATAAATCAACGTCGCGAGGGCAGAACACAATGATGTTTAAAGGGCTTCAACTATATAATAACCTTCCTAATGAAATCAAATCATTAAATAATATAAGAATCTTTAAAAAAGAAGTGATTAAATATTTGAAATCGGATAATTAATAAGAATTATAAATACCTTAATGAACCAAATGGCTTTTTAGTCAAATCAATTGCTCCTACAATCTTTTACCTTAATTTTTTTTTTTATTATTTACGAACAAATAAGTATAATTCAACACTTGAAATAAATAAAATAGAAAACTAATAAAAATGTCTGAATTATAACACAAAATAATCATTATAATAATAAAAAATAATTTAAAGGTCCTCCCCGCGCGTCGGTTGGGAGGGGAAAGTGGGCGGGGCATAATAATAATAATAAATTGAACTTGTTATCAACAAATTTACCTAATCAATCCAGTAACCCAATAAACGATTTGACAAACTCTGTTTTTAGAACAATTAGACAATCAGCAGTTTCTAACACAAACACTGGTTCAAGAAATTTTAGGACTGATTGGTATGACGAGGAGTGTCGAAAATGCAGAGATTGATGTTTTAATTTTTTAAACCTTTTTAGGAGCAGTAAAAATGAATCCTTTAGAGCATTATATCTGCATTCTAATAAGGTATACATAGATTTATGTATTTTCCTACAAAAAATCAGCATCTCAACTTCTGCAAAGTAGGGATTCTAGAACGTTTTGGAAAAATGTACGTGTGTTAGGAGGTCGCAGTAAATCAGTTTTAAAGTGTATTAGCGTCGATCGATTAGCTCTACAGTTCGAAAACCTATTGCGTCCAGACCCTGATCAAATACATATAAGTTTTGCTCTACCCTATTTGTATATAGAAGAGTTAGATGCCCTTTTTTGTTTTTTGAACTTTTAGCGGCCCTTAAAAAGATGAAAAATAATAAAGCATCAGGCGCTGATGGTATACCAATAGAGTTCTGCAAGAACTCTACCCCACAATTCTTGAACTACATTTTAGAGTTTTTCAACAAAATATTTAGTGAGGAGTTTTGCACAATGTTTTGGTTCATCTTGCATCTCTGCAATCTTTAAAAAGGGTGACCCTAACTTAGCAGAAAATTATAGAGGAATTTCAGTGTTAAGTTCTTTTCGGAAATTATACACGCAAATTCTATATCACAGACTTGTTAGCTGGGTTGAAAGAAATAAAAAAATCAGTTGTTTTCAGGCAGGTTTTAGAGCTAATCTATCAACTGTAGATCAGATTTTTGCTCTTACAAACATTGCCAGACGTTTCATTGATAAAAAGAAAAACTTGTTTGCTTTTTTTGTCGACTTCAAAGCAGCATTTGATACCATCAACAGAAAGTCACTATTATTTAAACTGGCTACTATTGGATTGTCTACAAAATTTATCAGAATTTATGAGCAACTTCTTCTTAATATGACTGCTGTTGTATCAGATGGAACAAATCAGTCGAAGCAATTTAATTCTGAGTCTGGTGTACCGCAATGCTGTATTTTGAGCCCACTAATGTTCGCTCTTTATATAAATGATATCGAGGACCGAATTCCTGGAGGTGTTACTTTTGGTGATCTTCACGTCAAAGTTTTGCTTTATGCAGCTGAACTAGTCATTTTGACTGATGATCCGGTGACTCTTCAGCTTCAAATCAACAAATTAAAGCAATTCTATGATATGTGGGACCTCAAAATTAATACTGCGAAATCAAAGATTACGATTTTCAGAAACCGTACGGTTGGTAATGATCGAGTTTGGACATTGAATGGCTCTTCTATCGAAGTTGTGAAGGAATTCAAATACTTAGGTTACATTATAACTAGCAATCTGAATATTCGATCTCATATCAAAAATAAAACTTCTTCTGCAAAGTCAGCAATTAATTCTATGTGGTCTAACTTTTTCAAAAGTTAACTTGTAGATCCGGCTTCCAAATTTAAGGTGTTCGATGCAACAATAAAAAGCTGTTTTTGTTACGCCAACGAAGTGTACGGGTATCAAGAACTCGATGAATTGGAAATAATTCAGATATTTTTAAAGAAAATTTTCAGATTGTATTATAAGATACACCGAATTATTCCATTCAAGTTGAATCGGGTTTACCTAAGATTTTTCTAAGAAATTTAAAAGCAAACGCTGACTACATTATTAAAGTAATGCAAAGATCAAATAATAATCTGCAAAAAAGGATCTTACTTGTATCTCTGCGGTGCAGGTATACCCCATTTAAAAACTGGATCGGTCTACGATGTCCCACTAACCCTGACTGTAGATAATTCGGCTTTGTGGAAACCAATTTTATACAATTGTATATCCATTATCGATGAAAGATTGTTCCAGTCATGTATCGACCAAGCGTGGCATCTGCTTCCAGATCTGTCTACTGCCAACTTAAACTTAATTTAGGGGAAGCCAATTACTTCAGGGATGAATTTTCAGTCATGGAAATGAGTTTGATTTTCAAATTACGTGCTGAGATGTTACAACTTAACTACAGACCTCACAGAAGCGACATTAACCCAAATTGTACTCTTTGTAACCTCAATCAATCTGAAAATATCTTTCATTTCTTAGCGTTATGTCCAATTTTGCAAGAAATCCGGCGACTTCATTTAAATGCGAGTTTTCTATCAATAGAAGAATGCATATCTTTACTGAACGGAGAGAGTGGATGGAAATTGCTTATACGGTTTGCATACCACGCGATTTCATATAGTGATACGCAATCTAGTTTTCTTTAGGTCAACTTACAGACAAAGTCTATTATTATTTTTGTTTTAGCTAAACTAAAAGTCCATATTAAATTGATAATGCAGCTTATTCTGTGTCTACTTTTGTTTTAGCTAAACTAAAAGCCCAATACTTTGTGAGTTATTTGTAATCATGTTGCTGTAATTTGTTTTTTTTATTTTGATTTTGCTAATCTTAAAGCTCCTGCAAAGTATATATATGTTAATCCATATTTGATTTCTTATAACCAATGAACAATAATTTAAATTAAAATAGAACTTTGTTTGCTAATTTCCAATCTCTTTTCTTATAATAACTATTTCAATAATGTTTAGTTTTATTTTATATTTATATGTCATTTTCTTAATAATTCTTTGAATTTAAATTTTATATTATTTATTTTTCTCTTTTTCTTGTTTGCTCTCAAAATGTTTTTTTAGAGTTGAAATTTTCCGGCAGACGGCATAAGCCATGCTTGTATTTCTTTTATTATAATTTTTAAGTATATTGTTTTATGAAAATAATAAAGAATATATCTATCTCTATCTCTATCTATCTAATCTCCCTAACAGGAAATTACAAAGCAACTTCAATTAAAGCTACAAGAGATCGATCTAATCAAATTTTAACATCTCCCTTAGAAATTACCCTAGCTTTTGCAGAAACATGGTCAACTTCATCCAAAGATGCAAACTTTCATTCCGCATTTTGCACTCACAAAAATAACAGTTTGAATCGAAGCATTCAATTAGGACCAATCAGTGAAACAGCAAAACAAATCGAAGATCACATAAATCTTAGAGTTTGAAAGCTGCATCAATTCATGCAAGGACAACATACCTGGTTTCGACCGAATTTCATACGCCATGATCAAAAACGGTCCAGTTATTTTTCAAAAGACGTATACTTAATCTATACAATGAGATCCTAACTCAAGGTGTTATACCACAGATATGAAAAATTGCTACAGTCGTGCCTATGGATATTTTTCGTATGAAAGAAACTCTGAAGACGGTTGTATAAATGCTAATGGAAGGATGTTGGTAGATTTGATAGAGGATTTTGGTTTTGTTGTTCTGAATGGTATTTCCAAAGGTGACATTTCAGGTAACTTTACATTTATATCCGCCCAAGGTTGCACTGCAATTGATTTTTGTCTGGTAAAAGGAGAGTGGCTTGATTATATAAACAATTTTGAAGTGCATCCTGTAAATTTCTCATCTCACTTGCCTATTATCGTATCATGTAGTTTTAAAACCCAAGATCGTATTCTTCGACCCCAAATTGATAATTCTGTCAAGAAGTTCCGATGGTTAGAAAATAAAGCTTTTATATATAGGAAGTCAAGAAGTTCCGATGGTTAGAAAATAAAGCTTTTATATATAGGAATTCTCTAATCTGCTAACGAGTGGTCTTATTGGTGTGGATGTTATCAACAGTAGTGTGGATGAATTAGCAGACTTGTTTTCTGATGAATTGGAAAACATTGTGAAAGGAATGGTTGTTGAGAAAAGTGTGAAGGTTGGTAAATGTCAGTGGTTTAATAGAAAGTTAGCTTAATTAAAACAAAATAAAATTTTAAAGTATGAACAGTTCAAACTTGGAAACCAAAGTTCGGTATGGATCGAATATATTTCAGCAAGAAATATTTATAAAAAAGAGCTTCAATCAGCTAAAAATAACTTCATTCAAAAAAAGATCGACACATCGGCAAATTCGCAAAATATATGGAAAAACATAAAAACATTTGTTTTAAGTTCGAACCATAGTGAAATAAAAAATGTAACATTTGACGGCAATATGATATATGACAGTATAGAAATAGCAAGTGAATTTAATAAATATTTTATAACAAGTGTGGAAGATATTATCGCGGAAATCCCAAAAACGACATATACTGATAAAATTAATAATAATATGACTGTTTTCACCTTTAAAACTATTAACAACAGAGAAATATGTGAAGTTTTGAAATCTATGGGTAAAAAAAAAGACTACAAATTTATGAGTGCACAAATGTTTTTAGACGGCTTTGAAATCCTAGTTCCGATATTAAAATCAATTATCAACAAATCCTTATCATCGGGTTATTTTCCTAGCAAATGGAAAGAAACGTTGGTAATACCAATACAAAAAACTCCAAATACAATTTTATGTGAAGAATACCGACCAGTTAATATGCTCCCCATTTATGAAAAGGTCTTAGAGAAACTTGTAGAAAATCAATTTAGAAACTATTTGGAAGTTAATAATTTAATAATGGATCAACAATCGGGGTTTCGAAAAGGATACTCGTGTGAAACCTCGCTTAATTGGGTGGTAGAAAATTGGAAAAATGAGATGGACAGCAAAAATATTGTCATAGCAGTCTTTTTGGATTTCAAGAGAGCCT
The DNA here is from genome assembly GCA_951217065.1 of Baccha elongata. Taxonomy (NCBI): domain Eukaryota; kingdom Metazoa; phylum Arthropoda; class Insecta; order Diptera; family Syrphidae; genus Baccha; species Baccha elongata. The sequence continues at coordinate 968,073 of CATNUY010000188.1, forward strand.
TCGAAACTGTGGACCGAAAAATACTTCTTGAAAAGCTCTTTAAATATGGAATCAAATATAATGAGATAAAGTGGTTTGAGTCATATCTAAATGCTCGAACACAGCGTACATCAGTGAACAATAATGTGTCTAATGCAAAAGAAGTAAAAACAGGGGTACCGCAGGGCTTGGTGTTGGGAGTGTTCTTGTTTCTGCTGTATATTAATGATATAAATTTGGCAGTTAAATATTGTAAATTATGTATGTTTGCTGATGATGCCCTTCTATTTATTTCGGGAAAAGATATGCGAGAATGTACGGATAAAATTAATAGTGACTTACAATCCATAAGTGAATGGCTCGTTACTAATAAGTTAAAGCTTAATATTAAAAAAACTAAATATATGTGTATCAACACTTTGGATCAGAATGTTGTGCGAATTAATGGAGAGAATACCGATCGTGTGGATGAGTTTAAATACTTAGGGGTGGTTATTGACAGTAAAATAAATCTTAAAGCTAATACGGATCACGTATGCAAAAAATTATCAAAAAAAAATATACTTTCTTGGACGGATTAGAAAAAAACTATCAATTAATACTGCAATTGAAATTTATAACGCGATTGTAAAACCTCATTTTCAATACTGCTCAACTATTTTATTTTTACCTTCCCAAGGAGACATTTCTCGGCTTCAAAGACTTCAAAATAAGGCAATGAGAATTATTTTGAAATGTGCGCGACTCACTCATATAAAATCTATGTTACAGAGACTTAATTGGCTAAACATAACACAACTAATCAAATTAAATGTTTTATTGTTTGTTTTCAAGTTAAAAAATGTTAATGTCAAGTTAAAAAATAATGCTTCCGAAGTATTTAAGCAATAATTTAAAATATGTCAGTGATTCCCAACCGTATAATCTTAGAAGTGCCCAAAACTTTAGACTACTACATAAATCAACGTCGCAAGGGCAGAACACAATGATGTTTAAAGGGCTTCAACTATATAATAACCTTCCTAATGAAATCAAATCATTAAATAATATAAGAATCTTTAAAAAAGAAGTGATTAAATATTTGAAATCGGATAATTAATAAGAATTATAAATACCTTAATGAACCAAATGGCTTTTTAGTCAAATCAATTGCTCCTACAATCTTTTACCTTAATTTTTTTTTATTATTTACGAACAAATAAGTATAATTCAACACTTGAAATAAATAAAATAGAAAACTAATAAAAATGTCTGAATTATAACACAAAATAATCATTATAATAATAAAAAATAATTTAAAGGTCCTCCCCGCGCGTCGGTTGGGAGGGGAAAGTGGGCGGGGCATAATAATAATAATAAATTGAACTTGTTATCAACAAATTTACCTAATCAATCCAGTAACCCAATAAACGATTTGACAAACTCTGTTTTTAGAACAATTAGACAATCAGCAGTTTCTAACACAAACACTGGTTCAAGAAATTGTAGGACTGATTGGTATGACGAGGAGTGTCGAAAATGCAGAGATAGATGTTTTAATTTTTTAAACCTTTTTAGGAGCAGTAAAAATGAATCCTTTAGAGCATTATATCTGCATTCTAATAAGGTATACATAGATTTATGTATTTTCAAAAAAGAGCTTTTCCTACAAAAAATCAGCATCTCAACTTCTGCAAAGTAGGGATTCTAGAACGTTTTGGAAAAATGTACGTGTGTTAGGAGGTCGCAGTAAATCAGTTTTAAAGTGTATTAGCGTCGATCGATTAGCTCTACAGTTCGAAAACCTATTGCGTCCAGACCCTGATCAAATACATATAAGTTTTGCTCTACCCTATTTGTATATAGAAGAGTTAGATGCCCCTTTTTTGTTTTTTAACTTTTAGCGGCCCTTAAAAAGATGAAAAATAATAAAGCATCAGGCGCTGATGGTATACCAATAGAGTTCTGCAAGAACTCTACCCCACAATTCTTGAACTACATTTTAGAGCTTTTCAACAAAATGTTTAGTGGGGAGTTTTCCACAATGTTTTGGTTCATCTTGCATCTCTGCAATCTTTAAAAAGGGTGACCCTAACTTAGCAGAAAATTATAGAGAAATTTCAGTGTTAAGTTCTTTTCGGAAATTATACACGCAAATTCTATATCACAGACTTGTTAGCTGGGTTGAAAGAAATAAAAAAATCAGTTGTTTTCAGGCAGGTTTTAGGGCTAATCTATCAACTGTAGATCAGATTTTTGCTCTTACAAACATTGCCAGACGTTTCATTGATAAAAAGAAAAACTTGTTTGCTTTTTTTGTCGACTTCAAAGCAGCATTTGATACTATCAACAGAAAGTCACTATTATTTAAACTGGCTACTATTGGATTGTCTACAAAATTTATCAGAATTTATGAGCAACTTCTTCTTAATATGACTGCTGTTGTATCAGATGGAACAAATCAGTCGAAGCAATTTAATTCTGAGTCTGGTGTACCGCAATGCTGTATTTTGAGCCCACTAATGTTCGCTCTTTATATAAATGATATCGAGGACCGAATTCCTGGAGGTGTTACTTTTGGTGATCTTCACGTCAAAGTTTTGCTTTATGCAGCTGAACTAGTCATTTTGACTGATGATCCGGTGACTCTTCAGCTTCAAATCAACAAATTAAAGCAATTCTATGATATGTGGGACCTCAAAATTAATACTGCGAAATCAAAGATTACGATTTTCAGAAACCGTACGGTTGGTAATGATCGAGTTTGGACATTGAATGGCTCTTCTATCGAAGTTGTGAAGGAATTCAAATACTTAGGTTACATTATAACTAGCAATCTGAATATTCGATCTCATATCAAAAATAAAACTTCTTCTGCAAAGTCAGCAATTAATTCTATGTGGTCTAACTTTTTCAAAAGTTAACTTGTAGATCCGGCTTCCAAATTTAAGGTGTTCGATGCAACAATAAAAAGCTGTTTTTGCTACGCCAACGAAGTGTACGGGTATCAAGAACTCGATGAATTGGAAATAATTCAGATATTTTTTAAAGAAAATTTTCAGATTGTATTATAAGATACACCGAATTATTCCATTCATGTTGAATCGGGCTTACCTCAGATTTTTCTAAGAAATTTAAAAGCAAACGCTGACTACATTATTAAAGTAATGCAAAGATCAAATAATAATCTGCAAAAAAGGATCTTACTTGTATCTCTGCGGTGCAGGTATACCCCATTTAAAAACTGGATCGGTCTACGATGTCCCACTAACCCTGACTGTAGATAATTCGGCTTTGTGGAAACCAATTTTATACAATTGTATATCCATTATCGATGAAAGATTGTTCCAGTCATGTATCGACCAAGCGTGGCATCTGCTTCCAGATCTGTCTACTGCCAACTTAAACTTAATTTAGGGGAAGCCAATTACTTCAGGGATGAATTTTCAGTCATGGAAATGAGTTTGATTTTCAAATTACGTGCTGAGATGTTACAACTTAACTACAGACCTCACAGAAGCGACATTAACCCAAATTGTACTCTTTGTAACCTCAATCAATCTGAAAATATCTTTCATTTCTTAGCGTTATGTCCAATTTTGCAAGAAATCCGGCGACTTCATTTAAATGCGAGTTTTCTATCAATAGAAGAATGCATATCTTTACTGAACGGAGAGAGTGGATGGAAATTGCTTATACGGTTTGCATACCACGCGATTTCATATAGTGATACGCAATCTAGTTTTCTTTAGGTCAACTTACAGACAAAGTCTATTATTATTTTTGTTTTAGCTAAACTAAAAGTCCATATTAAATTGATAATGCAGCTTATTCTGTGTCTACTTTTGTTTTAGCTAAACTAAAAGCCCAATACTTTGTGAGTTATTTGTAATCATATTGCTGTAATTTGTTTTTTTTTATTTTGATTTTGCTAATCTTAAAGCTCCTGCAAAGTATATATATGTTAATCCATATTTGATTTCTTATAACCAATGAACAATAATTTAAATTAAAATAGAACTTTGTTTGCTAATTTCCAATCTCTTTTCTTATAATAACTATTTCAATAATGTTTAGTTTTATTTTATATTTATATGTCATTTTCTTAATAATTCTTTGAATTTAAATTTTATATTATTTATTTTTCTCTTTTTCTTGTTTGCTCTCAAAATGTTTTTTTAGAGTTGAAATTTTCCGGCAGACGGCATAAGCCATGCTTGTATTTCTTTTATTATAATTTTTAAGTATATTGTTTTATGAAAATAATAAAGAATATATCTATCTCTATCTCTATCTATCTAATCTCCCTAACAGGAAATTACAAAGCAACTTCAATTAAAGCTACAAGAGATCGATCTAATCAAATTTTAACATCTCCCTTAGAAATTACCCTAGCTTTTGCAGAAACATGGTCAACTTCATCCAAAGATGCAAACTTTCATTCCGCATTTTGCACTCACAAAAATAACAGTTTGAATCGAAGCATTCAATTAGGACCAATCAGTGAAACAGCAAAACAAATCGAAGATCACATAAATCTTAGAGTTTGAAAGCTGCATCAATTCATGCAAGGACAACATACCTGGTTTCGACCGAATTTCATACGCCATGATCAAAAACGGTCCAGTTATTTTTCAAAAGACGTATACTTAATCTATACAATGAGATCCTAACTCAAGGTGTTATACCACAGATATGAAAAATTGCTACAGTCGTGCCTATGGATATTTTTCGTATGAAAGAAACTCTGAAGACGGTTGTATAAATGCTAATGGAAGGATGTTGGTAGATTTGATAGAGGATTTTGGTTTTGTTGTTCTGAATGGTATTTCCAAAGGTGACATTTCAGGTAACTTTACATTTATATCCGCCCAAGGTTGCACTGCAATTGATTTTTGTCTGGTAAAAGGAGAGTGGCTTGATTATATAAACAATTTTGAAGTGCATCCTGTAAATTTCTCATCTCACTTGCCTATTATCGTATCATGTAGTTTTAAAACCCAAGATCGTATTCTTCGACCCCAAATTGATAATTCTGTCAAGAAGTTCCGATGGTTAGAAAATAAAGCTTTTATATATAGGAAGTCAAGAAGTTCCGATGGTTAGAAAATAAAGCTTTTATATATAGGAATTCTCTAATCTGCTAACGAGTGGTCTTATTGGTGTGGATGTTATCAACAGTAGTGTGGATGAATTAGCAGACTTGTTTTCTGATGAATTGGAAAACATTGTGAAAGGAATGGTTGTTGAGAAAAGTGTGAAGGTTGGTAAATGTCAGTGGTTTAATAGAAAGTTAGCTTAATTAAAACAAAATAAAATTTTAAAGTATGAACAGTTCAAACTTGGAAACCAAAGTTCGGTATGGATCGAATATATTTCAGCAAGAAATATTTATAAAAAAGAGCTTCAATCAGCTAAAAATAACTTCATTCAAAAAAAGATCGACACATCGGCAAATTCGCAAAATATATGGAAAAACATAAAAACATTTGTTTTAAGTTCGAACCATAGTGAAATAAAAAATGTAACATTTGACGGCAATATGATATATGACAGTATAGAAATAGCAAGTGAATTTAATAAATATTTTATAACAAGTGTGGAAGATATTATCGCGGAAATCCCAAAAACGACATATACTGATAAAATTAATAATAATATGACTGTTTTCACCTTTAAAACTATTAACAACAGAGAAATATGTGAAGTTTTGAAATCTATGGGTAAAAAAAAAGACTACAAATTTATGAGTGCACAAATGTTTTTAGACGGCTTTGAAATCCTAGTTCCGATATTAAAATCAATTATCAACAAATCCTTATCATCGGGTTATTTTCCTAGCAAATGGAAAGAAACGTTGGTAATACCAATACAAAAAACTCCAAATACAATTTTATGTGAAGAATACCGACCAGTTAATATGCTCCCCATTTATGAAAAGGTCTTAGAGAAACTTGTAGAAAATCAATTTAGAAACTATTTGGAAGTTAATAATTTAATAATGGATCAACAATCGGGGTTTCGAAAAGGATACTCGTGTGAAACCTCGCTTAATTGGGTGGTAGAAAATTGGAAAAATGAGATGGACAGCAAAAATATTGTCATAGCAGTCTTTTTGGATTTCAAGAGAGCCTTCGAAACTGTGGACCGAAAAATACTTCTTGAAAAGCTCTTTAAATATGGAATCAAATATAATGAGATAAAGTGGTTTGAGTCATATCTAAATGCTCGAACACAGCGTACATCAGTGAACAATAATGTGTCTAATGCAAAAGAAGTAAAAACAGGGGTACCGCAGGGCTTGGTGTTGGGAGTGTTCTTGTTTCTGCTGTATATTAATGATATAAATTTGGCAGTTAAATATTGTAAATTATGTATGTTTGCTGATGATGCCCTTCTATTTATTTCGGGAAAAGATATGCGAGAATGTACGGATAAAATTAATAGTGACTTACAATCCATAAGTGAATGGCTCGTTACTAATAAGTTAAAGCTTAATATTAAAAAAACTAAATATATGTGTATCAACACTTTGGATCAGAATGTTGTGCGAATTAATGGAGAGAATACCGATCGTGTGGATGAGTTTAAATACTTAGGGGTGGTTATTGACAGTAAAATAAATCTTAAAGCTAATACGGATCACGTATGCAAAAAATTATCAAAAAAAAATATACTTTCTTGGACGGATTAGAAAAAAACTATCAATTAATACTGCAATTGAAATTTATAACGCGATTGTAAAACCTCATTTTCAATACTGCTCAACTATTTTATTTTTACCTTCCCAAGGAGACATTTCTCGGCTTCAAAGACTTCAAAATAAGGCAATGAGAATTATTTTGAAATGTGCGCGACTCACTCATATAAAATCTATGTTACAGAGACTTAATTGGCTAAACATAACACAACTAATCAAATTAAATGTTTTATTGTTTGTTTTCAAGTTAAAAAATGTTAATGTCAAGTTAAAAAATAATGCTTCCGAAGTATTTAAGCAATAATTTAAAATATGTCAGTGATTCCCAACCGTATAATCTTAGAAGTGCCCAAAACTTTAGACTACTACATAAATCAACGTCGCAAGGGCAGAACACAATGATGTTTAAAGGGCTTCAACTATATAATAACCTTCCTAATGAAATCAAATCATTAAATAATATAAGAATCTTTAAAAAAGAAGTGATTAAATATTTGAAATCGGATAATTAATAAGAATTATAAATACCTTAATGAACCAAATGGCTTTTTAGTCAAATCAATTGCTCCTACAATCTTTTACCTTAATTTTTTTTTATTATTTACGAACAAATAAGTATAATTCAACACTTGAAATAAATAAAATAGAAAACTAATAAAAATGTCTGAATTATAACACAAAATAATCATTATAATAATAAAAAATAATTTAAAGGTCCTCCCCGCGCGTCGGTTGGGAGGGGAAAGTGGGCGGGGCATAATAATAATAATAAATTGAACTTGTTATCAACAAATTTACCTAATCAATCCAGTAACCCAATAAACGATTTGACAAACTCTGTTTTTAGAACAATTAGACAATCAGCAGTTTCTAACACAAACACTGGTTCAAGAAATTGTAGGACTGATTGGTATGACGAGGAGTGTCGAAAATGCAGAGATAGATGTTTTAATTTTTTAAACCTTTTTAGGAGCAGTAAAAATGAATCCTTTAGAGCATTATATCTGCATTCTAATAAGGTATACATAGATTTATGTATTTTCAAAAAAGAGCTTTTCCTACAAAAAATCAGCATCTCAACTTCTGCAAAGTAGGGATTCTAGAACGTTTTGGAAAAATGTACGTGTGTTAGGAGGTCGCAGTAAATCAGTTTTAAAGTGTATTAGCGTCGATCGATTAGCTCTACAGTTCGAAAACCTATTGCGTCCAGACCCTGATCAAATACATATAAGTTTTGCTCTACCCTATTTGTATATAGAAGAGTTAGATGCCCCTTTTTTGTTTTTTAACTTTTAGCGGCCCTTAAAAAGATGAAAAATAATAAAGCATCAGGCGCTGATGGTATACCAATAGAGTTCTGCAAGAACTCTACCCCACAATTCTTGAACTACATTTTAGAGCTTTTCAACAAAATGTTTAGTGGGGAGTTTTCCACAATGTTTTGGTTCATCTTGCATCTCTGCAATCTTTAAAAAGGGTGACCCTAACTTAGCAGAAAATTATAGAGAAATTTCAGTGTTAAGTTCTTTTCGGAAATTATACACGCAAATTCTATATCACAGACTTGTTAGCTGGGTTGAAAGAAATAAAAAAATCAGTTGTTTTCAGGCAGGTTTTAGGGCTAATCTATCAACTGTAGATCAGATTTTTGCTCTTACAAACATTGCCAGACGTTTCATTGATAAAAAGAAAAACTTGTTTGCTTTTTTTGTCGACTTCAAAGCAGCATTTGATACTATCAACAGAAAGTCACTATTATTTAAACTGGCTACTATTGGATTGTCTACAAAATTTATCAGAATTTATGAGCAACTTCTTCTTAATATGACTGCTGTTGTATCAGATGGAACAAATCAGTCGAAGCAATTTAATTCTGAGTCTGGTGTACCGCAATGCTGTATTTTGAGCCCACTAATGTTCGCTCTTTATATAAATGATATCGAGGACCGAATTCCTGGAGGTGTTACTTTTGGTGATCTTCACGTCAAAGTTTTGCTTTATGCAGCTGAACTAGTCATTTTGACTGATGATCCGGTGACTCTTCAGCTTCAAATCAACAAATTAAAGCAATTCTATGATATGTGGGACCTCAAAATTAATACTGCGAAATCAAAGATTACGATTTTCAGAAACCGTACGGTTGGTAATGATCGAGTTTGGACATTGAATGGCTCTTCTATCGAAGTTGTGAAGGAATTCAAATACTTAGGTTACATTATAACTAGCAATCTGAATATTCGATCTCATATCAAAAATAAAACTTCTTCTGCAAAGTCAGCAATTAATTCTATGTGGTCTAACTTTTTCAAAAGTTAACTTGTAGATCCGGCTTCCAAATTTAAGGTGTTCGATGCAACAATAAAAAGCTGTTTTTGCTACGCCAACGAAGTGTACGGGTATCAAGAACTCGATGAATTGGAAATAATTCAGATATTTTTTAAAGAAAATTTTCAGATTGTATTATAAGATACACCGAATTATTCCATTCATGTTGAATCGGGCTTACCTCAGATTTTTCTAAGAAATTTAAAAGCAAACGCTGACTACATTATTAAAGTAATGCAAAGATCAAATAATAATCTGCAAAAAAGGATCTTACTTGTATCTCTGCGGTGCAGGTATACCCCATTTAAAAACTGGATCGGTCTACGATGTCCCACTAACCCTGACTGTAGATAATTCGGCTTTGTGGAAACCAATTTTATACAATTGTATATCCATTATCGATGAAAGATTGTTCCAGTCATGTATCGACCAAGCGTGGCATCTGCTTCCAGATCTGTCTACTGCCAACTTAAACTTAATTTAGGGGAAGCCAATTACTTCAGGGATGAATTTTCAGTCATGGAAATGAGTTTGATTTTCAAATTACGTGCTGAGATGTTACAACTTAACTACAGACCTCACAGAAGCGACATTAACCCAAATTGTACTCTTTGTAACCTCAATCAATCTGAAAATATCTTTCATTTCTTAGCGTTATGTCCAATTTTGCAAGAAATCCGGCGACTTCATTTAAATGCGAGTTTTCTATCAATAGAAGAATGCATATCTTTACTGAACGGAGAGAGTGGATGGAAATTGCTTATACGGTTTGCATACCACGCGATTTCATATAGTGATACGCACCCTAGTTTTCTTTAGGTCAACTTACAGACAAAGTCTATTATTATTTTTGTTTTAGCTAAACTAAAAGTCCATATTAAATTGATAATGCAGCTTATTCTGTATCTACTTTTGTTTTAGCTAAACTAAAAGCCCAATACTTTGTGAGTTATTTGTAATCATATTGCTGTAATTTGTTTTTTTTTTATTTTGATTTTGCTAATCTAAAAGCTCCTGCAAAGTATATATATGTTAATCCATATTTGATTTCTTATAACCAATGAACAATAATTTAAATTAAAATAGAACTTTGTTTGCTAATTTCCAATCTCTTTTCTTATAATAACTATTTCAATAATGTTTAGTTTTATTTTATATTTATATGTCATTTTCTTAATAATTCTTTGAATTTAAATTTTATATTATTTATTTTTCTCTTTTTCTTGTTTGCTCTCAAAATGTTTTTTTAGAGTTGAAATTTTCCGGCAGACGGCATAAGCCATGCTTGTATTTCTTTTATTATAATTTTTAAGTATATTGTTTTATGAAAATAATAAAGAATATATCTATCTCTATCTCTATCTATCTATTAACTCCCTAACAGGAAATTACAAAGCAACTTCAATTAAAGCTACAAGAGATCGATCTAATCAAATTTTAACATCTCCCTTAGAAATTACCCTAGCTTTTGCAGAAACATGGTCAACTTCATCCAAAGATGCAAACTTTCATTCCGCATTTTGCACTCACAAAAATAACAGTTTGAATCGAAGCATTCAATTAGGACCAATCAGTGAAACAGCAAAACAAATCGAAGATCACATAAATCTTAGAGTTTGAAAGCTGCATCAATTCATGCAAGGACAACATACCTGGTTTCGACCGAATTTCATACGCCATGATCAAAAACGGTCCAGTTATTTTTCAAAAGACGTATACTTAATCTATACAATGAGATCCTAACTCAAGGTGTTATACCACAGATATGAAAAATTGCTACAGTCGTGCCTATGGATATTTTTCGTATGAAAGAAACTCTGAAGACGGTTGTATAAGCTAATGGAAGGATGTTGGTAGATTTGATAGAGGATTTTTGTTTTGTTGTTCTGAATGGTATTTCCAAAGGTGACATTTCAAGTAACTTTACATTTATATCCGCCCAAGGTTGCACTGCAATTGATTTTTGTCTGGTAAAAGGAGAGTGGCTTGATTATATAAACAATTTTGAAGTGCATCCTGTAAATTTCTCATCTCACTTGCCTATTATCGTATCATGTAGTTTTAAAACCCAAGATCGTATTCTTCGACCCCAAATTGATAATTCTGTCAAGAAGTTCCGATGGTTAGAAAATAAAGCTTTTATATATAGGAAGTCAAGAAGTTCCGATGGTTAGAAAATAAAGCTTTTATATATAGGAATTCTCTAATCTGCTAACGAGTGGTCTTATTGGTGTGGATGTTATCAACAGTAGTGTGGATGAATTAGCAGACTTGTTTTCTGATGAATTGGAAAACATTGTGAAAGGAATGGTTGTTGAGAAAAGTGTGAAGGTTGGTAAATGTCAGTGGTTTAATAGAAAGTTAGCTTAATTAAAACAAAATAAAATTTTAAAGTACGAACAGTTCAAACTTGGAAACCAAAGTTCGGTATGGATCGAATATATTTCAGCAAGAAATATTTATAAAAAAGAGCTTCAATCAGCTAAAAATAACTTCATTCAAAAAAAGATCGACACATCGGCAAATTCGCAAAATATATGGAAAAACATAAAAACATTTGTTTTAAGTTCGAACCATAGTGAAATAAAAAATGTAACATTTGACGGCAATATGATATATGACAGTATAGAAATAGCAAGTGAATTTAATAAATATTTTATAACAAGTGTGGAAGATATTATCGCGGAAATCCCAAAAACGACATATACTGATAAAATTAATAATAATATGACTGTTTTCACCTTTAAAACTATTAACAACAGAGAAATATGTGATGTTTTGAAATCTATGGGTAAAAAAAAAGACTACAAATTTATGAGTGCACAAATGTTTTTAGACGGCTTTGAAATCCTAGTTCCGATATTAAAATCAATTATCAACAAATCCTTATCATCGGGTTATTTTCCTAGCAAATGGAAAGAAACGTTGGTAATACCAATACAAAAAACTCCAAATACAATTTTATGTGAAGAATACCGACCAGTTAATATGCTCCCCATTTATGAAAAGGTCTTAGAGAAACTTGTAGAAAATCAATTTAGAAACTATTTGGAAGTTAATAATTTAATAATGGATCAACAATCGGGGTTTCGAAAAGGATACTCGTGTGAAACCTCGCTTAATTGGGTGGTAGAAAATTGGAAAAATGAGATGGACAGCAAAAATATTGTCATAGCAGTCTTTTTGGATTTCAAGAGAGCCTTCGAAACTGTGGACCGAAAAATACTTCTTGAAAAGCTCTTAAAATATGGAATCAAAAATAATGAGATAAAGTGGTTTGAGTCATATCTAAATGCTCGAACACAGCGTACATCAGTGAACAATAATGTGTCTAATGCAAAAGAAGTAAAAACAGGGGTACCGCAGGGCTTGGTGTTGGGAGTGTTCTTGTTTCTGCTGTATATTAATGATATAAATTTGGCAGTTAAATATTGTAAATTATGTATGTTTGCTGATGATGCCCTTCTATTTATTTCGGGAAAAGATATGCGAGAATGTACGGATAAAATTAATAGTGACTTACAATCCATAAGTGAATGGCTCGTTACTAATAAGTTAAAGCTTAATATTAAAAAAACTAAATATATGTGTATCAACACTTTGGATCAGAATGTTGTGCGAATTAATGGAGAGAATACCGATCGTGTGGATGAGTTTAAATACTTAGGGGTGGTTATTGACAGTAAAATAAATCTTAAAGCTAATACGGATCACGTATGCAAAAAATTATCAAAAAAAAATATACTTTCTTGGACGGATTAGAAAAAAACTATCAATTAATACTGCAATTAAAATTTATAACGCGATTGTAAAACCTCATTTTCAATACTGCTCAACTATTTTATTTTTATCTTCCCAAGGAGACATTTCTCGGCTTCAAAGACTTCAAAATAAGGCAATGAGAATTATTTTGAAATGTGCGCGACTCACTCATATAAAATCTATGTTACAGAGACTTAATTGGCTAAACATAACACAACTAATCAAATTAAATGTTTTATTGTTTGTTTTCAAGTTAAAAAATGTTAATGTCAAGTTAAAAAATAATGCTTCCGAAGTATTTAAGCAATAATTTAAAATATGTCAGTGATTCCCAACCGTATAATCTTAGAAGTGCCCAAAACTTTAGACTACTACATAAATCAACGTCGCGAGGGCAGAACACAATGATGTTTAAAGGGCTTCAACTATATAATAACCTTCCTAATGAAATCAAATCATTAAATAATATAAGAATCTTTAAAAAAGAAGTGATTAAATATTTGAAATCGGATAATTAATAAGAATTATAAATACCTTAATGAACCAAATGGCTTTTTAGTCAAATCAATTGCTCCTACAATCTTTTACCTTAATTTTTTTTTATTATTTACGAACAAATAAGTATAATTCAACACTTGAAATAAATAAAATAGAAAACTAATAAAAATGTCTGAATTATAACACAAAATAATCATTATAATAATAAAAAATAATTTAAAGGTCCTCCCCGCGCGTCGGTTGGGAGGGGAAAGTGGGCGGGGCATAATAATAATAATAAATTGAACTTGTTATCAACAAATTTACCTAATCAATCCAGTAACCCAATAAACGATTTGACAAACTTTGTTTTTAGAACAATTAGACAATCAGCAGTTTCTAACACAAACACTGGTTCAAGAAATTTTAGGACTGATTGGTATGACGAGGAGTGTCGAAAATGCAGAGATAGGTGTTTTAATTTTTTAAACCTTTTTAGGAGCAGTAAAAATGAATCCTTTAGAGCATTATATATGCATTTTAATAAGGTATACATAGATTTATGTATTTTCAAAAAAGAGCTTTTCCTACAAAAAATCAGCATCTCAACTTCTGCAAAGTAGGGATTCTAGAAGGTTTTGGAAAAATGTACGTGTGTTAGGAGGTCGCAGTAAATCAGTTTTAAAGTGTATTAGCGTCGATCGATTAGCTCTACAGTTCGAAAACCTATTGCGTCCAGACCCTGATCAAATACATATAAGTTTTGCTCTACCCTATTTGTATATAGAAGAGTTAGATGCCCCTTTTTTGTTTTTTTAACTTTTAGCGGCCCTTAAAAAGATGAAAAATAATAAAGCATCAGGCGCTGATGGTATACCAATAGAGTTCTGCAAGAACTCTACCCCACAATTCTTGAACTACATTTTAGAGCTTTTCAACAAAATGTTTAGTGAGGAGTTTTCCACAATGTTTTGGTTCATCTTGCATCTCTGCAATCTTTAAAAAGGGTGACCCTAACTTAGCAGAAAATTATAGAGGAATTTCAGTGTTAAGTTCTTTTCGGAAATTATACACGCAAATTCTATATCACAGACTTGTTAGCTGGGTTGAAAGAAATAAAAAAATCTGTTGTTTTCAGGCAGGTTTTAGAGCTAATCTATCAACTGTAGATCAGATTTTTGCTCTTACAAACATTGCCAGACGTTTCATTGATAAAAAGAAAAACTTGTTTGCTTTTTTTGTCGACTTCAAAGCAGCATTTGATACCATCAACAGAAAGTCACTATTATTTAAACTGGCTACTATTGGATTGTCTACAAAATTTATCAGAATTTATGAGCAACTTCTTCTTAATATGACTGCTGTTGTATCAGATGGAACAAATCAGTCGAAGCAATTTAATTCTGAGTCTGGTGTACCGCAATGCTGTATTTTGAGCCCACTAATGTTCGCTCTTTATATAAATGATATCGAGGACCGAATTCCTGGAGGTGTTACTTTTGGTGATCTTCACGTCAAAGTTTTGCTTTATGCAGCTGAACTAGTCATTTTGACTGATGATCCGGTGACTCTTCAGCTTCAAATCAACAAATTAAAGCAATTCTATGATATGTGGGACCTCAAAATTAATACTGCGAAATCAAAGATTACGATTTTCAGAAACCGTACGGTTGGTAATGATCGAGTTTGGACATTGAATGGCTCTTCTATCGAAGTTGTGAAGGAATTCAAATACTTAGGTTACATTATAACTAGCAATCTGAATATTCGATCTCATATCAAAAATAAAACTTCTTCTGCAAAGTCAGCAATTAATTCTATGTGGTCTAACTATTTCAAAAGTTAACTTGTAGATCCGGCTTCCAAATTTAAGGTGTTCGATGCAACAATAAAAAGCTGTTTTTGCTACGCCAACGAAGTGTACGGGTATCAAGAACTCGATGAATTGGAAATAATTCAGATATTTTTTAAAGAAAATTTTCAGATTGTATTATAAGATACACCGAATTATTCCATTCATGTTGAATCGGGCTTACCTCAGATTTTTCTAAGAAATTTAAAAGCAAACGCTGACTACATTATTAAAGTAATGCAAAGATCAAATAATAATTTGCAAAAAAGGATCTTACTTGTATCTCTGCGGTGCAGGTATACCCCATTTAAAAACTGGATCGGTCTACGATGTCCCACTAACCCTGACTGTAGATAATTCGGCTTTGTGGAAACCAATTTTATACAATTGTATATCCATTATCGATGAAAGATTGTTCCAGTCATGTATCGACCAAGCGTGGCATCTGCTTCCAGATCTGTCTACTGCCAACTTAAACTTAATTCAGGGGAAGCCAATTACTTCAGGGATGAATTTTCAGTCATGGAAATGAGTTTGATTTTCAAATTACGTGCTGAGATGTTACAACTTAACTACAGACCTCACAGAAGCGACATTAACCCAAATTGTACTCTTTGTAACCTCAATCAATCTGAAAATATCTTTCATTTTTTAGCCGTATGTCCAATTTTGCAAGAAATCCGGCGACTTCATTTAAATGCGAGTTTTCTATCAATAGAAGAATGCATATCTTTACTGAACGGAGAGAGTGGATGGAAATTGCTTATACGGTTTGCATACCACGCGATTTCATATAGTGATACGCACCCTAGTTTTCTTTAGGTCAACTTACAGACAAAGTCTATTATTATTTTTGTTTTAGCTAAACTAAAAGTCCATATTAAATTGATAATGCAGCTTATTCTGTATCTACTTTTGTTTTAGCTAAACTAAAAGCCCAATACTTTGTGAGTTATTTGTAATCATATTGCTGTAATTTGTTTTTTTTTATTTTGATTTTGCTAATCTAAAAGCTCCTGCAAAGTATATATATGTTAATCCATATTTGATTTCTTATAACCAATGAACAATAATTTAAATTAAAATAGAACTTTGTTTGCTAATTTCCAATCTCTTTTCTTATAATAACTATTTCAATAATGTTTAGTTTTATTTTATATTTATATGTCATTTTCTTAATAATTCTTTGAATTTAAATTTTATATTATTTATTTTTCTCTTTTTCTTGTTTGCTCTCAAAATGTTTTTTTAGAGTTGAAATTTTCCGGCAGACGGCATAAGCCATGCTTGTATTTCTTTTATTATAATTTTTAAGTATATTGTTTTATGAAAATAATAAAGAATATATCTATCTCTATCTCTATCTATCTATTAACTCCCTAACAGGAAATTACAAAGCAACTTCAATTAAAGCTACAAGAGATCGATCTAATCAAATTTTAACATCTCCCTTAGAAATTACCCTAGCTTTTGCAGAAACATGGTCAACTTCATCCAAAGATGCAAACTTTCATTCCGCATTTTGCACTCACAAAAATAACAGTTTGAATCGAAGCATTCAATTAGGACCAATCAGTGAAACAGCAAAACAAATCGAAGATCACATAAATCTTAGAGTTTGAAAGCTGCATCAATTCATGCAAGGACAACATACCTGGTTTCGACCGAATTTCATACGCCATGATCAAAAACGGTCCAGTTATTTTTCAAAAGACGTATACTTAATCTATACAATGAGATCCTAACTCAAGGTGTTATACCACAGATATGAAAAATTGCTACAGTCGTGCCTATGGATATTTTTCGTATGAAAGAAACTCTGAAGACGGTTGTATAAGCTAATGGAAGGATGTTGGTAGATTTGATAGAGGATTTTGGTTTTGTTGTTCTGAATGGTATTTCCAAAGGTGACATTTCAGGTAACTTTACATTTATATCCGCCCAAGGTTGCACTGCAATTGATTTTTGTCTGGTAAAAGGAGAGTGGCTTGATTATATAAACAATTTTGAAGTGCATCCTGTAAATTTCTCATCTCACTTGCCTATTATCGTATCATGTAGTTTTAAAACCCAAGATCGTATTCTTCGACCCCAAATTGATAATTCTGTCAAGAAGTTCCGATGGTTAGAAAATAAAGCTTTTATATATAGGAAGTCAAGAAGTTCCGATGGTTAGAAAATAAAGCTTTTATATATAGGAATTCTCTAATCTGCTAACGAGTGGTCTTATTGGTGTGGATGTTATCAACAGTAGTGTG
Source organism: Baccha elongata (assembly GCA_951217065.1). Lineage (NCBI taxonomy): Eukaryota > Metazoa > Arthropoda > Insecta > Diptera > Syrphidae > Baccha > Baccha elongata. The sequence continues at coordinate 985,405 of CATNUY010000188.1, forward strand.
GATGAATTAGCAGACTTGTTTTCTGATGAATTGGAAAACATTGTGAAAGGAATGGTTGTTGAGAAAAGTGTGAAGGTTGGTAAATGTCAGTGGTTTAATAGAAAGTTAGCTTAATTAAAACAAAATAAAATTTTAAAGTATGAACAGTTCAAACTTGGAAACCAAAGTTCGGTATGGATCGAATATATTTCAGCAAGAAATATTTATAAAAAAGAGCTTCAATCAGCTAAAAATAACTTCATTCAAAAAAAGATCGACACATCGGCAAATTCGCAAAATATATGGAAAAACATAAAAACATTTGTTTTAAGTTCGAACCATAGTGAAATAAAAAATGTAACATTTGACGGCAATATGATATATGACAGTATAGAAATAGCAAGTGAATTTAATAAATATTTTATAACAAGTGTGGAAGATATTATCGCGGAAATCCCAAAAACGACATATACTGATAAAATTAATAATAATATTACTGTTTTCACCTTTAAAACTATTAACAACAGAGAAATATGTGAAGTTTTGAAATCTATGGGTAAAAAAAAAGACTACAAATTTATGAGTGCACAAATGTTTTTAGACGGCTTTGAAATCCTAGTTCCGATATTAAAATCAATTATCAACAAATCCTTATCATCGGGTTATTTTCCTAGCAAATGGAAAGAAACGTTGGTAATACCAATACAAAAAACTCCAAATACAATTTTATGTGAAGAATACCGACCAGTTAATATGCTCCCCATTTATGAAAAGGTCTTAGAGAAACTTGTAGAAAATCAATTTAGAAACTATTTGGAAGTTAATAATTTAATAATGGATCAACAATCGGGGTTTCGAAAAGGATACTCGTGTGAAACCTCGCTTAATTGGGTGGTAGAAAATTGGAAAAATGAGATGGACAGCAAAAATATTGTCATAGCAGTCTTTTTGGATTTCAAGAGAGCCTTCGAAACTGTGGACCGAAAAATACTTCTTGAAAAGCTCTTTAAATATGGAATCAAAAATAATGAGATAAAGTGGTTTGAGTCATATCTAAATGCTCGAACACAGCGTACATCAGTGAACAATAATGTGTCTAATGCAAAAGAAGTAAAAACAGGGGTACCGCAGGGCTTGGTGTTGGGAGTGTTCTTGTTTCTGCTGTATATTAATGATATAAATTTGGCAGTTAAATATTGTAAATTATGTATGTTTGCTGATGATGCCCTTCTATTTATTTTGGGAAAAGATATGCGAGAATGTACGGATAAAATTAATAGTGACTTACAATCCATAAGTGAATGGCTCGTTACTAACAAGTTAAAGCTTAATATTAAAAAAACTAAATATATGTGTATCAACACTTTGGATCAGAATGTTGTGCGAATTAATGGAGAGAATACCGATCGTGGGGATGAGTTTAAATACTTAGCGGTGGTTATTGACAGTAAAATAAATCTTAAAGCTAATACGGATCACGTATGCAAAAAATTATCAAAAAAAAATATACTTTCTTGGACGGATTAGAAAAAAACTATCAATTAATACTGCAATTAAAATTTATAACGCGATTGTAAAACCTCATTTTCAATACTGCTCAACTATTTTATTTTTATCTTCCCAAGGAGACATTTCTCGGCTTCAAAGACTTCAAAATAAGGCAATGAGAATTATTTTGAAATGTGCGCGACTCACTCATATAAAATCTATGTTACAGGGACTTAATTGGCTAAACATAACACAACTAATCAAATTAAATGTTTTATTGTTTGTTTTCAAGTTAAAAAATGTTAATGTCAAGTTAAAAAATAATGCTTCCGAAGTATTTAAGCAATAATTTAAAATATGTCAGTGATTCCCAACCGTATAATCTTAGAAGTGCCCAAAACTTTAGACTACTACATAAATCAACGTCGCGAGGGCAGAACACAATGATGTTTAAAGGGCTTCAACTATATAATAACCTTCCTAATTAAATCAAATCATTAAATAATATAAGAATCTTTAAAAAAGAAGTGATTAAATATTTGAAATCGGATAATTAATAAGAATTATAAATACCTTAATGAACCAAATGGCTTTTTAGTCAAATCAATTGCTCCTACAATCTTTTACCTTAATTTTTTTTTATTATTTACGAACAAATAAGTATAATTCAACACTTGAAATAAATAAAATAGAAAACTAATAAAAATGTCTGAATTATAACACAAAATAATCATTATAATAATAAAAAATAATTTAAAGGTCCTCCCCGCGCGTCGTTTGGGAGGGGAAAGTGGGCGGGGCATAATAATAATAATAAATTGAACTTGTTATCAACAAATTTACCTAATCAATCCAGTAACCCAATAAACGATTTGACAAACTCTGTTTTTAGAACAATTAGACAATCAGCAGTTTCTAACACAAACACTGGTTCAAGAAATTTTAGGACTGATTGGTATGACGAGGAGTGTCGAAAATGCAGAGATAGATGTTTTAATTTTTTAAACCTTTTTAGGAGCAGTAAAAATGAATCCTTTAGAGCATTATATCTGCATTCTAATAAGGTATACATAGATTTATGTATTTTCAAAAAAGAGCTTTTCCTACAAAAAATCAGCATCTCAACTTCTGCAAAGTAGGGATTCTAGAACGTTTTGGAAAAATGTACGTGTGTTAGGAGGTCGCAGTAAATCAGTTTTAAAGTGTATTAGCGTCGATCGATTAGCTCTACAGTTCGAAAACCTATTGCGTCCAGACCCTGATCAAATACATATAAGTTTTGCTCTACCCTATTTGTATATAGAAGAGTTAGATGCCCCTTTTTTGTTTTTTTAACTTTTAGCGGCCCTTAAAAAGATGAAAAATAATAAAGCATCAGGCGCTGATGGTATACCAATAGAGTTCTGCAAGAACTCTACCCCACAATTCTTGAACTACATTTTAGAGCTTTTCAACAAAATGTTTAGTGAGGAGTTTTCCACAATGTTTTGGTTCATCTTGCATCTCTGCAATCTTTAAAAAGGGTGACCCTAACTTAGCAGAAAATTATAGAGGAATTTCAGTGTTAAGTTCTTTTCGGAAATTATACACGCAAATTCTATATCACAGACTTGTTAGCTGGGTTGAAAGAAATAAAAAAATCTGTTGTTTTCAGGCAGGTTTTAGAGCTAATCTATCAACTGTAGATCAGATTTTTGCTCTTACAAACATTGCCAGACGTTTCATTGATAAAAAGAAAAACTTGTTTGCTTTTTTTGTCGACTTCAAAGCAGCATTTGATACCATCAACAGAAAGTCACTATTATTTAAACTGGCTACTATTGGATTGTCTACAAAATTTATCAGAATTTATGAGCAACTTCTTCTTAATATGACTGCTGTTGTATCAGATGGAACAAATCAGTCGAAGCAATTTAATTCTGAGTCTGGTGTACCGCAATGCTGTATTTTGAGCCCACTAATGTTCGCTCTTTATATAAATGATATCGAGGACCGAATTCCTGGAGGTGTTACTTTTGGTGATCTTCACGTCAAAGTTTTGCTTTATGCAGCTGAACTAGTCATTTTGACTGATGATCCGGTGACTCTTCAGCTTCAAATCAACAAATTAAAGCAATTCTATGATATGTGGGACCTCAAAATTAATACTGCGAAATCAAAGATTACGATTTTCAGAAACCGTACGGTTGGTAATGATCGAGTTTGGACATTGAATGGCTCTTCTATCGAAGTTGTGAAGGAATTCAAATACTTAGGTTACATTATAACTAGCAATCTGAATATTCGATCTCATATCAAAAATAAAACTTCTTCTGCAAAGTCAGCAATTAATTCTATGTGGTCTAACTTTTTCAAAAGTTAACTTGTAGATCCGGCTTCCAAATTTAAGGTGTTCGATGCAACAATAAAAAGCTGTTTTTGCTACGCCAACGAAGTGTACGGGTATCAAGAACTCGATGAATTGGAAATAATTCAGATATTTTTTAAAGAAAATTTTCAGATTGTATTATAAGATACACCGAATTATTCCATTCATGTTGAATCGGGCTTACCTCAGATTTTTCTAAGAAATTTAAAAGCAAACGCTGACTACATTATTAAAGTAATGCAAAGATCAAATAATAATCTGCAAAAAAGGATCTTACTTGTATCTCTGCGGTGCAGGTATATCCCATTTAAAAACTGGATCGGTCTACGATGTCCCACTAACCCTGACTGTAAATAATTCGGCTTTGTGGAAACCAATTTTATACAATTGTATATCCATTATCGATGAAAGATTGTTCCAGTCATGTATCGACCAAGCGTGGCATCTGCTTCCAGATCTGTCTACTGCCAACTTAAACTTAATTTAGGGGAAGCCAATTACTTCAGGGATGAATTTTCAGTCATGGAAATGAGTTTGATTTTCAAATTACGTGCTGAGATGTTACAACTTAACTACAGACCTCATAGAAGCGACATTAACCCAAATTGTACTCTTTGTAACCTCAATCAATCTGAAAATATCTTTCATTTCTTAGCGTTATGTCCAATTTTGCAAGAAATCCGGCGACTTCATTTAAATGCGAGTTTTCTATCAATAGAAGAATGCATATCTTTACTGAATAGAGAGAGTGGATGGAAATTGCTGATACGGTTTGCATACCACGCGATTTCATATAGTGATACGCACCCTAGTTTTTTTTAGGTCAACTTACAGACAAAGTCTATTATTATTTTTGTTTTAGCTAAACTAAAAGTCCATATTAAATTGATAATGCAGCTTATTCTGTATCTACTTTTGTTTTAGCTAAACTAAAAGCCCAATACTTTGTGAGTTATTTGTAATCATATTGCTGTAATTTGTTTTTTTTTATTTTGATTTTGCTAATCTAAAAGCTCCTGCAAAGTATATATATGTTAATCCATATTTGATTTCTTATAACCAATGAACAATAATTTAAATTAAAATAGAACTTTGTTTGCTAATTTCCAATCTCTTTTCTTATAATAACTATTTCAATAATGTTTAGTTTTATTTTATATTTATATGTAACTTATGTTATTTAATTTTCTTAATAATTCTTTGAATTTAAATTGCTAAAGTCGTGCCTATGGATATTTTTCGTATGAAAGAAACTCTGAAGACGGTTGTATAAATGCTAATGGAAGGATGTTGGTAGATTTGATAGAGGATTTTGGTTTTGTTGTTCTGAATGGTATTTCCAAAGGTGACATTTCAGGTAACTTTACATTTATATCCGCCCAAGGTTGCACTGCAATTGATTTTTGTCTGGTAAAAGGAGAGTGGCTTGATTATATAAACAATTTTGAAGTGCATCCTGTAAATTTCTCATCTCACTTGCCTATTATCGTATCATGTAGTTTTAAAACCCAAGATCGTATTCTTCGACCCCAAATTGATAATTCTGTCAAGAAGTTCCGATGGTTAGAAAATAAAGCTTTTATATATAGGAAGTCAAGAAGTTCCGATGGTTAGAAAATAAAGCTTTTATATATAGGAATTCTCTAATCTGCTAACGAGTGGTCTTATTGGTGTGGATGTTATCAACAGTAGTGTGGATGAATTAGCAGACTTGTTTTCTGATGAATTGGAAAACATTGTGAAAGGAATGGTTGTTGAGAAAAGTGTGAAGGTTGGTAAATGTCAGTGGTTTAATAGAAAGTTAGCTTAATTAAAACAAAATAAAATTTTAAAGTATGAACAGTTCAAACTTGGAAACCAAAGTTCGGTATGGATCGAATATATTTCAGCAAGAAATATTTATAAAAAAGAGCTTCAATCAGCTAAAAATAACTACATTCAAAAAAAGATCGACACATCGGCAAATTCGCAAAATATATGGAAAAACATAAAAACATTTGTTTTAAGTTCGAACCATAGTGAAATAAAAAATGTAACATTTGACGGCAATATGATATATGACAGTATAGAAATAGCAAGTGAATTTAATAAATATTTTATAACAAGTGTGGACTGATAAAATTAATAATAATATGACTGTTTTCACCTTTAAAACTATTAACAACAGAGAAATATGTGAAGTTTTGAAATCTATGGGTAAAAAAAAAGCCTACAAATTTATGAGTGCACAAATGTTTTTAGACGGCTTTGAAATCCTAGGTCCGATATTAAAATCAATTATCAACAAATCCTTATCATCGGGTTATTTTCCTAGCAAATGGAAAGAAACGTTGGTAATACCAATACAAAAAACTCCAAATACAATTTTATGTGAAGAATACCGGCCAGTTAATATGCTCCCCATTTATGAAAAGGTCTTAGAGAAACTTGTAGAAAATCAATTCAGAAACTATTTGGAAGTTAATAATTTAATAATGGATCAACAATCGGGGTTTCGAAAAGGATACTCGTGTGAAACCTCGCTTAATTGGGTGGTAGAAAATTGGAAAAATGAGATGGACAGCAAAAATATTGTCATAGCAGTCTTTTTGGATTTCAAGAGAGCCTTCGAAACTGTGGACCGAAAAATACTTCTTGAAAAGCTCTTTAAATATGGAATCAAAAATAATGAGATAAAGTGGTTTGAGTCATATCTAAATGCTCGAACACAGCGTACATCAGTGAACAATAATGTGTCTAATGCAAAAGAAGTAAAAACAGGGGTACCGCAGGGCTCGGTGTTGGGAGTGTTCTTGTTTCTGCTGTATATTAATGATATAAATTTGGCAGTTAAATATTGTAAATTATGTATGTTTGCTGATGATGCCCTTCTATTTATTTCGGGAAAAGATATGCGAGAATGTACGGATAAAATTAATAGTGACTTACAATCCATAAGTGAATGGCTCGTTTCTAATAAGTTAAAGCTTAATATTAAAAAAACTAAATACATGTGTATCAACACTTTGGATCAGAATGTTGTGCGAATTAATGGAGAGAATATCATGTGAATATTTGAGAATATTTATACTGATTCTCTTCGGCTGTGTTGGTCGTATTAATGTTTTAAATGAAAACAAATTATTTGTATTTTTCCCAACGTTTCGACGGTGGTTGCCGTCTTCTTCAGGGGAGCTTTATTTACAAAATTAAAAAAAATTATTTTAACATGTATAATTACATAATAGGTGGACAAATATAACTTACATCGAGTTCGATATATAACAAAAACAGAATAAAAATATTAAACAATTTTTTAATTGTACAAATAGAATTTTTACACTTAACTTTAAACACTTCCTTGATGGGAGATTAGTCCGTTGAGTTTGAACTTTCAACAGTTTGATTTGTTCTCAGCAACCAAGGAACAGTAAACCGATGATATGTTTTGTATGTCTTGTTTACGGTTCATAGTATTTTTGTTGTTTATTATGTGAAGTGTTTCTAATGTATAGCGTTTAGATGTGTGTTTTTCTGTTGCCAGGATTTTTACCCCTTCAAAGTCCAGTTTGTGACCAGTCTCGACGCTATGACTAGCCAGTGCCGTCTTCTCAGAACTTTTCAAGCGTACGTCTGATTTATGGTTCGCTATTCTTTGACGAAGAAGTTGTTTTGTTGTGCCTATGTAACATAGATTGCACGGTTAGTTTATTTTTCCATTGCAGTTTATTTTGTAGACAACGTCAGAACGGCGATCGATTTCTGTCTTCTTTTTTAGGCAGGTGAATAGCGACGCAACGGTTTGGTTTGACTTATATGCCAAGTTGATTTCCGTGTTGTTTTTGGCTATTATTTCTTTGAAATTCTCGGAGAGTTTGGGTACATACACGACAATTTTATAAACACCACTCCTCTCTTCCAAATTATCTTCAGAAGGAACTTTGTGTTTTTGTCGTAGTATCAAGTTCCTTATTAATTCTATCGGAAAACAATTGTCTAAGAGTATTTGTGTAACTTTTTTATCATTAGCGGAACGGAATTTTCGGTCACTCAACGCAAAGACTTTATTTATGAGGTTGGATGCAGTGTTTATACGCATGTGTTTTGCATGATTAGACCGGAAATTGATCAGTCTTCCAGATGCCGTATTTTTCTGGTACCAATCGAAAGAAAGCTGATTGTTTTCACGATGTATAATGACATCTAAGAACGCTATCGATCTACTTTTTTCTCTCTCGATAGTAAATTGGATTTTTTCGCACATTATCTATTTCATCTCTGTCAACAATCGCAAAAATATCGTCGACATATTTTACAATAAACTTCGGTCTGTAGTTTAGTTTGAAACATTCATCAAGAAGGAAATCTAAAACCAAGTCTGCTATTGTCGGGGATAGTGGATTTCCCATTGGAATCCCGTGTATTTGTCTGTACAAGTTATCTTTAAATTGGAGGTAATTGTTGTCTTTTAGGCAAAAATCCAATAGTTCGAGAAATTTATTTTGGCACAGCTTAGTATTTTTTCCTATGATTTCCCACTTGTTTTTAATAATTTTTGTTGCAAGCTGAACTGGGACATTGGTGAAAAGTGAAACAGCGTCATAAGAAACCAGAACATCGTTTGAGTCCAGTTTTAAATCTTTTGCCTTGGTTTTTAAATCTAAAGAATTTTTTACGGAATATAAAGATTCTTTCGTGACACACTGTAGTATTTGGCCAAGGTACTTTGAAAGTTCATAACAAGGTACTTTCATTGATGACGTAATTGGCCTGAGAGGTATGTTTTCTTTGTGGATCTTTGGTAATCCATATATAGCAGGTACTTGTGCTGTGTAGGTAGTCATCCTTGTTTTTCCCCAGTCATCGATGATCTTGTTAGAGTGCAACCATTTCACAAAATCATTATTTTTGTTTTGTAGAGTGGTGAGAGGAGTTGCTCTGGTGACTCTGTATATAGAGCGGTCCGACAATAGTTCCGTCATCTTCTCTTCATACTCTGTCCTGTTCATCGCAACTGTCACATTACCTTTATCAGCTGCTACTACAATAATGTTCTTGTGTTTTTTTAAAAAGATTACAGCGTCTTTGTGAATTTGTATGATGTATTTGTCAAACATGTCGTTGTGATGGTTACGTTGAAAAGAGTGAAGCATATTACTATACTTGGCTCTTGTTATTTCCTGTTGCATTTCATCTTTGTTGCTTCTGATGATTTCTTCACCATCTGCAATTAGTTGGAAGAGAGGGAATGTATTTTTGCCAATTGGCAATGCAAATTTTTTTCCCAATGATAAAAGCCATTTGATTTCATAAGGAAACTCTGTGTCGCTTTTGTTTACGAACCAATTATCATGCATTTTTATGTTGAATTTTTTCCAAAGAGCAGATTTTAGTTCATTTATTTTTTGTGCGTGGATTTGTTGTTTATTCATGCATAGGGTTTCGAAATGCTGTTAATGTTTAGTAATAAATTGTTTTTGTTCTTCTAGTGTTATATTTTTTTTTATTCGTTTTTTTAACATTCTGAGTGTGTTGTTGGATTGCTTTATTTTGTGACAAGTTTCGGTGATTTCCAAGTTGAGAACTTTGAGATGGAATTTAAGTTCTATTTTTTCATATGATCCTAAGGATTGCTTGAGAAAAGAGCTTTGGTGTTATTAGTGGATCTTTTTAAATGTTTGGGAATAAGCCCGTATTGTCTGCATGTTAGCAAAAATTTCAGAGTTTGTTTTTGGTTTGCGGATGTACGTTTGACATTGCTATATTCTTTAAGATGTAAACATACGTGTTCGCCATATTTGTAAAGCATATGCTGATAATAATTTCTCATTTTGCAAATAAATAAATGTCGGCTAGCCGTCCGAATTATACTATATATATGTAGCTTTGACCAAGTTGATAATTATGTGAATATTTGAGAATATTTATATTGATTCTCTTCGGCTGTGTTGGTCGTATTAATGTTTTAAATGAAAACAATTTTCATTTGTATTTTTCCCAACGTTTCGACGGTGGTTGCCGTCTTCTTCAGGGGAGCTTTATTTACAAAATTAAAAAAAATTATTTTAACATGTATAATTACATAATAGGTGGACAAATATAACTTACATCGAGTTCGATATATAACAAAAACAGAATAAAAATATTAAACAATTTTTTAATTGTACAAATAGAATTTTTACACTTAACTTTAAACACTTCCTTGATGGGAGATTAGTCCGTTGAGTTTGAACTTTCAACAGTTTGATTTGTTCTCAGCAACCAAGGAACAGTAAACCGATGATATGTTTTGTATGTCTTGTTTACGGTTCATAGTATTTTTGTTGTTTATTATGTGAAGTGTTTCTAATGTATAGCGTTTAGATGTGTGTTTTTCTGTTGCCAGGATTTTTAACCCTTCAAAGTCCAGTTTGTGACCAGTCTCGACGCTATGACTAGCCAGTGCCGTCTTCTCAGAACTTTTCAAGCGTACGTCTGATTTATGGTTCGCTATTCTTTGACGAAGAAGTTGTTATGTTGTGCCTATGTAACATAGATTGCACGGTTCGTTTATTTTTCCATTGCAGTTTATTTTGTAGACTACGTCAGAACGGCGATCGATTTCTGTCTTCTTTTTTAGGCAGGTGAATAGCGACGCAACGGTTTGGTTTGACTTATATGCCAAGTTGATTTCCGTGTTGTTTTTGGCTATTATTTCTTTGAAATTCTCGGAGAGTTTGGGTACATACACGACACTTTTATAAACACCACTCCTCTCTTCCAAATTATCTTCAGAAGGAACTTTGTGTTTTTGTCGTAGTATCAAGTTCCTTATTAATTCTATCGGAAAACAATTGTCTAAGAGTATTTGTGTAACTTTTTTCTCATTAGCGGAATGGAATTTTCGGTCACTCAACGCAAAGACTTTATTTATGAGGTTGGATGCAGTGTTTATACGCATGTGTTTTGCATGATTAGACCGGAAATTGATCAGTCTTCCAGATGCCGTATCTTTCTGGTACCAATCGAAAGAAAGCTGATTGTTTTCACGATGTATAATGACATCTAAGAACGCTATCGATCTACTTTTTTCTCTCTCGATAATAAATTGTTTTCATTTAAAACATTAATACGACCAACACAGCCGAAGAGAATCAATATAAATATTCTCAAATATTCACATAATTATCAACTTGGTCAAAGCTTCATATATATGGAGAGAATATCGATCGTGTGGATGAGTTTAAATACTTAGGGGTGGTTATTGACAGTAAAATAAATCTTAAAGCTAATACGGATCACGTATGCAAAAAATTATCAAAAAAAATATACTTTCTTGGACGGATTAGAAAAAAACTATCAATTAATACTGCAATTAAAATTTATAACGCGATTGTAAAACCTCATTTTCAATACTGCTCAACTATTTTATTTTTATCTTCCCAAGGAGACATTTCTCGGCTTCAAAGACTTCAAAATAAGGCAATGAGAATTATTTTGAAATGTGCGCGACTCACTCATATAAAATCTATGTTACAGAGACTTAATTGGCTAAACATAACACAACTAATCAAATTAAATGTTTTATTGTTTGTTTTCAAGTTAAAAAATGATATGCTTCCGAAGTATTTAAGCAATAATTTAAAATATGTCAGTGATTCCCAACCGTATAATCTTAGAAGTGCCCAAAACTTTAGACTACTACATAAATCAACGTCGCGAGGGCAGAACACAATGATGTTTAAAGGGCTTCAACTATATAATAACCTTCCTAATGAAATCAAATCATTAAATAATATAAGAATCTTTAAAAAAGAAGTGATTAAATATTTGAAATCGGATAATTAATAAGAATTATAAATACCTTAATGAACCAAATGGCTTTTTAGTCAAATCAATTGCTCCTACAATCTTTTACCTTAATTTTTTTTATTATTTACGAACAAATAAGTATAATTCAACACTTGAAATAAATAAAATAGAAAACTAATAAAAATGTCTGAATTATAACACAAAATAATCATTATAATAATAAAAAAAATAATTTAAAGGTCCTCCCGCGCGTCGGTTGGGAGGGGGTTGGCGGGGCATAATAATAATAATAAATTGAACTTGTTATCAACAAATTTACCTAATCAATCCAGTAACCCAATAAACGATTTGACAAACTCTGTTTTTAGAACAATTAGACAATCAGCAGTTTCTAACACAAACACTGGTTCAAGAAATTTTAGGACTGATTGGTATGACGAGGAGTGTCGAAAATGCAGAGAGAGATGTTTTAATTTTTTAAACCTTTTTAGGAGCAGTAAAAATGAACCTTTTAGAGCATTATATCTGCATTCTAATAAGGTATACAAAGATTTATGTATTTTCAAAAAAGAGCTTTTCCTACAAAAAATCAGCATCTCAACTTCTGCAAAGTAGGGATTCTAGAACGTTTTGGAAAAATGTACGTGTGTTAGGAGGTCGCAGTAAATCAGTTTTAAAGTTTATTAGCGTCGATCGATTAGCTCTACAGTTCGAAAACCTATTGCGTCCAGACCCTGATCAAATACATATAAGTTTTGCTCTACCCTATTTGTATATAGAAGAGTTAGATGTCCCTTTTTTGTTTTTTGAACTTTTAGCGGCCCTTAAAAAGATGAAAAATAATAAAGCATCAGGCGCTGATGGTATACCAATAGAGTTCTGCAAGAACTCTACCCCACAATTCTTGAACTACATTTTAGAGCTTTTCAACAAAATGTTTAGTGAGGAGTTTTCCACAATGTTTTGGTTCATCTTGCATCTCTGCAATCTTTAAAAAGGGTGACCCTAACTTAGCAGAAAATTATAGAGGAATTTCAGTGTTAAGTTCTTTTCGGAAATAATACACGCAAATTCTATATCACAGACTTGTTAGCTGGGTTGAAAGAAATAAAAAAATCAGTTGTTTTCAGGCAGGTTTTAGAGCTAATCTATCAACTGTAGATCAGATTTTTGCTCTTACAAACATTGCCAGACGTTTCATTGATAAAAAGAAAAACTTGTTTGCTTTTTTTGTCGACTTCAAAGCAGCATTTGATACCATCAACAGAAAGTCACTATTATTTAAACTGGCTACTATTGGATTGTCTACAAAATTTATCAGAATTTATGAGCAACTTCTTCTTAATATGACTGCTGTTGTATCAGATGGAACAAATCAGTCGAAGCAATTTAATTCTGAGTCTGGTGTACCGCAATGCTGTATTTTGAGCCCACTAATGTTCGCTCTTTATATAAACGATATCGAGGACCGAATTCCTGGAGGTGTTACTTTTGGTGATCTTCACGTCAAAGTTTTGCTTTATGCAGCTGAACTAGTCATTTTGACTGATGATCCGGTGACTCTTCAGCTTCAAATCAACAAATTAAAGCAATTCTGTGATATGTGGGACCTCAAAATTAATACTGCGAAATCAAAGATTACGATTTTCAGAAACCGTACGATTGGTAATGATCGAGTTTGGACATTGAATGGCTCTTCTATCGAAGTTGTGAAGGAATTCAAATACTTAGGTTACATTATAACTAGCAATCTGAATATTCGATCTCATATCAAAAATAAAACATCTTCTGCAAAGTCAGCAATTAATTCTATGTGGTCTAACTTTTTCAAAAGTTAACTTGTAGATCCGGCTTCCAAATTTAAGGTGTTCGATGCAACAATAAAAAGCTGTTTTTGCTACGCCAACGAAGTGTACGGGTATCAAGAACTAGATGAATTGGAAATAATTCAGATATTTTTTAAAGAAAATTTTCAGATTGTATTATAAAATACACCGAATTATTCCATTCATGTTGAATCGGGCTTACCTCAGATTTTTCTAAGAAATTTAAAAGCAAACGCTGACTACATTATTAAAGTAATGCAAAGATCAAATAATAATCTGCAAAAAAGGATCTTACTTGTATCTCTGCGGTGCAGGTATACCCCATTTAAAAACTGGATCGGTCTACGATGTCCCACTAACCCTGACTGTAGATAATTCGGCTTTGTGGAAACCAATTTTATACAATTGTATATCCATTATCGATGAAAGATTGTTCCAGTCATGTATCGACCAAGCGTGGCATCTGCTTCCAGATCTGTCTACTGCCAACTTAAACTTAATTTAGGGGAAGCCAATTACTTCAGGGATGAATTTTCAGTCATGGAAATGAGTTTGATTTTCAAATTACGTGCTGAGATGTTACAACTTAACTACAGACCTCACAGAAGCGACATTAACCCAAATTGTACTCTTTGTAACCTCAATCAATCTGAAAATATCTTTCATTTCTTAGCGTTATGTCCAATTTTGCAAGAAATCCGGCGACTTCATTTAAATGCGAGTTTTCTATCAATAGAAGAATGCATATCTTTACTGAACGGAGAGAGTGGATGGAAATTGCTTATACGGTTTGCATACCACGCGATTTCGTATAGTGATACGCACCCTAGTTTTCTCTAGGTCAATTTACAGACAAAGTCTATTATTATTTTTGTTTTAGCTAAACTAAAAGTCCTTATTTAATTGATAATGCAGCTTATTCTGTATCTACTTTTGTTTTAGCTAAACTAAAAGCCCAATACTTTGTGAGTTATTTGTAATCATATTGCTGTAATTTGTTTTTTTTTATTTTGATTTTGCTAATCTAAAAGCTCCTGCAAAGTATATATATGTTAATCCATATTTGATTTCTTATAACCAATGAACAATAATTTAAATTAAAATAGAACTTTGTTTGCTAATTTCCAATCTCTTTTCTTATAATAACTATTTCAATAATGTTTAGTTTTATTTTATATTTATATGTAACTTATGTTATTTAATTTTCTTAATAATTCTTTGAATTTAAATTTTATATTATTTATTTTTCTCTTTTTCTTGTTTGCTCTCAAAATGTTTTTTTAGAGTTGAAATTTTCCGGCAGACGGCATAAGCCATGCTTGTATTTCTTTTATTATAATTTTTAAGTATATTGTTTTATGAAAATAATAAAGCATATATCTATCTCTATCTCTATCTATCTATTAACTCCCTAACAGGAAATTACAAAGCAACTTCAATTAAAGCTACAAGAGATCGATCTAATCAAATTTTAACATCTCCCTTAGAAATTACCCTAGCTTTTGCAGAAACATGGTCAACTTCATCCAAAGATGCAAACTTTCATTCCGCATTTTACACTCACAAAAATAACAGTTTGAATCGAAGCATTCAATTAGGACCAATCAGTGAAACAGCAAAACAAATCGAAGATCACATAAATCTTAGAGTTTGAAAGCTGCATCAATTCATGCAAGGACAACATACCTGGTTTCGACCGAATTTCATACGCCATGATCAAAAACGTTCCAGTTATTTTTCAAAAGACGTATACTTAATCTATACAATGAGATCCTAACTCAAGGTGTTATACCACAGATATGAAAAATTGCTACAGTCGTGCCTATGGATATTTTTCGTATGAAAGAAACTCTGAAGACGGTTGTATAAATGCTAATGGAAGGATGTTGGTAGATTTGATAGAGGATTTTGGTTTTGTTGTTCTGAATGGTATTTCCAAAGGTGACATTTCAGGTAACTTTACATTTATATCCGCCCAAGGTGGCACTGCAATTGATTTTTGTCTGGTAAAAGGAGAGTGGCTTGATTATATAAACAATTTTGAAGTGCATCCTGTAAATTTCTCATCTCACTTGCCTATTATCGTATCATGTAGTTTTAAAACCCAAGATCGTATTCTTCGACCCCAAATTGATAATTCTGTCAAGAAGTTCCGATGGTTAGAAAATAAAGCTTTTATATATAGGAAGTCAAGAAGTTCCGATGGTTAGAAAATAAAGCTTTTATATATAGGAATTCTCTAATCTGCTAACGAGTGGTCTTATTGGTGTGGATGTTATCAACAGTAGTGTGGATGAATTAGCAGACTTGTTTTCTGATGAATTGGAAAACATTGTGAAAGGAATGGTTGTTGAGAAAAGTGTGAAGGTTGGTAAATGTCAGTGGTTTAATAGAAAGTTAGCTTAATTAAAACAAAATAAAATTTTAAAGTACGAACAGTTCAAACTTGGAAACCAAAGTTCGGTATGGATCGAATATATTTCAGCAAGAAATATTTATAAAAAAGAGCTTCAATCAGCTAAAAATAACTTCATTCAAAAAAAGATCGACACATCGGCAAATTCGCAAAATATATGGAAAAACATAAAAACATTTGTTTTAAGTTCGAACCATAGTGAAATAAAAAATGTAACATTTGACGGCAATATGATATATGACAGTATAGAAATAGCAAGTGAATTTAATAAATATTTTATAACAAGTGTGGAAGATATTATCGCGGAAATCCCAAAAACGACATATACTGATAAAATTAATAATAATATGACTGTTTTCACCTTTAAAACTATTAACAACAGAGAAATATGTTAAGTTTTGAAATCTATGGGTAAAAAAAAAGACTACAAATTTATGAGTGCACAAATGTTTTTAGACGGCTTTGAAATCCTAGGTCCGATATTAAAATCAATTATCAACAAATCCTTATCATCGGGTTATTTTCCTAGCAAATGGAAAGAAACGTTGGTAATACCAATACAAAAAACTCCAAATACAATTTTATGTGAAGAATACCGACCAGTTAATATGCTCCCCATTTATGAAAAGGTCTTAGAGAAACTTGTAGAAAATCAATTTAGAAACTATTTGGAAGTTAATAATTTAATAATGGATCAACAATCGGGGTTTCGAAAAGGATACTCGTGTGAAACCTCGCTTAATTGGGTGGTAGAAAATTGGAAAAATGAGATGGACAGCAAAAATATTGTCATAGCAGTCTTTTTGGATTTCAAGAGAGCCTTCGAAACTGTGGACCGAAAAATACTTCTTGAAAAGCTCTTTAAATATGGAATCAAAAATAATGAGATAAAGTGGTTTGAGTCATATCTAAATGCTCGAACACAGCGTACATCAGTGAACAATAATGTGTCTAATGCAAAAGAAGTAAAAACAGGGGTACCGCAGGGCTCGGTGTTGGGAGTGTTCTTGTTTCTGCTGTATATTAATGATATAAATTTGGCAGTTAAATATTGTAAATTATGTATGTTTGCTGATGATGCCCTTCTATTTATTTCGGGAAAAGATATGCGAGAATGTACGGATAAAATTAATAGTGACTTACAATCCATAAGTGAATGGCTCGTTACTAATAAGTTAAAGCTTAATATTAAAAAAAACTAAATATATGTGTATCAACACTTTGGATCAGAATGTTGTGCGAATTAATGGAGAGAATATCGATCGTGTGGATGAGTTTAAATACTTAGGGGTGGTTATTGACAGTAAAATAAATCTTAAAGCTAATACGGATCACGTATGCAAAAAATTATCAAAAAAAATATACTTTCTTGGACGGATTAGAAAAAAACTATCAATTAATACTGCAATTAAAATTTATAACGCGATTGTAAAACCTCATTTTCAATACTGCTCAACTATTTTATTTTTATCTTCCCAAGGAGACATTTCTCGGCTTCAAAGACTTCAAAATAAGGCAATGAGAATTATTTTGAAATGTGCGCGACTCACTCATATAAAATCTATGTTACAGAGACTTAATTGGCTAAACATAACACAACTAATCAAATTAAATGTTTTATTGTTTGTTTTCAAGTTAAAAAATGATATGCTTCCGAAGTATTTAAGCAATAATTTAAAATATGTCAGTGATTCCCAACCGTATAATCTTAGAAGTGCCCAAAACTTTAGACTACTACATAAATCAACGTCGCGAGGGCAGAACACAATGATGTTTAAAGGGCTTCAACTATATAATAACCTTCCTAATGAAATCAAATCATTAAATAATATAAGAATCTTTAAAAAAGAAGTGATTAAATATTTGAAATCGGATAATTAATAAGAATTATAAATACCTTAATGAACCAAATGGCTTTTTAGTCAAATCAATTGCTCCTACAATCTTTTACCTTAATTTTTTTTTATTATTTACGAACAAATAAGTATAATTCAACACTTGAAATAAATAAAATAGAAAATTAATAAAAATGTCTGAATTATAACACAAAATAATCATTATAATAATAAAAAAATAATTTAAAGGTCCTCCCCGCGCGTCGGTTGGGAGGGGAAAGTGGGCGGGGCATAATAATAATAATAAATTGAACTTGTTATCAACAAATTTACCTAATCAATCCAGTAACCCAATAAACGATTTGACAAACTCTGTTTTTAGAACAATTAGACAATCAGCAGTATCTAACACAAACACTGGTTCAAGAAATTTTAGGACTGATTGGTATGACGAGGAGTGCCGAAAATGCAGAGAGAGATGTTTTAATTTTTTAAACCTTTTTAGGAGCAGTAAAAATGAATCTTTTAGAGCATTATATCTGCATTCTAATAAGGTATACAAAGATTTATGTATTTTCAAAAAAGAGCTTTTCCTACAAAAAAATCAGCATCTCAACTTCTGCAAAGTAGGGATTCTAGAACGTTTTGGAAAAATGTACGTGTGTTAGGAGGTCGCAGTAAATCAGTTTTAAAGTGTATTAGCGTCGATCGATTAGCTCTACAGTTCGAAAACCTATTGCGTCCAGACCCTGATCAAATACATATAAGTTTTGCTCTACCCTATTTGTATATAGAAGAGTTAGATGCCCCTTTTTTGTTTTTTGAACTTTTAGCGGCCCTTAAAAAGATGAAAAATAATAAAGCATCAGGCGCTGATGGTATACCAATAGAGTTCTGCAAGAACTCTACCCCACAATTCTTGAACTACATTTTAGAGCTTTTCAACTAAATGTTTAGTGAGGAGTTTTCCACAATGTTTTGGTTCATCTTGCATCTCTGCAATCTTTAAAAAGGGTGACCCTAACTTAGCAGAAAATTATAGAGGAATTTCAGTGTTAAGTTCTTTTCGGAAATTATACACGCAAATTCTATATCACAGACTTGTTAGCTGGGTTGAAAGAAATAAAAAAATCAGTTGTTTTCAGGCAGGTTTTAGAGCTAATCTATCAACTGTAGATCAGATTTTTGCTCTTACAAACATTGCCAGACGTTTCATTGATAAAAAGAAAAACTTGTTTGCTTTTTTTGTCGACTTCAAAGCAGCATTTGATACCATCAACAGAAAGTCACTATTATTTAAACTGGCTACTATTGGATTGTCTACAAAATTTATCAGAATTTATGAGCAACTTCTTCTTAATATGACTGCTGTTGTATCAGATGGAACAAATCAGTCGAAGCAATTTAATTCTGAGTCTGGTGTACCGCAATGCTGTATTTTGAGCCCACTAATGTTCGCTCTTTATATAAATGATATCGAGGACCGAATTCCTGAAGGTGTTACTTTTGGTGATCTTCACGTCAAAGTTTTGCTTTATGCAGCT
Source organism: Baccha elongata (assembly GCA_951217065.1). Lineage (NCBI taxonomy): Eukaryota > Metazoa > Arthropoda > Insecta > Diptera > Syrphidae > Baccha > Baccha elongata. The sequence continues at coordinate 1,004,631 of CATNUY010000188.1, forward strand.
GAACTAGTCATTTTGACTGATGATCCGGTGACTCTTCAGCTTCAAATCAACAAATTAAAGCAATTCTATGATATGTGGGACCTCAAAATTAATACTGCGAAATCAAAGATTACGATTTTCAGAAACCGTACGGTTGGTAATGATCGAGTTTGGACATTGAATGGCTCTTCTATCGAAGTTGTGAAGGAATTCAAATACTTAGGTTACATTATAACTAGCAATCTGAATATTCGATCTCATATCAAAAATAAAACTTCTTCTGCAAAGTCAGCAATTAATTCTATGTGGTCTAACTTTTTCAAAAGTTAACTTGTAGATCCGGCTTCCAAATTTAAGGTGTTCGATGCAACAATAAAAAGCTGTTTTTGCTACGCCAACGAAGTGTACGGGTATCAAGAACTCGATGAATTGGAAATAATTCAGATATTTTTTAAAGAAAATTTTCAGATTGTATTATAAGATACACCGAATTATTCCATTCATGTTGAATCGGGCTTACCTCAGATTTTTCTAAGAAATTTAAAAGCAAACGCTGACTACATTATTAAAGTAATGCAAAGATCAAATAATAATCTGCAAAAAAGGATCTTACTTGTATCTCTGCGGTGCAGGTATACCCCATTTAAAAACTGGATCGGTCTACGATGTCCCACTAACCCTGACTGTAGATAATTCGGCTTTGTGGAAACCAATTTTATACAATTGTATATCCATTATCGATGAAAGATTGTTCCAGTCATGTATCGACCAAGCGTGGCATCTGCTTCCAGATCTGTCTACTGCCAACTTAAACTTAATTTAGGGGAAGCCAATTACTTCAGGGATGAATTTTCAGTCATGGAAATGAGTTTGATTTTCAAATTACGTGCTGAGATGTTACAACTTAACTACAGACCTCACAGAAGCGACATTAACCCAAATTGTACTCTTTGTAACCTCAATCAATCTGAAAATATCTTTCATTTCTTAGCGTTATGTCCAATTTTGCAAGAAATCCGGCGACTTCATTTAAATGCGAGTTTTCTATCAATAGAAGAATGCATATCTTTACTGAACGGAGAGAGTGGATGGAAATTGCTTATACGGTTTGCATACCACGCGATTTCATATAGTGATACGCACCCTAGTTTTCTCTAGGTCAACTTACAGACAAAGTCTATTATTATTTTTGTTTTAGCTAAACTAAAAGTCCATATTAAATTGATAATGCAGCTTATTCTGTATCTACTTTTGTTTTAGCTAAACTAAAAGCCCAATACTTTGTGAGTTATTTGTAATCATATTGCTGTAATTTGTTTTTTTTTTATTTTGATTTTGCTAATCTAAAAGCTCCTGCAAAGTATATATATGTTAATCCATATTTGATTTCTTATAACCAATGAACAATAATTTAAATTAAAATAGAACTTTGTTTGCTAATTTCCAATCTCTTTTCTTATAATAACTATTTCAATAATGTTTAGTTTTATTTTATATTTATATGTCATTTTCTTAATAATTCTTTGAATTTAAATTTTATATTATTTATTTTTCTCTTTTTCTTGTTTGCTCTCAAAATGTTTTTTTAGAGTTGAAATTTTTCGGCAGACGGCATAAGCCATGCTTGTATTTCTTTTATTATAATTTTTAAGTATATTGTTTTATGAAAATAATAAAGCATATATCTATCTCTATCTCTATCTATCTATTAACTCCCTAACAGGAAATTACAAAGCAACTTCAATTAAAGCTACAAGAGATCGATCTAATCAAATTTTAACATCTCCCTTAGAAATTACCCTAGCTTTTGCAGAAACATGGTCAACTTCATCCAAAGATGCAAACTTTCATTCCGCATTTTACACTCACAAAAATAACAGTTTGAATCGAAGCATTCAATTAGGACCAATCAGTGAAACAGCAAAACAAATCGAAGATCACATAAATCTTAGAGTTTGAAAGCTGCATCAATTCATGCAAGGACAACATACCTGGTTTCGACCGAATTTCATACGCCATGATCAAAAACGTTCCAGTTATTTTTCAAAAGACGTATACTTAATCTATACAATGAGATCCTAACTCAAGGTGTTATACCACAGATATGAAAAATTGCTACAGTCGTGCCTATGGATATTTTTCGTATGAAAGAAACTCTGAAGACGGTTGTATAAATGCTAATGGAAGGATGTTGGTAGATTTGATAGAGGATTTTGGTTTTGTTGTTCTGAATGGTATTTCCAAAGGTGACATTTCAGGTAACTTTACATTTATATCCGCCCAAGGTGGCACTGCAATTGATTTTTGTCTGGTAAAAGGAGAGTGGCTTGATTATATAAACAATTTTGAAGTGCATCCTGTAAATTTCTCATCTCACTTGCCTATTATCGTATCATGTAGTTTTAAAACCCAAGATCGTATTCTTCGACCCCAAATTGATAATTCTGTCAAGAAGTTCCGATGGTTAGAAAATAAAGCTTTTATATATAGGAAGTCAAAAAGTTCCGATGATTAGAAAATAAAGCTTTTATATATAGGAATTCTCTAATCTGCTAACGAGTGGTCTTATTGGTGTGGATGTTATCAACAGTAGTGTGGATGAATTAGCAGACTTGTTTTCTGATGAATTGGAAAACATTGTGAAAGGAATGGTTGTTGAGAAAAGTGTGAAGGTTGGTAAATGTCAGTGGTTTAATAGAAAGTTAGCTTAATTAAAACAAAATAAAATTTTAAAGTATGAACAGTTCAAACTTGGAAACCAAAGTTCGGTCTGGATCGAATATATTTCAGCAAGAAATATTTATAAAAAAGAGCTTCAATCAGCTAAAAATAACTTCATTCAAAAAAAGATCGACACATCGGTAAATTCGCAAAATATATGGAAAAACATAAAAACATTTGTTTTAAGTTCGAACCATAGTGAAATAAAAAATGTAACATTTGACGGCAATATGATATATGACAGTATAGAAATAGCAAGTAAATTTAATAAATATTTTATAACAAGTGTGGAAGATATTATCGCGGAAATCCCAAAAACGACATATACTGATAAAATTAATAATAATATGACTGTTTTCACCTTTAAAACTATTAACAACAGAGAAATATGTTAAGTTTTGAAATCTATGGGTAAAAAAAAAGACTACAAATTTATGAGTGCACAAATGTTTTTAGACGGCTTTGAAATCCTAGGTCCGATATTAAAATCAATTATCAACAAATCCTTATCATCGGGTTATTTTCCTAGCAAATGGAAAGAAACGTTGGTAATACCAATACAAAAAACTCCAAATACAATTTTATGTGAAGAATACCGACCAGTTAATATGCTCCCCATTTATGAAAAGGTCTTAGAGAAACTTGTAGAAAATCAATTTAGAAACTATTTGGAAGTTAATAATTTAATAATGGATCAACAATCGGGGTTTCGAAAAGGATACTCGTGTGAAACCTCGCTTAATTGGGTGGTAGAAAATTGGAAAAATGAGATGGACAGCAAAAATATTGTCATAGCAGTCTTTTTGGATTTCAAGAGAGCCTTCGAAACTGTGGACCGAAAAATACTTCTTGAAAAGCTCTTTAAATATGGAATCAAAAATAATGAGATAAAGTGGTTTGAGTCATATCTAAATGCTCGAACACAGCGTACATCAGTGAACAATAATGTGTCTAATACAAAAGAAGTAAAAACAGGGGTACCGCAGGGCTCGGTGTTGGGAGTGTTCTTATTTCTGCTGTATATTAATGATATAAATTTGGCAGTTAAATATTGTAAATTATGTATGTTTGCTGATGATGCCCTTCTATTTATTTCGGGAAAAGATATGCGAGAATGTACGGATAAAATTAATAGTGACTTACAATCCATAAGTGAATGGCTCGTTACTAATAAGTTAAAGCTTAATATTAAAAAAACTAAATATATGTGTATCAACACTTTGGATCAGAATGTTGTGCGAATTAATGGAGAGAATATCGATCGTGTGGATGAGTTTAAATACTTAGGGGTGGTTATTGACAGTAAAATAAATCTTAAAGCTAATACGGATCACGCATGCAAAAAATTATCAAAAAAAATATACTTTCTTGGACGGATTAGAAAAAAACTATCAATTAATACTGCAATTAAAATTTATAACGCGATTGTAAAACCTCATTTTCAATACTGCTCAACTATTTTATTTTTATCTTCCCAAGGAGACATTTCTCGGCTTCAAAGACTTCAAAATAAGGCAATGAGAATTATTTTGAAATGTGCGTGACTCACTCATATAAAATCTATGTTACAGAGACTTAATTGGCTAAACATAACACAACTAATCAAATTAAATGTTTTATTGTTTGTTTTCAAGTTAAAAAATGATATGCTTCCGAAGTATTTAAGCAATAATTTAAAATATGTCAGTGATTCCCAACCGTATAATCTTAGAAGTGCCCAAAACTTTAGACTACTACATAAATCAACGTCGCGAGGGCAGAACACAATGATGTTTAAAGGGCTTCAACTATATAATAACCTTCCTAATGAAATCAAATCATTAAATAATATAAGAATCTTTAAAAAAGAAGTGATTAAATATTTGAAATCGGATAATTAATAAGAATTATAAATACCTTAATGAACCAAATGGCTTTTTAGTCAAATCAATTGCTCCTACAATCTTTTACCTTAATTTTTTTTTATTATTTACGAACAAATAAGTATAATTTAACACTTGAAATAAATAAAATAGAAAACTAATAAAAATGTCTGAATTATAACACAAAATAATCATTATAATAATAAAAAAAAAATTTAAAGGTCCTCACCGCGCGTCGGTTGGGAGGGGAAAGTGGGCGGGGCATAATAATAATAATAAATTGAACTTGTTATCAACAAATTTACCTAATCAATCTAGTAACCCAATAAACGATTTGACAAACTCTGTTTTTATAACAATTAGACAATCAGCAGTTTCTAACACAAACACTGGTTCAAGAAATTTTAGGACTGATTGGTATGACGAGGAGTGTCGAAAATGCAGAGATAGATGTTTTAATTTGTTAAACCTTTTTAGGAGCAGTAAAAATGAATCTTTAAGAGCATTATATCTGCATTCTAATAAGGTATACAAAGATTTATGTATTTTCAAAAAAGAGCTTTTAATACAAAAAATCAGCATCTCAACTTCTGCAAAGTAGGGATTCTAGAACGTTTTGGAAAAATGTACGTGTGTTAGGAGGTCGCAGTAAATCAGTTTTAAAGTGTATTAGCGTCGATCGATTAGCTCTACAGTTCGAAAACCTATTGCGTCCAGACCCTGATCAAATACATATAAGTTTTGCTCTACCCTATTTGTATATAGAAGAGTTAGATGCCCCTTTTTTGTTTTTTGAACTTTTAGCGGCCCTTAAAAAGATGAAAAATAATAAAGCATCAGGCGCTGATGGTATACCAATAGAGTTCTGCAAGAACTCTACCCCACAATTCTTGAACTACATTTTAGAGCTTTTCAACAAAATGTTTAGTGAGGAGTTTTCCACAATGTTTTGGTTCATCTTGCATCTCTGCAATCTTTAAAAAGGGTGACCCTAACTTAGCAGAAAATTATAGAGGAATTTCAGTGTTAAGTTCTTTTCGGAAATTATACACGCAAATTCTATATCACAGACTTGTTAGCTGGGTTGAAAGAAATAAAAAAATCAGTTGTTTTCAGGCAGGTTTTAGAGCTAATCTATCAACTGTAGATCAGATTTTTGCTCTTACAAACATTGCCAGACGTTTCATTGATAAAAAGAAAAACTTGTTTGCTTTTTTTGTCGACTTCAAAGCAGCATTTGATACCATCAACAGAAAGTCACTATTATTTAAACTGGCTACTATTGGATTGTCTACAAAATTTATCAGAATTTATGAGCAACTTCTTCTTAATATGACTGCTATTGTATCAGATGGAACAAATCAGTCGAAGCAATTTAATTCTGAGTCTGGTGTACCGCAATGCTGTATTTTGAGCCCACTAATGTTCGCTCTTTATATAAATGATATCGAGTTTTTGCTACGCCAACGAAGTGTACGGGTATCAAGAACTCGATGAATTGGAAATAATTCAGATATTTTTTAAAGAAAATTTTCAGATTGTATTATAAGATACACCGAATTATTCCATTCATGTTGAATCGGGCTTACCTCAGATTTTTCTAAGAAACTTAAAAGCAAACGCTAACTACATTATTAAAGTAATGCAAAGATCAAATAATAATCTGCAAAAAAAGGATCTTACTTGTATCTCTGCGGTGCAGGTATACCCCATTTAAAAACTGGTTCGAGTTAGCATCGGTCTACGATGTCCCACTAACCCTGACTGTAGATAATTCGGCTTTGCGGAAACCAATTTTATACAATTGTATATCCATTATCGATGAAAGATTGTTCCAGTCATGTATCGACCAAGCGTGGCATCTGCTTCCAGATCTGTCTACTGCCAACTTAAACTTAATTTAGGGGAAGCCAATTACTTCAGGGATGAATTTTCAGTCATGGAAATGAGTTTGATTTTCAAATTACGTGCTGAGATGTTACAACTTAACTACAGACCTCACAGAAGCGACATTAACCCAAATTGTACTCTTTGTAACCTCAATCAATCTGAAAATATCTTTCATTTCTTAGCGTTATGTCCAATTTTGCAAGAAATCCGGCGACTTCATTTAAATGCGAGTTTTCTATCAATAGAAGAATGCATATCTTTACTGAACGGAGAGAGTGGATGGAAATTGCTTATACGGTTTGCATACCACGCGATTTCATATAGTGATACGCACCTTAGTTTTCTCTAGGTCAACTTACAGACAAAGTCTATTATTATTTTTGTTTTAGCTAAACTAAAAGTCCATATTAAATTAATAATGCAGCTTATTCTGTATCTACTTTTGTTTTAGCTAAACTAAAAGCCCAATACTTTGTGAGTTATTTGTAATCATATTGCTGTAATTTGTTTTTTTTTATTTTGATTTTGCTAATCTAAAAGCTCCTGCAAAGTATATATATGTTAATCCATATTTGATTTCTTATAACCAATGAACAATAATTTAAATTAAAATAGAACTTTGTTTGCTAATTTCCAATCTCTTTTCTTATAATAACTATTTCAATAATGTTTAGTTTTATTTTATATTTATATGTAACTTATGTTATTTAATTTTCTTAATAATTCTTTGAATTTAAATTTTATATTATTTATTTTTCTCTTTTTCTTGTTTGCTCTCAAAATGTTTTTTTAGAGTTGAAATTTTCCGGCAGACGGCATCATTTCAAAAACGGCAGTATTTCTTTTATTATAATTTTTAAGTATATTGTTTTATGAAAATAATAAAGAATATATCTATCTCTATCTCTATCTATCTATTAACTCCCTAACAGGAAATTACAACGCAACTTCAATTAAAGCTACAAGAGATCGATCTAATCAAATTTTAACATCTCCCTTAGAAATTACCCTAGCTTTTGCAGAAACATGGTCAACTTCATCCAAAGATGCAAACTTTTATTCCGCATTTTGCACTCACAAAAATAACAGTTTGAATCGAAGCATTCAATTAGGACCAATCAGTGAAACAGCAAAACAAATCGAAGATCACATAAATCTTAGAGTTTGAAAGCTGCATCAATTCATGCAAGGACAACATACCTGGTTTCGACCGAATTTCATACGCCATGATCAAAAACGATTATTTTTCAAAAGACGTATACTTAATCTATACAATGAGATCCTAACTCAAGGTGTTATACCACAGATATGAAAAATTGCTACAGTCGTGCCTATACCCAAACCAAACAAATAAATCACAAATCTATCCAGTTATAGACCAATATCTCTACTACCATGTCTTAGCAAAGTCCTTGAAAAAATTATATCTCGCAGACTATGCTGGTTCCTAGAAAGAAACGACCTGCTCGATATCAACCAAGTTGCATTTAAAACAGATAGATGTACAATCGATTCATTATTATACATCGACGTATTTATTATTCTGAACGAACTTTCTGAATGGAAAGTAGGTTCAAAAATAATAACCTATGTAAGGGTTTTTTTCGGACAACCTGTCAACAATCACCGCACTAAAAAACCTCAACAACAAAACCGAAATAATCGATCGCTTGAGGGATAAAATAATCGGAAATAAAAACCTTAAAATTATATGGGTGCCAGGACATGCTGGAATACACGGTAATGTTACTTTTGGTGATCTTCACATCAAAGTTTTGCTTTATGCAGCTGAACTAGTCATTTTGACTGATGATCCGGTGACTCTTCAGCTTCAAATCAACAAATTAAAGTAATTCTATGATATGTGGGACCTCAAAATTAATACTGCGAAATCAAAGATTACGATTTTCAGAAACCGTACGGTTGGTAATGATCGAGTTTGGACATTGAATGGCTCTTCTATCGAAGTTGTGAAGGAATTCAAATACTTAGGTTACATTATAACTAGCAATCTGAATATTCGATCTCATATCAAAAATAAAACATCTTCTGCAAAGTCAGCAATTAATTCTATGTGGTCTAACTTTTTCAAAAGTTAACTTGTAGATCCGGCTTCCAAATTTAAGGTGTTCGATGCAACAATAAAAAGCTGTTTTTGCTACGCCAACGAAGTGTACGGGTATCAAGAACTCGATGAATTGGAAATAATTCAGATATTTTTTAAAGAAAATTTTCAGATTGTATTATAAGATACACCGAATTATTCCATTCATGAATAATGTTTTTTGTTATAATACAAATTCTATATACTATGTATTGAAAATATTAAATAATAAATACAAAAGAATTTCAACTAAGTAAAAGACTTAGCATTAAATTTAGTGGACTTGTTGAATTATTGATTCAAATTAGCTTTTTATGGCCTTTAGTCCATGAAAAAATGGCGTTTCGTGCGGATGCTCACTTTGCACTCATCAGTTGACGACGAGTGAGCACCTTGTCAATACGCAAATTTCCGCTTATTTCAGTTCAACTTACATAACTTTTTTGACAAAAAGCTAAAGTGAACTATATCCAACAAGATTACGATTGCAATCATTAAGCTGGAAGTGTTTACCCGTGGCCTGGTTATAGTTATAAATAATGTTTTTTGTTATAATACAAATTCTATATACTATGTATTGAAAATATTAAATAATAAATAAAAAATAATTTCAACTAAGTAGAAGACTTAGCATTAAATTTAGTGGACTTGTTGAATTATTGATTCAAATTAGCTTTTTATGGCCTTTAGTCCATGAAAAAATGGCGTTTCGTGCGGATGCTCACTTTGCACTCATCAGTTGACGACGAGTGAGCACCTTGTCAATACGCAAATTTCCGCTTATTTCAGTTCAACTTACATAACTTTTTTGACAAAAAGCTAAAGTGAACTATATCCAACAAGATTACGATTGCAATCATTAAGCTGGAAGTGTTTACCCGTGGCCTGGTTATAGTTATAAATAATGTTTTTTGTTATAATACAAATTCTATATACTATGTATTGAAAATATTAAATAATAAATAAAAAATAATTTCAACTAAGTAGAAGACTTAGCATTAAATTTAGTGGACTTGTTGAATTATTGATTCAAATTAGCTTTTTATGGCCTTTAGTCCATGAAAAAATGGCGTTTCGTGCGGATGTTCACTTTGCACTCATCAGTTGACGACGAGTGAGCACCTTGTCAATACGCAAATGTCCGCTTATTTCAGTTCAACTTACATAACTTTTTTGACAAAGAGCTAAAGTGAACTATATCCAACAAGATTACGATTGCAATCATTAAGCTGGAAGTGTTTACCCGTGGCCTGGTTATAGTTATAAATAATGTTTTTTGTTATAATACAAATTCTATATACTATGTATTGAAAATATTAAATAATAAATAAAAAATAATTTCAACTAAGTAGAAGACTTAGCATTAAATTTAGTGGACTTGTTGAATTATTGATTCAAATTAGCTTTTTATGGCCTTTAGTCCATGAAAAAATGGCGTTTCGTGCGGATGCTCACTTTGAACTCATCAGTTGACGACGAGTGAGCACCTTGTCAATACGCAAATTTCCGCTTATTTCAGTTCAACTTACATAACTTTTTTGACAAAAAGCTAAAGTGAACTATATCCAACAAGATTACGATTGCAATCATTAAGCTGGAAGTGTTTACCCGTGGCCTGGTTATAGTTATAAATAATGTTTTTTGTTATAATACAAATTCTATATACTATGTATTGAAAATATTAAATAATAAATAAAAAATAATTTCAACTAAGTAGAAGACTTAGCATTAAATTTAGTGGACTTGTTGAATTATTGATTCAAATTAGCTTTTCATGGCCTTTAGTCCATGAAAAAATGGCGTTTCGTGCGGATGCTCACTTTGCACTCATCAGTTGACGACGAGTGAGCACCTTGTCAATACGCAAATTTCCGCTTATTTCAGTTCAACTTACATAACTTTTTTGACAAAAAGCTAAAGTGAACTATATCCAACAAGATTACGATTGCAATCATTAAGCTGGAAGTGTTTACCCGTGGCCTGGTTATAGTTATAAATAATGTTTTTTGTTATAATACAAATTCTATATACTATGTATTGAAAATATTAAATAATAAATAAAAAATAATTTCAACTAAGTAGAAGACTTAGCATTAAATTTAGTGGACTTGTTGAATTATTGATTCAAATTCTATATACTATGTATTGAAAATATTAAATAATAAATAAAAAATAATTTCAACTAAGTAGAAGACTTAGCATTAAATTTAGTGGACTTGTTGAATTATTGATTCAACAAGTCCACTAAATTTAATGCTAAGTCTTCTACTTAGTTGAAATTATTTTTTATTTATTATTTAATATTTTCAATACATAGTATATAGAATTTGTATTATAACAAAAAACATTATTTATAACTATAACCAGGCCACGGGTAAACACTTCCAGCTTAATGATTGCAATCGTAATCTTGTTGGATATAGTTCACTTTAGCTTTTTGTCAAAAAAGTTATTTAAGTTGAACTGAAATAAGCGGAAATTTGCGTATTGACAAGGTGCTCACTCGTCGTCAACTGATGAGTGCAAAGTGAGCATCCGCACGAAACGCCATTTTTTCATGGACTAAAGGCCATAAAAAGCTAATTTGAATCAATAATTCAACAAGTCCACTAAATTTAATGCTAAGTCTTCTACTTAGTTGAAATTATTTTTTATTTATTATTTAATATTTTCAATACATAGTATATAGAATTTGTATTATAACAAAAAACATTATTTATAACTATAACCAGGCCACGGGTAAACACTTCCAGCTTAATGATTGCAATCGTAATCTTGTTGGATATAGTTCACTTTAGCTTTTTGTCAAAAAAGTTATGTAAGTTGAACTGAAATAAGCGGAAATTTGCGTATTGACAAGGTGCTCACTCGTCGTCAACTGATGAGTGCAAAGTGAGCATCCGCACGAAACGCCATATTTTCATGGACTAAAGGCCATAAAAAGCTGATTTGAATCAATAATTCAACAAGTCCACTAAATTTAATGCTAAGTCTTCTACTTAGTTGAAATTATTTTTTATTTATTATTTAATATTTTCAATACATAGTATATAGAATTTGTATTATAACAAAAAACATTATTTATAACTATAACCAGGCCACGGGTAAACACTTCCAGCTTAATGATTGCAATCGTAATCTTGTTGGATATAGTTCACTTTAGCTTTTTGTCAAAAAAGTTATGTAAGTTGAACTGAAATAAGCGGAAATTTGCGTATTGACAAGGTGCTCACTCGTCGTCAACTGATGAGTGCAAAGTGAGCATCCGCACGAAACGCCATTTTTTCATGGACTAAGGCCATAAAAAGCTAATTTGAATCAATTCCATTCATGTTGAATCGGGCTTACCTCAGATTTTTCTAAGAAATTTAAAAGCAAACGCTGACTACATTATTAAAGTAATGCAAAGATCAAATAATAATCTGCAAAAAAGGATCTTACTTGTATCTCTGCGGTGCAGGTATACCCCATTTAAAAACTGGTTCGAGTTAGCATCGGTCTACGATGTCCCACTAACCCTGACTGTAGATAATTCGGCTTTGCGGAAACCAATTTTATACAATTGTATATCCATTATCGATGAAAGATTGTTCCAGTCATGTATCGACCAAGCGTGGCATCTGCTTCCAGATCTGTCTACTGCCAACTTAAACTTAATTTAGGGGAAGCCAATTACTTCAGGGATGAATTTTCAGTCATGGAAATGAGTTTGATTTTCAAATTACGTGCTGAGATGTTACAACTTAACTACAGACCTCACAGAAGCGACATTAACCCAAATTGTACTCTTTGTAACCTCAATCAATCTGAAAATATCTTTCATTTCTTAGCGTTATGTCCAATTTTGCAAGAAATCCGGCGACTTCATTTAAATGCGAGTTTTCCATCCACGGAGAGAGTGGATGGAAATTGCTTATACGGTTTGCATACCACGCGATTTCATATAGTGATACGCACCCTAGTTTTCTCTAGGTCAACTTACAGACAAAGTCTATTATTATTTTTGTTTTAGCTAAACTAAAAGTCCATATTAAATTGATAATGCAGCTTATTCTGTATCTACTTTTGTTTTAGCTAAACTAAAAGCCCAATACTTTGTGAGTTATTTGTAATCATTGCTGTAATTTGTTTTTTTTTATTTTGATTTTGCTAATCTAAAAGCTCCTGCAAAGTATATTTGTATATGTTAATCCATATTTGATTTCTTATAACCAATGAACAATAATTTAAATTAAAATAGAACTTTGTTTGCTAATTTCCAATCTCTTTTCTTATAATAACTATTTCAATAATGTTTAGTTTTATTTTATATTTATATGTCATTTTCTTAATAATTCTTTGAATTTAAATTTTATATTATTTATTTTTCTCTTTTTCTTGTTTGCTCTCAAAATGTTTTTTTAGAGTTGAAATTTTCCGGCAGACGGCATAAGCCATGCTTGTATTTCTTTTATTATAATTTTTAAGTATATTGTTTTATGAAAATAATAAAGAATATATCTATCTCTATCTCTATCTATCTATTAACTCCCTAACAGGAAATTACAACGCAACTTCAATTAAAGCTACAAGAGATCGATCTAATCAAATTTTAACATCTCCCTTAGAAATTACCCTAGCTTTTGCAGAAACATGGTCAACTTCATCCAAAGATGCAAACTTTCATTCCGCATTTTGCACTCACAAAAATAACAGTTTGAATCGAAGCATTCAATTAGGACCAATCAGTGAAACAGCAAAACAAATCGAAGATCACATAAATCTTAGAGTTTGAAAGCTGCATCAATTCATGCAAGGACAACATACCTGGTTTCGACCGAATTTCATACGCCATGATCAAAAACGGTTATTTTTCAAAAGACGTATACTTAATCTATACAATGAGATCCTAACTCAAGGTGTTATACCACAGATATGAAAAATTGCTACAGTCGTGCCTATACCCAAACCAAACAAATAAATCACAAATCTATCCAGTTATAGACCAATATCTCTACTACCATGTCTTAGCAAAGTCCTTGAAAAAATTATATCTCGCAGACTATGCTGGTTCCTAGAAAGAAACGACCTGCTCGATATCAACCAAGTTGCATTTAAAACAGATAGATGTACAATCGATTCATTATTATACATCGACGTATTTATTATTCTGAACGAACTTTTTGAATGGAAAGTAGGTTCAAAAATAATAACCTATGTAAGGGTTTTTTTCGGACAACCTGTCAACAATCACCGCACTAAAAAACCTCAACAACAAAACCGAAATAATCGATCGCTTGAGGGATAAAATAATCGGAAATAAAAACCTTAAAATTATATGGGTGCCAGGACATGCTGGAATACACGGTAATGAGATGGCAGACAAGACGGCAAAAGCAGCCCTGAAAGAGATCGCAGACAAGACGGCAAACGTTTTTAATAGGAAGGATGCAAAAAAGCCCTTTTGCAGACAGCTTCTGACTTGAAGGGAAGAAATTGGTAGGAGTATAACTATTTTTACACTGAAAACAACTCTCAAACCCAAAAGCTATCTATCCGAAAAATATATCTCCAAATATAAGCAAATAAGACTAAGACTGGCCCACTCCAACATCACTCACAGCCACAACATAACAAAAGATCAACAACTACTCTGCAACCTTTGCAACAACAACATTCCACTCACCATGAAGCACCTCACCATCGATTGCGAGCATATTAAACTCATATGTAAACAAATTTATTCAGCAAGTACTTTGATCAATCTCTTATCTATTCCATCTGAACAAAACATCATAGATTTTTTTAAAATTTTAACTTTAATTCAACTTCAAAAGCTTATTTAACTTCTATAATTATATTAAGTATATTTATATCTAAGTAAAATTTAAAACCTTTTTCTTTCTTTTGCATATAATCAAATAATAATATAATATATACAGTCATGAGCAATGCGACAAAATGCTAGGGCGTGTAGGTTGAGTTGAGACAAGAAAAAAATCGTAAAGGAGGGGGGGTCTATTCCCCTCCGTTTAGCCGGGAGGGGCAATTTTCGAAAAAACTTAGGGGACAGCTCCTATCGGGATATCTTTTAGCGTACAGTCTTTCGGCTTCACGACTTCGACCATTAGCTAAACCGTAGCAGAAATGCATGTCCGTTAATTCTTCTCGGGTGTATGAGCTTGACATCGTTACGTGTTAATGAGTTAATATTCAAATTTGAAATAATTACTAAGCAAAACTGCAATGCCTTTTATTTATCTTGCGTTGCAATTTTCTTTTTTTTTTTTTCATTTAAAAAAAATGCGGTTTTATTGTCCCTATTGTCCCCATAACAGGTAGAACCCATGGGCTGCGGGCAGGCCAAGGCAAAAATATTGACAGGTCAGTTTTCAGAAGTTATCAATTAAAATAATATTAATCCAGTGTTATTCCAATACTATTTAATTTTATTACGTTCTCATAAAACTCCAATTAAAAAAAAAGTAAAAAAACTAAGATTAATGCTAAATAAATAAATAAATTGCTTCGTTACAATAAAAATAAATGTTTTTCTTAGAAAAAGGTGGTTTTGGTTTTTTTTTAATTTCTTGAGAACGACATAAAATGTTTGCATCCGGTTTTCTTATTTAGACTTAAAATTAATAACAGCATTGAATTTTGAAATTAAAATTAGCACTTAATTACGTAAAATTTTGAAAAAAATGAATTTGAAATTTTTTTTTTCAATTTTTTTTTCAAAATTTTGACTTTGAAAATTAATATTTCAAAAACTATTTCTTAGAATAGATTTATTTAAACACAGAATGAAAGAAAAAGTTATTGGCTTTTCAAAAACGTATCGCACAGCATTGTGAATGAAGCCGTTGATTTTAAATAATTTTTTTGCCATTTTAAGTCAGTTTTTTCGAAAATTGCCCCTCCTGGCTAAACGGAGGGGAATAGACCCCCCCTCCCATACGATTTTTTTCTTGTCTCAACGCAACCTACACGCCCTAGCATTTTGTCGCATTGCTCATGACTCACCCTGTATATCGGCAGAAAGTCCTGGTAGCTAATGCCGAAAATTTTATATTAATTGTGTAATTTATTGCCTGTTAATTAAATAAAGTTATAATAATAAAAAAAATAATATTTATATTGAACATTTAAAATAAGATTTAAAATAACTTAAATTTTTGGTAATGATGTCGCGCATTATATAAACTATAATAATAATAATATATGAAATCAGAGCGGGACAAATCTTAAAATTAAGGAAAGTTTGTTTTTTATTAATATATTAGTTATAATTAAATCAGGGATGCGAGTTTGTAAATTGAAAAAAACATGCCCAGATTCACAGTATGAGTTTAAACTGTAGTTTTAATAAACCTGAACGAAAATTTAAACTTTTCGTTTAATTATTTCGGTTTCACATCGAAAACTTAAACTCCAGTTAGCTAAAAAGTAAAAACAGTTGACGAAGCTCTGTTATGAAATTTGTTTTAAATTTTTTGTTATTGTTGTGAAAATAAAATAAATCGTAATTATTGTGAAATTGTAATGCTTTTTTTATATTTTTTATCAAATAAATTACATCCTTATTTCAAAATAAAAAAAAAATATAAGTGAACAGGTGATAACAAAAATTATTAAAATATCATGTGCCAGAATTTACATCAAAATGGTAACGTCTGTGTGTTCTAAAGTTTTAAACGAAACGGCATCGTTCAAACGACGAAATGAAATCGTTTAACCTTAACGAAAAGTTAAACTCCAATATATGTTCTAAGCCATAACTGTGAAACCGAAAAATTGAAAAACGCTAGTTTAAACATAAAATAGAGTTTGAACCCTCACTTTGAAACTGGATATAAGCCATAAACTAACTATTGACTTCTGATTTGGAAAAAAATCAATTCATAAGCTAGTTGGTTGATTAAAAATTAAAAATTTTAAAGATTTAAAAATTTAAATTCATAAAATCTTGACACCAAATTCCCAAAATAAATAATCCCGAAATATAACAAAATCCCGACAATTTCACTCTCGGGATTTTGGTCTCAAGATTTTCACTAGCTTATAAATTGATTTTTTTTCATATAATTCACGATTTATAGCTTGTGAATTGA
Organism: Baccha elongata; assembly: GCA_951217065.1. Classification (NCBI taxonomy): domain Eukaryota; kingdom Metazoa; phylum Arthropoda; class Insecta; order Diptera; family Syrphidae; genus Baccha; species Baccha elongata. The sequence goes on from CATNUY010000188.1 coordinate 1,021,280, forward strand.
AAGCGAAGATTAAGCTAAATATTTAAAGCTTTTGCAACCCAGATTTGAATATGTGTAAGTACTAAGTACCTATATATTTATATGTAAGTGTTTTTTGGTATTGTATAATATGTATTTTTAAAACAAATATTTTCTCATTTTCAGGGACACAAGTACGGCAGATTCATCTACATCGACACAGAAATTTGTTTAAATTTTTGTGTGATCTCAGTTTTAAAGTTTTTTTTTATATTTACCTAATAAGAAGGGAAATAATATTTTTAAGTTAATTCATAACCTTATATTTTTTATTGTTGAATTAAAATGAAAAAAAAGTTAATTTTAATCTAATTTTTTTTCATATAAAATCAGTTTTTATTTTCAGCTAGAAATCTGTTTTTGGACCATAACAGTGGGTTTTTTTGAAAACCCAGTTAAAACGGGCGTTAGATAGGGGGGTTTTCGTTTTCGTTTTCGATTTTTTTGATCTTTTTTTTTTTTTTGCAAAATTTGAAAAATTATTCTATTTTGGAGCGCCACCTCAGTTACGATGTGACAAGCAAAAATGCTTAGATAATCAATATGTAGTAAATCTAACGTTCTACAAGGCAAATCGACGGCGACCTAAAGATTTTTTTTCCAAGAATAGTAAGAGAAGCAATCCAAATTCAAAATCGAAAAAGAATACAAATTTCAACAGAGATTCTACATGGGATCTAATCATAAGCCAACTAAAACAAAAAGAAAAAACAAAAGAACCAGCGGATGTGGTTAGCTCTGCATGTACGCAGGAGTATGTTAAGGCATTGCGAATGCAACAGCAATCATCACAACAGCAAAATTACCAACTGGTAGCCACACTCTTTTAATGTAATGAACCAACAAATCCCAGTCAAAGCTCCCATAAGAGATTTCGGGATTTATGTCCCACTTCGCTGCGCCATCAGTTCCAAAGAATAAATTTGGTACTTATGTCCCGGGAACTTATGTCCCTGCGCCCAGTGAAACCATGTCACTAAGAAATTTGAAGAATCATTACCATGCTATAGGGCAGGGATGGCGAACCTTCGTGAAGCCTCGTGCCATTTATAAGAAATAAAAAACGCTTTTCTTATGAATACTAGGAAATAAAAATAGTTTCACAGTGTGCAGCATTTTCTTTGTACACATATTAATTAGTTTTTGAGACTAACAGTTTTTAATTCAATTTGATAAAAGAAACAAACATTTCAGATTAGCAAAAATAACAAAACAAACAAAAATCCATCAAAGAACTTATTTGTTGTTGCAAACTTGATGCCAAGGAGTTTTTATTAGGTCTGTATTTCGTCACTTTAAGGTGTACAAAAAACGGCTCTCGCACTTCATTGTTTGGAAGAGAGGCATAAACCAGATTTAGAAAAAGTTAAAATCTTGCAGAGGAGAAACAATATGAAAAGAGAATGCTGCTGGAGATGGTGCATATTATCAACACAGATAATGCTGTAAACCGCCGGTCAGATTGCGATGAGCTAAGTGGCGCATACAGTCAAAGTAAGACGACCGAACAACATTGGCAGGTCGAATTAGACTGATCGGTGTGCAGTGTGTGCACAAAATGAAGCTTTGTTTCGTATACTTTTTTTTTTTTTTTTTCTTCTTTCGTTCGACTTTTCGATGTGGAAAAGAGTAATTTTGATTTTTATACAAAAATATTTACGTGATAATTTAACTTTATTATATTTTAGAATACTATGAAAATTAATTTATATTCTTTTGTGAGTGACTTATGGTTTGAATAAGAATAATAATCGTTAGTTGTATTGTAAGTATATTTTATTGACATATCACAGTATATTGTTCTGTGTATTAACTGTATATTTATTTTTGTATTTTTTGAATAAAAAAGGCCTGATGAAGGACATAACCATGTCCGAAACGTTGCACAAACACAAACATCTTTTTTATTGACCGACAGCCCGCTTAAATTCTTCAACTTTAATTCGACACTTTAAGCAACAAGCAGACAGCCGGTTTCTTAGCGAATCCTTCATGTTGGTCATATTTAAAAATGAGGACTCACACGATATAAAATATTGTTAAGATAGCAAACACCAGATTTTTTAAATAGCTGTATGTTACGGGAATCGAATTCCAAGTCTAAATTAATATTTAACTGGCATTCTTCGTTGGCTTGCCTGACAGTCTTTCTTTCTCGATTGATCCGAACTTTTTACTTGTTTCGACAAACTTTTGAGTCCACATCGAACTAAACAGGAATTCGGTCAGCTGCATATCAATGTCTTCAATGCCCAACCGCAAGCGAATTGGGACATGAATAGCTTATCAAATGATGTCATATCAGGATACATAATAAACTTAAGCGTTTCCTAAAATCTTTAAATTGAGAGAACCTTGACGAAAATTCTTCTGCTGATGAATTAATTACTGACAAAATCTCTTCAGTTAATTTTGCTTCGTCTTGTTGTTTATGTTAATGCAAATCGTCGTTAAATTTTTTGAAGTTAGAAAGTAGTAGTAGTTTTTCAGAATAATATTATAATAATATAATTTGTAGATTATAAGGGACAACCCATAAAATATTAATACAATATTTAATACACAGGATCCTTTGAGAAGCAACCCATAGGCACAACTAAGTAGTATGGGTCGCTTCATATAATAACTTGTGTATTTAGTATTGCACTCGGGTGAAATGACAACTCAACGAACGTAACGCGTTCTATGGGTTAGGCCTTTGGACAAATAAAAGGTAAAAACGAAAAAAATAGAGGGCACGACTCGGTCTGTGGGTCTCACAAACTTGCTCTTGTGGCAAGATATACCTACCTGAGGATTAAAAAAACACAGATAAGGTAATCGAATGAAATTCTATTGAATTTTTGAAACCCATATGTTAAAAAGATTCAATTCAAAATCAAAGTATGCAAAAAATTTTCGTTACTAAATATGAGTTTATGAAAAAAAAATATTCAAAATCGTTGGAGCTGCTTTCGAAAAAGTCGATTTTTTTAAATAATTTTTAAGTAAGTATGCACGTTTTTTGAACTCGTCGACAGGTTTTTGAAATATTGAATTCACAAAAACAGTTTATTTTAATTGTTTAAAACTTAACAAAAACATATTTGACAAAAATTATTATGCTATCTTATTTAAAGTATGAGAGATCCTTGTGGGATACCGTTTTGAAATGGGCGGGAAGAAGAGAAGGTATTATTGACTTTCATAGAAATTTTACAGTTGGTGAGAAAGGATTTTATGTAATTATATATCTTTGGCCCAATACCCCAATCCTTGAGTTTACTCAAAATCAGTTGTATACCCATCTTATCAAAGGCTTATTCAAAATCACGTTGTTACGAGCAGATAGAGCATTGGAGATATAATGGTCAATGTGCAGTAAAGCGTCGACACATCCTTTTTCAGGTTTAAAAGCTACTTGGTTAATGGTTGTAAGTTTTTGAGATTCAAATCGATAGAGTGCATTGCTTTTTTTGGTTTTGGGATAGGAATCACTATAGCCGATTTCCATTTCTCTATGAAGATGCTGTTATACAGGGTGAGTCATGAGCAATGCGACAAAATGCTAGGGCGTGTAGGTTGCGTTGAGACAAGAAAAAAATCGTATGGGAGGGGGGGGGTCTATTCCCCTCCGTTTAGCCGGGAGGGGCAATTTTCGAAAAAAATGGCTTAAAATGGGAAAAAAATTATTTAAAATCAACGGCTTCATTCACAATGCTGTGCGATATGTTTTTGAAAAGCCAATAACTTTTTCTTTTTCTTTTTGCGGCTTTTTTGTTTTAGCAATTTAGAACTATAAAAGAATAATAAAGATACGAGCAAAGTAATTAAACCACCGAATATTTTTAAAGTGTGGAAAAAGAATACAAAAGCTACTACTTCGCTTATTTGTGCTTCTGTGAAGTGAAATAGTGCTACAGCTGTTTTTTTTTTAAGTACGAAATATTAGATATATAATATTTTTCCAGAAAAATAGTTAGGTTTAACCAGAATTGGCATTTATGCATGGTGGTATCTATCAGCCTTTCTATGCGATATCCCAGAATAATATCGGAAGTTAGAAGGCAAAAATTGCGTATTCTCAAAAAGAAGCTAAGTAATTACACCGAGCGGATCAATATAAAAAGAAACAGCTAAACAATTTTTCGACTATGATAACGACTACATAAGCAGATAACTTAAACATTTCTGATTAAAATTGGTCGACAATTTTGAGTGATCATCATCATATCAGACGAATTTCAAAATATAAAGGTCAAAAGATTTGAAAAATAAAAAAAATATTTACTGCTTGCACTAACTGCTGGTATCTGATTACAAAAAATATCTCTTATCTGGCTTCAAAGGAAATAAATGGATCCTTGAAACTTTGAAACATTGTTTCCCAAAAATACAAGACCGTTCAAATAAGCGCGCAAATCCTGTTAACATTGTTCGATAAAAAATTATCAAAAACGAACTTATGAACTATCACCAGGATGATAGAAGGCAGACCAGATATTAACAGTGTTTAGAACAATTAGCAACAATTTTTAAAAACTCAAGAAAACTAAAAAAAATTATTTTTTTATTGATAAAAATAAACCATTAAAATTTTATTTCGTTTTTTTTTCCTAAGATTTAAGTTAATAAATTTATCTTGCTGCCCCGATCTACTAAACTTAAGAAGGAAAAATACCGTGAAATATTTATTTCCATTGCAGCATTACATTTGAAGGGTCCATGAGAAAAACGGAACAAGTCCACTTTTTTCTAAAATCAAATCTTGTGTGAACTTGATGTTATATTTAATTTTTGAAAAAAGGATGTGATTCTAGCAAAAATTTAAATTAAAACATATAAAGTAGGCGGTGGCTGCAAGAATGCTTAACTCATCGAGTTGAATTCAATTTCAATTCAATATTGCGGTTGTCGATTTTGCAATCGATGATCGACTTTTTTTTATTATCAAGATTCAAGATTCAAGATTTGTTTATTGAACATGAATGATATTTACAATTTGACTTATAGAACTAATGCTTAAGGTACTATGATAATACTAATTTGTTGGCACATAAGGGGCCTAACTTAACACAATGTGGGATTTACATAAAAATTGTATTATACATTTATATAGAAAATTTATTAATAAAATTAATATTAATGTCGGTTGACTTTTCCATCCTCGGGTTGTTCATGCCCGGTTGTCCAGTTGAAAAGTGGGTGTGTGTTGGCTTTAGCCACGGTGATATGCTGACCCTGGGTCAGTATAGAAGGGTACTGCTTCTTCGTTGATGGCAGGTATGACACCCTCTTCCAGTATTTCCAAGGCACTAAGGTACCTTGGCTCAGGGTGTCGTTCTTGGCTGGTCATCCTTCTAATCAGTTGATTGGGGTGGTTGGCGATGTTTCCTAGTATCTTCTTTGCTGCTAGCATGAGGTATCTTTTCAGTGGGATGATTTTGGCTTCAGAGTAGAGTTGCTCGTTCCTGTAGTGTTTGTTGCGTCGCCGGTCGAAGTAAGGCCCGGTGCAGATGCGGAGGATTTTCTTCATTGCTTTCTTCATTTTTGTCTTCGATATGGTGAACCATACTGGAAAGCTGTAGCCAATGATGGGTCTTATTAGCTGCTTGTAAATAAGCAGCTTCGTCTTTTGGCTCAGTCCATTTCTTTTCCTCAGCCAGCAGTGGGTGCAGTCGATGGAATGCAAAACTGGCCTTTTTAAGGACAGCACGTGAAGGGTCGTTGAATCGAAGCAGCTCGGTGAAATTAATCCCCAGGTACTTCGCACTTCGTTTGGCTGCGATCGATGTTCCATCTGGGAGTCTTAACACAAGGCTTCTACATCTTCCAGCAGAACGGGTGGCTCTTTCGTTACTTGGTCTCCTGAATTTTCGATTATCAATTGTCGATTGCTCGTTTTTATATTGCGATTGTCGATTATGATCGAACTTTATCGATTACACATTCATTTCCAGTCGATTATAATTTTCTAATCGACGCGTTAGGAAACTGTTGTCAGGAGTCTTTTCTTGTGGGCAAAATATAAGATTTTTTGACTAAATTAATAATTTCATATAAAATAACATTTAAATATTTATTTAGGTCAAAATTAATAACATATTAGCCATGTTCCTTTTAGGTGGCAAAGCTCATATACTCAAGTGCGAGTAGATGAGAAGAGTAGTTACGCATCTAGAAACCGCTAGATGGCAGCGTTTAGTTTTTTCTTTTCTATAAATAAAAACAAAATAAATACATAAAATAGTGCCCAAAACATTATAAACATATCTTACCATTATTTTTTATCGGAAAAGCATCCAATGATTAACAAATAAACAAAACAAAAAGTTTCAATACAAGAACGGAATGTGTGACCAAAAGGTATACGTTAACAGTCTTAACGTCCATACACTTAATTATACAAATCAGTAATAGATTGCTACTAGCGAAGCGTTCCATTAAGAATCGCCAGTAAAGTACTCATTAGTACTTTGCCACCTTAAAAGGAACAGGGCTATTATAGTATTAACAATAAGTAATTTGATTATGTTCGGAATCGAAGAGCTTCTTATTGTGGGTCTGAGAATTTCGTCAATTTCACCTAAAAGGTCTATGAAATGTGTAGGTTTACAGCAAGAAAAAACATATATGTATATATTCTGCAAATATTTAATTGTTTTTTCTAGTTTCAGAGGATAAGAGATTATGTCTTCTTTTTCTGGCAATTCGAACACTCTCGTGCGTTTTCTGTGCCTGTGCCACTATCGGTAAACCATAACTCGATTCCACTCATTTTAAAATGTTCACTAACTATCTTATTTTATTTTAAAAAAGAAAACTAGAAAACAGCTGTCAAATTTGAAAAATCACAACAATATGAATCTATTCACAATCAGCCTTTTTGTAAAGTTCGCCCCAATTACATTCCACCCAGAAAAATTGAAATTTCTCTTTCCGCCTACTGTGAATTTCAGCCGAAAAATGTTTAATGTTCGAAAAATTACCACTATTGTGGTCACTTTTTTCGTGCGAAATGCAAGTGTCATTACAGCTAAAATGTTCACTTATTTTTTGAAGACAAATAAGTGAATAAGTTTTGAATTGCAAGACATCTCAAGTATAACAGGTATTTTCAGAGTTGATCAGAAGAGTTTACTTTTTTAATTTCATGGATCAACGAAGTAGTTTTTTTTTTTGTGGTTTATTATAAGAACCTTGATACAAGGATCTGATTATTTAACTTTTAAAAATTTACTATAATTTACTTGATTCACAAATTGAAATATTCACAACATATACACATCCAAAAGATTGTTCAAAGAATTTAATTTTGCAATCTCTTTAAAAGAAACCACACAACACAATAGGGCTCTTTAGGTCACAACGATATATTTCTTTCTCGTTCGCAGAGCAGTGTCAAAATCAGCAGTACGCGGATGACAGCTGAACATTTTTGTTATCATTGTTGAAAAATTTATTTAAAACAATAGCGGAAATATTAATGTTGTACTCGAAAATTGTTAATATTGTATTATTAAACCATTTAGTCACGTAAATCTCAAATTTAACAGGAAAAAAGAAATTATTTACGAAATTTTTTTACAAGATTTTGAGTTTGACAGTTGGAAAAAAGCGCGATACATAATTTCAATCTGTCATCCGCGTAGTGTGACCTGTCATTTATTTTTTGACAATATGGTAAAATTCCCTATCGCTCTTCTTTAGATCTGTCAAATCAGAAACTAGGTGTGTTCATTTATTTAAAAAAAAATGCATTTATTACAAAAAATAAATAATAGAAAATATTTTTGAAAGTTGCAGTAGCTATTTAAATATAAAAATGTAAAATTCCAACCGAAAAGATTTCAAAATCAAGATTAATGATGATTTTTTTGTTAGAAATGAAAAACAAAACTGTGACACTTTGTTCGGGATTAAATTGATGTTACTTACAGTGCATAAACACGCCTCACTTATACGAAATGTCACTGTTGATTCGAAGTGAAAAATCGTTCGGGCGGAATCCCCAATAGCTTTTAAAATCCCGGGTAAACTTATATTCGACAGGCGACATGTATTCCGGGTGAACTTCACAGTAAGGCTGAATAGAGCATTGTTCGGTCGATTGTGTTACACAATACCAAACATGAAAATCAATCGAAACGATCGAAAAATTTCGATTCGATTGTTAATCGACAAGCGCAATCGGGGTCTTTATCTTCATTCTCTTTTAAAACCATTTACAATTTATAAAATACACTAACTAAAAAAGGTAAAAAAAATGAGAATAGATATAGTTCGTCCAGAAAAGATTGTCAGTACATGTCTTATAGGAGAGCTTTTTTTAAATCAGTGCGACCTTCCTATTTTCCAGGGGAACGCAATCATCAAAAAAGCCATTGAAATTCATAACAAAACACACAGCCACCACGGCATTGTTTTTGTAATTCCTTCTTAATGCTTAAATAAAAGTTGTACATCCCTTATTACCTACTTGCCACACTGCCGAGTGCAAAATGATCATCCAATCAGGATCATTTGTTGTTTTGTTCGCAGCGTTACCGATATGGCACAATCGTGCTTTTTTGACACGAAAATTTTCTCGTGGCAGATCTCCAAAGATCTTAAAAAAGCTAGTAACCTAATAACATTTTTAGCATTGTTGTTTTTGTGAAAAAAAAACTTAATTAAAACAATATTTAAGTACCTATACTTAGTATTTTTTTCGAGAATATATTTTTACATGAAAAATGACAACGAATGGAAATGATTCCCCAAGAGGTAGCCATTTTTTGGTCAATCCTCCTGCGGCCCTGGCTGTAGTAAACTACACATCGGATTTAGGGGTGCAGCAAATTTCGTGTACAATTGAAAATCGAGATGTCAGCAATAACGAATCAGCAACAACATCAAGAAATCCTCCAGATTCAACAAAACGGACCTTTGGCTACAAAACACGAACAAAGATTGGAGCATGGAACGTTTGTTCCCTGTATGCACCAGAAAGGTATGAACAGGTAGAACGTGAAATGCTTAAGCATAACATCAGCATTCTAGTAGTGAGCGAAACCAAATGGAGGGGAAAGGCTGAATATGCTGCGGAATAGGGTTTGATGAAAATGTTGTACTCTGGCGAGAAGGAGGCAGACGGAGGTCAAAGGATAAATGGAGTCGGTATCGTGATAACGAAGGAAGCAACCAAAAGCGTTATATCCTGGAGGCCGGTTTTGGCGCGACTTACGACGGCGAGGTTTAACTCAAAAATCCGCAGTCACCATTATACAATGCTATGCTCCATCGGCAGACGAAAAGACCTCTTTTTATACTCATCTGAATTCAGTGCACAGCAGTATTCCAGGAGGAGATATTATCATCATGGGGACCTAAATGCGAAAATAGGCTCAGACAACATCGTTCTCGAAAGCGTTATGGGTAAAGATGGCTTATGTCACCGAAATGCTTGTCGACTTCTGCAATGCTCTTCAACTTGTGATCGGTGGTTCCTTATTTCCTCACAAGACTTGTCACAAAATTAAGTGGGAATCTCCATATGGTCGAACTAAAAATCAAATCGATCACTTCATTATACAGCAAAAATGGAGAAAGTCACTGTGCAAACTTCGAAACGAAAGAAAAGCTGACGCAGGCAGCGATCATCACTTGCTTCTGGGTTTGTTCCGTTTGCGAACAGCTGTTGTTAAACGTCGCTCGGAGGGTATAGCAAGAAGACCAAAGTTCATTGAAGCTGGCACTGAAACTATGCCAAGACATTCAAGAGCGAGAGATTCCTGGATATCCCAAGACACCTGGGACAAAATAACATATCGAAGATTACTCAAAGTAAGGATCAATTCATCAAGTGACTGATTCTACGGAACGAGTATCGATCATCTCATAAGACAGAGAGCAAGGGTAGATAAACTTGCGGAGAATGCGGAACAGGCTGCAGGAAGAGGGGACGCTAGGAAGCTATATAAAATCACTAAGGACATTGCTGGACAGCGGAGCGGTACTAACACTAACTATCCCGTGTTGGATTTAAACGGCAACCTTTTAGTGACGACTGAAGATCAGCTGCAAAGATGAAAGGAACATTTTTGAGCATTTTAACAACATGCGCAGGTTTTCTAGAGGTATTGACACCAGCCCATCAACAACTTCAGAAATACGAAACGCGATCCATCTTCTAAAAGCAAATAAAGCAGCTGGACTGGACGGTATACCTGCAGAGTTTCGAAAAGTAGACCCTGAAGCAGCTTCCGGAATTTTGCTTCATCTAGTACAGGCTGTATGGGAAACGGAAACTTATCCAAGAGACTGGAAGGATTGGAAGCTCCCGAAGAAAGGAAATTTTAAAAACTGTAATAATTAGCGTGGTATTACCGTTCTGTTCGTTTTTCAGTAGTTAATGGCAACCATAATTTTTATGTCTCATGGCAAACAACACGGCCGGTTTAAATCAAATGTGTCAGTTGCTGCAACTCAATAGAGAAGTGGCTGGCTTAAGGATCGACGCGAACAAGACCAAAATTATGACCACGGGCCAAGGCACGCAACAAGTTATTCTAAGGCAGGGAACCATAGAGGAGGTTCCGCAGTTTAATTATCTGGGCAGTTATATAGCACTCAATGGCAATGGCGGAACCAACCTGGATGTTAACAATAGAATAAGAAAATCCCGTGTTGCATTTGGAATCCTTTCTCCTGTGTGGAACTCCAGCAAAATATCGCTTCGCACCAAGATGACATTTTTCGCATCCAACGTTAAATCTGTGCTGCTGTATGCTTTCAAAACATGGAAATGCCCTGCCAACATCTCGAGCGAACTGCACGCCTTCGTTAATCGTTGTCTGCGGTACATTTTGAAGATCCGGTGACCACAAACCATATCGAACATGGAACTATGGAACAGGACTGGGCAGAAAAAATTGGATGCGGATATCATGCAACGGATGTCAGCAATCAGAGTTAAAGAAAATTTCAGTATTGCAGCGGAAGATATTTATTAATAGATACAAAAAAGACAACTCTGCCCCCCCTCCCCCCGCATCAGAGAGCAATCGACGGGATGAGGAAAATAAGTGGACTGTTTTGGGTGGTGTTTATTAATCGAGTTAGAGAAAATTTTACATCGAGTTAAAGAAAATTTTAGTATTGTAGCGGAAGATATTTATTAGTAGATACAAAAAATACAACTCTTCCCGCCAGCATCCTGGATCGATCGCTAGGAGAGGTAAAGAAGTTATAAGATTTTCATTTAGAATTTTGAAACCCTCCTCAACTCTTTTAAATGTCTTTTTTCATTAAAAATATTTTTTTTCCTGTCCTGTACTGATTGAAGCTAAAAGTTTACAATTAAATAATGGGTAAGATTAAGGAGAAAAAAATGTATCGAAGGGTCTATCTCTCCCCATAAGTGGCGGAAACTAGTTTTTTAAAAATTGACTTAAAATGGAAAAAAATATGTAAAATCAACTAAAGCACGTATACATATTTTTTCAAAGCTAAACTTCCATAATTTTTTTTTTTTTACACTATCAGATCCTGATCATAAGGAGCTTAGAGCAAGCTTCAGCTTATGAACAAAGATTTGCCAACACATTATATGTGTTCCACTGGCTCATCACTTAGTGCTGGTGTTAGTTGTTAGTAATGTAAAACAAATGACTACAATAACACAAGCACTATAATACAATAAAACATATAATTTAACAATACAAAATACATAAAACATGAACTAAAAGCGTGGAGCACTGGTTTTAAGTACATTTTAAAGATTTATTTTATTGTCATTAAAATCAATAATTTTAGAATTTAAATTGAAAAGTCGCACATGCGGGTAAGCGGCTAATTTAAACCATAATTAGTCCGATGATGTGGACAATGTAGGAGCTCAAGGCTACGCAGTTGGTGAGCACCCCCACGATAATTGAGTCCAACACAAGTAAGTAGATCAGGTGCATCTAATGCACCCGAAAGAAGTTTGTGGATAAAAACTATATCGTTATTTACACGCCTCTGTAACAAGGACTGAATGTGTAGAAGCTGAATTCGGTGTTCATAAGGTGGAAGGTTATAAGGATCTGTCCAGGGAAGACCTTTTAAGGCAAAACGAACAAAATTATGCTGAACTACCTCTATCCTAGATGTATGAACATCATAGAACGGAGTCCATACCTGCGATGCGTATTCCAGATGCGGACGAACAAAACAATTGTATAAAGATAGGGTAACATAAGGGTCTTGAAACTCTTTGGACCATCTTTTTACAAAACCTAACATTGAGTTAGCCTTTTTAACAAGAGAGTTGATGTGCTCTGTGAAATCTAGACTTAAATTGAAGACGATTCCAAGATCTTTAAAACTAACAACACGGCACAATGTATGTTGTGAAATATTATAGTCAATTATGATTGGTACTCGTTTCTTTGAAAAAAGTCATAGTTTGACATTTCGCTGGGTTAAGGTTTAATCCGTTCTTGCTGCACCAAGTACAAAAGCTATCAATGTCGGGTTGCAGATTCACACGATCACCGCTTGAGCATATAGATTTAAAAATCTTCATATCGTCAGCAAAAATCAGAATTTCACTATTGCGAATACATGATGTTACATCATTAATAGCAAGAATAAAAAGAATGGGACCTAAATGACTTCCTTGCGGTCCTCCAGAGTTGGCAGTAAAAGGGTTCGAAAATGTTTTTCTGAATTTCACCTGGTAGGATCTATTTTGAAGATAAGAATATATCCAATCAATAAATACAGCAGAAAATCCAAAGGCCTTAAGTTTAAAAATTATAATGTCGTGTCAAAAGCTTTTGAGAAGTCGGTATAAATGCAATCTAGTTCCTGTCCGTTCTCCACAGCATTGGAGCACTTGTTTAAAAACGTTAGAAGGTTCGTTACCGTTGACCGCCTCTGCATAAATCCATGTTGTTGATTACAGATAATATTTTTGCAGAAAAACGTCATACTATAACAAACCACTTGCTCAAATAGCTTTGGAATACAAGAGAGTTTGGCAATCGGTCTGTAGTTCTTTATGTCAGACTTACTACCCTTTTTAAAAACGGGTGTAATAAATGATTTTTTCCATACACTGGGAAATTTCCCCGACTTAAGGGATAGCTCGAAAAGAAGTTGAAGAGGAAAAGCTATAATGGAGATACATTTTTTCAGTATAGTTGGAGGAATGCCATCTGGGCCTGGAGAGTAGTCATCTTTAAGCAACGAAAGAAAATGTAAAATGTTGTCATGTTCCATCGGAACGTTGTTCAAAGTAACTTGAGGACAGTCACGCAAATATTCAAAGAACTCGACATCAATATCAACACGAGTGTCAATAAAAGAGTTACTAAAATTTTCTGAAAATGCATTACAGATATCAGAAGAGCTCGTTAACGAAGAATCATTATAAACAAAGTTTATTGGATATCCGTCAGACTTCTTTTTTGAATTTACAAAATTTTAAAACTTCTTTGGATCAAGTTTCAATGAAATCTCCGTTTCCTTTAAGTAGTCAGAGTATAAACTTTTAGAAAGGTTATTAAACTGCTCAAAAAGCGAAATATACACATTATGATCCAAAGTAGAAAGACTTTTGATATAAGTTTTCCAAGCCTTATTTCTTTTGTTACGAAGAAATGTGAGCTCCTTTGTAAACCATGGATGTGAAAGGAAGTTTTAGACAGTTTAGTAGGAACAGATTTTGCTAAGCAGTTATTGAAAATAGTATAAAATTCAGTAACTGCAACGTCAATATTAGTTAAAGAGATATCTGAAATACCAGAGGAACTTAATTCATCATAAAGTAATTGAAAATTAGCTTTACGAAAATCAAGAGAATATGAACAGTCATGCGACTGAGTGTTATTGAGCAAATGGCAGCTCAAATCCAAAAATATATCAAGGGGAGGATGGTAGCTGTCTATATTAGATAAGGCTGTGGCAGATTCTACCACAACAACACTAGCAGCGTCAGATGAAGTTTTTAATACAGTTTACTTGCTGTAAGTCAGTACAAATAATATTATCCAAAAGAAGAAGCTCCTGTTGAGAGGAAGTAGGGGATGCTTCAAAATAGGACTCGTCTTCTGAGGGGATCCAATTAACGTTAGGCAAATTGAAGTCACCCAACAGTAAAATATTACTATTAAAGCCAGCTGTAACAATTACATGATCCAAAGCTAAGGAGACCTCAGAAAAAATTGCTACTGGACTTTTAGGAGGAATATAAACACTCAGAATAAAAAAATCTTTGGATTCAATTGAAATTCTAAGGCAAATAAGTTCAACTGATATATTAAAAGGGAAAGAGACAAGATTAGATGTGAGGTGATTACGAACAGCAATCAAAACACCACCACCAACTTCTTTGGGCTTATCTACATGACGATCTCTTCTGAAAACATTGAACTCTTCGTCAAAAATTTCCCTGTCTAAAAAGGTGTCATTGAGCCATGTTTCAGTAAGAACAATGATATCATGCGGAAATGCTTGAGATTTTTTGAAAATTTCAGCAGTTTTGCTGCGAATTCCTCTAACGTTCTGGTAGAAGAGGGATAACCTATTTAGTTTTTTGAAGCAGGGATTTCCGATTAACTCTTTGTTTAGTACGCACCAAAAATTCCTTAACAAGAGTATCGGTAGGCCAATCATTGCTATTACAAAGAGCATCAAATAATGATGAGGGAGCTGTTATTTTGAAAGAGGATACGAAGCTATCAGGTTTACTGATTTTAGTGCATTTAATGCATGTAGCGTTCTCATGGTCGTGTAAACACTATATGTAAACACTAAGTGTGAACCTACATTACTCCCTTGGTTTCCGTATTAATGTCACAACCTAAAATCAAAGAAAACTATGGCACAAAAACCAGGTTCGCCATACTTCTTCCGTTTTAAAAGAAAACATTTTCACTCTCGATTCTCTTCTCAACGTGGCCGGCATCTTCCTAAAAACCTAAAAGAAATTATAATTATTAAAATAAAATTAGAGCTAAATACAATAAATTAAAGATAAGCTTAAACATAAAAAGTTTTTTTATTACTGCACAGAGTGGTGCATAAGTTCAACGAAGAGTGCATAAATTGTGCCATCCACAAGAGGCACAAATTGGTGACCCCGACGTGATTTATATAAAAATAAAATCACGCGAAATATCCAAGTTTATTCGCCATTCTACAAAAAAATAACAATTTCAACGAGCACGCGGTGGCCCGACGTGATAAAAAAAATTACGCGAAATATCCAAGTTTATTCGCCATTTTACAAAAAAATAACAATTTCATTTAAACAAATCACTTTTAAAAGTTTGTTTTTGTCAAAAAGTTAATTAAACGTAACAAGTAAATGCAATTTGGCTTACGTCGTACATCCTTTGGCCAAAAATTTTCAACGAGCACGCGGAGGCCCGACGCCACAAAAAGAAAACCTTCATTGCCCAGACGGATCTCAGACGTCCTAATAAGCCCGGCAAGATAAAGCAGCATCAGATTTCAAAAGCATTAAATTTATCATTCATAACCCATTTCAACACAATACAGCAACCATCAACTTAATATTTCTTTTGTTTTGATGTACAGTGAGTAAAAAAATATAAAAACAATTAAAAATAATTTTGAACAAATAAAGTTATAAAATTAAGATATCTTCTTTTTTACTGTACTTACAAAAGCATTCTTTTTTTTTTTTAATAATTCTTACAGAATATTCTATAGATATATATTCTGCCTTTTTTTTTACATAATACATATATTAATTTACTGTTGCGCTGCATTTATTGTTTCTATAAAACGCTGCTTAGGGTAAAACAAGTGTTTTTTATCAATATTCATTTACGGTTGAGAAACGTGGCTCCACGCTAGTTACGGTAAAACGTGTATTCATTTACTGCTACAGTGGTCATATATATTACTGTAAATTATAAAATCAAAGTGGTTATACGGTTGAAAAAGAATACCGGTTCAGCTTCTTCCGAGCATTTCTTTCGTGTTTTATAGAATTTTATTGAATTTGAGATTGGATTTATTGTTTCTGACAACGAATTACCAGATTTTTTTTTTTTTATCGGATTTTCTCTTCGCTTATACATTTGATTTTTTAATTTTTTTTTTGATTTTATCTCATTTTACCTGATTTACACCAAGCTTATACCAGATTTTTCTTAAGATTTTTACCTGATTTACTCCAAGCTTACACCAGATTTTAATGATATTTTAACTGACTTACTCCGAGTTTACACTGGACTTTCTTGAGGTTTTACCTGATTTATCAAATTTATTTTACAAAATTTTCTTTAACCTATTTTAACTTACATCTGCCCTACTAAAAGAACTTTTTCTGTTTTTCAATAATTTTTACCTGAAGTACATTCGAAATATTTTATCTGAGCGTATCTTACTTTCAAACTTTATTCGTGCTTATTTTCCATCACAAAATGGCTACGGTCGAAAACAAAAATGAAACACAAGATAATTCGCAGTCAGAAACGGGAACAGAAAATATTTCTGCAGTACTTGCTTCAAATATGCAACAAGCTTCGCTGATTTCTATTAAAATTCCACAATTTTGGAATAACCGGCCAGATCTTTGGTTTCTGCAAATCGAAACCCAGTTTCGATTTAAAAATATAACCTCGTCAAATACTAAATACGATTATTTAGTAGCTTCATTAAATAACCAGACAATGGAATCAGTGGCAGACATACTCGTTTCACCTCCACCAAACGAAAGGTACGAAAATTTAAAGAAACATTTACTTGAACGGAATAGGGACAGTGAAGAACGTCGTCTAGATGCACTGTTAAATAAGATCGAGTTAGGAGATTTAAAACCGTCCGAGCTGTATAGGAACATGGAGAGTCTTGCAAGTGGAAACAATTTAGTCAATCCACCTCTAGTGAAGAAACTTTGGCTTAACCGACTTCCTCCGTCAATCCGCGTTTGTCTTATGGCGGTAGAGAATTCACAGCCACAAAACGAACTTTTCACTCTTGCAGATAGACTTCATGACTCATCTTTAGGCCCTCAAGTAGCTCAAGTTAATGCGCCACACAGCCCCAATTTTGATAACGATCTTCTACAAAAATTGATTTATCGCATCGAACAACTCGAAGTCAATTATCCACCACCAAATAATTTTAACAGGGCATCTAGGAATTTTTCCCGCGATAGGTCGAAAAATAGGTACAGGTCGAAAAGTAGAACGGACGAAAGTAGGTCGATGTGCTGGTTTCATAAAAAATTTGGAGTTAACGCGAGAAATTGTTCAAGACAATCCTGTTCGTTTAAATCAGACACTAACAAAACGCCAAAAAACTAGTGCGCCAGATCTCAAATGCGGCTTTGAGTGAGGCAAACTTTTCGCGCCGTCTATTTATTCGCGACAAATCTACAAAGTTACAATTTTTAATCGACACGGGAGCAGAAATTTCGATAATTCCTCGTAAATTCTGCCAGAATACAAAACAGCCTAATGACTTCGTTCTACTCACCGCCAATGGTGGAAAAATCCACACCTACGGTTGCAAACGGTTAAGAGTCGACTTAAATCTACGACGCGTTTTCGATTTCACTTTCGTGATTGCTGATATTGATCACCCTATTATAGGTGCTGATTTTCTGCACAAATTCAATTTAATCGTCGACCTTAGCAGCTGTAGAGTTGTGGATAAAGAAACCAACCTTCAAGTTAGTTGTCTCTATAAATCTACAAACATCTGTTCGCCAAAACTTTTTTCAATTCCAAGTGAATTCGGTGCTGTGTTGGATGAGTTTCCTGAGCTTAAAGCTCCGCCAGACTTCACGTTACCGGTAAAACATAACGTTGTTCACCGAATAACAACAAATGGTCAACTCCCTTCCACCAGCGCACGAAGACTAAATCCGGATAGATTGGCAATCGCCAAGACACAGTTTCAACAGATGGTTAGTTTGGGTATTTGTCGTGTTTCTAAATCACACGTCGCTTCACCGCTTCATATGGTTCCAAAAAAGGATCAACTCGATTTTCGACCATGTGGTGATTACAGATGGCTAAACCAAGCGACAATACCAGACAAACATCCGATTTCAAACGCTCAAGACTGCACTGCTAACCTTGACGGTTGCTCAATCTATTCGAAAATAGATTTGGTACGCGCTTACCACCAAATACCGGTCGCGGAGGAAGACGTTCATAAAACGGCTGTCATAACACCTTTCGGGCTTTTCGAATTTCTTCGAATGCCTTTCGGCGTGCGCAACGGTGCGCAAACTTTTCAACGTTTTATGAACAGCATTTTAGGTGATCTTCCATTTGTTTTCGTTTACCTAGACGACATACTGGTTTCAAGTAAATCAACCGAGGAACACAAGGTGCATTTGCGAAAAGTTTTTCGTAAATTGCAAGAGCACGGACTTAACGTCAATGTGGCAAAATGCGAACTAGGAGTAAACGAGCTCAATTTTCTGGGTTACAACATTTCCAAACGTGGAATCATTCCTTCGCAAGAACGCGTCAAAGCCATAAACGAATTTCCTAGTCCCTGCTCTATCAAACAACTACAGCGTTTCCTCGGCATGATTAACTTTTATAATCGTTTCATGCCAAGTATGGCGTCTAAAGCCAAATGCCTTTACGAGTTGTTAAAAAATATTAAAATCGACAAAAAATTAAAAGCAAAACCAATTTTTCAATGGCCAGACATGTGCGAAGAAGCGTTCCAAGTTCTCAAGCGAGATCTATCGCAACGCACTATGCTTTTTCATCCAAAGCCTCTTGCGCAAATCAGTATTATGGTAGACGCTTCTAACGACGCTATCGGAGGAGTCCTCCAGCAATACCATAATAACGGTTGGGAACCATTGGGTTTCTATTCCACACGTCTGAGCCCCGCCGAAAGAAAATATTCTACGTTCGATCGCGAACTCCTTGCGATATTTAAAAACGTCAAACATTTTCGGTATTATGTGGAAGGTAGACAATTTACTGTTTTTACCGACCACAAACCGCTCACAAACGCCATCTGCTCAAAAACAGAAAAATCGCCTCGTCAAACTCGCCATTTAAAATTTATCGCTGAATTCACAACCGATATTCGCTATATTAAAGGCACACAAAATATCGTCGCTGACACTTTATCGCGATTATACGTCGAATTGATAAATTTTAAAAATGTCAGCATTCCGAGTTTGGCTAAAGAGCAAGAAAATGACGACGAGATTAAATCGCTTTTAAAGCGTGAACATCCACCTTTCGAATTGATAAAAAGTAATATTCCATTAAATGATGTTGAAATTTGGTGCGAAACGTCCACCGGAAAAAATCGTCCTTACATTCCCGACATTTTCCGCCGAACAATTTTTGACAACCATCACAAACTTTCACATCCAGGTTCAAAAGCAATGCGAAAAATAATCACTGCAAAATATTTTTGGCCTAAGATGAACGGTGATGTCAATCGATGGACGAAAAGTTGCATCTCTTGTCAAAAATCAAAAATTACCAGACATACGACTTCTGAACATGGAAAGTTTCCTGTTCCTGAAGGTAGATTTTCGCATATCCATTTGGATTTGGTTGGTCCATTACCACCATCGCAAGGTTTTACTTACCTTTTAACCATAAGAGACCGTTTTTCTTCGTGGCCCGAGGCCATTCCAATCAAAAACATGAATGCCCCAACAGTAGTTACAGCTTTCGTTCAAAACTGGGTTTCGAGATTTGGAGTACCTCAAACGATCACTACTGATCAAGGAACTCAATTTGAGTCAAGCCTTTTCAAAGAGATATCCGAAACTCTGGGTACAAAACGAATCCGAACGACAACATATCATCCGCAAGCTAACGGCTTTGTCGAACGCTTCCATAGACAGCTTAAAGAAGCTTTACGTTCGCACGAAGAAAAACAAAACTGGTTTTCAAACCTACCATGGACTCTTCTTGGTATCCGCTCGACAATAATTGACGACTTAAACGTAACGCCAGCCCAACTACTATACGGACAGAACTTACGATTACCGTCAGAACTCATCGAACCAAAACCCTTAAATCCGATTTCAAATTCTACGACAGCTCGAGAAATCACTCAAGCTATTTCGCAAATCCGACCGTGTCCGAAAAGAAATCGTGAACAAAAATACATCTTTGTTCCAAAAGATTTAAAAAACTGTAAATACGTTTTTGTTAGGGAGGAGGTGAATCGTGGAAGCCTTAATCCACCGTATAAAGGCCCGTTCGAGGTAATTGACCGCTTCGAAAAAACAATGTTAATACTTATAAACGACAAAAAACAATTAATTTCAATTGACCGTTTAAAGCCAGCGTTTTGTACAAATGAAAATGAGTCGAAAATAAATACAAAACAAGTCACTTTCAACTTAAATTGAAAATTTTCATTATCATATATAAAAAATGTAACAAAAATTAAAACAAAAACAATGTACGGTCTTCTACCAAAATCAAATTTCAAGTTTATAAGGTCTTCTACCAACATTTGTAAAACTCACTGTACAATATAAAATATAAAAATAATAAATTATGAATTCATACATTTGTATATATTTCATTATCATGTATTCACTTTGTAACAATAATTTGCACGGTCACGTTTAGAAATGTTAACTTTAAATTTAATTCAAAATTTAAACTTGCACGGCGGGGAGTGATGTAGCGTTCTCATGGTCGTGTAAACACTATATGTAAACACTAAGTGTGAACCTACATTACTCCCTTGGTTTCCGTATTAATGTCACAACCTAAAATCAAAGAAAACTATGGCACAAAAACCAGGTTCGCCATACTTCTTCCGTTTTAAAAGAAAACATTTTCACTCTCGATTCTCTTCTCAACGTGGCCGGCATCTTCCTAAAAACCTAAAAGAAATTATAATTATTAAAATAAAATTAGAGCTAAATACAATAAATTAAAGATAAGCTTAAACATAAAAAGTTTTTTTATTACTGCACAGAGTGGTGCATAAGTTCAACGAAGAGTGCATAAATTGTGCCATCCACAAGAGGCACAATGCATGAAGAAGAAGAGATACATTTGATGTCCACCAGATGTTGGAGTATATCACTGGATTGAAGTTTGGGGTCCAGTCGGGACACAAACACTAATTTGGGCCTAGGTACTGATTCAATATTTTTTGGTGCTTCAGAGGTTATCACGGAAAGAGAACTAATGGTAGGATTTTCAATCTCAACTGTTTGGATGGGCGTATCAACGGAAGCTACTGGTTGATCTAAGTCAGCATTTAAAATTATGGCGGGTGAAATGTTCATTTCCTGGACAGGAACTGAAGCGTTTTCAACTGTTTTATTATTAATTAAGAATTTTCTTGTTTAGTTTAAAGTAATATTGAATTTTAAATTTAGACTAGTTTTTACGCCGAAAGGCAATTATTAAATATAGTTATAGTATAATTTAGAGCGCCCGTATGGGGCCAGTAAGTTAGTTAAGTTATACTGTAAGCTAGTTTTTAAGGTTTTTGTCTAGCATTTAAGTAGTTATAAGATGAATAAAAAATAAAAAATTCATTGGAAAATAAATATACAATACTAAAAATGAAATAAAGTAAAGAAACAACTAAAATAAAAAAAAAAAAAAAAAGAAAGTAAGAACAAATAGTTTTGCCTGGGATTCGAACCTGAAAAAAAATTTTCACTGGTATGAACTCAAACACGCGCATTCATCATTTTTAATTCATTTTTATTTTTTCATTTCCTTATATCTATCTTAATGCTAGACAAAAAATCTTAAACAACTAGCTTACCATATTAACTTAACTAACTTACTGGCCCCATGCGGGCGCTCTAAATTAAACTATGACTATACTTAAAAAATGTCTTTCGACAAAAAAAAACTTATTATTAGAATTCATGATTACTTAAAACTAACGAGAAAATTATTAAAAAAAAACTCATTTTCTATATCATTTTTTAATTTTTTGTAAAACTTAAAGCTACCCTTTACCTAATAAAACTAATTAAAACTAAATTAAACTAACTTAAACTACATTATATCTAATTAAAACTACTTAAAATAACTTAAAAACTAGAACAGCCACCAGCAATTTTTTTGCATACGCATATGCACACTCGCGTTCGCCCATACACGTGTATATATGTTCATATACATACATACATATACATTCGCAACCGCAAGTACCCACATACAAATACATTTATTTATGTACTTTTTTTTTTTTTTTGGTGCCACCGTCACTGTTCTACCTACTCTACTTATCTTTACCTAAGAACTATGTAAGTCGGCCAAAGCAACAATATGGTCAACTTTCCAAAAAAAAATTTTCACTTGTATGAACTCAAACACGCGCATTCATCATTTTTAATTCATTTTTATTTTTTCATTTCCTTATATCTATCTTAATGCTAGACAAAAAATCTTAAACAACTAGCTTACCATATTAACTTAACTAACTTACTGGCCCCATGCGGGCGCTCTAAATTAAACTATGACTATACTTAAAAAATGTCTTTCGACAAAAAATAACTTATTATTAGAATTCATGATTACTTAAAACTAACGAGAAAATTATTTAAAAAAAACTCATTTTCTATATCATTTTTTAATTTTTTGTAAAACTTAAAGCTACCCTTTACCTAATAAAACTAATTAAAACTAAATTAAAATAACTTAAACTACATTATATCTAATTAAAACTACTTAAAATAATTTAAAAACTAGAACAGCCACCAGCAATTTTTTTTTTTTTTTTTTGCATACGCATATGCACACTCGCGTACGCCCATACACATGTATATATGTTCATATACATACATACATATACATTCGCAACCGCAAGTACCCACAAACAAATACATTTATTTATGTACTTTTTTTTTTTTGGTGCCACCGTCACTGTTCTACCTACTCTACTTATCTTTACCTTAGAACTATGTAAGTCGGCCAAAGCAACAATATGGTCAACTTTACAAAAAAAAATTTTCACTTGTATGAACTCAAACACGCGCATTCATCATTTTTAATTCATTTTTATTTTTTCATTTCCTTATATCTATCTTAATGCTAGACAAAAAATCTTAAACAACTAGCTTACCATATTAACTTAACTAACTTACTGGCCCCATGCGGGCGCTCTAAATTAAACTATGACTATACTTAAAAAATGTCTTTCGACAAAAAATAACTTATTATTAGAATTCATGATTACTTAAAACTAACGAGAAAATTATTTAAAAAAAACTCATTTTCTATATCATTTTTTAATTTTTTGTAAAACTTAAAGCTACCCTTTACCTAATAAAACTAATTAAAACTAAATTAAAATAACTTAAACTACATTATATCTAATTAAAACTACTTAAAATAATTTAAAAACTAGAACAGCCACCAGCAATTTTTTTTTTTTTTTTGCATACGCATATGCACACTCGCGTACGCCCATACACATGTATATATGTTCATATACATACATACATATATTTTCGCAACCGCAAGTACCCACATACAAATACATTTATTTATGTACTTTTTTTTTTTCTTGGTGCCACCGTCACTGTTCTACCTACTCTACTTATCTTTACCTTAGAACTATGTAAGTCGGCCAAAGCAACAATATGGTCTACTTTCCATATCACGGTGGTCACCCAACCACCAGAATTTTTTGACTTGCTTAACTAAGTCCTTTCTGTCCCGAAGGGGCACAGCTCTACTGAACCGCAGACGCTCTGCTCCGTTCCCTGAGCCGACGTCCCGATCGTAAAGAAGTCGCCGATCCACAGTCCTACGGCTGACGTGGTAGATTAACGGGACCGCCAATCTATCCTGTATCAGACCCCGACTGTCTAAATAGAGGAATGTCTCGGGCGGGATGAAACCATTAAGACGTACACTTTCACTATACTCATCATTGGGGTAGTAAGCCCCAAAAATAAGTCCATTGGTCGAGGTCATCGCTCTTGCAATGTGACCCCGAATCAGCTTGATTAAAAAGTTATCTATCCTGTTTATATTGGCCCTGTTGTATAGAACCTCGTTGGCATAGTAATGTGTGTACTCCGACTCTGGTGTTCTGTGTAATCCAAGGCAGCGTCTAAGACACTGCCTCTCAAACACCCGAATCTTTTCCATTTGAGATGGGGCAACGTTGAACCACACAGGGCATAAATAGGCAATCATTGGCCGGATAAGGGCCATGTAGCAAATCACCTTTACTCTGCTGTCAAGGCGGCTGCTATAAAACAACCGTCTTGTCAACCCAAAGGCTCCCCTAGCTCTGGCCAGCGCAGCATCTACATGTCGATTGAAATATAGATACTGATCTAGCCAGATGCCAAGGTACTTTACCACATCTTTACTCGCCAGTGGATGTCCACTTGGTCCAGCGATCACTAGATTTCTCCAGTTCTTTCTTGTATCCCTAGAAGCCCTAGACAACGGGGTTCTAAACAGGATAGTTTCTGATTTCTGAAAGTTAATTTTTAACTTCCAATCATCACAATATCGCTGAATCTTGTCGAAGTCACGCTGCAGAAGAATTCTGATGACTTCAACTTTTGGACCCTTTCTGTACGCTACAAGATCATCGGCATACGCAATTGAGTGAGTTAGACTACCTATCAGATCGCTGGTGTAAATACTAAAAAGAATCGGTGAGTTCACAGCTCCTTGCTGTAGACCATTTTTAATATCAAAAGTTGTGGTAGAAGTTGCATTGCCACTTTTGACAACAAACTTTCTACCAGTGAGCATGTCATGAAGCATATATAACAGTGGTTTACTTATGCCAAATCTAGATAGCTTCAGATAAAGACCCTCTAACCAAACGGTGTCGAAAGCTTTCTCTAAATCAACCAGAACGGCTGCCGTGCATTGATTTTTCGTTTTGTTCCATTGAACATCAGAAACTAACTTAGACGCTGCATGAATAGTGTCATGCCCCGCCTTAAAGCCAAACTGATTATCTGGAATAATATTTTTGTCCTCAGCCCACTTGAACAGAGCTCTATTGAGAATCTTTTCGAATACTTTACTGATACTTGGAAGAAGACTTATCGACCGAAGATTTGCCGGATTGGAGCTGCCCTTTCCCTTTTTGGGGAGAGGATGGACCACAGCTGTCTTCCAACTCACTGGATAATATGCATTATTCAATGCGTTGTTGAACAGTGTGGTATAAATGTCTATGGCTTCCTCAGGGAGATGTCGTAACACAATGTTGGGTATACCATCGACCCCCGCAGATTTCTTTTTCTTTAATGTTTGAAAAATCAACTGAAGTTCTACCTTCGAAATTAACAATGAACTGGGTCCATTTCGCTCGGCGATGGTGGCGTTTGCCAAATTTTCGTCATTGAACCCGGTGAAACCAGTATTCTCAGATCGCCATTGCGTTATGTTATTCCAAGGTAGAAGTTGTGCAGTAAGGCTCTGTTCTCCAGGTCATGATTCGGACGAATGCTAGCATTCACCTTATACACTTGCTAGAAAGCAGCCCCTACAGCCTCTACCTTTTCCTGAGGATCTTCTATCATATAATAATTATCATCGAAAACGGCACCCTCCGGATCAATTCCCGCAATCGTTATACGTCTTCGTTATCTGTTGTCCTCTGGAGTTTAAGACATGGAAGATCGTTTTGATCATTTCTTCTAAATATCTTATTTATTTGGGGAAACATACTAGGGTCGCTAGAATTAACAGCTCGAATTCTGTTATCCCAATATAAATTAATAGATAATCTATAGTTTTGTCTAATCAGAACGTTAATGTTTTTGATCGACGACTTCAATGTCCTAATCTCCAGATCACGTGTGTCCGTGAAACGTCTGTAAAGAAGTTTCAACCTAGTCAGCAGTCCACTTTTTTGTCGGTGTAGTGCGTCGATTGTCGCGTTCTTGTATAAACCAGTAGGGTCTTGTTCCTTATATTTTGGGATTGTTTTGTCCATTGTTCGTTTTATAGTCGTATCCATTAGAGTCAGGTACCCGTCGATCTCGACGTTCATCAGGTTCCTGTCATTTGGTGGAGAAATGTCATCGGCACGTATTTCTCTTGCCAAGGCGTTGGAGAAGCGTGGCCAGCGCGTCTTACTGAAATTGTAAGAGTGCACAGGCACAAACTCATCCAACTCCACAAGTTCGCTCGGAAGCTGTATTACGGTGGCAAGTCCACAGTGATCACTGTCGTATTCAATCGTTCGTAAACAGTTTCTTGTCTGTTGATTTGTTGCGTCAGTTATAACTAGTCGTGAGTCAAGCAGTAAAAGATCCAGAAAACTACCACTTCTCGGAAATGACGGTCTATCTGTAGCCAGAAGATCGATCCTACTCTCAACACTGTACCGACCCATCCAATTAAAAAGATGGTTCCCTCTAGGATTTTGTATTTGGTTTCCCCAATCTACATGTTTGGCGTTTAAGTCCCCTGCCATGAGATAATAATTCTCATCCAAGTTCAGTCTTAAGCATTCGAAAAGTTTTTCGAGTTCTGCGATAAAATTAGCTGGCTGAGGAGCGTCAGGTGCGTACACCGCGATTGCGTACATTCTTTTCCCCTGCTGGAGAGGAATGCAAACGATGCAGGCTTCTAGCAATCTTCGCACTTCGCTATCATATATAACCTTATGTTTAATGCCATTTCGTATGAATATTGCGACCCCACCCCCTTGAGACGAGTTGGGCCGATCCCTTCTTACGATATTGTAATTTTTATTAGTCAAACACGCGCAGAAACGCACAACCAGCGAGCTCAATAAAAAAATGAATTTAGAGCAAAATTAAAATAACAAGATAGTACTAAAAATTATTATGACATCAAAAGAGCTTTTATGATGATAATATTAATACATAGGTAACAACACTAAAAAAAATCAAACTACCACTATATCAGAAAAAAAAAAATATCTTCAAATTTACAAATGGGAAAACAAAAATATGAAAATATATTATATAGCAATCTAAAAGAAGTAAACATATTACCACATTATCAAACAAATACTTATTTGTAAATTAAAAGGAAATTTAATAATTAATAGACTTATTATCTTATGATAAATTCACAAAAACAAAATAAAATTGTAGAGCTAAACAAAACACGACCACAATAAATAAAACCAGTGCTGTCACTGATAAAATAAATAAATGTTTTTTAGTTGGACTCAAGCATATTTATAAACTCATTTTAATGACGGAGTAAAGTAACTCCCACTTTACAATGTCTTTAATCCTGAAAAGCTTATTTATAAAAAATAAACACGTGGATTAGAGACGAAGTAAGCTAAAACTGGTTCAAAGAAGGTTTAAAGTCGTAGTAAAGTCGTTTTAGTATGTAAATTTCATTTTGACATGACATTGTGAAACGAAAAAACATACAGAATGTAAACAAACAAATTGATTTTTTTTCTTTTTTCCAAGTAAAGTTCCATTTCACTCGAACCCATAACAATTTAATTTTCTCTCTCTCTAACACAGTGAACATCACATGCATTGACGTATTAGGTATGGACCGCCAGCAGCCAACTTCACGCGTGTTCCAACATAACTAGGGGCGGCATCAACTACTAGCAGGGAAACTGCGTAGCATTGATATGATTCCTTTAATTTATTATTTACTACTGAAATATTTTTGTGGAAATTATTATCAAACTACTTTTATTTTACAAAACACATCCACTCATTATGCCAAGAGTTACTTACAGATGAATATATCATCGTTTTCATTTAAATTCTAATGGCAAAATTAGTACACGCATTTAACACTAAAAGATGATGGCGTTTTTAGACTGTTTTTAGCTGGAACAACTTTTCTTGGCTGTTTGAAAATTTCAACCGACTGGCGGTCCATATCTGATACGTCAATGATCACATGGTTACATTGACATTGAAGTATCATAACCTGAGTTTTGGATGGGACGTTTTAACTAATATCGATAACAATTTTTGTATAAATAAGGATTTGTCTGACGGAGTCAAGACGGAGTAAGTGCTACGACTAGGTTCTACTACTCCGAGGTTAAACCGAGCATTAGTGAAATCTTATAAATAAGGAATTTATTTCCACCAAAAATAAAACCCTGTTTTGAGAGAAAAAGATTTAGAAGCGTTTCCACCGGTCAAATTGATTTATGAAACGATCAACTTGACAAGAGGTTTTACAACTTTAAAACACCGAAACATTTCGTTCAGAAATTTTATACTAACTAACTATAAAATGCACTTATTTCACAAAATTCACTAATAATCCACAATATACCGTCAAAATAATGAAGTTAAAGTATTTTAACAAAGAAATAAAATAAATAATGATACAAATTCTATATACTAATATGAAAATTAATCTAAAAAGTTTATTTTTTATATTAAGAATATTAAACCAAGTAGAAGACTTTCAGTTTATTTTAAGTGGACTTTTCTGAATTATTATTCAAAATAAAAGCGTTTAGCGGCCTATAGTCCAAGAAAACATTGCGTTTCGCCCGGTGCAAGCTTTGTCATTATTTATTTTATTTCTTTGTTATATCTTAGCCTTGGCCTC
Source organism: Baccha elongata (assembly GCA_951217065.1). NCBI lineage: Eukaryota > Metazoa > Arthropoda > Insecta > Diptera > Syrphidae > Baccha > Baccha elongata. Next base: position 1,049,767 of record CATNUY010000188.1, read on the forward strand.
GAGGCAAAACAAAAATACACCCCCCCCCCCAGTTGAAAATTATTGCAACCGTGATCTTGCTGGTATAGTTCACATTAGTTTTTTGTCAAAAAAGTTATGTAAGCTGAGCTAGAAAAATCTTTAAATTGCGTAATGACAAGGTGCTTTTTGCAAGACGTCATCTGACGAGCCCACAAAGCTAGCACCGGGCGAAACGCAATGTTTTCTTGGACTATAGGCCGCTAAACGCTTTAAAGTATTTTATTTCGATAAAAATTAACAAAAAGCAAAAATATTTACAAAATGTATTGACAAATTGTTGTTGACATCTACAATGACATTTGAAATAAAAGCGTTCAGTCCTAAAAGGGTGTGTGTTAAGTAATTTGCCAGAGATTTATAAGTGATAAATTTTTAATCATGAAGATTTGGGATTTAAATTTGTATGGTAAATCTAGTGATTTAGAAGGAGATTATGGATAAATTGTCAAATCAAGATTAAGTGTTTGGTGGAAACAAAGTATTAGTAAATAGTTTTCGAAAAATAAAATTTCAAAGTCAAAACTTATTTTTTTTTTATTAATTTTGTCTTACGAAATTTTTATTTACTAAGCAAAATATTTTTTTCAATATTTAATGGAGTTGGTATTTTTTAGCCAAATGCAAAAAACTCGATTTAGAAAAATCGATTTTGATGCTATTTACTGAATTAAGGCAAAAATTATGAAACCAAATTTTAAGCCAATACTTTTCTAGGTAAAAGCTTGATTATTTTGTATGCCAACCAAATGTATGCCCGTAACTACCATATAATCGATTCACCGTAATTGATTGATTGTTCATGGCCTTCATTTTAACGAAAAGGTATACTAATGACCAAAAATACTATAAGAAAAAAACGTCTTCTTAACGTAAATCTCTCAATGAATCGATAACTCAATAGGTCATACTATCATTCTGAGGTAAGGTAAGGAGAAAAATGGAGGCGGAACAAGAAAACAAACTTAGGGCCAGTTTTTTCAGCCAGGACCCATGTTCTGTAACTCTCACATCGAATAATTTTTCGCATAAACAGTGCGAATCAGAACAAAATTATGATAGAATGGGCCGAGAATTTCTTTTTCGCATTTAACTGTTTCTGTAACTTGTGTTCACTTGACATGAAATAAAATTACTGGAAAAATGTCTGTAACTCTGAAGTCGAAACATTTATTCGACTTATCTGTCAAAATAAATGACCACTCTCAACCAAGTAAGAAAATATTAAAGTTGAATTTATTTTTTTAGAAAGAACGGCAGAAAATAAATAAAAGGTTATTTGTTCGAATTAGATTTTTGTTGTATTATTATAAGTTAATTATTGTGCATATCCATAGAAAAATCAAAGGATCTCTAAGGAATTTATTTTTAATAAATAGTCAACACATTTGGAGTTTTTTTATTAGCCCAGTTTATATTTCTAAGATCTCCGAGATCTCCGTATGCTCAGAAATATAAACGCAATTTCTTAGTGAAATTTTATACTAATGCTGTCAAAAAACTGTGCCTGAAAATTTTTGGATTCGCTTGCTTCGATGGATTCGAGCGCTCAGAAATAAAAACTCACCTATTGAGGTGAAGTTTTTTGTGTTTGACTTACAAGTTAAAATATGAACTCCATTTTTGTTTTTTAAACTTTCTTGATTGACTGTTTTTTCAATAAAAATGTTTTTTCTTTTAAAAGCATTTTGTAAGTAATTTTAAAACGCGCTCTTATCCTGTAAAATTTGAGATTTCAGTGACTTAAAAGTAATTTTAAAACGCGCTCTTTTTCCTGTAAAAATTGAGATTTTAGTGACTTTAAAGTTTAATACACAATGTTTAACAATTTCGCGCACAACATTAACATTTCCGCTTTTCATTTCAATCAATTTTTCAACAATAGGCGTGTTTTATTGATCAAATATCACAGGTCATCCACTTCCAGTTCGTCCGTCCCCTTCCGTAAAAAAAAAATTTTCACCACGCTTTCCTATCTGTGAATACGTGTGAGTGGTGAGTTTGTTTGACTTATGTCAAAGGAAATATGACAAAGAACTATAAAAAATTGTACGCATTCTACCTACGTAAGTAAACGAAAATATTTTTTCTAAAAACGTTAAATAAAACCTTAAATTTTTATAATAAATAATTATTTACAGATGAAGCAGTGCAACAGCATGTAAACAAACCCAAAAACAAAAACATTTTTAAGGTGCTGATGTTTAAACGTTCCGAAAAAACATAATTTATGCCAAATCATGCAGTTTTTCAAGGTGGTGTAAAAGAATCGGTATATATTTGCTTTGGCTTAAATATTTGAAAAAAATTGGCTTTCAAGATAAATTCCTAAATGGTTTTGTTGTGCAAGGTCCTCGGCCTGGTATTTTCAAAAAATCTGGACCTAAAACAATTGAAAAGTAAGTTTTGCTAGTTGCTATCAAAACAAGTTCGTATGACTTTAGACCAGAAATTCTTTTAAATTGCATGAAAGTTTAGTATGAGCTAAGTGAAGTCTGATAATTTTCTTGTTTCAGAGAAATCGCTTTGCGAATTACTGCCCTTCGAGAAACATTTGAAGAAGTTGGATTATTTCTGTGCCGAGGAAAAGATAACTTAAGCATGGACAATAAATACGGAACATACACTGAAATTTTCGACCGAGAACATTGGCAACAAGAAGTGCATAACGATCCTACAAAATAAAGTGTATAACCACTAGTGACTAGTGCAACCAACTTAATTTATTTGTTTCATTTATATTTGTTAACAAGAAACATAACCGTAGTCATAAATATCAATAGCATTCACTGTGAAATAAAATTGCAAAAACAGTATTGAATTATTTTGTAACTCTATTGTATCTCAACAAGTTAGTGACAATGCAATTAGCGGATTGCAACTCAAGTTCTAGCTGTTTGGTAGTGTATTGATCGTTGAATAACTGCCGATAAGGAAAATATTTTCTACAACAATCGATCGACAAAATCACTCATTTTTATCAATCACAAAGAATTATAATAATGTACAGTATGCAAACAAGACTTTGCAATTTTTGTTGTTAATATTAATTTGTGCAACCAGTTTCCGTCTATTTGTCTGATATGAATCTTTATTAATAGAAGGAAACAAATTTAGTAAAGTTAATAACACAGTTCTTCTTTATTTTCGAAAAGGAACAATTCGTTGGATTTTACACTCTGTATACGACTATAATTGGACAGGCACGAGTTCATCACGCTGGCATTATCTTTTTTATCCATTAGAAGGCTCGTTTTTGTTTCTTCTTTTTGGGTTCCATTTTTTCTTTCGTCATTAATCATACATTATTCACAAATCGATTGCAACTTGCAGTTGCAAATCGCACAGAGCGTTTTGTCCGTTGAACGTTGCCCCTTAATGGATCTACTGACTGAGTTTGTTTGAAAGTAGAAAAACTGTAAAGTAACTAGTCGATTCCGATTGTATCATCGAGATTTCCCACTCCTTAAGACGTTCACGGCACTTCTCAAGAAATCGTTCCAGTTTGTTGTCGTATGATTCTTTTTCACTCCAAATTGTTCCTTCATAAATTTCTGCTCATCCCTGTTTGATAAGAGATGAAGCTAGATTTTTCACACATTGCCGCAGAAAAGTGGAATCATAGGATGGATATTCCTTCATCGGCGCAATCTACTTTCAAAAAACGGTTTTTCGGTTTTAAAAACACAAGGGTTGGTTTTGTGTTGATGACAAAAAGAAGGAAACAAATAAATATTTGTTTCCAAAATTAAAACTTGAAATTTGTTGCTTTTAGTAGATTCTAAAATATAAAACAGTTACATTATGTTTTATTTTTATGTTTTCTATTTATTCTCATTAAAATAAATCTATAATTTCTTTTCTTTGCATTGCACAAGTAAAATAAATTATTCAATCCAGCGAACGATTGTAAAAATAGGTAAACTACGTAGTGACCGACCGTAGTCGCCAAGTACTCTCTGAAAGAGTTCATCGACTTTTTGTATTTCAGCTTCTTAGAGTGAAACTCTACTTTCGATCTTCAAGAATTCCAACACAATTTCAGGTGACTAAGGGTAGACGGATGCAAACAAATTGTCAGCGTTTCGAATGTTATCCAAATCATCAGTTTTACTTTAATAGTTGAAATGTGTTTTAAATTAGAAAATAATATAATGGTATGGTTTGTACAATAACTCACTGTGATAATTGACACAATTTAACATATTTATCATATGTATATTGGTTCTCGGCCATCTCCTTCACAAGATTACTATATTCAAGAAGATACCTATTGGTATCATCAGCATTTGAATCGTCATCATCATCGTCATCTTCTTCATCTTAATGTTCATCATCTTGAATATTATCTTCACCCATAAGAACATCATCATCGATCAGCGACTCTTCATTTTCTGCAACTCCTTCTTCATCTGACTTAAGTAGAGCTTCTTTCTGTATCCAATAAATCAGTGTTAAAATGGTATTTCAGTTTATTTCTTTAATATACCTCAGCTTCATCCCTTTCTTCGTATTTTTCTGATCTATTTCACATTTTTTTAAGCTTTATTTTAATAAAAAAATAATATTTCACAGAAAACACCAAACCTAACAACAAACTTTACAAATTGGAAATGTTTATTATTTGACAGCTTCTTAACTGCCCACAGTAAAAAAAAAGACTTAAGGGGGTGACTTGTGGTGAAACTGGGTGACCAACAAAAGCGATGGTGCGTTCACACTATGTGCTAATTTTTATTTATTTGTAGTTAGATTAATAAACATCTAAAATAAGTTCAAAAACAATTTCGTGATGTTTTACATCATTTCTTTTTATATTAGCCATACTTTGCAGACACATCCATAAAATTATTGAAACTTCGGCTTGGCATAAAGTCAAGAATACCAACTTTGAAATAAAATAAAAAAGTGGATACAAAAGTGAATATAACGTTTCATTGGTTCTTTCCAGTGCTGACTAACTAAAAATTACCAACAAAACACGACTTGTATATGCCGAGTTGGTCAACTTGTACCCCACCTTCCACTACAAACAAATAAAAACCGGATAAATAATCATTACTTAACTTAAATATTACCTAGTTATATAATTTTAATTAAAAAATCTGCCTTAACCAATTTTCATTTGTTTTCAAGCGAAAAGTTCAAAGTCATCAAAACTTTTTTGCAACTTTCGTAGGTTGAAAGCTTCTAACTTCTTCCGCAAAACGCGGCCCCAAGGGAAAACAAAATGAACACAACCATTAATAGGCGTGTTTTATTGGTAAGTGTTTAGCCGCTTTAGCAAAAATTTTTATATGATACGAAAAGTGGCGATAAATTGGTCAGTAATTAAAGTGAACTTAAAAGTGAAGATAAAATCTTGGAATGCCTGGAAATTTTAGGCGCGAAATATAATGTCAATACATTTTTTGCTTAAAGGTTGGTGGCACCTATGACAGCTTGAGACATGGACACCATATACAGTAGGCGTTTTTCTATTTTTGCTCTGAGCAGAGCACGGAGGAGAGCCTGAGCTTGTCGAGTGAGCTCTGAGCAGAGTACGCTCCGAGCGTTCTGATTTATTTATGAAACACACTTGAGCACTTCACTGTCATATCAATAGAAATCAACTCACAATCTGTCAAATAACATGAAAACTGCATTAAGTTGACAGCGCTCTACTTTGTGCTCGGTCTACTCCACCATTTTTATCCTGAGCTCATAGTGCATGCTCGGAGCAAGCTCTGATCGAAAAAAGAAACACAAGTTGAGCGCTATGAGCGCTCGGAGCTAAAAAAAAACAAAGATCTTTTTTTGACAGCTCACTGCTCTGCTCAGAGCTAAAAACGAAAAACGCCTAATGATTATTCATGGTTGTGTTCATTGTGTTTTCCTTTAGGGTAGCGTTTTGCGCAAGAAGTAAGAAGTTTTCAAACTGTGAAAGTTGCAAAATAGTTTTGATGATTTTGAACTTTTCGCTTAAAAACAAATAAAAATTGGTTAAAGCAGATTTTTTAAATAAAATTATATAATTTGGAATTTAATTTGGTAATAATCAAGTTAAATGATGATTATATATCCGGTTTTTATTTGTTTGTACTGGTAGGTGGGGTACAAGTTGACCAACTGGGCATATACAAATATCCACACTTTGTGGATACAAAAGTGAAAATGTTAGTTCTTTTCAGTGCTGACTAACTTAAAATTACCAATAAAACACGACTACTGTGGGTGTAAAGAAAACATTCCTCCTTCCATTGGAAACTGGAAATTTTAATTTTTATGCAGGCATGTTTTCGCATCATGTTATAGACATAGTTTATTTTCCAAGATAGAGAAACGGTGTAATATTGTGTTCCACCTTGAATCGAATGAAAAACTTTTCGACCAAGTTACAGAACATTATTTTTTTTTTCATTAACTTGGAAAAATTTAAAGGGTGTTAATCGTAGTGCATCCATTTTTCTTATTTTGAACAAATTCTTGAACTTGGTATTCTGTCAGTAAGAAATTATGGTAAAAGAAACACATAAATAAACCACATAAGCCACAGCGTTACACAAATTACAACCTATTTAAAGGGTGTTAATCGTAGTGCATCCATTTTTCTTATTTTGAACAAATTCTTGAACTTGGTATTCTGTCAGTAAGAAATTATGGTAAAAGAAACACATAAATAAACCACATAAGCCACAGCGTTACACAAATTACAACCTATTATCAAAAACACCATATGACTTAAACCGAAATTTTGAAATGCAGAAATGCATGCAAAGGAGTTCCCATGGTCGGATTTTGTCCGATTTTGAATATGTTGTTCAGAAACAAATTCTGATTAAAAATCAATTAAAAAAGCTTCTGTGTCAATGTTGCCCATGTTCAATCACAGATTGCCTGGACTAAGTGATAGTGCATACGACTTCGAAGACTGAGCAAATCTGATGTGCGTGGGTTCGAATCCTATGGTGTGCATGTCGAAAGTTTATCATAATAAAATTGGATTAAAAGCACTATTAATAAGAAGACTGATGACAGGACTTGGGACTCCTTGAAATAGCTTTATCTCCAGCCAAAATAAAAACGGATGATAAAATTCGTAAGCAATTTGTGAAAGCACCTTTAAGTTACTCTTGTTGTTCAGAAATTCAATGAAAATGGACGGAATAAAGTATGGTCAAGTTATAAAACTGACATTCAAGCATGAATAGAATAGTACTTGAACAATAATAATAACATTCTGAATTCATTCGGATCAAAATCAAGTTTCTCTGATTACACCACACCTAGGGATTGCAATCTCGGGATTTCGGGATTTGAAAATTTTGATCCCGGAATCGCGGGATAATCCCGGGATTTCATTGTTATTTAAAAAAAATTATTTAAATATATTTTCATTAAAATTGTTTAGCTTTTCTTAGTATGCAGAGAGTCAGGTCTAATTCCGCCTAAACAAATGATTATAGGTAACCATAAGGCAAGTTTTTATAGTCTGTAATCTGGAACTAATAGGAATACAGCGAAAACGATAATTATAAATAAAATAGTAGTTATCCTCTGTCCAGGAATTTGTTCTGCCACCATTCAATAATAAGATCTTTTAATAAATAGTAATCTGAAAACACGAGGAGCAAAAATAGAATAAAAAAGAATATTAAAACACAATGACAAGGAACCACCTGCGAATGATTTTCTAAACAAAATTAGGGAATGATATAAATGAAGTTGAAAACACTAATGTGGTAACCTTGGTTGGTAGGAATAACCCAATAACAACAAAACAACAAAATGTTCGTTGGTAGTTGTGCTGTCCATAGAGGAATAAATATGATAATGTAATGCCGGCACAAAAATAAATTTTGCCCACAAGCTAAAAGTTGCTTTAGGTGCTAGAGTGTGCGTAAAACACACGCATTCCCTCTCACCTTATCTGACTGGTCTCCTTTGGTTTGTTTTTGGTTTAATCTCTGGTTTGGTCACCATAGACTTTTCTTAACCAGTTGTTTTGAAACTCGGTTAACCACAGTTCGTCTTTTGACCATTTTATCTACTTTGGTTACCAAACCAAAGATCGTTCCAGTTTTCCAATGGTCCAGTTGTGAAACGGAATCTCTGGTTAAGTTTGTTTATACTTTTTTGAATGCGAGAGAAAGAGATATAAATTTTGTCAATAATTGATAACAGCCTGTCTCGTTTCGATGCACATGGATAAACTGAATTGATTCATTTACGAACAAAGGAAAACAAAATAATATACATAAAATATACGGGTTGAATTGATTAAGATGGTAGATCATCATTTTGTTTAAATTTATTCTTTACGATTAGTAGTGATAATCAATTATGATCTAGTATATTATTTATCATTCAACACAAATGTGAAAAAAATAATAGGTAACCATATAATTTCTTTGGTTAACCAAGCAAAATTGACTTTTGCTGAAAAGACAAAATCTTTGTTAACCGACTGGAATACTGACACTAACCACGGAATATCAGCTGGTTAACGTAATCTATGGTAACCATAGATTCTCTGGTTAAGATTTTGTTAAAAAGACAGAATCTATGGTTACCAGCTGAAATAATAAATGATTAAACTTAACCAGAGCTGAAAAGACTGGCCCTTAATGCACGTTTTGTTGAACCAATGCTTGCGTTCGTGTGCACAACTATTGTGGTTCGCATACTTTACTAGGCGTGTTTTATTGGTAAGTGTTTAGTCACTTTAGCAAAATTTTTTATGGGATACGAAAAGTGGCGATGAATTGGTCAGTAATTAAAGTGAACATAAAAGTGAAGATAAAATCTTGGAATGCCTGGAATTTTTTGGCGCGAAATATAATGTCGATACATTTTTTGCTTAAAGGTTGGTGGCACCTATGACAGCTTAAGACATGGACCCCATATACTGTGATGTACCTTGGGTTTCTCTGGCTGAGGTATACTCGCTGGTGTCCAGGGTTTTACTAAAGAAGGTACACTAAAACTTTAGTTTCAAAGATTTTCCTTTATTCAATCAAGAAAATAGCTTTATTATTAAAAATAATTAAATTTAATTAAATTCTATCGTTTTAAAGTTTGGATTATTAGGCTTTGTGCTTTTATTTTCTCCAATTTCGGTTTTTCGGTGTTAATTTCCAGTGTGTCTTTAGAGTCCAACGTCTTTATTTTTAATAAATAGTCAACACATTTGGAGTTTTTTTATTAGCCCAGTTTATATTTCTAAGATCTCCGAGATCTCCGTATGCTCAGAAATATAAACGCAATTTCTTAGTGAAATTTTATACTAATGCTGTCAAAAAACTGTGCCTGAAAATTTTTGGATTCGCTTGCTTCGATGGATTCGAGCGCTCAGAAATAAAAACTCACCTATTGAGGTGAAGTTTTTTGTATTTGACTTGCAAGTTAAAATATGAACTCCATTTTTGTTTTTTAAACTTTCTTGATTGACTGTTTTTTCAATAAAAATGTTTTTTCTTTTAAAAGCATTTTGTAAGTAATTTTAAAACGCGCTCTTATCCTGTAAAATTTGAGATTTCAGTGACTTAAAAGTAATTTTAAAACGCGGTCTTTTTCCTGTAAAAATTGAGATTTTAGTGACTTTAAAGTTTAATACACAATGTTTAACAATTTCGCGCACAACATTAACATTTCCGCTTTTGATTTCAATCAATTTTTCAACAATAGGCGTGTTTTATTGATCAAATATTCACAATAGTTCTGAGTTTTATCTGTGAATGTTGGTGCTTAAGTAGAAAGTAGTAAATGCCGAAAGGCAATAATTTAAAGTTGTTTATGGTATAATTTAGAGCGCTCGCATAGGGCCAATAAGTTAGTTAAGTTAATATGCAAGCTAGTTGTTAAGGTTTTTGTCTAGCAAGTAAGTAGTTATAAGAAAATTGAAATAAAAACTTAATATACGAAAAAAAAAAAAAAAAGTAGCAAGTAGTAAACAAGTAGTGCCAATTTTAAAAACGAGAACCTTATGGGCATTGTTATACTGAATCGTTTTATTGAAAATTTCTTACTCTACTTAGATTTTCCTTAATAAAACACACCTAATGATAAAAAAAAATCAGTACTGCTGATTTTGACACTGCTCTCCAATCCAGAATGAGAGATATATCTTTGGTACCTAAAAGGCTCTGTTGAGAAACTAAAGTCGTGTTTTGTTAGTAATTTTTAGTTAGTCAGCACTGGAAAGAACCAATAAAACGCTATATTCACTTTTGTATCCATTTTTTTTATTTTATTTCAAAGTTGGTATTCTTGACTATATGCCAAGCTGAAGTTTCAAATAATTTCATGTATGTGTCTGCAAAGTATGGCTATTTGTAGGCGTGTTTTATTGGTAAGTGTTTAGTCACTTTAGCAAAATTTTGTATGGGATACGAAAAGTGGCGATAAATTGGTCAGTAATTAAAGTGAACATTAAAGTGAAGATAAAATCTTGGAATGCCTGGAAATTTTTGGCGCGAAATATAATTTCAATACATTTTTTGCTTAAAGGTTGGTGGCACCAATGAGAGCTTAAGACATGGACTTCATATACAATGAATATTAATGGATGTGTTCATTGTGTTTTCCTTTAGGGCCGCGTTTTGCGGAAGAAGTAAGAAGCTTTCAACCTACGATAGTTGCAAAAAAGTTGTAATGATTTTGAACATTTCGCTTAAAACCAAATAAAAATTGGTCAAAGCGGATCTTTAAATAAAGTTATATAATTTGGAATTTAATTTGGTAATACTCAAGATAAATAATGATTATTTATCCGGTTTTTATTTGTTTGTAGTGGAAGGTGGGGTACAAGTTGACCAACTCGGCATATACAAATAGCCATACTTTGCAGACACATCCATAAAATTATTGAAACTTCGGCTTGGCATAAAGTCAAGAATACCAACTTTGAAATAAAATAAAAAAGTGGATACAAAAGTGAATGATGTACCTTGGGTTTCTCTGGCTGAGGTATACTCGCTGGTGTCCAGGGTTTTACTAAAGAAGGTACACTAAAACTTTAGTTTCAAAGATTTTCCTTTATTCAATCAAGAAAATAGCTTTATTATTAAAAATAATTAAATTTAATTAAATTCTATCGTTTTAAAGTTTGGATTATTAGGCTTTGTGCTTTTATTTTCTCCAATTTCGGTTTTTCGGTGTTAATTTCCAGTGTGTCTTTAGAGTCCAACGTCTTTATTTTTAATAAATAGTCAACACATTTGGAGTTTTTTTATTAGCCCAGTTTATATTTCTAAGATCTCCGAGATCTCCGTATGCTCAGAAATATAAACGCAATTTCTTAGTGAAATTTTATACTAATGCTGTCAAAAAACTGTGCCTGAAAATTTTTGGATTCGCTTGCTTCGATGGATTCGAGCGCTCAGAAATAAAAACTCACCTATTGAGGTGAAGTTTTTTGTATTTGACTTGCAAGTTAAAATATGAACTCCATTTTTGTTTTTTAAACTTTCTTGATTGACTGTTTTTTCAATAAAAATGTTTTTTCTTTTAAAAGCATTTTGTAAGTAATTTTAAAACGCGCTCTTATCCTGTAAAATTTGAGATTTCAGTGACTTAAAAGTAATTTTAAAACGCGGTCTTTTTCCTGTAAAAATTGAGATTTTAGTGACTTTAAAGTTTAATACACAATGTTTAACAATTTCGCGCACAACATTAACATTTCCGCTTTTGATTTCAATCAATTTTTCAACAATAGGCGTGTTTTATTGATCAAATATTCACAATAGTTCTGAGTTTTATCTGTGAATGTTGGTGCTTAAGTAGAAAGTAGTAAATGCCGAAAGGCAATAATTTAAAGTTGTTTATGGTATAATTTAGAGCGCTCGCATAGGGCCAATAAGTTAGTTAAGTTAATATGCAAGCTAGTTGTTAAGGTTTTTGTCTAGCAAGTAAGTAGTTATAAGAAAATTGAAATAAAAACTTAATATACGAAAAAAAAAAAAAAAAGTAGCAAGTAGTAAACAAGTAGTGCCAATTTTAAAAACGAGAACCTTATGGGCATTGTTATACTGAATCGTTTTATTGAAAATTTCTTACTCTACTTAGATTTTCCTTAATAAAACACACCTAATGATAAAAAAAAATCAGTACTGCTGATTTTGACACTGCTCTCCAATCCAGAATGAGAGATATATCTTTGGTACCTAAAAGGCTCTGTTGAGAAACTAAAGTCGTGTTTTGTTAGTAATTTTTAGTTAGTCAGCACTGGAAAGAACCAATAAAACGCTATATTCACTTTTGTATCCATTTTTTTTATTTTATTTCAAAGTTGGTATTCTTGACTATATGCCAAGCTGAAGTTTCAAATAATTTCATGTATGTGTCTGCAAAGTATGGCTATTTGTAGGCGTGTTTTATTGGTAAGTGTTTAGTCACTTTAGCAAAATTTTGTATGGGATACGAAAAGTGGCGATAAATTGGTCAGTAATTAAAGTGAACATTAAAGTGAAGATAAAATCTTGGAATGCCTGGAAATTTTTGGCGCGAAATATAATTTCAATACATTTTTTGCTTAAAGGTTGGTGGCACCAATGAGAGCTTAAGACATGGACTTCATATACAATGAATATTAATGGATGTGTTCATTGTGTTTTCCTTTAGGGCCGCGTTTTGCGGAAGAAGTAAGAAGCTTTCAACCTACGATAGTTGCAAAAAAGTTGTAATGATTTTGAACATTTCGCTTAAAACCAAATAAAAATTGGTCAAAGCGGATCTTTAAATAAAGTTATATAATTTGGAATTTAATTTGGTAATACTCAAGATAAATAATGATTATTTATCCGGTTTTTATTTGTTTGTAGTGGAAGGTGGGGTACAAGTTGACCAACTCGGCATATACAAATAGCCATACTTTGCAGACACATCCATAAAATTATTGAAACTTCGGCTTGGCATAAAGTCAAGAATACCAACTTTGAAATAAAATAAAAAAGTGGATACAAAAGTGAATATAACGTTTCATTGGTTCTTTCCAGTGCTGACTAACTAAAAATTACCAACAAAACACGACTTGTATATGCCGAGTTGGTCAACTTGTACCCCACCTTCCACTAAAAACAAATAAAAACCGGATAAATAATCATTACTTAACTTAAATATTACCTAGTTATATAATTTTATTTAAAAAATCTGCCTTAACCAATTTTTATTTGTTTTCAAGCGAAAAGTTCAAAGTCATCAAAACTTTTTTGCAACTTTCGTAGGTTGAAAGCTTCTAACTTCTTCCGCAAAACGCGGCCCCAAAGGAAACAAAATGAACACAACCATTAATAGGCGTGTTTTATTGGTAAGTGTTTCGCCGCTTTAGCAAAAATGTTTATATGATACGAAAAGTGGCGATAAATTGGTCAGTAATTAAAGTGAACTTAAAAGTGAAGATAAAATCTTGGAATGCCTGGAAATTTTAGGCGCGAAATATAATGTCAATACATTTTTTGCTTAAAGGTTGGTGGCACTTATGACAGCTTGAGACATGGACACCATATACAGTAGGCGTTTTTCTATTTTTGCTCTGAGCAGAGCACGGAGGAGAGCCTGATCTTGTCGAGTGAGCTCTGAGCAGAGTACGCTCCGAGCGTTCTGATTTATTTATGAAACACACTTGAGCACTTCACTGTCATATCAATAGAAATCAACTCACAATCTGTCAAATAACATGAAAACTGCATTAAGTTGACAGCGCTCTACTTTGTGCTCGGTCTACTCCACCATTTTTATCCTGAGCTCATAGTGCATGCTCGGAGCAAGCTCTGATCGAAAAAAGAAACACAAGTTGAGCGCTATGAGCGCTCGGAGCTAAAAAAGAAACAAAGATCTTTTTTTGACAGCTCACTGCTCTGCTCAGAACTAAAAACGAAAAACGCCTAATGATTATTCATGGTTGTGTTCATTGTGTTTTCCTTTAGGGTAGCGTTTTGCGCAAGAAGTAAGAAGTTTTCAAACTGTGAAAGTTGCAAAATAGTTTTGATGATTTTGAACTTTTCGCTTAAAAACAAATAAAAATTGGTTAAAGCAGATTTTTTAAATAAAATTATATAATTTGGAATTTAATTTGGTAATAATCAAGTTAAATGATGATTATTTATCCGGTTTTTATTTGTTTGTAGTGGTAGGTGGGGTACAAGTTGAACAACTCGGCATATACAAATATCCACACTTTGTGGATACAAAAGTGAAAATGTTAGTTCTTTTCAGTGCTGACTAACTTAAAATTACCAATAAAACACGACTACTGTGGGTGTAAAGAAAACATTCCTCCTTCCATTGAAAACTGGAAATTTTAATTTTTATGCAGGTATGTTTTCGCATCATGTTATAGACATAGTTTATTTTCCAAGATAGAGAAACGGTGTAATATTGTGTTCCACCTTGAATCGAATGAAAAACTTTTCGACCAAGTTACAGAACATTATTTTTTTTTTTTTCATTAACTTGGAAAAATTTAAAGGGTGTTAATCGTAGTGCATCCATTTTTCTTATTTTGAACAAATTCTTGAACTTGGTATTCTGTCAGTAAGAAATTATGGTAAAAGAAACACATAAATAAACCACATAAGCCACAGCGTTACACAAATTACAACCTATTATCAAAAACACCATATGACTTAAACCGAAATTTTGAAATGCAGAAATGCATGCAAAGGAGTTCCCATGGTCGGATTTTGTCCGATTTTGAATATGTTGTTCAGAAACAAATTCTGATTAAAAATCAATTAAAAAAGCTTCTGTGTCAATGTTGCCCATGTTCAATCACAGATTGCCTGGACTAAGTGATAGTGCATACGACTTCGAAGACTGAGCAAATCTGATGTGCGTGGGTTCGAATCCTATGGTGTGCATGTCGAAAGTTTATCATAATAAAATTGGATTAAAAGCACTATTAATAAGAAGACTGATGACAGGACTTGGGACTCCTTGAAATAGCTTTATCTCCAGCCAAAATAAAAACGGATGATAAAATTCGTAAGCAATTTGTGAAAGCACCTTTAAGTTACTCTTGTTGTTCAGAAATTCAATGAAAATGGACGGAATAAAGTATGGTCAAGTTATAAAACTGACATTCAAGCATGAATAGAATAGTACTTGAACAATAATAATAACATTCTGAATTCATTCGGATCAAAATCAAGTTTCTCTGATTACACCACACCTAGGGATTGCAATCTCGGGATTTCGGGATTTGAAAATTTTGATCCCGGAATCGCGGGATAATCCCGGGATTTCATTGTTATTTAAAAAAATTATTTAAATATATTTTCATTAAAATTGTTTAGCTTTTCTTAGTATGCAGAGAGTCAGGTCTAATTCCGCCTAAACAAATGATTATAGGTAACCATAAGGCAAGTTTTTATAGTCTGTAATCTGGAACTAATAGGAATACAGCGAAAACGATAATTATAAATAAAATAGTAGTTATCCTCTGTCCAGGAATTTGTTCTGCCACCATTCAATAATAAGATCTTTTAATAAATAGTAATCTGAAAACACGAGGAGCAAAAATAGAATAAAAAAGAATATTAAAACACAATGACAAGGAACCACCTGCGAATGATTTTCTAAACAAAATTAGGGAATGATATAAATGAAGTTGAAAACACTAATGTGGTAACCTTGGTTGGTAGGAATAACCCAATAACAACAAAACAACAAAATGTTCGTTGGTAGTTGTGCTGTCCATAGAGGAATAAATATGATAATGTAATGCCGGCACAAAAATAAATTTTGCCCACAAGCTAAAAGTTGCTTTAGGTGCTAGAGTGTGCGTAAAACACACGCATTCCCTCTCACCTTATCTGACTGGTCTCCTTTGGTTTGTTTTTGGTTTAATCTCTGGTTTGGTCACCATAGACTTTTCTTAACCAGTTGTTTTGAAACTCGGTTAACCACAGTTCGTCTTTTGACCATTTTATCTACTTTGGTTACCAAACCAAAGATCGTTCCAGTTTTCCAATGGTCCAGTTGTGAAACGGAATCTCTGGTTAAGTTTGTTTATACTTTTTTGAATGCGAGAGAAAGAGATATAAATTTTGTCAATAATTGATAACAGCCTGTCTCGTTTCGATGCACATGGATAAACTGAATTGATTCATTTACGAACAAAGGAAAACAAAATAATATACATAAAATATACGGGTTGAATTGATTAAGATGGTAGATCATCATTTTGTTTAAATTTATTCTTTACGATTAGTAGTGATAATCAATTATGATCTAGTATATTATTTATCATTCAACACAAATGTGAAAAAAATAATAGGTAACCATATAATTTCTTTGGTTAACCAAGCAAAATTGACTTTTGCTGAAAAGACAAAATCTTTGTTAACCGACTGGAATACTGACACTAACCACGGAATATCAGCTGGTTAACGTAATCTATGGTAACCATAGATTCTCTGGTTAAGATTTTGTTAAAAAGACAGAATCTATGGTTACCAGCTGAAATAATGAATGATTAAACTTAACCAGAGCTGAAAAGACTGGCCCTTAATGCACGTTTTGTTGAACCAATGCTTGCGTTCGTGTGCACAACTATTGTGGTTCGCATACTTTACTAGGCGTGTTTTATTGGTAAGTGTTTAGTCACTTTAGCAAAATTTTTTATGGGATACGAAAAGTGGCGATGAATTGGTCAGTAATTAAAGTGAACATAAAAGTGAAGATAAAATCTTGGAATGCCTGGAATTTTTTGGCGCGAAATATAATGTCGATACATTTTTTGCTTAAAGGTTGGTGGCACCTATGACAGCTTAAGACATGGACTCCATATACTGTGATGTACCTTGGGTTTCTCTGGCTGAGGTATACTCGCTGGTGTCCAGGGTTTTACTAAAGAAGGTACACTAAAACTTTAGTTTCAAAGATTTTCCTTTATTCAATCAAGAAAATAGCTTTATTATTAAAAATAATTAAATTTAATTAAATTCTATCGTTTTAAAGTTTGGATTATTAGGCTTTGTGCTTTTATTTTCTCCAATTTCGGTTTTTCGGTGTTAATTTCCAGTGTGTCTTTAGAGTCCAACGTCTTTATTTTTAATAAATAGTCAACACATTTGGAGTTTTTTTATTAGCCCAGTTTATATTTCTAAGATCTCCGAGATCTCCGTATGCTCAGAAATATAAACGCAATTTCTTAGTGAAATTTTATACTAATGCTGTCAAAAAACTGTGCCTGAAAATTTTTGGATTCGCTTGCTTCGATGGATTCGAGCGCTCAGAAATAAAAACTCACCTATTGAGGTGAAGTTTTTTGTATTTGACTTGCAAGTTAAAATATGAACTCCATTTTTGTTTTTTAAACTTTCTTGATTGACTGTTTTTTCAATAAAAATGTTTTTTCTTTTAAAAGCATTTTGTAAGTAATTTTAAAACGCGAATTAAAACACTTGTTTCTTACTTTTAAAATTAAACAATATTTATTTGGAACTATGTCCTTTATTATTGAAATACTTTTTACTAATTCTAAAAGGAGCTTAAGGCTACTATGTAGTTACAATAAGACTATTGATAAATTCATCATACAGTCGTATTTATATACTTTTCTTATCTATCTACAAGGAGACCCAAGCGTACAATCGTCTTGCTTGATAATGAAGAAGAGATAATATTCCAACATTGTATACAAACGATATTATCTCTTTTACATATGTTATCATTGTAGCGTTGTGTGCAAGACTGTACTAGAGACTAAAGATATCATTGAATACAAATAATGTTATCTTTTTTCTCAATATGTTTTGCTATGGATACTTAACTCCCCCCCTTGTTAAACGAAATCGTCCCGATTTTTCGACGCTATTTTTAACATTTCTCTTTCATAAGTTTTGTTATATGCGTCAATCTTTTTTTGTTTTTGACGATCTGTTATACATTGTATAGTTTTTATCATTACGTACGTAAATGCTAGAATAACAATCAGTGTTACAATTGTGTATATAGTTGATAATATCGGTTTTTCTTCAAAAGGAATAATTAGTTTTTTTAAAGTATCTATGTTATCGAATTTGTACATTGTATCTTCTTTAATTATTTGGTCGATGTAAGACTCTGAATTATGATTTCTTAATATAACTTCTTTAATTTGCTTATGCATGTTTTTGTATATTTTATCGTCTAGATTTATAGTATTTTCATAAGTAACTAAGTTTATACCATTAATTGTTTGATTATTTAACTTATGCTTACCGCTTAATAACATAACACCGGATTCAATTTCTAAGTCGTAATCGTATTCTTGTTTAATGTTGCATTTTGAAGTTATATTCTTTAAAAGTGGAATAAGACAATTTTCTTCTTCAAAGTTAATTTCACAAATGTTTTTACTTAGATGATTTTGACAATTTTTTGTTCTTAAATAAGTTTGGTTACATAAGGCAATTGTTTTATCTGTAATGATTTTTCCATATAGACATGCTATGCATTTTTTGTTGAAACTCTTTGCTTGTTTATTTAGATCGGGCCAGTAATATTTCTCTGAGATTTCTTGTATATTGTTACGTAACCCTCGGTGTGCTCTTTCGTGAGTTACCCTTACAAGTTTTAGTTGTTCCTCCAAATTTGTCACGTCTTGAAGTTTTCTTGGTGTGAATATAAATCTTACTAGTGGGAATTCTTTTTTTATGTTTTCACCATATTTGTATATGTTTTCAAATTTCGTATGCAAAGCTACAATCTTTTGGGGTTGTATAACTTCTTTCATCTGCCTTAGTAAAGAGTCTTTGTCCTTAAACTTTATTATGAGTCTTATTTTGTTACTAAAATAGATTTGTGTTTCGATATTATTTGTTATATCTTCAATAAGTTCGAACTGTGCAGCGTATGCATTAAAAGGCTGATTCACAGTTTTTATTATATCATTAGAAGAACTTTCAGCTGAATGTGCTGTTTCTATGGTAGAAGTATTTATGCGTTGACGTGATAATGCGTCAGCTACAAGATTTAGGTTTCCTGGTTTATATACTAATTTTGCTCCAAAGTCTTCAATGATTCCCTTCCAACGTTTCAGCTTTGTGTTGGGATTTTTTTCTGATACAGAATATATAAGGCTCTGGTGATCGGTATATATGGTTAAGTCTGCTATACCATATATGTAGTTTCTGAGTTTTTGTAAGGACCATATGATCGCTAATAGCTCTTTCTCGTTTGTGCTATAGTTCTCTTCTGTCTTACTCAGTGTTCTTGACAAGAAGTGTATAGGTTGCTTATTCTGACTTAGTACGGCTCCAATAGCTATGTTGGATGCATCAGTAGTAAGCTCGAATGGTTTACTATAATCCGGTTGAAAAAGTTCGACTTGTTCTTTCAAATAATTTTTTAAAATTCTAATCGCTTCTAATGCTGAATCATTCAGATTTAACTTAATATTTTTACTTTGTTTTTTGTTTACTTTACCGTTATCTCCTCGTAAATATAATGTCAGGGGCTTGGCTATGCTTGCGTATCCTTTTATAAACTTACGATAGTAACCTGTAAGACCTAAAAATCCTCTCAAATCCTTTACCGTTTGTGGGACTGGAAAATTTTCTATAGCTGCTATTTTCTCAGGGTTCGTAGTGATTCTACCATGTCTGATTATGTGACCTAAGTATTCTACTTCTTCTTGAAAAAACTTACTTTTCTCATCAGATATTTTTAATGTGGCTTTATTGAGTACGTCGAATACTTGACTTATGTGCTGTATATGTTCTTCCTCAGATGAAGAATATATCAATACGTCATCAATGTAAACGTGTACGAATTTACCTACAAAGTCTCTCAAAATGTCGTCCACGCATCTCTGAAATATGCTTGGTGCATTTTTGAGCCCGAAAGGCATTCGTTTAAAATGATATTTTGCGCCATTTATAGCAAAAGCTGTTTTTTCTTTATCATCTGCTTTGATTTTAATTTGGTGGAAACCTGACTCCAAATCTAACGTTGTAAAGTACTTGGCTTTACCTAAATTTTGAATTGTCATGTTGACATCCGGAATGGGGTATCTGTCTGTTACAGTGTGAGCGTTAAGTTTTTGGAAATCAACAACCATGCGCCGTTTTGGTTTTCCTTTTTCGTCCAAACCTTTTTTAGGTACTGTCCATATGGGACTGTTATAAGGACTATGGCTTTTTTCTATTATATCGTCATGTAAGAGTTTCTGTATTTCTTTGTTTACGAATTCGTTATCTGCTATGGGATATGGATATTGTTTAACATAAACCGGATTATCATTGGTCGTCCTAATGCTTGCTTCTATAGTATCTGTAAAGGGTAACGGTCCTATGCTGTTATTAATCTTCATCAGTCTATCTATGTCTGCTTTATAAATATTATTTTCCCCAATTATGTAATTAATTTTCTGAATAGATTCGACACTGCTTATGGTAGTTAGAGTCATATTACTGAAATTTATTTCCGCGTTTAAAACTTTAAGTCCTTCATATCCTAATATCATATCAAAAGACTGAATATCCTCTAATTCAAAAAATGTTATATTTTTCTTTAATATCTTAACTACTTTCTTTGTATCTACCATAGAATAACCATGCATTGTTTTTATTTTTATAGGTTTAATTTTAATTTGTTCGCTAGAATCGCATTTTCTATTAATGTAATTATGGGTTGCACCAGTATCAATAAGAATTTTATAAATTTTCTTAGAAATAATACTAGTTAAATTTAAGCAGGGCAACCCGTCTACTAGTTTAAATGATCTATTCTTATGTTATTATTTACCATACATTCCGTTTCATCTGCTTCTGCATATGTACTGCTGACATCGTCTCTGCGTTGTTGTCGGGAGTTATTTACTCTCTGCTGCTTGAAGTTCTGCTGATAAGATCGTTGCGGTCTGTTGTGTGTGTTGAAACTCCCGCTGTGTTCACGTTTCGCTGGTGGATTATATACATCGGGTTTGTATTGATTCCAATTTTGTCGCTGTGCATGTACAATTTGTCTCGAGTTTATCTCCATCGGCTGTGGTCCGTCATTTCTCTTGAAAGGGTTTAGGCGTGGTCCTTGATTGTGTTGCTGCATATTATCGTATTGCTTCTGGGGTTGATAATTCGTTGTTTGGCTCGAATAATTTGGTCTTCTTTCGTTTCTGCGTTCATGTGGCATATTTTTGTGGTGCTTATCTTGAGTGAGATGTAAATGCCTGTGCACATTATCATGTTCTATTCTGCGAGCAATTGCGAATGCGTGTTCTAGATCATTTATTGTAGCTGAATATAATGATCCTCTTGTAAAGTTGTCACTCATACCATCAATGAATATACGAACTGCGTCGTCGTTAGCATTTTTAATTAGTCTGTCGATTATATTCGGCGGATCACCTGACATAGTGATTTTTGATATTATTAAATTGAGATTTTTATTTATCTCGTCGTGGTATTCAGACAGTGTGCTTCTTTTTTGCGTGATGGCTTTCATCATGTCTTGTAGCACGTATAGAGGTTCTTGATTAGAGTACGTATAATCTAATCTGTTACGTATCGCCTCAAAATTAAAAATTGTGTTATAATTAGTTAACACATTCGCGGCTGCACCCTGTATTTTACTTTTCACTATAGTCAATGCTGCTGCGTACTTACTGTGTGTTTTGAAGTTTTTAATGCTGTCCATTAATCTGGATGCTTCTTCGCGCCACGACCGATAATTTGATTGATCGCCGTTGAAAATAGGTAGGCTTTTAAATGCGTCTAACTGTATTTCACTACCATCTGTATATGTGGTTCTTATTTCCTCTAGCACAGGTATGTTTGGTACTATGCCTAATCCAGATTTTACTTCATTTAGTTTTGTTTCTAAATTAGTGTTTATTTGATTTTGGTTAGTTATTATTGCTGCTAACCTTGCATTCTCTGTGCGTGTGTGCTCTAGGGTTTGTGTTACTGTGTTGCACCTGGTTTCTAAAGCTTCTAATCTTGCCATTAATACTGCGAGTTGTTCCATTTTGAACTCGTGTCTGTTGTCGTCGAATTTGTGTGTTTTTTTTCTCCACATATACACTTTCACTGAATTGCTTTGCTGCTTCGTACGAAGAAGCTTTATTTGTACCTGCTATGCTAGGTAATTCTTGTAACCGGTAACGCGAGTGTTCTGTTTATACTAGATTTCACTACTTGTTCCCGAGGTCCGCTCGATTGAAGTTAAAAAGTATATTTAACCTCCTGGCAGGATCGCCAATTAAAACACTTGTTTCTTACTTTTAAAATTAAACAATATTTATTTGGAACTATGTCCTTTATTATTGAAATACTTTTTACTAATTCTAAAAGGAGCTTAAGGCTACTATGTAGTTACAATAAGACTATTGATAAATTCATCATACAGTCGTATTTATATACTTTTCTTATCTATCTACAAGGAGACCCAAGCGTACAATCGTCTTGCTTGATAATGAAGAAGAGATAATATTCCAACATTGTATACAAACGATATTATCTCTTTTACATATGTTATCATTGTAGCGTTGTGTGCAAGACTGTACTAGAGACTAAAGATATCATTGAATACAAATAATGTTATCTTTTTTCTCAATATGTTTTGCTATGGATACTTAACTCGCGCTCTTATCCTGTAAAATTTGAGATTTCAGTGACTTAAAAGTAATTTTAAAACGCGGTCTTTTTCCTGTAAAAATTGAGATTTTAGTGACTTTAAAGTTTAATACACAATGTTTAACAATTTCGCGCACAACATTAACATTTCCGCTTTTGATTTCAATCAATTTTTCAACAATAGGCGTGTTTTATTGATCAAATATTCACAATAGTTCTGAGTTTTATCTGTGAATGTTGGTGCTTAAGTAGAAAGTAGTAAATGCCGAAAGGCAATAATTTAAAGTTGTTTATGGTATAATTTAGAGCGCTCGCATAGGGCCAATAAGTTAGTTAAGTTAATATGCAAGCTAGTTGTTAAGGTTTTTGTCTAGCAAGTAAGTAGTTATAAGAAAATTGAAATAAAAACTTAATATACGAAAAAAAAAAAAAAAAGTAGCAAGTAGTAAACAAGTAGTGCCAATTTTAAAAACGAGAACCTTATGGGCATTGTTATACTGAATCGTTTTATTGAAAATTTCTAACTCTACTTAGATTTTCCTTAATAAAACACACCTAATGATAAAAAAAAATCAGTACTGCTGATTTTGACACTGCTCTCCAATCCAGAATGAGAGATATATCTTTGGTACCTAAAAGGCTCTGTTGAGAAACTAAAGTCGTGTTTTGTTAGTAATTTTTAGTTAGTCAGCACTGGAAAGAACCAATAAAACGCTATATTCACTTTTGTATCCATTTTTTTTATTTTATTTCAAAGTTGGTATTCTTGACTATATGCCAAGCTGAAGTTTCAAATAATTTCATGTATGTGTCTGCAAAGTATGGCTATTTGTAGGCGTGTTTTATTGGTAAGTGTTTAGTCACTTTAGCAAAATTTTGTATGGGATACGAAAAGTGGCGATAAATTGGTCAGTAATTAAAGTGAACATTAAAGTGAAGATAAAATCTTGGAATGCCTGGAAATTTTTGGCGCGAAATATAATTTCAATACATTTTTTGCTTAAAGGTTGGTGGCACCTATGAGAGCTTAAGACATGGACTTCATATACAATGAATATTAATGGATGTGTTCATTGTGTTTTCCTTTAGGGCCGCGTTTTGCGGAAGAAGTAAGAAGCTTTCAACCTACGATAGTTGCAAAAAAGTTGTAATGATTTTGAACATTTCGCTTAAAACCAAATAAAAATTGGTCAAAGCGGATCTTTAAATAAAGTTATATAATTTGGAATTTAATTTGGTAATACTCAAGATAAATAATGATTATTTATCCGGTTTTTATTTGTTTGTAGTGGAAGGTGGGGTACAAGTTGACCAACTCGGCATATACAAATAGCCATACTTTGCAGACACATCCATAAAATTATTGAAACTTCGGCTTGGCATAAAGTCAAGAATACCAACTTTGAAATAAAATAAAAAAGTGGATACAAAAGTGAATATAACGTTTCATTGGTTCTTTCCAGTGCTGACTAACTAAAAATTACCAACAAAACACGACTTGTATATGCCGAGTTGGTCAACTTGTACCCCACCTTCCACTACAAACAAATAAAAACCGGATAAATAATCATTACTTAACTTAAATATTACCTAGTTATATAATTTTATTTAAAAAATCTGCCTTAACCAATTTTTATTTGTTTTCAAGCGAAAAGTTCAAAGTCATCAAAACTTTTTTGCAACTTTCGTAGGTTGAAAGCTTCTAACTTCTTCCGCAAAACGCGGCCCCAAAGGAAACAAAATGAACACAACCATTAATAGGCGTGTTTTATTGGTAAGTGTTTCGCCGCTTTAGCAAAAATGTTTATATGATACGAAAAGTGGCGATAAATTGGTCAGTAATTAAAGTGAACTTAAAAGTGAAGATAAAATCTTGGAATGCCTGGAAATTTTAGGCGCGAAATATAATGTCAATACATTTTTTGCTTAAAGGTTGGTGGCACTTATGACAGCTTGAGACATGGACACCATATACAGTAGGCGTTTTTCTATTTTTGCTCTGAGCAGAGCACGGAGGAGAGCCTGATCTTGTCGAGTGAGCTCTGAGCAGAGTACGCTCCGAGCGTTCTGATTTATTTATGAAACACACTTGAGCACTTCACTGTCATATCAATAGAAATCAACTCACAATCTGTCAAATAACATGAAAACTGCATTAAGTTGACAGCGCTCTACTTTGTGCTCGGTCTACTCCACCATTTTTATCCTGAGCTCATAGTGCATGCTCGGAGCAAGCTCTGATCGAAAAAAGAAACACAAGTTGAGCGCTATGAGCGCTCGGAGCTAAAAAAGAAACAAAGATCTTTTTTTGACAGCTCACTGCTCTGCTCAGAACTAAAAACGAAAAACGCCTAATGATTATTCATGGTTGTGTTCATTGTGTTTTCCTTTAGGGTAGCGTTTTGCGCAAGAAGTAAGAAGTTTTCAAACTGTGAAAGTTGCAAAATAGTTTTGATGATTTTGAACTTTTCGCTTAAAAACAAATAAAAATTGGTTAAAGCAGATTTTTTAAATAAAATTATATAATTTGGAATTTAATTTGGTAATAATCAAGTTAAATGATGATTATTTATCCGGTTTTTATTTGTTTGTAGTGGTAGGTGGGGTACAAGTTGAACAACTCGGCATATACAAATATCCACACTTTGTGGATACAAAAGTGAAAATGTTAGTTCTTTTCAGTGCTGACTAACTTAAAATTACCAATAAAACACGACTACTGTGGGTGTAAAGAAAACATTCCTCCTTCCATTGAAAACTGGAAATTTTAATTTTTATGCAGGTATGTTTTCGCATCATGTTATAGACATAGTTTATTTTCCAAGATAGAGAAACGGTGTAATATTGTGTTCCACCTTGAATCGAATGAAAAACTTTTCGACCAAGTTACAGAACATTATTTTTTTTTTTTCATTAACTTGGAAAAATTTAAAGGGTGTTAATCGTAGTGCATCCATTTTTCTTATTTTGAACAAATTCTTGAACTTGGTATTCTGTCAGTAAGAAATTATGATAAAAGAAACACATAAATAAACCACATAAGCCACAGCGTTATACAAATTACAACCTATTATCAAAAACACCATATGACTTAATCCGAAATTTTGAAATGCAGAAATGCATGCAAAGGAGTTCCCATGGTCGGATTTTGTCCGATTTTGAATATGTTGTTCAGAAACAAATTCTGATTAAAAATCAATTAAAAAAGCTTCTGTGTCAATGTTGCCCATGTTCAATCACAGATTGCCTGGACTAAGTGATAGTGCATACGACTTCGAAGACTGAGCAAATCTGATGTGCGTGGGTTCGAATCCTATGGTGTGCATGTCGAAAGTTTATCATAATAAAATTGGATTAAAAGCACCATTAATAAGAAGACTGATGACAGGACTTGGGACTCCTTGAAATAGCTTTATCTCCAGCCAAAATAAAAACGGATGATAAAATTCGTAAACAATTTGTGAAAGCACCTTTAAGTTACTCTTGTTGTTCAGAAATTCAATGAAAATGGACGGAATAAAGTATGGTCAAGTTATAAAACTGACATTCAAGCATGAATAGAATAGTACTTGAACAATAATAATAACATTCTGAATTCATTCGGATCAAAATCAAGTTTCTCTGATTACACCACACCTAGGGATTGCAATCCCGGGATTTCGGGATTTGAAAATTTTGATCCCGGAATCGCGGGATAATCCCGGGATTTCATTGTTATTTAAAAAAAATTATTTAAATATATTTTCATTCAGGTCTAATTCCGCCTAAACAAATGATTATTTATTTATTTATTTATTTATTTCGCCAATCAAGTTACAAACTTTATAATGACTACAATAATAATTTAAACAATAAAATTACAATAATTTAACTTAGTATATATAATTCAAATTAAATTAAAAATATCCTTCTTAATTTCTTTTCTACTTTTATTAAAATCAATGACATGATCGAATTCATTAAAAGCTATAAAAGAATCAGTTATTGGATTATGTCTTGCATAGCTTGTATTATGATACGGAACATGTAAGAAATATCCATCTCTTGGTCGCAAACAACGAGAAGGAGCATAAATATTGTACATTGATAATAAAATTGAACAATCAATGTTAGAATTGAGGACATCGAAAGCAAAAAATACTGAATACGACTTTCTTCTCAATACAAGAGGTTGTAAATCAATTAAGATACATCTGGTCTCATATGATGGCATGATCGAGTTTCTATACACTTCCTTAAAGCAAATTTAGTAAACTTTTTCTGAACCTTTTCAATACGATTGACACTACACTGAGTATAAGGATTCCATATAATAGAACAGTACTCAAGAAAAGGTCTCACTATTGATACATAGAGTGCTTTAAGGGTGTAAGGATCTTCAAAAGACTTGGAACTACGAATTATGAAACCTAACATCGAGTTAGCTTTAGAAATAATTCGGTCTATATGAATCGAAAAACTCATTTTAGAGGCAAAGATAACTCCAAGGTCCTTTTGACTCATTGTTCTTTGTAAAGGATGATTATCTATTTTGTAATCAAAGCTTAACGGATTCATTATTTTTGAAAAGGTAATGACGCTGCATTTATTGTTATTGAAAAAAAGTCCATTTAGATTACACCAGTGAACTATGGCATTGAGGTCATCTTGTATTTTACTGGCGTCTAATGGGGATCTGACAGAACTAAAAATCTTGAGATCGTCAGCATACAAAAGACATTTTGAATACGAAATATAGTTTGGCAAATCATTTATAAAAAGAATAAAAAGAAGTGGACCAAGATGGCTGCCTTGAGGCACACCAGACAAGTTTTGTATTGCATGTGAAAACACATTGCCAATTTTGACGTATTGCTGACGTCCAACCAAATAACTTTCAATCCATTTAAGAAGTACGGAGTGAAATCCAAGTTGTTCTAGTTTTCTCACAAGAACATTGTGTTGTACACGATCGAAAGCTTTCGAAAAATCGGTGTAGATAACGTCAACTTGTTCGCGGTTTTCCAAACTACCAAGGCAGTAATTTGAAAATAAGGCTAAATTAGTGGCTGTCGATCTACCACTCATAAATCCATGCTGGTGTTCTGAAATATGGTTACGAACCATGCTAAAAAGTTTTTCGTTTTGTATTTAAGAATGACTAAAAAACTTTTGAATCACATTTTATCTTTGCCTCGAGAGACCAAATGTATTGCTTGTAAGTAAACTTTTTCAAAAACTCATATTCCTTCCTAGTACGGTGGAATTGTTCACGGAAAACATCCGAAATTTTACTTTTTTTATGAAGTTTGTTCATAACATTTTTCAGTCGGTTTAAACTTTTAGTAAACCAAACTGGGTTCTTCGAATTTTTAAAAACCTTTATAGGTACAAAATTTAAAATAGCAGTATCTAAAATGTTCCGAAACATAGTAAAAGCTAGCTCTAAGTTATTACAATCAAAAATGTTTTGCCAATCAACAGATTCTAGATAATTATTCATAGAGACAATATCAGCATTTTTAAAATCATGTTTCTGAACAATGCTACAGGAAACTTGTGATTCTATTAAAACAGAAAAGTCAAACGTAATTTCAAGTGATTTGTGATGAACATTATTCTCTAAAAGCTTAAAACTTGCTTCACATAGTTGAGCTTCAAGATTTTTGTCAATGAAAACAAGATCTAAAATACGGCCTATAGAATTTTGAACATTATTAATTTGATACATATTCATAGCCATTATATTATCTATAACATTATATTCAATATCTTTAGATACATTCAAAGGAAATAATTCTTTATCCTCATTGGAAAATGACCATTTTACATTAGGTAAATTAAAATCACCAAGAATTACAAAGTAACAATCTTCATCCATATTTTTAGCTATATCTTTGATATTTCGAATGTGAGCTTCATAAATAGAATATTCAGACGAAGGAAACAAAAAAGTATATATGAATAATTTTACATGTAGGGAAAATAGGTAAATCAACAAAAACACAAATTTGTTCAATATCATTATTACTTAAGGAAATTTCTCTGCTTGTATATAAAGAGCGAATAGCAAATAAAACACCACCGCCTCTACTTAAACCAGTCCGCTCACAACTACGATCTTTACGGAATACATTAAAATCATTTGTGAAGAATTCACTGGTAAGGAAATTTTCATTAAGCCATGTTTCAGTAAGCACGATAATGTCATAGGAACAATCAGCAGCAGCAATAAAAAAATCAAATGATTTTGTCCTCATACCTCCAGTATTATGATAAAACATTGTAAAACGTTCATTAGTCAAAGCCTCATTTGAAGTTTGGTTTACGTTAGCGGAGATTGATGTATTGAGCGCATCCCGTTTTTTGGACGGCTTAAAAACTGCTTAATTTGAACTCCAACAGGCCAGACAGTAGTTTGAAGCGCAGCATTAAATGACGCAGCTGGTACACCCAGTTCAAAATTTATAAAACGGAGGGATGAAATATCTTCATCCTTTTTAACCAATTTGGAGCAAACAAAACTTGTCTTTGGTAAATTAAGCTTGCTCGCAATGAAATTTTTTACGCTCTCTTCAGTGAGAGATATGAACAAATCGTAACCGAGGAACTGATGGAAGAGCAGTGAGAGCATCATCAGTATCATCAATGCCAAACATCTGTTTTTGTTTATGTTTTTTGTTGCCAACTCGCGACCATGGATGTTGGTTTATGACAACACTTTCAACTTCATGCTCATGATGAGCAATATTATTTTGCATCTCTTCAATAAGCTCAGAACATGACCCAGTAACATTAATAGGGCAAGCATCATTGGCAGTGTGGGCAGCAAGAGCGACATAGGCATCAGTGATATGTGCAATATTATTAGTATACATATTACCAGCAGTGTCAGCAGCATTCAAAATTAAAGCAGCAGCAGCATCATCTGTGTTGAAAGCATCAACAGTGTTGTCAACATTCCGAATGATATCCAGAGATTCTTCAACATTTGGAATTACAACAACAGCAGGAGCAGCATCAGCAGTGTTGATAGCAGCATCAGTGTTGTCAACATTCGAAATTATATCCAGAGATTCATACACATTCGGAATAACAACAACAGCAGGAGCAGCAGCAGTCGTTTCAATTAACTCATTATTTAAAGCTTCGCCGGTCTTATCCGATGAGAGAAAAGGAGACGGAGCATTATCACTATCGACAAGTTCCACAACATTTATGGTAGGTGTAGGAGCCGATGATTTTTTTTTTATTTTTTTGTTCAGCAATGCACATAGAATCTGCAGAAGAGCAGTCAGTTATGGAAACTCTTCGGTTTTTTGAAGAGACACGATCTTGGGGAGTCGACGATCCCGCAATGCGAACGGAGGAAGAAAGCCGTTGGATATTATTGTCAACTTTTGTAAATCTCTGTGCACGGGTAGAACCACGAATATCGCGACTCACATTCAGTTTTAGTGTATTTGACTGTTTTGCAGTTTTACTCTGAGAAGCAGACTCATTAAGAGAGCTTTCTATTAAATAGGATGAAATTTCTCTCATATTTTGTAGAAAACTAAATAGTGGAATATGAATGCACTGATCACACTTGAAAAAAAAACTTTTATAAGATTTAATATCTTTAATGTCATTTTTTTTTGATGTTACAGCAGTCCAAATGTGAGTTAAGTCCACATAGCTCACATGACAAAAAAGATAAATCAGTAATTATTTTTAAGCACTTTAAACATTTAGAATTCATCGTAAAAAAAAACAAAAACGCAGCCGTTTCGTCTGAAAGTAGTCGAGAGACTAGGTAACCATAAGGCAAGTTTTTATAGTCTGTAATCTGGAACCAATAGGAATACAGCGAAAACGATAATTATAAATAAAATAGTAGTTATCCTCTGTCCAGGAATTTGTTCTGCCACCATTCAATAATAAGATCTTTTAATAAATAGTAATCTGAAAACACGAGGAGCAAAAATAGAATAAAAAAAAATATTAAAACACAATGACAAGGAACCACCTGCGAATGATTTTCTAAACAAAATTAGGGAATGATATAAATGAAGTTGAAAACACTAATGTGGTAACCGTGGTTGGTAGGAATAACCCAATAACAACAAAACAACAAAATGTTCGTTGATAGTTGTGCTGTCCATAGAGGAATAAATATGATAATGTAATGCCGGCACAAAAATTAATTTTGCCCACAAGCTAAAAGTTGCTTTAGGTGCTAGAGTGCATTCCCTCTCACCTTATCTGACTGGTCTCCTTTGGTTTGTTTTTGGTTTAATCTCTGGTTTGGTCACCATAGACTTTTCTTAACCAGTTGTTTTGAAACTCGGTTAACCACAGTTCGTCTTTTGACCATTTTATCTACTTTGGTTACCAAACCAAAGATCGTTCCAGTTTTCCAGTGGTCCAGTTGTGAAACGGAATCTCTGGTTAAGTTTGTTTATACTTTTTTGAATGCGAGAGAAAGAGATATAAATTTTGTCAATAATTGATAACAGCCTGTCTCGTTTCGATGCACATGGATAAACTGAATTGATTCATTTACGAACAAAGGAAAACAAAATAATATACATAAAATATACGGGTTGAATTGATTAAGATGGTAGATCATCATTTTGTTTAAATTTATTCTTTACGATTAGTAGTGATAATCAATTATGATCTAGTATATTATTTATCATTCAACACAAATGTGAAAAAAATAATAGGTAACCATATAATTTCTTTGGTTAACCAAGCAAAATTGACTTTTGCTGAAAAGACAAAATCTTTGTTAACCGACTGGAATACTGACACTAACCACGGAATATCAGCTGGTTAACGTAATCTATGGTAACCATAGATTCTCTGGTTAAGATTTTGTTAAAAAGACAGAATCTATGGTTACCAGCTGAAATAATAAATGATTAAACTTAACCAGAGCTGAAAAGACTGGCCCTTAATGCACGTTTTGTTGAACCAATGCTTGCGTTCGTGTGCACAACTATTGTGGTTCGCATACTTTACTAGGCGTGTTTTATTGGTAAGTGTTTAGTCACTTTAGCAAAATTTTTTATGGGATACGAAAAGTGGCGATGAATTGGTCAGTAATTAAAGTGAACATAACATAAGTGAAGATAAAATCTTGGAATGCCTGGAATTTTTTGGCGCGAAATATAATGTCGATACATTTTTTGCTTAAAGGTTGGTGGCACCTATGACAGCTTAAGACATGGACTCCATATACTGTGATGTACCTTGGGTTTCTCTGGCTGAGGTATACTCGCTGGTGTCCAGGGTTTTACTAAAGAAGGTACACTAAAACTTTAGTTTCAAAGATTTTCCTTTATTCAATCAAGAAAATAGCTTTATTATTAAAAATAATTAAATTTAATTAAATTCTATCGTTTTAAAGTTTGGATTATTAGGCTTTGTGCTTTTATTTTCTCCAATTTCTGTTTTTCGGTGTTAATTTCCAGTGTGTCTTTAGAGTCCAACGTCTTTATTTTTAATAAATAGTCAACACATTTGGAGTTTTTTTATTAGCCCAGTTTATATTTCTAAGATCTCCGAGATCTCCGTATGCTCAGAAATATAAACGCAATTTCTTAGTGAAATTTTATACTAATGCTGTCAAAAAACTGTGCCTGAAAATTTTTGGATTCGCTTGCTTCGATGGATTCGAGCGCTCAGAAATAAAAACTCACCTATTGAGGTGAAGTTTTTTGTATTTGACTTACAAGTTAAAATATGAACTCCATTTTTGTTTTTTAAACTTTCTTGATTGACTGTTTTTTCAATAAAAATGTTTTTTCTTTTAAAAGCATTTTGTAAGTAATTTTAAAACGCGCTCTTATCCTGTAAAATTTGAGATTTCAGTGACTTAAAAGTAATTTTAAAACGCGCTCTTTTTCCTGTAAAAATTGAGATTTTAGTGACTTTAAAGTTTAATACACAATGTTTAACAATTTCGCGCACAACATTAACATTTCCGCTTTTGATTTCAATAAATTTTTCAACAATAGGCGTGTTTTATTGATCAAATATTCACAATAGTTCTGAGTTTTATCTGTGAATGTTGGTGCTTAAGTAGAAAGTAGTAAATGCCGAAAGGCAATAATTTAAAGTTGTTTATGGTATAATTTAGAGCGCTCGCATATGGCCAATAAGTTAGTTAAGTTAATATGCAAGCTAGTTGTTAAGGTTTTTGTCTAGCAAGTAAGTAGTTATAAGAAAATTGAAATAAAAACTTAATATACGAAAAAAAAAAAAAGTAGCAAGTAGTAAACACGTAGTGCCAATTTTAAAAACGAGAACCTTATGGGCATTGTTATACTGAATCGTTTTATTGAAAATTTCTTACTCTACTTAGATTTTCCTTAATAAAACACACCTAATGATAAAAAAAAATCAGTACTGCTGATTTTGACACTGCTCTCCAATCCAGAATGAGAGATATATCTTTGGTACCTAAAAGGCTCTGTTTCAAAGTTGGTATTCTTGACTATATGCCAAGCTGAAGTTTCAAATAATTTCATGTATGTGTCTGCAAAGTATGGCTATTTGTAGGCGTGTTTTATTGGTAAGTGTTTAGTCACTTTAGCAAAATTTTGTATGGGATACGAAAAGTGGCGATGAATTGGTCAGTAATTAAAGTGAACATAAAAGTGAAGATAAAATCTTGGAATGCCTGGAATTTTTTGGCGCGAAATATAATGTCGATACATTTTTTGCTTAAAGGTTGGTGGCACCTATGACAGCTTAAGACATGGACTCCATATACTGTGATGTACCTTGGGTTTCTCTG
This sequence comes from Baccha elongata, assembly GCA_951217065.1. Classification (NCBI taxonomy): domain Eukaryota; kingdom Metazoa; phylum Arthropoda; class Insecta; order Diptera; family Syrphidae; genus Baccha; species Baccha elongata. The sequence continues at coordinate 1,083,085 of CATNUY010000188.1, forward strand.
GCTGAGGTATACTCGCTGGTGTCCAGGGTTTTACTAAAGAAGGTACACTAAAACTTTAGTTTCAAAGATTTTCCTTTATTCAATCAAGAAAATAGCTTTATTATTAAAAATAATTAAATTTAATTAAATTCTATAGTTTTAAAGTTTGGATTACTAGGCTATGTGCTTTTATTTTCTCCAATTTCGGTTTTTCGGTGTTAATTTCCAGTGTGTCTTTAGAGTCCAACGTCGGTTGTTGTTTTCTTAGTAAGGTTCCTTCTGGTGCTTCCTTTCTCGTGTATTTCTTCAAATTATAGTAACGGTAGATTCGGCAAACAGCGTCTCGACTAGCAACCACTGTATTGATGCTGGAAAACTTCAGTATTTCTACTGGCAACCACAGTATTTCTACTGGCAACCACAGTATTTCTACTGGCAACCTCAGTATTTCTACTGGCAACCTCAGTATTTCTACTGGCAACCACAGTATTTCTACTGGCAACCACAGTATTTCTACTGGCAACCACAGTATTTCTACTGGCAACCACAGTATCACTGTGTAGACTTTTGAATTGATTGGTTGTGTTACTAAGGGCCAATCTTTTCAGCTCTGGTTAAATCTTTGGTTTGTTCACCATAGAATTTTCTTAACCAGTTGTTTCGAAAGTCGGTTAACCACAGTTCGTCTTTTCACCATTTTATCTACTTTGGTTACCAAACCAGAGATAGTTCCAGTTTTCCAGTGGTCCAGTTGTGAAACGGAATGTCTGGTTATGTTTGTTTATACTTTTTTGAATCCGAGAGAAAGAGATCGAAGATCTTGTCAATAATTGATAACAGCCTGTCTCGTTTCGATGTACATGGATAAACTGAATTGATTCATTTACGAACAAAGGAAAACAAAAATATTTACATAAAATATAGGGGTGTAATTTATTAAGATGGTAGATCATCATTTTTTTTAATTTTATTCTTTACGATTAGTAATAATGATCAATAAGTATCTAATATATTATTTATCATTCAACACAAATGTGAAAAAAATAATCGCTTACCATAGAATTTCTGTGGTTAACCAAGCAAAATTGACTGGTTAACGAAATCTCTGTTAACCATAGATTCTCTGGTTAAAATTTTGCTGAAAAGACCAAATCTCTGTTAACCGACTGGAATAATGACACTAACCACGGAAAATTAGCTGGTTAACGTAATCTATGGTAACCATAGATTCTCTGGTTAAGATTTTGTTGAAAAGACAGAATCTATGGTTACCAGCTGAAATAATCAGTGATTAAACCTAACCAGAGCTGAAAAGACTGGCCCTAAGTAAGCTCTCAGTAAAATATAATAAAAAGTGATTTTTTTTTAATATTCAAATATTCTGATTAAAGTGCCTTTATTAATTTTTCTTTTGTTACATAAAATCTTTGTTGTTTAACCTATACCTTTATTTGCAACCCTTTACCCTTCTATAATTATGGATTTGTGCAGTGAATGTGCTTCTGATCTTCCGCCTCATGGAGATTTTGTGACATGTTTCAGATGTAATGGCAAAATGCACTTTAATTGCACCACTGTCACTGAAAGATCATATAGAACAATGTCTGCGACGAAAAAAAAAGAATGGAGGTGCTTAGCGTGCAGGAAAGATGTGCTCAACGTGAATAATACGGCTTCACCGGCAAAAACACCAACCCAACAAGCGCCAAAACGTACACGAAGTACCTCTTCTCCAGAAATTAACTCCAAACAAGGCGAAGGAGTGTACTTTAATGCAGCCATTTTACATGAGATGAAAGCACTAAGAAAAGAAATGTTGGAAATTAAATTAAGCTGTGATTTTGTTGCCAGCAAATACGAAGACATTAATAAAAACATAACACTAAATAATGAGCTTATAAAAAAATTAACAAATGAAATCAATGCATTAAAAGAAAACAATTTAAAAAAAGATGAAACCATACATGCAATGGAAACAAAAATAAACACACTCGAACAACACCTTCTTAAAGCCAACGTTGAAATAAAAAACATTATGCCAACAGCAAACGAAAACCTAATCAATGTAGTCCAAGACCTAGGTACGACCTTTAAATGTCCCATCCAACCACACGATGTCACAGATATTTACAGAACAAGACCAAAAAATCCGCAACGATCAGCTATAATTGTAACGTTTGCAAGCTATGCACTCAAACAAAGCTTTGTCAAACAAACTAAAATCGCAAGGAGAGAGGAACAGAGAATGGACGGAGATGTAACTGTTAATAACCACCTTACACCAAACAATAAACACTTGCTATGGCTCGCCAAAAACAAAGCCAGAGAATGTAATTGGAAATTTGTATGGGAGGCATCAGGTAAAATATTAGCTCGCAAAATTGAAAACGAAGAAGTTGTGTATATATGTACTGTCAGTGATATTGACAAAATACATAACTAACCTAATCAGAAGAGAAAATTTGAAGAGCGAATGAAAACAGCTGTTATGATGGAGGAGGACGAGGAGGAACTTGAGAGAGAGTTTGAATTCGATATTGATTTTAGGGTGCTGTATGGTATTATTGGTATGAATGCAATTGATTTTAAAAAAATAAATTTTTGTTGTTTGTGTATGAATATTAGGTCGCTTCGAAAAAATTGGAACTGTTTTATAGCTGAAATTCAAAGCTTTCTACGCTATTTGAATATTATTGTTTTAACGGAAATAAACATTTATGAAGAAGAAAATTGCCTTTATCACATTGAAGGCTTTAATATGGAGTTTATGAATAGGAGAGGTTCTGGACTAGGAGGAATTGCTATGTTCATAAAAAAGGATATATGTTATGAACGACTTCCTACGCACACATTAAGCTATGATAGTCTTATTATAAAAATGAAAAATGGAGGGGAAAGTAAATATATTCATTCAGTTTATAGATCGCCGTCACTAAATAAAAGCCAATTCATAGATGAATTCGAATTAAATACTAAGTACGATCAAGACGTAATGGTTCTAGGAGATATTAATATTGATACTCAAGACTATGATAACTCTGTCACTAAAAAATTTCTTGAAATGATGTCGTCGAAAGGCTTAATGAATGTGATAAAAAAAAGTACTCGAATAAACATGTCAACAGGCACCGGGACTTTAATCGACCCCTTGTTTGTTACAATGCCGAAAACCGATATAATTTCAGCAGTAATAGAAACCAATATATCCGATCATTTTACAACATTTTACGGTATAAAACAGCAAACGGAAGAAAAAAATACACATTGCGAATCATTAACAAAAATAAACCAAGGAAAAGTAAACCAACTCATACAACAAACAAACTGGCAAGAAATGTATGAAAATGAAAATGATGTTGATCGAATTTACAATAAATTTGTTGAGAAAATGTCGAATATATATGTTAATTCAACTGAAATCCAAAGAAAGAAAAAGCGTGAAAACAAAAATTGGATAACTCCATATATACTTGAGCTATGTAAAAAAAGAGACGAATTATATAGAAGATGGAAAAATAACCTAAGAAATGAAGTATACAAATCTGAATATAAAAAATATAGAAACCACGTTAACAAAAATATTCAATCACAGAAGTCAAATTTTTACAAAACAAAATTAGCAAACTCAAAACGTGATCCAAAAAAAACTTGGGGTATTATCAACGAGCTTCTGGGAAGAAATAAACTATCGATTGATGAAATAATTGAAAAAAATCTTTGTACTCAATCTAACGTAGCCGATATAGCCGAAAAATTTGCTGAATTTTTTTCCACACAAGCGTCCAAGATTGTACATTTATGTAATAAACAAACTTCCAATCAACCGAACCAATATATTGCTCAAACAATATATTTAGAAGAAGCCGATGAAATCGAAATTCGCAATATACTGTGCAAACTTAACAACAACAAAAGTCCAGGAGCTGACGGAATAAGAGCGTGCGACATAAAAATGAATGCAGATTATCTAACACCAATCATTCAAACTATTATCAACCGAAGTCTTTCACAAGGATGCGTTCCAAAAATTTTGAAGACATCAATTATTCGCCCTATCTATAAAGGAGGAAAGAAAAACGAAATTCAAAACTATAGACCCATTTCAATCTTGCCTGTTGTTGAAAAATGTTTAGAAGAAATTGTTGTGAGACGTTTAAACAAATTTATTGAGAAATACCGCTTACTAGAATCTAACCAGTATGGCTTCCAAAAAGGAAAAAGCACTGGAAAACTTCTTGGGGAATTCTGTAACACTGTAAATATGAGCCTCAATAAAAATTATCACGTGTTGGTAATGTTCGTGGACTTCAGCAAGGCATTTGACACGTTGAGCCACGAAAAACTGCTTGATGTCCTTTACAAAATTGGCATTAGAGGAACACTGTGGAAATGGATGAAGAGCTACCTCACAGGAAGAGCTTTTCAAGTCAAAATTTTAAGTTCAAAAAGTCAAGAAAAAATCTGCTCTCATGGTGTGCCACAGGGGTCAAAACTTGGTCCAGTTCTCTTTATACTTTTTACGAATGCGCTCCTTCAAGCTTTTAAGAACAGCACCGTTTTTGCATACGCAGATGACATAGCAATTGTTGTAAAACACAAATGTCTAAAAACAGCAATTTCAATAATGCAACAGGAGTTTGATGAGGTTTCGCGATGGTGTCACGATTTTGGATTGGTCGTCAATGCAACCAAAACTAAGCTTATGCATATTCGTACACCTAGTCAGCAAGAGGAGAGAATAAGTATCTTTCATCAAAACCCAAGATGTCCTACTTGGCAACAAAGTGATGCCATTGAATTAGTGAAATCAATAAAATATCTCGGAGTTACGATAGATGATCACTTTATATGGAGTAAACACATTAACAATGTTAGGCTCAGTTTGAGAAGTGCTATGTTTGCTCTTTTTTACATTGAAAAATATTCAACAAAAGATGTTCAAAAACAAGTTTACTTTTCGCTAGTTGAATCCCGATTAAGGTATGGAGTGCTCGCATGGGGAAATGCATCAAAAACACACATTGATAAGCTTGTTAATCTACAACATAGAATCATCAAAATAATTGACAAAAACTATCTTCATTTCAAGTTTTTGAGTGTAGACAACATTTTTAAGATGACAGCAATTCTAGAGTACTACGATGATTCAAGATTCCAGCAACGTATTTCGCACAATTTCAACACAAGAAGACGAGCCCTTGGTCTATTAGAAATTCCGGCGGTATACAACAATTATGGAAAAAGACAACTGAGTTATGCTTTACCATCAATGATGAATCAGCTTCCAACAAACTTAAAAAATATTCAAAATTTCAAAAAACGTAAAAAATGTATCAAAGTTTTTTTCTTAAACTAAATCGAAACATCAATTGAAATTGCTTTTTATTTTATTTTGTTATATACTTATCTACCTCAAAAAAAAAAAAAAAAAAAAAAATTCATTCAATATTAAATTTTCATTTTTTTGTAAAGTATCACTTTGATATTATAATTGAAAACAGTTTGTAACTTCAAAATCAATTCAAATAACTTTTAACTTTTCAAAATTCAACCACCCACAGATAAGCATAAAGCTTCGTGGGTAACACAAATATTGTAAAATCTTTAAAAGAATAAAAATTAATAAATCTAAAAAACAAAAAAAAAAAAATTTCTACTGGCAACCACAGTATTTCTACTGGCAACCACAGTATTTCTACTGGCAACCACAGTTATTAACTGGCTTGTTTTAATTTGTCTCTGAGATCTCTTACCGCTGGTGGGGGGAAATCTCTGCTAGAGTTAAATTACCCACAGTATTTCTACTGGCAACCACAGTATTTCTACTGGCAACCTCATTTTTTCAACTGGCAACCTCAGTATTTCTACTGGCAACCACAGTTTTTCTACTGGCAACCTCAGTTTTTCAACTGGCAAGCCTCAGTATTTCTACTGGCAACCACAGTATTTCTACTGGCAACCACAGTATTTCTACTGGCAACCACAGTTTTTCAACTGGCAACCTCAGTATTTCTACTGGCAACCACAGTATTTCTACTGGCAACCTCAGTATTTCTACTGGCAACCACAGTTATTAACTTTTTAACTAAGTTTTAATTTGTCTCTGAGATCCCTTACCGCTGGTGGGGGGAAATCTCTGCAAGAGTTAAATTACCCACAGTATTTCTACTGGCAACCACAGTATTTCTACTGGCAACCTCAGTTTTTCAACTGGCAACCTCAGTATTTCTACTGGCAACCACAGTATTTCTACTGGCAACCTCAGTTTTTCAACTGGCAAGCCTCAGTATTTCTACTGGCAACCACAGTATTTCTACTGCCAACCACAGTATTTCTACTGGCAACCACAGTTTTTCAACTGGCAACCTCAGTATTTCTACTAGCAACCACAGTTTTTCAACTGGCAACCTCAGTATTTCTACTGGCAACCACAGTATTTCTACTGGCAACCACAGTTTTTCAACTGGCAACCACAGTATTTCTACTGGCTTTAAAGATAGCAATTTCTTACCACTGGTGGGAGAAATTTACTACCATAATTATTATAGGTTCTTACCCTCCGTTTAAATTAGTAAAGTCTTACTGACTTCTATTATTTCGGCTTTTCGGTTTTTATACTGATATTACACTTCAACGGTATACTTCGGTACGTTTCGGAGTGATTTTGTTGTATGAACGGCCTCCTCTCTGTAGGAAAATCCATCTCACCATCTACTAAGTACATTGGTGAAATCCTCCTTATACATTCATACTCACTTGTATGACACATGTTAGAACTTCACCCAAACGAACCAATTTGAAAATTTCTACAATCCACATAATATTCTCATAAAACAGAAAAGTCCATTCCGAAAGGAACAAATTTTGTGAAGAATTGTTTAGGAGAAAATATTAAGGGATGAAATCAATGTGCTGTACTAAATGAAGGAAATATCTAGTGCGCCAACCACTTAACTACATAACACCGAAAATAGCAAAACAACCAACTACAGATAGGCAGTAAAAATATAGATTAGTCAGGACACCAGTCAGTCAACAAAATAACAAGGTATCCCCACTAACAGTACTCATACTCACCAACGTGGAAAAATTTGTCGTAAAAGAAATACCTAATCCGATAAATGTGAGTGAAAACAATACATATCTTTTAATACGTCCGAACCCTATATCTAACAACATAAAATCAGCAAATAGGTAAGAAAAAGATAATTCACCAAATATTTTGATTGCGCTAAGAAACTGCAGAAGAAAAGAGAAAAACACATAATCTGAAAAAGGCATGAAAATGGTCGAAGTAAATCCAAGTGATTTGTAAGTGAACAAAAAATCCCCTTCGACAAAGGTACACACACAGACAAAATACTGTGGAACTGGTCACATACAATCAAACATCCAGAAATCTCAAAGATACTCGAACATCGAATATTTTGATTGCGCTAAGAAACTGCAGAAGAAAAGAGAAAAATACATAATCTGAAAAAGGCATGAAAATGGTCGAAGTAAATCCAAGTGATTTGTAAGTGAACAAAAAAATCCCCTTCGACAAAGGTACACACACAGACAAAATACTGTGGAACTGGTCACATACAATCAAACATCCAGAAATCTCAAAGATACTCGAACATCGAATATGTAATATAAAAAAAGATGGCCGGAATTAATTTCGAGTCCCGAACTATCTGCCCAATAAGATTGACAGAGACCAATGCTCCTCTGTTAGACTGTCTCACCATACCAAATCATAAAACCGCCACAAAAAGTACAGATGCAGAAGCTCTGGTTTAAGTAACGTGCGACCGCGACGCAAACCAGCCGAACAGTTCCATTTCGTAAATCCAATTTGATGGAGTAAGACGCGTTCAAGAAAAGTGAGTAACCAAAAAAGCAAAAATTTAATAAAATTTAATGAAAGTTATACAATATAAAGTAAAAAGTATCTAACACATAGTGTGAACAATTTAAACAAAGATAAGTGAAAAGAGCAATAAAAATCAAAGAAAGAAAAAATCATCTGAAGATAACAACGCACGAGGAATAAAATCCGAGGTAAGATTTTGGTTTTTTTCCCATTTATTCATTGGAACCAGAGCACATGCTCTGAATTACAAAGAAAACTCATTGTGCACAATGAATTAAACATATAAAAATAAAAGAATTAATCAAGATGAACAAATTAATTGATGGCAAACCTCATGTCTGTACAATTTTTAAGTAGTTGAAAAGCATATGCGTATCCAACTCACTGCGTAGGTACCAGATACAGAAAATATCTTGTTGGAACAAGCAGATAAGCAATGTGCCAGGATTTTGGTCATTCACTTGCCCAGTCCACATACGCCACGAAAAAACCACCCCTTGGAAAACTTCTGCGAAGCGTGAGATTCTGCAGAAAACACGAGGGAGTTCTGTTTGATACCATTGTGCTATGGAAACGAAATTCCACCCCAAAAACACACCATCACAATAACCCTGAAAAGAAACATAAAAATACCAGGTAAAAATAGTTTTTTTTATTCGCAAAATTTGATTTTTGCACACACAAAAAAATAAAATAATGGTCCAACTATATGCCCAAAAGAAACGGCATAACGACCAAGTGCAATGGAGATAAAACCAAATAAGATTCTTTCTTGCGACGTGCATTCAAGATCTCTTCACTAATAAAATAAATCAATCTAAAAAGAAAAAAAAAAAAAAAACATATTTAAGATCAGCAAGTCATAAATGTATTTATAAAATTACTAATGCATTTTTTTTATTCGTCCTAAACAGATACGCTCCAAGTGGCATTCATCGAGTCAGACGAGACTGCGACCAAGACGTGACACCAAAAGTCATTACGTCAGGGTCGAAAAAGGTACCTACCACTCGGACAGCGTTATTTGGTTCCTTCCGAGGAGCCTAAAAACCAAATTGTTGAAAAATATCGACGACATAGATATTTTTGGAAATTCTATGTGCTGTGCATCAAGTATTCATCTGCACGTAGGACTCGACTCAGCATCGTAGGAATCATCGATTCATTCCAAGTGCAGGATGAATAATATCATATCTAGCTGAAAAATAACATCGCAACCCTGTTGGAGACACCTCTAGACAGGAGAAATAAAAAGTCACAAGCGTAATTTGGAATTTTAAAAGTATGGTAGCTATATATTTTATGATATATAAATATAAATAGATAGAGATTATTTGATACTCATAGGTAGTTTTTTCTTGGATTTTTATATCCTTGAACCAATGTTAAACAAATGCGCCTAACAAAAGAAAAAGGTGTTATAAAGTCTTGATTACGACACACTAATTATAGTATAATTTATGAAGACTATTAGTAAAATAGATAAAAGTGTTAATTTTTGGTTGACTGCACTTATAAATATTTCTGAATTTTAAACAAAATCAACCCCACCCAACATAAAGTGGGTGGTAAAAAAAAAAGATATTTTTGTTTTAGAATCAAGATATAAAGATTAAATAAAAGGCAAGGTTCGAGATATTGTGAAGAAAATATATGTAAAATTTTGATAGAGAATTTAGTTTGAAATCTTGAAAATAAAGTTCGAGGTCATGTTCTTTAGATAAATTATAAAACTTATAATACGAATAAAGATTGAAGAGAATAAATAAAAATAAAGTTTATTAAGAATTAGATTATAGACTGTATAAGTACTTCTTATCATATTAAAGTAAGAAAAAAAAAATTCAATTTTTTTAAGTTATTTTTAAATTTCTGATTAGGATTCATTATTGAATAAGATCGCAAATTCTATATTGTTAGTTTTAGTTTTTATATGGAATAAAAATGTTTAGAATTTTTATAAAGTCAATCCTTTGGGTTTCAATCTTTGTCCAAGTTTAGCGAAAGCTGATGTCCGTCCGGGGAAGTTTTTTTTTGAAGAACTAATTTTAGATAACATGGAGGACTAAAACTTTAGCGAAGAGACGCGGCTGAGGACAGTTCAGCGTGAAGGCAGCAACCACAACGATACACATGCACACGACCATCTAAGCGAAGAACAAAGTTCGTTCCATCCTTCTTCTTGATATGTTGGCTATTCGTCAAATGAAACAAATGTGTTGAGCTCAATTCAATGGTACAAACAAGACTGACTTTATTTAAGCTTATAATATTTACAGTATGACTTTATGAAGCACATTAAAAGAAACACAAGCAATAAGTGCTAAATTAAATACATAATAATTCACCTTTTTTTTTTTAATAAAGTTATAATATACCTATATCTTATAAAAATTCTATAATACGTTGTTTTTATTTATTGAAATTCATAACATATTATTTTGATTCTTTTAAGTTTTAAAATTACTAAAAATTTATTTTTAATTCATTTATTGAAGGAAAATAATAAACAAAGAGCATTCAATTATATAAAATAAGAATATAAATAATTCATAAAAAAAAAACATAATCTATTTATTTTGACTTGTCAACTTCTTTTTTAAAATATTTTTAATTCTTTCGGATGACCTTTTAGGATATATAGGTCTTCGAATCTTTTTGTTATAAGCCTCTGATACATGTGTTGCTTTTTCTTCATTATTATTATTGGTATTTGTTTCAACCGGGCTACTTGACAACTTTCCCTTAATATAAAATTGTTCAGGCTCAAAACTTACTTTCTTAACTTTTCGTTTTAGTTGGTTTATATGAGCTTTTCTTAAGTTATCCTTGAAATTAATTAAATACATATTAAAGGAAACTTGTCGTACAATAATAGCTGGATACCATTTTATATACTTTTCAAAATTGCCTTTATAATAAACTTCCTCTCCTTTTTCAAATTTTTTTTTGTAATGTTCATGTGGATTATTATTTATCTGAGGAGATTCCTTAATAATATCGAGTTTTGTTCTAGGCTTAAAATTTAAAATTAAATTAGCTGGCGTTTCAAATGTAGCGGTGCTTGGAGTATTCCGGTATCTGATCAGAAAGTTATCTATCCTTTGTTGTACCGTGAGGTTCTTTGTTTTCTGATCAATGAATGACTTCTTAAAGTCATTTTTTACAACCTGAACTAAACGTTCAGCTTGACCGTTTGATTGAGGATGGTATGCTGGAGACTTGACATCCTGAATGCAATGCAATTCGCAAAAGTGTTTATATTCGAATGAATTAAATGGTGGTCCATTATCTGTGACACATTTCAAAGGTAATCCGAAAATGGCATAGTTTCCCCTTAGTTTTTCTATAAGTGCACTAGCATTGGTACTTTTCATCAAATGAACATCAACAAACTTACTAAAACTATCCACCAACAACAAATAAGTTTGACTTTCAAAAAAAAAAAAATCTAAATGTATTCTCTCATATGGATATGAACTTTTTGGCCAATCTTGTAATTTATGAGTTGATGAATGGCGTCCACTGACAGCACAAATTTCACAACTACTAACATGCAACTCAATAAAATCATCTAACTTCGGCCACCATACTAATGATCGAGCTAGTTCTTTCATACGCACTATACCGATATGACCTTCATGCAAAATATCTAAAACATTATTTCTCAATGAACTTGGAATAATAACACGCATGCCATAATAAACGATGCCGTTTTCAACCTCCAAAATATTTCTTTTTCAATGATACGGTTTCAATTCCAAGGAAATCTTGTCTGGCCAATCATTCAATACGTATTGCATTACCAATTTCAAAATTTCATCTGAAAGAGTTTCAGTCTTGATCTTAAATAAATTTAAAGGCACCTTTTCAGAGAAGTTAAAAGAATTTAAAAACAAACTCTCATCACCTGTCTTGTGAGGCAAAGGAAGCCTTGAAAACCCGTCGGCGTTGCCGTTGTGAATACCCTTTCTGTATAATATTTTATCGATAATTCAATAGCCCATCTCTGAAGTCTAGAAGCTGCTATGGGGGGAGTTGGTTTGTTTTCACCGAAAATTTCCTTCAGTGGTTGATGATCACTGAATATTGTTATACTTCTACCAAAAATATATTTTCGAAATTTACGAACAGCAAAAATTATGCTTAATGCTTCTTTATGCAACTGTGAATAATGCTTTTCTGCTGTACTTAGAGAACTGCTTGCATACATACAAGGTTTTTCAACATTTTCATCGACTATTGATAGAACACAACCTATGCCGTAAGGGCTGGCATCGCATGATATGACTATCTCCTTGGAGGGATCAAAGTGTGTAAGTACATCTGTGCTTGATAACAATTTTTTAGTACGATCAAAAATCTGATTGCATTCTGTTGACCATTCATATTTAACTTCTTTTCTTAAGAGATTATACAAAATATGAAGCTCTGATGAAAGATTTGGCAAGAAGTTCGAGTAATAATTAAGAAGCCCTAAATAAGATCGAAGTTGTGAGATATCCTGAGGTGCTGGAGCTTTTAAAATAGCTTCAACTTTTTCTTCACTTGGAAACCGTCCTTCAGCACTAATGACATAACCCAGATATTTTACTTTTTGCTCAAAAAAACGTACACTTATCAAGATTGACCTTTACATTAAATTTGTGTAATTTTTTCTAAAACAGTTCTTGTATTTTTCATGCATTCTGACAAATCTCTACCCTTGATCAAAATATCATCAATATAACCATCAGCATAGTCTAAACCCTGTTAGATTTCGTCAACCACGGCCTGAAAAATAGCACTAGATGCCTTAGCACCAAACACTAGCCTTGTGAATCTTAAAAGGCCTTTTGTTGTATTTATTGTTAAATACTTTTTACACCTTTCAGACAGCTTAAGCTGTTGAAATGCGCCTTTAAGATCCAAAATTGTAAAATGTGTGTAACCAGAAATGTTTGAAAAAATATCCTCTGGAAGAGGCAGAGGATTATGTTCTGTTTGCATGTATTTGTTAATTGATACCTTGCAATCCATGCAAAGTCTTACATCTCCATTCTTCTTCATAACACATACAACGGGGCTGGCCCACTCGCTGTGCCTTACTCTTTCCAAAATGCCAACTTTAATTAATCTTTCTAATTCTGAATTGTACTTTTCCTTGAGACCGAAAGGAACTGAATATGCTTTAAACACTATAGGCTTTGCGTTTTCATTCAGGATGACATCAGCCTCAAATCCACAAATGGGATTTTCTAAATTTTGATCAAAAACTTCTGAAAAATCATTTTTAAGCTTGCAAACCATATTACTTTTTAGATTAACCCGTTCTATTTCCGAAACGTTTGAAATTAAATTTGCCTTAAAAGACTTACCGAGATTACCAAAAAAAGATTTCCAATTTGGATATAAAGCATCCAACCAAACACGTCCCAACAAAGGCGTAAATGCTTTCCTGCTCTCGATAACTAATATGTTCAGTTTCATAGGCATCTCGTGATATGCTGATTTCACCTCAACCTCCAAACTTCCACGCAACACCACATGCTCGCCAGTCACCACTTCTAAGGATTTAGAAACTTTCTTTAATTTAACATTTTTAAAAAGCAATAAATAATCATTTTCTGATAATACAGTCGTGCATGCACCTGTGTCTAGCTCAAACGTAACAAATTTTTCATTAACTAATAACTTAACTTTTAAAGCTCCTGATGCCACCTCATTCGTCCGAACTATCACCATCGTCATCGAATTCACCTTCACCGATCGCATGCACTGATTTATCTTTCCTATTTTGCAATTTGAAACAATCTTTTTTTATGTGACCACGTTTTTTGCAATAAAAGCACTTGATGTCTCTAAAATGGGTGTTTTTATTTAACTCTTTTCTTCTGGAGCTACTACGATTATCTGCATTATTCCCAAATTTGTTATGTGATCGGGAAAAAGATCTTCCTCTGTGATCGCACTTCCTCCGAACAAAATTAATATCTGTGATACCAGACATACCTGGTTGTATAACTCGTAGCTGATTTTTGGCCATCTCATCGCCTCTTGCTATTTCCACAGCCTTTTGAAACTCTAACTTTGAAACTTCTAAGAGCTTTGCCCGAACGCGATTGTCTAGTATTCCCAACACAAATCTGTCTCTTAACGCGTCGTTCAAAAATGCACCAAACTCACATGGCTCTGCCAATTCTTTGATGACCATAACATATTCACATATATTTTCACCAGCACGCTGACTTCTGCTGCCGAATTTATAGCGCTCTGCCGTGATGTTCTTTTGAGGATTGAAATGACCCTTTAGCTTATCAATTAAGCTAAGGTACTCTAGCTGCTCTATACCATCTGGCCGTGATACGTTCCGTATAATTTTATACAGTTTTTTTCCTCCCAGGTTCATTAAATAAATTTTTTTATCTCGTCGCCAATGATATGTTGGCTATTCGTCAAATGAAACAAATGTGTTGAGCTCAATTCAATGGTACAAACAAGACTGACTTTATTTAAGCTTATAATATTTACAGTATGACTTTATGAAGCACATTAAAAGAAGTACAAGCAATAAGTGCTAAATTAAATACATAACACTTCTATATTAATCAGTTTGCGGGATATTTTTACATAAGATTACGTACCAGTAAATTTATCAACGGGTAGTGTCCTTGAAGGACTAGTCTCTGAGAAGACACTTAGGTAGGGAAGCGTGGTACTTGGGGGAAATCACCATCACCTGATTTCCCAAAACAATAGGGCCTTAGAAAAATTCCTAGGATGAAATAAGGCATAGGTTGGGTAGGGTTAGGCAATCCTTAGAGATGACAACATCGACATCTCGACATTCTGTTAACGCTCGTGCTTCCACCTAAAAATAACTATCTCTTTCTCGAACTCTATCAATGTACTCCACTCTTAACTCGGCCCCTTTGCTTTTTAGCATAGCAATTTATAAACTCAACAGAGTCAACAAACAGCTAGACTCCAGGTCTAACAAATGTGACACCGGCTACTGCTCCTGCAGCACCACCCACTTCCCTGTACCGACGAGTTCGGCCCCGGCGAAAATAGCAGACCTGAAGCAGCGGTGTAGTGGTAGTCACCCTATTCATCCAGGCTTGGACGTGCCCCGTCACAGGCGAGGTACTAAAAGTTGGTAGGATGGATAGGTTTCGGATTCGTTATAGAGAAGTAGTTGTAGTGGGTAATTTTGAGATATGTTCTGAGATCTATTGAATATGATAGGTAGGGGAATTAAAAACTCTTCTTAAAATTTTACAATACTATCTCAGAATTCTTACTCTCCTCACGTTCTCGTATTTTCGAAGTCAGATCATTTATTCTAAAGACATTGTGAAGTAGCAGGAGTACTATTTTAGAATTCTTTGGAGATCATCTGACTACGCCAGATCGTAAATCTGACGTAAGGTTTATCGATCCGTGGTGTCTATGAGATACGTATACCACACCAACATACGTTGAGAAGTACTTGACTATGAGAAGAGGACGAAGGGATCTTTCGAATCGTCTACTACTGTCGAGTAGTGAACGATCGTAAGCATCACTTCATCTCCTGCTTTTCTCAGCCGACTACAATCTCATTTATTTTTATGAAATCGGATCCTAATAGGGATTATTCGCGCTCGCTACAGGATTAAATAAGATAAAGTAGATAATATATTGCAACTGAGAGATAGGCAATAGTTGAAATAAATATCATCCAATGTTTGGGGTTTTCTGGTCTTTCTGGTCTTTTGGGACTTTTTAGTTAACCAACTTTCTCAGTTATAAACATCATTAAGCACCCTCTTTTTATTTAAGAATTATAATAATTATTTTTAATTCATATTCGGGATTAACGCGAAATTAAATCATTTAATTGATTTTTATTTTCCAATCAAAATCTCGAGTATGAGTTAAAGATTCATTATTTTTAAATTTTTATTTTTCGTAGCGGGAACATCCCATTCCTCCCGTTACATAATGGCGCCCGAACGTGTGGGGCCTGAGTGATAACGAGTTAGATAGTTTTTGAAAAATTAGATAGATTAATTTTTTTTTGCAACCTTTTGAAGAGTAGTTTGGTATGATGTAGTAAGTTTGTTCAAACATTAGTTTGAATCGATTAAGTCAAGTTTGAATTTTTAGGAAGTTGGTCATGTTATAGAGATTTAACATCGGACGGTTTTCTGACTTAAGTGTCGGCCGGTAATTAGTAGAACTTGTTCCTGAATACGTCTGTAGCGACAACCTGTCAAAATTCCATTCTACTCTATTAACATTTGATGAATAGTTTCAGTAAGGTTAGTTTACATAGGGATGTCCGTATTGGATATGTATTTAGTCCAGTAGTCCGTTGCTTCTCATGAAAGCTAGTCTCAGCCCTGAAGCAAATATCTTTTTAAACTGTTTAGTTGTTTGCAACTACGTCCGGTGAATAGTTGAACTCATTCCTGTTCACGTCTGCAGCGCAAGCCAAATGAAAGATTAACCAATTTCAATCGACAAGTTAGTTGAAAAATTTAAGTTTTACTACACTTCAATAAAGTAATTTAGTAATTTATGAAGAAGATCAAGTTAGTTAGTTTGATGATATAGTTCTAGTCTGATGTCCGCTAGGGGATGTTACCTACTTCCTTAGGTCAGTAGCAGCAGAGATAAATAAGAACAAACTAGTCTAAGGAGAGAAGCTAAGTAAATTTTCACAAGTTTTGTTAGTTATACAGATGTTTTTTTTTTGGAAGAATTATGGAATGAAGAATTGTACATGTGTTGTGGAGTTGCTCCTGAAACGTTGGAAGGCTTCAGTCGCGTCTCCGAACTTACAATGATAGAAGGAAACCTTTGAGAAAATTTTGAGATTTTTTTTTTTTATTTAGATTTTGAGTATATATATTTAGTCGAGTGAGTTTTACTTGAAGAATAAAGCTCATGGATCAAGTAGTTTAGCTATTGAGAAAAATTTTGATGCCTGGTGGCACTTTTTTTGATTATTTAGTATTTTGAGTATTGCCTGGTGGCACAATTTAGTATTGCCTGGTGACACTTTTTTTGAGAACAATTTAGTTTTTTTTGCCTGGTGGCAACTTTTAGTTTTAGTTTGTCTGGTGACACCTATTTAGCATAACATTTAGAGTTAAATTTGGCCTGGTGGCGCTTTTTAGATTTATTTTTTTTATTGATTGAGAAAATTTTGAATATAGCCTGGTGGCAACTTTATTTAGTTATTAGATAGTTTAGTTTTGAGAAATTTTTGGAAATTTTAGATTTATTCATTCAGTTCAGTTAAGATTTATTATTTAGTTTTGAAATGAAAAATAAATTTTTTTTTTATAATTTAGTTTTTTTTTTGAAGTTTTGCGATTTAGAAAACATTAAGAGGGTTTACCCTAAAAGAAAGTAGGTTAAGTTAGTTAGTAAGCTTAGTTAGTAAGAATAGTTAGTAAGAGTTAGTTTTTAGAAATAGGTAATAAGATATAGTAAGAAAATATTTATTAGGATTTAGGTAGTAGAGATACGTCGACAAACACTCCGACATGGATTTTGTTGACTCCGCAAATGAGGACGACCTTCTTAAATCGGATTTCGACTCCGATGCAGATCTCGACCAAACTGTGGTGGGGGTTGATCCACCTAGCTGCAACCAAGATGGTGCAGTTAGTACAGATTAACACCCATCACTCCAAAGTGGCTTCGGCCTCCCTTCTTCTCCGTCTACAAAATAAAGGGGAAGACATCGTCCTGATCCAAGAACCTTGGATTGTAAATTCCACTGTTCAAGGACTCAGGACTCCCGGATACTACCTGCTGTATGCATCAAATAAAGGTGACCCTAGATCTTGCATATTAGTAAAAAGTAGCATTAATGTATATTTACTCCCTGATTATAGCGATCGCGATGTAACCGTAGTTAGACTACAAACCAATAACGGGGCGTACTGGTTAGCATCAGCGTATCTCGGCCATGACCACCTTGGCCCTCTTCCTGGCGACAAGCTAGAGGAACTAATCAGGGAAGCTTAACGACAGAAAGTCTGCCTTATAATCGGGTGTGATGCTAATGCCCATCATACCGTCTGTTGAAGTACAGACATAAATGACAGAGGTTTATTTTATTCTAAGTACTAACCTTATAGTAAGTAACATTGGCAATGAACCAACATTCATTACCAAAAACCGACAAGAGGTTCTAGATATCACTCTTGTCTCCGACACGATTCATCACAAGATCAAAAACTGGAGAGTTTCTAAGGAAAATTCGTTCTCGGATCACAGATACATCCAATTTTGTCTTGATGAAGAATCTAAAAAACAGCCAGCCTTCCGAAATTATCGGAAAACCAACTGGCAACTATATAGAGAAACTTTAGTAAGATTAGTTAAACCATCACCCTTAAGTATCCCTTCTGATAAAAATGATCTTGATGATAAAGTCAAAGATCTCACCCTAGCTCTCAATAAATCAATGGCCATTTCTTGTCCCCTTACTCAAATAAGAGGAAAACAGAAACCACGTTGGTGGAACTCGGGTCTAGAACTGCTCAGGAAAAAGTGCAGACAACTTTTTAACTGAGCTAAACATTCTAGAGATAGTCTGGACTGGGAATTTTATAAAGAATCCCTAAAAAATTATAAAAAAGAATTAAGGAATAATAAAAGAACCTCCTGGAGGAACTTCTGTGGAAAAATAGAAGAAACTTCAGAAGCTTCACGATTAAGAAAAATTCTATCAAAAAATCCTACAATGCCTAGCTCCTTAAAGACAGCTAACGGCTCTTGGACCAATTCTTGCGAAGAATCGCTCACCTTGCTACTAGACACCCATTTTCCAGGTAGCTCACAAAATATAAATAGCATTGATTCATTATTATCAAGCAACACACATGCAAATATTGTTGGTCTGATTTCTAAGGATAAGCTGAAATGGGCTATAAACAGCTTTGATCCTTACAAATCTCCCGGACCCGACGGCATAATACCTGCAGAGCTTCAATTTGCCTCGGATATCATAACACCCATCCTAGAGATCATCCTAATTGGTTGCGTAAAATTTACTTACATTCCCTCTTTATGGAGAGAGGTAAAAGTTGTCTTTATATCCAAAGCCGGTAAATGCTCCCAGGTTAATCCTAAAGACTTCAGACCAATTAGCCTATCATCGTTCCTTCTCAAAACCCTAGAGAGATTGATCGATATCCATCTGCGCAATGCTATAGATCCTAATCTGGTATCTACTGCACAACACGCTTATTGTAAAGAAAAATCGGTAGAAACGGCTTTACATACACTGGTAAGAACCATCGAATACTCACTACATCATAAAGAGTACACTCTAGTTGCATTTCTCGATATTGAAGGCGCCTTCAATAATGTCAGCTACCAAGCAATCACAGCGTCACTGAAGAAACTAGATATACTTGGTTCGCTGAATGACCTAATTAATATTATGTTAGAAAGTAGAATTATTAATTCATCTTTAGGTGGCACTCATGAAAGAAGATCTGTCAGCAGAGGTACACCTCAAGGCGGAGTCCTTTCCCCACTTCTATGGAACATAGTCGTAAATGAGGTGTTAGAAAGCCTAGAAAAGGAAGGTTTCAAAGTGATCGCGTATGCCGACGATGTTGCCATTGCAATATCGGGAAAACATGCTCAAATTCTCGTTGAATTAATGCAAAATGCTCTAAATATTATGCTCAAATGGGCAGAAAAATGCGGACTGGGTGTAAACCCAAACAAAACTGAACTTGTCCTCTTCACAAGAAAATATAAAATTCCCCAAATAAGTCCCCCATCAATTATGGGAACTCCACTAAGATTTTCAGATGAAGCTAAATATCTAGGTCTTATCCTGGACAAAAAACTACATTGGAAAGCAAATATACAGGAAAGAGTTAGGAAAGCCACAGTAGCACTCTTCTCTTGCAAAAAAGCCAACGTAAATAAATGGGGCTTATCCCCATACATAACCCACTGGCTCTACACAGCGGTCATCAGATCGATACTAACTTACGGGGTAGCAGTATGGTGGACTGCCCTTGACAAAGTTACATATCGTGACAAGTTAAGTAAAGTCCAACGGTCAGCCTGTATGTGTATTAGCGGAGCTCTCCGTTCGACACCTTCAGCTGCTCTTGACATTCTACTTAATATCATACCCCTTGATATTTTTAGCAAACAAACGGCCGCAAGCACAGCCGTTCGTCTCAAAGCCATCTCTCAATGGACCGATAACTCAATTGGTCACTCCATTATTCTGAAAACATTCGGACCAAAATTAAGTCACTCCGACTACTCTATACCCCAGCTAGTTTTTGACAAGAATTTTCAAGTCACCATCCCACCAAGATCCACTTGGGAAAATGAGAGTTTCTTGAAAGATGAATCAGTTCATTTTTACACTGATGGCTCAAAAACTAAAGATGGGGTTGGTGGTGGCGTGTACTCAGACAGACTAAATTTAAGTCTCTCATTCCGTCTACCTGACCATTGTAGTGTGTTCCAAGCGGAAATTCTGGCGATCAAAGAGGTATTATCCTGGTTAAGGGAAAACGTGATATCTGTATCGGATATCCGTATATTTTCAGACAGTCAGGCAGCCCTTAAATCAATCAGTGCTGTTTCCACAAACTCAATAACTGCCCGCGACTGGTGATCATCTCTCATGGAGATGGCAGAACAGTTCAATATTCACCTTTTCTGGGTGCCGGGACACAGAGACATTGAGGGAAACTGCAAAGCCGATGAACTCGCCAGAAATGGAACCCTATTGCCGATTTTACCTAACAAGGTGAATATTGGTATACCTTTCGCTACAACAAACTCATGCTAAAACTAAATGCCATAGAGAAAGCAAATTTAAGATGGACAAACACTACTACCTGCGTAGCGACAAAGCAAATCTGGCCAAGATTAGATCAGAAACGTACTAAATGTCTGCTATCTATGAGCAGATTACATCTTAGCTCCGTAATTGGTGTCATAACCGGACACTGCCTCATAGGAAGACACGCCATAAGACTTGGCGTATTCTCTAATGATTTTTGAAGAAGCTGCATGGACGAGGAGGAGGAGGAGACTATCACCCATCTTCTCTGTTCATGCCCAGCTCTCTCCCAAAGACGTAAATTACACCTGGGTAATCTCTTTTTCGACGATCCAAGCGATATGTCGAACGTTGATATTCTATCTTTACACCGCTTCATAAGAAGCTCCAACTGGTTTAATTAAAGAAATACTACCTCGCTCATTCGTGGTATCACAACGGACCTATCTGTGGTCTAAGTGTGTCAGTAGTCTTCCTGACAGCCACATAAACCTAACCTAACCTAACCTAACCTAGGAAGTAAGATATAGGATAGTTTTTTTTTTTGAATTTATAGATAGTAAGATTTAGTTAAGAGAATTTTGTAAGCTAAAAATAGTATAGGTTAATAAGTAGGTATATTCTTTTGTAAACATATATATTTTTTTTATAGGTTCTGAAATAACAAAACCTTTCATTTTCATAAAATTTTTTCTGGGTATTACTCGTAACGTCTTTAAAAACAAAATGGTAAACAAACCTAAAAACGGTTCTACGGATAAAAATAAAGGGGGTAGACCTCCCAAACCGCCAGTCCTCAGCAGAGCACCTCTTATAGCGACCCCAGAACCACATAACACTCGTTATAGGAAAACCTCGACATGTACCATAACATGACGATGGATAATAACGCAGTGGCAGACCAGAGTCAAGTAGAGGATACAGCTGGAACATCAAACACGGAACGAATCGGTGATGAGGTAGTACCATTAGTGGACTTAGCAAGGCATTAAACACCCGAAGGAGCTCAAGACGAAACACTAAACCGACAATCTGACGAATGGGAAGACTACGTCAAAGAGATAGCGTTAGCGATCATAGGTCTTAACAGAGCAGAAGATTGCAAGAATCTGCAAGAAACGCTAGCTCAAAGTCAAGCCCAAATGTTAGAGAGGGTGGACCTTGTAGTTAAGAATGCTTTAGCACAAATGAAGGAATAAGCTCGACCAACAGCCGCAGCTATACCACTGTGTGACTTACCCACACCTGACACTCGTAATTACAACACCAATAGAGAACCAAATCCAGAAGCTACTACCAGAGATAACATCCGAGAAACGTCAAGAGAAAGAACGAGGGAAACACCTCACGAAAGTCTAAGAGAAGCGGTCAGAGAAGCATTAGGTGTACGGCAAAGAAGAGATGGCACTCCACCTAGAGTTGATACCAACCGAAACAACATACCGGGATTCCCTAGAGAGTGGCCAAGACGCAACGTATCCCCACCTAGAGCTGAACCTTCTCGACGATATGACCCAAACTTTTACGAAAGATTAGACCAAATCCAGTTCGACAATACGTCGATAAATCGAAATGTGAGAGCACCAGCACCATCACCAGCGACATCATTTATACGTTCTCCACATTATCACAAATGGGGCATTGTATATAATGCCAAAAATATGCCAGTAGATGAGTTCCTGTTCCGACTTGATCGGGTAAAGGACAGCTATGGCGCATCTTGGGAAGAAATAGTGGCAAATTTCCACCATTTTGTGAGTGGAACGGTAGAGGTGTGGTACTGGATGTACATGAAGAACAATCCGTATTTATCTTGGGCAGCGATGAAGTTAGCGCTGATAGAGCAGTATCGTAGTCTGGAAACTGATTCCGAGTTGTCCAGACAAATGGCGGAAAGAAAGCAAGCTCATGGCGAAAGCTTTAACTCGTTTTACGATGCCATCCTAAAGATCAATTCGAGAATGAAAAATCCTAGACCTAACGAAGAACTAGCGGAAATCATAAAACAAAACGTACGTAGACGTATGGGAGAGCTTTTGCTAACGTTTAAATCTACTCGACTTGCAGACTTGGTGTTTACATGTCGAGATAAGGAGAGGTTTTTAGCTCAACATGATCCCATGAGAGCTAGAGCACCTCCAATATACAACAACCCTCCAAGAAAACTCGTGCATGAAATCGAAATACAAACTGATTCGCAAATAACTGAAATGTCCACAGCTATTGAAGCATTCCATCACAACAGGAATCGTGACGCAAAACCTATTTCAGATAACGTCAAATGCTGGAATTGCTTAAAGCTTGGCCATACTTTTAGAGATTGTGCAGATTTACCGTTGTGGCAAACCCGATTTTCTGTCACCCAATTGCAAAATGTGTCCGGGAAACTCGTCGTCGAGCCAACATTCATCCGAGAGGGAGTTGGCAAAGATGGGCAACTCGGATAGTCCATTATAAATTTAGAAACAACCGATAAAATTACAATATTAAAAAAACCTGAAACGAAAAATATCTTGAAATCATCATCCACTAATTCTAGAATTCCTAGACTTAGACCTTTAAAGTCCTTGCATCAAAGGCAAGTTGAATACAACATAGCTAGAAAACGTATATATACATGCCCGAAACATTTGGAAAAAATAGAAGCCTTAAGAACTAAATTCACTTATAAACGAAAACTGTATAAAGTAGTGTCTTCGACAAAATTGTCAAATTACAAGGACGATCCCCGTCCTTACGTTCAAGTAGAACTATTCGATGAAGAGTGGTACGGTTTGCTCGATTCTGGAGCAAGTGTTAGCTGTTTAGGTAAAGGAGCGTTAGAAATTTTAGAAAACAAAAACATCTCTTTTCAAAAGTTCTCTACCAATATAGCTACTGCTGACGGTAAACAACAACCAGTGGTAGGAGTAGTCAAAAGGAAAATTTCTTTTAATAGCAAAACACACACCTTAGATCTGTTCATAGTACCTTCTTTAACGCAGAAACTCTACTTAGGAGTAAATTTTCGGGCCGTATTCGAGATAGCGCCTCACATAATTCCGTTTAGAAATTCAATTTTTGAGTTAGCTTTGGAGAAACCTAATTTCTCTGAGTGCGAGCTAACTGCAGAACAGTCCGTTGTGTTGAAAAACACTGTAGATCTTTTTCCGTCATTCGCTGAGCGGGGACTCGGACGAACACACCTCATGGAACACTCGATTGATACCGGCGATGCGTTTCCTATTAAGCAACGGCATTACCCTATCTCTCCAGCGATACAAGCCTTGGTGTACGCCGAAGTGGACCGCATGATTTCTTTGGGAGTGATTGAAGAAAGTTCAAGCCCATGGTCCTCACCGGTTGTATTGGTGAGGAAACCCGGCAAAAATAGAATGTGCTTGGACTTTCGGAAAGTCAATTCCGTAACAAAGAAGGATGCGAGTCCAATTGGGCACATAGAAGGTTTGTTAGCATGACCTTCAGAGACACGCTATATTTCTAGCGTGGATTAGAAAGACGCGTACTGGCAAGTACCGTTGGAGGAGATGTCAAGGGAGAAAACTGCAATTCCAGGCCGTCCATTGTATCAGTTCAAGGTGATGCCGTTCGGACTCTCCAACGCCGCTTAGAGTCTGACGAATCTGATGAACAAAGTTATCCCGTCGAACTTGAGAGATCAAGTGTTTATTTATTTAGATGACTTATTAGTCATCTCCAAGACTTTTGAAGAACATATTTCAGTTCTAGAAATTGTAGCTAAGAGGCTAGACGAAGCAGGACTAACAATAAATGTGGAAAAGTCGCGCTTCTGTTTCGAAGAACTGCAATACTTAGGTTATGTCGTAGGGCGTGGCTGCCTCAAAGCAGACCCGTCCAAAATTTCTGCAATTCTCGATTTCCCGGTACCAACGACTGTACGTCAAGTACGTCGATTCCTTGGAATGGCTGGTTGGTACCGGCGATTCATCGAGAATTTTTCTGAGGTAGCCGGACCGATGTCCGATACGCTTAAGAAAGAAACAAAATTTGAGTTCAACGAACAGGCGTTAGAAGCTTTCAACAAGCTTAAAGTAGCTTTGACTTCGGCGCCAGTTCTCCGCAACCCCGATTTCAGTAAGCAATTCGTGATTTTATGCGACGCTTCAGCAACTGGAATCGGATGCGTACTGTGTCAGAGAGATGAGACTGGCGCAGAATACCCCATTTATTATTATTCACAAAAGTTGAATAGTGCTCAACGTAACTATTCAGTTACTGAGCGAGAATGTCTCGCGGCCGTAAAGGGCATTTATAAATTCAGACCATACATTGAAGGTTACAGGTTCTTGGTGTTCACTGATCATGCGAGCCTGAGATGGTTGATGAGTCTTAAGGACCCAACCGGACGTTTAGCTAGATGGAGTTTGAAGCTTCAAAGCTTCGAATTTTCGGTGGAGCATAGGAAAGGTACTTTGAACGCTGTGCCTGATGCCCTATCTAGAGTGCATGAAGTAGAAGCGTTGCGTTTGTCATCCTTAGAAGCACCCATCGAAAATTCAAGTCCATCTAAAGTGTTGCATCTTGATTTAAAGGATCCGTCTTTCAAGTCGGAAGAATACCTTCAGATCGTGGAACACATTAATAAAAATAAAGATCGTCTTCCTGACTTGCAAGTATCAAATGGTTATGTATACAAAAAAGTCAGACACGTAACAGGAAATCCAATTCAAGACGATTTGGCTTGGAAGATTTGGATTCCATCGCAGTTGAGCGAAAAGTTGATAATTGCGGCTCATTGCCCGCCTCAGACATCGCATGGTGGTATCACCAAGACCCTCCATCGTCTTCGTAACCAATTTTATTGGCCAGCAATGGCAGCACAAGTCAAAATGTATGTTAACAACTGTGAAATATGTAAAACGACGAAAGCGCCGAATTCTGTTCTTAGAACTGAAATGGGAAAAAGTTTTGAAGTGGAAAGGCCATTTCAACATATATATATAGATTTTCTAGGTCCTAACCCTAGATCGAGAAGAGGTAATACCTTTATAATTATAGCGTTAGACTAGCTAACGAAATTTGTATTCATCAAACCATTGAAAAAGGCAACTACTTCAGAAGTAGTCAAATTTTTAGTGGATGACTTATTCTTGATATTTGGAGTTCCAGAGAGTTTGTTATCGGATAATGGCTCGCAATTTATAAGTAACGATTTCAAGACTTTCTTAGAAAATTTCGGAATCAATCACATTAAGACAGCTGCATACGCACCACAAGCAAATGCTAGCGAGCGTGTAAATCGCTCTATTTTAAGTGCAATTAGAGCTTATATCGACACCAAACAACTTAACTGGGATGAGCATTTATCGTGTATTAGTAGTGCTTTACGCACATCGTTGCACAGCGCAATCGGCATGACCCCATATGAGGCCTTATTCGGTCAACGCATGATAGAACATGGGGCCGATTATGCGTTATTGAGAAAACTTGGTGGTCTTAATCAATCGGAAATTGACTGGCTGCCTACAACAGCAAGGATGAATATTTTTCATTCTTATCTGAAAACCGCACTTAACCAAGCACACGACAGTTACGAAAAAATTTACAACCTTCGAAGTAGAGCAATTACATTTAGCATAGGTGACGATGTTTTTCGTCGAAACTTCATATTAAGTGATGCAATCAAACACCGTAATGCAAAATTATGTCCCAAATTTGTAAAAACGAAGGTTATAAAAATCGAAGGTAACAATTTGTACAAGGTTAAGGATGCGAATGGATTTGAATCGGTGGTCCACACCAAAGATCTTCGTAAATGAAGCAATCGAAAGAGTCATCGACAATTTCTTTTGAACAATTTACATTTTTTTTGCGTTGATAAGCGTCATCGCCAGCTGCTCAGCCTGTGCATGAGACACATAGGGTCGTGGGTAGCGATTAGTTATTCGGGAGTTATTTGAAGTACACATAAAATGAGCTTAATTATAAAAAACGATTTTCGTTTCCATCATCAATATACCTGTTGGCACCAGGAACATTGAAGATGTTGTGTAGGAAAATCCATCTCACCATCTACTAAGTACATTGGTGAAATCCTCCTTATACATTCATACTCACTTGTATGACACATGTTAGAACTTCACCCAAACGAACCAATTTGAAAATTTCTACAATCCACATAATATTCTCATAAAACAGAAAAGTCCATTCCGAAAGGAACAAATTTTGTGAAGAAGTAAATCCAAGTGATTTGTAAGTGAACAAAAAATCCCCTTCGACAAAGGTACACACACAGACAAAATACTGTGGAACTGGTCACATACAATCAAACATCCAGAAATCTCAAAGATACTCGAACATCGAATATGTAATATAAAAAAAGATGGCCGGAATTAATTTCGAGTCCCGAACTATCTGTCCAATAAGATTGACAGAGACCAATGCTCCTCTGTAAGTCTGTCTCAACATACCAAATCATAAAACCGCCACAAAAAGTACAGATGCAGAAGCTCAATTCAATTCAATTCAATTTAATTTTTATTGAACATTATATATACAATTTGGCTTACATCTACTTACGATACTATGATGTTTTTTTTTTACATTATTGTTGGCACATAAGGGGCCTAACCTTAAACACTGACTTAAGTTTAACAAAATACATAATACATATACTAGTGATAAATAAATTTGATTTAAGAAGTCGGTTGACTTAATCGTCCTCAGGGTGTTCCTTCCCGGTTGTCATTTTGATTTAGGTGTTGGGGGCGGGGTACGGCGCTTAGCCGCGGTAGTGCACCGACCTTGTGTCAGCGTAGAACGAGATTGCGTTCTCGTTGTCGTTGTCCGTAAAAAAGTTCTCGTCCATGGTTTCCATAACGCTGAGATACCTTGGCTCAGGATGTCGATGTTCGATGGCAATCTTTCTCATTAGCTGATTCGGGTGGTTGATTATGTTCCCAACCAGCTTCTTTGTCGACATCACTAGATATTTGTCCAGCGGAATTATTTTTGCTTCTTTATATAGGAGTTCGTTCCTGTAGTGCCTCTGTCTCTGCCGGTCAAAGAAAAGTCCAGTGCATATTCTTAAAATCTTCCTTTCAAATACTTGGAGTTCACTCATGGCTGTCTTCGAAATTGTAAACCAGGCTGGAAACGAGTAGCTGATGATGGGTCGCAGAAGTTGCTTGTATAGAAGCATCTTCGTCTCTTGGCTTAGTCCGGTTCTTTTTTTCATTAATGGGTGCAGACGATGGAAGGCCCAGCTGGCTTTCTTGAGGACATTCCTTGAGTGCGGGTTGAACCTGAGCTCATTGAAATGGATCCCCAAGTATTTTACACTCGGTTTGACTGGTATGGTTGATCCGTCAGGAAGTTTCAGAACCAGTTTTCTTATATTGGCTACTGTGCAGCTGGCTCTTCTCATTGAAGGTCTTCTGAAGCATATAAGTTCCGATTTTGTGGCATTGATCCGAATCCCCCACTTCTTGTAAAATTGGCAGAGTCTATGGATGTGAGCCTCTACTTTCCGGACTGCTATAAGCGGTGAATTTGAGGCAGCGTAAGTTAGCGAATCATCAGCATAGAGAATATTATCGCATTCAGTTGGAGCGGGTTGATCTGATGTCATCAAGCTATAGAGGAAGGGGCCTAGTTTTGATCCTTGGGCGACTCCGGCTCTGATGTTCTTCAAGTTCGATTTTCGCTTGCCTATTTGGACGAAGAATTTTCTGAAAGAAAGAAAAGAAAAAAGAATTTTTATTAGTGGCGGAGGTAAGTTCAATAGGAGTTTATGAATAAGCGCTTCTATCCAAACGCTGTCAAATGCTTTCTCGACATCCAGAAAGCACCCGACGGTGACTTGATTCTTGTTGAGGGCTGTGGTGATATCGTGTTGAAACTTTAACAGCGGATGCAGCGTTGAGTGTTTTTCTCGAAATCCAAACTGCATATCGGGGACGATTGAGTGTTCACTGCAAAATCTTTTAAGTCTCCGGAGAATAACTTCTTCCAAAATTTTGCTGATGCTATTGAGAAGCGATATCGGCCTGTAGTTGGACACTTGGTTGGATGCACCTTTCTTCGGAATTGCCACGATCTTAGCTGTTTTCCACCTCTGGGGGAAGTAACAGTTGTTGACACAGTTGTTGAGAATGATTGTGAGTAGGATCATTGCTGCATTTGGTAGCCTTTTCAGCACAAAGTTGGAGACTCCATCTGGTCCAGCTGATTTCTTTGGTTTAGAATTACCGATGATCTCAGCAACCTCCTCCAGACAGCACAGGTGTGGACTCTCGATCGGATTACTTGCTGAATTGATTTCACTGAAATGGATAACTTCTGGATTCGGCAGTAGAGTCCGGTGAATGGATGACTCAACTTCACGTAGAAACACCGGGTCGTCGGGTGGGTTTGGATTGAAGTTTTCTTCGAAGTAATTAGCAAACGCTTCCGTTTTGTCCTGGGTTGAGGTTGCTTCACTGTTATCATTGCAGATGATTGTTTCCGGAATATGTGGCTGTTTCCCAATAATCCTGTTGATGTTTTTGAAGGCATCAGGCCCTGGCTTGATTGCTTGCAGTCTCTTCTGGTACTGGATGTTATTTTGGTGTGTAATGCAGTTCCGGAACATGATGTTTACCTGCCAGCAAATTCCTGTTTGAAGGTGGGAGAGTTATATTTTCTTCAATGTCCCTCTGAAGTCTTTCAATATTTAGCCGTCTGTAATTTATATAGTTCTCAGGTACTTCTATTGCTAGAGCTATAGGTTGGTCAAGGTTAATTGACAGTTGGACGGCTTCATGGTCCGAGTCACTATGCTATTGAGCAGCTGTAATTTCTTAACTCTGGAAGAATATGTACCAGGTTGGATGAGGCCAGGAAGAAGTCCAGCGTCGATGGTGTTCTGGGAAAGGTTGGTTTAGGTTGTGATATAACCACCAGTGAATGTTCTTCACTGTTTTGTTCCATCCAGTCAATAATAGCTCTGCCTTCGCAATTTGTTACCGTGTCCAACCATAGGTAATGTCTTGCATTGAAATCACCGCCAATGATTCCGTAGGTGCCTCGCTTTAGAATCCCGTTAAGGATATTCAGGTCACTTTTGATGTTCCTTGCAGTGGATGCGCATTGAAAGTAGACGCTGATGACTGTAAGGGTTTCATCTCTACCTATGGTCATCTTGATGGCTGTGGCTTCGCTGGTTTTCAGTCCTTTTATAATGACCTCGCTTGTGTTGGGAGAGAATTTTCCTTTGACGTAAATTGCCGTTCCTCTTCTTCGTTCTTCGGTTTTATCTTGTCGGTAGGTTTTATATCCCGCGATGTTGATATTATTACGCTTTGTCACGTTCGTCTCACTGATAAGGGCGATGTCCGGTATGTTGTTCTTCATGAACAAGTTGAATTACGTCCTCTTCTCCAGGCTGTATAATGAATTTACATTATACGTCAGAGTGCGGAGCTTCTTTACATACATAATTCAAAAATGAAGGTGGCCAATGCCATTGACTTTTCCTTTTCGCTCAGTTGACTGTAGTGTTTTGGAACGGCACTTCGAGCTTTCTCCATAACTGACAGAAGATTAGACCCAAAGATACGCTGAACTTCGTTGTTGAGGTTCATTGACGGGGAAGCTGATGTATGTTTGGCTGGTTTGCTTGGCACTGTCTTTGTTAGATGGTTTGGTTGCTGTTGGCTTGGAACTGTAACTGGTTTGGTGGCCGTATTTTGCTTGGCCATTGCTGCGTAGCTGACGTTTGGGTGTGTAACCAGGCATGCCGACTTTGCGACAAACTCCTTGTGCGCTTTTTTCTCAGCTATCGCCTTGTTCCTCTCAGTAAGTCGAGCTTTTAGTGTGGGACAGCCCTTAAAGCTGGCTGGGTGACCCTCCTTCTTGCAGTTGGCGCACCATACGTCTGATCCGGTATTTTCCTTTCTTTGACACTCTTCAGGTCCATGATTTTCTTTGCATTTAACACACACATACTGACGTCCACAGTTGGTGGCAACATGTACAAAGCGTTGGCAGTTATGGCACTGAACAACATCGTTTGACTTCAGTCGTTCCCAGTGTACTCTCTGGTTCATTATTAGGGTCTTAGTATATACTTCTCTAATATCACTTGTCTTTGACAACTCTACTACAAAGTTGTTGTAGGCTTTACCTTGTGCCTTCCGCGATTTAAATTGTGTCACCTTGATGACTGATAGCCCTTCAATTCGTAGTTCCTCTTCTACTTCGATGGCGGCATACGAATGGTGGATACCTTTCAGTAACAGAAGGTTCTTCCTGTCCTCCCTTGGCGTAAATGAATTGAATTCAATTTTCGTCACTTCCAGATACTTTTTAACTGCTTCAAATGATTTTCTGTCTCCAGTGTTGATGACAGTGGTCTTTGTGTTCCTGTTTTTAAAGGTGACACTTAAATTGTTGGCCTTACAATGTTTTCTTATTTCTGCCACACTTCCTGAGTAGCAGAAGATAGGGGGCATTCCTGAGCCCATCGTTGGTTTTACGGTCGTGGCTGGTTTGGCGGTGGTCGCTGCTTTGGTGGCGGTAGCTGTGTTGGTGGCGGTGATTGTTTTGGTGGCCATGGCTGTTTTGGCGGCGACTGCTGCTTTGCCGTCGGCTGCTGTTTTGGCGGCTGTTGGTGGCATTACTGCTTTCATCACTGAAATCGTTGATGTTGAAGGGATGGGTTCGGCGGTTGACGAGGCATCCACGGTAATTTGCTGCTGATCCATTGGTTCTTGGGCGGCTGGTTGTTGGTTGCTGGGGTCATCTTCCCTTATCTTTTTGCTCGACTTTCTCGACGTTTTCTTGATTCTTTTAACGCCTTGATGAGCCAGATCGTCCTCAGAGCTCGAGGCAGTTTCGTTTTTGGCGGTGTCGTTTTTGGATACGGGGTAGCTTTCCCTTTCGTCCCCCGATAGTACGACGATTTCTTCTTCTTCATCCTTTGTAGAGTTTTTGTTGTTTTTACCTTCCTTGTCCTTATTTATTTTCAGTGCTACTTCTCGGAAGAGTCCGTTGATTTTAGGTACAACATCCTCTCCTAAATCGTTAATCATCCGGATTAACAGTGCTTCGATAGCAGCGCAGGCAGTTTCAATGGTTAATTTATTTGCCATTGTTGTGTTCCTAATTGCTTCCTGTTTTAAATTTTTTTATTTATTAATTGCCTTTTTATTATGCACTTAACACTATTTTAAGAAAAACGGTTGCTTAAGTGCATCACTAAATAAGCAATTATAATGTAATTAGCCCGTTTTGGAAAATCCAATTTTTATTACCCTAGGGCAATAAAAATTTGCTAATCTTTTACAGGTAAAAAATATCCTTGGCAGGTAGATACTAAATTTTCCTCTCAGTAGGGGTTGTTTTATTCAATTACTTTCCGTGTACGTCCGTGCACGTCCGATGACTGAAGTGAACTGAGATGCAGAAGCTCTGGTTTAAGTAACGTGCGACGCAAACCAGCCGAACAGTTCCATTTCGTAAATCCAATTTGATGGAGTAGGACGCGTGAGTAACCAAAAAAGCAAAAATTTAATAAAATTTAATGAAAGTTATACAATATGAAGTAAAAAGTATCTGACACATAGTGTGAACAATTTAAACAAAGATAAGTGAAAAGAGCAATAAAAATCAAAGAAAGAAAAAATCATCTGAAGAAAACAACGCACGAGGAATAAAATCCGAGGTAAGATTTTGGTTTTTTTCCCATTTATTCATTGGAACCAGAGCACATGCTCTGAATTACAAAGAAAACTCATTGTGCACAATGAATTAAACATATAAAAATAAAAGAATTAATCAAGATGAACAAATTAATTGATGGCAAACCTCATGTCTGTACAATTTTTAAGTAGTTGAAAAGCATATGCGTATCCAACTCACTGCGTAGGTACCAGATACAGAAAATATCTTGTTGGAACAAGCAGATAAGCAATGTGCCAGGATTTTGGTCATTCACTTGCCCAGTCCACATACGCCACGAAAAAACCACCCCTTGGAAAACTTCTGCGAAGCGTGAGATTCTGCAGAAAACACGAGGGAGTTCTGTTTGATACCATTGTGCTATGGAAACGAAATACCAGGTAAAAATAGTTTTTTTTATTCGTAAAATTTGATTTTTGCACACACAAAAAAATAAAATGGTCCAACTATATGCCCAAAAGAAACGGCATAACGACCAAGTGCAATGGAGATAAAACCAAAGAAGATTCTTTCTTGCGACGTGCAGTCAAGATCTCTTCACTAATAAAATAAATCAATCTAAAAAGAAAAAAAAAATAAACATATTTAAGATCAGCAACTCATAAAAGTATTTATAAAATTACTAATGCATTTTTTGTATTCGTCCTAAACAGATACGCTCCGAGTGGCATTCATCGAGTCAGACGAGACTGCGACCAAGACGTGACACCCAAAAGTCATTACGTCAGGGTCGAAAAAGATACCTACCACTCGGACAGCGTTATTTGGTTCCTTCCGAGGAGCCTAAAAACCAAATTGTTGAAAAATATCGACGACATAGATATTTTTGGAAATTCTATGTGCTTCAAGTATTCATCTGCACGTAGGACTCGACTCAGCATCGTAGGAATCATCGATTCATTCCAAGTGCAGGATGAATAATATCATCTAGCTGAAAAATAACATCGCAACCCTGTTGGAGACACCTCTAGGCAGGAGAAATAAAAAGTCACAAGCGTAATTTGGAATTTTAAAAGTATGGTAGCTATATATTTTATGATATATAAATATAAATAGATAGAGATTATTTGATACTCATAGGTAGTTTTTCTTGAATTTTTATATCCTTGAACCAATGTTAAACAAATGCGCCTAACAAAAGAAAAAGGTGTGATAAAGTCTTGATTACGACACACTAATTATAGTATAATTTATGAAGACTATTAGTAAAATAGATAAAAGTGTTAATTTTTGGTTGACTGCACTTATAAATATTTCTGAATTTTAAACAAAATCAACCCCACCCAACATAAAGTGGGTGGTATAAAAAAAAAAAGATATACCCACATAAATTGTAATTCATAACAGTGGTACGTTTGGAGAAAGATTTAGGTAATTTCTTTTTGTCAACATAAATTTTGGTCAGTTTATGATACTGACAATTTAACTGAACAACAAAGATACCAAATATTTGATTGTAAAGTATCTTCATGTAAAATAAAAACAGAGTATATAGTATTTTCTATGGTTTCGAAAAATAATGTGTTGAAAACAAATCATGTTATATTTTTGATCCAAGCGTAAAGAAATTTACTTATACCTATTGCGTCGAAGTGTGAGAATCTTGCCTGTGTTAAAGCAACACTCAATCTCGAAAATAATAATAAAATCAAAATCGATAACTATTGAGAAAACTTAATTCGAAATTTAGCAATAAAATACTTACCACTTACCTACGTACCTACCTGATGTAATTTAGTCCGTGTCGCGAAATCTGAAAAGAAAGATAAAAGATAAAAATAAAGTAAATAATAAATCTGTCATAACGTCCGTCTGAAAATAAAAATAGAGTTCGGTAATTCATTTTGATCATTACCAGATAAATTAAAGTGTACTTACTTGGAGTGTTAAAGTGTGATAAGGAGGCAAATATCCTTCTAGAAAAAAAAATAAAGAAAATATTTGTGATAAGGAATTTATCTAAGTCGTTGACAGAGGTTCTATATATTTAACTTATGTTGCCTGTCGAAAACTTAAATCAATTCCATGTAAAGTTAATTAAAAATCTGTGCTGAAAAAGAAAGCAAAATTAAATCGAAGTTTTTTTTTTGTGAAATGTAAGTGATTTTAACATTTGACAAACGAAACGTTAAGGCCAATTGCAACTTAAGAAATTTGAATTACAAAACTTACCACAAGTGATTACACTCTAAATATTTTTTTTTGTGAAACATAAGTATAATTGTTTTGACTTCTGGAATAGACATTTTAAAGTCAGTCCGAAATCTGATTGAAGGTTATAATATAAATTTTTTTTGAGATTAAGTTTTAATCTCAGTCGTCTATACAAACGCAACATACCTACGTAAACTTTTCCCACTGATCCCGTCTGTGAAAAATACTGAAGCTCTAAAAATTGAAAAAAGAAAGAATTGGTAAAGATAACTGAAAATTAAAAGATATAAAGTAACTGGTGAAACAATCTTTTCATCTGGTTTCACATTGGTAGGGTGCACTCTCCCTTCGTCGAACCATTTTTGCCTGCATTTTTGATAAATATATTGATTTTAATAATAATTTTTGTTATATTGAGTAAATTTTATAAATATTAACCCACGTTTGTTTCAGCTACGGTAAGGTTTGGATGTACCTACCAACTTTGTGAGTGATCCTTCTGATCCATAAATTTTTGAAATTTTGAACTTTTGTATATTGAAATATTTTAATAACTTCTTCTTTCAACTTTTGGGTGGGACACCTGTACAGTGGAGGCGTCCTACGCATATTTTGTCTGTTTTGAAATTCTGAGAAATCGGAATTTTTACGTTTTGAATTTAAATTTAGTTTGAAAACTTAGTATCGTATGAAAATAGGTACTTACCTATTCGCGTGTACCTCGTGTTTAAATAAGCTAATAAAAATTAGCCGCGTTTGGAGAATCAGTTAGTCCTTTTAATCTGGGCTCGTAAAGCGTCGACCTTGTCTAGGATTGTGTGAACAATATATAGATAAGAGGCCTAAACAAAGATTATCAAGGAAGCGAACGATTCATGGATACGTTTTGCTAAATCGAGTTAGACTTTTGTGTTATAAAACAACTATTCGTCGGAGTAGTCTGTTACTTATCGCGGCAGAGGGGCAGTGATTAGTTTCGCTATTCCTCGAAGGAAGATTTCTTTAAGAAAGAAAAGTTTTTTTTTTGCTGATAGAGATCTTTTGAAAAATTTCGAAATATAATTTATTTTTGTAATTTTTGTTTTGAGATTCGACTATACGTCATAATTTTCATCAAGGGAACAGGTTCCATTGATTTTTTTTTTGCTTTGATAATCACACGTCGTCAAAATAGGCGAAGTATAAAAAGGGCAAATTTTGTTTTAGAATCAAGATATAAAGATTAAATAAAAGGCAAGGTTCGTGATATTGTGAAGAAAATATATGTAAAATTTTGATAGAGAATTTAGTTTGAAATCTTGAAAATAAAGTTCGAGGTCATGTTCTTTAGATAAATTATAAAAATTATAATACGAATAAAGATTGAAGAGAATAAATAAAAATAAAGTTTATTAAGAATTAGATTATAGACTGTATAAGTACTTCTTATCATATTAAAGTAAGAAAAAAAAAAATTCAATTTTTTTAAGTTATTTTTAAATTTCTGATTAGGATTCATTATTGAATAAGATCGCAAATTCTATATTGTTAGTTTTAGTTTTTATATGGAATAAAAATGTTTAGAATTTTTATAAAGTCAATCCTTTGGGTTTCAATCTTTGTCCAAGTTTAGCGAAAGCTGATGTCCGTCCCGGGAAGTTTTTTTTTTTGAAGAACTAATTTAAGATAACATGGAGGACTAAAACTTTAGCGAAGAGACGCGGCTGAGGACAGTTCAGCGTGAAGGCAGCAACCACAACGATACACATGCACACGACCATCTAAGCGAAGAACAAAGTTCGTTCCATCCTTCTTCTTGATATGTTGGCTATTCGTCAAATGAAACAAATGTGTTGAGCTCAATTCAATGGTACAAACAAGACTGACTTTATTTAAGCTTATAATATTTACAGTATGACTTTATGAAGCACATTAAAAGAAACACAAGCAATAAGTGCTAAATTAAATACATAATAATTCACCTTTTTTTTTTTAATAAAGTTATAATATACCTATATCTTATAAAAATTCTATAATACGTTGTTTTTATTTATTGAAATTCATAACATATTATTTTGATTCTTTTAAGTTTTAAAATTACTAAAAATTTATTTTTAATTCATTTATTGAAGGAAAATAATAAACAAAGAGCATTCAATTATATAAAATAAGAATATAAATAATTCATAAAAAAAAAACATAATCTATTTATTTTGACTTGTCAACTTCTTTTTTAAAATATTTTTAATTCTTTCGGATGACCTTTTAGGATATATAGGTCTTCGAATC
This sequence comes from Baccha elongata, assembly GCA_951217065.1. Classification (NCBI taxonomy): domain Eukaryota; kingdom Metazoa; phylum Arthropoda; class Insecta; order Diptera; family Syrphidae; genus Baccha; species Baccha elongata. The sequence continues at coordinate 1,119,834 of CATNUY010000188.1, forward strand.
TTTTTGTTATAAGCCTCTGATACATGTGTTGCTTTTTCTTCATTATTATTATTGGTATTTGTTTCAACCGGGCTACTTGACAACTTTCCCTTAATATAAAATTGTTCAGGCTCAAAACTTACTTTCTTAACTTTTCGTTTTAGTTGGTTTATATGAGCTTTTCTTAAGTTATCCTTGAAATTAATTAAATACATATTAAAGGAAACTTGTCGTACAATAATAGCTGGATACCATTTTATATACTTTTCAAAATTGCCTTTATAATAAACTTCCTCTCCTTTTTCAAATTTTTTTTTGTAATGTTCATGTGGATTATTATTTATCTGAGGAGATTCCTTAATAATATCGAGTTTTGTTCTAGGCTTAAAATTTAAAATTAAATTAGCTGGCGTTTCAAATGTAGCGGTGCTTGGAGTATTCCGGTATCTGATCAGAAAGTTATCTATCCTTTGTTGTACCGTGAGGTTCTTTGTTTTCTGATCAATGAATGACTTCTTAAAGTCATTTTTTACAACCTGAACTAAACGTTCAGCTTGACCGTTTGATTGAGGATGGTATGCTGGAGACTTGACATCCTGAATGCAATGCAATTCGCAAAAGTGTTTATATTCGAATGAATTAAATGGTGGTCCATTATCTGTGACACATTTCAAAGGTAATCCGAAAATGGCATAGTTTCCCCTTAGTTTTTCTATAAGTGCACTAGCATTGGTACTTTTCATCAAATGAACATCAACAAACTTACTAAAACTATCCACCAACAACAAATAAGTTTGACTTTCAAAATAAAAAAAATCTAAATGTATTCTCTCATATGGATATGAACTTTTTGGCCAATCTTGTAATTTATGAGTTGATGAATGGCGTCCACTGACAGCACAAATTTCACAACTACTAACATGCAACTCAATAAAATCATCTAACTTCGGCCACCATACTAATGATCGAGCTAGTTCTTTCATACGCACTATACCGATATGACCTTCATGCAAAATATCTAAAACATTATTTCTCAATGAACTTGGAATAATAACACGCATGCCATAATAAACGATGCCGTTTTCAACCTCCAAAATATTTCTTTTTAAATGATACGGTTTCAATTCCAAGGAAATCTTGTCTGGCCAATCATTCAATACGTATTGCATTACCAATTTCAAAATTTCATCTGAAAGAGTTTCAGTCTTGATCTTAAATAAATTTAAAGGCACCTTTTCAGAGAAGTTAAAAGAATTTAAAAACAAACTCTCATCACCTGTCTTGTGAGGCAAAGGAAGCCTTGAAAACCCGTCGGCGTTGCCGTTGTGAATACCCTTTCTGTATAATATTTTATCGATAATTCAATAGCCCATCTCTGAAGTCTAGAAGCTGCTATGGGGGGAGTTGGTTTGTTTTCACCGAAAATTTCCTTCAGTGGTTGATGATCACTGAATATTGTTATACTTCTACCAAAAATATATTTTCGAAATTTACGAACAGCAAAAATTATGCTTAATGCTTCTTTATGCAACTGTGAATAATGCTTTTCTGCTGTACTTAGAGAACTGCTTGCATACATACAAGGTTTTGAACATTTTCATCGACTATTGATAGAACACAACCTATGCCGTAAGGGCTGCCATCGCATGAAATGACTATCTCCTTGGAGGGATCAAAGTGTGTAAGTACATCTGTGCTTGATAACAATTTTTTAGTACGATCAAAAATCTGATTGCATTCTGTTGACCATTCATATTTAACTTCTTTTCTTAAGAGATTATACAAAATATGAAGCTCTGATGAAAGATTTGGCAAGAAGTTCGAGTAATAATTAAGAAGCCCTAAGTAAGATCAAAGTTGTGAGATATCCTGAGGTGCTGGAGCTTTTAAAATAGCTTCAACTTTTTCTTCACTTGGAAACCGTCCTTCAGCACTAATGACATAACCCAGGTATTTTACTTTTTGCTCAAAAAACGTACACTTATCAAGATTGACCTTAACATTAAATTTGTGTAATTTTTCTAAAACAGTTCTTGTATTTTTCATGCATTCTGACAAATCTCTACCCTTGATCAAAATATCATCAATATAACCATCAGCATAGTCTAAACCCTGTTAGATTTCGTCAACCACGGCCTGAAAAATAGCACTAGATGCCTTAGCACCAAACACTAGCCTTGTGAATCTTAAAAGGCCTTTTGTTGTATTTATTGTAAAATACTTTTTACACCTTTCAGACAGCTTAAGCTGTTGAAATGCGCCTTTAAGATCCAAAATTGTAAAATGTGTGTAACCAGAAATGTTTGAAAAAATATTCTCTGGAAGAGGCAGAGGATTATGTTCTGTTTGCATGTATTTGTTAATTTATACCTTGCAATCCATGCAAAGTCTTACATCTCCATTCTTCTTCATAAAACAAACAACGGGGCTGGCCCACTCGCTGTGCCTTACTCTTTCCAAAATGCCAACTTTAATTAATCTTTCTAATTCTGAATTGTACTTTTCCTTGAGACCGAAAGGAACTGAATATGCTTTAAACACTATAGGCTTTGCGTTTTCATTCAGGATGACATCAGCCTCAAATCCACAAATGGGATTTTCTAAATTTTGATCAAAAACTTCTGAAAAATCATTTTTAAGCTTGCAAACCATATTACTTTTTAGATTAACCCGTTCTATTTCCGAAACGCTTGAAATTAAATTTGCCTTAAAAGACTTACCGAGATTACCAAAAAAAGATTTCCAATTTGGATATAAAGCATCCAACCAAACACGTCCCAACAAAGGCGTAAATGCTTTCCTGCTCTCGATAACTAATATGTTCAGTTTCATAGGCATCTCGTGATATGCTGATTTCACCTCAACCTCCAAACTTCCACGCAACACCACATGCTCGCCAGTCACCACTTCTAAGGATTTAGAAACTTTCTTTAATTTAACATTTTTAAAAAGCAATAAATAATCTTTTTCTGATAATACAGTCGTGCATGCACCTGTGTCTAGCTCAAACGTAACAAATTTGTCATTAACTAATAACTTAACTTTTAAAGCTCCTGATGCCACCTCATTCACGTAGTTAAGTCTGCCCAACCATGCTCCTTCGTCCGAACTATCACCATCGTCATCGAATTCACCTTCACCGATCGCATGCACTGATTTATCTTTCCTATTTTGCAATTTGAAACAATCTTTTTTTATGTGACCACGTTTTTTTTTCAATAAAAGCACTTGATGTCTCTAAAATGGGTGTTTTTATTTAACTCTTTTCTTCTGGAGCTACTACGATTATCTGCATTATTCCCAAATTTGTTATGTGATCGGGAAAAAGATCTTCCTCTGTGATCGCACTTCCTCCGAACAAAATTAATATCTGCGATACCACCCACACCTGGTTGTATAACTCGTAGCTGATTTTTGGCCATCTCATCGCCTCTTGCTATTTCCACAGCCTTTTGAAACTCTAACTTTGAAACTTCTAAGAGCTTTGCCCGAACGCGATTGTCTAGTATTCCCAACACAAATCTGTCTCTTAACGCGTCGTTCAAAAATGCACCAAACTCACATGGCTCTGCCAATTCTTTGATGACCATAACATATTCACATATATTTTCACCAGCACGCTGACTTCTGCTGCCGAATTTATAGCGCTCTGCCGTGATGTTCTTTTGAGGATTGAAATGACCCTTTAGCTTATCAATTAAGCTAAGGTACTCTAGCTGCTCTATACCATCTGGCCGTGATACGTTCCGTATAATTTTATACAGTTTTTTTCCTCCCAGGTTCATTAAATAAATTTTTTTTTCTTTCAAATCGGCAATTTTATTAAGCGACATCAAATTTTCAAATCTTTCCATGAAAATGTCGAACTCGTCCACGCTTGGATTAAAGAATTCTATCGCGCCAATAAAATTTATTGAATTCATCATATGCAGATTAAGCTCGTCTTTTACTTTAGCCGAAACAACCGTTGATTCACTGCTGCCTGAATCGGATTCCGCCATAAAAATTGTCGGCTTAAGAGATTAAAATAGCGGGTGATATTATATATTTTTTTTTTATCTCGTCGCCAATGATATGTTGGCTATTCGTCAAATGAAACAAATGTGTTGAGCTCAATTCAATGGTACAAACAAGACTGACTTTATTTAAGCTTATAGTATTTACAGTATGACTTTATGAAGCACATTAAAAGAAGTACAAGCAATAAGTGCTAAATTAAATACATAACACTTCTATATTAATCAGTTTGCGGGATATTTTTACATAAGATTACGTACCAGTAAATTTATCAATGGGTAGTGTCCTTGAAGGACTAGTCTCCGAGAAGACACTTAGGTAGGGAAGCGTGGTACTTGGGGGAAATCACCATCACCTGATTTCCCAAAACAATAGAGCCTTAGAAAAATTCCTAGGATGAAATAAGGCATAGGTTGGGTAGGGTTAGGCAATCCTTAGAGATGACAACATCGACATCTCGACATTCTGTTAACGCTCGTGCTTCCACCTTAAATAACTATCTCTTTCTCGAACTCTATCAATGTACTCCACTCTTAACTCGGCCCCTTTGCTTTTTAGCATAGCAATTTATAAACTCAACAGAGTCAACAAACAGCTAGACTCCAGGTCTAACAAATGTGACACCGGCTACTGCTCCTGCAGCACCACCCACTTCCCTGTACCGACGAGTTCGGCCCCGGCGAAAATAGCAGACCTGAAGCAGCGGTGTAGTGGTAGTCACCCTATTCATCCAGGCTTGGACGTGCCCCGTCACAGGCGAGGTACTAAAAGTTGGTAGGATGGATAGGTTTCGGATTCGTTATAGAGAAGTAGTTGTAGTGGGTAATTTTGAGATATGTTCTGAGATCTATTGAATATGATAGGTAGGGGAATTAAAAACTCTTCTTAAAATTTTACAATACTATCTCAGAATTCTTACTCTCCTCACGTTCTCGTGTTTTCGAAGTCAGATCATTTATTCTAAAGACATTGTGAAGTAGCAGGAGTACTATTTTAGAATTCTTTGGAGATCATCTGACTACGCCAGATCGTAAATCTGACGTAAGGTTTATCGATCCGTGGTGTCTATGAGATACGTATACCACACCAACATACGTTGAGAAGTACTTGACTATGAGAAGAGGACGAAGGGATCTTTCGAATCGTCTACTACTGTCGAGTAGTGAACGATCGTAAGCATCACTTCATCTCCTGCTTTTCTCAGCCGACTACAATCTCATTTATTTTTATGAAATCGGATCCTAATAGGGATTATTCGCGCTCGCTACGGGATTAAATAAGATAAAGTAGATAATCATCCCTATTCTGCTAATCACGTGAATCTCAGATCCGATTCACATATTCGATTCCCTTTCACACTGCCTTCCCATTCTGCTATCCGTCGGGTGAACTACATTATCCAAACCAATTTGACATTTCTCGTGAACAGCTGTCATTGAGAATTGTGAATAAAGTTTGAAAATAAATTTGAAAAGTGGAAGCAATTTTGTGTTTTTTTTTAAATTTAATAGAGGATTAAGAGAATCCTCGAATAGGGAGCTGCGGAAAAATGTAAGAAAATAGAAAAAAAATATTTTGGAACTGCCGGATGAAGCGTAAGTTGATTATTTTCAATTTTAATTGTACAATATACAATTTATTTGAAAATCATAGGTTCATCAAAAACTTTAGACTCAATAAAAGCGCATTTAATTATGTATTGGATGGCTCGTTGTTCCTGTTTATTATGGGATAGTTTCTTTTTTAAATGGGATTTGTAGTCGCTCCAAACCTGAAAAAGTCTGTTGTTAGGAATAAAGTTTTTTTTCAAATGTTCATAACATCTACCTTTTTCCACTCAGCAATCTCTTTCATTTGTGGTACAAGGAGGTTGAGCCTGTCTTTAAGGCTATTCCGAAATTCGCGGAGTTCTTCAGGTTGCCTTTTGGCATTATTTTTCGCAATATCTGGATTTAATTTCATTGCTGAAATTATTGCAGTAAATTGATTTTTATTTGTCGTTCTTACCCTATTAATGTATTATTATAAATGAAAATTGTTAACTAGGCGATAAATTTGTTTTTTACTTACATTTTACTCAACATCAACCAGAAAGACGATCCAAAAATGACAGATCCGCAACATTTTATATGCGGATCTGAATTGTATGAAATGAACGCGTTCACGTGAACATCAGAATGGCGCGCAGTATTACCGACATTACCGACATAAATACAGATTCCCCCCGATGAATAGCGGAATAGTAAAAGTGAAAATTCAAGAAAAATTCCCCCTGATGAATAGCAGAATAGGGCTGAATATATTGCAACTGAGAGATAGGTAATAGTTGAAATAAATCTCATCCAATGTTTGGGGTTTTCTGGTCTTTCTGGTCTTTTGGGACTTTTTAGCTAACCAACTTTCTCAGTTATAAACATCATTAAGCACCCTCTTTTTATTTAAGAATTATAATAATTATTTTTAATTCATATTCGGGATTAACGCGAAATTAAATCATTTAATTGATTTTTATTTTCCAATCAAAATCTCGAGTATGAGTTAAAGATTAATTATTTTTAAATTTTTATTTTTCGTAGCGGGAACATCCCATTCCTCCCGTTACATCTCGTTAAGTCCTTGGCTGTAAGTGACTGTTAATTTTATTTTCGCAAACTTCACTTTTTCATGTAATTGCCCATATATTTCCTTGTCCGGTACTCCCCTACCTCTTGCTCTAAGTAATGCGAAAAACTTCTATTTTTGTCTATGCACGAGGAGTGTGCGGGTGGCGGTGTACTCAAGTACGTACAGCAAGAATTATTCAATATCATCGTCATCGACTCATATTGCGTCCATTTTATTGTTTGGTTTAATACCACACATTTCATTATACGAATTCACCATCGATGTACGCTGATCGTTGCCTTTTTGTGTTCCTCTGCTGGGTTTAGGCTTCCTATTTTTAATTAATAATTTTCGTTTTTTAATTCAATTTTTTTTTTATTTATTTTCATTTTTAACTTAATTCACTTTTTAAATTTTAAATCAGCTCAATTCAATATTTTTTTTTATATTATTTATCACTGGGTATTCGTATTAAACTCTACCCTCATACTGCGTCCTTGGAAATGAAGATCGGCTACCCCTGATCTAGTGTTAGGGGTTTTCCGCCCAGAGCACATAGCTGATTTTGTCTTTTGAGGGTTGGAGGACCTTTATTTGACATAAGCTCATTCCCATTTAATTTGATAGAGAAATCCATTTTTCGTAGTGCATCCATACCAATTATAGCGTCTTTACTCAACTGCTTCAAATGCGTTACTTCTCCTTGAATTGACTGGTTCCCTACTTGCAGAGTTACTGTGTAGTGTTCTCGGCTAAATATGGGACTACCATCTGCTAGTTAAACTGCATTACGTTGATATCTCACCGGTGTTTTGAGTCTCTTGAGTAGGTGTCGCACCTTAATACTAATGAACGATTGAGTCACCCCGGTATCGAGCAAAGCATTGATTGTTTGGCCATTCAACTTTAAGGTTAAGAAGCAACGCGGATCTACCCATACTTCAGCAGTTTTTACTGCTTTCACTGCTACTCGTGGCGTATCGTCGATCCTGGTGGCAAAAGTTTTTTTGTGTTGATCGTTTTTATCTTGGTTGTTCACTTCTTGCTCCGTGACACATAACTTCGCCTCAGGCATTACCTCGTTGTTAGGCTTTATTTCTTCTATAATTATCCCCTCTTTTGCCGTCTCCGACGTGATGATGGAAACATGCCGGGTCTGACAAGGACAATCTTTTGTCAAGCGACCATCTTCGCCACAGAACGAACAGAACAAACGGAACGGCTGCTGACAATTTGCCTTCGAATGCCCCCTCTGTTTGCAGTTCCAGCAATGAGTTGTTCGATCGTATTTTTCATTCGTTGGGATATATCGGTGAGCTCGCTCATCCCGTATTGGCGCTTGATATGTCCTGGGAGGCGGTGGTCTGGTTGTATTCGATGACGTGTTTCGGTTTTCGCTTTGGATACACTCATATTCAGTAGCTAAATTCATCAATTCTTCCAACGTTCGAAAATCGCGTCGACGAATGTATAAGTGATATTCGGGTCGTAGGCGATCGTAAATTTTATCAATATAATTGCTAATACGCAATGATGGGTGTTGGTGAATTAAATATTGTGTCGTTCGGATGAAATCTCTTGCCTTCTCGTGTGGACCCTGACTTTTCTTTGAGATTTCGTCTTCCAGTCTTTTTATAAATCGTGGAGGCAGAAAATATCCCAAGAAAGCCTGGTAAAAATCTGGCCATGTTTTAAAGTTGTCACGGTTGATTCTATACCATTCTAAAGCTGGTCCTTTAAAAATTTCTTTGAAAGTTCGGAGCATTTCATGTGTTTGGATCTGGTAGCAATCGGTCAGTTCCTCTATACGTTTAATAAATTCCAGTGCATTTCCTGAAGAGTCGAATTTCAACCCCCATTTTCTTACTTCATTCATAACTTCTGCTTCTCGACTAAGAGGGGATTTCCCTGTTATACCTGAAGGAATATTTGTATCGGAATTAACTGGTACTTGACTTTGTCCTGGAAAATGAGGAAAATTTGAGCTTACTGTTGGGTATTGATTTTGAGGGTCCATTCCATGGGGATAATACCATTCCCTGTAGGCAGGGTGTCTGGTCATTCTATCAAATTCTGCCAGAGCGGGATATAAGGATGCCATATAAGTTGGGGCAGGTTTTGTATGTGCTGTAGCCGTTGTAAACACAGGCGTCCTTTGGAAATGCGCATTAGGTACCGTATAATACACATTGGTATAGGTGACGGGCTCACTAATGTTTGCCTTAGTACTACTTTCTTCCTTCTCTGCTTCTATATTCTCTTTTGTTTGTGAAATATCCGCTTTGGAATAAACTCTATCATCTGAGCCTTTCTCTAATTCTTCACATAAATTTTGGGTTGACTTTCGCAATCTGGACTCTTTAATGTAAGCACTGAACCGAGTGCGAAGGTCAGCAACGGTCCCTTCGGTGTTAAGCTTACAACGCGCCATGCGTTCTTTAAGCTCTGTTTTATCAAGGAGGTATATAGCTCCTATGCTGGCAAAGATATCAAAATCTTCTTCAGAGTCCGACATCTTGTTGTAAGTTTTATTTCTTATCTCAGTTGGAATCTTTATTTTAATTTTCGTTCAACGGTTCAGTTTGAAATCTTGATGAGGATTATTATTCGGTAACGGTTCGGTTTAAGATCTTCAGGTAACGGTTCAGTTTGAAATCTTGATGAGGATTATTATTCGGCAACGGTTCGGTTTAAGATCTTCAGGTAACGGTTCAGTTTGAAATCTTGATGAGGATTATTATTCGGTAACGGTTCGGTTTAAGATCTTCAGGTAACGGTTCAGTTTGAAATCTTGATGAGGATTATTATTCGGTAATGGTTCGGTTTAAGATCTTCAGGTAACGGTTCAGTTTGAAATCTTGATGAGGATTATTATTCGGTAACGGTTCTGTTTAAGATCTTCAGGTAACGGTTCAGTTTGAAATCTTGATGAGGATTATTATTCGGTAGCGGTTCGGTTTAAGATCTTCAGGTAACGGTTCAGTTTGAAATCTTGACAAGGATTATTATTCGGTAACGGTTCGGTTTAAGATCTTCAGATAACGGTTCAGTTTGAATTCTTGATATTTGTTTCTGGAATGGACCTTTGAAGAGGTCCCTGCTCGGGCGCCAATTTGTGATGTACCTTGGGTTTCTCTGGCTGTGGTATACTCGCTGATGTCCAGGGTTTTACTAAAGAAGGTACACTTAAACTTTAGTTTCAAAGATTTTCCTTTATTCAATCAAGAAAATAGCTTTATTATTAAAAATAATTAAATTTAATTAAATTCTATAGTTTTAAAGTTTGGATTATTAGGCTATGTGCTTTTATTTTCTCCAATTTCGGTTTTTCTGTGTTAATTTCCAGTGTGTCTTTAGAGTCCAACGTCGGTTGTTGTTCCCTTAGTAAGGTCCCTTCTGGTGCTTCCTTTCTCGTGTATTTCTTCAAATTATAGTAACGGTAGATTCGGCAAACAGCGTCTCGACTAGCAACCACTGTATTGATGCTGGAAAACTTCAGTATTTCTACTGGCAACCACAGTATTTCTACTGGCAACCACAGTATTTCCACTGGCAACCTCAGTATTTCTACTGGCAACCACAGTATTTCTACTGGCAACCACAGTTTTTCAACTGGCAACCTCAGTATTTCTACTGGCAACCACAGTATTTCTACTGGCAACCTCAGTATTTCTACTGGCAACCACAGTATTTCTACTGGCAACCACAGTATTTCTACTGGCAACCACAGTATTTCTACTGGCAACCACAGTATTTCTTCTGGCAACCACAGTATTTCTACTGGCAACCACAGTTATTAACTGGCTTGTATTAATTTGTCTCTGAGATCCCTTACCGCTGGTGGGGGGAAATCTCTGCAAGAGTTAAATTACCCTCAGTATTTCTACTGGCAACCACAGTATTTCTACTGGCAACCTCAGTTTTCAACTGGCAACCTCAGTATTTCTATTGGCAACCACAGTATTTCTACTGACAACCACAGTTTTTCAACCGGCAACCTCAGTATTTCTACTGGCAACCACAGTATTTCTACTGGCAACCACAGTATTTCTACTGGCAACCTCAGTATTTCTACTGGCAACCACAGTTTTTCAACTGGCAACCTCAGTATTTCTACTGGCAACCACAGTATTTCTACTGGCAACCTCAGTATTTCTACTGGCAACCACAGTTATTAACTGGCTTGTTTTAATTTGTCTCTGAGATCCCTTACCGCTGGTGGGGGGAAATCTCTGCTAGAGTTAAATTACCCACAGTATTTCTTCTGGCAACCACAGTATTTCTGCTGGCAACCTCATTTTTTCAACTGGCAACCTCAGTATTTCTACTGGCAACCACAGTATTTCTACTGGCAACCTCAGTTTTTCAACTGGCAAGCCTCAGTATTTCTACTGGCAACCACAGTATTTCTACTGGCAACCACAGTATTTCTACTGGCAACCTCAGTATTTCTACTGGCAACCACAGTTATTAACTGGCTTGTTTTAATTTGTCTCTGAGATCCCTTACCGCTGGTGGGGGGAAATCTCTGCAAGAGTTAAATTACCCACAGTATTTCTACTGGCAACCACAGTTATTCTACTGGCAACCTCAGTTTTTCAACTGGCAACCTCAGTATTTCTACTGGCAACCACAGTATTTCTACTGGCAACCTCAGTTTTTCAACTGGCAAGCCTCAGTATTTCTATTGGCAACCACAGTATTTCTACTGCCAACCACAGTATTTCTACTGGCAACCACAGTTTTTCAACTGGCAACCTCAGTATTTCTACTGGCAACCACAGTTTTTCAACTGGCAACCTCAGTATTTCTACTGGCAACCACAGTATTTCTACTGGCAACCACAGTTTTTCAACTGGCAACCACAGCATTTCTACTGGCTTTAAAGATAGCAATTTCTTACCACTGGTGGGGGAAATTTACTACCATAATTATTATAGGTTCTTACCCTCCGTTTAAATTAGTAAAGTCTTACTGACTTCTATTATTTCGGCTTTTCGGTTTTTATACTGATATTACACTTCAACGGTATACTTCGGTACGTTTCGTTTAGGAGAAAATATTAAGGGATGAAATCAATGTGCTGTACTAAATGAAGGAAATATCTAGTGCGCCAACCACTTAACTACATAACACCGAAAATAGCAAAACAACCAACTACAGATAGGCAGTAAAAATATAGATTAGTCAGGACACCAGTCAGTCAACAAAAAAACAAGGTATCCCCACTAACAGTACTCATACTCACCAACGTGGAAAAATTTGTCGTAAAAGAATAGAAATGCAACCTATTTAATTTTATTTGAAACTGATTCAAAAATCTTCAATTGTTGAAACTATACGTCTCAACAGATTTACCAATTAGAAATTATCTAAATTCAGACATTTTAATGCTGCACAAACGTGAAAATCATCGACACGTCATCTGAAAGAGAAAATTCAAAAAGTTTAAGCTATTAGTCGTACTGTAAAGAAAAATAGTAAATCGGACCCGAAATAATAATTAAGTATTAAATTCAAGTTCCAACCTGCAAATATAAAAAAATATTAGAGTCAAGAAAAAATAGTCGCGAAAAATAATTAAAGTACTTACCTGTACTGGGAATTGACCAAAAAAAGTATTTACACAAAAAGTACTTACTTGAACAAGCATCCGATAGCTTTATCAACGCAACGTATCTAATAATACTTACTTAGTTCGCCATAATATAAAATTTTCAGTAAAACCTAATAAAACAATAAATAAAAAAATAAATACCTAATCCGATAAATGTGAGTGAAAACAATACATATCTTTTAATACGTCCGAACCCTATATCTAACAACATAAAATCAGCTAATAGGTAAGAAAAAGATAATTCACCAAATATTTTGATTGCGCTAAGAAACTGCAGAAGAAAAGAGAAAAACACATAATCTGAAAAAGGCATGAAAATGGTCGAAGTAAATCCAAGTGATTTGTAAGTGAACAAAAAATCCCCTTCGACAAAGGTACACTCACAGACAAAATACTGTGGAACTGGTCACATACAATCAAACATCCAGAAATCTCAAAGATACTCGAACATCGAATATGTAATATAAAAAAAGATGGCCGGAATTAATTTCGAGTCCCGAACTATCTGTCCAATAAGATTGACAGAGACCAATGCTCCTCTGTAAGTCTGTCTCAACATACCAAATCATAAAACCGCCACAAAAAGTACTGAGTGGACGTGTGCGTGATTACGTGGCAAAAATTTTTTTAACTTTTAAACATTTCTTTTTTTTTTAACGTACCATGTTATTCTTCCGCTAAAAGAACTTTAAATTTCTTTCCACAAAATTGGATTGAATTGATAAATATCAAGTCACTTTCATTATTTAAAATTGCAATTTTTGTTTTAAATTATACCGCGTGATAGTTTAAAATTATAAACTGTGTGTATTTATCACTCTTAAATCTTGAAAGAGACTGCTCGAATCCGTTTTTTATATCTGAACAGTGTACATGCAAGAGATTCCAACACATTTCTACATTTAAATTTTACATACGCACCTTTAACGAAACTGCATTTTGCACTCATACACCTTAAAGGCTGTACATAACACAAGAAAATCTCCACATACCATCTTGTACCTTGTATGCATATGCCTAATAAACGAAATAGAAAAGCTCTATCGTCTTCTCCTGATCAGCAGTTGCAGCCCAACTCACCTGAACCTAAACAGGCTAAAAACACACACTCTACACCGAAACGCGCTATACACTTTTCTTCTCCAAACAACACCGCTATGCAACAATCCTAGAAGCTCTTAAAAAACAAAGTATTTACATCGTATCACTTCTTTCGTCGAAAATGGATGACGTCGAAAAACGAATAACAACAAAAATTGAAGCCGCCGTCTCTGCACTGAAAATATCTATTGATGACGTCACTAGCCGCATAGGATTTTTGGAAATGAAACTAAGTGAAATCGATGTGATTAGAGAAGAAAACGGAACACTTAAAGATGAATTTAAAAAAACACGATGACGCACTTCAACACGCATTGATCGTAATGAAGAATCCCATCTTTACAAACAAACACAGAGCGATGCCCTTATCCATGGCTTGCCCTTAATAAAAAAAACGAAGACCTTAAATGTACTTTTGATCGCATGTGTAACACGATAGGAATGAAGCCAATGGTTATTCGGGACATTTTCCGACTGAAAGCAACAAATTCCAAACCCAATCCACCCGTAATTATAAAATTTTATTCCCCACGCGACAAAAGCACTGCACTACAATCGATCGCTAACTACCGCTCTGAATCAAAAAAAAGCACTTGTTCTTCGTGATTCTGGGCTATCTTCTGATAAGCAGGTGTTTATGCACGAATGTCTCACAGTCAGGATTCGATTACTACTGCAGAGTGCAATTGAGATGAAACATAATGGGAACCTGTTTTCGGCTTTTACTCTGAGAGGTTTTGTTTACGTTAAAAAGAACCGCAATGATAAAGCTCTATTAGTGGACAACGATGATACCTTGAATGCAATTGCCACCAAATCTCCTATGACAACAACTGGAACACTTGATAAACCCAAACAACTGAAGACATTAGAAGTAAACACATTTTCTTTTTTCTCTGCTTCGTTTTGATTTTAATTTTCTTTAAAATTTTTTATTTTCTTTTTTAACTTCTTTTATTTTTGTATTTATTTCTTTTCTCTCTTTTCTAAACATCAATGAATAATTTTTTTGTTAAATTTAAATTCATAACTCTCATTGTCGTATCTCTATTATTTAAAAGTATTTCCTATTCGGTCATGCAGCTTCTTAATTTGTATTTGCATTGGAATATTTTTTGTCCTTATCGCTTTTTTGTTTAAAATAATGACTGATTCTAGTTTTGATAATAGCAAAGATTATCTAATAAAGATAAAAATCTGTCGTTACGTCCGTCCCTCCGGTTACCCAATGTTTAAATTTTTTGCATTTCGCGTCTATGAATACGTGTGAAGTTGGTGACGTGGACCAATAATAAATCGAGGTAGATTTTGTAGTTTTGACAGTTCAATTTGTTTCTTTTGTTATTTTAGTAAATTTCATTTGTCTTTTTGTAATATTTAGCAACAAAATAATAATAATACATGCTATCATTATTTGAAATTATATTTTTAAAAACAAGTCTGAATTGTTTTTATTAAATAATTTCCCTTAAAACAACAAAATGGTTTTCCTCACAAATCAAAAGGCTTGATGCCACTCGAAAAGAAGAATTTTAAACATTAAATGCCAGTGTCAAAAATCTTGTTTAAAATATAGAATGCATATTAATTTATCTATATTTGCTGTATTATTTTTATTTTCATAAATGTTTCTGGATGTTTTTTAAATGTCTTCCAAATATTACAGATTGTTTTTTAATACGCAACACGGTAATTATAGTTCATGATTATTTTACGTTTCCCCTTATAATCATGAGCTGTGGTGGATTTCGATCATGAATGGAGGTAGGATTCTCCCGAATAAGGGTGTGTTCATAAATGTACGCTAAGCTAAGATCACACTTGTAATTTCAGCTGGTACTATTTTAGCCCGCATATCTCGTAATAGAAGAAAAACAGCAACTTGTATTTTTATTTCGTGTTTTTTCAATTTTTATTTTTATTTTTCAATATCGGATATCCTTGTACTTTATTTACGTATCTAAACTTTTTAAGACACGATACAAGTGCAAGATTAGATACAGCTTTTCGCATTCCCGGATTATAGCTAGGTTATAGCATTGAGTTTATAAACATAGAGAAATCAAGATGGTTGGTCTTGTGCTTAATTAAATTCCACAAAAGCGATTTCAAGAGAGTGAGCTGTCAACCTATCAGAGATTTTATTGTGCTGCATTAAAAATATAATGCTAAGGTTTGCTGTTTTTAAAGTAAGACAGCTTCATTAAGAAAATGTATACTTTATGCCGTTTATAATACGGAAAAACGTATTTTTAACCAAGTTTCACATTACATTGCTTTTAGTTTCGAGTTAAATCGACTATAATTTTGCGCCAATGGTTATACTTATTAGCAAAAACAATCTTTAAGTTATGAAAACAATGAAAAATAATTTTTTTTTTCATTTGCGCGTTTATAGCATCAGTTGTAAAAAGAGACTGTATACCTTTTAAACTTATTTTCTGAATTCAAATTGCTTAAGTAAAATGTTTACTGATGTGTTTGAAACAGTAAAAAACGGAAAATATATACTATGTTATTATTGTCATCGATTCAATTCCATATTTTGCATCATATAATATGAAAGGGGTTAATGTCGATTTCAATGGTGCCAAAAATTAACTGTTTTTCGTTTTTCTTTTGCAAGTAGGTTTTGAACTGATAGTTCAATTGAAGGGAATTTGTTACATTCTTTTCTTTTTATATCGAAACAAACAAACAAACGAAAAAGCAAATCCAAAAATAGTATTCATGAGCTGTGGTGGATTTCGTTCATGAAATGAGGTAGAATTCTCCCGAATAAGGATATGTTCATAAATGCACGCTAAGCTATGATCACACTTGTATTTCCAGCTGGTACTCTATTTTAGCACGCCATTCTCGTAATAGAAGCCAAATCGTAACTTATATATGTATATATTTATTGGAAACATATTTTTATTTCGTGTTTTTTTCAAAGAACATTTTAGTTTTTTTCATTTATTTTTGGGTTCGGGAGACGGATGCTTTAAAATGCTTTAAAAATTTGTTTGTATGTATTATGTTAATGAAAAATAAAGTTGTGTCTAAATCTTATCTTAACAAAATTATGGCTTTTTGTGCGAATAACTGTTTGATAATTTCTAAATATTAAGAGATGTAATGAAATTTAGATTTTTTTCAGTTTGAAATGTTTCTTCTTGTAATTGGCACTTTAAACAAATTATTTCAATTATTTCTTGTATATTCTTGTATAATTTATATTGAACTAGAACACAAACACCAAAAATAATGTTTCAAAAATGATAGCGCTGCATGAATGTTTGCATATCGTGAACTAGGAAACCACATTCAAATGTCAAATAGTGTGCAGTGAAACATTTGACTACATGCCGTATAAAAGCCATACGTAAGCACCAAATATATGTGCATTCTTATGTAACCACATCGAATGCAACCCTTCTGGTTACATTTGCACATATGTCTTTTTGGGTAAACATGCGGTGTACCTACTACCGAAATATTCGTGGATATAACAACATCGCTAAATGTTGCGCTAGTAACACAAATACACCATTGGTACGGGACGTCAGAGACACATTCGCATGTGGTTTCTTACATTCCGTGTACTACATCCTTAAGTTTTGCTTTTAGTATTTTTGTTGTATATGATTCAACCTTCTAAATATTAGGTACTAATATTTTAATGGAGGGAAATTTCTTACCCCAAACTTCTTTTTATACCGAAACAAACAAACGAAAACGCAACTTGTGAAGTAATGAGTTACTGGTGTAGGAACAGCCTAACCAAAAAATAAACGAGTTTGTGAACAGACCCAAAAAGCTGATGATTTTGAAAAAGGCGGGAAAATTAATCCACCACTCAGCTTAGGTGAGAGTGTGTGCAGTTTCCCTTTGTTCTCACGCACACTTTCTCACCTAAGCTGAGAACAGATGATGTCGAAGCTTGTAGGTAACGTCAAATAAACTGACAGGATTACCCTCTCTGTTAGCTCCTCTGTGATAATAGTAATTGGGAGTCCCTGTACAAGGATGAACATGGTTCTGCGCGCTCTATGATACGAGTTTTAGGTGAGCAATATGCTGGTCTGCCACATAAATGCCCAAATATAGATGAATTTCGTTATTTGTTTGAAAATTCAAATATTGATATTGTATGTGGCTGTGAAACTTGGTTCTCTCATGATAGTTTTTGTAACATGAATGGTTTTGAAGTGTTTAGCTTTGATAGAAGTGCTCGAAGAGGTGGGGGTGTTGCAATCTTTACTCGCAGAGACTTAAACTGCAAAATTATTCGTTAGTCCGAACCAGGTAGTGAAATCGAATATTTATTCATTCAGATTAAGCGCAACAAAAATAAAGTATTGCTAGGTTCGGTAAATCGCCCAAATCGAAATATTGAATTAACTCCTTTATTCTCGATATTGGACGAACTAAGCTAATTGTGTCACCTTTTATAATTATCGTGGGGGATTTCAATCATGATATACTAAGGAATTCAGAACTTGTGGATAGAATGGGTTCACTCAATTTATTTCCTGTAAATAAAGCTACTCCCACCCATTTTACTAGACATGGTAGCACTTTGCTTGATATGATTTTTGTAAGCCATAGTGAAAAGGTTCTTCTTTACGACCAACTCTCTGCATCTTGCTTCTCTAATCATGATTTAATTTATCTCACATTAGAATGTTCACCTTTCGTTTCTTCTTCAACTTACTGCTATAGAGACTTTAAAAATGCCAACAGGTTGCAGTTGGAAACTGATTTAAATCGTATTGAGTGGTACCAGATAAACATGCCTTCTGTTGATGACCAGGTTTCATTTCTTCAAAATAATATTAATTATCATTTTGACTTACATATTCCTATTGTAACAAAACAATCTAGCAAAAAAGAACAGCCCTGGTTTAGCAACTATATTAAGAGTCAAATAAGAGAACGTAATTTAGCATATAACCGATGGAAGACCTTTAGGATTGAAACATTGCGTATTGAATACAGTTTTAAGAAATAGAGTAATATGTCTAATACGTGAAGCTAAGCAACAGTTTTATGCTCCTAAATTCAATCACTCTTTAGCTAAAGATAAACTGTGAAAGAACTTGAAAGAAATAGGAGTAGGTAAGCAAATATGCAAAAAGACTATTTCTTTTGATTGTAACGAGCTTAATAAAAACTTTGTTGCCTTTAACTCTTCAGGTTTTGAAAACAGAAACTGCAATTTGACAGAAACGATAAATGACCATTTTTCTTTGACTGGTTTTTCCTTCTCACCTGTTAATGAGTATGATGTTCCAGAAAGCCTTTTAGCTATTAAGTCTAACTCTGTTGGAACTGATGGCATCCATCCGGTTTTTCTGAAAGCCATTCTTCCGTATGTAGTCAAATACATAACTTACATATTTAATAATATTTTAATGAGTAGTACTTTTCCTTCTGCTTGGAAAAAAGCGAAAATAATACCTGTTCCCAAAATTCGCAATGGTGATGACTATCGACCCATAGCTATATTGCCTTTTCTTTCGAAAGTTTTGGAGAAACTAATAAATCACCAAATTAGAACTTTTCTTACAAGCAATAAATTGATTTGTTTAAATCAGTCAGGCTTTCGACCCAAGCACAGTTGTACTACAGCCTTAATTGATGTAATTGAAAATATCAGAAATAATTTGGATAATGATAAAGTGACTATATTAATGCTTCTTGACTTGTCTAAGGCATTTGTTAACGTCAATAGTTTTATTCTCTATGAAAAACTTAAAAAACAATTTAATTTTTCGTTTCCATCTATCAAGCTTATTCTCTCTTACTTAACCGGTAAAACTCAGGCAGTTTTTGCTAACAATGTTATGTCAAGTTTTCTCCCTTTGCAGAGAGGTGTCCCTCAGGGCTCTATTTTAGGCCCCTTGCTGTTCTCGATGTATATTAATGATCTTCCTTCAAGCCCGTTGACTTCTTCTGTGCACATGTACGCAGATGACGTTCAATTATATAATAGTTTTCATCTAGGTATGCCCGAGAATGGTGTGCATGAAGTAAATGAGGACTTGAATAATATTCAAAATGCCTAGTCATCTCCAGAACTTTATCTGCTAGCGAGTTCGTCGATTCTGCTAAAAATCTTTGACTAATATTTAATAAAACACTTAGTTGGAACACTCATATTTATTTGACATTGGGTAAGGTATATGGAGGTCTTCGATTGCTCTGGGCGTCTCATCATACAACGCCCTTGAAGACTCGGTTAATACTGGCCAAAACCTTGATTATGCCCTTTATGCTTTTCTGTTCCGAGGTGTTTAGTAATTGTGTCTTCGAACACAAACGAAAACTGAACGTTGCATTCAACAGTATTGCGCGATATATTTATGGTCTTAGAAGATATGACCACTTCTCAGGTTTTTCCGTCTATCTATGGCATTTCATTTGACAATCTACTTAAATAACGAACCCTAACCATGCTCCACAATATCATACAATCTCATCAGCCTGATTACTTATATAATAAAATTAATTTTTCGCGTTCTGAAAGATCGGGCAACCTTATTCCAGGGGCTCAACTATGGAACTCGATTCTACTTTTGATTATATTCGCAAATCATTTCCGATTCTACTTTCAACTGGAACTATGTATGAAATGAGAATCGAATAAAATAAGTCCCAAGAATATCCCATAATATTTCCGATTTTCGAACGAGTCTCGCATTATATTTAACAGATGTATTGAAAAAGGAAACAATAAACATTTTTTTTGTTTGTGAAACATTTTAATTTAAATCAAGTTCTTGGATAAAGATATTAATTAATCATCGTGAACTTTGTTGTTGTTGAGTTTTATCAGATTCTTTTCCAATGGGAAACAAATTGGAACAAAAAAATAAGCTATAAATGCAATTTGCTTATCGCAAAAAGAATTTTTAAAAATATTAATAATATAATAAACTGATTACAGTGAAACGCTTTCTTTTCAGTTTTGCAATAAACTGTGGTCTATTCATTCGAACACAGCTATTTTACTTCGTCTTTTTGTCAACGGCCTTGGCTCTGATAAAGCATCGCTTCCCAATCGCCCCAAAGCAAATTGAGTGGTCTAAGGAATATAACAGTCCTGGATTACCAAGTTGTACGATGGGAAAAACTAAATAAGCAGAAAGACATGCTTCAATGCATGAACTGCCAAGGGTTCGGACACGTTGCAGTTAACTGTGGTATGGACCCAGTCTGTGTTAAATGTGGAGATACCCACAAAACAGTGGAGTGTAAACTCGGGCAAGATAGGGTCACAGATATGACCCAGTTAAAATGTGCGCTCTGCCGAGGCTCCGGGCACCCCGCAAACTATCGGGGATGTCCGAAGTTTCAGGAGATAAGGCAAAACAAAGCCCAAAAGAAAACAGTTGAGGTGAGACGCCCTGAAGTACGCCAGAAAACAATTTCCGTCAATCCCGCAATTTCTTACGCCCAAATCGCGTCTGGAAGGGGAAACACGGTACAGCCTCAATCACAGGTAGCCAAACAGGTCCAAGTGCCTACGGCTCCTGTGCCAGAGGCAGATCTGATGCAGGTGTTGCTGACTATTCATGGTCAGTTAACCGACGTGCAAAAACAGATCAGGGAGCAGGCGGCTAGGGTGGATTACCTCTACTCTATTCTGCCGGCAACGCGAAATGGTTAAAGGCGCGCTGCCTGAGCGACCCTTTAAGATCCTAGCTGTGAATGTAAATTCACTGATTAGGACCGAACGTAGAGCAAATCTCTTTCATTTGCTGCAAGACCAAAGTCCTGACGTGTTTATGGCTAGCGAAACTAAGCTTACCCAGAAACACAAATTGACTAATAATAATTACAATATCGTGCGAAGGGATCGGCCTAACTCCTCTCAAGGGGGTGGGGTCGCAATCTTCATACGAAAGGGCATTAAATTTAAGGTTATATATAATAGTGAAGTGCGAAGATTTGGGCAGTTAGAAGCCTGCGTCATTTGCATTCCGCTCCTTCAGGGGAAAAGAATGTACGTGATCGCGGCGTACGCACCCGAAGCACCTCAGCCTGCTAATTTTATCGCAGAACTCGAAAAACTTTTCGAATGCTTAAGACTGCACTTGGATGAAAATTATTATCTAATGGCAGGAGATTTGAACGCCAAACATGAAGATTGGGGAAATCAAATTCAAAATCCGAGAGGGTACCATTTATTTAATTGGATGGGTCGTCACAGTGTTGAGTGTAGGATCGATCTTTTTGCGACAGATAGACCTTCGTTTCCTAGGAGCGGTGGCTTTCTGGATCTTTTACTGCTTGACTCACGACTTGTTATAACTGACGCAACAAATCAACAGACAAGAAACTGTTTACGAACAATCGAATACGACAGCGATCACTGCGGACTTGCCACCGTAATACAGCTTCCGAGCGAACTTGTGGAATTGGATGAGTATGTGCCTGTGCACTCTTACAATTTAAGTAAGACGCGCTGGCCACGCTTCTCCAACGCCTTGGCAAGAGAAATACGTTCCGAGGACATTTCTCCACCAAATGACAGAAACCTGACGAACCTCGAGATCGACGGGTTTCTGACTCAAATGGATACGACTATAAAACGAACAATGGACAAAACAATCCCAAAATATAAGGAACAAGACCCTACTGGTTTATACAAGAACGCGACAATCGACGCACTACACCGACAAAAAAGTGGACTGCTGACTAGGTTGAAACTTCTTTATAGACGTTTCACGGACACACGTGATCTGGAGATTAGGACATTGAAGTCGTCGATCAAAAACATTAACGTTCTGATTAGACAAAACTATAGATTATCTATTAATTTATATTGGGATAACAGAATTCGGGCTGTTAATTCTAGCGACCCTAGTATGTTTCCCCAAATAAATAAGATATTTAGAAGAAATGATCAAAACGATCTTCCATGTCTTAAACTCCAGAGGACAGCAGATAACGAAGACGTACTAACGATTGCGGGAATTGATCCGGAAGGTGCCGTTTTCGATGACAATTTTTATATGATAGAAGATCCTCAGGAAAAGGTGGAAGCTGTAGGGGCTGCTTTCCAGCAAGTGTATAAGGTGAATGCTAGCATTCGTCCGAATCATGACCTGGAGAACAGAGCCTTGCTGCACAATTTCTATCTTGGAAATAACATAACGCAATGGCGATCTGAGAATACTGGTTTCACCGGGTTCAATGACGAAAACTTGGCAAACGCCACCATCGCCGAGCGAAATGGACCCAGTTCATTGTTAATTTCGAAGGTAGAACTTCAGTTAATTTTTCAAACATTAAAGAAAAAGAAATCTGCGGGGGTCGATGGTATACCCAACATTGTGTTACGACATCTCCCTGAGGAAGCCATAGACATTTATACCACACTGTTTAACAACGCATTGAATAATGCATATTATCCAGTGAGTTGGAAGACAGCTGTGGTCCATCCTCTCCCCAAAAAGGGAAAGGACAGCTCCAATCCGGCAAATCTTCGGTCGATAAGTCTTCTTCCAAGTATCAGTGAGGTATTCGAAAAGATT
Organism: Baccha elongata; assembly: GCA_951217065.1. Classification (NCBI taxonomy): domain Eukaryota; kingdom Metazoa; phylum Arthropoda; class Insecta; order Diptera; family Syrphidae; genus Baccha; species Baccha elongata. The sequence goes on from CATNUY010000188.1 coordinate 1,142,679, forward strand.
CTCAATAGAGCTCTGTTCAAGTGGGCTGAGGACAAGAATATTATTCCAGACAATCAGTTTGGCTTTAAGGCGGGACATGACACTATTCATGCCGCGTCTAAGTTAGTTTCTGATGTTCAATGGAACAAAGCAAAAAATCAATGCACGGGTGCCGTTCTGGTTGATTTAGAGAAGGCTTTTGACACCGTATGGTTAGAGGGTCTCTATCTAAAATTAACTAGATTTGGCATAAGTAAACCACTGTTATATATGCTTCATGACATGCTCAAGGGTAGAAAGTTTGTTGTCAAAAGTGGCAATGTAACTTCCACCACAACTTTTGATATTAAAAACGGTCTACAGCAAGGAGCTGTGAACTCGCCGATTCTTTTTAGTATTTACACCAGCGATCTGATAGGTAGTCTCACTCATGCGATTGCGTATGCCGATGACCTTGTAGCGTACAGGACGGGTCCAAAAGTTGAAGTCATCAGAATTCTCTTGCAGCGTGACTTCGACAAGATTCAGCGATATTGTGATGACTGGAAGTTAAAAATTAACTTTCAGAAATCAGAAACTATCCTGTTTAGAACCCCTTTGTCTAGGGCTTCTAGGGATACAAGAAAGAACTGGAGAAATCTAGTGATCGTTGGACCAAGTGGACATCCACTGGCGAGTAAAGATGTAGTAAAGTACCTTGGTATCTGGCTAGATCAGTATCTATATTTCAATCGACATATAGATGCTGCTCTGGCCAGAGCTAGGGGAGCGTTTGCTCTGACAAGACGGTTGTTTTATAGCAGCCGCCTTGAAAACAGGGTGAAGGTGATTTGCTACATGGCCCTCATCCGGCCAATGATTGCCTATGGGTGCCCTGTGTGGTTTAACGTTGCCCCATCTCAAATGGAAAAGATTCGGGTGTTTGAGAGGCAGTGTCTTAGAACCTGTCTTGGATTACACAGAACACCAGAGTCGGAGTACAAACATTATTATGCCAACGAGGTCTTATACAACGGGGCCAATATAAACAGGATAGATAACTTTTTAATAAAGCTGATTCGGGGTCACATTGCGAGAGCGATGACCTCAGCCAATGGACTTATTTTCGGGGCTTATTACCCTAACGACGAATATAGTGAGAGCGTTTGTCTTAACGGTTTCATCCCGCCCGAGACATTCCTCTATTTAGACAGTCGGGGGCTGATACAGGATAGATTGGCGGTTCCGTTAATCTACCACGTCGGCCGTAGAACTGTGGATCGGCGAATCCTGTATGGTCGAGACGTCGGCTCTGGGAACGGAGCAGAGCGTCTGCGGTTCAGTAGAGCTGTGCCCCTTCGGGACAAAAGGGACTGTTATAAGCAAGTTCAAAAATACTGGTGGTTGGGTGACCACCTTGATATTGATGGTTAGTCAAAATTGTTGCCTTGGCTGACCTACGTATTTTTAAGTATTAATAGGTATAAGTTATGTAGGACAGTGGTGGCACCAAAAAAAATAGAAAACACATAAACTGCATTTGTTGGTGTGTATGTGCATTTTGCGGTTAAATATGCATTGGCTGCTGCACCAAAAAAAAAAAAAAAAAAAAAAAAAATGCTGCTGGTGGCTGTTCTAGTTTTAAGTTATTTTAAGTATTTTTAAGTAGTTTTAAGTTATTTACGTATATTTACGTATATTTTTATTCTATTTAGGTTAATTTAGTTTTATTTAGGTAAAGGGTAGTTTTAAGTTTTTATATAAAATAAATGATGTCTTGAAAAACGAGTTTTAAAAAAATTTTCTCGTTTAGTTTTAAGTAATTTTGAATTTAAAGTTAAGTAGTTTTTACGCCCAAAGGCATTTTTAATATATAGTTATAGTATAATTTAGAGCGCCCGTATGGGGCCAGTAAGTTAGTTAAGTTATTCTGTAAGCTAGTTTTTAAGGTTTTTGTCTAGCATTTAAGTTAGTTATAAGTTGAATTGAAAATAAAAACATGAATTAAAAAAAAAAAAAAAAAAAAAAAAATCGCTTCCCAATAGATCAGCGAAATCAAGCATCATTGCGCGTGGTTAGTACTTGGATGGGTGACCGTTCATGTGCTATCCATGTGCTGTTGGCATCTGTTCTCTGTTCTCTGTCTTTCTTCTGTTGTGTATGTCTCTGTCATGTATCAGTCTATTTCTCTTGTGTTGTTCAAGCCGATGGCCTAAGCTGCTAGTGCTTATATGTGTCTCTACTTCGTAGATTTATCTACGGAGTAGAATAATATGTAATGTAATGTAATGTACTTCGTCTTTTACAAAATTTGTATTTATGTAAATTAACATATCTAATAGATGAATGAATGAATGAATTAATGGTGGGGTTAGATACACTGCGTCCTTAAGGTCTATTGTGCCCCCATCTAGAGCCGGATGAGAACTCTCATACTACAGCTCTTCTTCAAGTCCTATGGCTTTGATGAATTTTAGTAATTGGAGTATCTTCAGAGAGGGCAGTTCGCTCTCTTCTATCTGGTAACGCCCCAGATGTGTGAGTCTTTTTTGTAGTAGTGCCCCACATTTTCCAATTAGATGGTCTGGAGTTTCCTCGTGTTCATTACGGAATCTGCATATCGGATCGTTTGTTATACCGATGATACTCAGGTGTCTTTTGAGTTTGCAGTGGCCCGTGAGGAAGCCCGTGATTATTCTTAGGTTATTTCTACTTAAGCCAATGCAGTCTTTGAATCTTACTTGGTTGTAGTTCCCAAGTAGCATTTTTGCCTGTCTTAGCTTAGGAAGTCCGTTCCAGGTAATGTTTCTTTTGGACTCCTCTTCTGTTTTGATTCTGTTTTTAATCAAATTTTCGCCAACACCACAGCAGGGTTCTGGCCCCATGAGTGCCGTTTTTGCCCCTATCTTTGCCAAAGAGTCTGCCTCTTCATTACCTTGGATACCTTCATGGCCTGGTACCCAATAAAGGGTGATTTTGTTTAGTTTGCCTAACTCGTTTAGTTGTTCTACGCAATCCCATACCAGTTTGGATTTAACGGCGTACGAGTTTATGGCTTTTAGTGCAGCTTGACTGTCTGACATAATTGCAATGTTTCGTTTACGGTAGTTTTTTTCGATATTTGGCTCTGCACACTTTCTTATGGCGTTTATTTCCGCTTGAAATATGCTACAGGACTGTCCCATCGGCACAGAGAGTTTGGTTTTTGGCCCAAATATGCCTGCGCCAGTCCCTTCAGCTGTTTTCGATCCATCAGTGTACCACTTGATGGCATTTGTTTGGTAGGTATAATTTATTGATTCGTCTACCCATTCTTTCTTATTACTCAACTCCAAACTATATTGTTTTTCGAAGTTGTACTTCTTGACCATGTCATCTCTTGGTATATCTATTAAAGACATTGACTTAGAAAGAGAGTCTTTCTCTCTGACACTTATGATTTTACCTGGTCCAGTTCCCTCTTTTGCAAATCTCAAGATTGCACTTTTTGCAGTACTTCCAACGACAATATGTAGTGGGGATAAATGAAGGATCACCTCCATTGCTGCTGTAGGACAGGTTCTCATGGCTCCAGTGATACATAAGCAAGCAAGCCTTTGCACCTTTTCAAGTGCCTTTCTTGTTTTTTCCAGTTCGGTTCTTTTGTGCCATGCAACCGCACCGTAGGTGGTGATGGGTCTCACCATTATGGTGTACATCCATCTCAGGATGTTTGGTTTACATCCCCATGATTTTCCTGCAAGTCTCTTGCATATCATTAGGGCTTTCGTGGCTTTCCCGACAGTTTGTTCTACATGCTTATTCCAGAGGAGTTTACTGTCTAGTGTAATACCTAGATATTTTACCTCGCTCTTCATTTCTATTATCTCACCAGCTAATGTGATTGCTCTCATATGTGGTAAAAGTCTTTTCTTTGTGAATGGTACGATCGTGGTTTTTGAAGGATTTATACTTAGTCCCACTGAAACACACCATTTTCTTGTGATTGTCAGCCCTTTCTGTATTATATCACAGAGGACTTCTTCGAACTTTCCATAGGCTATAATAACAATGTCATCAGCAAAGCCGATGCATCGTATGCCCTGTGAAGTAAGACATTCTATCTAATAGATAATATTTTTTTTATTTTCTTACATCTCAAATAGATTTGAAACTTTGAGAAACTAATAAAAAATTTAATCAAATATAATATCTTTTCTAAGACTTGACCATGTTTAAATTTTATCAATACAATCGGAACCGAAATCTTTTTATTTTCTTTTTTCTATGAAGGTAATGATTCAAGAAACAATATAGAATAATGGCGAATTAAATAATCTAAAAGAATGGTATGGGGGCCAGTTCACTGTGACGGACAATCCACTGTGTGGGGGAGAGTATGATAACTTTGGCGCCAAGAATTGATAAAGGTTTTTGGTAGAACAATTCAATACAAGCATTTTTTACTATGAGTGGCGGGGGTCTATCTCCCTCCGTTTGGGCGGGAGGGGCAATTTTATAAAAACAGTGCCAAAAATATAAAACAAATTTTAAAAAATAACGGTAATACTTACAACTAAGTTTTATATCTTTTTTTGGAGCCAATACTTTTTTCTATTAGATATTTTTTTAAATCAAGTGAAACCTATGCATAATCTTTGAAAAAACGGACTTTAAACTCAAAAATTGCGAAAAAAAAGGTAAAAAAAAACTTTGAAGTGTGATTTTTCAAAACTGTAACATAAAATACTACTTTTTATAAAATTCGTTGCTCATATTAATTTTAAATCATAAACTGAAAACGAAATGATTTTATGTTTTCTGGTTTTTGAGAAAATGGAAAATTACTAAAACTACTTTCTTATAAGTTTTCTTTTTTTTTTGTATACGGTGAATTTTGTACGTAGATTCGTTTTTGTAATGATGCTTGGGCATCTTTAAATGCAACAGAAACTTTGCATACACCCAACCTCGCACCCACCCCAAATCCTATAGTGTGTCCAAGCAGGGGGGTTGCAGGGGGGCAGCATGCCCCCCCCTACATACCTCACTGTTTATAAAACAAGTATCCAATAAAAAAAATGTTTTAGTAATTTTCCATTTGCTCAAAAACCAGAAAACATAAAATCATTTTGTTTTCAGTTTATGGTTTAAAATTAATATGAGCAACGAATTTTATAAAAAAAAGTAGTATTTTACGTTACAGTTTTGAAAAATCACACTTCAAAATTTTTGTTTACCTTTTTTTTTTGCAATTTTTGAGTTTAAAGTCCGTTTATTCAGAGACTATGCACAGGTTTCACTTGATTTAAAAATTATCTAATAGAAAAAAGTATTGGTTTTAAAAAAAGATATAAAACTTAGTTGTAAGTATTACCGTTATTTTTTAATATTTGTTTTAAATTTTTAGCACTGTTTTTATAAAATTGCCCCTCCCGCCCAAACGGAGGGAGATAGACCCCCTCACCCATTGTAAAAAATGCTTGTATTGATCTGTTCTACAAAATACAGTTATCGATTCTTGGCGCCAAAGTTATCGTACTCGTGCCCAGTTCGAGATCCCGTATTCACATTAAATACATAATTTTCCATTTTATCAAAAACCAGATAACATATAATCATTTTGTTTTCAGTTTATGATTTAAAATTAATATGAGCAACGAATTTTATAAAAAAAAGTAGTATTTTATTTTACAGTTTTGAAAAATCACACTTCAAAGTTTTTTTGTACATTTTTTCGCAATTTTTGAGTTTAAAGTCCGTTTTTTCAAAGACTATGCATAGTTTTCATTTGATTTAAGAAACATCTAAAAGAAAAAAGTATTGGCTTTAAAAAAAGATATAAAACTTAGTTGTAAAAACTACCGTTATTTTTTAATATTTGTTTTAAATTTTTGGCACTGTTTTTATAAAATTGCCCATCCCGCCCAAACGGAGGGAGATAGACCCCCCCCACCCATAGTAAAAAATGCTTATATTGATCTGTTCTACAAAAAACAGTTATCAATTCTTGGCGCCAAAGTTATCGTATTCGTGCCACTGTGTGAATTTCACTGTGGTGCACTATTCGCGCGCGAAATGCACAGAGTGAATTGTCCCATCATAGTGAATTGTGTTCCACAGTGAATTTTGAACAGTGAATTGTCCATACAGTGAATTGTGTACAGTGAATTGTGCACAGTGAATCAGCCTAGAACCTATAAAAACAGTTAAATAAATATACAAAATTACAAAAATATGTTTTCATGTATATTGTATGTTTTTTTTTTTTATTAAGAAAGGTTTTTCGCAAACATAATTGCATGCGAACAATATTATGCGAATTCGAATAATTTTGACATCTACTTTCGAGTTAGGTAGTGCCAAATTTGCGAAAGGGAATATTTTTCATTCGACTTTAGTTTATTAGAGCGTTCTTATAGAATTACAGAGTTCCGATTTTGCGAATTCGAATATTTTAATTGTAGAATCGATTTACATAGTTGGGCCCCAGTACGCTACAAATTCTTGTTATCTGAACGGCAGTTTTATGTGCATTCTATTCGTTTATGGAACTCCCTCCCTCGCTCTGTTAGAGTTATAAGCAGCCCGGCCTTGTTTGGTAAAATGTTAAGAGAATTCTTCTCTTAGCTTATTTGTTTATGCTATCAGTAATGATGTTGATGGTGATTGTGATGTTGATGAATTATTTAATTAAATTTTCCGTTAATTTTGTATTTTCATAATTTTTTTTTTGTGATATAATATTGTTTGATAATCTGGTTAATGAATACATATTTTCAATTTATAAATACAAAGCACATTTATTATAAAAATAGTATTCAGATCATGAAATTTGCTCTAATTTATAAGATACTATATCTTACAGAGTACAATTATACGTTAAATAAATGAAATGAAATAGAGCCAATTCATTAGCATGTTGTATAAACATTTTTTTAATCAATCCTCATTCCATTATATCGTTCCCGAAATAAAAAGTTGAAATTGAACTATCCAAAAGATTTATATTGATAACTTTTCCACTAAAATCAACCATCACGAACTTATTCCGCTTTAAAAGTCAAAGAAACTCAATATTTTGAAAAGTACCAACTTTTGGGTTCTTTTGGATGAATCATAGATCGTACAAATAAGCTTTCTATATCACATTTGTAGGAAATTTTGTTTTCTACAAGTTTTGTTATAATTTTTTTTTCGATAAAATGTACAAGAAATTATAGTCGAAAAAAGTAAAAAAGTGACGATTTTTGCAGTTTTTTCCTAATAGCGAAGGGGCGGAGAGGTTGTGGTTGTGGAAATTGTATTTTTACATCAGCCAAACATCCTATACAGCATATCAAACATTTAGAAATACCCGACCGTTTTGTAGGGTAAACACTTTATTTTCTCTTTATTTACTGTACATACGAAGAATTAAATTGTGGAAAGATATCGAGAAAATAAAAACTTTAAACGCCGATTGTTGCAGACTTTTTTTATAAATTGACATCAAAACAATCTTGCCTATTCATTTCTCCGTGGCAAAGTAATAGTGGAATTTTTTTAATTCTCTGCTCTGGAGCAGGCTAAAATTTTAGCCAGTGGATAATTTTCTATGCTTATGAAGGAGTAAGAGAGACAGTGGGAGTAGTGTGTTTGTTTTTATTTGCATTTATTTTTGTTTGTTGTTTTATATTAATCATTAATGTCGAATTTTCCGTTTCTGTTTTTGTAAATTATGTTTAATTTTACTTCGTAACGTACGAATAATTACTAAAATTAACCGATATACTTTTTTGTACATTAATATTCATTGCGTAACAAATTTTTTTGTAAAGTTCAGCTGCCAAACCAGTGTTCTGTACCGCGTTAAAACTTCCCATAATTTTAATTATTTTACAATTTCTATTTTTTTTTTCACAAAATAAAATAAATCTATACACATACACCCCCTATGAGTTGACCTTGTCGTGGTGGGGGTGCTTAATTGTGGGGTTCTCTAGCAATCCAGCTACAGAGCCACACAAACCAACATAACTCAAAAAACAAAACCAAGTATGAAGACTTGAGACTAAAAATTATGGAAAAAGTAATAAAAAGAATAAAAATCGAACTGGGATATCAGTTCAAAAGTCGGTAGGAGTCACAACTGCCGGCGATGGCTTGGCCTCGAAAGAGGATAAGTCGCCAGTGACAAATAACAACAAGGACATTAACAAAAAACAAACTTTGGCCATTTCAACTGTTAAAGCTTTAAATAGCGGTAGGACTAGTGTGACGACCACAATTTCCGGAAAGGTTAACAAGCCACCCCGGGGTTGTGGAGCATCCCACAGTCTAGACGCTACTGCCTGCGGAGGAGATAACAATCTGCCCGCTGGTAACGTACCAACTACGAACTCGCTAGGACTCAAAGAAGCTGACAAGGGTCTTGCCAACCTCTCTTCTGCTGTGAAAAACGCAGCCCTTAGTGGAACTTCCACACAAACCGCCCGTACAAAACCTCTCGTGTATTCGGGGGTTACTGCTCTGGCTCAAGGTTCGACCACGACTGTTTGTCCCACCACAAGGAAAGGTAGATCTCTTCCGAACACAACGGAGGCTCCCCTCCTCGCTGGCAGTAGTAATACGTCATGTAGACCTACTCCCAACGAGAAGAGGAAGAAAATGACAATGAAAAAGGAATTTAGGAACGCTACGAGGATAGTGAAGGTGGTCGGTGCCTTGCCAGCATCTGAACTAGACTCAAAGCAATCCGAAAAACTTGCCTGGGCCAAAAACAAACTAGCCCAACTTCAGACCTGCAGCGACTTAACGTCAAAGCGACTAAGGTCTTCCGAGGGAACCACTCCGGAACCCATAAGGCCAAAGGCGAACACCGCTGGCGCTCCATCCTTCACCAGGAAAGATCTGTCCTTTAGTGCCGTGCTAAAAGACAAAACCATTCTAGCTGTCATCGAAAGTAGTAATGCAGATGGCGTGATCTCTACCGATCATTGGCAAATGGTTTTGAACAAACTCCAAGCCTCATACTGGACCCTCATGCTAGAAAATCCAAGGGAACCTGCAATTTTTGAGGATGCGGGATGGTATCAAGGTCGAGTCAAGCTAGTTGCCTTTGATAGTGAGAGATCGTATGACCTGTATAAACTCGCTGTCAGCAGGTTAGAGGGCCTATGGCCAAATGCAAAACTCGAGGTTGTGGCAAAGGAGAACATCCAATGCAGACCGAGAGCCCGCACTAATGTCCCGGCCGAACTCTCCAATAAAGAAGTTATCCTCAAGATGCTTCAGTATGGTAATCCATCCCTGCCTACTCACGACTGGAAGGTTGCGAAGCTAGAGGATCCACGAGGTTCTTATAGATCAGCCATCGTGGTGATAAATAAGGACTCTTTGGCTCCATTGGCTGAAGCCCAAGGTGTGGTTAGGTTTGGATGGTCTACCATAACTCTAAAAGTATATAAAAAAGACGAGGAAAACGCATCGAACGCGATGCCATCAAAATCCCAGGATGTATTTTCAGAGAAGGAACATGCCTCGGATATCGACCTTCAGCCGATGGAGGTAGATACTCCATGCACCTCCACCACGGTGTCGTCCTCCATTTATATAAAACCGCCATCTGTTGAAGAGGCTCCTAACGTTGACAAACACTCCGACATGGATTTTGTTGACATGGATTTTGTTGAAACATCTTGCAATGAGGAAGACCTTCTTAAATCGGATTTCGATTCCGATGTAGATCTCGACCAAACTGTGGTAGGGGTTAATCTACCTAGCTGTAACCAAGATGGTGCAGTTAGTACAGATTAACACCCATCACTCCAAATTGGCTTCGGCCTCCCTTCTTCTCCGTCTACAAAACAAAGGGGAAGACATCGTCCTGATCCAAGAACCTTGGATTGTCAATTTCACTGTTCAAGGACTCAGGACTCCCGGATACTACCTGCTGTATGCATCAAATAAAGGTGACCCTAGATCTTGCATATTAGTAAAAAGTAGCATTAATGTATATTTACTCCCTGATTACAGCGGTCGTGATGTAACCGTAGTTAGTTTACAAACCAATCACGGGGTGTACTGGTTAGCATCAGCGTATCTCGGCCATGACCACCTTGACCCTCTTCCTGGCGACAAGCTAGAGAAACTAATCAGAGAAGCAGAACGACAGAAAGTCTGCCTTATCATCGGGTGCGACGCTAATGCCCATCATACCGTCTGGGGAAGTACAGACATAAATGACAGAGGTGAGTCACTTTTTGATTTTATTCTAAGTACTAACCTTATAGTAAGTAACATTGGCAATGAACCAACATTCATTACCAAAAACCGACAAGAGGTTCTAGATATCACTCTTGTCTCCGACACGATTCATCACAAGATCAAAAACTGGAGAGTTTCTAAGGAACATTCGTTCTCTGATCACAGATACATCCAATTTTGCCTTGATGAAGAAACTAAAAAACAGCCAGCTTTCCGCAATTATCGGAGAACCAACTGGCAACTATATAGAGAAACTTTAGTAAGATTAGTTAAACCATCACTCTTAAGTATCCCTTCTAATAAAAATGATCTTGATGATAAAGTCAAAGATCTCACCCTAGCTCTCAATAAATCAATGTCCATTTCTTGTCCTCTTACTAAAATAAGAGGAAAACAGAAACCACGTTGGTGGAACTCGGGACTAGAACTGCTCAGGAAAAAGTGCAGACAACTTTTTAACCGAGCTAAACATTCTAGAGATAGTCTGGACTGGGAATTTTATAAAGAATCCCTTAAAATTTATAAAAAAGAATTAAGAAATAATAAAAGAACCTCCTGGAGGAACTTCTGTGGAAAAATAGAAGAAACTTCAAAAGCTTCACGATTAAGAAAAATTCTATCAAAAAATCCTACAATGCCTAGCTCCATAAAGACAGCTAACGGCTCTTGGACCAACTCTTGCGAAGAATCGGTCACCTTGCTACTAGACACCCATTTTCCAGGTAGCTCACAAAGTATAAATAACATTGATTCATTATCAAGCAACACACAGACAAATATTGTTGGTCTGATTTCTAAGGATAAACTGAAATGGGCTATAAACAGCTTTGATCCTTACAAATCTCCCGGGTCCGACGGCATAATACCTGCCGAGCTTCAATTTGCCTCGGATATCATAGTACCTATCCTAGAGATCATCCTAACTGGTTGCGTAAAATTTACTTACATTCCCTCTTTATGGAGAGAGGTAAAGGTTGTCTTCATACCCAAAGCCGGAAAATGCTCCCAGGTAAACCCTAAAAGGCGGTCAGCCATCAGACGAATAGAAGGAATAACATGTAGCATATGAAAACATGCACGTGCCGTAACTATTCGGGACTGGTGGAAGTGTGATCATAGCCTCTTTGCGGCGGCCGCTAGTAACAAGCCTTTTAAAAAAGGTTTGGCTAATATGATCAGGCTAGTTCCTTAGGTTGGCAACAGGTTAATTCCCTGTTCCGTAAAATTTAGAATAACGAACCCGACAACAAGCCTCGGAAACGAACTGATCTCACGACGACAACCAACGAAAACGGCAAAACGATTTACGAATTTTCTTATGGAACGTACGATCGCTCTATAGAGCTCGAGCTGCTCAGCAGCTAGCCGATGCCCTGTCAAAATATAGAGCTGACATAACAGCACTACAAGAAATCAGATGGACAGGGAATGGTGTTTTACAGAAGAAAGAATATGACGTATACTACAGCTGTCATACAAAACACCATGTGCTCGGGGTAGGCTTCCTAGTCAGCGAAAAAATGAAGTCTACCATCATCGGCTTTAACGCTATAAGCGAAAGGCTATGCACCCTTCGCGTGCGAGGCAAATTTACGAACATTAGCCGCATTAACGTTCACGGACCTACGGAGGAGTCCTCAGACGAAGAAAAAGAGACTTACTACGAACAAGTCGAGAGGACCCTCAATGCCTGTCCAAGGCATGACGTAAAAATCATCCTTGGGGATTTGAACGCAAAAATAGGTCGGGAGCCGGTATTCAGGCATTACGCAGGCACCCATAGTTTGCATGAGAACACTAATGACAATGGACTTCGAGTCTTAGAATTGGCAGCATCGAAAAACATGGTCGCTGCGAGTACCAGGTTCCCGCGAAAAGATATCTACAAAGCCACCTGGGTATCACCTGATGGAGTCACTCGTAACCAAATAGACCACGTGTTGATAGACCGTCGCCACTACTCGAACTTGATGACGGTACGAACGTACCGAGGCGCCAATATCGACTCGGATCACTATCTTGTTGGTATGGTCTTCCGAGGGCGGATTGCCTTGCGAAGACGTATTGCATCCGCCGATCAAGTTCGAATCAACACGGCTGCCCTGCGCAATGAAAATGCCAGTAACACCTTTGGTAATGCGTTAGGACTCGCCCTAGAATCGCTTGATTTAGGGAGAGTAAGTCCTGGGGCCAGTATGCTGGGCGTAGATGAGAAGTGGACACGCCTTAAGAATACTGTCATTAGTACTGCCAACTCCATCTTAGGCAGCAGTCGTAGAAATCGGAACGACTGGTTTGATGATGAATGCAAGCTAGCGACTGAACGTAAAAATGTTGCGTACCGAGCAATGCAACAATCTCATAGAACGCGGGCACTCGAAGAAGAATATAAAGAGCTCAGAAGAATAGAAAAACGGCTTCACAGACAGAAAAAATCAGCCTGGGAGAAGAACTTAATCTGTGAAATAGAAAAAAGCCGAGAGCGAGGTCCGCACCAGGCACGGAAGTTCTACCAATCCGTCCGAAACATGACGCAGTACACACCACGCTGCACATACTGCAACGACGGAGAGGGAAATCTGATCACCGATCCACAAAGCATACTGGAGCGATGGGAAGTGTACTTTAATGAATTGCTAAATGGTCAACTCACTGCAGAAGTGGAGGCTCCACTGCTTCAAGACGAATAACCTATGTTGCCGTCACCAAGCATAGAAGAGGTTGAGAAGGCTATAGACCGGCTAAAGAAAAACAAAGCCCCGGGAGCTGATGGTATACCAGCCGAATTATTTCAACACGGTGGGCCAGCTCTACGTCAGGCAATTCATGATATTATAGTGCACGTGTGGGAGCATGAAGAAATGCCAGAAGACTGGCGAAAAGGTATAATATGCCCCATACATAAGAAAGGAGATGTCACAACGTGCAGCAACTATAAAGGTATCACGTTGTTGAGTACCGCCTATAAGATACTCTCCTCTATCCTACAAGACCGGATAACCCCATACGCTAAAACCATCATCGGACAATATCAGTGTGGTTTCATTCCAGGCAAATCAACAACTGATCAGATCTTTACCCTTAGGCAGGCGATGGAAAAATGTCTAGAATTTAACATCCCAACATACCACCTGTTTATAGACTTTAAGGCCGCCTATGATAGCATAGCCAGGGTAGAACTTTACAAAGCCATGAGAGAATTCGGCATCCCAAATAAATTGACACGACTATGTAGGTTGACCATGACCAACGTAACAAGCCAAGTAAAAATAGCCGCATTGCTATCCAGACCCATCAACATCTTTAATGGACTCCGACAAGGGGATGGTTTGGCCTGCCTCCTCTTCAACCTGGCGTTGGAGAAAGCAATCCGTGACTCTGGCACGGCAACAAGAGGGACCATCGTCAACAGGTCCAGCCAGATACTGGCTTACGCAGACGACATCGACATCATCGGAAGAACCGAGCAAGCTGTACACGATTCCTTCATCCAGATCGAGCAGGCGGCACAAAATCTGGGGCTGCACATTAGTGAAGGTAAAACAAAGTACATGGTGGCGTCGAATGCGAGAGGAACAGTTGGTCAAACAATCAAGGTAGCGGAGCACGAATTTGAAGTGGTGCAATTCTTTAAATACCTTGGGTCAATAGTAGCAGCCGATAACAATATAGAAGAAGAAATACACGGGCGGCTTCTCAAATCCAACAGAGCCTACTACAGTCTGTCAAAGCTCTTCAAATCCAGAAATCTCACCATAACTTCAAAACTACTGCTGTACAGGACCATGGTCCTGCCAGTACTCACATATGAATCCGAGACTTGGGTGCTTAGCAAAAGGCACTCTGACCTCTTAGCCGCGTTCGAGAGAAAAGTCTTAAGGAGAATTGTTGGCCCCATATGTGAGGAAGGATATCATAGTACCTATCCTAGAGATCATCCTAATTGGTTGCGTAAAATTTACTTACATTCCCTCTTTATGATGAGAGGTAAAGGTTGTCTTCATACCCAAAGCCGGAAAATGCTCCCAGGTAAACCCTAAAGATCTCAGACCAATCAGCCTATCATCGTTCCTTCTCAAAACTCTAGAGAGATTGATCGATATCCATCTGCGTAATGCCATAGATCCTAATCTGGTATCTACTGCACAACACGCTTATTGTAAAGGAAAATCTGTAGAAACGGCTTTACATACACTGGTACGTACTATCGAATACTCACTACATCATAAAGAGTACACTCTAGTCGCATTTCTCGATATTGAAGGCGCCTTCAATAATGTCAGCTATCGAGCAATCACAGCGTCACTGAAGAAACTAGGTATACATGGTTCACTGAATGACCTAATTAATCTTATGCTAGAAAGTAGAATTATAAATTCATCCTTAGGTGGCACTCATGAAAGAAGATCTGTCAGCAGAGGTACACCTAAAGGCGGAGTCCTTTCCCCACTTCTATGGAACATAGTCGTAAATGATGTGTTAGAAAGCCTAGAAAAAGAAGGTTTCAAAGTGATCGCGTATGCCGACGATGTTGCCATTGCAATATCGGGAAAACATGCTCAAATTCTCGTTGAATTAATGCAAAATGCTCTAAATATTATGCTCAAATGGGCAGAAAAATGCGGACTGGGCATAAACCCAAACAAAACAGAACTTGCCCTCTTCACCAGAAAATATAAAATTCCCCAAATAAGTCCCCCATCAATTATGGGAACTCCACTAAGTTTTTCAGATGAAGCTAAATATCTAGGTCTTATCCTGGACAAAAAACTACATTGGAAAGCAAATATACAAGAAAGAGTTAGGAAAGCCACAGTAGCACTCTTCTCTTGCAAAAAAGCTATCGGAAATAAATAGGGCTTATCCCCATACATTACCCACTAGCTCTACACAGCGGTCATCAGACCGATACTAACTTACGGGGTAGCAGTATGGTGGACTGCCCTAGACAAAGTTACATATCGTGACAAGTTAAGTAAAGTCCAACGGTCAGCCTGTATGTGTATTAGCGGAGCTCTCCGTTCGACACCTTCAGCTGCTCTTGATATTCTACTTAATCTCATACCCCTTGATATTTTCAGCAAACAAACGGCCGCAAGCACAGCCGTTCGCCTAAAAGCCATCTCTCAATGGACCGATAACTCAATTGGTCACTCCATTATTCTGAAAGCATTCGGACCAAAATTAAGTCACTCCGACTACTCTATACCCCAGCTAGTTTTTGACAAGAATTTTCAAGTCACCATCCCACCAAGATCCACTTGGGAAAATGAGAGATTCTTGAAAGATGAATCAGTTCATTTTTATACTGATGGCTCAAAAACTAAAGATGGGATTGGTGGTGGCGTGTACTCAGACAGACTAAATTTAAGTCTCTCCTTCCGTCTCCCTGACCATTGTAGTGTGTTCCAAGCAGAAATTCTGGCGATTAAAGAGGTATTATCCTGGTTAAGGGAAAACGTGATATCTGCATCGGATATCCGTATATTTTCAGACAGTCAGGCAGCCCTTAAATCAATCTGTGCTGTTTCCACAAACTCAATAACTGCCCGCGACTGTCGATCATCTCTCATGGAGATGGCAGAACAGTTCAACATTCACCTTTTCTGGGTGCCGGGACACAGAGACATTGAGGGAAACTGCAAAGCCGTTGAACTCGCCAGAAATGGAACCCTATTGCCGGTTTTACCTAACAAGGTGAATATTGGTATACCTATCGCTACAAGCAAACTTATGCTAAAACTAAATGCCATAGAGAAAACAAATTTAATGTGGACAAACACTAATACCTGCATAGCGACAAAACAAATCTGGCCAAAATTACTAAATGTTTGTTATCTATGAGCAGATTACATCTTAGCTCCGTAATTGGTGTCATAACCGGACACTGCCTCATAGGAAGACACGCCATAAGACTTGGCGTATTCTCTAATGATTTTTGCAGAAGCTGCATGGACGAGGAGGAGGAGACTATCACCCATCTTCTCTGTTCATGCCCAGCTCTCTCCCAAAGACGTAAACTACACCTGGGCCCGTATTACGTATTAAGAAACGAACGGCAAAAAAACGACAGTCAAGAAAACGAAAGCCGCAACATAAAGCGATTACAAGTAACGAGAATAGTTTCATAAAATTGTTGCCAGATAAAACAGAGAAATACTATTTTTTTTTGAAGTGCATCTAACTTCACGTCGGTGAACAGATGTCAAAACATGATCAAAATAAATTAAGTTTTGAGTGTGAAATTAAAGAAGAGCGGTATATTATCTTAAAAAATATTAAAATATTTATTAATTTCTTCTTTTCGGATAGTGTACATGTTCAAATGGGCGAAGACGGAGAATTATTTACAAATATTTCAACGAGAAGAGCATGGAGAATGTGTACCTATGTAAAAACCAAATAGTTTTATTTTGCAATTCCGGAATTTGTTTATTTATAAGTGCAAGTGCGTATATTATTTGTGTTTTTAATAGTTAATAAAATGTTCTTTTATTATTTTTGTTTGTTCGGATTCACGTTTTGTTCCCAAATGGTACATAACCGGCAGACATATAAACACAACACAAAAAAAAATTGACAACAACGAGAACAAAAGCTAGACGACAGCCAAATAGAACTCGTAAGAAGAAACGAGTATCGTTGAAACTTAAACGATAATCGTCTTACGTAATCGCATTTGAACGAAAACGAGGGTTTTTCAACGATTATCGTAATACGTAATACGGGCCCTGGGTAATTTCTTTTTCGACGATCCTAGCGATTTGTCGAACGTAGATATTCTATCTTTACATCGCTTCTTAAGAAGCTCCAACTGGTTTAATTAAAGAGGTACTCCCTCGCTCATTTCGTGGTATCACAACGGACCTATCTGTGGTCTAAGTGTGTCAGTAGTCTTCCTGACAGCCACATAAACCTAACCTATACACATAAATAAAAATGGAGTGTCTGTTTGAATGTCAAAATAACAGTATACTACACGCATATGAGATCATACACAGCCCTTATATCAAAACTCACATTTTTGAAATGTTTGTATGTCTGTTTGTCCTGGCTAATCTCGAGAACGGCTAGACCGATTTTGACGAGACTTTCACTGACCGATAGATAATGTAGATTTTTTGCATTTTCGTAAATATAAACCGATCAGAATCTACCTTCAAGGAAAGGACCTTCAGTGCCAGATGGCTGATAATATAGGAAGTAACTTATGATGCAAATTATCCCCTAGGTGGCGCTATGGTAATATTTTATTTTTAAACTGACGAACGCGACGACGGGAAACGGATGTACCGATTTTGAAGGGGCTTTAACTGGTGGATAGCTGATGTTGTACGAAATGACTAAGGCTATTTCAATTGACCGAATAGATCGGGGCTGGGGTCGCTTTTGCGAAAACTCTTATATTATGAGTTTTAAAGCTGTTGGCAAAATGTTGAACCAATAGGTTTATAATAACTCTTTCAAAAATAATGTTTTATCCTTTATTTTTGCGGCAGCAAAGCTCCGGATAACAGCTAGTATACATATAATAAAAAAATGCTGCGTTCTTAGTTTTATATCAGAACAGAACAGCAGCGATAGCGGTTGAAAATATTAAATGGGACCATATTTTCTAAACCACTGAATTGATGTGGATGATTGATACCATTTCAGACACATATTGGAACCGAGAAAAGGGGGCTTCTGCATAGTCAGTTTCTTATTTGGTTCAAAATCAAAAACAATTCATATGATTTGTTTTTGACCTACATTACAAAATGTAGGTATACGTTGAAAATGCTAAATGGAGCCATACCCCCTAAGCTACTAAACCGAATTGGATGGTTGCTACCATTCCAGAATCAGCTAAGAACTTTCCTATATGCTGCGTTCTTTTTTTTTCGTTTTTTCCAAAACAAATTTTTACATTTCTCCGCCCAACTAACAATTTTACTTGTGTAAGGTACAATTTCAAAAAATTAGTAAGCTATTATTTCTTTAGTGTTGTCATAAGGCTTATTTAAAAATGTTAACTGTTTTTCATTTAAATTTTTAAATAATAGCTTTCTTAAAGCATTTGGCAGAAAATACTCGCAAGCCATACGGAGGGACGATACAATCGCTTTTCATAAGGTCGCTGTAAGGTTTGTCAAAGTTAGTCAGACAAAATCTAAATGTAAAGGCTTGTATAAAGCTTTATACTCGAAATCAATGAAAAGGCTTGTTAATCGAAGCAATTCGAACAGTCAAAATAATTTCTTCCAAATTAAAAAAGTGTGATTTAGAATTTTATTTATTCAAGTCCATCATTGTTTTATAAAATGTAACTATTAATTATATACAATAATAAATTTTAAAACGTTTTATTGTAAGATAATGTTGATACGTCGAATTTATTATATATAAATTTACGATAACCCATATAACTTCTATAGAGTTATCACAACACTTCTTTAAGGTTGCTAAACATTTAATGCGGCTATATGCAGTCGTTGTCACATTCCCCGCGCCAGGTAGTAGTTTTTTTTTTATATTGGTTTTAGGTTTCGTCAAAATGTCATGTTTAGTTTTCACGATTTACTAAATTTTAATATTTAAAGATACACAATAACACAATAACACAACACTTTATTTTGCACAAAATTTCCGAACGATAGCTATTGTTCGCATAAAAGTACATAGATACACGTTGAAATGTGCCTACATTGATTTGTTTCTTAATAAAAGCTATTGCTCACATAAACAAAGTATCTCATCTCTTAGTATTAATAACAAACTAAAGAAAACTATAGTTCCCTTAAGAAAGCTATTGCTCGCGTACATAATTATACCACATGGAAAATATGACAGGTGGTTTGTTTTGTTAATGACAGCTATAGCTCACATAAGAAAAGTATCTCTTCTTTTAGTAGTTAACAACAAACTAAAGAAAACTATAGTTCCCTTAAGAAAGCTATTGCAATACCACTTGGAAAATATGCCACTTGGTGTGTTTGTTATAGCTCACATAAAAAAATTATCTCTTCGCTTAGTTGTTGATGACAAACTAAAGAAAACTAATTTCCTTATGAACACAACTGCTCGAATAAAAATATTATCAAAGGGATATTTTGCGCCAAATAGGCTTTCTATTATATTTTACCAACAGGCAGTTAATATAATAATTATAAATTAAAAAAACTGCTTATGCTGAATTTTAAATCGAACTGTATAGCTACATATCTGTTCCTATAGTACAAAGTAGGTACCTACATGGTATCAACTGGTTAAAATTCGATCTTCGTTCTGTATACATAACATTGGCCTGGTGGATGAATGTTTGACTGGTTGACTGGAGCGCATAGTTGCTCTTGAGCAGCGCACCCGCCAACAAGCGCTCCAAGAGCAAGCTTCGCTACAACAGCAGCCTCCTCAGGAACAAAAACCACTCCCAGACCAGCAGCAGCCTCAGAAGCAGCAGTCAAAGAAGCAGCCACAGAAACAGCTTCAAAAGCCACAACAACCGTCTCAGCAACCACAGCATCAGCCTCAGCAACAGCAAGCAAAACAAAAACAACAACAACAACCACAACAGCAACGACAACAGACACAGAAGCAGCAACAGCAGCAGAAACAACAGCAACAACCGCAACAGCAACAACCACAACAGTCACAACAGCAGCAGACCCAACAGCAGCCGATGCAACAGCAGCAGAGACAACAGCAGCAGTCACAACAACAGCAACAACAGCAACAGCCACAAGCAAAGAAAGGTAAGGTGCCACCTATTAATACTTATAAAATGCATTTAAAAGACACAATTGAAATATGTAGGTCGGTCATAGGCAACAATTTCATAATTAAGCGGCTTAACGCAGACAGGCATTCCATTCAGTGCTCATCTTTAGAGCACTACAAAAAAGTGAAAGACCTTCTGTCCCAAACTAGAACAGAATACTATAGTTTCACCCCGAAGGAAGACAAGCTTCAAACAGTCCTCCTGAAGGGTATCGAATCCTCTACGGATCCGCAGGCGCTCTTAGCTGAGCTCCGTCAAGTGGCGAGCGACGATCTCGAGTTTATCGGGGTCAGACCGTTCACCACAGTCAAAGCCAGACGGGAGAAACGGAATTTACCATTTTTCCTAGTTCAACTCTCGCCCCAAAGCAAATTGAGTGGTCTAAGGAATATAACAGTCCTGGATTACCAAGTTGTACGATGGGAAAAACTAAATAAGCAGAAAGACATGCTTCAATGCATGAACTGCCAAGGGTTCGGACACGTTGCAGTTAACTGTGGTATGGACCCAGTCTGTGTTAAATGTGGAGATACCCACAAAACAGTGGAGTGTAAACTCGGGCAAGATAGGGTCACAGATATGACCCAGTTAAAATGTGCTCTCTGCCGAGGCTCCGGGCACCCCGCAAACTATCGGGGATGTCCGAAGTTTCAGGAGATAAGGCAAAACAAAGCCCAAAAGAAAACAGTTGAGGTGAGACGCCCTGAAGTACGCCAAAAAACAACTTCCGTTAATCCCGCAATTTCTTACGCCCAAATCGCGTCTGGAAAGGGAAACACGGTACAGCCTCAACCACAGGAAGCCAAACAGGTCCAAGTGCCTACGGTTCCTGTGCCAGAGGCAGATCTGATGCAAGTGTTGATGACCATTCATGGTCAGTTAACCGACTTGCAAAAACAGATCAGGGAGCAGGCGGCTAGGGTGGATTACCTCTACTCTATTCTGCCGGCAACGCGAAATGGTTAAAGGCGCGCTGTCTGAGCGACCCTTTAAGATCCAGGCTGTGAATGTAAATTCACTGATTAGGACCGAACGTAGAGCAAATCTCTTTCATTTGCTGCAAGACCAAAGTCCTGACGTGTTTATGGCTAGCGAAACTAAGCTTACCCAGAAACACAAATTGACTAATAATAATTACAATATCGTGCAAAGGGATCGGCCTAACTCCTCTCAAGGGGGTGTCTTCATACGAAAGGGCATTAAATATAAGGTTATATATAATAGTGAAGTGCGAAGATTTGGGCAGCTAGAAGCCTGCATCATTTGCATTCCGCTCCTTCAGGGGAAAAGAATGTACGTGATCGCGGCGTACGCACCCGAAGCACCTCAGCCTGCTAATTTTATCGCAGAACTCGAAAAACTTTTCGAATGCTTAAGACTG
Source organism: Baccha elongata (assembly GCA_951217065.1). NCBI lineage: Eukaryota > Metazoa > Arthropoda > Insecta > Diptera > Syrphidae > Baccha > Baccha elongata. The sequence goes on from CATNUY010000188.1 coordinate 1,164,005, forward strand.
CACTTGGATGAAAATTATTATCTCATGGCAGGAGATTTGAACGCCAAACATGAAGATTGGGGAAATCAAATTCAAAATCCGAGAGGGTACCATTTATTTAATTGGATGGGTCGTCACAGTGTTGAGTGTAGGATCGATCTTTTTGCGACAGATAGACCTTCGTTTCCTAGGAGCGGTGGCTTTCTGGATCTTTTACTGCTTGACTCACGACTTGTTATAACTGACGCAACAAATCAACAGACAAGAAACTGTTTACGAACAATTGAATACGACAGCGATCACTGCGGACTTGCCACCGTAATACAGCTTCCGAGCGAACTTGTGGAATTGGATGAGTATGTGCCTGTGCACTCTTACAATTTCAGTAAGGCGCGCTGGCCACGCTTCTCCAACGCCTTGGCAAGAGAAATACGTTCCGATGACCTATAGTACAAAGTAGGTACCTACATGGTATCAACTGGTTAAAATTCGATCTTCGTTCTGTATACATAACATTGGCCTGGTGGATGAATGTTTGACTGGTTGACTGGAGCGCATAGTTGCTCTTGAGCAGCGCACCCGCCAACAAGCGCTCCAAGAGCAAGCTTCGCTACAACAGCAGCCTCCTCAGGAACAAAAACCACTCCCAGACCAGCAGCAGCCTCAGAAGCAGCAGTCAAAGAAGCAGCCACAGAAACAGCTTCAAAAGCCACAACAACTGTTCATAACTTCACCATCCACATTTTATTTTTATTTATTTTCATCAACAATAGGCAGCTTCACTGTATGTTTTATTTATTTTGCATGTAGCTTCTCTGCATGTGTTTTCCATTCAAATTCAGTAGATAAACCATAAAGGTTTCGGATGTCCAGTGCATGCTTCCAAGGTATCTGCTGGGTAAGCATAATTATTACTTATGGAATATGCAATGGATATTCACATTAACGATTTTTACTTATTAAGCGAAATAACTCATTGTACCTTTTAGTCAAGTAAGCAAAAATGTAGTATAAATAGTATTGTAAGTTAATAAAATATTGTCATTCACTAGCAATCGACTGTCTCGTCTATTCATTAATTAGTGCTTCCCCCCACCAGCGGTAAGGGGCATTAATATTCTTCAACTTTTCTCGCCTTCCAAATACAATTAGTGCTTCCCCCCGCCAGCGGTAAGGGGCATTAATAAACTTCGCATAGTGAAGCAGTACCAAGAACCGTTTTTCACCTTACACACATCGGTTGGTCCAGGTTTATGCACCTTGGTCCAACAGGCGATATAAAATAATATCGTCTTTAACATTGGTGACCCCGACGTGTGTCAGGTTTTCAGGATGTTGTTCCAAATGCCAAAAGAAGCATAACACTCTCCTGCATTTCGATAAAACCTCAAAACCTGACACATCGAAAACATCGACATTAGCTGCTGCAAAAATTCCAGTGCCTGATTCAGCAACCATCTGTACATCCTCAGCTACAGACAAACCAGCTTTATCTACCAATCAGCCTAAACTTAAAGGTGTTCTTTTGAGTACAGCTATGATTTTCGTCAAAGGTCAAACCGGAGAACAAATCGCATGCCGAGCTTTATTGGATTCTGGGTCACAAGTTAACTTAGTAACCGAAAAGCTGTCCAAATTATTAGGATTAAAGCAGACTCAGGAAACATTATGCGTCGAAGGAGTTGGTCAAAACAAACAAGCATCGCTTCGAAGAATTAATTTGGAGATTAATTCTAGAACGAGTGGATTCTCAACCCGAATTGAAGCACATGTTTTACCGAAAATTATTTCCCCTCAACCGGCTCAACCAATCCTTACAACAAAATGGCAAATTCCAAACAACATTGTTCTGGCTGGTTCCCAATTTCATCAACCAGGGCCAATTGATTTGCTCATCGGTGCAGAGATATTTTATTCTACACTAGTTGTGGGTCAAATCAGCTTGGGAAAGGAACTACCAACATTGCAAAATACAGTCTTTGGATGGACAGTGGCGGGAAAGTTTTCTTCTATAAAAACCTCTCTCACGGCATCATGCGGAATATGCACGGAGGATATATTACTTGATGAACAAATCGAGAAATTTTGGCGCTTAGAAGAAGTCACAGCTACTACAAGTAACTTCACTCAGGCTGAGAAACGTTGTGAAACTCATTTTATTCAAACGTCAAAAAAGGATCCCAATGGTCGATTTGTCGTTCAACTACCCTTTAAGGATCCTCCAACCACGCTAGGAGAATCCAAAGACATAGCGTTTCAAAGATTTATCCAACTGGAAAGAAGGCTTGCGAACTCACCTGAGCTCAAGAAGCAATATGCAGAAATTCATGATCGAGTATCAACGTCTCGGCCACATGGAAGAAGTAAATTTCCGTCAAATTGCAAAGCCGTACTATTTTTTGCCTCATCACGGTATTGAAAGGCCCAGTAGTAGCACCACTAAGTTAAGGGTCGTGTTTGATGCTTCTGCAAAAAGTTCTACAAACGTTTCGTTAAACAATATACTAGCCACGGGACCAACCATTCAAGATGACGTCTTTTCAACGCTGCTGCGTTTCCGCCTTCCAAGATTTGTATTTACCGCAGACATCGAAAAAATGTACCGGCAAATACTCATGGATGAAAAGGACCAAAAGTTTCAGCTGATATGGTGGAGGAACAACTCAAACGATCCTCTAAGGTGTTTTAAACTTGAAACAGTAACTTACGGCACAACCTCAGCATCATACCTAGCCACAAAATGCCTTCAAACATTGGCACAAGAAAACAAACAAAGGTTTCCATCAGGTTCATTGGCGCTTTCACGTGACTTTTATGTGGATGACGTACTAACTGGCTCAAACAAAATCGGCGAGCTCCTCACTACCCAAATGGAACTGCAAACAATCCTTCAAAATAGTGGTTTCAAGTTGTGAAAATGGTGCGCTAATCACGAATCCCTTTTAAAGAGTATTCCACTCGAGGACAGAGAAACTGAAATGGATTTCAGTAGCGAAATTGAAGAACACATCAAAACCATGGGGCTAACTTGGATGCCAAAATCGGACCAACTCTGTGTAAAAACCTCTTGGATGGAACCGGATCTGGTGACCAAACGAACTGCATTGTCTGATATTGCACATCTATATGATCCACTGGGGATCATGGCGCCGGTAGTTGTAGTGGCGAAGCTATTTTTGCAAAAATTATGGGAACTACAGCTCCATTGGAAAGCAGCATTGCCTCAAGAAATGCAGACCACCTGGCTAAAGTACCGAGAAGGTCTGAAATCCCTTAATAATATTAAGATAGACCGGCACATATTCGCACATAAGTTCCCTAAAAATGTGCAATACCATGTTTTCGCCGACGCTTCAGAAAAGGCATATGGAGCAGCAGCGTATGTTCGATCCGTTAATACTGACCACACAATAACGGTGAGACTATTATGCGCCAAATCAAGAGTAGCTCCGTCTAAGAAAACTAAACTAACAACACAAGCAACTATTCCACGACTGGAGCTTTGTGCAGCTCTACTTGCCGTTGAGCTTGCTGAGCGATTAAAAAGGGATCTGAACATCGCCAATGATGCCATATTCCTGTGGACAGACTGGGAGATAGTTCTTGCTTGGATAAATTCGTCTTCTTCATCGTCATTCCCTGTTTTTATTGCCAATCGGGTATCACGAATTCAGGAAGTCACCATAGCGCAGCAATGGCGACACGTACCCTCGAAAGAAAACCCTGCTGATATACTGTCACGAGGCATAGCACCCGAACTTCTGGAAGGATGCAACTTATGGTTTTATGGCCCAAAATTCTTGCATGGTGACATTTCGATCTGGCCAACCAAATACGGCAAGAAAACAAGTGACGACTGCAGTAACAATCTCATTTGTCTGGGAACAACTATTCAATATCTTCCCCTAGACGAGCAGGAAATGTTATTTGGAATCAATTACAACAACTCATTCCAAAAGGCACAGCGAATCATCGCATATGTGTTACGATTCATTCACAATGTCGAACAACCAAAATTGAAATCAAGCAATCGAATCAAGGGACCACTCTCAGTTCTGGAACTTGAAATATCAAAAATGGCGATATTCAAACAAATGCAACAAGTCAAAATGAAGGCAGAAATCTTAAATTTAAAAAACAAGAGCCAAATATCGGACAAAAGTCCACTAAAAAGTCTAACACCATTTCTGGACAACGAAGGATCCATAAGAGTAGGAGGCCGGATAGAGAATTCGTCAATACCATTCGAAGCTAAGCATCCAATTTTATTGCCATATGATCACCCTTTTACTAAAATGTTTCTTTGGGACATCCACAAAGAGAATAATCATTGCGGACCACAAACCATGCTGTCTATAGCTAGGCAGACAACTTGGCCATTGAAAGGAAAAACTCTTGCTCGTGCAGTTATTCATAATTGTGTTAGATGCGTTCGAGCAAACCCAAACTTATTGTCGCAACAAATGGGAAATCTGCCTGCCAATAGGATTCAACCTGCTAGGCCATTTATTAACACAGGCGTTGACTTCTGCGGACCAGTTTTGACTCATTACAAGATGAGAGGCAAACGACCACAAAAATCATACATATCAATTTTTTGTTGCTTCTCCACCAAAGCCTGCCATTTGGAACTCGTGACCGATTTAACATCTCAAGGATTCATAGGTGCTCTTAAGAGATTCATGGCCAGGCGTGGTCACTGCAGAAACATATACTGCGATAATGCCACAAATTTTGTCGGTGCCAAGAACCAGCTGTCGGACTTAATGACTTTTATGGAATCCGACAAGGAAAGAGAGAAAATAGCAAATGCATGTACAACTAAAGGCTGCGATTTTCACTTCATTCCACCACGCTCACCGCATTTTGGAGGCTTATGGGAAGCTGCGGTCAAATCATCCAAACTCCTCCTACAGCACACTCTATCAGGAGCATCCCTCACGTACGAGGAACTGGAAACTGCTGTTACTCAAGTCGAAGCCATACTGAACTCAAGGCCTATATCACCAATGTCTGCATCTCCTAACGATCTAACAGCCCTTACACCTGGCCACTTTCTCATTGGAGAACCCCTGGTTAACAACGTTGACCCCATAGCTAAACCGCAAAACTCTGGACTACAAGCTCGCTGGAACATTGTTGATAACCTCAAAAACGAGTTTTGGCGCCGATGGTCTCGAGATTATCTAAATCAACTACAGCACAGATATAAATGGAAAGACCGATGTCAAACTGCGGAACCGGGAATGATGGTCATCATTTAAGACGACAACTTGCCAAGTTTAAAATGGCCACTTGGTCGTATTACAAATGTTATTACTGGAGATGATGGGTTAGTTCGGGTAGCAGATGTAAAGACAGCTACTGGTGTATTCCGGAGAGCTATACACAGATTGGCCCCACTCCCAGTACCAATTGAAGAAAATGTCAACGCCGCCACAACCTCCACTCAACAGGAAACCACAGATCAACCAATGAATCAGTGACTTACTAAATCGTCATCTAGCTCTGTCGCACGCAAGCACAACAGGGTTAGAAACGACCCAGTTCCAAAAAAGAAACTCAAATCCACGATTGGATCAGCGATTGTCACACTACTGATTGTCTGTTTCGTCGCTCCAATCACAGAATGTGTACCGATTAAACTTCGTCCATTCAAATCACAGCCAGGAATTTATTTTGAAAATCTTGGAACTTCTGCCATAACTGCAAGCAGCTGGGATATAATCGCCTATTATGATATGAGCACTTATTGGACGGATTATCAAACAATTTCAAACTACAGCAAAAAACTCGTCAGCATTTGCAATTTCTTACCAAACAAAAATGAGACTTGCAAGGGAACGATTACCCAATTTCACCAATTCAATAAGGACTTACAAAAAGGAAATAATTTACTTATAGCTACTTCGAGCAACCAAAGAGTTCGTCGTGGAGCCTTTAATTTCATAGGCAATGTTGCAAATGCCCTATTTGGAGTGCTGGATTCAGAATACTTAGATAAGATGTCTTCTTCCATAACAAAAATCAAGCAGGATGAAGGCCACCTCGTCAATCTTATGCGAAACCAGACATCAGTTATTGACGCCACATTAAACCTTATAGGACGAAGTGAGCAAGAAACGAACTCCCATTTCCAGGAAATTGAGCAAGACCTCCAACAATTTGCTACAATAATTGATGGTATCAGGCACGAATATCACCAAGAGAGATTACGTCAGTTGTTCAATTCCATAGCACTACAGCTAATACTGGCATTGTCACAGATTCAAAAGACACAGGCTTCATTAATAGATGTAATAGTTGATACTCACCAGGGAAAAATAAATCCACAACTGATTTCAACAGCTCAATTGCAACAAGAATTCATCCGAATCAGAGCGAACCTACCCTTGGATATGAGACTTCCGGTGACACAAGATGAAATACTTAAACTATATCACCTAATGAACATTCATGGTAGAGCACTCACAGATCATATAATTTTCAGACTCACCCTGCCACTACTAAGTCTCGATGAGTTTGAGTTATTCAAAGTAACACCAGTGCCAGTACTTGTAAGCGGATCATTTCTTACCATAAGCCCATCGACGGATTATATCATGGTCACATTGCATCGTGACCAATACTATCCTCTAACCGAATCAGAATTTCAACGATGTTTCTCGTTAACAAAAGAAAGACATTTGTGCCACCAAAATCATCCAGTTTACAGACGAGGATCAGAAGTCAGCTCCTGCGAGATCAACTACTTGAGCCATAGTCAGCAGTCTCCATCTTGCCAAGTCACGAATACCAACGATGGTCCTCATTGGATACAATTATGTAATCCAAATGAATGGATTTATGTGCTGAAGAAAAGAACTACCTTAAATATAGTCTGCAATGACACCTCCACACAAAGCGCTTTAGAAGGTTCAGGAATACTCCAAATTCAACCCAATTGCGTAATCAAAGATGACCTCATAACATTGCGCGGCCACTCAATACATCCAATGTTTACACGAATGTCACACTTGCCAACAACAAATCTATCGGATTATGTCATACCAGATAGATTTGACCCAATAATTCATCAGCCCGTGTCTTACGACAATCATTTACGGGACCTGGAGAACCTCAAGCAGCAGCTCCAAAACATTACGAAAGCCTTACCAACTCCAACATTAAACAACGATGTACACCAGTTTACAGTGGGCTATCTAGGATTATTTATATCCCTTATAATATTAATCTTCATGTTGCGGAGGGTATATCACGGCTACGTTAAGAAGAACACCATAAAAAACGAGAGTTCAAGCAAGGAAGACCCCAAAACTCTTACATTTGAAATTTTGCAATAGTTTCGAACACAGTTCAACGCGCGAAGTATGTTCATAACTTCACCATCCACATTTTATTTTTATTTATTTTCATCAACAATAGGCAGCTTCACTGTATGTTTTATTTATTTTGCATGTAGCTTCTCTGCATGTGTTTTCCATTCAAATTCAGTAGATAAACCATAAAGGTTTCGGATGTCCAGTGCATGCTTCCAAGGTATCTGCTGGGTAAGCATAATTATTACTTATGGAAGATGCAATGGATATTCACATTAACGATTTTTACTTATTAAGCGAAATAACTCATTGTACCTTTTAGTCAAGTAAGCAAAAATGTAGTATAAATAGTATTGTAAGTTAATAAAATATTGTCATTCACTAGCAATCGACTGTCTCGTCTATTCATTAATTAGTGCTTCCCCCCACCAGCGGTAAGAGGCATTAATATTCTTCAACTTTTCTCGCCTTCCAAATACAATTAGTGCTTCCCCCCGCCAGCGGTAAGGGGCATTAATAAACTTCGCATAGTGAAGCGGTACCAAGAACCGTTTTTCACCTTACACACATCGGTTGGTCCAGGTTTATGCACCTTGGTCCAACAGGCGATATAAAATAATATCGTCTTTAACAACAACCGTCTCAGCAACCACAGCATCAGCCTCAGCAACAGCAAGCAAAACAAAAACAACAACAACAACCACAACAGCAACGACAACAGACACAGAAGCAGCAACAGCAGCAGAAACAACAGCAACAACCGCAACAGCAACAACCACAGCAGTCACAACAGCAGCAGACCCAACAGCAGCCGATGCAACAGCAGCAGAGACAACAGCAGCAGTCACAACAACAGCAACAACAGCAACAGCCACAAGCAAAGAAAGGTAAGGTGCCACCTATTAATACTTATAAAATGCATTTAAAAGACACAATTGAAATATGTAGGTCGGTCATAGGCAACAATTTCATAATTAAGCGGCTTAACGCAGACAGGCATTCCATTCAGTGCTCATCTTTAGAGCACTACAAAAAAGTGAAAGACCTTCTGTCCCAAACTAGAACAGAATACTATAGTTTCACCCCGAAGGAAGACAAGCTTCAAACAGTCCTCCTGAAGGGTATCGAATCCTCTACGGATCCGCAGGCGCTCTTAGCTGAGCTCCGTCAAGTGGCGAGCGACGATCTCGAGTTTATCGGGGTCAGACCGTTCACCACAGTCAAAGCCAGACGGGAGAAACGGAATTTACCATTTTTCCTAGTTCAACTCTCGCCCCAAAGCAAATTGAGTGGTCTAAGGAATATAACAGTCCTGGATTACCAAGTTGTACGATGGGAAAAACTAAATAAGCAGAAAGACATGCTTCAATGCATGAACTGCCAAGGGTTCGGACACGTTGCAGTTAACTGTGGTATGGACCCAGTCTGTGTTAAATGTGGAGATACCCACAAAACAGTGGAGTGTAAACTCGGGCAAGATAGGGTCACAGATATGACCCAGTTAAAATGTGCTCTCTGCCGAGGCTCCGGGCACCCCGCAAACTATCGGGGATGTCCGAAGTTTCAGGAGATAAGGCAAAACAAAGCCCAAAAGAAAACAGTTGAGGTGAGACGCCCTGAAGTACGCCAAAAAACAACTTCCGTTAATCCCGCAATTTCTTACGCCCAAATCGCGTCTGGAAAGGGAAACACGGTACAGCCTCAACCACAGGAAGCCAAACAGGTCCAAGTGCCTACGGTTCCTGTGCCAGAGGCAGATCTGATGCAAGTGTTGATGACCATTCATGGTCAGTTAACCGACGTGCAAAAACAGATCAGGGAGCAGGCGGATAGGGTGGATTACCTCTACTCTATTCTGCCGGCAACGCGAAATGGTTAAAGGCGCGCTGCCTGAGCGACCCTTTAAGATCCTAGCTGTGAATGTAAATTCACTGATTAGGACCGAACGTAGAGCAAATCTCTTTCATTTGCTGCAAGACCAAAGTCCTGACGTGTTTATGGCTAGCGAAACTAAGCTTACCCAGAAACACAAATTGACTAATAATAATTACAATATCGTGCGAAGGGATCGGCCTAACTCCTCTCAAGGGGGTGGGGTCGCAATCTCCATACGAAAGGGCATTAAATATAAGGTTATATATAATAGTGAAGTGCGAAGATTTGGGCAGCTAGAAGCCTGCATCATTTGCATTCCGCTCCTTCAGGGGAAAAGAATGTACGTGATCGCGGCGTACGCACCCGAAGCACCTCAGCCTGCTAATTTTATCGCAGAACTCGAAAAACTTTTCGAATGCTTAAGACTGCACTTGGATGAAAATTATTATCTCATGGCAGGAGATTTGAACGCCAAACATGAAGATTGGGGAAATCAAATTCAAAATCCGAGAGGGTACCATTTATTTAATTGGATGGGTCGTCACAGTGTTGAGTGTAGGATCGATCTTTTTGCGACAGATAGACCTTCGTTTCCTAGGAGCGGTGGCTTTCTGGATCTTTTACTGCTTGACTCACGACTTGTTATAACTGACGCAACAAATCAACAGACAAGAAACTGTTTACGAACAATTGAATACGACAGCGATCACTGCGGACTTGCCACCGTAATACAGCTTCCGAGCGAACTTGTGGAATTGGATGAGTATGTGCCTGTGCACTCTTACAATTTCAGTAAGGCGCGCTGGCCACGCTTCTCCAACGCCTTGGCAAGAGAAATACGTTCCGATGACATTTCTCCACCAAATGACAGAAACCTGACGAACCTCGAGATCGACGGGTTTCTGACTCAAATGGATACGACTATAAAACGAACAATGGACAAAACAATCCCAAAATATAAGGAACAAGACCCTACTGGTTTATACAAGAACGCGACAATCGACGCACTACACCGACAAAAAAGTGGACTGCTGACTAGGTTGAAACTTCTTTATAGACGTTTCACGGACACACGTGATCTGGAGATTAGGACATTGAAGTCGTCGATCAAAAACATTAACGTTCTGATTAGACAAAACTATAGATTATCTATTAATTTATATTGGGATAACAGAATTCGGGCTGTTAATTCTAGCGACCCTAGTATGTTTCCCCAAATAAATAAGATATTTAGAAGAAATGATCAAAACGATCTTCCATGTCTTAAACTCCAGAGGACAACAGATAACGAAGACGTACTAACGATTGCGGGAATTGATCCGGAAGGTGCCGTTTTCGATGACAATTTTTATATGATAGAAGATCATCAGGAAAATGTAGAAGCTGTAGGGGCTGCTTTCCAGCAAGTGTATAAGGTGAATGCTAGCATTCGTCCGAATCATGACCTGGAGAACAGAGCCTTGCTGCATAATTTCTATCTTGGAAATAACATAACGCAATGGCGATCTGAGAATACTGGTTTCACCGGGTTCAATGACGAAAATTTGGCAAACGCCACCATCGCCGAGCAAAATGGACCCAGTTCATTGTTAATTTCGAAGGTAGAACTTCATTTAATTTTTCAAACATTAAAGAAAAAGAAATCTGCGGGGGTCGATGGTATACCCAACATTGTGTTACGACATCTCCCTGAGGAAGCCATAGACATTTATACCACACTGTTTAACAACGCATTGAATAATGCATATTATCCAGTGAGTTGGAAGACAGCTGTGGTCCATCCTCTCCCCAAAAAGGGAAAGGACAGCTCCAATCCGGCAAATCTTCGGTCGATAAGTCTTCTTCCAAGTATCAGTAAGGTATTCGAAAAGATTCTCAATAGAGCTCTGTTCAAGTGGGCTGAGGACAAGAATATTATTCCAGACAATCAGTTTGGCTTTAAGGCGGGACATGACACTATTCATGCCGCGTCTAAGTTAGTTTCTGATGTTCAATGGAACAAAGCGAAAAATCAATGCACGGGTGCCGTTCTGGTTGATTTTGAGAAGGCTTTCGACACCGTATGGTTAGAGGGTCTTTATCTGAAATTAACCAGATTTGGCATAAGTAAACCACTGTTGTATATGCTTCATGACATGCTCAATGGTAGAAAGTTTGTTGTCAAAAGTGGCAATGTAACTTCCACCACAACTTTTGATATTAAAAACGGTCTACAGCAAGGAGCTGTGAACTCGCCGATTCTTTTTAGTATTTACACCAGCGATCTGATAGGTAGTCTCACTCATGCGATTGCGTATGCCGATGACCTTGTAGCGTACAGGACGGGTCCAAAAGTTGAAGTCATCAGAATTTTCTTGCAGCGTGACTTCGACAAGATTCAGCGATATTGTGATGACTGGAAGTTAAAAATTAACTTTCAGAAATCAGAAACTATCCTGTTTAGAACCCCTTTGTCTAAGGCTTCTAGGGATACAAGAAAGAACTGGAGAAATCTAGTGATCGTTGGACCAAGTGAACATCCACTGGCGAGTAAAGATGTAGTAAAGTACCTTGGTATCTGGCTAGATCAGTATCTATATTTCAATCGACATATAGATGCTGCTCTGGCCAGAGCTAGGGGAGCGTTTGCTCTGACAAGACGGTTGTTTTATAGCAGCCGCCTCGAAAACAGGGTGAAGGTGATTTGCTACATGGCCCTCATCCGGCCGATGATTGCCTATGGGTGCCCTGTGTGGTTTAACGTTGCCCCATCTCAAATGGAAAAGATTCGGGTGTTTGAGAGGCAGTGTCTTAGGACCTGTCTTGGATTACACAGAACACCAGAGTCGGAGTACAAACATTATTATGCCAACGAGGTCTTATACAACGGGGCCAATATAAACAGGATAGATAACTTTTTAATTAAGCTGATTCGGGGTCACATTGCAAGAGCGATGACCTCAGCCAATGGACTTATTTTCGGGGCTTATTACCCCAATGAAGAATATAGTGAGAGCGTTTGTCTTAACGGTTTCATCCCGCCCGAGACATTCCTCTATTTAGACAGTCGGGGGCTGATACAGGATAGATTGGCGGTTCCGTTAATCTACCACGTCGGCCGTAGAACTGTGGATCGGCGAATCCTGTATGGTCGAGACGTCGGCTCTGGGAACGGAGCAGAGCTTCTGCGGTTCAGTAGAGCTGTGCCCCTTCGGGACAAAAGGGACTTTTATAAGCAAGTTCAAAAATACTGGTGGTTGGGTGACCACCTCGATATTGATGGTTAGTCATAGTTGTTGCCTTGGCCGACCTGCGTATTTTAAGTATTAATAGGTATAATTTATGTAGGACAGTGGTGGCACCAAAAAAAATAAATATAAAACACATAAACTGCATTTGTTGGTGTGTATGTGCATTTGACGCTGTTTAATATGTATATATATAAATACATACGTTTCTAAGCGGGTGTGCATATATGCATTGACTGTTGCGCAAAAAAAAAAAAAAAAAAAAAGCTGCGGGTGGCTGTTCTAGTTTTAAGTTATTTTAAGTATTTTTAAGTAGTTTTAAGTTATTTACGTATATTTACGTATATTTTACTTTTATTTAGGTTAATTTAGTCTTATTTAGGTAAAGGGTAGTTTTAAGTTTTTAAATAAAATAAAGTCTTGAAAAGCGAGTTTTTAAAAATTTTCTCGTTTAGTTTTAAGTAATTTTGAATTTTAATTTAAGTTAGTTTTTACGCCCAAAGGCATTTTTAATATATAGTTATAGTATAATTTAGAGTGCCCGTATGGGGCCAGTAAGTTAGTTAAGTTATTCTGTAAGCTAGTTTTTAAGGTTTTTGTCTAGCATTTAAGTAGTTATAAGATAAATTGAAAATAAAAATTGAATTAAAATGCAAAAAAAAAAATGAATGTTTGACTGGGGTGCGTTGGGTTGCAAGTTCGATCCCTGGTTGAGGCAAGTAAGTTTTTTCAATAATAATTAAATTAAATATCTAGTTTTCAGAAAAGGCATTGAAGAAACTGAGCACTTGAAGGAAGAAAATATGGTCTCAGAAAAAAATAATCGAAATAAAAGATAAAGAAAAAAATAAAAGAAAAAAGGCGTTAAAAAAATTAATTTAAATTTTATTTGAATTTTTTTATTTCGGTAAGATTTCCGTAATGACTTTTGTAAGTCCTTAGCGAAACACTTAAAAAGAAACTATTGCCTTCTTAAAAAAGTCTTATGACAACTATTTAGCGAAACAAAAAGCCTTTCGTAGAAAAGTATTGTTTCCATTGAAAAGCCTTCACCAGGCCTTATCCAAACTGTTTATGAAGAGTTATAACTTCGCTTATGTGCGCCAAATAGGTTTCTAAAAGATTGATTACAGTTGTTATATAAATAAGAAAATAGCTTCTATTGGCCTTTATATAAATTAAATTGTTACTTGGGCGTACCAAGAAATAGAAGGGGAAATTTTTCCATTCTTGTAGGGAAATTTAAAAAAATATATTAGTGTTAAAAATCTCATTTAATCCAGTTCGCACACCAAAAAGCTAAACATTTATTTACCTCAATTCAAACGTCAAAAATTAGCCAGAGGATAAAATTTTAACGCTGTTCGCACACGGCCCAAGTCAATTTTTAAAAAAAATTTACAAAATCTTCCCCTACAACACTGAAATTTTCTTTAACTAATTCCCAGTTTCACCAAAATACATCTAAAAGCATTTTAGTTAACGGAGTAATAAAATTTATTGGCATTTTAGCTTAAAACGGTTTGCACCAATATAAGAAGGTGAATTTTTAAAAATGAGGAAACTTGATGCCAACCCCGGATTTTTATTCACCGCACAAATCTCTATTTCATTAGAGCAAGCGAGAGGAGAGCATATATTAATCGAAAAATTTCAACGTTATCTTTTACCTAGTTTATATGCAGAGTCGAAAGATCGAGTTTTAGTTGAAACGAAATTCCAACACAGGTATTTCAGCAAACTAGTTGAGTTTGCAAGGAGTTGAGTTAAGTGTGAAAAAGTTGAAATGACAGGAGAATACTTGCGTTGCTTTGTAGGCATTAAGGCAAAAAGATTGAGTTTTCGAGAAAAAAATATTTTTATGCTCTTACAAGTTGTGCGCATACTTTTCAACAACAAATATTCATTCGTTAATATGCATTTGATCACATGCAGAAATAATTTTGTATTCAACATTTCAACCCAGGTATTTCATTTAATTTTCGACTCAACGCCACTCTCGAGTGCGATCGAGTTAAATTCCATTTCGTTCCAACTCATCCCCGTTTACAAATGGTTGAACCTTAGTTCAACCTGGGTTTAATGACGCATATAAACTAGGTATTTGTCTTGCATTTTTAAGACGCCTTTAAAATTAATTTGGAACAAAATGGGACTTTAGTTTATTGGCTCTTTTAAAAATAAAAATGGTGGGTGAAATCGAAAAAGCCATTTTAAGATTTAACAACCCAATAAATATTTAAGTGTTTGGAGAAACTGGCCATAAATGAGTTAATAAATGCAACAAAAGAGACGATGAGTTTCCACTGATAAACGCTTTATTACCATGGAAAAATGATTCACGCCGCATACTTTATTCACTAAAAATAATTCTATAAATGCATCAAATCATGAAATATATGACTATAAATTTATGTTTTGGGTCTTAAAACATCATGTGCCACAAAACAATTTCTGTATTTCTTTTTTTTTAAATGTTTCTTTAAATATAGCCGGCATTATGTAAATTAACCTTTAATTAAATTTTCTTCGAATCATTTTAAGTGCCCTTGCAGCGTCTTTCATCTGAACCCTTCATTTGAAATCTTATTACGCACAAGGCTATTATTTGTTGTTGCATGTTACTATTTTTTGTAGCATTACCCGTGTTTTGTTGACAAATTATATATAGTGAAGTGAGAAATTCCGAAAAAAAATCATCCGCAGCCGCGTTTTTGTAATTCATGGCAAATTGACATTCCTATCAGGCCGACTCCACAAGATATCTGAATTGCTACCTAAATATTAGATATTCTTATAGCAGCATTTCCATATATCTTTGCTGGGCAATTCATGTCTTGACATTTTATTTTTGCAAGTGAAGTTGAAGTGTGTGTATCTCTCTCAGACAAACGAGAAATTAGTCCGTGTTTTGTGGTGCAGTCATCGAATTTTAATTTTTATAATTTTTGTTATTATTATTGTTATTATTTTGTTAGCTTTTATTATTTTTGTTTGTAGGTAAGTTATTATATTAAACTAATATATGTATATTACATTTTATTCAATGTTTTGTTAGTATGTAATGTGTATGTTATTTTAAAATTGGAAATAAGGAAAAAATTATTAGAAGATTTGTTTACGTTTGTTTTAGAATTTAGAAGAATGGCCGAAAAACTAAATGAATGCGATTTCAGTGCTATTAGACAACTAAGAGCGCTCCAAGAGTTGGAAGAACTGGAAGAGTTGGAAAATAGGGAAGAGCAAGAAGCAAAAAGGAAGCACCGTTTTTGGGTAAATCCTTTTCTTCAACTTAGAGATGCCCATGACTTGGAGGAGCATTTGCTGAAAGACATACTCTGGGACGAAGGAAAGGATTATACAAATTTTTGTAGGATGTGAAATTAATAAATTGTATGCTTTTTTTAATTTGGTTTATTTAATATTTTAATTACCAATGAAAAATTGTTGTGTGTTTTTCGTAAGACGATAACACTGTCCAAAAACGAGAAATCATTAAAGTAGAACAAATTGGACTCGTAAACTTCTTCGCTAGAGGCACCCGAACGGTGGGAGTCTTCAATTTTTTTTTTCTCTGCAACGTAAACAGAGCGCAGATTTTTTATTTTTTTTTTAATTTCAGCTACTTCTTTTTGTAGCTCCTGAGACATAGAGAACCATGCTTTGTTTTTTAAATCAGTCCTTTTGTAGAGGCTGCTTTTGTAGTTCCACAGGCACTCCTTTTCCCGATATAAATTTATAAGCATTTTTGTTTCAGTTTGGGACAATCTCCACTCACTCATTTTTTGTTTGAATTAAATAATTATACCAAATAAAATGGTCAACTCACTGCAGAAGTGGAGGCTCCACTGCTTCAAGACGAATACCCTATGTTGCCGTCACCAAGCATAGAAGAGGTTGAGAAGGCTATAGACCGGCTAAAGAAAAACAAAGCCCCGGGAGCTGATGGTATACCAGCCGAATTATTTCAACACGGTGGGCCAGCTCTACGTCAGGCAATTCATGATATTATAGTGCACGTGTGGGAGCGTGAAGAAATGCCAGAAGACTGGCGAAAAGGTATAATATGCCCCATACATAAGAAAGGAGATTTCACAACGTGCAGCAACTATAGAGGTATCACGTTGTTGAGTACCGCCTATAAGATACTCTCCTCTATCCTACAAGACCGGATAACCCCATACGCTAAAACCATCATCGGACAATATCAGTGTGGTTTCATTCCAGGCAAATCAACAACTGATCAGATCTTTACCCTTAGGCAGGCGATGGAAAAATGTCTAGAATTTAACATCCCAACATACCACCTGTTTATAGACTTTAAGGCCGCCTATGATAGCATAGCCAGGGTAGAACTTTACAAAGCCATGAGAGAATTCGGCATCCCAAATAAATTGACACGACTATGTAGGTTGACCATGACCAACGTAACAAGCCAAGTAAAAATAGCCGGATTGCTATCCAGACCAATCAACATCTTTAATGGACTCCGACAAGGGGATGGTTTGGCCTGCCTCCTCTTCAACCTGGCGTTGGAGAAAGCAATCCGTGACTCTGGCACGGCAACAAGAGGGACCATCGTCAACAGGTCCAGCCAGATACTGGCTTACGCAGACGACATCGACACCATCGGAAGAACCGAGCAAGCTGTACACGATTCCTTCATCCAGATCGAGCAGGCGGCACAAAATCTGGGGCTGCACATTAGTGAAGGTAAAACAAAGTACATGGTGGCGTCGAATGCGAGAGGAACAGTTGGTCAAACAATCAAGGTAGCGGAGCACGAATTTGAAGTGGTGCAATCCTTTAAATACCTTGGGTCAATAGTAGCAGCCGATAACAATATAGAAGAAGAAATACGCGGGCGGCTTCTCAAATCCAACAGAGCCTACTACAGTCTGTCAAAGCTCTTCAAATCCAGAAATCTCACCATAACTTCAAAACTACTGCTGTACAGGACCATGGTTCTGCCAGTACTCACATATGGATCCGAGACTTGGGTGCTTAGCAAAAGGCACTCTGACCTCTTAGCCGCGTTCGAGAGAAAAGTCTTAAGGAGAATTGTTGGCCCCATATGTGAGGAAGGACGATTCCGGAGACGGTACAATCATGAATTGTACGCAATCTACCTTGAAGCAGATATAGTGACAAAAATTAGGCTCGGTAGACTTCGGTGGGCAGGGCACCTAGCTCGCATGAGCGAAGAGGAACCTGCTCGGAAAGTTCTTTGTGGTACATTCTATGGCAGACGACAGCGTGCTAGACCATGCTTGCGCTGGAGAGATGGCGTAGACCAGGACGCCCGGAGCCTTGGGGTGCGCAACTGGATGGCGTCGGCTCGAGACCGGGATAGGTGGAGAGACTTGTTGAAGGAGGCCAGGACCGGACCCCGGTTGTCGAGCCGATGATGATGATGATGACCAAATAAAATGCAAAACACGAATAAAAAATAAAATTAAAACAACTGAACAACGGCAAACAAAGAACAACGACCGGTATTAAAATACAACAACAAAAATCAAACAACTGATCAACGGAAAATAAAGAACGAAGACCACCACGCACCACGAGAGACAAAAAATAATGAGAAAAATGACATTTAAACACAAAAAGCAAAAAAAAAAACTCAAACGTCAAATTCATCTTAGACATCTATATCAAGACGAAATCTTGGAGAGAGATATCTGATATCCCAACATAACGAGAAATAACGCGACTCCATTGAATATTGCATAGCAGGATACACATTCTGAGAGAAATTATAGCTCATGGAGTCGGCCTGTATAGAAGTAATTGCAATTTTGTTATTTTGCGGCAACAAAAATGAACACAAGATCAAATGGGGTTTGTTCGTAGAATAGATATGTTATGAATTCACTCGAGGGTAATTCATTCTTTTTAAATTCCATTGGAGTTTCCGGAACATAGTTTTTTACTCTCTATTTCATATTAAGTGGAACCAAACTTTAAACCAAAACGTATTTAGGATATATTTATAGCTTTGCGATTTTGGTTCGCATGAAACAGGTAATATGCAAATGTCAGGATTTCAGATTTGTCAAACTACAAAATGTTGCTTCTGATGACAGTTAGCACTATAAATTCTTCAAATGTCCAAATTGGATTTGTAAGGGCCTGTTGAACAATCGTAGTTAAACCTTTTAACGTTATAATATTTACATATTTGGCCCTAAAAATCTATTAAAAAGAGTACATTTATTGCTTGCTGATGACAGCTAGTTCGCACAGAATATTCAAATGCGAATCTTTCCAACCACAAAGTGACAAACTCAAAACGGAGCAAAACCTTTAATTTGACAATAAATACCTGTTTAGTTTTACTTTTTTTACTAGAGGAATATGAAAAATGCAACAAGAGCATATTTTTGGATGGAACTGGCAGATGTAATGTCCTCTTATGTATAAATTTTCCAAAAACATTTGATTTTCCTTAAAAATGTTGATAATTTGATTCGAGATTTGGGTATGTTATGGGGTCGAACATATACAAGATCACACGGATAGCTTTTCCAAAAAAAGACGGCTATTGTTGCAACTGCTGAATTCGACAATATTTACACCTTTTATTTCTATTTGGAATTTTTTTATTTTTGGACTGTTGGATCCCCGTCGAGATAATTGAAGTTTTCGAAAAAGAAGAATATAGACACGATACGGAGAATGTTATTAAGGTGTACGATGTTATTTCATACCAAACCAAACCAAATAAAACAAAAAAAAATAGCAATTCGATGCTTTGTTTGTATCTATAAAATAGCCAACAGCGTATAATATAATTCAGTATTGTGCTTACTTCACTAAAATGTTGCGCTGTTATGGTTAACTTAATTGCTAGTGATCATGTTTAGCAGCTGATACTTTTTATAACAAGCCCAAGGTTTACCTTATCAATCTGTTGATTTACTTTTGTAAATAAAAAAAAAATATTTTTTCAGTTATTTAAGTTTCACTATTAAAAATAAGTAATTAAACTCAATTAGGTTAGAGTCGGAAAGATGTTCCTTGATTATGTTACCTATCTAATATAGATCCAGTATATTAATTTGACTTAAATATTCTGTCTTTACTTAAAAAATTCTACAATCAATCCGATAAATCTATTTTTATAATATTTTTGTAAATGCTTGCACATTGCAGTTTGTTTTTATTTTATAATATTGTTTATAAATTAGACTAAGAAACTAAAATACATTAAGGCTTAAAAAATATTGTGATAATGGCTTGTTTTTTTCTCCGTCTGCTTTTAGTCCTAGAAGAAGAACGAAAGTTAAGAGTTTTTTTTCTGTTTACAGAGATGTTGTTGGTTGTTGTTTCTATTTTTCTTTATTTATTCTTATGTGATTTTATGTTTATGTAAGAGGAATACTATATTTCTTGTTCTTTTAATATTTTCTCCCAGCAAAAATTTTATTTTTTTTTTCTTAAAAATTAAATTAGTTTAACTTCGATCACGACACAACAATTTTTTTTCTTTTTGTTCTGTTTTAACTTTTTTTTACGCTCGGTTTATGCATGTATAACACATGTTATATATATATATATATATATGTATAAATTTAAGTTGGTTTATCGTTACCCATGTTTTTTATTCATTGTTTTTAAAT
Organism: Baccha elongata; assembly: GCA_951217065.1. Taxonomy (NCBI): domain Eukaryota; kingdom Metazoa; phylum Arthropoda; class Insecta; order Diptera; family Syrphidae; genus Baccha; species Baccha elongata. Next base: position 1,184,030 of record CATNUY010000188.1, read on the forward strand.
TTATTTATTAAAAAGAATCCAGTTTCCATTTCAATAAAATACATATTTGTATCATTTTAGTTTTTGTTTAGTGCCTTAATTATAAAATTTATTTATATATAGATATTTTTTTATATCAATCACTTTCTAGTTTCAGTCAAAAAACGGGTTTTTCCTAGACCTTAAGATAATTTAAAACAATTAAAAAATAAGTTTTTTTGTTTCCTCAATCGAAATAGTAGTGTTTTTTCAGTTTTCGTAAGTTTTTGTTGCTTAATTTACATTTTCTTACCAAGATAATTATTTAATTTTATATATCTATTTTACACAGACGCAAGGGACACAAGTTAACGTGCTTAAATCATAGGTTGATCGTGAGATAAAATAAATTATATTTTTTTTTACAAGTTTTATGTTTTTTATCGATTTTGTTTTTTATACTCGCCTAGAATGTTCATTTTTTTATCCAATTAAATGCAGTTTTTTTTTATACATTTTTACTTTTCATTAAATATATATTTAAGTGTATAATATATAAATCGTGTTCCTTAATTTTACGGTAATATTTATAATATTATTAATGATAATAAATTTTATAGTTTTTATTAATAAAAAATTGTTTTTTTTCTCATCAAATGTGTTGTTCTTTTGTTAATTAAGAATACAAATTTATAACTGTATGTTTGTTTCAAATGTTCGCATTTTTACGTGTTATTTTTATCACTAAATAAAAAATATTAATTTCAAGTTCACCGTGCGGATGCTTCTGTAATATAATGTGTAGGTGAACAAAGTATTTTTGGTGGTGATGACGAAAGTTTAGGAGTAAGCTTAGTAGACGTCCTCGTTGTTGGTGGCACTTTCGATAAGTTACATAGCCGCATACTCCACGATGATAATTTATATTGAAATAAGTTAATTAAAGTAACTAGGACTGTTGTTGTAAGAATAATAGGATTACAATCAGAAACAAAATTAATAAAAATATTGATTGTGTTAATACGATTACGATGATTGCTTGTAAATAGCAATAATTGCAGCAATGATTTGAATTTGTGATAAATGCTTTTGTATGAGGATTTATTAAACCTTAGACTTTTGTTGGGCGCCAGTGATGCTGGTTCGGTTGGTTCTCCTCTTCGCCGTCTCATTTTATATAAAGATGATGCTGCGCTGTTGTAGGTAAGTTCTTCATTCTTCACCACTTCATTGGGATGTTTATCGTAATCATCTATACGGGTGAAATTTGAATTGAAAGTTGTGAGATAGAGAGAAGAAAAAAACGTTGAAAGACATTTTAAGAATTATAAGGAAATAATGTTTTTTAATTTAATTGGGATAGAATCATTATTTTTTAAATATTGATGGTGGCAAATATTAAATCAAGTTGTGCAAGTTACGTTGTTTCTTAAATATATTACGTCGCGAATAATTATAGCACATTCATGGCAAATATTTTAAGCTATATTGTAATAAAAATGCTTAAAAGGTTAAGATAAGAGGACAATACAAAACTTAACTGATAACCAAAGAAAACAAAATTAAATAAAAAAAAAAAAACACTTAGATTCGTAAGGTTACAGTTTTTTTATTGGAAGTGGGGAACTGACTTTTCGATAATACTTACCAAATTACCTATAATAACAAAATGTTATGAGGAATATTTCCAATCAAACAGAGTTAATTAAGCTTTTTTAACTATGCTATTTGTTGCTTTAATGTTATTTTCGCATCAACGATTAATAATATTTTAACGATATGTCTGTAAAGCACAATGCCTTTTAAATGCAACAGGCGTTGCACGACACTAGTTACTATAGTATGAATAGAAAGATGTAAAAAATTCTTTTCCATCTTTCTAGAGTCCAGGGGAAAAACGGCACAAGTCCAATTTTTCCCAAATTTAACTAATGCTAGATAGTAGACACACACGAGGCAACCGTTGCAGCGACACATGTTTAAGTTACCGTTGGCTCGTGTGTAGTTGTGTTACCATTGATTTTCGTGTTGCTGCAACCGTTGCCAGAAATATAATTTTTTTTTGATATTTTCCGTCTGTTGCTGCAACTGTTGCATCGTGTGTATCATTGTTTAGTATCATTGTCACTCATTTCAAAAATTTAATTATACTTTTCTCAAGGTTATGTTTTTTCTGTTTCATAGCTACACAAAGTACGTGGTTGCGGCACCATTTGCTACAAACGAAACACGTTGCTGCAAATCGTTGCATCTACCATAATGATAACATCTCTTGTAGCTCTTTATGTGTACGATATGATGTTCTATTTTATTTTTGAAAAAAGTATGTGATTCTAACATAAAAGAAAAGTAAAACATACCATGTATGGGAAAATTCACCGTTCACCGATAAATAAAAAAAAGACGATGAATTTTCATCGCTTTATTACCATGGAAAAATGACACAAGTTAAATACATTATTCACAAAAAAAAATTATTAAATGCATTTATTCATGAAATAAAAATCAATTTATGTTTTGGGTATTAGAAAATCATGTGCAACAAAACTGTTTCTTTCAACTTTGTATTTTCCTGCCGGATGTAAATTAACTTTTAAATTAATTTTTCTCGAAATCATTTTAAGTGGTTTTGTGCCTTTTTTTAAATTGTTTTAGTACAATGAATGGAGAGTTTCTGAACGTTTCATACCACTATGTGAAGACATCGTGGTGAAAAAGGTTTAACGACGACCTCTATCAGTTGCACGATGGAGAATGGATGGGAAAATGCACGCCAGTCGGACCAGTGACCGACATCGTTTGCGAAGAATGTTCACCGATGGACTCTACGACATGGATCTTGTAGGGTCACACGTAAAAGTTTCCATGTCCCAAAATAATAACAAAAATGCTTTCATAGCCTTAGCTCGTTAAACTATCATCAACGAGTAGGTTATTGATGGTAGTTATGGAAACAAAATAATAACAAAGTTTTCAAAAACAGATCGGAAACGAGCTTAAAGTTGTTGTCATGGAAACAACGAATAACAAGGGTTTTCGAGACAGGAAAGAAAAAAACAAATTGGAATTTTGAAAATTTTCAGTTTGGAAGATTCGAGAGATGATTCTTGCTAAAATTTTCAAATGAGTTGGTCTTTTTGATTAATTAATATTCTCATTCTTGTCTGGGTTTTCGATAGATCGTGTTTTGATTGTGAAACAAAAAGTTTGCAAGATTTTTTTTTAACAAAAGTTCGAGTTTATATAACCGGAATTGCAATAATAAAACCAAGAAAAACGATAAAAATAAATATGTAATTTAAAAAAGAAAAAAAAAAAAAAAAAGAAACTTCAATACGTTAATTTGTGATTTTAAGAAAATTTTCGAAAAGTGAAAAGAGGAAGACCTGTGCACCTATAGAAGTTCCTGCATTAATGTACATTTAATAGTGCTCCATATTCCATATTACATTTGTTTTTTTTTATACCCAACTACTTCAGAAGAAGTGTATCTACGCCTCCCATCTAAATATATATTCAAAGTTAGACCTCGCTTACATAAAGTCTAACTAGTATCCGAGTCTAATAAAAACACGGAATCAATAAACTTTGGTCAAATTATCCTTGCACCGTTATTCTTGAAACTCAACATAAATTGAACATCTTAATACATTGAGAAACAAGATTTTGGATTTTAAAGGAAGAAGAGAGTATCACCAAGTTTGAACTGATAGAAATGAGTTTTAATTTGTATTGTAATTGTTGTTCTTTATTTTTATTGTGTAGTTTTAATTGAGTAAGTAACTACCTATATAAGCTCGGATTTTTTTTTTTTTTTTTGTATTCAATTTTGTTGTTATAAATTTGTTTTCATTTGTCTTTATTCATTGCTATTACCTTTAAATTTGAAACTAATCTCTATTACCTAATTTTAATTGTGTGTGTGTGTGTCATTGGTAGTATATGCGAAAATCCACTTAGAGTGAGTTTTGTGTGTACTTTGCTTTTCCATTTTTATCACAGGAACTTCTGCTGTTTGTGCGCACATTCAATAGGATTCCAGGTATGTGATTTTGTTTGATTATTATTCTTTATTATTATTTTCTGAGTGAGTTTTCATGCTGACCTTGACATTGAACTTTAAAATTTAAATTTCAAGGGCGCATGTGTGATGACAGTTTGTATTGTTCGTTTAATTTTCATTTTAATACGTATGTTGTCAATTGTTCATTGAGTCTTTTAAATTTGGAATTATGAGACGTACCTTTAAGTAATTATATGATATGTACATATAATATTTCTTAAATTTGTAAATTTATATAGATAGTACCTACACCTACAAAAATATCTAAAATATTAATGCTAATAATCTTTTGTTATACCTATAACCTACCTATCTACTTTCTTAAAATTTATTAATTTTGTTTTGTCTTAAAGCTATGTACATAAAATATACATATACAAATATATATAGTAATTAAATTAATTTGCTTATGATCATGAAATGAATTTGTTTTGTAATTTGTATTTGCGTTAAATACATAGTTATGGATGTTTAATTTCCCATAGGAGTGATTGGTGGCAAGCAGGATATGGGAGTCCTGGGCATCTGAGTGATGCAGGTGAGGCTTTAAGCCTTATGTTAGGGGCTGTCGCATATTGTGAGCACGCGACAGCCATGGTGCCTTCTCAGTAATGAGTTGGCAAAGGGGAGGGATGCTCAACGGTACCAATACCATCAAAGGCACCGGGTGCATTGGAAGGACTAGTGGGTGGTCAGCTTGGGAAATTGTTCTTTCCGCTTCCTAACATTTCTTTGTAAATTTAACTGATTAACGTAGCTTATTTTACTTTTTGTTTTGTCCGTCTGTTCATACATATTATGTTCTGTCCTAGCTTGTTTTAATTTTGTATTTTGTTTTTCCTTGTTGAGTAATTTTCAAATAGGCATGTTTTTATTACGGTAGTCCAGATAGGCAGGCCAAAAGACCCCGACCCACAAACCGACGAGCTATGCCCAAGGCCAAGCAAGCATGCCTACCCTGGTCCTGGCCTATTGGACACCCTTCCATCCAACGACATCTATAGATCCTGTATCTATAGGCTGGTAGGGCAAATCTGATTCCACTCTTATGAGTGGAGGATGGTTTTACCGTTACAATCTAGTCAAAAGTTTACGTATTCTTCAAGGGTTGTGTCATGCAGAGAGAATAGATATAAAAAACTCACGCCAGTAGAATTAAAAAGCCATACTTACGGTTGCGTTATTAAGCTGAATCTAGAGGTGATTAGTCGAAATTAGCACTGGCTGGGAAGTGACATGTTGGTTGAGATTTTGAGCTATCGGGAAATTTTTTTTCACGGAATTTTTCTCATATTCGAAAAATCGGTAATGAGAACCTTATGGAATTAGGGAAAAGTTCCGAGGGAAAAATGTTTCCCATAAAGTTCTCGATAAATCTGATTATAAAACAAATATGGATCGTGTTCTCAATTCTCAGAAAAGAAAAAAACCTCTTGAGCACCAACTATTGAGGAAGGAGTATCCTAAGCGTCGCATAAGCGATCTATCTGTCTCGCGGTTTTATACAAGAAATTCCCTAAATCGCTATACCTAATTTGGGCATCATTTAAAAACATATGCCGAAAATATAAAATTAGACAATAAAATTAGACAATTAAACCAGACTTGCTAGTAGCTTTTTTTTACCTATCAAATCAAATAAGTAATTAGGCCTGAATGTTTGTTCTGTATGCGGACGAACCAGGTTTCGTATCTAATGAATCTTCGGTTCTTTAATAATTGTAAAGTGTATCCATTTGTTTCTAACAAAAAAATAGGGCTTAAATTATGTTGCCTTGACATATGTCATGTGTTTACTCAACATTTCTTTATATATTTTGCGAGCTTTTAATGGATTATGACTATCTTGCATATTGTTTAACACAGTACGAGATACGGGAAAGTATTTTACAATCGTGTCGAGTATCGGGTAGAGTATTTATCAATAGTGTAGTGCGAATAAAAAAAGAATCTCTGTCTTTAAAAGTACACCTCAAGTTCGGGTCAAGAATCAACAAGAATGGCATTCGTTGCAGTACAAGTATTACGGTTATATTGTTTCAGGGAATAAATAAGACAAGGCAAAAAATATTACGGCGGTGTTTCAAGTGGCACAATTGTTTCCGTTATATTTTTCTACCATCTATCATTTTTAATGCTATTTTCTGGGTTCTATTCAGGAGATTCAATTAATTTATAGGAGCTCTGGGCCATATATGAGGCGATCAGAATAATACTAAGTGCCTTTTGGAAAAAATTGAGATGTAACCTTTAAACACATAGTTCTGATGTGTACTTGTCAAAAAAAAAAACAAATTATTAGCGAAAAATACATACTGTTACCAGTTGATGTGATAGCATTCCTTTTTGATATCGTTGATATATTTTCATTAAACTCCAAATTTGTCCACCAAAGTCGAAAAGTCGAAGTGCACTTATTTTCACTCATATGAACGCCTCATATGAGAGTTCATCCCTAGTTAAGGATGGATTTACAACAGCAAAATCATTGGACAAAAATTGCTGCTTCGTCCGTCGGAAGAAACCTAAGCATTTCGCATAGTCTTTGGCAATGGCAAATATGGGGTCGATCCACATGAGGTAGTCAGTTACGCACACATCGAAAATGGAAAGCTTTTCAGTTTCCTCGATGTAAGTTTTACTCGTAGATAAAATCTTAAGGATAATGTTTCGCCTAAGCGACAGAAGACAACGTTGAGTTTTCGAAGCATTAACGCCTGTTTGCTGAAATGATACTTAAGAATTTATGTTAGACATAATTTGTTTGTAGTACTTTTAGCTCTACATAAACTGTTACTTAAGGATTTATGTCGAACATACATAAATACTTAAGTATCCTTCCAGCAAACGAGCATTAGTTCCACGAGATTTTTGAATCTGGACTCTAGTTCTGTACTCTCACATCGAATAAGTTTTCGCAAGTGCGAATCAGAAAAAAACTATGATGGAATGGGCCAAAAATCTCTTTTTCGCATTCAACTGTTTCTGTAACTTGTTTTCACTCGATCAAGAATAACATGTAATGAAATTATTGGAAATACTTGAAAAATGCGAATTAAACTGTGTCTATAACTCTGAAGTCGAAATATTTATTCGATTTATCTGTCAAAATATTGTTTATTTTTTAAATTGTTCGCTGTTTTTATTTTAATTTGTGTGTGTAGTTTATAAACTTCTCAAATTGAGGAAGCGGTGATGCTTAATTAATTAATTATTAAGCATCAAATACTTTCTTCTTTGTGCGAGATAAATTTATGTGGATTTCTATGTTGCCAAAAAAACATTTTTTTTCATTTTTCGAGCAAGTTTCAATTTCCATGACGCCAAAAAAAAATCTTTTTTTTTTCTAGTTTCGACTAATTTTTACAAATCTAGATACTTTGCCAGGGAAAAACACGGGCAATTACATACATGCCACACAACTAAACAAATTTGACAAACATCAGTTTGAGCAATTGTTGCGATTGTGATTGGCCGCTGCTATCAAATCTGACAACTTTAAGACAAAAACAAAGCAATCTCGTTTCAATTTCCATGACTACAAAAATGCGAGCAATTTGAAAACTACCATGGAAATCGACATTGATTTGATGGAATTTCGAATTCTTCTCTACTTCTTAAAAATCGGTCACTGGTCGTTTCTGATTTAAATTTAAATTTGAATTTAAACTGTCACTGGGAGTGGGAGGGAAACATTCCTTCCATTGGAAACTGGTTACTATAATTTTCATACAGGCATGTTTTCGCATCATGTTATGGACACAGTTTATTTTCCAAGATAGAGAAACGGTGAATATTGTGTTCCACCTTGAATCGAATGCAAAACTTTTCGACCAAGTTACAGAACATGGGTCCAAAACGAATATAAACAGCTGAGTGTGTTGTATAAGCGGAGAAAAAGTTTCAGATAAGATATTGATAAAATTAAGATGAGAGTCGGCGACAAAACGGAGCCCTAGTGCACACCAGCATATATATTGAAGATTTCGGACTTGAAGCCTTTCACTAATGAAAGAATTGTCGCAAAATAGCTTGATGCCAAACTCTATCCAATGCTTTTGAAATATCAAGCGCAATAAACTTACTTTATACTATTAAGAAGCATTCGCTAATCCAGTAATTCCTTAAGCTGATTGTTCATCAGTATTTAATTACCGGTCGATAGTATGAGGAGGAAGAAGATTCGCTTTTTTTAGGGACGAGCTGGAAAAATGCTGTTTTCCATCCACTTAAGAACGGACTAGTAGAATAGTGCAGATAGAAAAGCTTTCTTTAATAGCGTTGAAACACACCTTTTCAGAACGATGGAGATATATTATCCGGACCAGCGGATATAAGATTTTAAGATATTTGTTATCAACTCATCACAGAGGTGTTGTTTGAGACAAGCGCGGAAGCGAGGACAAAGTTTCTTTTCGCCTTTGAGATACTGCAGTACTTTTTTCCGGTTTTCTTCTGTGAAAACGGTTGCTCCTCTCAACCTTAGTTTTCTTTAGGTTTAATGGAAAATTTTCATCTCAAAAAAATGAAATATGTAACCATATCAGCGCTGAAGTCTAAGTCACTATTGAGTAAGCATAGTGGAACAAAAATTATTAAGACTGTCCAGTTGGAATTTTCGTATTGCCAAACGTTCCTCCAGGAGCATTTTATATAACTGGATTGTTTAGATATGAGACACTTGCCGATTTGACACAATAGTCCTATGTTGCTAAGGGCGATGATATAGTTGTAGTGTATAATAGATGGAAGCGATGGTACAGTTAGAGTGTATCAGCGATAATGTACTGATAATTTAATTTATGAATTTTAGAAGTTCAACTTTCTACCAAGTTTACACATTTATAACAATTACCTTAGAACAGGTTAGAAATCAATGAGAATAGAATGTTGGTTTTTATCAATCACAATCACTGAATAAAATAATACCAACATACTAGATTAATAACCACTAAAAACAAACTCATATAGAAGATGGAAAAAACAACGCATTGTAGAAGATGCTTCGAATTGTTAGTGTTCTATGTTTCTATGTAGATTTAGCATTTTCATTAATCTGTCAATTAATGGTGAGCTTTCTATCAGATTGTTCTTAAAAATGCAGTTTTAAAATTCTGAATCTGTATTATTCTTTTATCTGTGTTTAAACTCACAAACTAAAAATACGAGCTTATAAATAATCAATTTTACTGAACTACGTGAATTAAAATAAAATCTAATACCATGTGGCTACTAACACTACAAAAAAAAAATGCCACGTTTGCACACGCATACACTATATAATTATAAAAAAAAATATATTTTAAATTGATAGTAATAATTGTACACCCCAATTGCGAGCAATAATAGTAATAATAATGGCTCTCCTCAGTTTTATATTTATTTTGTTTAAGTGCTTCATTTGCACCACACGTTTATTATTTATATATGTATAAGCTTTTGTTTTTATGCTGAGAAATTCAAGACAGCAGTGATACAGTTGTATTTGAGTATTATTTCAAGTAACTTACCACAAAGTGTTTTATGTTTTATTTTAGCTAGAACAGGTAAAATAAAATATCAAAACTATCGCAAATTCATTGTTATTAAAGAAAACAAAATACTTTTTTAAATGTTTTTAACCAATGCAAATATTACCCATCCCATAGCACCCACTGTCGAAAATATGGAGTTAACAAGAAAAAAAAAACAAAGGATTTATGATTATATTCATGTTTTAAACGTATCAAAATTGTCAAATCGAACAGAGCCAAAATAGGTTTATTTTTGTAAAAAAATAAAAGAGAATAAATAGAAATTTTCTTTTTGCAAAATGAAAAAAGTAAAAGATGCATTCAAAATTCATAGCCACAAATGCTGTTCAAAAGCAATTTAATTTATATATTCGCACGGAAGAGTGTTAAAGAGATAAAGTGAGAGAGAATTTCAAAAGGGGCTTTTGATAATGTTCACATTATAAGCTTTAGAAAGTCTTTTTTTTTCTTTTAAATAATCCATTATTATTAAACTTTCGTCGCTCTCAGTTTCCCTCTTTACGTTTCTCCTACATGCGTTTAAAAACCATTTTTGTTTTAACAAAATAGGGAGTGAAAATAGTTTTTTTTTATATATTTTTCTTAAAAGAAATAAGGAGGACATAATAAACGCAAAATTAAAATTAAAATTTTTTCGAAGTTGGTTTGGAAGTTTTTGTTTTTTTTTTTCTGTAACTACTACTTACTTGTTTTCTTAGTTGGCTTATGGGACGGTGAATAATTGCTACTGTTTGTAACAGCAGTATTTATATTAGGAGGTGGTGAAGTTTTATGAGGCGAGTAAAAATGAGGGTGTATACCAATTGTTGAAACTGGCGTACTATGTTGTTGTACATTAATACCGCCCTTGCCGACGCCGCTTTGGTTGCCATTATAATTATTATGATTGCCCCAGTCGGGCCAACTTATTGTGCTTTGCACAACGTTACTGTTATTTGTATTAATATTTGCCATTGGCGCATTAAAACCCTCATGCATACCATTCTTTTGTGATGGATGTTGTTGCGATGATGGCACATTATTGATTCTAATGCCAGTCGGATGTTGTCCATTAATATTACTATTGACTCCGATACCGTTCATTCCCATGTTGCCATTGCCCCCGATGTTATTTGGTTGTTGAATTGGTATTCGACTGAATTGGTCGATATTTGTATTGATCGAAGTACCACTATTTCCGTTCATCATCAGTCCACCGCCGTTGCTCATGCCACCACCCATGCCAGGTAATTTAGGTAATGGCAGCTGGCCACCTCCATTACCCCCGTTCACGTTGATATTATTGTTATGCTGTTGCTGTATGGCGGTATTGCTATTACTGTTACCGCCATTGCCATTGCCTATGCCACTGTTGCCAATTCCTCCACCGCTTCCATTGCTACCACCAATGTTGCTGTTCGTTCGATTGTTCTTATCTTCTGGTGCACAACACACTTTAAATACTACTTTCATATTGTTAGTTGAACACCGACCTCCTATCCGACGATAGAGATCATCTTTTGATGACGTCGCTGCAAAGATTAAAAAAAATTTAAGTTTAGAATTTTATGTGAGTTAACTAAAGATTTAACATTATTGTATCCAGAACAAACATTAAAAACGTCAATGTAGAATATGAAAGACAATGGCCCCTATTGCGGTTGTTGATCCGCGATCGCAAAAGCAACGTGATAGATCGCACAATCGGTATTGTGTAACTTGATCGACTAGTACTTGAATTATGGTGAATGAAAAAGTATCAATTGTGAATTATTCATACTTTGTATAGAAAAATATTAATATCCTGTGGACCTTTGGTTCTTCATAAAACAAAATAAGTTATACAATAAATGTTTTATTATAATTGATAAAACAGCCTTTTAATAAGACAAACTGAATGAGAATAAAAATAATTTAGTTGAAACATAAAGCTTTGATAAACATACATATTTAATAAAATATTATAATTTGAACGACAAGTATATTTTTTCAACACTCCTCCTCGTTCAAATATCTTTAAATAACTTTACATTTTTCTCTCAGTTGCATGTGTCTGGATGGTGCTAAAGGTTTTGTAAATATATCTGCAATCACTTTATCTGTTGGACAATACTTGCAGGAGATATGTCCTTTATCAACATAATCCTTAACAAAGTGAAATTTTGTATCAATATGTTTTGTGCGATTACTGAATTTTACTTCCTTGATTATTTTTATACAACTTTGGTTGTCTTCGTAAATTGTCGTCGGACTGTCCATCCGGTAATGCATGTCAACCAGCAATCTGTGCAACCAAATTGCTTCTTGACAGGTATCGGACAAAGCAATAAACTCGGCTTCAGTCGATGATAATGAAACACAAGTTTGTTTTCTGCAGGACCAATTGATGATTCCTCCGTTTAAAAAGAAAACGTAACCGCTGTTGGATTTTCGCGTATTCTTATCTTCGACCCAAATGGCATCTGAATATCCGATTAAGTCCATGGTGTCATTATGACCATCGCTAAGTCTGAGCTTCAATTTTGACGTACCTTTGAGGTACTTCACTACGCGTTTGAGCTGTTCCCAATCATCTTGGTTCGGACTTGAAGTCTTCTGAGCCAAAATACTTACACTCGCTGTTATGTCCGGTCTCGTATTTATAGAAATGTACAACAGACATCAAAGTAATTTTTGGTAGTTCTTGTTGTTGATCATTTTATTAGACGACTCTGAATTTGATTTGTAATACCCTAATTCCATAGGAGTTTTATATTCTTTTGCGTCATGCAAAGCAAATGTCTTTGCAACTTGTTTGATATACTTTGATTGACACAATGCGAAATTCCCATCTTTGTCCCTTGTAACTTCCATTCCCAGATAATGGTTGATTTTTCCCGAGATCATGCATTTCAAATTTCGATGCCAGTAATGCTTCTATTATTTTGACTTGTTCGCTGTTTTGTATGCGACCACAACGTCATCAACATAAATCAGTACGTAACACCAATCATCTCCAATTCTTTTTGAATACAAACATGGATCTGCCTTGCCTTGGATAAATCCACCGTCGATCAAAGTCGAATTAACTTTTTTATTCAAAGTCCTCGTTGCCTTCTTAAGTCCATAGAGACTCTTCTTCAGTAGGTATACTTTTCTTGGTTCGTCGCAGATAAATTCTGGTGCCTGTTTCAAGTAGATAGTCTCCTCCAAAGTTCCGTTGAGAAATGCCGTTTTAGCGTCAAGATGATGAACTATCAATCCTCATTTTCCTGCTATAGACAGCAAAGTTCTAAACGTTGATTGACGAAAATCCTTGGGCTACAAGACGTGCTTTATATCGCTGTATGTTACCATTTGCATCTCTTTTTATTTTATACACCCATTTGCATCCGATGGCTTCCCTTTTTGGTGGTAGATCAGTTATTTCCCAAGTGTTATTTTTGCCAGTGATTCCATTTCTTCTTTCATCGCTGCTATCCACATATTTTTCTCTTTGCTGGACATCGCTTCTTCAAATTTTTTGGGCTCGTAAGATTCTTCACTCGTCAAATTTATTTCCTCGATCAATCTTACATGTCGTTTCCCTTTAGTTGATCTTGTAGAGACTTTATGTGGTGTTGGTTCTTGGTTCACTTGCATTTCCTCTTCTTCTATTTCAACTGATTGTTCTACCGGTCTTTCTCCTGGGTTTGTTCTGTAGGTTCTGTCTGTTTTATATGGGCATCTTTTCTTTTTGTGGATTGTAAATCGACACCTATTTCTGAGAATCTTTCAACTTCTTGGGGAAATCTAACATCACGACTAATTTCAACTTTGCGTTTTGTTAAATTGTAGCATCTGAATGCTTTTGATTCGCTGTCATACCCCAAAAAGATCATTTCTTGTCCTGTTTGATCGAGTTTCCTTCTTTTCTTCGTGGGCACGTGAACAAAGCATTTGCATCCAAAAGAATGCATATTTTTTAGCGATACTCTGCTTCCGCTTCACTGCTCGTATGGGATGGACTCCGTCGCTCTTGTGATGACTCCATTTTGAAGATTAACTGCCATTGAAACTGCTTCTCCCAAAAAAAAAATTGGGAGTCCTGCGTCTATCAACATGCAACGTACCATTTCCATAATGGTTCTATTTTTTCTTTCGGCAACACCATTTTGCTGAGGCGATTATCCTGCTGTTAGTTGAGTACCGATCCCTTCAGCCTTGAGATATTCCTTGAGCTTGTTTTCGCTATATTCTCCTCCTCGATCTGATCGTAGATCTTTTGGTTTCTTTTCAAATATGGTTTTTGTCATTTCCACGAATTCACAGATCGATTTTTCTACATCGTTTTTGTGAGCCAATAATTTAATTACAGTGGATCGGAAAAAATCATCAATAAATGTTATTATATAACGTTTTCTACTTGGGGTTGTGGTCTGTATCGGTCCACAAACATTCGTATGCACAAGATCTAGCAACTTCTCTCTTCTGTTCATGGATTCTTTTGGAAATGGTTGCCTTGTCATTTTCCCTTCGGCACACGTTTCGCATAGCTCCTTAATTCCGCATTCCACGATCTTGATTCCGTCTACAAGTCCTTTTGCTGCCATCTTTCAGATTGCTTCGGGGTCTCGATGTCCTAATACTTTATGCCAGCTGTGAATACATTGGTCATTATGTCCCGATTGCAATTTGTTGACCATATCAGGCCTGTGAAGCTCATATAAATTATTTTTGCGGTCCACCATTGTGATTTGCTTGTTATCCTTTTTTATTTCACACTGATTTTGCTTGAATTTTATTTGAAACCCGTTGTTGGCCAACTTTCCAATTGACAAAACATTTCCAACCAACTCAAGTGCAAATAAAACTTCATGTGCTGTTATTTCCTGGACCTTACCGCTTTGATTCAAAAATTGCACTTTTCCGCTTCCAATCCCTGCTGCATTGACCTTTTCACCATTTCCAACTTCGATGGTAGCTTTGTATGATTCGTCTAGAGAATTGAAAAATTGTTTGCTGTTGGTCACATGTCTTGTTGCGTCTGAATCGAGGAACCAGCTATATTTGCTCTTTTGGTTCACAGAGAAAACAAAGTCATTACTCTTTGAACTTATTGTATGAACCTTATCAGTATTTTTCTTCTTCTTCTTCTTCGAAAATCATTTTTTGTACTCGGCACAGTCTTTTTTGAAGTGATTTGACTTTTTAAAGAAAAAACATGAGATGCCTTGATTTCTGACATTCTCAGCTACTTTTAACATTGTTTCTGAACTGGAACTTCCTTCAGAATGAATACGGCGCTCATACTCTGCTATTAACTTCTAGTTTTCTTGTTTACTTGTTTCTGAACTGGAACTTCCTTCCGAATGAATACGGCGCTCATACTCTGCTATTAACTTCTGCTGCACAAATCCAAAAATTAGATCTTCTTGGTTTATGGCTTCAAGTGGAATTATTAGAGTGTCGTAACTCTTAGCTAAACTGCTGAGCAACATACCAACACTCCAAGGCTCTGTTACATAGTCATTGCTAATTTCCTTCAGCTTTACAAACAAATTGCGCATTTCGTTTACGTGATCTGTCAGCCGACCATTTTCTTCCATCTTTAGTGTTGGTTTCGTAATATTGCTTTAATTTATCCCAAGCACCAAGCGCTGTAGTTTCGCTCCGAATGTGACCGATCTGGTCATCTTCGATTGATAATCCTATCAAAGAAAACGCTTGTTCATTGGTTTGATCCCTTTCCTCCTGGAGATGTTGTCTTTCTTGTGTTGCCTTCGCTTCAGATGTAAGAATTTTTTCTTCTTTATTTATCCACGTTATCTGGGCCCATAACCTATAGACAAATATTAATATCCTGTGGACCTTTGGTTCTTCATAAAACAAAATAAGTTATATAATAAATTTTTTATTATAATTGAGAAAACAACCTTTTAATAAGACAAACTGAATGAGAATAAAAATAATTTATTTGAAACATAAAGCTTTGATAAACATACATATTTGATAAAATATTATAATTTGAACGACAAGTATATTTTTTCAACACTTTGTCCACATTAAGGCCCAACTATAATAGTCGGAAGCAAAATGAAGCTTATGTCATAATTCTGCGTCAAGTTTCTTTAAGTGCCGTCAATTTATTGAGTTGACGATAATGGTCGGAAGCAAACGCAAGCAAATTTCCCATGTATTTGACTGGCTGTCAAATTTACGTACGTAAACTGTGCTATGGAGCGCTCTTTACGTACGGAGGCGAAAGTGAACGAAGATTGAACGAACCTAAGCAATCCGACATTATGGGCGCACTATATAATTTATTTGTATTCGGATGTTTTCGTACGATCCCGTACGCACTGTTCCGACTATTATATTTGGATATTTACATAGATATCGCATCCAGTGCAAGACAAAATTCCAATTTGTTCCAATAAATAAAATTGATAGTTGCATCCAAATTGCATTCAAACCATCCAACCAACATCAAACCAGTGAAACACGCAGCGAACTATCAAAAAGAAGCTCAACCAGTAACAAAGCAATCGAAAGGAAACACTTTTTTTTCTTTTGGAGTTAAATATATTTTTGATGATACCATTTTATCACTCTACAGACCACGTGCAGCCGAACTATTTGCGGAGACCCTGGATTCCTACAAAGCTGATATCACCGCCAATTAAGAAGTGCGATGGGATGGGCCGGGCAAAAAAAACATGAAGGACTGTAATATTTATTTCGGTGACTGCTACCAACAACAAAAACAGCGACTCTTCGGATGTGGATTCGTCGGTAGAGGCAGACTTAGGCAAGAAGTTTTGAGTTTCAACCATGTGAACGAGCGCCTCACGAAAATTCGCATCAAGGCTAAATTTGCCAACATTAGCCTGATATGCGCGCATGCCACCACAGAGGAGAGATGAGGACACCAATGATGAATTCTACGAGCTCTTGGACAAGACATACGAGCAATGCCCTAGTTATGACATTATAATTGTCCTAGGTGTTTTAACGCCAAACGTCTTTGGTAGAATAATCTGAAAAAACAGCCTGCACAGCACCAGCTCCAGCAATGGACTCAGGCTAATCGACTTTGCTGCGGGGCGAAACATTGTGATAGCTAGTATGCAGTTTCCGCATCTCGATATTCACAAGGGGGATTGGCGACATCCTGATCAATCGACCGTCAACCAGATTGACCACATTGCGATCGACACGAGGCATTCTGCAAGTATCACAGATGTCGGAACGTTCCGGGGAGCTAACGTTGACTCGGACCACTACCTCGTTGTAGCCAAGGTCGAAAAACTGTGAGGAAATTCAATGTCGGCCGCCTACACTCGCAAGAGATCTCTAAGTCCTTTTCCGATCGAGTCAGCCACAACCTCTTACCTAATCCTATGCCGCCACCTTCAAGCATCGAACACCAGTGGAAACACTGTTAGGAAGCAATTAGAGATGCCGCATCTGATGTGCTCGGATTAACACAACCGCCACAACGAATGTCGGCAAGTACATGTAGCCAAACAACGAAATACAAGGCGGCACTACAAAGGACTAGAGCAGCGCGAGAGCTCTACGCGCAGAAGAGGAAAGAGGAACACCGACTTCATGAGCATGAGAAGCGCGCGATTGATGAGATAGAGGGATGCCATACCAGACATGCTTCCAGTATCTTGGCTGTTTGAACATTCCGTGGGTCAAACATAGGCCCTTATTGCGAGTGTCGTTTGTCTATCGATAATCGACTGTTGTCGATAGTCGAACGTCGAAAATCGATGTTGGTATTGTGAATCTCCATTGTGAACGATACTTTTCGTTTTTTCGTTCGACATCTGTCGTCTGCATTTTTTCAATCGACTGCGTTAAATAAAAGAAGTGTCTACATCTATTTATTTATTATTATATATTTATGGTCTACATAAACAAACTTTCTCAACCAAAATGTAAGGAAATTTAGTCAAATAAGTAAAATTTACAAAACAATATAATAAATTTGTTATTTACAGGCAAAAGTTGTCAGAAAAACTAGTGCTTTTGATGGAAGCGAATCCAGACATCGCGAAGGGAATTTGCGGCAACGAGTTTAATTTTCTCACCAAATGTATCTATGTTGATTTCCTTTTAAATATGGTTTTATTGTTTCTAAAATAACAATTGTTTTAACACAGAGCAATATAATAATAAATAAAGGAAAATAAAACACAAAATTTGGGTTGGGTTAACAATCACTGAAACACATCAAGATCTTTATTTACCTAACATTATAGTATTACTCTTATAACTATTTCAAACAAAGAAAAGATGTAAATTAATAACAAATAACGTGAAATAATTTTCTTTTAAGAAAACAAGTATTAAAATGTTTATTTTTTGTAAGAAAAAACTATTCCTTCGACTGATGAAAATTTGTTTACTATCTGTCAAATGCCAAAATATAGGAATGACTGAAACATATGACAGTGATAAAAATGCAAAACAAAAAAGCCCATCCATTTGTAAGAAATGTCCCAACAAAATTCCCAACGATGAAATATTACAAGAGAACAAAGGAAAATCTTCGTGTCATTAAACAGACACACAGCAAACAAGGTGCCTTGTAGCTGATGGTTAGTGTAGTATAGATACTCAACGCTTATTTTTTAGCATTGCATGTGATAGGATTGCGTTATAATTGCATCATAAGAAAATTCAGCCATTGTTACACAGTTTTTAGATGATTTCCGTCACATTTCCAAGATTCCTAAAGTTTTCTGTTTTAATTTATCTTTTAATTGGAAATACTTCTTGACTCAATTTAGGACTAAAAAGTATTTTTTTCCTACATGTACTATCACTTGCACTACCCCAAATGTCAAAATATAAGGTTTATTCACAATAAGCGTTTTCGTTATTCACAGTAATAGATATCTCTGTCGATCAAGTTACACAATACCAAAACAAAAATTTATCGATGCTTTCGACTTCTATCGCATCGAAAGTTAAACGACACTCGCAATAAGGGCCATAGACTCTGACTACTAACACTAGGTAGTAATTCGAGTACGAATGCGGATATCCATGGCGACGCAGCGCCGAGCTGATGCTGTGAGAAGATTTGATATCTCGAAGCTAAAATCAAAAGAGACCGCAAGAGCCTTTGCTGACCACGTTTCTACCAGATTCGTTGGTAGGGAACATGCACCAACTGATCTGTAAAATTTGGTCAGAAGAAAGTATGTCCGATGAATAGAACCTTGGCATAGTGTGCCCCATCCACAAAAAAGGAGATGACTATATTCGAACATTCTCATCCCGCCCAAATAGCTGAATGGCTTTTGGCAAAGAAGTGAGATGAGAGAGTGAGTGAGGTGAGTCATCTGGCCAAAATAGCTGAAATTCAGCACTGATCTAACTGGTAAGAATTAGTACGTCCCAGCCGATGTGTAATTGGTAATTTTTGTTTGTAATGGATACGATATCTATGTAACTCTATTATCTGTATTTTGACGTTTGACAGAAGTGATTTTTTTAGAAGATGTTTTGTTTGTTTAGAGAAGAATTCGAAAAAAATAATTTATTTCCATTTTGCCGGTTTAAGAAAAAAAATAACCCTTTTTTCGTACTTATTAAGTGAAGATAAAAAGCTTTTTTTTTGTCAAATTATTATTAAATTTATATTAACCGATAGTTTATCTTACCCCCTACGATTTAGAAATAAGTTTAGCTACCAAAATATTTTTTGTTTAATAGATTATAACCATTTTATAATTTTTAAGCATTTTTTACACTTTTTGAACCTATGTTTTTGTGTTTTGGATTATTCTATTACAAAAATTACAGGTTCTCACACAAACCATCAGCTTTTAATTGAAGTTGAAATGAAATAAGTCAGACTTCTTAGAATGGAAAATAGTTTTTTATTCATTTTTTAAAGTTAATTCTATTATATACAGGGTGTCCCGCAACTCAACGTCAAGCGGGTACCGGGTGATAGGGTAGGTTATACCCGTACTACATACAGGGTGAGTCATGAGCAATGCGACAAAATGCTAGGGCGTGTAGGTTGCGTTGAGACAAGAAAAAAATCGTATGGGAGGGGGGGTCTATTCCCCTCCGTTTAGCCGGGAGGGGCAATTTTCGAAAAAACTGACTTAAAATGGGAAAAAAATTATTTAAAATCAACGGCTTCATTCACAATGCTGTGCGATACGTTTTTGAAAAGCCAATAACTTTTTCTTTCATTCTGTGTTTAAATAAATCTATTCTAAGAAATAGTTTTTGAAATATTAATTTTCAAAGTCAAAATTTTGAAAAAAAAAAATTGAAAAAAAAATTTCAAATTGCTCATGACTCACCCTGTATAGTAAGAAAAAAAATTATCTCGCTGGGTTACGTAATATTAGCAATATTTAAAAAAATTATGAAAATCGATACCCATGTCCACATTTTTATGTACTGTGGTCACAAATTTTTCAGTGATTTTTTTTCTACGTAATCCTTAATAACCATGCTACTGAATGCAATCTCAAAATACAAAATAAATATTGTAAGTTTTGCAAGAAAAATGAAGTTTGACTGAGTTATTTTTCAAACAAATTTTGTAAGCAAACTTTAATACATCATATAAAAAAAAAATTAGGACACTACCCACGGCAAGTTATTTAAAAAATTGGCCCGTTTTATTAGGTTGTCACAATAGTTCAACACCTGCCATTTGCTGCTTCCATAATCATGTTACCAACATTTAAACAATTTTCGAGCAAGTAAAATTTAATTTTTTTTTAAATAGGAACGTTTTATACCTTATTGATGTACGACTCCAGTAAGCCATTCGCTTAAAATATTGTTCAAGCTAATCAAGTAGTTAACATACAAAAAGTCCTGATCCTTGGGAGGTTATCCGGAGGAAGGCGAGGAGTAAAAAGCCCCAAAAGGGGGCTTTTGGGGACTTACGCTTATACCACGGAAATAGTTTGTCGTAGCGAATTTTTTTAAGAATAAACAAAAGCCCATCGAATGTTGTTCGATTTTTGTTATGATCACATTTTTTCTACTATCATCCGTTTCCGAGATACACGCATCGCAAGGGAGAAAAATTACAAAAACAAGTGTTTTATTTATATTTTTCATCAAGCATGAGTTATGGATAAGCATTATTTGATTACTAGTTCTAAGAAATAATTTATATCCATTTGGATTAAGTAGATATGAATAAGCATTATTCGATTACTAGTTCTAAGAAATAAATTATATGCATTTGGATACTCCCTTTAGAAGTATCATATTAAATTTAATTCTAAGAATGTAAATGTAAGATCTGCATATTGGCATATTTCACAATGCACTTCGAGATTCTCTAGTGCACTGTGCAATACGCCTACGCTAAATTCCTTCTCGGTATCCATGTCTTTATCAAAGGTATGAATCGGCGACTGCATTTTAGTTTTAAGATTTTCCATTATTTTAGTTAGTAATAAACTCGCAAGTTGGAAACAACCAACCTCAATTCTTTTATTGGCGCCCAACGTAAAATAAAGAGTTCCAAAAATCTTCATAGAAGAGAATAGAACACTTCGTGTAAAATCTAAATAAAAAAAACTTCACTGGATAATAATTTCAAAAAGAAGACATCAATCGTCCCAAAGCTGAAACGCTATCATCTGTACCTACATACCAGAGTTGTAAAGGAATTAAATCATTTTAGAATTTAAGTCATTTGATTTATCTCCAAAAATGTGTAACATATGAATTCACTTAAAGACTTCAACTTCAAAATATGAAGTCACGATTCATTTTGAAGTCATTGATTCGGAATTCATTTTAGTTAATCCAAGGATTGCATTCAAATGAATGCAATCTTCTATGATTTCAGTGAAGTCATTGAAGTCTTTTTAAAGTCATTGAAGTAATTTTTAAGTCAAAAAACTATTGAAGTCATTTTGGAGTCATTGAAGTCATTTTGAAGTCATTGCAGTCCTGTTTAACTATTTTAAGTCCAATTGTGTTGATTTGAAAAAATAAAAGTATATTATCACTTTAAATAAGTTTACTATACTTACGTTATTAAAAAAAAAATCGCAAAGTAAAAGAAAACAATTAGAAACCATATTAGGCATGAAGGAGCATACAGATAGAAAAGAAATAACTGTCATTTATCATTTTGTTTATTTTTCATAAAAAAAATTAATAAAAAAAGAACATAAACACTTCATAGTAAACAAAATAAATTTCATAAATATTATGTATATTATACTCTTCCAACTAATTTTTTCATAACTCGTCTATTCTATTTTCACATTGTAAGAGTTATTAGCTTTTAGAAGCAGCAATTTTTCAAAATTCGCATCTGACAGTGCTCCACGTCGGGGGGCGCTTATTAACCCTGCGAATGAAAATAAGCGCTCCACTGCTGCGGATGAAGGTAAAGGTGTATTATACCTCAATGATACTGCTTCGATTTTTGGAAATTGGTCCAAGATTTCCAATGCTGGGGAGGTATTTGATAAATATGCAAAATATTCGCTTTCTCCAGAGGTGTTTGCAGCATTAGGTGATTCTAATGGCTCATCTGATAAACGATTTTAAAATAAAATATGTTTAAAATACATTTAAAATATGAAATATGTAGGTATAATATAATACCTTCAACGGAAAAATCGAAAAACGAAGTTTCATGAAATTTATGAAATTCATGAAATATGTAACTTCTTTTTTTATTAATTTTTTTTATGAAAAATTAACAAAATGATAAATGAAGTTATTTCTTTTCTTTCAATATGCTCCCTCATGCCTCATGGTTTTTAATTGTTTACTTTTACTGTGCGATACTATTTTTTTTAAATGGTATAGTAAACTTATTTAAAGTGATAATATACTTTTATTATTTCAAATCAACACAATTGGACTTAAAATAGTTAAAAAGGACTGCAATGACTTCAAAATAACTTCAGTGACTTCAAAATGACTTCAATAGTTTTGTGACTTCATAATGACTTCAATGATTTTAAAAAGACTTCAATGACTTCACTAAAATCACAGAAGATTGCATTCATTTGAATGCAATCTTTGGATTAACTAAAATGAATTTCCAATCAATGACTTCAAAATGAATCGTGACTTCATTGAATTCATGTGATTGAAGTCAATATGAAGAAGTTTTTCCTGTGACTTCAATGAATGCAATCGAAAATGATTGCATTCTTTTACAACTCTGCTACATACTACAAGCAGATACAGAAAAATAAAATCAACAGTGTGAAGAATTACAAAAAAAAAAATCTAAATAAAAAAAACTTCACTGGATAATAATTTCAAAAAGAAGACATCAATCGTTCCAAAGCTGCAACGCTATCATCTGTACCTACATACTACAAGCAGATACGGGAAAATAAAATCAATAGTGTGATCAACGAAGAATTTGAAAAAAAAGCAACACATCAAACGCAGATACCTACCTAAGTTTATAAAATGAAAATTATACTGTGAGTACAAGTTAACTGAGCTTACGATATTCGTTTTTATTATAAATATTTACATACCCATACATAATTGTGCTTTAAATTTACTCTTTTAAAAAGTGTGTTAATTTGTGCTCGTTCAAATACCTTCAAGGTCAATTTTTTTTTTTTTTTTTTTGTTTCCTTTTTATTCGTTTGTGCCTCAAAATGTCTCTTGATAATGATGCAATCACCGATCTCGTGACTAATGTCACTACGGCTCTGGCCAATCAATAAAGAAAAGAGTTTAGTAAAACCATGACTGATTTAGCAGATCGTTTTAATTCTTCTCATACCGATTTAACGCGACAATTTAATTCTGCTCAAAATGAACTAGCAAATCGTATTGATTTTGCTCGGTCTGAACTAACAAGTCGTATTGATTCTGTTCACTCTACTCAACCAATTATTGAGACATATAAAGACATCGAAATAGATGACAATATAAAACGCGAAATAAGTTTAGATGTGGTTAAAACTGTTCCCGAGTTCGGCGTTTCTACAGAAAAATATCCTTCTTGGAGGCAGTCCTCCAAGGCAGCTTTGAAACCGTACGAAAAGTACGTAAATTCGAATCGCTACTATCAAGCAGTAACAATTATTCGAAACAAAATCATAGGAAATGCCGATACAGTGCTTTCCTCATTTAATACCCCTATGAATGTCGATGCAATAATAGCACGACTAGATCATACCTACGCCGATAAGAGACCACTCTATTTATTGGAGCAAGAACTCTCCACCCTACGTCAAGAACGATCTTCAATTCCTGAATATTATGATTCAGTCGTAAAAACAACTAACTCTAATTACAAATAAAGCTATCATGCAGTATTGTGATGACAAAGTTGTTTTAAATTCTCTGAATGAAAAATACATAAGTGACGCACTTCGTATCTTTATATCAGGCCTCAATCGTCCTTTAGGAAATATTTTATTTTCAAGCCGCCCTGCAGATCTTCCCACTGCTTTGGCGTTGGCACAAGAACTGGAAACGAACCAGAAGCGTCACGCATTTGCGAATGCATTTGCAGAAAGGAATAATAAAATTCCACCGCCACGCCCCAATAACCCCCAATATCGAACTATACACAACAACAATCGTGTATCGAATGCACAAAAGATCGAGCCAATGGACATCGATCCAACTTCTTCACGCTTTAGACAAAACCAAAGGCATGAAACTTTCCATTCAAACCTCCTACATCAAAGCTTCAGTAAATTCAACCCAATAAACGGTTCAAAGCAAAATTTTCGAATTCTCGTCCAAATTTAAAAAGAGACAGAGAATCTAATCAAAATACAAGTTTTCATAGAAATCAACGTGTCAACCAGCTCCGTAAACGTAAACTCTCAGCTCCCTTATATAACAAAAACGTTGAGAAGTGGGCAAACAATTACAATGCTAAAGAATTATATAAAAGACCTTCCCTTTCTGAAAGGAGTTCAATCGGTTAATGAACCATTTACCATTTCATCAGTTAATGGCTCGACTCGCATAAACAAAAAATGTTTTGTAAACATTTTCGGTGTCGTACCTGAATTTTTTATCCTACCGAATCTTGAAAGCTTCGACGCGATTGTAGGATACGATTTGCTCAAGCAAGTCGGTGCGACTTTAGACACTGGTCTAAATAAAATAATATACAATAATGGTACAGAACCTCTCCTATTCATGCCTTGTCCTCAAGTCAACAATATAGTAGCAAATATTAAAGATATTCCCGAATCGGTGCGATCTGATTTCAAAACATTAATTAATTAAAATACGGAGGTTTTTGCCGACCCCAACAAAGCTCTGACATATAATACTAATGTTCAGCTACAATCAGAACAACAACTCAAGAACCAATATTTTCAAGGAGCTATCCTTACCACATGTCCGCAACAGTTTGTTAACATGGAAGTTCAGTCTCTATTTGAGGACAAAATTATCCGTAAGAGCCGTTCACCATACAACAATCTAGTTTGGGTTGTGAGGAAAGGAAAGGACGAGTTCGGAAAACAAAAATTGCGGTTAGTCATCGACTTTCGCAAACTGAACCAGAAAACTATTTCGGATCGTTAATCAATACCCGACACATCTGTTATTCTCGCTAATTTGGGAAAATCCAAATATTTTAGTACCATAGACCTTAAATCAGGATTTCATAAAATCCTCCTTTCTGAGAAAGACCGTGAAAAGACGGCCTTTTCTATAAATAATGGCAAGTACGAATTTTGCCGCCTTCCGTTTGGTTTAAAAAATGCCCCTAGCATTTTCCAAAGAGCTATCGACGATGTTTTACGGGAAGATATTGGAAAACGTTGTCATGTTTATATTGACGACGTCATAATATTTTCCCCTGATGCTGAAACACATATTAGAGACATAGAGTCCGTCATAAAGAAACTTCTTCATGCTAACATGAAAATAAATTTGGAAAAGACGCAATTTTTTAAGGAAAGTGTAGAATTCTTAGGTTTTATTGTTTGTCAAGGAGGTCTTAAAACCGCTAATGATAAAGTTCGCGGTATACTTGAATATGAACTTCCTACTACTTTACGATCGCTCCGCTCATTCTTAGGCCTATCGGGATATTATAGACCTTTTATACGAGACTACGCTCGAATAGCAAAACCACTCACTCAACTCTTACGAGGAGAAAACGGTCATATAAATGCTAATCAATTGAAAAACAAAAAGATTACTCTTTCTTTGGAGGCTAAAGAAGCTTTTAACAAATTAAAAGATATACTGGTATCTGAGGATGTACCCCTTTTCTTTCCCGACTTCAAAATGCCATTTGAATTAAACACCGACGCTTCGTCTGTGGCAATAGGCGCAGTTCTGTCCCAAAAAGGGAAACCAGTTACGTTTATTTCACGCACTTTGTCTAAAACCGAACAAAGCTATGCCACAAATGAGCGGGAAATGCTCGCAATTGTTTGGTCACTTCAAACGCTTAGAAATTATCTTTATGGAGTTAACAACCTTCATATTTTTACGGATCACCAACCCTTAACCTTTTCAATTTCCGATCGAAATCCGAACACAAAACTTAAACGTTGGAGGAGTTTCATTGAAGAGTTCGCTCCGACTTTTCATTACAAACCTGGTAGTGAAAACAAAGTGGCTGACGCACTTTTCCGGCAATTTGTTCAACATTTGACAAGCGAATATAGTAAAACTTCATGTGAATATTGTATAAATAGTGAAGTTTCGTATACTCAGTATATTCGTTCAGTTCCCCAGCCTATAAATAGTTTTAAAAATCAAGTTTTACTTTCACAAGCTCAAACGACTGATATAATTAGTACGATCCCATTTGCAGGATATACTCGTCATGATATCCGATTCAATGATTTTCAATCGCTGTTCTCTATTTTACAAGAAAAAATTAATCCTGACATAGTAAACGGAATTTATTGTCAGCTGGAAGCGTTAGCAAAAGTCCAAAATGAACTTGTAGAGTTATTCCCAGCAGTTCGTTTTAAACACACTAATAAAATGGTCATAGACCTTACTAATGAAAATGATCAAATTGAAACCATCGCAACAGAACATAATAGATCTCACCGCTCTGCAAAAGAAAATATCTCCCAGATCAGGGATAGTTACTTTTTTCCAAAAATGGGGAATAAAATTAATACTTTTGCAAAGAATTGCAAAATTTACCTGCAATCAAACACGACCAGGTGAAATACTTCACATCGATATCTTTAATACAGATAATAATTACCTCTTAACATGCATAGATAAATTTACAAAATATGCTCTTGTTGAGCCAATAGCCTCACGTTCCTTGGTAGACATGAAGTTACCAATACTTAAGGTACTTGGAAGTTTTCGAAATTCAAGATTATTAGTCTCTGACAATGAGCCAACGCTTTGCTCTCACACTATAAAGTCCCTTATACGAGATAATTTCAATTTAAAGCACTTCACGGTACCGGCTATGCATAGTCAGGGTAATGGGCAGATTGAAAGTTTTCATTCAACCCTGAGCGAAATTTCTAGGGCAGTTAAACTGCAATTTAATTTGAGTAATGTTAAAGAAATACTGCAAACCGCAGTGTATAAATACAATAACTCAGTTCACTCAGTGACTAAACGAAGGCCCTTTGACCTCGTCTTTTCAATGAGTGAATCAGAAAGAAAAATTGTACATGATTTGCTCCAAGAAGCACAAAATAAGCAAAATGAGGCTCACAACTTAAAACGTAATTCGCGTACATTTACACCTGGACAGGAAATATTTGTGAAGATAGACAAACGCAGGGGTAATAAAATGTCAAGTCGATATAAGAAAAAAATTGTCCAGGAAGATCTAGGCACCACCGTCCTTGTAGACGGAAAACATGTTCACAAAGATAACATACGATAAATTTTATTTTACAGATTAATTTTTTTAACAACGGCTACTGCCAAGGTTATGGACTATTCCTCTACACAATTTATCTCATTCCGCAAAGGTAAAGTGGCAGTTTTCAACGATTACATATATTTGATTCACACCGTTAATATAACAGAATTTGAAAATCTAGCATTAGACATTGTTAATTTTAAACGCATGTTTAGTAATTTGGATACAGAGGCATCACTTGACGCAGACATTAGCGAAATAACTAAACTCCTGTCTGCATTACGTCACAGGAGACTACGTCGGTCAATCGACTTTATTGGATCATTATTATTTTAACAGATGTCGAAATAACGAATGTAATGAAATTAGAAGAAACTTCTTTTAATATAAATGATCTTATATTAGCCTCTAATGTCAAAGTATACTTGGATAAAAATATTCTTAAATATATGATTAAAGTACCAAATGTGAAGGAAATTTGTCCTTTAATAAAAATTTACCTAGTAGTTCCTAATAACATTATATTAGATTTAAGAAATAATCATGTATCATTATGCAAGTCTAGAAGCAGCCCCCTAAGAAATTGCACGGAATCATTAGAAACTATCTATTGCCAAGAAGACCCCTTTGACGAATGCCTTAGTCAAATAATGAACAACAATTCCGCCACTTGCCGAACAACTACAGCACATCATGTTCAGCCAATAGAACAAATCGATGACATCATTCTCATTAATGACCAAATGGTTACTATCAACGAAGATGGACGCGATATCAATATTAACGGGACATTTCTGGTGAAATATAATGACGATATCTATATAAATTCTACCATATATACAGTATCAAAAAAAGAACCACTAATGCAGCCCGAAACCCCATATATCTTTAAATTAAATATATCAGGACATTCCGAATTTTTAATACTTCCATTTCTTCAACAGGCACATATTCGAAACTTACAGAAAATAGAAATGTTTGATTCCACTATAGAAAATCAACAAAGATATTGGTACTTTACTGCAGCAATCACTTCAATACTGATCATCATCATTTTTGCGTACCTCAAATGTTGTAAACATACCATAAACAGAAACATACCAGCCCATCAGCCAGAAGTATTCAACATGAACCAAGAAGTTACAAAAATTTTACAAAAAATTGGCTCTAATTTGCAACAGAACCGGGACGTTCCTGTTTAAGGGGGAGAGTAGTTATGGATAAGCATTATTTGATTACTAGTTCTAAGAAATAATTTATATCCATTTGGATTAAGTAGATATGAATAAGCATTATTCGATTACTATTTCTAAGAAATAAATTATATGCATTTGGATACTCCCTTTAGAAGTATCATATTAAATTTAATTCTAAGAATGTAAATGTAAGATCTGCATATTGGCATATTTCACAATGCACTTCGAGATTCTCTAGTGCACTGTGCAATACGCCTACGCTAAATTCCTTCTCGGTATCCATGTCTTTATCAAAGGTATGGATATGCATTTTAGTTTTAAGATTTTCCATTATTTTAGTTAGTAATAAACTCGCAAGTTGGAAACAACCAACCTCAATTCTTTTATTCATGCCATTTTATCGTCTAACTCAACTGTTAATCTGACAAAAAAAATTCTTCTATAGTCAAAGAAAACTAGATTTAGTGCAAAAAATTACCATTTAAAAATAGATTCTTGAATGCAATAGACCAAATTAACCTTACTTAAAAAATGGAAAGTTATAATTTTACAAATGTAAAACAAACTAAAAAAGGTGAATTTGGTCTTTTGCATTAAACAATAAAATTTTAATAGGTAATTTTTCGACTTTTTTTTGTCAGATTAACAGTTTAGAGTAGACGATATAATGGAATCATCAGTCATCGGTCCTGGCCTCCTTCAACAAGTCTCTCCACCTATCCCGGTCTCGAGCCGACGCCATCCAGTTGCGCACCCCAAGGCTCCGGGCGTCCTGGTCTACGCCATCTCTCCAGCGCAAGCATGGTCTACCACGCTGTCGTCTGCCATAGAATGTACCACAAAGAACTTTCCGAGCAGGCTCCTCTTCGCTCATGCGAGCTAGGTGCCCTGCCCACCGAAGTCTACCGAGCCTAATTTTTGTCACGATATCTGCTTCAAGGTAGATTGCGTACAATTCATGATTGTACCGTCTCCGGAATCGTCCTTCCTCACATATGGGGCCAACAATTCTCCTTAAGACTTTTCTCTCGAACGCGGCTAAGAGGTCAGTGCCTTTTTCTAAGCACACAAGTCTCGGATCCATATGTGAGTACTGGCAGGACCATGGTCCTGTACAGCAGTAGTTTTGAAGTTATGGTGAGATTTCTGGATTTGAAGAGTTTTGACAGACTGTAGTAGGCTCTGTTGGATTTGAGAAGCCGCCCGCGTATTTCTTCTTCTATATTGTTATCGGCTGCTACTATTGACCCAAGGTATTTAAGGGATTGCACCACTTCAAATTCGTGCTCCGCTAACTTGATTGTTTGACCAACTGTTCCTCTCGCATTCGACGCCACCATGTATTTACTTTGTTTTACCTTCACTAATGTGCAGCCCCAGATTTTGTGCCGCCTGCTCGATCTGGATGAAGGAATCGTGTACAGCTTGCTCGGTTCTTCCGATGATGTCGATGTCGTCTGCGTAAGCCAGTATCTGGCTGGACCTGTTGACGATGGTCCCTCTTGTTGCCGTGCCAGAGTCACGGATTGCTTTCTCCAACGCCAGGTTGAAGAGGAGGCAGGCCAAACCATCCCCTTGTCGGAGTCCATTAAAGATGTTGATTGGTCTGGATAGCAATCCGGCTATTTTTACTTGGCTTGTTACGTTGGTCATGGTCAACCTACATAGTCGTGTCAATTTATTTGGGATGCCGAATTCTCTCATGGCTTTGTAAAGTTCTACCCTGGCTATGCTATCATAGGCGGCCTTAGTCTATAAACAGGTGGTATGTTGGGATGTTAAATTCTAGACATTTTTCCATCGCCTGCCTAAGGGTAAAGATCTGATCAGTTGTTGATTTGCCTGGAATGAAACCACACTGATATTGTCCGATGATGGTTTTGGCGTATGGGGTTATCCGGTCTTGTAGGAAAGAGGAGAGTATCTTAAAGGCGGTACTCAACAACGTTATACCTCTATAGTTGCTGCACGTTGTGACATCTCCTTTCTTATGTATGGGGCATATTATACCTTTTCGCCAGTCTTCTGGCATTTCTTCATGCTCCCACACGTGCACTATAATACCATGAATTGCCTGACGTAGAGCTGGCCCACCGTGTTGAAATAATTCGGCTGGTATACCATCAGCTCCCGGGGCTTTGTTTTTCTTTAGCCGGTCTATAGCCTTCTCAACCTCGTCTATGTTTGGTGACGGCAACATAGGGTATTCGTCTTGAAGCAGTGGAGCCTCCACTTCAGCAGTGAGTTGTCCATTTAGCAATTCATTAAAGTACACTTCCCATCGCTCCAGTATGCTTTGTGGATCGGTGATCAGATTGCCCTCTCCGTCCTTGCAGTATCTGCAGCGTGGTGTGTACTGCGTCATGTTTCGGACGGATTGGTAGAACTTCCGCGCCTGGTGCGGACCTCGCTCTTGGCTTTTTTCTATTTCACAGATTAAGTTCTTCTCCCAGGCTGATTTTTTCTGTCTGTGAAGCCGTTTTTCTATTCTTCTGAGCTCTTTATATTCTTCTTCGCGTGCCCGCGTTCTATGAGATTGTTGCATTGCTCGGTACGCAACATTCTTACGTTCAGTCGCTAGCTTGAATTCATCATCAAACCAGTCGTTCCGATTTCTACGACTGCTGCCTAAGATGGAGTTGGCAGTATTCTTAAGGCGTGTCCACTTTTCATCTACGCCCAGCATACTGGCTCCAGGACTTACTCTCCCTAAATCAAGTGATTCTAGGGCGGGTCTTAACGCATTACCAAAGGTGTTACTGGCATTTTCATTGCGCAGGGCGGCCGTGTTGATTCGAACCTGATCGGCGGATGCAATACGTCTTCGCAAGACAATCCGCCCTCGGAAGACTATACCAACAAGATAGTGAGTCGATATTGGCGCCTCGGTACGTTCGTACCGTCATCAAGTTCGAGTAGTGGCGACGGTCTATCAACACGTGGTCTATTTGGTTACGAGTGACTCCATCAGGTGATACCCAGGTGGCTTTGTAGATATCTTTTCGCGGGAACCTGGTACTCGCAACGACCATGTTTTTCGATGCTGCCAATTCTAAGACTCGAAGTCCATTGTCATTAGTGTTCTCATGCAAACTATGGGTGCCTGCGTAATGCCTGAATACCGGCTCCCGACCTATTTTTGCGTTCAAATCCCCAAGGATGATTTTTACGTCATACCTTGGACAGGCATTGAGGGTCCTCTCGACCTGTTCGTAGTAAGTCTCTTTTTCTTCGTCTGAGGACTCCTCCGTAGGTCCGTGAACGTTAATGCGGCTAATGTTCGTAAATTTGCCTCGCACGCGAAGGGTGCATAGCCTTTCGCTTATAGCGTTGAAGCCGATGATGGTAGACTGCATTTTTTCGCTGACTAGGAAGCCTACCCCGAGCACATGGTGTTTTGTATGACAGCTGTAGTATACGTCATATTCTTTCTTCTGTAAAACACCATTCCCTGTCCATCTGATTACTTGAAGTGCTGTTATGTCAGCTTTATATTTTGACAGGGCATCAGCTAGCTGCTGAGCAGCTCGAGCTCTATAGAGCGATCGTACGTTCCAATTCGTAAATCGTTTTGCCGTTTTCGTTGCGTAGGTTGTCGTCGTGAGATCAGTCCGTTTCCGAGGCTTGTTGTCGGTCTCGTAATTCGAATTTTTACGGAACAGGGAATTAACCTGTAACCAACCTGAGGAACTAGCCTGATCATATAAGCCAAACCTTTTTTTAAAAGGCTTGTTACTAACGGCCGCCGCGAAGAGGCTATGATCACACTTCCATCAGTCCCGAATAGTTACAGCACGTGCATGTTTTCGTATGCTACATGTTATTCCCCCTATTCGTCTGATGGCTGACCGCCGATATAATGGAATGCTTGATGAAAAATATAAAGAAAACACTTGTTTTTGTAATTTTTCTCCCTTGCGATGCGTGTATCTCGGAAACAGTTAATATTTGGAAAAAAGTGACCATAACAAAAATTGTAAAAAATTCGATGGACTTTTGTTTATTCTTAAAAAAAATTCGATACGACGCACTATTTCCGTGATATAAGCGTAAGTCCCCAAAAGCCCCCTTTTGGGGGCTTTAACTCCTCGCCCTCCTCCGGATAACCTCCCAGGGATCAGGGCTTTTGGTATGATAACAACTTAAGCAGCCTGAACAATATTTTAAAGGAATGGCTTACTGAAGTCCTACATCAATAAGGTATAATACGTTCCTGTTTACAAAAAAAATTAAATTTTACTTGCTCGAAAATGGTTTAAATGTTGGTTACATGAGTATGGAAGCAGCAAGTGGCAAGAGTTGAACTATTTTGAAAGTTGTTGAGTTGCGGGACACCCTGTATAAAGCAAGTGTCACGTTGTTGCACACGATGAACACCGAAAGTATCTAAGCGATTTTCAAAATTTTTTTTTTAATAATTTTTCTTTCGCTGGCGTTCCTAAGATAGGATACTTTTTATTCCTTAATTTTTATTATTTAATTTATAATTCAACATTAAATAAATTTGCATAACAGCAAACAAAAGAAAAAAAGGAAACGTCAAAACAAAAGTTATGTGGAGATTCTCTGCGTTCCTCAGGGTTACCAATTAATTTTTTTTTTACTACATATGGTACTAAAAAAATTTTGTACTACATTATATGTTATTGAAAAAGAAAATAAGAATGAAACCATCTTTTTGAGTAGTAGGCCCCATAATGAGAATAACAAGAAATGTATCTTAGAAGGGAAATTCAGTTTTCAAACAATTATTGCTAAATTTATGGGAAAATCATGTACGTGTATCAAAAAGTTGGGTCTAGCGTTCGTTGAATTCTTCAGTAGTGTTAATAAAACATCGTTTGTTTGAGTTTTTCATAATATCGATTATTTTTTTTCGTTAACAATCGATATTTATTAAAAATAATTAATTAAAAGAGACACGATATAGCAAGGGAAACTAAAGGCAAGACCGCACATAGCGACAC
The DNA here is from genome assembly GCA_951217065.1 of Baccha elongata. Lineage (NCBI taxonomy): Eukaryota > Metazoa > Arthropoda > Insecta > Diptera > Syrphidae > Baccha > Baccha elongata. The sequence goes on from CATNUY010000188.1 coordinate 1,217,512, forward strand.
TGCCCTTCAGCGGAACTTCGACATGTGCCCGATGTCGAAGTTCCGCTGGTACGTCCGTTTTCATTTGGCATGCGATACGTGTGTGGCTGCGTTTTTCTATTGTTTTCTAGCAGTAATACGATTGAACCCATTTGGATACGCAAACGAAGTCAAAATCATCTTTATTCTCTCAATTTTACTTTAATTCTATAGGCATGATTCTCTAACTTAGACAAAAAAGTAAAATGTCTAACTCTAAACATGAGCATCAGCAAGCAGTGCATACTGCATACATGAAATGCTTCTGATCTCTCTTTCTAAATCTATTAAAAAAAAACACAGAAGCGAGTTCGCAAATGACTCAAACAATTGGAAGTCAGTGATTTTGCTTGAACGGGACAAAGCCAAAAACATAAAAAAAAATTGACATATGCATACATATATGCTATGACTCTTCAGCAAAGAGGTTGACTGTATTATTTCCAGTAAATCCAAGATGTTTCAATAAGTACTGTTATTTATTAAAATCTTTCATTGTAAGTTTTCAATTTTTGGCACGACAATTTGTTGGCTGTATACGATCGAGTGGCAAAAGCGAAGCTTGCGCATGCGCATATTTCAATTTGGCTGGAAACAAAAATTCGCCCGGAAGAAATCGATCATATTATTTCCGCCGAAATTCCGGATCCATCGATCGGTGAAGAATTATTATTCGAAATTGTCACCAGGCACATGATCCATGGACCATGCGGTTCCTTCAACATGACATCACCAATCACCATGCATGGAAAACGGGAAATGTAAAAAAAAATTTCCGAAAGTGTGTAAATTACACAATGACGGATATTGCGAGTTATCCACTGTATCGCCGTAGGAACGCTGAGAATGGTGGCAATGTATTCACAATGCGAGTTCCGAATTTCAATGAACTTGAAATTGATAATCAGTGGGTGGTTCCATATTCGCCATTGCTCTCGAAAACTTACAATGCACATATTAATGTTGAATTTTGTAATTCCGTGAAATACATTAAATACATATGTAAATATGTTAATAAGGGCAGTGATTTGGCTGTGTTTGAAGTGCGAGATGTAAATAGAAATGACGAAATAACGTATCAAATGAGCAGATACATTAGCACCAACGAAGATATCTGGCGTATTTTTTTTTTTAACATCCATGAAAAAGATCCACCTGTACAGCATCTTGCAGTGCATCTTGAAAACGGTCAGCGGGTATATTTCACTGAACAGAACGTTATTCAAAGAGCATTACAACCACCAAAAACTACCCTCACTGAATTTTATACATTGTGCTAAAAGCTCGACGTTTTCGGCCAATTTGCCAAAACACTGATATATACCGATGTTCCGTGGTATTTTGTTTGGAACATATCGAGTAAAAGATGGGACCCACGTAAACAAGGAGTACGGACGGATGTCCATCCCAGGCATATTTAAATCTAAAACATTGGGACGACTCTACACAGTGCATCCAAAACAACGTGAATGCTTCTTTTTGCGTTTGTTGTTGGTGAATGTTCTTGGACCAACATCTTTTGAATTTTTGCGAACAGTTAATGGTCGAATATTTAATACCTATCAAGATGCATGTCGTGAGCTTCAATTAATGGAAGATGATAATCACTGGGATTTGGCAATTGCTGATGCAGCTTTGTATCTACGCCAAATAATATTCGTCAACTGTTCGCAATTATTCTGACGACATGTTATCCCACACAGCCATTGGCATTGTGGCAGAAATATACGACTGAAGATATATGACTATATGACTGAAGATATTTTGAACCGTGTAAGAATAGCGGAAACATGTCCGAACAAAGATTTCACACCGGATTTGTACAATGAAGTATTGGTGATACTAGTTATGGTCTGCCATCGCCTGATCGCGCAGCCAATGACTTAGTGAACACGGATATGCAACGAGAACAACATTATGACGAAGTTGACTTAGCTTCGATTATTGCATATGATGAACCATTATTGACGATGGAATTATGTTGGCTGTAGATGCAAAACAAGGTGGTTTTCTTTTCTTAGACGCACCTGGTGGGACCGGTAAGACATTTTTAGTGTCATTAATACTTGCAAAGATGCGGTCACACAAAAAAATTGCATTAGCTATTGCATCCTCCGACATTGCTGCCACTTTGTTAGATGGTGGACGAACAGCGCATTCTGTACTAAAGCTGCCATTAGATATTCACAACAATCCAAACGCTATGTGCAATATCAAAAAAAGGAACGCAATGGCTGCAGTATTTCAAAAATGTTCAATTGTTGTTTGGGATGAGTGCACCATGAGTCACAAACATTCTCTCGAGGCATTTCACAGAACCATGCAAAATTTAAACAGCAATAACCGACTTTTTGGTGGTGTTGTTTTGTTACTATCTGGTGGTTTCCGGCAGATATAACCTGTCATTCCTCGCTCTACGTGTGCTGATGAGATCAATGCGTGCTTAAAACAATAATTTTTATGGAAAAACGTTAAAACACTTCGATTGACAATGAACATGCGAGTACAATTGCATAATGATCCATTGGTACAAGTATTTTCAAATAAACTACTTGATATTGGAAACGGTAAAATTGAATTGCATCAAAATACACAATTTATCAAATTACCAGATAGTTTCTGCTCTGTTGTTAATTCAAAAACCGAACTTATTGACAGTGTATTCCCAGCCACCGCAATTGCCAAACTTTGTTCTTCTCGAACAAAACGTCCAAAGTGTCCATCGACCATCAATAACAGACTAACAGCAGCGAAGCAAATCGGTATCCAACTGACCTTTACTACCGGAAAAAGAACGAGTTATCCACCATGGCTCCTCTCACAACATTCTATTATCACCAACCTTACTTCTCTCTCGAAATGTTCTACTAGCCATGAAGTCTACAAAGCACATTTCTCAGAAATAGCCGCCTTTTACCAACAGAACAATTGGAGTTTAGTATACACGGATGGGTCTATAAATCTATATGGAACTGCGTTTTTTTTTTTCATTTTTAATTCATTTTTTTTTTTTTCATTTCCTTATATCTATCTTAATGCTAGACAAAAAATCTTAAACAACTAGCTTACATATTAACTTAACTAACTTACCATCACGTCGCTGATCCGAGGAAAAAAGACATTTACAATAAAGTAAAACAACATTGGAAGGAAAAAAAGAAAAGCGATTGGCGTCAATATAATCACCATTACTCCACCATAAACCCGAATGGAAACCCCGCCGTATACCCGACCAACTGCTCAATCACATTGATTCGGTGTTTTACCCGGCTGCGCTTGGGACACTCAAATATCACACATGGGCATTTACTTGAAAAAAACGATCCACCGAGATGCCACCTGTGTAACGACGGAATGATCATGATTCCACATCTACTTCTGAACTGCCAAGCCATACAAAGTATTTTATCATCCCGTAGCATAAATAAATCTCTTCTGGACTTACTAAAACTGCCATCCGCAGATAACATATCTCTAATAATGAATATCTTAAAGACCTTAAATATCGACAAATGTATTTAAATATTTTAAACTTTCTATATTGTATATTTACTATCATCTCATGTATTACAAAAACTTTATCTTCAAGCCTATAGCCCTGGTATCTAGTGCTTATTCACAATTGTATTATTCTGTAATTTATTTACATTGTAATAAACATATAATAATAATAATAATAATAATAATAATAAATAATTACTTACATCATAATTGGCTCAGTAATCGTGCGATTTTAGCAGCAAGAAATGTCGATGTTGACGTTATTAACTGTCAAATACAAAATGTACTGCCGGGTGATTTGATGACTTTTAATTCAATTGACACTATTGTTGATGAAAATGAGATCGTCAATTTTCCAATCGAATTTTTAAATTCTCTGGATATGCCAGGAATGTCGCTACACAAGCTCTGTCTTAAAATTTGTTCACCAGTCATTTTTTTGCGCAACTTAAATCCACCAAAATTGTGCAACGGTACACGATTAGTCATCAAAAGAATTACCGGAAACGTACTTGATGCAAAGATATTGACTGGAAAGTTTAAAGGAGAAGTTGTCCTGTTACCTCGAATACCCATGATACCGCCCGAATCTACAATACCTTTCAAAAGGCTACAATTACCGATTCGATTGGCTTTCGCGATGACGATAAATAAATAGCAAGGGCAGACAATGACGATTTGTGGCTTGGACTTGGAGAATCCGCGTTTTTCCCACTTCAGCTTTATATTGCATGGTCACGTGTTGGAAAACCGTCAAATTTATTTGTGTTAGCGAAGGATAACAAAAAAAATTGTTCATAATTTAGTTCTTAATTAATTTTAACCCTGAATGCTTCAAATTAGATTAAATTAACTCTGTTTGTTAAATCACAATTAAATTAATAATAAATTTAACATTTTTTATTCATTAAAACTTATCTTGAAATTTGTATCATTCCTTACCAATCACTTCCTTAACCATACCAATTTTAATATTAAATACTTAATAGCAAAACAATAAAGCAGCAGCAAAGCGCAGCCGGGTCAGCTAGTATTACTATATATGCCGTTTACAGGGATAGATACAAGTGATTGCTACTAGGTCTAGTCGATAACTGTAGAAATTTTAATCATCTATTCAATTTACCGAAGACTTCAGACTCCAAAACCACATATTATTGTTATCAAAGGGACTAAAAAAAAATCAATCAATTATTTTACATAATATCTTACAAACTCAAATTGAAAGAATTCAATCCATTTAAAAAGTCTTGCTCCTTGTTTTTCCGAAGTTATGCAGTACACGTTATGCTGGATTTACACCATCGTTGTTCTGTGAACGTTGTTCGGTTTACGTTGTTCGTTATTCGTTCTTTGTCACAAACAACGAACAACGAAGAAACATTTACATTATTCAGTTTTTATTCAGTTTTTTCGTCCAGTTCGTTCCTAAATAAAAATAGATAACAACACAATGTTGGCAGTGGCGGCATTATTGGTAGGGTAACACGCAAATATTAGCTAAAATACTTGCATATTGTTACATTATTTCTTGAACGCCACTGCATATCAATGTTCTATTAACCATTAATCGCATTTGCAGTCTCGTTGTTCGTGCAACAACACCGAACAACGAACGCTTAAAATTCAAAGCCACTTTGAACTTGTTCGTTCTTCATTCGCTCTTCGGTGTAATCATTTACACTTTCGTTGTTCCGCGTACGTTCAACAACAAACAACGTACACCGACCAAAAGAACGAAGGTTTAAATACAGCTTTAGGGTGGAACGTACATTTTTTTTCGATTTTTCTATTTGAATAGTTTTGCCTAATTACGTTAGCTATACGTAAAAAATAAGAAAAGAAATTATCTTCACTTTTTGCAGTCCTCTACCACAGTTGAAAGTTTTGCAAAACAAGCAAATTTGCTTATTATCACTGTAACTCTAAAAGTATAAACCATACGAAAATATATTCTTAACAAAAAAGAGAAATAATTTAATTTCCTTTAGAAAATATTTGTAGGGTCGTTTTCAAAACGAATCCACTCTGTGAAAAATCCACTTTAGCAAAATTTAATTTACTAAATTATCCAGATTGAGTTTGTTTAACAAACGGAAATTTTCAAAAAAAGATTTTTGAAAAATTATAAAAGAAAATTGCTTTATAACATTACCATAATAAATCAGACTATTAAATTTCAAATCCAAACGAATGGCCTCTAACAATTATTGAGATGTGCTGTAATACTAACAACGAAATTATTATCTGTTGCTGTATCCGTCTTGTTTTTATATATATATTTAAAGAATTTTCTGTCTTGTTTTAAAATATTTTGCATTTTCACTATGTTAATAATTGGTAACATTTGAATTTTTTTTGTATTTTAACGTAGTTTTAAAAATTTTCCTAGTAATTTCCTTTTTTTTTTTTTTGCTCTGTCGTATGATAAATCATGTTCTATACATGAAAATTCATTCTGTGTAGTATATTTCGTGTGTGGGAGATTTTATTTTAAGGTATCTACACTGGATCCAACTGCTGTGCGCACAACAACGGGATACAGGTATGCTAACTTCTTGTACATATTTACCTCTATAGATTTCTTTCCTCGTATTCGTTATCATTTTATTTCATCTCTTCCACAATATCTTAATTTGAATGAGTTTTCATTAATCGCATTTACGTGTGTAAATAGTTGAATTTAGCTTTATTTTCTTAAAAAATAATTTTCTGTTTAATTTTATTAATTAAGTTAGTTGTTAATTAACATTTAAATAAAATAACTATGTGCTTTAGTGTTATCTGAAGAATTTTGGTTTTCTTTGTGGGGAATAATCCATAGTCCATAGAGGATTAAATATAATTTGGAGTGATTGGTGGCAGGAAGGATGAGGAAGTCCTGGGCATTTGAGTGACTTATGTGAGGCTAAAAGCCTTAGTATAAGGGGCTGACACACATTCTGAGCGCGTGACAGCAATGGTTCCTTCTCAGCAATGAGTTGGCAATGGGGTGGGATTGCTCAACGGTACCAATAACACCAAAGGTACCGGGTACATTGAAACGACTAGTAGGTAAGCTTAAGAGATCAGTCTTCTTCCAAACATCCTTTTTTTTTTATTAACGTAGCTTATTTTAGTTTTTGTTTTGTCCGTCTGTTTAATAATTGTAAATCTTACACAGACTTTTTTAACTATATATACAATTGCCTGATGCAGCCTCACATCAGGGTAAAAGAATGGCTTGGTACAATTGCAGTGATATAATGAATTTTTATTTCTTTCTTATTCTTATTTATACAAAATATTCTTACAAACTACCTACATAACTAGGGCAATAAATTTATGATTTCATAATAATTTCATAATAATTGAAATTATCAGGAAATCAAAATACTGCAAATCTGCAGTTATTGCAAAGTAATAGGTTACGAGCACAGGTGCACTCGTAACCAAACAAGACCAATAAATAATAATAATAAAAGCACAAAGTGCTTATTGTGCACAAATAGTCTAGCATGACTAAAAGAACCGATGATAATGAATTTAAAGTTATTGTTGATGATGTCAACATTTTCCCTCCTCCAACTTAGGTTCCCAGTTGATTTCAAACCCATGTCCTGATGTGCTTCTGTGGTCTGTCAACTCGATATTAGTGGAGTTCGTCTTTGCAGTTGGTCTTTTTCCATATTTGAGAATTACTGCCAACAAACAGATGATGATAATTCCAGCTGCCAGTATTGAGCACAATCCAAAGGTCCAATATTGGTGTTTTTTGATTGTCTTCCAATTACGGTCATGTAGACGGTTTAATTCCTCTGTTGCCTCTCTGAAGTTTGAATTGGAAACATCCATCATATCTTTGTTGAGAGGTATGACGGTTTCATTTGTGAACAAAAGTGGGACTTGAGTGGAGAGAGATGTGTCTAAGATGGCAATCGATTTGCTGTAGTGGATCATCACCTTTGTTTCCGTGACCAGTTTTGTTTCCAATCGTATGAATTTCGATTGAATAATGCAATCTGGGGTTACGTTAATAATGCCTTTATTTTTTAGCACCACTTCTTCTCTAGTTAGTCCACAATTTACAAATACCGTAGTTTCCTCAGGAGCAACAAACATCCATGTGTTTGGCGTATATAATTCTTTCCACATCGTGTTTGTTAACTTTAGGGTTCTCGTTGGACATCGTTTAAATGAAATTTTCTTGTACAGTTGTTGAATAATACAATCCTTACTTTCCTCTATACTATGAAATATGGATGGCTGTAGGATGAACGTTGTGTCGTTGACTGCTGGTGTCTTGCCTATATCTTCCAGTGGAACTTCGAAGTATCTCTGTAGATTGTAATTGACGCCAAACACTGAATTCTGCAACTCCACGTCTTGAAAAACCTGCTCATCTATTCTTTTTGGAACTGTAGTAGTTTTGATTAACTCGTAATGACTGGTGTCACTTATCATGAAATATCCTGTTACTAAAACCTCCTCTGAAGTTGTTGACATCTCTAGTCTGTCCGTTGGATCTGGTAATATCTCTAATTCTCGGCCAAGTTTGTTCATGCTCTTAGCGATAATGTCTTCTATACTTTTATGCGACAGAAATTCAAAAAGGTGGCTGCGTTTAAGATACGCATTCAACATTTTATTATATTTTGTTTCGATTTCCCGCATGTAGCTTAGTCCAATCAAATAGGCGTTAGTCACATGAATATTTACCTTATTTTCGTCGACCATGCGAAACCACGATTCCATTTTGTTAATTTCTTCTAGGCCAGCATTCAGTTTTTTTGTAAAATTGTTGATCTTATTGTTGATCCTGCCTTCAGTTTCGTTAACAGCAACGATTGTCGATAACATAATCTTGGTATTGGAATTGCTGCTTCTTATGAGGGCCTTCTGATTGTTGTCCAAGTTCTCAATGTCGTGATACACTTCATCATTAACCCCAAATATTGAGGTAAGTACAGTTCCCAGTATTCCTCTTCTTTGTCTTCGCAATTGTTTTACTTGAAGTCTATTGAAAATTGAGAGTAAGTTCCTCCATTCCTCCTCCATATGGTGACGCAATTCGCTACATTGGCTATCTTTTGTAACTGATTTTGCATTGTTGCATAATTGAGCAAACTGATCCTTTGTTTTATTGACGTTAACTTGGTCACGTAAGATGTCTACGATTGGGAATTTAACGCTTGTTCGTAGTATGCCACGTTGAATCTTCGCTGTACCGATTCCTTCTACAAATAGTCCAGCTTCCGGATGAGTGATTGTATATGTTGTAGACGCAGGCATGACAGAAGCCAATAATGACAGCATTACTAGTGATGTAGCAACGCTGGATGATTTCTTTTTATCTCTTAGTTTTCTTCTGGGTCTGTTGGTTATTTCATTTTGTTGTACTGTGTTGGTGTCAGGTTTGATGATATTTTCGTCATTTGGAAGCAAGCATACCTTTGATATTGGTCGCTTATATGTACCTTTCTCTGTTTTCACAGTTACTACTCTTATAAGTCCATCATTTCCGCTGTGTACTTCTGTGATTTTTCCAAGAGGCCATTTTGTTGGTGTCAGCAGCTCAGTTTTTAATAATACCAGTTGGCCGATTTCCAAATTCTTTGCTGGGTGCTTCCATTTGTGCCGTTGTTGCATTTTGTTTATATACTCTGTGTACCAACGCTTGCACACATCTCTTTTGATCTTTTGGATTAAACTCCATCTTTTTACACTACTTTGGGCCAGGTCCAAAATGATGTCATCTTGTGGTGCTAGTAGTGGTGATCCAATGATGAAGTGACCTGGAGTTAATGCATCAAGATCTTCAACATTTTCTGTTAACGGACAAAGTGGTCTCGAGTTTAAGCATCCTTCTATCTGCACCAGTACAGTGTTCATCTCTTCGTATGTTAGTTTTTGATCCCCAATGATCCGATTCAAGTGATACTTCACCGATTTAACACCTGCTTCCCAGAGTCCGCCAAAATGTGGAGCTCCTGGTGGGATGAAATGCCAATGTATTGCGTTTTCAGCCAGCTTGGATTGTACGGAATCAATGATGTTCTTTGCTCCAACAAAATTTGTTCCATTGTCGCTGTATAGATGATGTATGGATCCTCTTCGACTAATCATCCGCCGCAACGCTGCCATGAATCCATCAGTAGTTAGATCTGACGTCAGTTCAATGTGTACTGCCTTTGTTGCCATGCACACAAACAATGCTATGTAAGCCTTGTGCGACTTAATGCCGCGCATTTGGGAGCAGCGTATGTTGATTGGGCCTGCGTAATCTATGCCACAATGTGTAAATGGTCTCGAAAACCGAGCTCTTTCTTCTGGGAGCTGTCCCATAAGTTGAGATGATTCTTTGGCTTTGCACCGGAAACATCTGATGCATTGATTTAGTATGGCCTTAACCGTATTTGTTCCTCGGATGATCCAAAATTTCCTCCGAATGTGATTTAGAGTCATCTTTATTCCACCATGAAGTGTGTCGCTATGTGTCTTTTGTATGATAAGTTTTGTCAGCGGATGTGCTGATGACAAAATCATAGGATGTTTTTGATTGATTGACAAATTAGCGTGTTTCAATCGACCTCCCACTCGCAATATTCCATTGGCGTCCATAAATGGGTTAAGTGATGAGATTTTGCTAAATGATTTCCAGTTCTCAGCAAAACCTTGTTGTGCGCCGCGCACTAATGCCCTTTCTGCTTCAAATAGCTCCTTTATAGTCAATTTACCAATAATGAGTGTTTGATGTCTCTTGCTTAATTGACAATTGGTTTTGAATCGTAGACAATATGCACTTATTCGTTGAAGTTTTGACAGCGATGAAAATCTAAGATATATGTCGTCTTTGTCTGAAGAGCTGCTGCAATGTGTTGCCATGCAGGCGTGAGATTTTCGGATTTCAGGTATTTCTGGAATTTCTATTAACGATTTATCAATGGGCCAGCTTTGTTTCTCTTCCTTCAGCCATTCTGGACCATGCCACCATGTACAATTTTCAGCTAGAGTATCTCCAAATGCTCCTCTCGATGGAATATCCGCAGGATTCTCCTTTCCGGGTACAAACCTCCATTTGCCATCAAAATGTTCCTGTATATACGAAACCCGGTTTGCAACAAATGTGTTCCATTTCACTGGATGCTGTTTTAACCAGTTTAATACTATGGTCGAATCTGACCATGCATAAATTTGAGTGTATTTCGTATTTGTTTCATTTCTAATATATTTCATCAGCTTCGTAAGTAGTGCTGCTGCGCAAAGTTCTAGTCTTGCCAAAGAAACTTGCTTGACCGGCGCCACCTTTGTCTTGGATGTTATGAGATTAACTGAAGTTGAGCTGCCATCCATAACCTTCAGATACACCACCGCTGCATAGGCTGACTCTGATGCATCTGCAAACCCATGTAACTCCATTTGTGAACCCTCTGTTTGTTGTGTCCATCGTGGAATTCTTACTTTTTCTATGGTTGATAATCTTGTCTTGAATTCGTTCCATTCATTTTCAATTTTAATTGGAACCTTCTCATCCCATGTGATTCCAGTGAGCCATAAATTTTGTATATGAATCTTTGCTTTGATAGTGATTGGCGACAACCATCCAAACGGATCAAAGATTTTTAAGGCATCACTCAATATTGCTCGTTTGGTTCCTTTTGTGTTGAATGATTCAAAGTTTACCTTAAATTGAAATTCATCAGTAGTTGGGCACCACTTTAGTCCCAAAATTTTAAACGTTTTGTCATTGGTAAAATCGTGTTCTGGCTCCATTTCGATAAGTTCCTTTGGTAACGATTTTATAAATGCTGAATTATTTGACGTCCATTTTCGTAAGTTGAATCCACCCTGTTGAAGTAGTGGCATTAGTTCTTGTTGAAGATCTCGGCATTCTTGCAGAGAGTTTGCACCTCCTAGACAGTCATCTACATAGAATCCTTCCAGCAATAATTTGCTTGCGCGTGGATATTTATGTTTTTCATCTTCAGCTAGCTTACATAATGTTTTAATTGCCAAATACGGAGCGGATGATGTGCCGTATGTTACGGTTTTAAGAATGTATTCCTTAATTGGATCCTTGGTACTTTCTCTCCATAAAATGCGTTGTAATTTTGATCTTCACGATTCACAAAAATCTGACGATCTTTTGTAGCGTAGGGCCTGTCATCATGATGCTATTTAGTGATTCTCCAGTTGTAGTTTTTGCGGATGCGTCAAATACCACTCTAAGTTTAGTGGTGGTGCTGTCATCTTTTATTACTGCATGATGTGGAAGATAATATGTTTTTTCCGAAGTAACTGCTGATACCTCCTCCATGTGTCCAAGATTAATATATTCTCGAATGAATTTTGTGTATTCATGTCGAAGACTTTGGTTTGTTGTGAATCTTTTTTGTAGTGTAAAAAATCGTTTTAATGCCATTTTCCGTGAGTCGCCTAAGGCCATACGATCCTTTAACAATGGTAGTTTAACGATGTAGCGGCCAGTTTCATCTCGTATGTGCGTCAAATTGTAGTGGTTTTCACACATTTCATCTTCTCTGGATTTAATCTTTGTAATTGGCACTTCTTCCAGTTCCCAAAACTTCTTCAAGTCTTCATCCTCGTTGCACACACTGATAAATGATGTAAGTATGTTTGGGTTTGTCTTCTTCCATGGGTTTGAAGTAGTCAGTACTGGTCCTGATAATATCCAACCAAATCTTGTGTTCTGTGCCATTGGAGTATTCAGTGGTCCTTTAATTAGTCCTTGAGTCAGGAATTGTGGGAAAACATCTGATCCAATGAGTAGTTCAATTTCTTTTGGCTGTTCGAACCATGGGTCTGCTAATTTTAAACATTGAATGTGAGCCCAGTAGTTTGTTGTTATTGGATGTGCTGGCAATCTCGATGTAATAACTGGCATTACGAGAGCTTCAACGTCTAAGTTTACTTTTTCATCGTGAATCGACTGAATGTTAAAACGGCATGCTGCGATGATTTCTGTAGTATGACCACTGATTCCCTTAATCTTTGACTCATAATTGATCATTGGAACCTTTAATTGACTGGCTAATTTCTTGGTAACGAAGCAAGTTTGAGACCCTTGATCTATTAGTGCTCTTACCAATTTAGTTTTTCCTCCAACACATATGTTGACCATAGCTGTGGCTAATAATACCATCCTATTGCTGTGACAGGTGGTAGCGATTTTAGTGGATGTAGATGCTTCTTCTTTTGATGTTGCACCCATTGCTGAAACTTGGGGTTTCTCTCCTCGGGGGAAATGAAGTAAGGTGTTATGTTGTCGTGCGCATATTTTGCAACCTCCCTTCGCCAAACATTCTCTTGTTGTGTGTCGTTCTCCCAGGCAGTTAATGCACAGCCTTGATGTTTGCACTACATTGAGCCGGGTTTTCGGACTCATGCTCAAGAACTAGTTGCAAGTGAATAAATGATGAGCCTCACTGCATACAACACATTTTGACCTTGTGATTGTGGTCAAATGGTTTTTAGAGATTGGTGCTCGTGAACTTTGAGAATGATGTTCGCGATTGATATCACGACTGCTTTCCAAGCCCCGGAATCTGCCTTCGATGAAGTCAAAAAATTCACTTAATTTTGGAATTTCTGTTGAAGTTCCCCTTGATTGTTGATATAATTTCCGGGATTCAGGATCAAGTTTTGGGCATACTAATTGAATCACGAGTGGATCCCAAGAGTTCACGTCAACTCCTAAATTATTTATCCCGTACAAAATTTCTCTCGATGTATCCAGGATTGTTTTCAAGTCGAACGCATTTTCATTTCGCACTGATTTCAAGGTAAGCAGTTTTTGGATGTAATTGTTGACCAAAGCTGCTGGATTTTGAAATCTCTTCGTTAGCAATTCTATGGCGGTTGTATAGTTGTTTGCTGTAGGTGACAAGTGGCTTATAATCCGAGCTGCTTCTCCCTTCAGGTTGCTTTTTAAGTACTGCATCCGTTCAACGTTACTTAATGATCTGTTTTGATGAATCAGTCGATCAAACAATTCCCAAAAAGATGTCCAGTCTTCATATTTTCCTGTAAATGAAGGTATGTTTATGGTTGGAAGTTTTATTTCGCGATATGTTGAGGGTTGTGGAGTCACTGGCTCCGGGTTATGTTGAAGCTGTTCCGCTTCTTTGATTTGGATGTATGCGTGTTGATATATTTGCTCCAACTCGATGAATTCATTGTTGGAGACGTACTCCTGATCGAAATCACTTTCTTCTAATGACGACATGATCTCGTCGTCAATCGCCACCAGCTTTCTCCAACATTCTTGAATTTGATCAAGTTTAAATGACAAATAGACTGCATTCTGATTTAAGTCTAGGTTTCTCGTTATTCGTCTGAAATTGGTTTTGATTAGGTTCAACCTTTTGAACCTTATTGAATTGTTGAGGTTTTTGCGAAGGTCATCTCCTTCTGTGATTGATGAATTCTCCTTTGGTTTCTGATTTAGGACTAGTCCTGATCCTTGGGATGTGTCTTGTATAGGGGCAATTGGTTGTGCCTTTTGTTGAATCCTTGGTGGTCCTTGTAGTAACTGCTGCGTTGTTTGTGTTTCAAGTTGTGGGATAGTTGTTTGAGATTTGTCTTTGAGTGCTTGACTTTTCTCTCTGAATGTATCTCTGATTTCAAAGTATTTGGTTTGGAATTGTTCAAAATATTTTTTGGAAAAATATTCATGCTGTGGATTACTGTTGCGCTGCTTTTCCAAAAACCCGTTATTGCTCTGGAATTCTGTCCAATACTGCTCCAACTTCTCGAGCTTCTTTTTAAAATACTCTGCTGAGTATCTGGATTCTCCATCTTTCCGAAAGTTGGTCCAAAATCGTTGGACTTCATCGGTAATTAGAGTCTGGTTATATGCGATCTCGTCTATATCACTCATGTTGCTGATCTTCTCCTCTTCTTAGTGGACTGTATTGCTTCTGTGGTCCCTGTAGTGAACTTCGCACGATTTTTCTCAGCTGTTGCACTGGTTAGATCGTCTTTGCAGCTATGTACTGTTGACTGGCTGCCTTAGTTGCGGAGTTTTGGGACCCAAGTTAACTTTATTTTAACTAGTAGGTGCGATCCTGCGTTGGATCGAAGGACCATGTAAATCTTACACAGACTTTTTTAACTATATATACAATTGCCTGATGCAGCCTCACATCAGGGTAAAAGAATGGCTTGGTACAATTGCAGTGATATAATGAATTTTTATTTCTTTCTTATTCTTATTTATACAAAATATTCTTACAAACTACCTACATAACTAGGGCAATAAATTTATGATTTCATAATAATTTCATAATAATTGAAATTATCAGGAAATCAAAATACTGCAAATCTGCAGTTATTGCAAAGTAATAGGTTACGAGCACAGGTGCACTCGTAACCAAACAAGACCAATAAATAATAATAATAAAAGCACAAAGTGCTTATTGTGCACAAATAGTCTAGCATGACTAAAAGAACCGATGATAATGAATTTAAAGTTATTGTTGATGATGTCAACAATAATAATGATCTGTCCTAGTATATTTCAATTTTGCATTTTATTTTTTATCTATAGAGTAGTTTAAAAAAGGCATGGTATATTACGCTAGTCCAGATAGGCAGGCCAAAAGACCCCGACCCATAAACCGACGAGCTGTGCCCAAGGCAAGCAAGCATTCCTACCCTGGTGATGGCCTACTGGACACCCTTCCATCCAACGACATTTATAGGCCCTGTATCTATAGGATGGAGGGGCAAACTGATTCCACTCTTATGAGTCGAGGATGGTTTTACCGTTACATATTGTTGAATATGTTAGGTGTCATTCTCGAGATATTTGTTCAAAAGCATCTTAAGAATATTACTAATATAATACTTAGTAAATTTTTTAAATTATAAGAATATTTTTGCATTTTTTTATTACTTTAACATTTGTCTTGCAATTAAGGAAAAAAGAGTTTACTAATTTGTTTCTTGGTCTCAGACTTAAATGCACCAGGTATGTAATGAACATTTTTTTTCTCGTACCAAGCTGAGCCGATTTAAACAAAAATATAAGAACAACTTACTGGATTAGAAGAATGGATCTGTTACTAAATTTTTGATGTTTGTTCGCGCAAGTGCGTTGACACGGTGTCTCCACGAGCAAGATTATATAGATTACGATCTGTCACTTTTCATAGAAATAAAGATAGCTAGAATGCTATGAAATGTGTGGTGGACATTTGTTAGCTTGCTATTTCATACCATTTCAGTTCAATTGCAAAGAAAACAGAAAAGTCAATATGAGAATGACAGGTCATAGAATACTATCTCTAGCATGCTATGAGTTGAGCAATATATTGCAAGAAATTTTTATAGAATACTATTTACGGTCTGCATAGGCAATTTTATAGAATGCTATCTTGCATTCTATGAAATCTAGATCGTGGAGACACGAAAGTTCCGGTATTAGAAAGATCTTTTCTTTTTGACATTTCGGAAACTAAGAAACTTGAAGATAAAAGTTGGAGAAAACGAAAATTGAGTGAGAGAGCACACACACACAAAAAACCTTGGCGTCATCGAACACTACATAAGAAAGATCAAAATCAAGATCTCAATCAAATCCTCCAGCTTGCCAACCTACAGATAATGCCTACATTGATGATGACATCCAGCCCAGTAATACTTCAAAATGCAGTGATATTTTGTTTGTGATCAACGGTTCCATAGAGTGACTAAAGTAAGGCCATGCACGCACTAGGGAGCCATGTCGCGCGGCCTGGCCGCAGCGGCCAGTTATTATATGCTCGCTGCCTAAGGCCAGGCGCGCATTAGGCGGCCAAGTCGCGCAGCCTGGCCGCTGGCCGCCTTTTATGTATCGTAGAAGAAATCGTGGCCGCAGCGCACAGTGGTTTGGTTTGTATGGGAGAGCGGAAAAAAATCTGTAAAATCTGAACTATTGAACGTATTTTAATAAAATTTGGCACAGATATTTAAATTGGCCTTATGCATAATTGGTGAAAATTTGGTTGAGAAAAAATTGCTAGAAAAAAAGTTATTGAGATTTTTCTAAAATTTGAGGATTTGGTTTGTATGGGAGAGCGGGAAAGAATTTCTTAAATCTGAACTATATTACGGATTTTTATAAAATTTGGCACAGATGTCAAGATGGTCCTTGTGAATAATTGGTAAAAATTGTGTAAAGAAAAAATGACTAGAAAAAAAGTTATTGACATTTTTCATTTTTGTAGAATTTGTACTAAAATGAAAGTTTTTTTCTTAAAGATAAATCTGAACTTTTTATTATAAATGAAATTTTATAAATAATGTACCGATTTTACAAACATAAAAACAAACATATAAAATTAAAAACATAAATAAAACATTTGCATTCAATTAATAAATAATATGATAAATTAAGTAGGTAAGTATTTTACTGTGCTAAAATGAGGTTTTTAGCGTCTTCGCTGACTGGTAGTATTTTCTTTTTTGCCTGTGGCCTTAACCCTGTTATTAGTGGATCTTCATTCGTTGCAATTCGGCTGCATTTTCTCGAATTAAAACAGCGGTAGATTTTATAATCCTTATTTCGGCATTCTTTGGCTTCCTCAGAGAGTGATCCAACAGGAAAGGCACAATTTTTAATGATTTCTTCTCCATGGATCAAAATCTTATATCCGGTTGCTGGCATGTTGTGTGTGAATGAGAACTTTCTGGATGAAACACAAATGCACAATCACTTAATACTGACTTATTTTTTTAAATTCTTTAAACATATATATAGTTTAAAGTAAGTGCTTAAACAGTCTTGTAAGACATCTCTAATCCTTATAAGTCATAAAAAAATAAACAATACACAACAAAAACAGGGTAATAAAATTTAAAAATTATCAAAAATTGTTTGTTTTTGATTTATATGAAAAACGCAACAGGTATAGGGAAAACCTCATATACAGGCAAAAATCTGAAAAAAACACCTCTTTTTTATTATTACCTGTCCCAAGTTTTTGCGCTAAATAAAAAAAAACTGCAAGATTATCCCGAATCCTTTTGTTTATTTATTATTAAGATATATAATATAAATAAACCTATCATAAAATAATAATACTTTTCTTATATTTTTTCCAAGAAAATGGAGTTGAAAAATTAAATTATTTTGCAGGCAGAAATAATTTTTTCCGCGAAAAGTCCAATTTCTCAGGCATGGGTTTATGTATGAATTTTATTTTACTTTAGAAACAAAGGTACACATTTTATCTAAAAAAATGGGCTAAACCAGTCCGTTACGATAATCAGTGCCGAAAAAATTATAACTCTTTCATATATACCACCGTCAAAACCGCGGTTTTTGCGACCTCATTCAATGAGACAAATTTGAACATAACTCCGAAGATCGCAGGTAATCGCAGATGGATTTTTCTGTTCTGTAACTTGAAAGTGCGGTGCATATGCTGGTATATACCGTTACGTGGAGGCAAGTGGAGCTAAATTTGAAACTCAAAAACTTTTCATAAAAGCCATTTTTTTTAAGTACCAAGGTTTGAGACTTCTTATATAAGGCTTTTTTAAAAATTTCACAAAAATTTTTTTTTTAATTTTAAATACTCGAAAACAGACCAATAAAATGATATATAAAATAATAGAATGTATGTTAAGGAACTCCGGAAAAAGACATCTAAAAGTTTGTTGAAAATGTGGTTCGCGACTTGAATAATTTTTTTTTTCAACTTTGAGGGCTTGTAAATAAGTAAATAAAATATATTAATTAAAAAATTCTTTTCCATTATATGCTGGGGTTATCAGAGAGTACTTAGACATAAAAATTTAAAGGCTACGTAAAACTTTTTAAAAAGCATTTTTTTCCGCGCTCAAACCACTGTGCAGCGGTCAGTTTTTACATGCCAGCTGTCCGCCTAATGCGCGCACTTGCAAGTATCGTAGAAGAGCTCGTGGCCGCCGCGACCTGGCTGTGCGGCTGGCCTGGTCACCTAGTGCGCGCCTGGCCCTAAGTAGTTGAAATTGGAGAGACCGCTGCAATGGTTTATATGCCAACTGCATACTAATGAATTCCCATTGCGGCATTTATTGAAGTAAAACTTCTTTACCGGGGGTTAGCTAAAAAATGGGATACACACAAAACTGTGTGATGCTATTATTTGTCCGTCGCCGATCAGGTCGCAGAGTTGCCGATGTGGCACTATCGTGCTACTATGGCACGTTTTCATATAAATGGAACTGTGGCACTAAATGACTTCATATAGCACTTTATATTATTATTATACATTTCCTTTATTTACTTTCATTGTAAGGTATTATTCTAACCTCATTTTGTCTGTGATTATTAGTTTTTGACACATTTTCAATTAATTCTTTACTTTTTTTATTACCTTATTATGGTTATAATTGAATTTTTCAAGTTCTTTACTTAACAGGTATATTTTTTTTATTTTTCTCTTCGTGGCACGCAATGGCTTTAAACGGCACTTTTTGTTTACAGCAGTAGCACTCACAAAAATATATTTCCGGCAACGCTGTCTGCAGTTGAGTTGAGATAGAGAGATGTACAAGCAAAAAAAAAAAGAATAGACAGAGAATGAAAGATAATAAAAAAGCACGATAAACAGATACAACGATCTCTTCTATTAGCTACGCGTAGTAAATCGAATAAACAGTAAACACGCCTGATTTGTTTCTTTTATTAACCTTATTTGATACGAATGATACCACAGATGCACAACTCTACTACACACGACATAATGGGATAAATTCCTTTCCCACACTACATTTATTTACACTTACGTTTACTACATTTAATAACAGACTTACAAACATTATTTTTTCAAAAAAAAGTACCATTTCTGGACTGACTACGCGTTGTTAATCGCGCAGTAACTACCTCACCTAATATTCTGCCATCTCTGGGTGGTTGATTCTGGTTGATGGATTTTGAGCAATGTATGAGAGAAAAAGAGAAACGTATGTGGTGGCCTGAGAAGACAGAATCGCTCGGCCTCGTGTGTCGTCTCTCGTGTACCTACCTACTGACACTGAGGGTTGATAGCGATCAGGAAAAAAATTCAGATAGATCATTTATTATGTCTTCATTCGATTTGAAACAAAAATACTACCTACTTTTATCGATGACATACCTATTACCTTAGACTGAAAGAATTTTTTGTGATATTAAAATTTTGAGTGGCACAAACAGTGCTTTTGCAGATACAATCTTTATATCAACGTAGAGTAAACAATGACTTAATTTTTATCCATCAACTTATATCTGGACAAATTGATTCGTCGGACCTGTTAGCCTCAATTGGTTTTAACTTCCGCGGACGGTCGTACCACCTTCGAAGTTCTGAGCTTTTTAATATTAAACATCACAGAACCAATTATGGCATGGATGAGCCTCTCACGCGGATGAGTAAGTTTTATAACTCGAACAATGGTGTGTTGGATTTTAATTTAAATAAAAGTAATTTAAAACTATCTTCAGAACCAGTGCTCCACGATCCTAAATGTTTCTGTGTCATTTTGTTTAATTTTGACTTTTTGTTTGTGCTTACTATAACACCTGCAATAAGTGATCAGCCAGTGGGACACATTATATGTGTTGGCAAATCTTCTTTCATCTGCTGATGCTTGCTTTAAGCTCCATTTGAATAAGATCTGATAGTGTTAAAAAAAGGATCCTGTCCTAGAGATCTCTTCAACTGAAACGCATAAAAAATGGCACACTCTAAATCAGCTATACTCAACCTGCGGCACCCGGGCCGCATGTGGCCCACCTGACAAGGGTATGAAAATTGGTTGTCAATCATTTTAAATTTCGTGTGGATCAAGAAAAAGTATAGTGGAGTAAAATATAATAAGATAATAATTTTTCTTCTGACAAGACAAAAATCTTTTTACGAAATTTGTTCACTAAAAAGAATAAAATTGTCATTTGAACAGGAACAAAATGTAATTTTTTAAAGGCTCCGCTGTAATTAAGTAATTTTACTAAATTTATTACGTACTTGGTAAGTATATATAAAGACGGCAATATATATGCAGAAATTTAAATGGAATATTTTCCTTGTGGTACCCATGTTGCGTTAAATTTTTGATGATTTAAGCAATAATAATTAAAAACTTACTGTTCTAGAAAAAAAATCTGGAAACGCCGATTTAACTTTTGTGTGTCAACTTTTAAAAGTGTCAAGAAAACTTTACGGCTTTTTCGTTCGCCAGAAAAAAGAGCTGTGATGAAGTTTGCAAATATTATTGTGAATAATAAATAATAATAAATTTCACAGCAACGCTGCTGTGAAAGTGAAAAGTTGTATACAAATATCTCTCTCGTATTAAATTTTTAAAATTCAGTTTAATTTCCAATTTTTTAATATTTATTTTAAACCAATATATTCTTTTTTATCTAAATTACTTGTGCAGCGATTTTTATAAGAGGTAACAAAATATAAAATCGCATAAAATAATCTTTAAGTTTTCAGAAATCTCATGAGCTATAACAAACGCAAGAGCTGTCCAACTTCACCCGACGGGAACCAACAAAACGCATTTATTAATAACAGAGCGAGTAAATTGTTTAAAAATAATTAAAAAATGACCATGTCTGATTCTGATCTGATCAAAATCAAATGCATTATCGATGATTCTCTCCAAACCGAACTCAAAAAGGCAACCGCAAACCTAGCATAGAAGGAAGATCTAAGTATGTTAAATGCGGAGATAACCTCTCTGAGAAAACAAAATGAAGAATTAGCGCAAAAAGTTCATCAATTTAAAGCTAGATGCACTATATTAGAAGAAGAACTTGAAGCGCAAAGCCGTGAACTAAAAGGCAAAAATATTACGATGCATAATTCGACTGCTGTCTAAGCCCATTACAATAAGCAAAAGCAAAAACTTAATCAAAATGAAACTAAACTCTGCTAAGCTGAAGAACACAGGGGTTTACATCCAACGAGATCTCACTAAGCAAATGCAGTTAAAACAAATAATCTTGCTACAATATAGAAAATCAATTAAACAGAATAAACCAAATGCTCTAATGCTAATAAAAAACAACACTCTTCTTATTGAAGATAATATATTTTATTTAAATAATAATAATGAGCTAAAAATGAATGATAATGACGGTGAACAAGAGCTACAACATATGTTTGGTCAATCGGAAATGTCACAAAAACGAAGTTGTCAAATGGACACATTGAAAGTACTAGATCAACACTTACTTCTAGGCAACCAGGGATACCACTTGAACCAGAACAACAAAGTAGTAGTAGTAGTAATAGTGTATCAAGAAACTGAAATTAAATGCCGTCAGCTCATGAAATAGTAGTTCATGTAAAATATTAGCCTATAACATATCTGGTCTTAATAATAAATTATTGTATGTAGATTTTTTGAATTTTGTTAAAACTTTTGATATTTTGTCTTTTTGAAACACATATCACCATAGAAAATTCATCATAATTCATAAATTATTTTAACGGTTATAAACTTCACTGGATTCCTGCTACCAAAACATCTATCAAGGGACGTGCAAGCGGAGGTTGCTTGTATGGAATAAATACATCACATCTTAAATTATACGATTTTGCTGTTTTACAAGAAACAACTGTAATCAAACTTTTAAAAAGAAATCATATGTATATAATGCCTCTTTATCTAAACTGTAATAAGTAGTGGGCCGATGATTTTGAGAAACTCCACAATAATCTATCTCTTTTAGCAAGCAAGAGCGTGCTTATAATTGGAGACTTCAACGCTAGAATCAAATCACTTCAATTCAAAACATCAACAATGTTTGTTTAAGCGTTAACTCTAAAACTTCTAAAGATACAATATGCAATAGTAATGGTGCTGCACTACTGGAAACGCTTCAATTTTATGTTTTTATTATTTTGAATGGTTGTACCGAGGGAGACATGGTGGGTCAATATACGTATATTGGAGGACAAGGCAAGTCAGTAATTGATTACTGTATGGCGAATAATGAATGGCTTGAATTCATAAATAAGTTTGAGGTTTTATGTAAAAAATTTTCTGATTACATGCCAATTGTAATAGAATGGAAGACCGAACGTGACTTTTCGCAAACAAATCTAGTTGTTACCTCGCCTTAAATGGAGAGATGGAGAAGCTGAAATCTTTCAACGGAATCTAGACATTTGGCTCCCAAGATTTCCTGCTGGCATTGAGTCTACCGATATTCTTTCGAATGTATTAATAACATGCATACGAAATTCGGCTAGCTCTATAGTAACAAAAACGTTCAAACAAAAATGGTTTGATAATGAGTGTATGAAAGCAAGAAAAAAATCATTTGCTCTTTTAAAACATTAAGAAACTCCAACAATGATGAATTACGAAAATGGTACATTCAATCAAATTTCCAATATAAAAGTCTGTGTTTAGCAAAGAAACTAAATTTTGAAAATATACAAGCCCAATCACTCGGTGAAACAAAAAGTACAAAGGAATTTTGGAAACTGGCTAAGGTTATAAATGGTTCACATCACTTAATAGGTACAGGTGTAACCGCCGAAGATCTTTCCTTTCATTTCTCGAACCTTCTTCAAACTAAATCTCTCTCCAAATGATATACTGGACACCGATATATCTTTGTTTAAAATAGCAACAGTTCTTCAAAAAACTAAAAATAATAAAGCGCCAGGTGAAGATGGTGTACCTTATGAATTTTTTAGAAATGCAACTCAAAGTTTTGGCATCCAACTGGTCGCGCTGTTTAACAAATTTTTTTTGAATGCTGAAGTTCCATCTTCTTTCAGAAGAACTGTAATTTTTCCCAGTCATAAAAAAGGTGACTTGAATGAAGTTGCCAACTATAGAGGTATATCTTTTATGAATATCTATTATATATTCTTGTTGACCGATTGGAAAAGTGGGTAGAAGAAAAAATTATATTATCTGACTTCCAAGCTGGATTTCGGAAAAACTATTCCACAGTTGACTAAATCTTTTCTCTGACATTAATAGTCAAATCATTTCAAGCTAGAAATAAAAAAATGTGCGCGTCGTTTGTCGATTTCAAAGCAGCGTTTGATTTAGTAAATCGTAATGCTCTAATATACAAACTTGCACAGTTAGGTGTTTCAACCAGTTTTCTACATGTCATCAAAAATATGTACACAGATACAGCAGCTAACGTTTGTGATGGATCACTTTTATGAATGGTTAAGAACTGATTCAGGTGTAAAACAATGATGTCCGCTTAGTGCACTTTTATTTGCACTGTTTGTAAAAGACATTGTTAACCACCTTCCTGGAGGAATCAGAATGGCAGGAATCCAAATCAATGTGTTGCTTTATGCTGCTGACTTGGTCATATTGTCAGAATCGAAAGAAAATTTACAATTGATGATTAACCGGCTGTCTATGTACTGTGGAAAAGGAGGACTTGAAATCAACACTGAAAAGTCAAAAATTATGATTTTCTCGCGATCTAATCGGACTGAAATTGGAAACATTCGGAAGTACAATGGAAGGAGTTTAGAAGTGACAAAGGAATATAAATATCTTGGAGTGAACCTTAACCCAACGCTGAATGTTAATAAGCACCTCGTCGGAAAAGACAAGGCGTCTCAAAATCTCATAAACTTAACATGGAGAATTTTTTTTTCAAATAACCAAATACATTTGTCTGTCAAATACCAAATCTTCAATTCAGTTGTGAAGTCAAATCTGTGCTATGCAGCTCAAGTTTGGGGAATGGAAGAGTATGAAGAAGTTGAGAAACTTCAGAGAAATTTCATCAAAAATTTTTTTAATTTACCAATCAACACACCGAATTATGCGATTTACTTAGAAACCGGCCTACCAAAGATATTTACCAACTCTGAAACTAAAAGCTGGTTATCTCATTAAAGTGTTAGGTTTTCGAGATGAGCTATTAAGTAAAATGATGCTGCTGTACGAAGTAAGAAACAAGGACTGGTGGTATGATAAATGGCAACGGATCGCCACTGCATGTGGTGAAGATTTGCAAATTGATCCAAACAACATTCTTGGTGTGAAAGAAAAACTTTATGAGGCCGAATAATATATATAGCCAGCTGAATTATAATCTGAGTAGCAATAATTATTTCCATGATTATCTTAAGCCCAAAGACATTTCTTTAATCTTCAAAGCACGAAGCGAAGTATTATGTCTCAACGGACGACCTTACAATGGTAGTTTTAACCAGTTCACTATGTAATACAAGATCCAAAGGAGACTGCTTTCACTTTATAAGCATATGTCCAATTTTTGGACATAAGAGGGTCGCGTATTTTGGAAAATTTACTCTCTCAATGCAGGAGACAATACAAATATTGGATGGACCGGACTGGCAAGACCTTTCTATCTATCTGAAGGAAATTTGCAGATTTAGGAAACTGATCATGACAGAATATGATTAATCTTCATTAGGTAAAACTACATACATACATACATTAAAAATATAAATCAAAAATATGAAATGAAAACTGAAAATTAAAATAACAGTATCTTTAAAATCAAGAAATTAAAGTTGTTAGTCGAGCTGACGGCAAAGCCAAAGCTTTCAAATTAAAAAAAAACAGTGTAAATGTATCAAATATTGTAAATAAATGAGTTACTTACTTACTTACTTACTTACTTAATAAATAACCCAGCAAAGGAATGAACCCACCGAATATTTACTGCAAAGTAATCATAAACAAATGTAATTTGATGCAACATTATCAATTGCCTAAAATGGATGAAATTTTCGCGGAATCAGCCAACTGTGTAGTTTTTTGTGTCATTGATTTGAGAGGAGCTTATCAACAATTGGCAGTGGATCAAAACTCTAAGGAACAGTTATTCATAAATACTCTTATCTTATAAAATGTTAGCTCGATCTTATGTGTGGTGGCCTGAAATTGATGCATTCGTTAAGAGCTGCCAGAGTTGGACTTTAACAGAAAATAGAAAAAATAAGTAAAGGTCACTACAAAAACACATTTCCCTTTTGATCGAGTTCATATCGAATTTTTTTACTTCCAAGGTAAAAGTTTTCTTATCATTGTTGATGCTCACAGTAAATTTAAGGACATACATTAAATGAGTTCAACCGACGTCGTTCACACACTTAATGCTCTAGAAAAAACATTTAGAACTTTTGGTTATCCAAAATAAACTGGTTTCCGATAGCGGCCCGCCGTTCAATTCATATACTTTTAAATCATTTTTCAAAAATTCAAATTATTGAGGTACTAAAATTACCTATTTACCACCCACAGTCAAATGGGTTGGCAGAGCGAGGAGTTCAGTCAGTAAAAAAAGTATTGATTAAATTTTGTTTGGATAAAATTGACACAACTTCACGTCAAAGTAAAATTGAAAATTATTTATATAATGATATAAATATGCCGTCCACATTCACTTTGAAAAGCCCATCCGAAATGTTTTTTTCATACAAACCTAGGCCTAATTTAGATTTTATAAATAGTATATTTAAAAATGAATTTGATTTTGATAAAACTTTTTGTGAAGTAAAAAATTGTATAAAAACAAAAACTCCAGAAGAAAATGTAAATTTAAAAAACCGTTTTAAAAAAGGAGATGTAGTTTTGTTTCGAAATCCTTTTAAACATTTTGTACGTTGGATACCAGCACAGGTCGTAGAAATTTTAAGTAAATTAAGATATCTTATTAAAGTAAATGGTTTGATAAAATATGTACATCAAAACCAAATTAAAAGTTCTTCCTTGCAAAACTTATATGAACGTTAGGTCGTTAGACAATACACCGCGGAACAACTGCACGACTAGTTAAATTAAAACCAAAGTTAAATAAAAAAATTCTTTTCCTCGTACAAATTTATTTTTTATTTAAATGTTAACGTTTTCGAGAATATTTAAATTCTCATCATCAGCCAAGCAAAACTAAAATTGAAAATAATTTATTTGCAAATTATTTGCAAATATTTTGTTATTGAAATATTGAAAATTGCAAAAATATATTTGTTTAAATAAATAAGAGTAGAATTAGAATAATAATAATGAAAGTGAATAAATGCATTTAGAATTTAATTTCAAATATTTGTTTAGATGATAATGGTTCCAAAAATGTATGTAATAAAGATTGTTCAAATATTTTATTTTAATTAATATTGTTTGTATAAACAAATTATTTAAATTACAAATTATTATCATATTCAATTTTAAATATTCTCGAAAACGTTAATATTTAAATAAAAAAATAAATTTGAACAAGAAAAAGAAGTTTTTCATTTTCCTTTGGTTTAAATAACTGAACTTGATAAAACCAAAACTGTTTGTACAAAAAGCTCTTTTGATGACAACGATAAATCTAAAACAGAACAAGAAATTGATGTTGCAAGTCCTTCTATTAAAAATAATAAAGATGTATTAAACAGAAAATCTAAAGAATAAGGTAACCTACAAAAAGATATCAGTTCTTAAACATTAAGTTTAAGAAAAAATAAGAAAAAAAAATCAAATGAAATGTATTAACTGTTCTTAAAGAAAAAACATGAAATAAGTCTCAATCATTTTTTTAAGAAATGGAGAGTTGTTATAATATGGCCTACAAGAGTTATAAAATGGCTCGTTTTCTTTTTCTTTTTCTTTTCCTATTTTGCAAAGCCTGGATCAGGTTGTCTAACATATGACAGTCTTCTTCTGCATTAGTTAGTCAAGCCGATCACACCCTTCCTTCTCATTAAGTATATCGATTACGCCTGTAAATTATATGAATTAATTAAACTCTTATATTTAATTAATTAAGAAAAAATAATATGAAATATAATAAAGTCTTTCAATCGTTTTAAACGAAGGAAAAAACGTAAGAAATGCTATATCCGTCATTTGCAAGCTACCCTGGCCAAACTCCAGCTGTTGAACGTTGCGTCAAGATGCTTCAGTCACAGTAGCTGGCGGAAAATCCAAAGACAGGCTATTAAGTTCGAAAATATATTCGCGAAGCATATTACCGTTTTTCCACACACAAACAAATTATAACATTAAAAATTAAAATAAAAGATATAATTAAGTTACTTGTTGTATAACTTATACATTTTTTTATTTTTATTAAAGCCTTTTTTCTTCATTTGTTTGTCTAAATAAAGCTAATAACAAGAATATCATTATTTGTGTGTATTTTATTTCATAAATTAATTAAAATAAAGTTATTTCAAACGTATGAATAAATCAAAACCTAACGAAAAGTCCAAACTTTGAGATCAGGACGAAAGACTTTATCCAAATCAATTTTTGGAAGCCAAATGAATCTACTAATCAAAACACAAAAATAAAGACCACTTCGAAGTTCGTGCAACTATATTTTTTTCCTCCATAATTTGACGCTCGACTCTACTGCACGTGCTTTTTTTCAGTGACTTTTTTTCAGTTTGAGCTCACTCCTTCTTAAATATTCCTTATGCTTTATATGCATATTTCTATTGTATTTTATTCTGTAAGATAATGAATTCCCTAATTAATGACTGAAAACATGGCCGCTTCATTTGGTTCGGGAGTCTTATGGCCAGTTTCTCTAAGCTCTTTTAAATTGATATTACTTCGTTAAATTTTAAATCGACAGTATATCGGTTGCTCCAAGCACTTTTAATTTTAAAAAGCCAATAAAAGAGCTAATAAACTTAAGTTCAATTTTCTTCCTTTTAAAATTTTAAAAGTGGTTTTAAGGAAGAATACAAAAAAAATATTTGATAGACATTGAAGATTGACACAACATTGAAGACTACATATAAAAAAAAAAAAACAATAAAGAGGTAAAATACATCTCTTCTTTATTATTATTTGTTGTTTAAATAAAATTTAAAATTTTCTACTTCGTCTGATGAACTTTTATCCGAAGAAACAGTTAGACGTACAACCTTTAATCGAGTCCACAGGAATAAATAGACTGCAATGTCTGCAAGCCCGATTTAACCAGTCCATGAGTAGTATTGTTAAAAATTCTTGTGAAACTTTTCTGTAAATATGTATTTATTGCACTTTGTTTAAAATCGATTTGCATTCATTCCTTCAATGTTTGAAAAAAAATTTCTTCAGATTCTTAATAAAACACACGGCTTATATTCTTACAGTCTCCGTCTAGCTCTCGTAGCGTTTACGTCGTTGACTTCTCTCTGTATTTTTGTGTGCTTAGCTCACTGTGCGTGTGCATATACATATATCCATCTCGCTTTTACCACCGGTTCTATTACTGGTTTCTTTTTTTCCAAGCCGCGTTTTTTCTTTTTTCACGTGCAACACATTTTTTCCTCTATAAAATATGGCCCCGGGGCCAAATAAAATAAAACCCGGGAACAGATTCGCTGGGTTAGCTAACCCATCAAAAATCCCAGGTTTATCCTCATTGCCGCGAAAGATGAAGCAAAACCCCTTTCTGGTGTAAGTATTTTCGTATAACGAAAAGCTATTTATTCTATTAGCACCGAGTACGAGAATATTTCCCAGTTGAGAGATGGGAACATACTCATCCTAACCAAATCTCAAAAAGTTGCCGACAAATTTCTTCGAGTTACCAATCTAGCAAACCAATGTCCTGTTTCGGTTAGCCTCCACGCTAACCTTAATTCATCCAAGGGTATTGTATATGCGCATTGTCTCGCTAGCATCCCTGAAAGTGAAATAGTGGAAGAAATGAAAACGCAAGGTGTAACTGACGTTTACAAGTTCACCAAATTGCATGATGGAAAAGCCAGCCCAACTGGATTGGTTCTCTTCACTTTTGACCTTTACCAAGCTCCCACTACTGTAGAAATAGGATGGCTCAAGTCCAAGGTCCAAGAATACATCCCCAACCCGATGAGATGTCGCAACTGCCAATTACTTGTCCATAGTTCAAAAAAATGTTCCAAAAACAAAGCCTGCGTCACATGCAATCTTCCTCCCCATGATCCTTCAGAGTGCACCCGCACCATGTGTGCGAACTGCTCTGAAGCCCACCCCTCCTCATCCACATCTTGCCCCAAATATTTGCAAAATAAAGAAATTCTAAAAATTAAAACGAGGAATAAATGCAGTTTATCAGATGCCAAGCGCATCTGCAATCAATCCAACCCTGTTCTTCCAACTCTTTCCTCCATATCATATGCAGACAGAACCAAACAAAATCAAAAAACTACAACAGTTACTAATCCATCTAGCTCCTTATCTCTCGCAAAAACAAATTTTACTTCTAAAACATCAGTAGCACCCAACAACGAAAATATAATCCTACCAAACCCTTTTTTGGAATCTCAAATTTCCGTCTCTCTTCCAGTCACAAACATCTCCACCACACCAACACAAAAATCAAACGAACAAACAATTACAACACATCCAAATATTAACCAACCTATTCAAAATTACCCTACTCCCTCTACACACAATTTAAACAACTTTACCCCTAATTCTCCAATAACTTCCATGACAAAAGACCTGATAAACAATAACGAATACTTTATGGACTCATCCGAGATGGATGATGATGTATAAAACAAACAAAAATATTGCAACTCAAAGGTCGCGGCCTGAGTTGGCCGGAGTGGGGGCGGTACCAGCAGGACTGGCCCGCCCCAATTTCGTCCAGGGCGGACCGCGACCTCAAAATACTTACCAACCCTTAAAACAACAACATAAAATAAATACCACATGCAAAATTATGCAATGGAACCTTAAAGGTTTCATCAACAATTATGATGAACTTAACATCCTTATAAAAGAGCAAAAACCATGTGTCATATCTCTACAAGAGACTCACTGCGCATATAATTTTAAACCAATAATTCCTAAATCATATTTAGGTTATTTCAAAAACTTTGCTTGTAACCTTTCAGCTAAACAAGGGATCGGTGTTCTAATTAAAAGTAACATCCCCCACAAAGAAATAGTCATCAATTCCAATATCTTAACCTTTGCTTTAGAATTAGAACTTTCATTCAAATTCACGGTTTTAACCTTATATATTTTGCCAGATCAATTTTTTTCCAAATCCGACCTTGATTATATCCTCAGTCAAATACACACCCCTGTTTTCCTGACTGGAGATTTAAACTCTTGGAGCGTGTTATGGGGCTCTCCCAAAACTAATTCCAGAGGTAATATCCTTGAATCCTTTTTGTTTTCTTCCAATCTCATCGTTTTAAACGATGGTTCTCCTACTCATTTCTCCACCCACGGCACTTTTACTCACGTCGACCTAACCTGCTACTCCCCGGAAATATAAACAAAAACTTTTTGGAAAATATTAGATTATCTCCATGGAAGTGATCATTTTCCTATATTTTGTACCATATCTATTAGCCAAGGGTTCACTACAACAGCTGTAACTCCTAGATTCAAAACTGATTTAGCTAATTGGGCTTGTTTTGACAAGTACATTATAGATTACTTATCAGGTTATCCATCTTCAGGCAACGTGAATAAAGAAGCAGCCACAATTCTCAAAGCCTTTCGTACTGCTGCGAACAAATCTATCCCACAAAGTTCCCCTCACACGGGTAAACATACAGTCCCGTGGTGGAGCCCGTAGTTGAGAGATTTAAGAGATGATAAAAAGAAAACTTGGCGTCTTTTCAAACGTCATCCAAATCAGACCAACCTGATTGCTTACAAAAATTGCCAAATTTCGCAGGGAAGCAAAAATAAACAAAGCGAAATGCCTCAGCGATTTCACCTCTTCCATCAATCCTAATTCACCTCCTTCAAAAATTTGGCAAAACATTCGATGCCTTACTGGTAGCTACAATTGTAAACCTATTAGAACAATAATAACGCCCCTAGGTTCGGTGGATACACCTTTGGAAATTGGTAACTACTTAGCTGAAACCTGGTCAAATGCATCAAAAGATGTAAATTTTCATATAAACTTTTGTATTAATAAAACAAATTGCCTAAATGCTTCCTATAATGTTTCTATCTCATCAGCCGCAAAATATATCGAAGGCCAATTATCAAATCTAGAGTTGCAAAGTTGTTTAAGCAAATTGAAGTGTAAAACTCCCAGTAGGGATAGGATCTCCTACCTCATGCTTAAAAATCTTCCAGAAATAGCTACCTCCAGACTCATGCATCTTTACAACAATATTATAGAATCAGGTATTATTCCTCATAATTGGAAATTAGCCACAATTTTACCATTGCCAAAACCAAAAAAAAAAACACAAACACCATCGATTCATATCGTCCAATCTCGCTAATATCATGTATGTCAAAAGTCCTCGAAAAAATAGTTGCTAGAAGATTATTTTGGTTCATTGAATCAAAAAAATTAATTTCATTAAACCAAGTAGCTTTCAAACCAGGAAAGGGCTGTGCTGATGCACTTCTTCACTTGGACGCCTACATATCAAAAGCCATATCCGCCCGTAATCATGTCACCGTACTCTCCTTAGACTTCGAAAAGGCTTTCGATAGAGTTGGTATCCATCTAATATTACCAATAGACAAATTTGTGTCAAAGCCAACAACTGTTTCTCGTCTTCCTTCCCATTATTCAATGGCATTCCACAGGGATCGCCATTATCAGTCGTGTTATTTATTATTGCATTCGACGAACTGAGCAAAATAATAATGAAACACCTTGACCACTGCGCTTATGCAGATGATTTTTACATTCTTTGTAAAGTAAATGACCTTGATAAAACCAAAGACTCTGAATAAATGTAAATCCATCCACATTTGTCGTAAACTATCATGCAATAACTTAGTTTTAAGTATTAATAACATAGATATAGATAATGTCACCAACCTGAGTATCCTAGGTATAACATTTAATTGTAATTTTAATTGGAAATCCCATTGTGTGAAGCTTAAGAAGAAATTAGTGGCTAGGGCTAACATTGTAAACTATCTTGCTAGCAAAAATGTAATGCTCATATTAATACACTCTGTTCTATTTCAAAGGCGTTGGTACTAAGTAAAATTGATTACGGTTTAATTATCTACGGGAACTCGCCAAAGTCAACAATCAGCGTAATAAAGGCCCCATACCACCAAGCTGCACGCAGAAGCATCAACGCCTATCCCACAAGCAATATTAAAAATATTCTTGTAGAAGCTGGTCTTCCTTCCATTGAAGAACGTATTGCCACAGCCAGAAAAAAATTATTCGTAAAACTCTCGTTCTTAAATGGGTCCATAATCGACAAGGACATCACCTCCATAATGAAAAAGGTAAACCTAAACCGCATTCCTTCTGCAATAAGTACCTGCTTAGACTCTGCAAAACAAATGAACCTGACGTTAAAAAAAAAAGAATAAATTCACACCATCCTTCCCACCGTGGTCCATAAAAACATCTTCAATAAACACCGACCTAGCAGTTTACAATAAATCAAATACCTCAGATGATGTCTTTCAGACGTCCTTCCTCAGTGTTTCTTCCAACTTGAGATCAAATGGATGGAACTTCGTATACACGGACGGTTCAAGGAATCAGACTTCCACATCCTTTGCAGCCACTCAAGAAGACAGTTCACTACTTGTAATTGGAATCCTACCACCATATGCATTTATCTTTACGGCTGAAGCCTTTGCCATTATGAAAACAACAGAAATATTATCCAACACACGTGGAAAACATATTATTTGTTCGGACAGCTTGTCAGTGCTTAATGCGTTACTAAACCCTTATCATGATACAGAAACCATCAATAAAATAAGGGACTCTCTCATTAGGTATCCCAATAAACTAAAGATAATGTGGGTTCCCAGTCACAAAGGAATTAAAGGAAATGAACACGCCGATTGCACATAACGCCCCTGTTTTCACCTTCTGGAATTATACTTAGCTGGATCTGCTCCGTGAAATCAAACAGAAGATTCGAAACCAACTTCTTTCAGAATGGGAAAACTACCGCCATCACTACTCAAGCATCAATGTAGATAGATCGCACCCTCAGTATCCATCAACCACCAGTAAAATAATGAACACACAATTCGTTCGTCTACGATTGGGTCATACAACCTCCACCCACCAACATCTACTAAGAAGGGAAAATCCACCAACCTGTCTTCGCTGTAACTCCCAAATAGATATTAATCATATCTTAGGAATAGGACCTTGCACCGATGCAGTTTCAAAAAAGCAATACTTAGTACCACACCTATCAACAAAAGAAATTTTAAAAAATCCCAGCCACAACAATATTCTCAACATCGACAAATTTATACAAAAATATAATGTAGATATTAAAATTTATAAAAAAAAAAAAGATATACAAAAGAAAAAAACAAATGTAAATAATTAATCATAAGTTATCTCGCTCAAGCCGAAAGCCATTGTAGCTAGTGCTTTTTTTTCTATGTTAGCTTTTAATTTTAATTAATTGTTAATAAATAATAATAATAATATTTTTACCCTCCAAAACAAACAATTGATAACAAAAATCCCGGCGTTGTTCGGTCGAGTTTTTTTTTCTGTTGATCCGATCGCTACAAAATTTCACAGGAAATCGCTACCGAATTTCACCTTTTGGTCAATCTAAAGTTCCAATAAAAATTCCATCGAAATCGCTTTAACCGTTTTGGAGAACATATGGAACATACATCCATATATCGATATGTATAAACACGATTTATTTATTTATTCTATAGACTCCAAAACGACAAAATCGATTTCGATGAAATTTTCAGTCAACCTTTAGATTAGCCCAGAAGGTGATCCTGTGACGTATGGTAGCGATCGTATAAACAGAAAAAAATAAATCTCGACCGAGCAACGCCGGGAAACGATAAGCTAATATCTCATAAATTACGTGATTTAGCAAAAAAAAATATTATGATGAAACTTGTTTGTCTCTAAAAAAAAGTGTCAAATGAATGTTGAAAATTTAAAATCGGACCACTGGGAACGGAAGTATTCTCAAACAAAAAATCCATCGATTGGGAAGCCATTTTTAAAAATGGCGGCCAAACGACCATGATTTGGATCTTGAGGCTACATATTGTTTATAGGCAGGTAGGTAAAATGGCGGTTTCGCAGAACAACTGTTCCGAAAAAACCCAATTAGCGCCAAAAAGCGCCGTTTTGATACCATAACTCGTTTGACCTAATTTTTTGTGATATAGCTAAGGGGATCAGTTTTTGGTCTGTGACCGCAGTCCCAAGGGAAGAACTTAGCTCACACTTTGTGCTGGGTGGTTCCATTTGGACTGAGCCGACCAATTAACTTTACACTAGGTGTATATGAGGCTAGGCCCGTTCAAAGGCAAGGCACACCTATAAACCAGTGCTTTGATGCTTTCGCCTAAAAATAGAGAAAGTGCTAGTCCGAAAAGCCAGTCTTAAAGGGAAGTTCCAGAAACTTCAAAAAAGAAAGTTGAAATGGAGAGTGAGTGAGTGCTTTGAAAAGCTAAGGGGACCAGTTTTGGGTCTGTGACCGCAGTCTCAAAGGAAGAAATTAGCTCACACTATGTGCTAGGTGGTTCCATTGGGACTGAGAGCCGGCCAAATAACTTTACACTAGATCTATATGAGGCTAGGCCCGATTAAAGGCAAGGCATACCTACCAGGTATATATCAATGCTCTGATGCTATCGCCAAAAATAGAGTAAGTGCTAGTCAGAAAAGCCAGTCCTAAAGGGAAGTTCCAGAAACTTCAGAAGTGAAAGTTGAAATAGAGATATTGCTTGGTTTGTTAGAGCCAACTGTTGCTGTTAGAAAAAGCGGAAAAAAAATTTATCCTTTTTTTCGACAGCACGTTTAGGTTGTCGAGAAACAGGCTACCGAATGCCTGGAGGCGAGACGTAGCCAGGGCCGGACAGTAGCAGAGGAAATGCTCAATAGTTTCCTTCTCTAGCAGATTTCTACCACTACGGCAGTAGCTATTGAAAGGTATGCGCAGTTAAGCTGCATGTTCCCCTATTGGCCAATGGCCAGTGACGATTGCAACGATCCTGGCTGTGTCTATTCTGTTTCGTTTTATTAAATCATTTGATCTGTTTTTGTCATAGGTTGGCCATATCTTTCTAGTTATTTTACAGGTTGCCAAACCTTGCCACCTCTTTGTTGATTCTGAAAGGAAATGGTCATATATTCTGCCCTTCACGAAGCCCAGTGGAAGATCTACTGATTGCGCCTGAGAGACGAGAAGGGCTGATCCTTGCCTAGCAAGATCATTTGCTCGCTCGTTGCTTTGGATGTTGCTATGGCCTGGGACCCATATGAGAGAATTTTTTATACTAATACTGAAACCTGAGAACTCTGCTCTGCATTGATGAACTATCCTTGGAGATACCAGGCAGCTGTTCATTGCTTTAATTGCAGCTTGGCTATCTATACAAATGGCTACATTGTGAATATTTTGGTAAGATATTGTTTTTTGTTTAAGTATTCTTCAGCTTCAGCTTGAAATATGCTGGCAGCGTCCGGTAGACGGACCGATTGACTAATATTAAGTTTGTCAGAGTAAACACCCGCCCCAACTATATCAACCATATTTTAGCCGTCAGTGAAAATTGTTGTGTCATATTGTTTTGTCACCGTATCATTTTTTCATTCGTCTCTGGTAGGAAAAATCACATTGAAACTTTTATCAAAGTTAAGACAAGGGTTTTGGTAGTCAATATGGACTGAACGAAGATCTATTGGCAAACAGTTTTAAAATTTCTCGATGACCATAGGGTCTTTCTGCCCAACAGCTTGCTTCTTTAAGCCTGGTTGCACTGCAGGATACCATGTATTTGATATGAAGGTCTAGAAGCAAAAGATTAAGAATAACGCTTAAGGCATTGGTTGGGCAAGATCAAATTGCACCTGTGGAACCTATGCTGGCTGTTCTTTGAACCTTTTTATATTATATTTTTTGCTTAGGGCTGGCCACCATACAATCGATCCGTTGGTAAGAATAGGACGAATTACAGCTGTGTAAGTCCATAATATCATATTAAGCTTCAAACCCCATTTTTCCCGAAAGTTTTACTACATGAGAAGGCTATACTTGCTTTCTTCACACGTTCTTCGATATTGATTATCCAGCTAAGCTTCGGGTCCAGAATAACTCCTAGGTATTTAGCTTCTGATGATACAGAAAAAGTGTGACCGTTCAACTTGGATAGGGTGAAGGGGGGAATTTAAGTTTTAGGGGTGAAGAGCATCAATTCGGTTTTATTTGGATTGACACCTAGTCCACAGCTAGTAGCCGAGATGTCAACTCTTTTCAAGGCAGTTTTTCCATGATATCACTTATAACTGTCGGAAACGCCCCTGATGTCATAAACACCAGGTCATCCGCATACGCCACCGACTTTACACCACAGTTGTCCAGTTTACAAAGGATTGTGTCCATGACAAGCAGCCATAGTAAGGGGGATAGAACTCCTCCCTGAGGTGTACTCCTATCTACGAGTTTGATAATGTGGTCGTTATCCAAGATATACAGAAAACAAGGTAGTATATTGCGCATGTCGTTATCATATCTCCCTCTTTTGTGTGACGTCACTCGAATTCTATTTCTTGAAGTGAGTGTAGACTTTAATATAAAAGTAAATAAATGTTTGTGACAAAAGATGCAGATTGCAATAAGTTTTCATCTCTCAACGAATAACTGCGACACCTTTAACTTACCCATTTATGTATTTCTGCGTAAATTATCATATTTAATAAAAAAAAGTATAACACGTTAGGTATAACTTTAAGAACAGATTTTATTTAATTTTCTTTTAAGTTGATCTTTTTTCTTCCAAACATTGTTTATTATGTTTTGATTTTGAATTCTGATTCTAAAATACATTTTACACCTAAAGAAAGTTCTTATCATTTCAGGATCCAAAGAGCAGTCGGCTGCCAAAGAAAACAAATTTTGTATGTAGCCTTCAGATGGTTCGAGAGCGTATTCTTCTTCCTGGATATTGTTAAATTTGTTGAAAATTAAATCTAACTTCTTCAATTCCATGATGAATAATTCGTTTGGCTTCTGAAGACCCCTTTCATTGATGACATTTGTCCATGTTAATCCTGTGGTATCTTCCTTATCAGCAAGAATCTCTATGTTTGGTATTTTCGATTTAAAACGCTTTAAAAGGTAGCCAGCAAGGTACTCCAAGGCATCGTACTTTACTTCGGACATTTCTTTGTCATTGCTTGGAACAGTTATGCTTTTTTCGTCTTCTTGTACTGTCTCGCAATCAGAAAAACAGGATAAAAGGTCTAAAGTAAGTAGCGTGCAGTAGGAATCGGTAGGCTTTTGGACCACTGGTATGGATTGCTATACACTTGGATATATCATCTATACTCCACTTTAGCCGTGCATTCCTTTTTCCAAGTTTTTTTTTCTGCGTGGGAGTAAAGATGGAACTTGTTGCACTGCATTCTTGTTTAAGATTATAGTTTTCCTTCAATAGGTCCGTGATTTTGGAATTCTGAGACATTTTTTCTTCCTCAAGCGAAATTATTTTTTCTTGAAGTTCTGAAATAGTTTTCTTTAGTGCAACAGCAGCAGCAGCTTCAGGGCTAAGAATTTCGAAATGTAATTTAATACAGTAAATATTATGCTCTTCATTTTATGCTAACGTGATGGGGTCAAGGTGGTGCTGATAATCGTCTTCGGGAACAATGGCATCAATAATTGATTGGTCTTCTTCAACAGCAGGACTTTTCAGCAAAGCTTCTACCTCTAAACGTCGCTGTCGTTTTTCTAATCGATCACTTCGCATCTTGTTTTGGTCGATATTCTCCTTGTTTGAAAAACTGGCGAATGGAAGATTTTCTGTAGGAATGGCATCGGATTTCAGTTTTTTGCAACTTTTTGGTGAATATTTCAAAAGTTCATGTTGCAAGTTGCGAATATATTTGTCCCGAGTGAAATGCTTTGAGCAAATGTAGGCCGTTTGCACATTAATTTTATCTTTTCTGCCACATTTATTCTGCCAAACTTTTGCCAATTCGAAATCTTTCGGAAAACGAAATAGTTTCACAGGCACATTATTTACTTAATTTTTATATTGTTTACTTTTTTTATTATAATTGGTATCACAACCGAAAACTGAACAAACCGCCAGTTTTTATTTCACAATTTTTTTCTTTTTCAAAACACAACACACGCGATATTATTCATAAGCGAAATGAAAGAAAGGAAGCGCAGCTGTCAAACGACAATAATTAAGATGACGTACATGCGCAGAACATACACAAAACAATGTGCGGGAATATATTACCTTTTTATTCTGTATATCTTGGTCGTTACCCAACTTTGCCCAGGTACAAGGCCCGAAATATTCTTTACCTTACCCCCGTATATCGACTCTGCCGGGGCTGACCTTCTTTCCGTACTACTCGTGGGACCAAACTTGATAATGTTCGGAGTAACACTGCGTCAGGTTCTTGTGCCGGCAAACTTGAATACACTCCTTTGGATTCCATCAGAAAATCAGTTGGTGTCAGGGGTGCTAGGTCCAATGGATCGGCGCTCATATACGTTAGAGGACGATTGTTGACAATTTCTTCTGTTTCTATAACGATGGTTCTAAGTTGTCCAAAATTAAGTTTTGCCTTACCGTTTGTGACCTTCATCGAATTCTTCATAGTGCGGATCATCCTTTCCCAGAACCCACCACACCAAGGTTCACGTTCCACTATGAATCGCCATTGTATTCTCTTTCTTAAAAGAAACCCTTGGATCACTTCTTCATCTCAAAAGGAGACAACGCTGCGTAGCTCCCGAAACACAGCTCTCCGAAACGTACGAGCGTTGCCTGATAATATGGTAGAAGCTACACCACGTCTGCTTATGAAACGCCGGAGGGCCATCAAAAAGTTGCCAGTAGATAGGCCTCTTGTTAGTTCCAGATGAACAGCACGTACAGCAGAGCAGGTGAAAATTGCGATGTAGACCTTAGAGGCATCTGGTTTGTCATCATAGCAGTATAGTGAGCCAGCAAAATCCCACATTGTCGAATGGTCTGGATAAGGATACACTTTCAATTGGCATCGGAGCGAAGGGTTGTGATGCGGGTGGACCCCAAGGCTTTTTGCACACAAGGCATCTCTTTGTTCTTCTCTTGATGGCCTGACGTCCCTTGACTATCAAAAAGCGTGTTCGAAGCCTCGTGAAAACGGTGTTGACACCTGCATGCAGCGATTGTTGATGGCAGTCATCGATTAAAAGGTCAAGAAGGTAAGAACGCGGTGGAAGAACAATTGGGTGCTTCACATCAAATGGCTCGTCTAATGTTTCAAGGCGTCCTCCTAACCTCAGAATAGAGTGGTCATCTAAGAAGGGTGATAGCTCAAAGATCGTAGCGCACAACAAAAAAGGGCTGCAATTAACCACAAAAGTTACTCTAGTCTTCCGATATTCGATAAATCTTGAAAAGCCTTCTCGATGTCTGCTACTATGCCCTGAAGCCCCAAGCGGAAGTTAAGCAGAACTTTCATAACGTCTGGCAGTAAATTGTGGCACCTGTCCAAAGATGATCGTTGAGAGATCCAGCTCCATCAATATGTGCCGAAGCGTCAAAGACCACGCTCAGCTTTGTGGTACCTTCCTCTGTATACACGGGTTGATGAGGGAGGTAGTATACACGTGGTTGATGGCACTCTATGTTTACTGAATACAACCCGCTCAGCAATACCGTCGGAAATCAATTTTCTGATGGCTTCATCGTTGGTAAACAGCTTTGTTGGCTATCTGGATAGCCGACGGGTTAGAGTTCAAACGCTGCAAGGCTATCCCCTTATTATCTTGCAAAACCGAGTCGTAACTTTTCCATGGTAGTTTTGCGATGTAGCGTGAGCCTTCTTTTAAGACGCAAATGTTAATTAGCTTTTCGGTCAGCAAAATATTTTCGTTTTCGTTGTTTCTTATTCCAATAGCTTCTAGTGACCAAAATCGCGTGAGCTCTTCTTGCTTTACTAATGTCAGATTAATAAGACATCTGGAATAATAAGAATTTTCATAAGATGTACAATCTTTTTCACTTACGAGAACATGAAGGCCCTGCAATGTCCATCCAAACACAGTTTCAACAGTTTTTAATCGTTTGGTAAGTCGGCGTTGCTTTCCCGTCACAATTGTCCAGTAGAAATCAGATCGAATGAGGAGACTTAAGACCTTTTTCCATCTCCATGTTGTATGATTGGACATCAGACAACTTAATACCTTCAAAAAGCGGACACTCGGCTTCTGGCACTGTAAGCACGTCGACACAAATTTCAGGGACCACAACTGCCTCCAATGTGACGACCATATCGCGATTTAAAAGGCTCTGTAAATTAATTTTTACTTTCTTGAACTGTTCAACTGACTTTGCCTCTTTTAATCCAATGACGGATAAGTCCACTAAACCGATCGATTTTAGTTTTAATTTATTTGCAAGACTTTCAAGAACATAAGTCTGTTGGCTGCCACCGTCTATAATAGCGCGAATAGATATTTTTTTTTATACTTGAAGCAACGGCACATCTAACCGTTTTCAAAAAAACATTTTCACTTGAATTATGTGCACACAAATTCAAAGCACCGTTTTTATTTTTGTCATCAGTCTCTTGCGAAGTATTCATTAATAACGGGTCACACATTGATGACATATGTCTTCCTTTGCACTTCATACATGAGAGAAATTTGCAGTTTGCATTTCTTAGACGAATGACCAGCCTTTGCACACCGATTCACCATTGTATTCTCTTTCTTAAAAGAAACCCTTGGATCACTTCTTCATCTCAAAAGGAGACAACGCTGCGTAGCTCCCGAAACACAGCTCTCCGAAACGTACGAGCGTTGCCTGATAATATGGTAGAAGCTACACCACGTCTGCTTATGAAACGCCGGAGGGCCATCAAAAAGTTGCCAGTAGATAGGCCTCTTGTTAGTTCCAGATGAACAGCACGTACAGCAGAGCAGGTGAAAATTGCGATGTAGACCTTAGAGGCATCTGGTTTGTCATCATAGCAGTATAGTGAGCCAGCAAAATCCCACATTGTCGAATGGTCTGGATAAGGATACACTTTCAATTGGCATCGGAGCGAAGGGTTGTGATGCGGGTGGACCCCAAGGCTTTTTGCACACAAGGCATCTCTTTGTTCTTCTCTTGATGGCCTGACGTCCCTTGACTATCAAAAAGCGTGTTCGAAGCCTCGTGAAAACGGTGTTGACACCTGCATGCAGCGATTGTTGATGGCAGTCATCGATTAAAAGGTCAAGAAGGTAAGAACGCGGTGGAAGAACAATTGGGTGCTTCACATCAAATGGCTCGTCTAATGTTTCAAGGCGTCCTCCTAACCTCAGAATAGAGTGGTCATCTAAGAAGGGTGATAGCTCAAAGATCGTAGCGCACAACAAAAAAGGGCTGCAATTAACCACAAAAGTTACTCTAGTCTTCCGATATTCGATAAATCTTGAAAAGCCTTCTCGATGTCTGCTACTATGCCCTGAAGCCCCAAGCGGAAGTTAAGCAGAACTTTCATAACGTCTGGCAGTAAATTGTGGCACCTGTCCAAAGATGATCGTTGAGAGATCCAGCTCCATCAATATGTGCCGAAGCGTCAAAGACCACGCTCAGCTTTGTGGTACCTTCCTCTGTATACACGGGTTGATGAGGGAGGTAGTATACACGTGGTTGATGGCACTCTATGTTTACTGAATACAACCCGCTCAGCAATACCGTCGGAAATCAATTTTCTGATGGCTTCATCGTTGGTAAACAGCTTTGTTGGCTATCTGGATAGCCGACGGGTTAGAGTTCAAACGCTGCAAGGCTATCCCCTTATTATCTTGCAAAACCGAGTCGTAACTTTTCCATGGTAGTTTTGCGATGTAGCGTGAGCCTTCTTTTAAGATGCAAATGTTAATTAGCTTTTCGGTCAGCAAAATATTTTCGTTTTCGTTGTTTCTTATTCCAATAGCTTCTAGTGACCAAAATCGCGTGAGCTCTTCTTGCTTTACTAATGTCAGATTAATAAGACATCTGGAATAATAAGAATTTTCATAAGATGTACAATCTTTTTCACTTACGAGAACATGAAGGCCCTGCAATGTCCATCCAAACACAGTTTCAACAGTTTTTAATCGTTTGGTAAGTCGGCGTTGCTTTCCCGTCACAATTGTCCAGTAGAAATCAGATCGAATGAGGAGACTTAAGACCTTTTTCCATCTCCATGTTGTATGATTGGACATCAGACAACTTAATACCTTCAAAAAGCGGACACTCGGCTTCTGGCACTGTAAGCACGTCGACACGAATTTCAGGGACCACAACTGCCTCCAATGTGACGACCATATCGCGATTTAAAAGGCTCTGTAAATTAATTTTTACTTTCTTGAACTGTTCAACTGACTTTGCCTCTTTTAATCCAATGACGGATAAGTCCACTAAACCGATCGATTTTAGTTTTAATTTATTTGCAAGACTTTCAAGAACATAAGTCTGTTGGCTGCCACCGTCTATAATAGCGCGAATAGATATTTTTTTTATACTTGAAGCAACGGCACATCTAACCGTTTTCAAAAAAACATTTTCACTTGAATTATGTGCACACAAATTCAAAGCACCGTTTTTATTTTTGTCATCAGTCTCTTGCGAAGTATTCATTAATAACGGGTCACACATTGATGACATATGTCTTCCTTTGCACTTCATACATGAGAGAAATTTGCCGTTTGCATTTCTTAGACGAATGACCAGCCTTTGCACACCGAAAACATCTACCACTACTGCGCAGTGTTTGTCTTTTGTCAGTGATCGATATATTGCTGTCAGTCTTTTTTTTTATGGATGTTGGACTTGCAAAAAATACATGCATATTCGATTGCACTGACGGTGAACAAACTAGAAGCTGTTGATTGAGAAATGGTTCTTACCCTTGGGTTGGTGTGTGAAATGCCATTTTTCTAGAGATTCCACCTCTCGCTTCAGAAATCGCAAAATTTCTTTTACTTCGTCTCCACCAATTTGTGAAGGACAAGATTCGTTATTACTAGAATGTTTAATGCTTTCTTCTGCGTTTACCGCACCTTCCTCTTGTCTATGATATTCAATGAAAGAGCAATGGGTAGTCATCGAAGCAGTATGGATCTGAGCATGACGTAATAATAATTTGTAGGCAACTGTAATGCAGTTAGCG
Organism: Baccha elongata; assembly: GCA_951217065.1. Lineage (NCBI taxonomy): Eukaryota > Metazoa > Arthropoda > Insecta > Diptera > Syrphidae > Baccha > Baccha elongata. The sequence goes on from CATNUY010000188.1 coordinate 1,261,049, forward strand.
AGCGTGTGCAACTTACAATAGTTCCATAAAGATTTCGTAAAACAGCAGTATCGTTACGGTCACGAACTGGAGGTAGGCTTATTTCTCTTGTAAAAGACCAATAGCGGCTTCGTAGCACTATTCAGATGGCGTGAAGCCCGAAATAGATTTTTTGGCGTCACCAGCGAGCACTGACTCTAGGTAGTTGAATTTTTCTGGAGCGGATAAACTTAATTTTTCATGGACTGCACTGCGAAATTGCTCCCAGAATGACAAACAATCACTAAAATTGCCATCGAAGCGCTTAAGAGGAAGTTTTTGAAGCATGCAGCCGGTATTATTCGGCTCCGTGGTAGCAGAAATATCAATGGTGTCAGCTGAAAACGGGTTTATTTTCTTTTGTAGTTTCTGCAGTCTCGTGTTAAGTCGAGCAAGTGCATTTATAGCCTGATCCTGATAGTCTACACATTTTTGCAATTCGTCGTCTTTGAGAAGACCCTTTTTTTGTATGTCCTCGTTGATGGCGTTAAGATTATCGTTGGCGGACGTCAGTCTTTGAAGATGGGAAATAAGCTCTTCTTCGATTTCATAGACTCGTTGCTCATTTTCATTTGTGACAAGTGAGCTATCATCTTTAAGGAAATCTAATGCTGACTTTACAATTTTGGTCACTTGACCTCTGTAAGCAGCACGTGTTGATAGCTCCATATTATTATAATTTTTTTTTTTGAGTCGCGATACGAAACACAATCGAGTTCTTATAATTTATTTTTTACCGTCTAATAATCCTGGGTTTCGGCACCCTGTAAAAAAACGTCCGAGATAAATAAAAGGCAGTCGGGTAAAATTCAATAATACTTTATTAACTAAATAAGAAATGATGTGTCAAACGTTTGAATAAAGGTTCGCAACTAACTTAAACTCCGTTGTACATTGTTTATATATGTAAGTAGTATGACAATTTGTTTGTATTAGACTGAAATTCAAGTAGAGAGAAATGTAATTGTATGAAGGAATTTAAATGAATAATATGTATGACATGATACATATATTATATGTATGAATAATATGTAAGTATTTGTAATATAAAGAATTCAACGAGGAATTCAACTGTTAATTTTCACCAGTGAGCACTCAGAGCACCATCGGTGGGCGGGTGCTAACCACGATCCAAAAACAAGGCCAGAATGAAAAACATAGGCCCCATCGCACGACTCGCAAGACCCAGTTCAACAATGCTAGGTTCGTTTTGAAAAAAATTGCGAAACGGGAAGAAACGCAGGCATTAAGCGAACGCGATCGTAAGGATAGGGAGAAGTTCTCCAAAATAGTTCAGGACTACAACAAGTTCTTGGAGGGCGCTCTCTTCAGAGGAAGGAGCAAGTTGCAAAGCGCAAAAGGTCTCAGGATGAAACTACTCGGCCCTCGAAAAAGAGTAAGGCTCTTCCAGTTCCTGCCAAAAATAAAAAACACTCTACCATCCACATCCGGCAGTCAGCCAGTGGCGAAAACTTTGAGTGTGAGTGAGAACGTCAGGGACGACCTTCAGGTTGCGCTGACGGACGAGCTTACCTTACAGGGAAACCAGTCCTCGAAGCGTGGAACGCTATTGAGGCTCGACTGCAGGGTATGGTGGTGGAACACATCCATCCTTCAGCTCTGCTGAGACGGTAAGAGACAGCAGGTGTAGGTGGACTATACGTAGGATCGGCGTATATGGCCCACGATCGTATTGCACCACCCGAGCAAGTTGCCACCCTGGTCCATAACATCAACAATGCCAACCTCATACTGGGGTGTGATGCCAATGCCAGGCACACGGTATGGGGCAGTTCCGAAATCAATGAAAGAGGTGTCTTTATTTGATTTTATTATTTTTAACAACATATTCTAATAAAACAACATAGTCTATTTGTAACAAAGGCAATATCTCTACCTTCATTTTCCCGAGTACGGATACGTTTGAAGGGTGGGAAGATGTGCTTGACGTTACACTAACAAACATGATGAACAGGTCAGGTTGGAAAGTTAGCACTTTTGAAACGGCTTTGAATGTAGCATTCAAAGCTTCCTATCCAGTAAGGTACAGCAAAAAAGCGGTATCCTTAGCCAAAAGGCTGGCTTGGAAAGAATACTGTGAAGGCAAAATGCTGTCAAAACAACACTCTTGTCCATCTCTCCTCAAAAAGGAGGATGGTACTTGGACAGTGGATTCAGCCGAATCTCTAGAGGCTTCAATGACAACCCATTTCCCAGGCTGCAAGGATTACAGATTAGTAACAGACAATGTCCTAAGTGCACAGCCAAAACACGTAGAAAATATTCATGCTATCATAACCAAGGAAAAGATTTCCTGGTCTATTAATAGTTTCTCCCCATACAAATCTCCAGGTGTAGATGGCATTATTCCCATAATGCTACAGAAGTTGCAAAACACAGTTAGAAGTATTTTTTACAAATTGCTTCCGGTTTGACTACGTCCCCAAGTGGAGACAAGTCAGTTATTTTCTTCCGAAGGTGGGGAGACGGAGGCAAGAAGCCCCAGGAGACTTTAGGCTCATCACTTGCTTCGTCATGAAAACACTGGAAAGAATAATTGACATATACATTAGAGGGATTTTAAATAAAAATCCTCTTTGCAAAAAAAAATGCCTTTGGCGGCCAAACGTTCAAATTGCCCAAATTAGAAAAATGGCTCCCTGGCTAAATTTCATCCTTATTATGTTGAAAACCAATTCCAATCATATAAAAAAGGTTACCCCAAAAACAAACGGGTTTCGATATCCTGACCGGACTATTAGACCCAAGATTTTTCTGCTGCATTTCTTGCACCTTAATTGTTTTTTTCCGTGCTACGTACAAATTGGTACCAATCACGCGGGTCGTATACCCACTGGTGTTTTTTGAACAGTAAATTTGTAAGTCAACTACTATGTTTTATAGAATGCTGCCGAAGAACCTTTTCATGTTGTTGGTTTCAGAACGCGTTAAAACAAGTTGTAATAAATATTTACTTTTGAAATCATTTTGTGTACAAAAGTCGCATGTGTTTACATAAATCGAGTTTTTTGATAATTAATTGAGTTCACACAATAAATGAAAGAATAAAGCAAGAATACAGAAAATTAAACCACCGTTTAATTTTTATCTCATTTCAATAAATGTCGAAAAAGAAGGTAGCCATTAATGGAACAAAATCGATCCTGCGCGTCGATAATTAATTGTAATACAGCTCCATGAGCGTGAGCTTTACATTAAAAAGTACTTATAAACCATGTTGGCATTTTGGCATTTATTTCATTAAAAATTTGTGAGTGCCCTACGTCATGTCATAGCCTCCTAATAATTTTCAACTCAGTCATTTAAAAAAATATGTTATTATCGTATTATTTCCCAGATGTCAATTTTAAAACCATAATATAAATGCTCAATATATGAATTCGAATCTGAATCTGACAAGAAGGTAGAGCAAATATGCAACATTAAATAAGTTTTTGTTTTTTTTTGTGTTTTTATTCAAAAAAGTTATATGTTTCCACGAAAGTTTAGATAATATGTCGTTTTTGACATTAATGGTTGATATTAAATTAGTGTTACCGCCTGGCTTGGAAATTGTCAAATGAATTCACTACACAAACTAATTTTGAACATCATTAGGAATATTTTTTTTTATTTTAAGTTTTTTTTTTTTATTTGCGTGTGTTGAGAAAATGATAAGTTTTTATGTATTTAAATAAATTATAAGGCTTTGGTACACATAAATTGACATGCATGTCAATCGATTTGAATTTACGTGGTAACACTAAGGGCCAATTTTTCATTCCTCAGTTAAACAGTCAGTTAGTACTTATTCCTCAGTTAGCGAAAAAATTGATTTTTCGACAGTCAGTTAGCACTTATTCCTAGGAATAAATGCCTTAACTGTGGAATAAAGTTATTTGTTCGTCTCGCAGACAGTTAAGAAGTTATTCCTAGGAATAAATTGTTGAACTGTCACAAAAGTACCGTTTATTGGATTTTGGAAAAGTAAAATAATTTGTCTGCGATGGAGTTTTTTGATATTTTAGAAGATATTATAATTCAAAAAGAAATTGAACTGGGTTTAGTACGCCAAGTTTCCAAAAAAAACAAAGAGTTGTGAGGAGAAGACCAGATCATTTTGAAGAATGGGAAGACAACGACTTTCGGAGAAGATTTCGTTTGAACGGTCGAGTATCTATTAACTTTGATAAAAGAAAAAATAGAACATAACACTGAACGGTACGATTAACCAAATAAATTAAATGTGAACTATTTTTCACTATATAATGTATTTGTTCTAGAAATCAATGTGTTTCGCCCCTTTCACAGCTATTAATAGCTCTTAGGTTCTATGCGACTGGAAGTTTTTATATTTCAATAGGAGATTTCGCGGGTGTGGATGCGTCTACCGTTTGTGGTATCATAAAAAGGGTCACAACAGCCATTGCGTCCTTAAGGCCCAGATTTGTTCAAATGCCAAAAAACCTGAGTGAAATAATAGCTACTCAACAAGAATTTTATCAACTGGCAAGATTTCCCCGAGTTGTTGCAGCAATTGATTGTACCCATGTACGAATTATTTCACCTGGTAATGTATTATTTAACAAACGTTTCAAAATGTCGTAAACCTATAATAATTCAATATCACATTCACAGGTGGGGACACGGCTGAAAATTTTCGAAACCGAAAAGGCTATTTTTCTATTAATTCCCAAGCCTTGTGCTCAGCAAATTTAAAAATACAAGACATTGTTGCTCGATGGCCTGGGTCCACTCACGACAGCCTCATATTTGCTAATTCCGCAATCAAATATAAATTTGATAATAAACATTTTAGAAATGGTATTCTATTAGGAGATGGCGGATATGGTACAAATGAAATATTTTTCAACTCTTGCTACTCGTTAAATTAAAATACCTTTTGTATCACCCTGCCTGGTAAGTGTGACTACATAATACAGAAATGAAACAATATAAACAAGGAACGATAGAACGCCATTTCATCTTTTTTCTATTTGTGTTTGCGCCACAAACAACAAAAAAAAAACAACTACCGTGCCAGTGAGAAAAACAAATTGAAAAACGAACCAAGTCCAAGAAGTGTCGTCATATCGTTTTATTTCTTGCATTCCCTTCCCATTTGTTATTGTTTTGTTGTGTGACGGTTGACGGGTTTTGGTGGCAGTGGCTTCATGGGTGATGTTAATAGCAGCAGCAGCAGCTACATGAACATGTGAGTCTAGCTTATTATTTATTGTTTATATTCATATTAAAACATAAAATATCAATCTCATATAATGTGTTTATTGCTTTTTATTCATTTTTCGTTCAGCAGTTCGCCCAGACACCATCTCAACCAATTCTACCAAGTGTTTCAGTCATTCGCGTCTAGTTGTAGCAACTAAATCTTCAAAAACAACAATAATTACAGCTTCTACAAAAGCTACATCAAACTAAACAACTCTCCACAGTCGCCAGTGCCACAACCACAAGCAACACCAACCCTTGTCAAAACAGAAACAACAACCTCAATAGGTACCACAGGTCCACAGCAATCAAGATCACCAGTAAAAGCAGTACAACATGTTATTCAAGGACAATCCAAAGAAATGGTGAGTGAAGCCCACTGCAGCAAAGAAAGCGGTAACTCAAAGCTTGTTTGTGGCAGCAAAATGTTCTAATGTGCGTCTAGAAGGTGAATCGCTAATCGATTCGGGGATGTGACAGTCATGGATTGCGCTGATGGAACAGTTTATTTTCAACGTTCATAGAAGGATGTTTCTAATACTATGTTTAGTTTGCTTTAAATAATACAAAAATTAAAAAAAATCGTTTATTATTTACGTTTATCGTTTATTTATTATTTATTTACGTTTATTATTTATTATTATTTGTCCATAGTATATCTACAGCTCATTCAGTTTTAAGTAATTAAATTAGGCTCTTGATCTTGTAAGTACCAACACTAGAATTGTCTCTCTCTTAAATCCAGCTTTAAATATTTCCATGCAGAAAAATTCCAATGCCTCAAGTAAACCTCATTTCTTCATTCGTAGTTCTTAGTTAATAAACAACTTTTCTGTTTTAAATTTGAAAAATAAGTGTGTTTTATTTTTTTTTAGAACATTGTGATGATTTTGCTAAGTAGAAGTCCTATGGATGTACTACAAGGACGAGTTGCAGAAAGTTTTATGGAGGTGGTGGTAGTGGCCGAGTCTTTGCAGGCAACCTCGTTGTATTATTCAGCGGAGGGGTTGTTGATATCTTCAACACATCCATCGCCCACAGAGTACTAAAGAAACACAAAATTTAAATTAGTCGTGTTTTATATAATTTTCAATACACAAAACTTACTTCTTTATCCTTCGAGTGACACACACAGGAAGGGGATTACAAAGCTTTCACAATATGCATTTTAATTTAAATATATAAAAAATATATTTGAATTGATTTATAAAACGAATTTAACTTTTTGGCCGATTTGAAAGTTTTATTTTAGTGCGATTAAAAATCAAGAATGACAAATTTGATACCGATATATTATTGAAAGTAAACAAATAATGACATTTGATTTTAAAGTAGGTATGTCTATTCACTCGATCGCATACTTATAAACAGCTGAAGCATTTTCTCACTCTAACACTGTGAAGTTGGATGTAGTTAATTTTGTTATTCTGTGGAATAGATAACTGGCTCTTTTTTGTTGCTTGAAAAATCCAACAGTGTTATCAGACTGTTAAAGAGTTAGTTAATTTTATTCTTCTCATAGCTAACTGACTGTTTAACTGACGAATGAAAAATTGGCCCTAAGAGAACTATATCTTTCTCTTTTGACAAGATTTTTCCCATTCTGCATTGTACGAAAGACATGAGATGACTTAAGCCCTTAGGAGCAACTTAAATATTTCAAAATATAAAATTAGTATAAATACACTTTGACTGCCGGACTACGCTAGCGTTTTCCAAGCGGAACTGTTTGCTATCAAAGAAGCATGCAAAATACTAAAGCAAGATCCAAATCAAAATCGTAATATTACCATATTTAGGATTGTCATTTCAATTGTCAAATTGGAAGTGTAACATTCGTTTTTTTTTTAAATTTAAATTAAATAACAAAGTATTAATTAAAGTTAAAATACAGAAAACATATCAACGGATCATATCAAAGTTAAATTGACCGAAACAAATTTTTGTAGTTGCAATTATATTGAGTTTTAATTAAGTTTCTGTTAAATTCTTGAAAAAAACACTTGCGGTACTACAATTTATATTAAATGAACTGTAAAAGAAGAATTTCCAAAACTTCACCCAAACATAACACCTTCAACAAAAAAAAAATTCGGCAAGCAAAGTATCCACAATGGAAGTAAGCAAACTATCAGTCGCTGATTTAAAAACAATTCTCAACGATACTCTTGCTGATAGACTCAAAGATCTTGCCACAAAAAAAGATTTTATTGCATTATCAAGTGAAATTAGCTCGTTGAAAACAATTAACACTCAGCTAAACCAAAAATTATCACTGATGACCGAACGATGTGATCTTCTTGAATCTCAACTTAAGGTCTTATCACGTAAAGCCAATGAAAATTCTGTTGTGGTACACCTTCCTTAAGAATCAGAAACTGATGCAATTCAATTTGCAAAACAGACTTGCGAGGGGCTTCTGAAGTTAAACGAAGGTGAATAGATTCAAGTTAATAGCTCACGGCAAATTCGCTGTAACAACCCGCGAAGAGGTATTGTCATAATGGAACTGTCCTCGGCGAACGTCACCAACAATATCATATCGGTTGCACACAAACTAAAAGATTCGGGAATAAGTATCTTCCACGAACAATCACTTATGTACCGGAAAAAAAGACAATCTCTGATTGCCATCAAAAACAAATTAATGTAAATTAATGGAAAAACGAAAATTTTTATTAAAGGCGACAAATTACAAATTAACAATTTGTTTACAAAATATCACGAGGTCTGATTGTCAAAACAGCAGCTGAGTTGTCATTTGTATTGCAAATGTTTGGTGACAGATGCTACGAATTCTATGACTGCTGTGAGGGAATGAAGTTAGCTCCGGTTTCGGATGAGCCATCCTGTTCTGCCCTTCAACCGTTACGAGCGCCATCTGAAAGCCAGTTATCGCAACATTTTGGGGATCTAAGTCAATAGGTAAAATCTGTCGTCTGCCATAAAATAATTAACTTTCATAAACTAAATATATGTTCTTATAATATAACTGGCATTAAAAGTAAACTTTTACTACCAGATTTTTTCAAGTATATCCAAGAGTTTGATATTATAATTCTTTTAGAAACATATTTAGAAGAAAAGAATCAAAATGAATTTATTAAGTATTTCAAAGATTTTAAAATTGAGTTTACACCTGCAATTAGAAATAACTTGCATGGGAGAGCCAGTGGGGGTATTCTATGTGGGATTAGAAAAAAACATATTAGGTAATTTTCTTAAATTTAAAATTATTGAAAGTAGAATCATTTTTCAAGTTTTGAGCAACAATTTAAATTATTTTATCATTCCCGTGTACTTAAATTGCAATAACTGGCAAAATGAGTTTGACGTACTTGTAGATTTTATCAATAACTCAGATATGGAGAATGTTATGATATTGGGAGATTTAAATGCTAGAATTGGTTATTATCAAAATTCTTCTGTTCATTATTTACATTCGGGAGCTACGTTAGATCCTTTAAGAAACTCAAAAGATGAATCTTTTAACAGCAATGGCAGAAAATTATCTGAATTCTTCGTACTTTTTGGGCTTGTAGTGCTGAATGGGTCAACTAAATCCGATTCTTGTGGTGAGCTTACATTTGTTAGTGGACAGGGTCAGTCCGTTATTGATTTTGCTGCTATGTCAGCGAACTGGTTGGGTACACTTGTAGACTTTGAGGTGGGCTTGGCCAGTTTCAAAACATCAAAACATCAGCTCCTTTTGCATTTAACAACAATAATACTTTTACACCAGCAAAAAAATGGTTTGATAGAGATTGTAAAAATCTTCGTTAACTATCCTTTACCTACCTCAAGCTCTTTGGGACAACAAATTCTCAATTTTTTAAAAACATTTATCTCCAAACTAATAAAAAGTATAGACAACTGTGTATAGCTAAAAAAAACGATTATCTTAATAATCTAGCAAAGAAATTGGAATACTGCAAAGATTCCAAATCGTTTTGGAGTAATGTTCGTGAACTTGGTGGGCGGAATCAAAGTATGAAGAACAATCTTGAAGCTCAGACATTGGCAGCTCATTTTAAAACTCTTCTGTCGGCTGACGAGAATCTTCTTACTTTTGATTACGGTCTGCCTTACGTTGTAGATAATGTTTTGGACACCCCTATTTCGCTTTACGAACTTGAAGCAACACTTCATAAAATGAAAAATAATAGAGCTCCAGGCATAGATGGCATACCGGTCGAATTTTACAAAAACAGCACCAGAGAATTCAAAAATTATCTTCTGGCTTTCTTTAACAGATGGTATAATGAATCACGCTCTCCTAGCAGTTTCAACAAATCTGTGATATTCGCAATTTTCAAAAAAGGAGACTAATTCCTCTGAAAATTACAGAGGCATTTCAATTCTAAATACAGTTAGAAAGATATTTTCTGCAATTTTGTACGAAAGACTATTGAAATGACAGATGCTACAAATTCTTTGACTGCTGCGAGGGAATGAAGTTAGGTCCGGTTTCGGATGAGCCATCCTGTTCTGCCCTTCAACTGTTCTGAAAGCCAGTTATCGCAACATTTTGGGGATCTAAGTCAATAGGTAAAATCTGTCGTCTGTCATAAAATTATTAACTTTCAAAAACTAAATATATGTTTTTATAATATAACTGGCATTAAAAGTAAACTTTTACTACCAGATTTTTTCAAGTATCTATTTTCGAAAAGAATTTTCAGCCGAAGTTATAAGTTTAATTTTTAGAACTAGAGTTGAAGTCTTAAATTTAAACTTTATACCACACCGTAATGATCTGCTTTGTAATTTGTGCAACAGAAGAGATACAGAAGATATTAATCATTTCTGCATAATTTTACAGGAAATCCGTCGGTTATATTTTCAAGAAAGTTTTCTATCTTTGCAACGGCTACATGAAATCTTAAATGAAGAAATCGGATGGCTAAGCCTTTATAAATATTGCCGCCATGCACTTACTTACCGTAACAGCTTTCCGTTTTAAAGTCACTCATTTTGTTATTGCATTTTAAACATATTTTATTTTAGGTTTCACAAAATCTTATAAATTTGTTTTATTCTTTTGTGTTTCAAATCACTTAAAAGTGATTTCTTTTTTATGTCAAATCATCAAAATTGTTACATTAAAATTAAATTTTTTTTTTTTGCTACCTGTAATGAAATTTATCAATATTTATTATTCTATTTAAATCATGTAATATTCTATACACTTTCTTTATATCAGGTATTTATTAATTTATCAAGAAATGTCATATCAGGCAGTGTTAACAGAATCATTGCAGTTAACACTGGTCACTGGCCAATAGGAGAGCATGCAACAAGAATGGGTATTCCGCACAATACTTTCGTAGCTGTGGAGATGAAAGGGAAAAGGAAACAGTGACCCACTATCTCTGCTGCTGCCCTGCCTTAGCTAATCAAAGATGCCAATTCTTCGGTCAGTACATACTTTATTGACAACTTTAGTGAACTTTCAGTTGTGAGCATAAGTAATCTCATTGGCTTTTTAAACATAACTAAATGGCTATAAAACGGGCGGGCAATGATCACTACAGTTGATTTGTGCGATTTTGGCAATAACAGGTGGTTAGCTAAGGTCAGGTTGAATCGCTGAGGAGCTCCTTTACTCTTTAATAGTTCAACTCTTCAGATATGCAATCTGACCATTGATACGAGTTTCCTGATTTTCAAGGTGGTGTGAGCGTTCTTAGAACACAATCCGTGCTGAAGAAATGGAAGGCTGGGGGAAAAGCCAGTCTTTAACGAGCTCTTTCGGGTGCCTAGGTACAAGGCCCGAAATATTCTTAACCTTACCCCGGTATATCGGCTCTGCCGGGGCTGACCTCCTTTCCGTACTACTCGACCAAAATAGATTTTTCAAAACCCAAAACCCCAGACGATGACATGACGAACGATTACAGACCCCAAATACAACAACAACAACAACCAGACGTTGATATGACAGACATTGACGAACTTGGCAGCGCGTCAGAAGACGAACTGCTTGCCTCCAGTCAGGAGACAACTATCAACGTCGGCGGCGAAGGTAGTGCTACTCGTAGTAGTACTCCATCGTCACCAAAACCTTCGGTTAGCACTCAGAGCACCAGCGGTGGTCGGGTGCTAACCACAACACAAAAAAAACAAACAAACATAGGTCCCATCGCACGACTCGCAAGGCCCAGTTCAACCATGCTAGGTTTGTTCTGACAAAAATTGCGAAACGGGAAGAAACGCAAGCATTAAGCGAACGCGATCGTGAGGACAGGGAGAAATTCTCCAAAATAGTTGAAGACTATAACAAGTTCTTGGAGGGCGCTACTCTTCAGAGGAAAGAGCAAGTTGCAAAGCGCAATAGGTCTCAGGATGAGACTACTCGGCCCTCGAAAAAGAGTAGGGCTCTTCCAGTTCCTGCCAGAAATAAAAAAAACACTCTACCATCCACATCAGGCAGTCAGCCAGTGGCGAAAACTTTAAGTGAGATCGTCAGGGACACCTTGAAGTTGCGCTGACGGACGAGATTCCCTCTACAGGGAAACCAGTCCTCGAAGCGTGGAACGCTATTGAGGCTCGACTGCAGAGTATGGTGGTGGAACATATCCTAGAGGGTAAGGGAGGGCCCTCTTCATCCTTCAGCTCTGCTGAGACGGTAAGAGGATATAGGGTGATCAAGTGCAAGGATCAGTTGTCGAAGGAATTCCTTGGCAATTGCGTTACTAAGATTAGTGATGCATGGAAAGGCATGAAGCTCAAGCTATTCCAAGCCAGGGACATTCCCAGACGACCAAAGGCTCGCATTTGGGTACCGTATATGGAAAAGTTGGATGGTGAGAGCTTTCTCAAAGTCCTAAAATGCCAAAACCCGGGGGTTGCTATGGACGACTGGGTCGTCATTAAAGCCGAAGGGGCCAATGCCAACAAAACAACGATGTCCTTCCTGCTCTTGATTGATGAGGCAGGAGGGTTATCGATTGTAAATTCTCATCGACTAAATTTTGGCATCAGGGAAGCCAAAGTGAGAATTTTGCCACCTCAACGACGACACAGGAGTTGTCGAAACATCCGACGTGACGTTGGAACCATTGAGTGTGGCCGCAACTACAACCCAAAATGCTGAAATTCACGCAGATTAATCTGAAGGACTCAAAAAGTGCTTCAGACAATCTCAGAATCTTTCTCAGGGAGGAAGATGTGGATTTCGGCATCATTCAAGAGCCATGGGTTCGAAGCCATAAGATCTGCGGGCTTCAAGACCAGCTCTACTCTATTACATCTCAAACAACAATAACCAAGGTAACCCTCGCACATATATTATTGCTAAAAAACATTTAAAAGTATTTTTATGGCCAAATTTTAGCACTCCAGACCTGACAGTTGTCAGACTGGAGACAGCAGGTGTAGGTGGACTATACGTAGGATCGGCGTATATGGCCCACGATCGTATTGCACCACCCGAGAAAGTTGCCACCCTGGTCTATAACATCAACAATGCCAACATCATACTGGGTTGTGATGCCAATGCCAGGCACACGGTATGGGGCAGTTCCGAAATCAGTGAAAGAGGTGAGTCTTTATTTGATTTTATTATTTCTAACAACATGTCTATTTGTAACAAAGGCAATATCTCCACCTTCATTTTCCCGAGTACGGATACGTTTGAAGGGTGGGAAAATGTGTTAGACGTTACACTAACAAACAATAATGAACAGGTCAGGTTGGAAAACTGGAAAGTATCTCCACTGAGATCGGTCTCCGATCACAGGTATATACTTTACGAATTAGGTCTTAACACTAAGCCCCCTGTCTCGTTTAGAAACCCCAAAAAAACCGACTGGAACAAATTCAGTCAAGTTGTAAATTCCAAACTAAGAACTGTACCGAATCTTGTTTTAGATTCCGTAGAAGAACTGGAGGCGAAAGTAAGCACTTTTGAAACGGCTTTGAATGTAGCATTCAAAGCTTCCTGCCCAGTTAGGTACAGTAAAAAAACTTTCCCACCATGGTGGAATGAAGATCTCTCAAATCTGCTACGTTAGCAAACAATGGCAACCGTACAAGGACTGCCTCAAAGATTACAAAAAAGCGTATCCTCAGCCAAAAGGCTGACTTGGAAAGAATACTGTGAATCAATTGAAAATATAAGACTCTGCTAGGCTAGGCAAAATACTGTCAAAACAACACTCTTGTCCATCTCTCCTCAAAAAGGAGGATGGTACTTGGACAGTGGATTCAGCCGAATCTCTAGAGGCTTTAATCCCCCATATAAATCTCCATACAAATCTCCAGGTGTAGATGGCATTATTCCCATAATGCTACACTACAGAAGTTGCATAACACAGCTGTACCCAGGTTAGAAGTATTCTTCACAAATTGCTTCCGGTTTAACTACGTCCCCAAGTCGTGGAGACAAGTTAAAGTTATTTTCATTCCGAAGGTGGGGAGACGGGGACACGAAGCCCCAAAAGACTTCAGGCCCATCAGCCTCACTTCCTTCGCCATGAAAACACTGGAAAGAATAATTGACATATAGATTAGAGGGATTTTAGATAGAAATCCTCTTTCCAAATCACAGCACGCTTACCTTAAGGGAAGGTCCACGGAAACGGCTCTTCACGAGGCAGTGCACACCATTGAAAAAACAATTCAATACAAAGAATATACCCTTGCAACCTTCCCTGACGTCGAGGGAGCTTTCAATAACGTTCTTGCTAATTCGATTCAGGGATATCTTGTCAAGTTCGGCGATGATGCTTACATTACAAAATGGATTTTATCCGTGTTAAAATCAAGAATCATTCAAGCAACGTTGGGTAATGACCACATTATTAAACTTGTAGATAGGGGTACACCTCAGGGAGGAGTTCTATCCCCCTTACTATGGTTGCTTGTCATGGACACAATCCTTTGTGAACTGGACAACTGTGGTGTAAAGGCGGTGGCGTATGCGGATGACCTGGTGGTTATGACATCAGGGGCGTTTCCTACAGTGATAAGTGATATCATGGAAACTGCCTTGAAAAGACCTGACATCTCGGCTACTAGCTGTGGACTAGGTGTCAATCCAAATAAAACCGAATTGATGCTCTTCACCACCAGGACTGAAATTCCCCCCTTCACCCTACCCAAGTTGAACGGTCACACTCTTTCTCTATCAACAAAAGCTAAATACCTAGGTGTTATTCTGGACCGTAAGCTTAGCTGCAAAATCAATATCGAAGAACGTGTGAAGAAAGCAAGTATAGCCTTCTATGCATGTAGTTAAACTTTCGGGAAAAAATGGGGTCTGAAGCCTAAAATGATATTATGGACTTACACAGCTGTAGTTCGTCCAATTCTAACATACGGATCGATCGTATGGTGGCCAGCCCTAAGTGAAAAATATAATATAGACAAACTGAAAAAGATTCAAAGAACAGCCAGCATAGGTTCCACAGGTGCAATTAGATCTTGCCCAACCGATGCCTTAAGCGTTATTCTTAATCTTTTGCCTCTAGACCTTCACATCAAATACATGGTATCTTGCAGTGCAACCAGGTTTAAAGAAGCAAGATGTTGGGCAGAAAGACCCTATGGTCATGGACAAATTTTAAAACCGTTGCCGATAGATCTTCGCTCTTGACTTTGATAAAAGTTTTAATGTGCTTTTACCTAAAAAAGACGAATGGAAAAACGATACGGTGACAAATGAATATGACACCCCAATTTTCACTAACGGCTCAAAGATGGTTGACGGAGTTGAGGCTGGTGTTTACTCCGACAAACTTCAAATTAGTCAATCTTTCCGCCTGCCCGACGCTGCCAGCATATTTCAAGCTGAAGTGCTTGCTATTAAGGAAGCCTGTAGGATACTCAAACAAAAAACAATATCTAACCATAATATTCACAATGTAGCCATTTGTATAGATAGCCAAGCCGCAATTAAAGCAATTAACAGCTGCCTGGTGTCTTCAAAGATAGTTCATCAATGCAGAGCAGAGCTCTCAGGTTTCAGTGATAATATAAAAATTTCTCTCGTATGGGTCCCAGTATGGGTATCTCGTATGGGTATGACATCCAAGGCAATGAGCGAGCAGATGATCTTGCTAGGCAAGGATCAGCCCTTCTCGTCTCTCAGGCGGAATCAGTAGATCTTCCACTGGGCTTCGTCAAGGGCAGAATGTATGACCATTTCCTTTCAGAATCAACAAAGAGGTGGCAAGGTTTGGCAACCTGTAAAATAACTAGAAAGATATGGCCAACCTATGACAAAAACAGATCGAATGATTTAATAAAACGAAACAGAATAGACACGGCCAGGATCGTTGCAATCGTCACTGGCCATTGGCCATTGGCTCTAACAAACCAAGCAATATTTCTATTCCAACTTTCACCTTGGAAGTTTTTTTGGAACTTCCCTTTAGGACTGGCATTCGGACTAGCACTTACTCTATCTTTGGCAATAGCATCAGAGCACTGATTAATACCTGGTAGGTATAAACTGTCTTTGAACGGGCTTAGCCTCATATAGATCTAGTGTAAAGTTATTGGGCAGGCTCTCAGTCCAGATGGAACCACCAAGTACACAGTGTGAGCTAATTTCTTCCTTTGGGACTGCGGGCACAGACCAAAAACTGGTCCCCTTAGCTTTTCAAAGCACTCACTCACTTTCCATTTCAACTTTCACCTTTTAAGTTTCTGGAACTTACCTTTAGGACTAGCTTTTCGGACTAGCACTTACTCTATCTTGCGGCGAAAGCATCAAAACACGGATTTACACCTGGCAGGTGTACCGCCTTTGAACGGGCCTAGCCTCATATAGATCTAGTGTAAAGTTAATTGTTCGACTCTCAGTCCAAATGGAACCACCCAGCACACAGTGTGAGCTAGGTTCTTCCCTTGTGACTGCGGGCACAGACCAAAAACTGATCCCCTTAGCTTAACAGTCACTACCACTATATCACAAAAAATTAGGTCAAACGAGTTATGGTATCAAAACGGCGCTTTTCTGTGCTAATTGGGTTTATTTGGAACAGTTGTTCTGCGAAACCGCCATCTTACCTACCTACCATAAAACGTAACATATCAATATCTCACCTCTTCTATGGGTAGACAAAACAGATCAAGAGAACTACATGATTTCTGCAGGAACCTTTTCTTTAGCCGTATAGGCGGGCTAAGTCTACTGCGGGTATCATGTTTTTCCCTAAATCGAACTGATCCCACGGAAATCTGGTCCTACCCTAAGCCATCCAGCACCCTGCCTGCTTAGGTTTTTAGCGAAGACAGACATATCGGAGCTAACAGCCTGGCATAAGGCCTGGTGGGGGGAATGGGCCACTTCCCTTGGGTGAGGTATCCGAGGATCTCTTTGATTTCCATATGGAAGTTGGTAACTAAGGAATTTACTCCCAATCAAAACGATTTCAAACCTTCAAAAAATAAATTAGTAAAGTAGTTTTTATACAAATGAATTTGGCAGCGGTCCACCACGCATTTAATTTTAACCCCCCATGTTTCGATACAGCTTGTTTTCATGCTAGGAAAAATGTATTCAAAAACCTTTAAATGTAGAGAAAACACAACATTGAAGTTTTCAGGAAATACTAACGAGGTCGAAGAAGAAATACAAAGCCTTATATATGCTAAAACAAAGCAACTACTACTTAAATATCACAAGTTAATTAGCGTTAGTCAAATCAACGAGTGAGTGGTGGAAACTCGCTAAGATGATGCGCGGTAACACCAAAAATAAACAGCTATTGCATCGGCGAAGGATAACAAAGCCCCCAGAATCGATGCTATCACTTTCGATTTTTTTAAAAATGCTTCGCCAAGCTATCAAGGAGATACACCAACTATTATGTGACACCTTTTGCACAGAAACGATTCCCGAATCTTTCAAAAAAATAATAATGCTTCCTTTTCTACAAAAAAACTATGCTGATTTCGAACTACCGGGAGCAGTAACTGTGGAAGACGTATCAGTAAAAATCTTACTTTATAAAGACGATATTATGTACTATCTGACAATACAGCTTCCTTACAAGCAATGATAAATAGCTTGTGCAAAATGGAATGATGTCAATATTGAGTTTAATTAGTCTACAAAGTCTGAATAGAGGCCTTTACATACAAAAACTTGCACGAAACTCATAGAAAGACACTGAACAAAACACACAAACAGAATAAATCAATCACGTTTCCACGACGAGTACTGTAATTTGGAATATGCCGAAGTGCAGATAGTTTCAAAGTCGAGATGCGGATTGTTCGATCTCAATGCAAGAGAATTGAAAAGAGATACGGTAGGCATTTGTACGACATGCAACCTTGACGCAACTGAGATTACATACCACTTTGTAGGAGTGTGGCCTTGTTTCCGGACATACAAAAAACAGTTCCCTGTTTATGAAAATCTTAGCCGTGACCAGTTCCTCGAATTTTTCAACGGAAATAATTATTAATTACACTCAGCTATAGAATTTCTTAAAAAACGCTCTAAAATATCAAAATCTAATTATAAATAAGTTTCCAAAAATTTATAAATCCTTCGCTAGGTTTAATAAAAGTTATTGTCGTTTAGTTTAATTTTTTAATGAAACAAAATTTTCTGAAAATAAAACTATTTAATTTAAATCTTAAAAATCTAAATCTACCTGTTTTACATTCAATGGCATTTTTACAAATACAAAATGTTACATTTTCCAGATCATAAATACACATATACAACTTTAATTTACTTTTAAATGAGGTTATTAAAAGTGGAGTCCCTCAAGGTAGTGTACTTGGACCAACTCTTTTTCCTGTATATCGAGGACTTTACAAGGGTACCTCTAAGTACCTCGACATAAGCTTTTTGTATTCAACCAAGAAAACCAAATGAACAACGATCTCAAAAACATCGAAAAATGGATGAACGTTAAAAAACTATGTGTTAACGCCCGGAAAACAAAATATATTTTCAGTAAATCGAATTCGAATTAAATCGAAATCGAAGTTATCTGGGAGTTGCTATAGAACAAGTAAGTCAGTTCAAATATCTTGGACTTTGGGTTTACTCAACGTTGGACTGCAAATACCACGTCACAAAGCTTTAAGAAAAGTTGGCATCACTAGCTGCAGTATTCGGACGAATTCACGGACTTATTCCTGAACTCTTAAGAAAACAAATTTAATCTGCCCTATTCCATAGTTACTTAACCTACGGTGTTAATGTATGGGGTAAAGCAGGAAATGGTGTAATACAAACTCTTCAAATTGCTCAAAACAAAGCACTAACAAAATTTGTTTGGATTTGGTCGGTTAACGAACACCCGTTGGATTTATAACGAATTGCAAATTCGTATGATGATTCATATTCACAAAATATCGCAATCAGAGGTTCATACTAATACCGAACTAACTACAAGAAGTAACAAACATAATTACGACGTGAGGAGTAATTACTTTAAAAAAATAAAAACGTACGTATTTGGAAGTAGCTCAATTTAATATCAGTCAATCAAACTTTACGATAAATACACACAGCAAAGTATAGCATATAATACTTAACAGTTTAAGCACCATTTAAATCCTTATTACTCAGTAAATACAGCTCTTAATAGCAGCAACACTTAATTATAGTTTCGTCTCCATTTTGCTCATTTTATGTTTTTTTAAGTTGCAAAGTAACAACAAGCCTCGGATACGGACGGATTGCTGTTGATGAACCATGCAAACGAAATAAGGACAACTAACTTCGGATCTGCACGTGGAATGTCCTATCACTCTACAGACCACGTGCAGCTAACTAACTTCGGATCTGCACGTGGAATGTCCTATCACTCTACAGACCACGTGCAGCCGAACTATTAGCGGAGACCCTAGATTACTACAAAGCTGATATCACCGCCAATTAAGAAGTGCGATGGGATGGGCCGGGCAAAAAAAAGATGAAGGACTGTGATATTATTTTGGTGACTGCTACCACCAACAAAAACAGCGACTCTTCGGATGTGGATTCGTCGTTAGAGGCAGACTTAGGCAAGAAGTTTTGAGTTTCAACCATGTGAACGAGCACCTCACGACAATTCGCATCAAGGCTAAATTTGCCAACATTAGCCTGATATGCGCGCATGCCAATGCAGAGGAGAGAGATGAGGACATAAATGATGAATTCTACGAGCTCTTGGACAAGACATAAGAGCAATGCCCTAGTTATGACATTAAAATTGTCCTAGGTGATTTTAACGCCAAACTAGGAAGAGAAAACGCCTTTGGCAGAATAACCGGAAAAAACAGCCTGCACAACACCACCTTCAGCAATGGACTCAGGCTAATCGACTTTGCTGCGAAGCGAAACATTGTGGTAGCTATTACGCAGTTCCCGCATCTCGATATTCACAAGGGGATTTAGCAACATCCTGATCAATCGACCGTCAACCAGATTGACCACATTGCGATCGACGCGAGGCATTCTTCAAGTATCACAGATGTCCGAACGTTCCTGGGAGCTATCGTTGACACGGACCGCTACCTCGTTGTAGCCAAGGTTATGCTGCGGATATCCAGAACAAAGCCGAAACGTCGAAAAACTCGCAAGAGATCTCTAAGTCGTTTTCCGATCGAGTCACCCACAACCTCTTAACTAATCCTTTGCCGCCACCTTCAAGCATCGAAAACCAGTAAAAACACTGTTAGGAAGTCGTTAGATCGCATCTGATGTGCTCGGATTTACACAACCGCCACAATGAAACCCCTGGTTTGATGTAGAATGTCGGCAAGTACATGTAGCCAAACAACGAAATACAAAGCGGCATTACAAAGAAGGACTAGATCAGCGCGAGAGCTCTACGCGCAGAAGTGGAAAAAGGAACACTGACTTCTCAGAAGAAAAAAGAAGGAGCATGAGAAGCGCGCGATCGAGGAGATAGAGGGATGCCATAAGAGGAATGAAGTTCGGAAGTTTTACCAAAAGGTAAAAAGAACATCACAAGGCGTCAAGGCCTGAACCGAAGCTTGCAAGGACCACCTTGGGAACATTATAGTAGTATCGCAGTCGGTGCTTAAGATTTGGAAAGATCATTTTTGCATATAAACCAACGGCGATGATGAACCAAATTCCGCTCCTATGCAAATTGCACCATTCCACCTGGACGACGCAGGCCAACCATTCTGCCACCTGACCTAGATGAAGTGAAGATAGCTATATCTAAACTTAAGAACAACAAATCAGCTGGAGCTGATGGCCTTGCAGCCGAGCTGTTCAAAGCAGCTGACGATGAACTGGTTAGGAGTATGCACCAGCTAATCTGCAAAATATGGTCGGAGGAAAGCATGCCCGATGAATGGAACCCCAGCATTGTTTGCCCGATCCTGAAGAAAGGCAATCTTCTGGACTGCACCAACTACAGGGCATTAGTCTCCTTAACATTGCATACAAGATCTTTTCTGCCGTACTATGTGAACGCTTGAAGCCATTCGTCATAGGTCTCATTTTTCTCGAAAAAGGAACAATTTCAACCAAATTTCACATGCTTAATAAAGTGTAGAAGGTCTATCAAAATGTGGGAACCAAACCTTCAAGAAAATTCGTTTAACGGTACCTGCCATACAACGGTATTTTCAAATTTCGGTTATCTCTTTGGATTACTAAATTGTTTTATGGTCCATTTCGATCTATATATTAACTAATGAATATACCTTTACGAACTAATCATCCAATATTGAAAATTGCTAATAATGCATTACCTACCCCAACTAATAATTTAGCAATCCAAATAATTTGAAGATCCAAAGTGTAAATGTAACAAATGAAATAGTAATTATTTCCAGGAAGGAACTCCAAACCACCTGGCTGCGGGGTAAATGGCCGGAACGTTATTGTAAAAAAACATTAGTTTTTGTGGCTTATCACATTTATAAAAGAAATTTTTTTGCATACTTTGATTTTGGTTTAAATCCAAGGTATAGTTTTCAAACTTTTAAAAAAATTTCATACGATTTTTTCGTATTATTATGTTTGTACTTTAAACTCTCAGGTAACTTGGCAGGAGAGCAAGTTTGTGCGACCCAGTCGTGCCCTTTAATTCTTTTTGTATCCCATTTTTGTTTAATTTTAATTGCACTTTCCAAATAACTTTTTGCACTCTATTTTTTTTTAAACTCTTTTGAATTAAAAATAATAAAAACTTCAAAGCTAGTTATTTTAATATATATGTATAGTCTGTAACGAGATTTATCTCATCATCATCATCATCGGCTCGACAACCGGGGTCCGGTCCTGGCCTCCTTCAACAAGTCTCTCCACCTATCCCGGTCTCGAGCCGACGCCATCCAGTTGCGCACCCCAAGGCTCCGGGCGTCCTGGTCTACGCCATCTCTCCAGCGCAAGCATGGTCTACCACGCTGTCGTCTGCCATAGAATGTACCACAAAGAACTTTCCGAGCAGGTTCCTCTGCGCTCATGCGAGCTAGGTGCCCTGCCCACCTAAGTCTACCGAGCCTAATTTTTGACACGATATCTGCTTCAAGGTAGATTGCGTACGATTCGTGATTGTACCGTCTCCGGAATCGTCCCTCCTCACATATGGGGCCAACAATTCTCCTTAAGACTTTTCTCTCGAACGCGGCTAAGAGGTCAGAGTGCGTTTTGCTAAGCACCCAAGTCTCGGATCCATATGTGAGTACTGGCAGGACCATGGTCCTGTACAGCAGTAGTTTTGAAGTTATGGTGAGATTTCTGGATTTGAAGAGTTTTGACAGACTGTAGTAGGCTCTGTTGGATTTGAAAAGCCGCCCGCGTATTTCTTCTTCTATATTGTTATCGGCTGCTACTATTGACCCAAGGTATTTAAAGGATTGCACCACTTCAAATTCGTGCTCCGCTACCTTGATTGTTTGACCAACTGTTCCTCTCGCATTCGACGCCACCATGTACTTTGTTTTACCTTCACTAATGTGCAGCCCCAGATTTTGTGCCGCCTGCTCGATCTGGATGAAGGAATCGTGTACAGCTTGCTCGGTTCTTCCGATGATGTCGATGTCGTCTGCGTAAGCCAGTATCTGGCTGGACCTGTTGACGATGGTCCCTCTTGTTGCCGTGTCAGAGTCACGGATTGCTTTCTCCAACGCCAGATTGAAGAGAAGGCAGGCCAAACCATCCCCTTGTCGGAGTCCATTAAAGATGTTGATTGGTCTGGATAGCAATCCGGCTATTTTTACTTGGCTTGTTACGTTGGTCATGGTCAACCTACATAGTCGTGTCAATTTATTTGGGATGCCGAATTCTCTCATGGCTTTGTAAAGTTCTACCCTGGCTATGCTATCATAGGCGGCTTTAAAGTCTATAAACAGGTGGTATGTTGGGATGTTAAATTCTAGACATTTTTCCATCGCCTGCCTAAGGGTCAAGATCTGATCAGTTGTTGATTTGCCTGGAATGAAACCACACTGATATTGTCCGATGATGGTTTTAGCGTATGGAGTTATCCGGTATTGTAGGATAGAGGAGAGTATCTTATAGGCGGTACTCAACAACGTGATACCTCTATAGTTGCTGCACGTTGTGACATCTCCTTTCTTATGTATGGGGCATATTATACCTTTTGGACAGTCTTCTGGCATTTCTTCATGCTCCCACACGTGCACTATAATATCAAGAATTGCCTGACGTAGAGCTGGCCCACCGTGTTGAAATAATTCGGCTGGTATACCATCAGCTCCCGGGGCTTTGTTTTTCTTTAGCCGGTTTATAGCCTTCTCAACCTCTTCTATGCTTGGTGACGGCAACAAAGGGTATTCGTCTTGAAGCAGTGGAGCAATTCATTAAAGTACACTTCCAATCGCTCCAGTATGCTTTTTGGATCGGTGATCAGATTTCCCTCTCCGTCCTTGCAGTATGTGCAGCGTGGTGTGTACTGCGTCATGTTTCGGACGGATTGGTAGAACTTCCGCGCCTGGTGCGGACCTCGCTCTCGGCTTTTTTCTATTTCACAGATTAAGTTCTTCTCCCAGGCTGATTTTTTCTGTCTGTGAAGCCGTTTTTCTATTCTTCTGAGCTCTTTATATTCTTCTTCGCGTGCCCGCGTTCTATGAGATTGTCGGTACGCAACATTCTTACGTTCAGTCGCTAGCTTGCATTCATCATCAAACCAGTCGTTCCGATTTCTACGACTGCTGCCTAAGATGGAGTTGGCAGTATTCTTAAGGCGTGTCCACTTTTCATCTACGCCCAGCATACTGGCTCCAGGACTTACTCTCCCTAAATCAAGTGATTCTAGGGCGGGTCTTAACGCATTACCAAAGGTGTTACTGGCATTTTCATTGCGCAGGGCGGCCGTGTTGATTCGAACCTGATCGGCGGATGCAATACGTCTTCGCAAGACAATCCGCCCTCGGAAGACTATACCAACAAGATAGTGAGTCGATATTGGCGCCTCGGTACGTTCGTACCGTCATCAAGTTCGAGTAGTGGCGACGGTCTATCAACACGTGGTCTATTTGGTTGCGAGTGACTCCATCAGGTGATACCCAGGTGGCTTTGTAGATATCTTTTCGCGGGAACCTGGTACTCGCAACGACCATGTTTTTCGATGCTGCCAATTCTAAGACTCGAAGTCCATTGTCATTAGTGTTCTCATGCAAACTATGGGTGCCTGCGTAATGCCTGAATACCGGCCCCCGACCTATTTTTGCGTTCAAATCCCCAAGGATGATTTTTACGTCATACCTTGGACAGGGATTGAGGGTCCTCTCGACTTGTTCGTAGTAAGTCTCTTTTTCTTCGTCTGAGGACTCCTCCGTAGGTTTGTGAACGTTAATGAGGCTGATGTTCGTAAATTTGCCTCGCACGCGAAGGGTGCATAGCCTTTCGCTTATAGCGTTAAGCCGATGATGGTAGACTTCATTTTTTCGCTGACTAGGAAGCCTACCCCGAGCACATGGTGTTTTGTATGACAGCTGTAGTATACGTCATATTCTTTCTTCTGTAAAACACCATTCCCTGTCCATCTGATTTCTTGAAGTGCTGTTAGTCAGCTTTATATTTTGACAGGGCATCAGCTAGCTGCTGAGCAGCTCGAGCTCTATAGAGCGATCGTACGTTCCATAAGAAAATTCGTAAATCGTTTTGCCGTTTTCGTTGCGTAGGTTTATCTCATAAGGCATATTAAATAAATAAATAAAAAAAAAAAAATAAACAAAACCTACTTGTCGTTGTTTAAATATGGATAATGATTTTAAATACCGATTTTCGTTTCAGTATCACTTAAAAAAGGTTATTTAAAGTTAAGTTCCTTTTGAAATTTTATTATAAATACAACTGTTAATCTTTATTAATTTGAAATGTTTATAGCTAGTCTCGAAAATTTGTAAACCTGAAATATTTTCTTTTGTGATAATACCTACCGACAATAAATAAAAAAAAAACAACAAAATTTCTTGCATATACCTATGTCGTAGTTAAACGTAATTACTGAAAACAAAATTCAATGAATTCATAAATACCAGAATAGGAGAGAAAAAATCAATCCTTTTAATCATTCAACAAAAATCATACTGTTTTATCTTTATACACATGGAAACCACCCATGATACAACTAAACAAGATAACGCCGTCAGTTTTTTATTTTTGTCTTCTTCTGCGCATCTAAGTCATCGACACTCAACTATATGACATTTCTCATTTCAGTATGTGAAATTCAATTTAAAGTAAACACAAATAAAACTAGCTCGTGTTATTATTTAGTTTATTTGAAATATTTAAGTGCAATCATGGTTAAATTATTATAAATAATAAGTTAAAATAATAAATAGTTGGTTCAACTCACTTTTTGTTTATTATTTATTGTTGTTTATTAAGGGTGATGTGATTTCTTTCATTTCGGTTCGGTGTTGCAGGTCGCGAATGTGAATATGATTTATTTGAAAAGCAATTATTGTTAAATTATTATAAATAATAAAATAAAAAAATAAATAGTTGGTTTAACTCACTGTTTTGTGTATTGTTTTTCAAGTGTGATATGATTTTTTTTATTCCGTTCGACAACCAGTTGAAGCAATGAAGTGTCTGTGCAAGTGACCAAGTTGAATAAATAAACCTTGGTTGGTCGGTTTTGTTTAGGAAGAAGCTTCTGGTGATTTCTAGGAATGGAGTTTTGCACCTTGGACAACATCAGTATAGAAGTGCAACACGTCACTGGAAGCTGATAATGAGTACGGTTGCGAATGTGATGATTGATTTGAGTGCATTTTCCTGTGCAAAGTGTTTGTTGTTGCCACATCTTTTAACGTGGACATCATGTTCGGTACTTATGCCAAAATAATGGACCACAAAAACCTTTTTTCAGTTCCATCTGCGGTGGAAATACGTATCTTTCTAACGTTTCGTTGATAATTTCCCAAGAGTTGACTAAAGATAGTTATTTTTATTAACACAAAAACAAATCTTCGGTGCTTGCGATGACCTTCGAAGTAAAATCCTAAGGATAACCAAGCAAGTTGTAGGTAGTTTTTATTTTGAGTTCTTTATTTTTTACTGTATGAGCTTAGGATTAACACTACCAGTTTTGTAGTACGTACCTATACAAACCCATTTATGAACCAGTGCACTATTAAAAAAAACATGTACTTTCATCAGGAATAATTAAAAGATTAACGCATTTTCATTTTGAAATATTTTTTTTTGTTTATAATTCTTTTAATTTATTATTTTTTTATATTTTCTTTTTTTTTGAATTTTTGTTTTCTACCTTTTCTTGGTTTAATTTTCGCATGCGAAAATACATTCGTGACCGAAAAAATATTTTTTTAACTTTTTCATCGCAGTCGATTTTTGTCTTATTTGGTATATCAATCAAGTGTTTAATGTGTTTACTACATATGTAAATACCTTTGCCTTCACCATTGACAGCATTGAAAATGCAGTAAATATGTACTGTTCGGTTAAATACCTATGTTGGATCGACAAAAAAAACCATTATTTGATATAATTACATAAGTACTTACATTTGTTCAAATAAATCGTTAGCTTCAGCTGCACTTCCGGAAAGCTCTGGATGAGACACATCATTCGCCAAGATTTCATTTTTATTCGTATCTTGTTCGTCGTTGGAGGGCACTGGCTCTATAGGAACCGATTCGTGCAGCAGCTCATTTAGGAGTTCTTTTTTCTTTTTTAACTTTATCCTGTTCAAACGTCCTTTTGAATCACATTCTGAGCTTATTGGTTTATTCAAATGGACAGTAGGAACTGCATCTTGTTTCAAAAGGCGCAACTGAGTAAAACCCTTAAGATAAGAATAATAAATAGTTAAAGAACACTTCCTTCAAAACCTAGCTACATTTCTTACTTACCCATTTCAAATTTTATATTATTTATGAAATCATCTTTGACAAAGTGTAAACTGCAAATTTTTGCAGTTTGAGTGTTAATATTATCTTTCCTTTTACAAAATAATATCCACTGTTTTGAAAGTTTTTGATTTCCTTTTGGAAATTTATGGAAACTAGTTTCCGTTGTAATTTTTTTTTTCTTGTGTTGTTATTACACTCAAAATCTGAGCAGACACCCATTTTAAATATTAATTAACAACTTTAACAATTATTATATAATACACAAGAACTATTTTATCACTTTAATAACTTTGAACTCAGTTTCAAAAATAAACCTTCCGGCACAGAACAGGAAACAAAGTGAATCAAACCAAATTGCGCCAAAAATAATTTTGTTGAGTGTCGATGACGTCACTCCATTTTGACAACCAAACCGTGGCATGCGCAGAGCCATATCTTTAGTAGTTGTATCATGGAAACCACCTACTAATTGCATAATGAATTCCGATTGATATGTCGCATTCCATATTCTTTGAAATTACTCTTTTAGCCAAATACTCTCTTATAAACAAAACGCTGCCGATTCCTCTTTTACCCGTCAAAATTAAAAATTCTATATCGGGATTATAGTCTATTCATTGGAATTAAAATAGAAATAGAAAACAAGAAGGGATGTAAGAATCTGCAAAATAACTAAAATATTATGTACAAATATTAAACATAGATCCAAAGTACTTACAAATGAAATAGTAATCATTTCCAGGAAGGAACTCCAAACCACCTGGCTGCGGGGTAAATGGCCGGAACGTTATTGTAAAAAACATTAGTTTTTGTGGCTTATCACAAATGGCTATGACACGCGGATCCGCATTTGTTATCCGACATGTTTCGTATTCAACTTTTGATACATTATAGATAATGTACTTCTCTGTTTCGTTTTCGAATGTACCAGGCTCATAAACAGGACAAATTATGTGCACTTGATCGAACTCAAAGGCTAGATTGCCTTTATTCACATCAATTATGTGGTCTGTGTTGTCTATACGAAATCTGTAAGGAGGGAACAAATAAATAAATTAATCAACACTCTTATTTGAGGATTGTAATATTAATGTATTTAACAAAAGACAAAGAAAAATATCTTAAATCTGGATTTTGGCGTATTCAGTAATGATTGGCTATTCAATAAATGTTTTGTATACAGCAAATAGGTATTCAGACCCAATGTGGAACACGTATAGGAAAAAACACAATTGAAATTCTTTTAAGTTACAGAAAGTTTTTCAAAGTACGCATGCTCTACGCTGTATCTACCTTTCTTATAGCGTTTTTCATTTACAAAAAGATTTGCTCTTTTCTTCAAAAGATTTACTTTTTTTTGTGCTTTTGATGTTTCATTTAAATGAAAAGAGAGGAACAAGATCAAATCTCAACAAGAAATATGCACTGACACACGGTCATGAAAATGATTTAAAAGATGTTGAAACCATGATTTTATGTTATGTTTTAGGACAGCTGGGTTAGATTTTCAAAAAAAAAAACTATTAATCTTTTTCTCGATGTCGACAACAAACAAGAATGTGAGAAAATTATAAAGATTTATAAGTACCTATATTTAATTATTTATTTCCAATTTGTTTCATTGTATTTGAAACCAACCGTCAATATAGTTTGAGAATATCTGGTCACCTAGCAAGTACTCGAACCTTTCAATTAAATTCAACTCCTTTCAACCTAACCAAATTATAGATTATGCATTGATGATGATGAAGCTGAATGTCGTCGTCGCTGTAAGGACTTCAAAGTCCTGGCTTATATGGCTGACAATATCTCTTTGCATGATGAAATTAAAGAGAGTGACAAAACTTCATACATGATGGCAACATTCGTATGAACTTATACATACGCACCAGATCAGGGGTGGAATCGCGTAAGATGATATTTGATTGTCACATTTTTGATCATCACTTGTGATCAAATTGATTTTTCCTTGTGCGTAACGTGATCACATTCACCAATTCAACTCAATTCAACTTTGTTCAATTGTCAGTGACATTTGTGAAAAACATTGTTGCCGTAGTCATATTTTCAAGTAAATTCTTTGAAATTGTTAACTTTTTAGTGAGTTAACGCAATAATTCTAAACCATTTATTTCCGATTGTTGTATATTCATATGGTAAAAGAAATATTGTTTTTGATGATTTGGTGACTAAAATTGAAAAAAAGTTAAAATTTTTGGATTGTTTTGTATGCGTGTGGTAACTCTAGTCACATTGCCACAAAAATAAAAATGAAACGTCAATTTCATGAGAAGATGACTATCACAATATTTTTGTGATTGGTTTTTAGCTATCACTGTGATGATCACCTTACGCAGACAGAAAGTGTAGATTTTGACTGTCAGTTATCACAAATCACCTTAGCCGATTCCACCCCTGGTTTTCTGTTATGGATGGCTTCTGGGTTGGTTTTACTCCGTGTTTTTTTGACCAAAAAATTAAACTTTTAACACTTATATACTCTCGGGAATTCCGTCGCGATAAAGCTGCCCCCTTATGGGTATAAAAGGAGCAGATTGCCCAAATCGCTCTCTTACTTGTTGTTCGTAAATTGTGATAACTAGTCGTTATACGGAGGAATCGAAAATGCTAACTTTAATAAAAGTTTGAAAAAAACCATTCCAGTTTGGAATGAAAAACACAAGTAAACACTAGCCTGAATAGCTAAGCACAAAGACGACAAGAGTAAAATAGAGGTGCAAAATAATTGTGCAATAAATTCTGTGCATGATATGTATTGTCCGAAAAACATAAAGCTTCTGATGATTATTGTTGAAGTTCTAATAAAAGGCAAAAAGACTAACTTGTGTAGACTTCAAAAGTTTATTCGTGACCAACTTATAATATTATACAAGGTTAATGATTTAAGTTCAATATCATGTTACTCATACACATGCGTGCATTAGTATATAAGTATAAATACACAATTTTCAACACCCTTCCTCAATGCAAGCATGTTAAGCAAAAATATTACAAACAAAAAATATATATTTACTTCAAATTTAACATTTCTTTAAATTTTTGGTTAATATGTCAGCTACCATCACATCTGTAGATGCATACTTTAAAACAATTTTACCTTCATTAAGAATTTGTCGAACAAAATGATATATTATATAAACATGCTTGGTCCTCGCATGATGCACGGGATTCTTTGCAAGTTGCTGCGCGCTTAAATTGTCGCCGTACACGACTGTTGGTGTGTTCGTCTCACCACAGCCAATTTAAATTATGAGCCGTCGCATGGCTATTGCCTCCTTGCACGTAGTTGACAACGCCATATACTCAGCCTCAGTGCTGCTGAGAGCCACACTCCGTTGCTTCTCCGATTTCCAAGATACCGGACCACCTGCTAGGAAATACACGTAGCCAGTATATGATTTGCGGACGACCTTGTCACCGCCCCAGTCAGCGTCAACGTAACCAGTAAATGCTTGTCCGCTCTCTTTGTAGTGCAGCTTCATGTCAGCTGTAGATGCCAAATACCTCATTATATGCTTAACGCCAGATAGATGCTCGTTGTGCGGGTCTTTGTTCCGCTGCGCCAATTTCGCAACTGAGTGCAAAATATCCGGTCTGGTCGTTAAGGCCAATCACATCAGCTCACCAATTGCTGACTGATAGTAAACAGCATCAACCTTCTGACACTTGTGGCTATCACATGCTACCTGATAGCCTGCATCTAACGGCGTCGATGCGGATCTGCAGTTTTCAATGCCATCTCGTTGTAGCATCTCTTTAATGTATTGAGTCTGACCCAAAGTGATGTCACCTAGTTTACCTTTACGTTCGATCTCCATTCCAAGGAACAGCTGCAATGGTCCCTTATCAACGCACTCAAACGAACTTGAAATATCGTTTTTTATATTGATCAAGTCCCGTTTTGATTGGCATGCTATAATGAGATCGTCAACGTATACAAGGATTAATGATAAATTACCTCTTTCATGCTGCTTATACAAACAAGGCTCGTTGTCGCATGGAATGAACAAAATTCCTCGCAAGACACCATCAAGTTTGAAGTTCCACTCCCTTCCTGATTGTTTTAAGCCGTATATAGCCTTTTTCAGCAATAGGAGTTGGCTGCTGTCTTCATAACCTCGAGGCTGTTTCATGAAAATGGTATCTGTGAGATCGCTATTCAGGTATGCTGTACATACATCCATCTGGTGCAAGTAAAGTCCTAACTCCGCGTCCGCAGCCAGTGCCAGAATAAATCTTACGCTCTCCAGTCGACATACAGGCGAAAACGTTTCGCCATAGTTTAAACCATACTGCTGTGAGCATCCCTTCGCAACAAGACGTGCCTTAAACCGTTCTACCTCGCCAGCTGCACCTCGTTTTACGCTGAACACCCATTTACAGCCAATTGCTCGTTGATTTCTTGGTAAATCTGCATTTGTACAGGTCTGATTCACGATCAAAACATCATACTCTCTTTGCATAGCCTCACGCCAAGACAAAACGTGCTTGCTTCTCATCGCCTCCTCGTAGGTTAAGGGGATTTGTACGTCACTGGCAACCAATGTGTTTAGTATATTGTATTGCTTTCCAGACCGAAGCACTTTTGGTTTGGGTTCAACCGTCAAATCATTTTCTTCAACATTGGTGTTGCTACGCTCATCTGAAGCCGCCTCGAAATAATCGTCTCCTTCGCTACTGTGCTCATCCGCATCAAAGTCATCGTCGTCACCCTTGCTGCACGCATCACCGGCACCATCGACATCGACATCAATTCCACTGATACTTCTTGGAGCCTCATTTACTAAATCGAATGTAATGTTATTGCTATCAGTGTGTTCCATTTGACTTAACTCGTCGAACAGGACATCTCGTTTTTCGACCACTTGTCTCGACCGTGCGTCATACAGTCGATAACCTTTTGCTTCTCTCGAGTAGCCAACCATGCGGTATTCCTTGCCTTTTGCTTGGAATTTGCTCCTGTTCCAGTGCCACTGCAACGGAACCAAAAACTTTTAGATGATTAATAGAGGGTTTCTTACCTGTCCACGCTTCCATTGGTGTCATGTTGATAAGCGCACTTGTGGGTGAACGATTTCGTAAATACGCAGCTGTATAAACTGCTTCAGCCCACAATGACTCACATAGGCCAGATCGCACCAGCATACACCTTGACATCTCAACCAAAGTACGATTGGCTCGTTCTGCAACGCCATTTTGTTGCGGTGTATATATAATCGTCAGCTGCCTTGCAATACCATTTGCTTGTAGAAAACCATCGAATGTTTTGTTCACGTATTCGCGACCATTGTCGCTGCGAATACACTTCAGCTTTTTGCTAGTCTGCCGCTCGACCAGATTTACTTGCTGAACACTTCGTCCTTGCCTTTCAGAAAATATACGAATATGCGCCTGGATTTGTCGTCGATGAAGGTCAACAGATATCTAGATCCACCTATCGATCTTGTCTCAAAAGGACCACACACACATCAGTTTGTACCAACTCCAGTAACTCACGTATTCTAGTTTCAGTTGCATTTGGGAAGGGTTGCATAATTCAGGTGACCATATCTTCTGTGCCACAAAAGCGTATCAGCTTCAACTGCAGCAAAACATTTGTTACGTTTGCCTTCAAACATGTACAAATTTCCAACTTTATTTATGTTTAAAATACACTCGCCTTTTTGTAAAACTTTTGCATGAACTTTTCCGAAATGCACCACACAATTATTTTCAACAGCTCGACTTACAGACATAAAATTACATTTCATGCTTGGCACATACAGTACATTTGTCAATTTTAATATACAGAGGTCTGTTTGTATTTTTACATCACCTCTTCCTTCCGCATGTAAAAAGCCATCGCCAGCCAAACCAATCATCTCTGAATGCGTCTCGAAATTCGTAAAAAATTCTTTTTCACAACACATGTGGCTTGTCGCACCACTGTCCAAACACCACTTGGAACGGTTAAAACTACCGCAATCTAACGCACCCAACAAACTGCATTGCTTTTCTTGTTCTCTTTTCGGTTTGCCTTCATTGTTGCGACATTGTGCCTTCATATGGCCGCAACCGCCACACTTGAAACATATAACGTTTTGCAATTTTCTTTTCGAGTTAGTCTTAGCACAAGTGTTCGGCCGTTGATGATCAGTGCTAACCGTAAAAGCCTGCGATTTTTCGTTGTGTAGTTCATCATTACCTCGCCGTTCCCCTTCTTCTTTCAACTTAATGCACAAAATACCAAATTTTGGTAAAATGTCGCGCGTCTCGATGGCAACAACGAAACTTTCATACATTTTTGGTAGACTGGAAAGTAGAATAATTGATCGTAATTCATCGTATATCTCTATCCCAACAACTGCAAGCTGATCCATGACTTCCACAAACGCATTTATATAACTAGACATTCTCTGGTTATCTGCCATCCGTAGATTCAGCAACTTCTTGTAAAGAGATACCTTGCGCAGAGGTCCACTAGGCTGATGGGCTTCTTTAAGCTTTGTCCAAGCCGCAAGCGATGTATCACAATTCGTCACATAACCCAATTGTGAAGGTTTAACACTCAATGTTATCATGGCCAGCGCCTTCTGATCCATGCCTGTCCAATCCACAGCAGCAGCAGCATCCTCCCGCTTTAACGTACCTGATGCCACATTCCATAGCTCCGCATGCACCAAAACGCTACGCATCTGAATGCTCCAAGAATCGTCTTCTCCTCCAGCTTCTCTATTTGGTACATGGCACTCATGGTTTTAAGCTACGCACATATCACAATAAAAAAACTTTTTACACAAGTACCGCACTGTAAGTTAGTTACTTTTTTTTTTTTTTTTTTTTAATTCTAATTTACCACAGGCCGTTATCTGGGCCCATAACCTGTTGAAGTTCTAATTTACCGAGTGGAATGTAGTAACCGAAATAAAAGGCAAAAAGACTAACTTGTGTAGACTTCAAAAGTTTGTTCGTGACTAACTTATAATATTATACAAGGTTAATGATTTAAGTTCAATATCATGTTACTCATACACATGCGTGCATTGGTATATATGTATAAATACACAATTTTCAACAATTATCGACCACCTTAATTCGAAAATCATCTAAGTAAGTTTTGTTTTTATTTGGTTTGAAGTCTTTTGTAATAGTCAGGGAGCTGGTTAACGTTTTTGTTAACCCATTAGTGCACAACAAAATTGTAAATATTCTTGTTAAACTTGGGCTAAAGATCAATAAAACCTTTGCATATAAAAACTATAGTAGGTTCGTCGTCGACGATTTATTCTTACTAACAATTTGCGTAAATTAGCGCTGTTCGCACAAAGGAACTAGTGTAGACATATATTGTGCGAAAGAGTTGACTATATTTTCTGGCTCTGAGAACAATGACGAGGGTGAGTAGTTTGAAAAATTTCTGTTTTTTGACAGATTAAAAACAAGGGGGAAGTATTTGTCATTGG
Source organism: Baccha elongata (assembly GCA_951217065.1). NCBI lineage: Eukaryota > Metazoa > Arthropoda > Insecta > Diptera > Syrphidae > Baccha > Baccha elongata. The sequence goes on from CATNUY010000188.1 coordinate 1,295,050, forward strand.
CTGCTTGGCTGCTGCCACGACCTTGAAGACGAAATGTAAAATAAAAAAGTAAGTAGGTAGGTATGTAATTTATATTTTATAACCGAAAAAAAATCGTAAATAGATAAGCACATATAGGTATATTATTGATATACCTATATGTACTTATATATAAATTTATGCCAAGAATCGGGCACAGATAAGTTTATTTCAGATTAGTTTCCTCAAAAAATTTATATATTGTTTTTGTTGCAGATGAATGAAAATGAAAAAGGGATTTATCAAAAAATGGTTAAAATATTGTATCAATTTTTTTTCTTAATAAGTTTTGTATACTATGTTAAGAATTTGTGTTTTGTATTAAACAATAATAAAAGCTGTTTAATAAAGTTTAAAACTTAATCAAAACAAACGAAAATTACTTTTAGTAAAATTTTAAACTAGCCGTTAATACAGGATAGAGTTATGAGACAAATGCATCATCGTGTACATACGTATGGTTTGAAGTGGCTTCGCAGGCTCGGTTGTATTTTCGGAAAATTGAAAATCGAACCTAGTCGATGACAAACAATATTCTCGCATTATACCTACTTAAGTGAGAAAAATAAATATATTTTCCATGCGGCAATCATGGTTACATAACTAAAATTTGTAAACAAAATCATCTTATGTTTAGTTATTAAAAGATACCATTTAGTTATATGTTGCCACATTTCAGTAAGGTAGGTAGGTAGGTACCTATAAGAAATTATTTTTATTGGATTTTTTGTGAGTTGAAACAAAATCAAAGGAATACTTTACTATTTATTTTTATTTTGAGGATTTAATTAGATTCGGAAATGGCGAGTAGGTTAGTGGGTATAGTGTTTATTACAGTGTTTCTTATATCAAGTTAAAAAATAAAAGTCTGTTTTTCAAATCATGTGATACAGCGTTTGAAAGGTGGCACTCCCTAGATCACGAATATGCATTTTTTAAGTCGCTAGGACGCTTAGTTTAGCTGCAAATTAAGTTTAAAGATGTCAACTTTGATACTCGTATCCATGATTTTCTTTTTTTATAACTTTATTTCTATAAAAGTCTCCCAAGAGCAGTTTCTACCACCTTTGCCCAGATGGCGCTTCGAGCAATCGAGAAATTTGAAAATTTCCCACATACGATGGACGTACTATAGAAATATATATGCAAAGATAAAACCATGACCTGGCAGCTTTCAGCCCTTAAGTCGCCAGGACTTGATGGTGTGTCTGGATGCTTGGATGATTTAATAGTCAGCGGACAAGATGAAAAAACACATTAACAAAATCTTAAACGACTTTTTCAATGGTTTTCGTGTCAAAATATCAAAATGTGTTTTCAAAGCTCAACAAATCAAATATTTGGGCACATCATTGACAGAAACGGAATCCGACCTGACCCAGCAAAACTAGAAGCAATCAGAACCATGCCTGTTCCGGAGAATATCAACCAACTGAGATCTTTTTTTGGTGCCGTAAATTATTATGGAAAATTCATAAGACAAATGAGGGAAATAAGAGCTGCATTTGACGAACTCTTAAAGAACAGCTCCGAATGGATGTGGTCAAAACAGTGTCAGTGTTCTTTTGAAAAATTTAAAGAAATCTTAGCATCAGGCTTAATGTTGTGTCACTATAACCCGAAGTTACCAATCAACGGATTCATCAAGCGTTGGCATTGGGGCATATATTGCTCATGAGTTTCCCGATGGAACAGAAAAAGTGATTCATCATGCAACACTATCATTGACACAGGCTGGAAAGAATTACAGCCAGATAGAAAAAGAGGGACTCTCATTAATCTTCGCAGTAACGAAGTTTCAGCGAATGATTTATGGTCGCAAACTCAAACTTCAAACGGACCATAAACCACTTTTTAAAATTTTCGACTCAAAAAAAGGTATTCCTGCTCATAGTGCTAGCCGTCGTCAACGTTGGGCACTTATATTAATGGCATATAATTACCAAATCGAATATGTGCGTACAGAAAACTTTGGCTATGTCGATGTTCTGTCACGACTCATAGCAAAGCAAGAGAAGGTCGAAGAGGACGTTGTCATAGCATGCGCAGCTCTAGAGGAGGATATTCTGGCCAAGATCAACCATACATTAATCAATAATGGTTGGCCATACAAAGTATCAAATGAGTTACAACCGTTTTTATCACGTCGAGATGAACTTTCATCATTTGACGGATGCCTGTTATACGGAATTAGAGTAATTATTCCAAGTCAATTAAAAATCCGAATTTTGCAGCAGCTACACAAAGGTCATCTAGGTATTCAACGCATGACATCATTGTCCCGAAATCACTGGCCTTACATCAATCGTGTATCAAGGAATTTGTTCAAGAGTGTCAAATTTGTGCGTTGAACGCAAAATGTACAGTCAAAACAGAATTGCAGACCTGGCCACTAGCTGAGGCACCCATGCAGCGCGTATACATTGATATAGCAGGTCCCGTCAATGGAAAATATTTTTATTTATTTATTTACCGTCTATCAAGTTACAAAAATTTATGGAGACTACATACTTAAGATTAACAATAAACACAATTTTAATAAATAAATGAATAAGCAATAAAAAATTTACAATAAACTCAACAATTTTTTTTAATTTCACTCCTATATATACAAGCATTGGTAATTGGATTATGCTTAGCATAACTTGTAAAATGAAAAGGAATATTTAAAAAATCTCCGTTTCTTGGACGTAAAGTGCGAGCAGGTGCATACATATTAAACCTTTATAACAACACCGAACAATTAATATAAGAAGTAAGGACATCAAAAGCAAAAAGTGCAGAGTTTAATTTTCTTCTTGAAACAAGAGGTTTTGAATCAATAAAAATACATCTAGTCTCATAGCATGGAACATTTGAATATCCGAAAGTTTTTCGAAAGGCAAACTTTGTAAACCTTTTCTGAACTTTTTCTATGCGATGGATACATGATTGAGTATAGGGATTCCATATAACGAAAGTGACAACGTTGCATTTTTTATTGTTAAAATACAATCCATTCAGGTTACACCATTGAAGAATTTTATTAAGGTCAGCTTGAACCTTGTTTGCATCTGATAAGGATTGTATGCAACTGAAAACCTTTAGATTGTCCGCATGCAGAAGACATTGTGAAGAAGAAAGAAGATGCGGCAAGTCATTAATAAAAATTATAAATAGCAACGGCCTAAGATGACTGCCTTGAGGTACTCCTGAAAAGTTATTACCTCCTTAGATAACACGTTTCCAATTTGTACATATTGTTTTCTACCATCTAAATAATTTTATCCAACTAAGCAGCTTAGAGTGAAAACCGAACACCTCAATTTTTTTTAATAGGACATTATGTTGAACTCGGTCAAAGGCCTTTGAAAAATCCGTACATATAGTGTCAACTTGTACACCCTTTTCCATATGACTTAGACAATAGTTAGACAAAAATAGATAAATTGGTCGTTGTCGATCTTTCACTAACAAATCCATGTTGGTGTTCGGATATGATTTTCAACTAAATTATATAATTTATTTTTTACAATTGCTTCAAATATCCTGGGAATGAGTTTAAGTTTATCAATAGGTCTGTAGTTTTCAACACAGCCTTTTGAACCCGATTTATGCAAAGGAGTAATGAACGAAGATTTCCACATGTCGAAAAATACGCCTTGATTTAAAGACATGTTGAAAATAAAACAAAGTGGGGCTGCGATATTAAGCCTGCAAGTTTTTAAAGAATCGGTGGAATATTATCTGGTGCAACAGAAAAAATCTTATAAAGAGATGCCAATACAGCTAGTACATCATTTACAGACAAAAACAGGTTACCAACGTCAGTTGAAGAATTGCAATTTTTCATTTCATTACAATTTAATTTCAAATTAATAAAATTTTATTGAAAAAATGTTGCGAAACTGTTGCAAATTACATCAATATTATCTGAAGAGACCCCATTGAAAGAAACGTTAGATGGAATCCCAAGTGACTTTCGTTTTGTGTTTAAAAATGACCAGAAACATTTCGGATTACTTTTAATGTTCGATTCCAAAGAATAAATGTATTGCTTGTAGGTAAATTTTCTTAAAAATTTCTTATTCTTTTCTAACTCGTTTAAATTGTTGTTTTAAGTTTTTACTCTTTTTATGCAATTTGTTCATAACATTTTTAAGTCTGGATAAGCTTTTATTAAACCAAACAGGTTTATTGGAATATTTAAATCGTTTTATAGGGACAAAAACTGAAATTATGTATTCCAAAATATTTCTAAACATTGTAAAACTATTTCTAAGTTATCGCAATCAAAAATTGGTTGCCAATCAATTGAATTTAAATAATTATTCATTAAAACATAATCGGTATTTTTAAAATCATACTTTTCAACAATATTGCATGAAGATTTTGATTCATTTAAAACAAAGTTAAATAAAATTTCAAGTGCATTATGATGTATGCTTTTATCAAGCAGTTTAAAACTGGTTTCATTTAATTGAGCTTCAAGATCACTGGCAACATAAATTAAATCTAAAATACGGCCGATAGAATTAAACACATTATTAATTTGATACATATTTAAAGCTGTTATACTATCAATCATATTGTATTCAAAATCTTTGGTAACATTAGAAGGAAACATTCTTTTATCATGATTTGACAATAACCATTTTACATTGCGCAAATTGAAATCCCCAACTACGAAATAACAATTTTCATCCGTATTTTTAATAATATCTAAAATATTCTTTATATGAACTTCATAAGTTTCGTAATGCGATGAAGGTGGAACATAAGAAACGAAAAAATATACATGAATAATTCTAAGAGTAGGGCCAATAGGTAAATCTACGCAAACACAAATTTGCTCAATCTCACCAGAAACATTAGATAAAATTATTTCTCTACTTATATAATTAGAGCTAATAGCTAATAAAACACCGCCACCTCTATTTAAGCCAGTCTGTTCACAACACCGATCCTTACGGAAATTTTCGTTAGCTGAAATTGTTATCGAAGTCCAACAGTCGGCTGCCAATTTGATCCACTCATTGACACAAGACCGTCCAGAATTTATTATTTGTGTCAGCACTTGGAATACGCTCTTGATCCATTGCCATAACTCTTGTCACGTAATCAAAGTGTAATTTTAGGGTGTCCATAAATAAAGGCGCTATTCCTGATTACAGGTAGAGCATATAATTCGGTGCTCTACTTGGCAGCTTAAAAGTTATACGGATACAAAATCGAAGGAACTTTTCAACCACCTCAAATGATTGGTATCCCCATACTTGGGCTCCGTAAAAAAGGATTGAAATTACGACAGCTCGAAAGACTTTATATTTAGCTTCATGGCAGACACTTTTCCTATCTAAACAGCTTCTCCATACTGAGCACATAGCACGTTTTGCCTCTGCTAATTTGACCTGTAGATGTTTTTTTATATTGAGGTTAGATGTGATCAAAACTCCAAGGTACTGGTATTCCTTAATTATTTCTATAGGATTATCTTCAAACTTCCACTTCTCTCTTCTTGAGTACCTCCCACCGCCACTTCTGATTATCATAATTTTCGATTTTGAAAGGTTTATGGATAAATTCCACGTTTTGCAGTAGCATGCAAGGCGATTTATTATCAGCTGCATACCATCTATTGTTTCCGATAAAAAAAACTATATCATCAGCGAACAATAGTCCTGGAATATTTTTCCCACTCACAACAATACCACTTTTTACCGCATCGGTTATATCATTTATGTATAATAAAAAGAAAAGAGTGCTAAGAACACATCCTTGTTTAACGCCCATCGAGGTAACGAACTAGTCCTACAGAAATTTACCATCCCATACTTGAGCACAATTATCTTCATACATAGCTCTAATTACATTCATCATTTTCGTTGTAAATCCATATTTATAGAGTTTATAAAACAACGCCTGCGGGGGATTGAATCAAAAGCTGCCTTAAAATCTACAAAGAAAGCGTTAAGTTTTTTCCCTTTCTTCTTATAGATCTCTGCTATGTTAACCAGAGAAAAAATCTGATCAACCGTTGAGTGGTGCTTTCTGAACCCCGCTTGTGCTGCATGCAAAATGTTCATATTTTCAACCCACTCGCTGAGCCGATTAAATAGTATTGAACTAAATAGTTTTGCCGCTGTATTCAAAAATGAGATACCTCTATAGTTTGTAGGATCTTTAAGGTTTCCTTTTTTGTGCAGTGTAAAGATGATCGCTTTTCGAAAAAATCCAGGGAAATCGCCCGTTTCAAATATTCTATTTATTCCAAAGTAAGAAATTAAAGAAATTCAGGTGTAAGATTTTTGAAATATTCGCACGGAATTCTATCTTCACCAGGAGCTTTTTTGTTTTTGGCACTTCCAATAACCAGTTGCACTTCAGCTACATTTATTGGGGCATCTGAATATTCATGTGTTACCTGCGGTGCTGCATACTGAAATGGAGAGTATACTTGGGGTGTATTGAGGAGATTCATGAAATGGTTTTTTAAGTGTTCGACTTTTAAAACCGTAGTAATTGTGTTTCTTCTACCATTCACAAGTCTAACCGCTTTCCAGAATTCAGTTGAAGTTTTTGAATTGTTTACTTATTCAGTTTTTTTGATCTTATTCACGTTTTTTTGTATTACAAAGATTTTTATAATTTTTGTTTGCTGCTGCATAGAGGATTTTGAAGTTGTTGTTGTTAGTCAGTCTAATTAATTTCAAGAAGGTAAATGACATATTTCTTGCTACCATACACTCATTGTCGAACCACTTTTGATTGTTTTTCGGTTTTTTATTTCTACAATTTAGTTTTTGTGGTACTGCTTTTTTTATAACATCAGTTAGAATAGCCATGTCAAGACTGTTTGATTCGTTCAGTGCTACATGCTTCTCAAGTTCTCTATCCAAGTTTTGTTGAAATGACCCTCTAAAACTATCTATCCATGGAAGTTTAGGAAGAAGACCAAGTTCCGTTGCTATTGACTCACATTGAGATGTTTTTATTTTCAGGGTTACCTCAAGTGGCATATGTCTGAAAACGTTTTTACTGCTACTTTGAAATCATCGAAAAAGCCAATCGCCAGATAAAAAACAGTAGTCTATCACTGAGCAAGCTGCTCCACGAATAAACGTTAATTCTCCACAACGATCACCTTTGCAGCTTCCAGTCGAGAATTTGCGAACCTTTCATATCACATACTGGATCCTTCGACCTGCGATCGCAGTAAACATTATATGTGTCAAAACCACTGTCGAAATTATTTTGAGACAAGCCTATTCTTCCGTTGAAATCACCGATCAGCATAAAATTTCCGGATCCCAATACATTAACAAGATCATTTAGTTTGTTAAAGTCACGCTCCCAGTCGCTGCAGTTCAAATATATTGGTGTGATGTGATGCGTTCTGTCTTCCATTTTTACTTCTATTATTCGGGCTTCTTCTATGCTTTTAAACTTGATTGCAGCATATTCAAATTGCTTCCGATATCCAAAAATTTCGCCTCCGCTTCCTCTTCCGAAAATGTTTGTTTTTGCGGCTGGTATACATTCTAATTCGTAGGTTATAAAAATATTCTTAAAACTAGTTTCATCATAATTTATAACGTGTGTTCCAAATAAAATAAAAATATCGAATTTTTTATATAATTAAAAAAATCTGTAAATAAGTTTTTGTTTTTTAGCTCTGCGACATTTTAACTTAATATTTTTAGCGTTGTTAGATTTAAGTTCGCCTAGTAGACGGGTTCGACTCAATTGGAAGATTCGCCGTGTGAAAGCATACTTGTCCCACCATGCATCTGCACAGCGGCTCCTGCCGAGTATACATCCCTGGTTTTTTGTTGGCTGTCATTTCTGTCAAACTCAGATGGTGACATTTCTTTATTGTTGTTTACGTGTTCTAATTGTAATTTTTTCAACAAAATTATTAAAGATGAGGGAATTTCTCCAAACAATTGCCTAATCACAGCTAGACTGTCGTTGTTATTTCCACATATCAACCCTTGCGATGTATCCCATGTAAAAGCTGTGTCTTTCACGTACATTCTGTCGTCTCTCACAAAAATTTTCATATTCGGTTTAGACTCGCGAAGTAACTTCATAATTGACACCAACTTTCCTCTTCTTTGTCGAGCGCTATACGGCAGATCTTTGTGTATGCTTATTTTTGTTCCTTTTAATTTTTTGTCGCCATTTCTATTTGGAGTTCTGTTGGTCCTCTTTTTGGACTGTTACAATGGTCAGAATTAGTTTCTTCGAGTCCTCTTTTGTTCATAAGTTAGGTTAGATTTGGCGGAAACTTAACTTGCAATTTTAAGACTCTTAAATATTATAACTTACAGGTATTTCACTTTCCCGAGGTATCTTTTATAATTTGTCGATGTTTTTTTCTAAAATTTTCAAAATTTATTTAGCTTTAAACTACTTATTAACGTTTTTTTTGTACAGAGCTTTTCTTTTGCAAACCACTTTGACAGATCACAAATGTCAATCCACCAAACTGAAACTTATTGTGCAGAGAGAGATTGAGCTGGAGAAAATGCGTTATTTGAAGTTTTTTTTTGTTTTAAAGCAATGCGATCATGAGGAGTTGATGTTCCTGCAACAGCAAGCCTTTTACTGGCAGAATTCGAAATTGGTTTTTTTTTCGACGTTAGGTATTCTCTGAGCACGAGTTGTATCACGAATGGTGTGGCTTTTGTCTAATATTGTTGTATTAGAATTTGATGGTATTTCAACCGTACTTTGAGCAAATATGTACACAGAGAGTTCTTTCAATTTACTAATACATATTTGTAGTGGAATATGCATGCACTTATCACATTTAAAACATAAATTCTTATTGGATTTTATAACTTTAAATTCTTTTTTGTTGACATCACAACAGTCCGAATGTGATTTTGTCCCATATATCGCACGACAGAAAATACACATCGGTTATGACTTTAAGATATTTATTACACTAAGAACTCATCTTAAGAGACAAAATATAAGAAAGAGCATACAAAAACAAACCCGCTTCATATGAAATTAGTGTGGAAAACTTGGTAATTATTTACGCCTACTCAAAATGGCCTTTAATATTTTAAACTACTCAAACTTCATCGATCACCACAAGCACTTGCATACAGAAGCTGTCAGAAATTTTCGCGAGATTCGAAAACCCACAAGAACTTGTGTCTGACAATGCAACACAGTTCCCTTTAGAACAGTTCGAGATGTTTTGCGCTGAACGAGGTATTTTGCATCTCAGAACAGCACCTTTCAACCCACAATCAAATGGAGAAGTGGAGAGATTTGTCGATACTCTCAAAAGAACATCAAAAAAGTCGAAGCTGGAGGGGACGACAGAGGAAAATTTGCACTTTCCTCATGTGCTACAGATTATAACCCCGTGCAAAAGTGCACCTGAGTCAAAATAACCTTATTTTCTTTTTATTGGAAGAGGATTAAGGACTAACTTAGGCCTTCTTAGTCCAAAATCTGTATCAATTTCAACTTGGCGAAACTATAAAATGGAACAAAGCTGCAATAAGAAACACGGAGCCAAATTACGTCAATTCAATATCGGACACTTGTTTACTCTAAAGTATATAAACAGACAACAACAACCTTTTGAATTAGTGTTGCTCGTTCATATACAATCTCATGTTCAGTCGAAAAACACGTTATTATACATTAGATTTTAAATAGACGAGCAACAATAATTAAAAAAGAAATCCGATCATTGGCGGTGGCAGTCATGAAATAGCTACAACTCCTGCCAAAAAATAATGTTGGTGTACACAGGTTATTGTTGTCTAATTCGACCACTTCGCAATGTAAATTAAACTATTGAGCGCAAGCTACACAGTCTAACTGCAGTATGTCATCACACAAACCACCTTAAAAAAAAGCATTAATCGGTTTTCAAAATATTGAATTAAAAAAAAAAAAATATTTGATTCATATAATTTTTTTTATATAAAAGTTGTATGCCATTATTATTCGTCTTTATAGGCCTTTCTGGAAATGAAATTTGGTTAAGATCCGCTGAGTCCGAAAATCCCACTATATACACCATAAAAACCCTACATACCAAGTTTAAAGGGTATAGGCCCAACCGTTTAGGCTGCAGGTGCGAATGACGACAGACAGAACTTCTAGACCAACTTGTTTCGACTTCGCTATCACAGTGTTTTGGAATAAAACGCAACCTATAAATTTGTATTTTGTATTGCCAAACGTGTACAATAATACCCTATCTAAACTAACTGATTTAAAATTCATAAACTCTCTCGCTACATTTGTTAATCATAACGTAAATTTATACTGTATTATTTTGCTTTTTCTTTCACCTTTCTTTCTTTTGCCTATTCAAATTGTCAAAACTAAGATTCGATCTCTTTGCTGTTTGGACATCACACAATACACATCTTGGAAACATTATACACATTATACACGTAACATTGAAATAAAATTGAACATTATACACTACATATATTGAGAAAATCATTAGAATTTTTATTTATTACAAAGACATTACATTAATATAAAAGAATATAAAAACATTATACAGTCCACAATAATTTGACACAAAATACCCAATCCAAAACATAATGGTCCTTAAGCTCACCGGATAAATTCTGATCAGAGCGTGGAAATTTGATTAATTTCGTAATCAGTTATAATTTTGTATGCTGTGCAAAAAGTGTAAAACATGTGTTTATCGTGTAACTGTACACCATACGATGCAATGTGTTTAGATTGAAGCGCATGATTTTTTGAAGCTTAATTTCTCGAACAGTTTCTTTAGTATATGAAATTTGCTAGCTGCGTGAAATTTTAATCAAAAAAGGCGATCATTAATTAGCAAATATATTATTCAAGCACATGATCGTATTCCTCAAACATATGTACATGAACCATTTTAAGACAAATGCACATGATTTTTTTGCATAAATGCACTGCCATTTTGGTGTTAAAATTTAATGAAAATTTAAATTGAAATTTATTTTAAGAAATTCGCATTCCTAAAAAGTACACTGCTTAAATAAAGCAATCGAAAACAATATTATCGTCTCTGCTATCTTCTAAAAAAAAAACCTTTTCGGCGGCTGAAAGGCATACAAATTACAAAAAATGAATGTTGTTAAACTAAAACGCGGTCGCGCTAAGGGCTCTATCACTAGAGCCTTAACTTTCTCGGAATCCATCGATGATTCTACTTCTCTGGACATGCTAGAGATTCAATTAAAAAGACTTGATGAAGCTTGGTCAAAATTTATTTCGCTGCAAAATAGTATAAATGAATTCTGCGACGCGGAAGGGTTCGTAGACCCTGAACCCGAATACGGAGAGTACGAAATAAAATACTTTCAAGCCTTTTCTGTTATTTCTATTTCCATTCGAAAGCATCCAGACAAGGCTAGTGATGAAGCATTAAAACAAAACGCTTCACTTTTAGAAAAGTTGGAGCAAAAGAACTCTCATAAATCGGTCGTGCTACCTAAACTCGTTATTCCAGTTCTTACAGGAGATTATAAAGACTGGCCGGTATTTAAAGACTTGTTCACAGGAACAATAGATTGCAACCCCAACCTGACCGCAACACAAAAATTCCAATATTTAAAATCATTCCTGGGTGGGGAAGCTTCTAACTTTTTAAAACATGTATTGTGCACGGATGAAAATTATATTGAAGCATGGGATAAGCTTGAATCACGTTACGATAAAAAGAATTTAATTATCCATTCATTTGTTAAACGTTTTATGTCATTGCCATCGTCTTCTAGCTCCAATTCAAATCTTGAAATTCTCCGTAAAATTACAAATGGAGCTGATGAAGTTATTCGCGGTTTAAATGCTATACAAATAAACTCTCGCGATCCTTGGTTGATCTATATTCTTCTTCAAAAACTAGACAGTGAAACAAAGCAAGCTTGGTCTGAAAAGGTAGAATGTCGGGATGATTGTACCGTCCAAGAATTTCTTAGCTTCCTACAAAATCGGTGTAGTTGTCTCGAATCGTGTAACTCGTTCACTCGTCATGAAAAAAACAATAATCAACAAAGGTCAAAACAATATTCGTGCTCATTTAGTTGCAACAAACTCAAACTGCCCCAAGTGTAAAGAGAATCATCTACTTCCATATTGTAAAGCATTCCTCGATCTTGATACAAATGCGCGTCGCGAATTTGTTAAAGAAAATTCTATTTGTTTCAATTGTCTGCGAGTTGGACACGCATCAAACAAATGCATTTCGAAATTTCGGTGCAGATCATCAACTCTCGACACCATTCCTTGGTACATGATCCCCAAAATACATCGATTTATCATCAAAATGAACAATCGTCGTCGTCGTCTTCGTCGATACAAAACCCTTCGAATTCATCTCTCGTTACTCATCACTCTCTAGAATCCAATCTTAATTCATCAACTATTCTGCCAACAGCTGTTGTCAAAGTTCAAGATAAACTTGACTCGTTCTAAAATATACGCGTACTACTCGATTCTAGATCCCAAGTTTCGTTCATTACGGAGAGAGCTCTCCAACGTTTGGGGCTTCCTAAAAAACCATTACGCATTCCTATTCTCGGAGTTGGATCGACTTCTGTTGGCACAACCAACGGTTTGGTTTCATTGAAATTACATTCTCGCTTTAATTCAAACAACATAGATATTGTTTTTCATGTGATATCAAAACTTACATCTATGCTTCCTCCACTTTCGGTCAAATTGAAGACAAATCAATTTCTTTCGTTGGATCTCGCAGATCCAAATTTCAATGAACATGGTCCTATCGATATGCTCATCGGAGCAGACAACATATTCAACATTATTCTCGAAAATTCGAAACCAGATCCGAGTGTTCCTAACTCCTTCTCAACTATTTTCGGATGGGTTATAGCTGGAAACTGTACTCAATTTCCATCCAGTGAATCTGCCACGGGTGTGAGGACATTTCACGCACAACTTGATTATACTCAAGAAATTGATCTAGAGCGCTTTTGGCGTTTAGAGGAAGTTAACTATGAGCCTCCTTTATCCATTGAAGAACAAAGAGCTGAAGATAATTTTATCCAAACTCATCGTCGTCAATCAGATGGTAGATATATGGTAAATTTACCATTCAAATCTGATTCCAATCCAACATTTGGAAATTCGTTTCGAATCGCGCTCAACCGGTTTCATTCAATGGAAAATAGATTTCTCCGTGATCACGATCTCCAAATACAGTATTCTTTCTTCCTCATATGCAAGAAATACCTTTAGACGAAATTAACAATTCAAATGCTTATTATTTACCTCATCATGCTGTGTTCAAGGCTGACAGCAGCACAACAAAGGTGAGAGTTGTTTTTGATGGCTCCGCAAAGTCATCACCTGATTCAATTTCCTTAAATAAATCTCTTTTCGTTGGCCCTGAAATTCAACGAGACATTTTTACAATATGTCTTCGTTCTCGTCGTCATACATATACCATGTCAGGAGACATTGAAAAAATGTATCGACAAATCTGGGTTTCACCAAATCATACAAATTATCAAAGGATTCTATGGAGAGAAAACCCTGAAGCCCCTATAAAACATTACAGACTTTTGACTGTTACATACGGAACTTCAGCTGCTTCATTTTTAGCAAAACGCGCTTTGAAACAACTGGCCTTAGATTCAGCGGAAACACATCCTCGTGCTTCTTCAATAATTCTTAGCGACTTTTACGTCGATGATTTAGTTACAGGCGCTGACACCATTGATGATATCATCGTAATTCAAAAGGAGCTTGTGGAATAACTAATTGCTGGCCACTTCTACTATCTTTACCTGAAGATCAAAGGGAGCTAACTCCTATCGATTTGAAAACTCTCAGACGGTAAAGGTTCTCGGGCTACAATGGTGTCCATCTAAGGATTCTTTCTCGTACACGGTGAATCTTGACGAGTCAACATCTTGTACGAAACGTCGCATTTTTTCGGAAGCATCTAGAATTTTCGACCCTCTTGGATTTCTTTCTCCGGTCGTGGTTGCTGTGAAAATATTTTTCCAGGATTTATGGAGACATGCTTTGCGATGGGACGATGAAATCCCACAAGAACTCTCTGAACGTTGGGTCATTATTCAGGATGAACTTCATTTACTCGAGTCAATCCAGATTCCGAGAATCATCTGGACCAATAAAGTGAATTTTGAATTTCACGCATTTTGTGATGCTTCACTTGATGCATATGCAGCTGTTATTTACTGTCGAAGTGAAAATCAAGACGGAAGTGCCTCAATTTCATTAGTCGCTGCTAAAAGCAAGATTGCTCCAATCAAAATACTTTCGCTTCCTAGACTTGAGCTCTGTGGAGCTCTTTTGTTAACTCGCTTATTTAACAAAATCAAGATTTCGTTGCAGATGGATCTATGAAGGTTTTTGCTTGGACAGACTTGTCCATCGTGTTACATTGGCTTTCCGCACCACCAACAAAATGGTCAGTTTTTATTGGGAACAGAACTTCGGAGATCATTTCAACTATCCCTGTGAAATCCTGGAATCATGTTCGATCTGCAGACAATCCCACTGATGTTCCCTCAAAAGGAATCCCACCATCTCAACTTGCTCTCACTGACATCTGGTGGAACGGTCCATATTGGCTCAAAATGGAAAGAAGCAAGTGGCCCGCATCCCGACATAAATTGGAAAACGTCTCAAGTGAACAATTGGAGGAACGTAAATCGAGCACGAACCAAGTATTCGTATCACATATTAATGAAAATAACATTTTAAGACAAATATTGGCTAAATCGTCGAACTGGATGAAATCAGTGCGCGTGGTTGCATACGTTTTTCGTTTCCTAAAAAATTGTTGCCTGTCACCTGAACTACGAAATCTAAATTTCCTCTCTACTAAAGAATTGAATAATGCTAAAATTTCTCTCATAAAAGCTGTTCAAACGAGTTTATTTTCCGTTGAAATTGAAATTCTAAAAAAGAAAAAATCGTTGCCTTCGCGAAATAAGCTGTCGTCAATCGTCGTTTGGAAAATTCGGATCTATCCTTCAGTGAAAAACACCCAATAATTCTCTGCAAATCGCACTCAATAACAAAACTTTTAGTGGAATATACACATAAACATTATTTACATGCAGGTGTATCATTAATGGTGTCTTTACTAAAACAAAACTATTTCATTCTAGGAAGGCGAAACATTATCCGAAAGGTGGTCAGTGAATGCATTAATTTCTTTAAGCAACGAAAAGTTACCTCCGAACAAATGATGGGCAATCTTCCTATCGAAAGGGTTTGATTCTCAAGACCATTTAGCAAAGTCGTATGTGATTATGCTGGACCCATCACACTACGTTTAGCTCGTGGAAGGAATCAAAAATTTGTCAAGGGTTACATAGCCATTTTCGTTTGTTTCGAGAAATTAATAATTTAATGCAGAACCCGCCGTATTGTCATTACAAATTGCATTAACTTTTATACACCTACCAGGTGCATTATAATCATAAGACTTGGCAAAAGTAACGCCATGTACCTACTTTATCTACTTATAAGAGTATTTATTTATATCATCATAGACATGCCATGCATTGCCATGTACCTACATATAGTACCTACCTTCTAACAACAACACGGGAAATGCACGAAGCAACCAGTGAGCGACACACAACCGAACGCATGCTAAGTGTATACCACCACGGCAGCTTCATCTAAGACCATACAACAGTACGAAGCAGCTGTGTGTACTATTTTGCTGTGTGACGTGTATTTTTCTTAAATAATATTAGTCACACCAGCTTTCGCCAGAAAATATTATGAGTAGGAGTGAATTACACTGAGAAGAGGCCTTCACTTCGCTTCCGACCGTAGAGTTAAGTTGAGCATTCTCAACCAACTCATAATAGTCTTAAGCAATTAACCGCCGACCGTATTGGGTGCGTAGTGCACTGTACTACAGGCAATTTTTGAGGCAAGAAGTTGCCGTAGTATTTATTTGTGTTCCTCTGGGGACAGATCTTTTTATTTATAATTGTGCTCTTTTTAAGGGCTAATAGGGATTATTTTGTGTTCCTTTGGGGACAGATTTTTCATTTATATCCGTTGTGCTCTTGCGAGGGCTGGTATTTAGTTTGTTTGTGTTCCTTAGGGGACAGATTCTTTTCTTTATAATTAATTGTGCTCTTTCAAGGGCAAAGGGTTAGGTTATTTGTGTTCCTTTAGTTTTGGGACAGATTTTTTTATATATCATCTGTGCTCTTTAAGGGGCAGATATTATATTCAACTGTGCTCCTACGGGGCAGGTTTATTTGAAGATTTGTGCCTCTTCCACTCTTCTGAGGCAGATAATTTATTCCGCGTTGACAAAATTTAAATTTAAATTGAGTTTTATTTAATTGGAGACGAAGTTGCTGAGCCCTAAATAACATCAAAGTTTTTCGTTTGCTTTCTTTGAGCAACCCTGGACGACCGCTGAACTACCTTAGCTGGAAAATAAAAAAGTAACATCACATTTTGGCGCCCGAGCAGGGACCTTTAGAGGGTTCAACCGAAATCCTACAGCCGACCGTTTTAGAATTTTCTAAAGGTACCACCGACTTTCGACAGCAAATTCCTGATATCAGTTCTTCATCAAACGTCACCGCATCAACCAGCCGCAACATGTCAGATTCTGAAGATCAAGCTGCTGCCGATACTATTAATATCTTCAGGAATCTAAATTTTAAATACTCTATGAAAAGAACAGAATTGCAAGAAGCACTCCGCTCTAAAGGTTTAGATAGTGAATGCAACATGAAGGATCTTCGTAACCGACTCAGCCAACACATCAAAAAGCTGAGGGACAATGGATCAACGCACGACCTGTGTAACAAGTGGGAGAGTGGTCGAAAAACGTCTAGACGACACCCTGCCCCTTGAGAGGCAACCTGCCGTCATCGTGCCTACCATGCCTGTGCCGATAACTTCTAAAGACCTTACCTCAACCAGTTATACGCAGACAACTTTACAGGTTCCTAGTTTGGAGAAACTTAGCGGAAATTCCCGCCCAGCGAATTCCCAAATCAACCACCCTGTTTACTCGCCCAGCACATCACCCTCTCTCAACCAACCCAGGCATGAGCACCCGCCGCCGTCACACCGGCTCGCCCTGAGTTATGAGGCAGAGGTGATGAACACAGTCCGAAAGTGGGGGTTGAGGTTCGATTCCTCGGGAAACCCGTTAGAATTTCTGGAAAGATTGTTTGAGCTAACTAACTGCTACAACATACCGCCTAATGATATGTTGCGCACCTTACCTGAGCTCTTTCGTGGCAGTGCTTTGGAGTGGCTGCGGATTAAAAGTGAAAGCTTCGTCTGCTGGGAAGGTTTTAGAGAGGCCTTTACTCGCCACTTCCTACCAGCCCGCTACCTACACAAGCTAGAGGAAGAAATATTAAAGAAACGTCAAGGACCCCGGGAGAAGGCAAAGGATTATATTCTCTCGGCTCAGTACCTGCTTCGTCAACACCCTCGCTTGTCCTCCATCGATAATATCGATAGGATTTTCGACAACATGCGACCAGAGTATAGGTACTACATTCGCAGACGGGATTTCACTACCTTGGACGAATTGGCATATTTGGCTGAGGAGTTTGAAGCAATTATGAGGGATGAGCAATCTTCGCGTCCAACTCAGGTGCCAGCCCCTTTTCTAAACCCCAGAAACCCGCCAGCAGTGATTCCGTACGACAGGGATACCCATTGCTGGAATTGCAAGCAAAGGGGTCACCGGAAAGAAACCTGTCGCAGGCCATTTAGGCTATTCTGTTCCTTTTGTGGGACAGATGGCAGGATGACAAAGGACTGCCTTTGTCATAAAGACATGGTAGCCGTTGCAACCGTACCGCCTGGCCACGATCCCCGGTATTTCATGCCCATTCATATAGGCACGGAAACATACCACGCTTTGGTAGACACTGGAAGCACAAAATCATTTGTGGGTCATGCTTTTCGGCAAAAGCTACTAGATTTAGGACTTCCTATGTGGGAGCAGAACCGTCCTATTCACTTAGCTAATGGTGAACCCATCATGACCACAGAACATTTCGCTGCTACGTTCTCTGTGGCTTGTACGGAGATAGCTGGAGAAGTAACCTACCTGCCCGCTCTCGAGGAGGATGCCATTATTGGGATGGACTTAATGAGTCGAGCAAACGTTCAGATTTTTATGAACGGACAAGCGGTGACCGGTAGGAAGTCCTTATGATCTGAAAGGGACAATCAAGATGGTGCAAACGTCGATGGCATTAGCAAACCAGCTAAAACCTTTGTCACTAACACCAACGCATCCGCTCAGACAGAGGACATTAAGAATGTCGTTAATCAGCACAGTCCGCAATCAACCACCGTCACACACAGACCGCCGCTCCCTGAAAATATAAATAAAAGTAAAAATAAAAATAAAAATATAAATAATACAGTTGACCGCCGTAAAAATATTAATATTAGTATCAGTCTGCAACCGACCGCCGCCGTAAGACACAAACCGCTACTCCTGGACATAACTAATAAAATTACTCCTGAAAATAAATTAATAATTGCGATGCAGCCTACCAGCGACAACAATGAACCTTCAATGGAACAACCGACTAATCCTCCTCCGTCTATTGAACAGTCGGGACGTCCTGAGAAAGACACCGTCATGGAAAGCCTTTATCCAACAGAGGATGTGCTTAGGAATCGCCCAGCTGTGCGCCTTAGCCCTCGGCAACATAAAGACCGCGCACCGAGCGCCCGCTTTCATCGGCTTATGGCACCAGAGCGAATGGCTCCTCCGATTACTGCCGCCAAACCAGGACTGAAGCGCGGGCCAAGGCCCAAAGCAACTAAAGATACTGCCACCTCTGCTAGGGAAACCTCTGCCGCTCAACGAGGAGGGCACCATCCGAAAGCCGCGTTGATGAATCCTTGCACTCGACAACCCACCGCACCGATGAGACCGGGAACACTCCGGCGCACTGACGAACTGAGCTTCACATTAAAACCACGTCAGCGTATAAGCCACGTGAAACCGCCTGCCGCCGATCGTGATTTGACTCAACCAATCCTTCCACCCCAACCTATGGAGCAGTATATGGCCAAGATCAAGGCCCAGCGCGAGGAGGCCATGAACAATTGGATGACTTTAAAACCGCCAGCACAAGGACCGTCTAAATCCGCTCCGCAGTTAAAACCCTGGCATAGAGCAGGGCCTTCTTCGCTGAAACTGCCGACAGTCGCGCCAAAGCCGCCAGTGCCCGTCCGCTGCAACCAACCGATGGGAAGGGAGCCGATAAACCAGCAACAACCTTGCCTTGCCGCAGTACGACATTCAGTCACGGCCGAGAGATGCATCCAGCCCAGAACAGCGACGGTCACTTCGACGCAGCCGACGATGACATCAACCCCAAGTTGCTCTACTTTCCCCATTCCGGTCTACACAAGCACTGGACCTAGCAACATGAGCAGCCAGCCGCCCGTCTTCGACCCTTTCGAAGGTATAGTAATTCGGGGAAGCAATCAACGGGGCGGCCAGTTCTACATACAACGGCCATGGGGACGTATTTGCGTACGCCCAAACAAGAGGCGCACCAAAGCTAACCTCAAGTTTGGGCCTTACATTAAGGAAGTCGACATTCTACCATAGACACCGCCACGGAGCCCTAGCATATCCCCACCGCGTTATGAATTATAATTTTATTTAGTTTTTTTATATAGAATATTTGTTAAGTTTAAATTATTATTTAACGATGGTACATGTACAAATAAAATATAAATAAATATTTGAATTAAGAAACAAAAGTACAAACACGTTTAATGATTAAAACAAACTTAAATTAAATTTATGAATTATTTAACCAAGAAAAAAAAATATATACACAGGGTGAGTCATGAGCAATGCGACAAAATGCTAGGGCGTGTAGGTTGCGTTGAGACAAGAAAAAAATCGTATGGGAGGGGGGTCTATTCCCCTCCGTTTAGCCGGGAGGGGCAATTTTCGAAAAAACTGACTTAAAATGGGAAAAAAATTATTTAAAATCAACGGCTTCATTCACAATGCTGTGCGATACGTTTTTGAAAAGCCAATAACTTTTTCTTTCATTCTGTGTTTAAATAAATCTATTCTAAGAAATAGTTTTTGAAATATTAATTTTCAAAGTCAAAATTTTGAAAAAAAAATTGAAAAAAAAATTTCAAATTCATTTTTTTCAAAATTTTACGTAATTAAGTGCTAATTTTAATTTCAAAATTCAATGCTGTTATTAATTTTAAGTCTAAATAAGAAAACCGGATGCAAAAATTTTATGTCGTTCTCAAGAAATTAAAAAAAAACCAAAACCACCTTTTCCTAAGAAAAACATTTATTTTTATTGTAACGAAGCAATTTAAGAAGCATTAATCTTAGTTTTTTTAGTTTTTTTTATTCCTTTTATTTTTACTATGTTTTTTATTGGAAGTACTTATAAAAAATTCTCGATATGATCTCCATTGTTTAGAAGGCATAGATTATATCTCCTTGTAATGGCTTCACATAAGTTTATGCTTGACAAATTTTCCTGCAATTTGACTCCAGCGACTTCAATTCGTTCCTTCAGTTGTTCCAATGATACTATTTCCACTTCGTAAACATAATTCTTCATAAATCCCATGCATAGAAATCTAGGGGAGTTAAATCTGGTGACCTAGGCGGCCATTCCGTGGGGCCCCTTCTTTCGATGCAACGGTCACTAAAATGATCATCCAGCCAGTTTCTCAACTGTAAGCTGTAGTGTGCTGGAGCACCATCTTGTTGGTAGATTAAAGTATCTGCTATAACCAATGGAACGCTGTCTAATAAATCGGGTAAAAGGTCTCGTAGGAATTGCAGGTATGATTCTCCATTAATAATGGAATTTGTCAAGCATAAACTTATGTGAAGCCATTACAAGGAGATATAATCTATGCCTTCTAAACAATGGAGATCATATCGAGAATTTTTTATAAGTACTTCCAATAAAAAACATAGTAAAAATAAAAGGAATAAAAAAAACTAAGATTAATGCTTCTTAAATTGCTTCGTTACAATAAAAATAAATGTTTTTCTTAGAAAAAGGTGGTTTTGGTTTTTTTTTAATTTCTTGAGAACGACATAAAATTTTTGCATCCGGTTTTCTTATTTAGACTTAAAATTAATAACAGCATTGAATTTTGAAATTAAAATTAGCACTTAATTACGTAAAATTTTGAAAAAAATGAATTTGAAATTTTTTTTTCAATTTTTTTTTTCAAAATTTTGACTTTGAAAATTAATATTTCAAAAACTATTTCTTAGAATAGATTTATTTAAACGCAGAATGAAAGAAAAAGTTATTGGCTTTTCAAAAACGTATCGCACAGCATTGTGAATGAAGCCGTTGATTTTAAATAATTTTTTTCCCATTTTAAGTCAGTTTTTTCGAAAATTGCCCCTCCCGGCTAAACGGAGGGGAATAGACCCCCCTCCCATACGATTTTTTTCTTGTCTCAACGCAACCTACACGCCCTAGCATTTTGTCGCATTGCTCATGACTCACCCTGTATAAATACAAAAAAAAAAAAAAAAATATATACAAAAACATGACGAGAGGGTTCTCGTCTTGTGAAGAAAGGGGGGAATGTAACGAAGTTACACATTTCCTCTTAAACTATAATAGGGAATTTTCCCTACCGCCGCACAACCGCCTACTAAGGGACCTAACCTGCTATACCTATACTTACATAGGTCCATTATCTGCATCTTATTACACTGAAATTAATAATTTAATGCAGAACCCGCCGTATTGTCATTACAAATTGCATTAACTTTTATACACCTACCAGGTGCATTATAATCATAAGACTTGGCAAAAGTAACGCCATGTACCTACTTTACCTACTTATAAGAGTATTTATTTATATCATCATAGACATGCCATGCATTGCCATGTACCTACATATAGTACCTACCTTCTAACAACAACACGGGAAATGCACGAAGCAACCAGTGAGCGACACACAACCGAACGCATGCTAAGTGTATACCACCACGGCAGCTTCATCTAAAACCATACAACAGTACGAAGCAGCTGTGTGTACTATTTTGCTGTGTGACGTGTATTTTTCTTAAATAATATAAGTCACACCAGCTTTCGCCAGAAAATATTATGAGTAGGAGTGAATTACAATGAGAAGAGGCCTTCACTTCGCTTCCGACCGTAGAGTTAAGTTGAGCATTCTCAACCAACTCATAATAGTCTTAAGCAATTAACCGCCGACCGTATTGGGTGCGTAGTGCACTATACTATAGTCAATTTTTGAGGCAAGAAGTTGCCG
Source organism: Baccha elongata (assembly GCA_951217065.1). Taxonomy (NCBI): domain Eukaryota; kingdom Metazoa; phylum Arthropoda; class Insecta; order Diptera; family Syrphidae; genus Baccha; species Baccha elongata. Next base: position 1,317,355 of record CATNUY010000188.1, read on the forward strand.
TAGTAACGGGTGATTTTTTAAGAGGTTTAGAACTTCTTTTAAAAAAATTCAAAAAAATGAATAAAATATTTATTTGAATCAATAGTTTGAACCTTGCAATTTAATGTTTAAAGTTAATTTCATGCAAATGTTGACCGCGGCTGCGTCTCAGGTAGCCCATCCGCTGAGTCCAATTTTGGCATACTCTTTCACACATATCGGCCGGTATCTCACGAATGAATGCATGGATGTTGGCTTCCAGTGCGTCAATCGAAGCGGGCTTGTCCCTATAGACATTAGCTTTGACATACCCCCACAAAAAATAGTCTAATGGTGTCAAATCGCACGATCTAGGCGGCCAATTGACCGGCCCGAAACGTGAAATTAACTGTTCACCAAACTCGCCTCGCAATTGCGCCATTGTTTCGCGTGCTGTGTGGCATGTGGCACCGTCTTGTTGAAACCACATATCATGCAAGTCAAGAACTTCCATTTCGGGCAAAAAAAAGTTTGTTATCAACGCTCGGTAGCGTTCACCATTGACAGTAACGCTGCGATTCGCATCATCTTTGAAGAAATATGGCCCAATAATGCCGCCGGCCCATAAACCGCACCAAACAGTGGCTTTTTCGGGATGCATTGGTAGCTGTTGCAATGCTTCTGGCTGATCTTCACTCCAAATGCGGCAATTTTGCTTATTTACGTACCCATTCAACCAAAAATGAGCCTCATCGCTGAACACAATTTTTCGATAAAAAAGTATTTCGAACATTTCGAACCGAGCACGAATTTTGATAGTAAAATTCAATAATTTGCAAGCGTTGTTCATTTGTAAGACGATCCATGGTTAAATTGCAAACCAAACTGAAGCTGTTTGACAGTGACACAAGGTACTAAACACACGTCAGCTGTCAAAACCAGTGTTGCCAAAACCAAACCAGCTAAAAAATCACCCGTTATTTATTTGTGTTCCTCTGGGGACAGATCTTTTTATTTATAATTGTGCTCTTTTTAAGGGCTAATAGGGATTATTTTGTGTTCCTTTGGGGACAGATTTTTCATTTATATCCGTTGTGCTCTTGCGAGGGCTGGTATTTAGTTTGTTTGTGTTCCTTAGGGGACAGATTCTTTTCTTTATAATTAATTGTGCTCTTTCAAGGGCAAAGGGTTAGGTTATTTGTGTTCCTTTAGTTTTGGGACAGATTTTTTTTATATATCATCTGTGCTCTTTAAGGGGCAGATATTATATTCAATTATGCTCCTACGGGGCAGGTTTATTTGAAGATTTGTGCCTCTTCCACTCTTCTGAGGCAGATAATTTATTCCGCGTTGACAAAATTAAAATTTAAATTGAGTTTTATTTAATTGGAGACGAAGTTGCTGAGCCCTAAATAACATCAAAGTTTTTCGTTTGCTTTCTTTGAGCAACCCTGGACGACCGCTGAACTACCTTAGCTGGAAAATAAAAAAGTAACATCACAGTTCATATTGAACTAGTTGGTGATTTGTCATCCAGCGCTTTTCTTCTGGCCCTAGATCGCTTTGTATCGCGTAGAGGAAAACCAACTGAAATTTGGAGTGACAACGCAACAAATTTTCATGGTGCTAAGCGTTTGCTCAGTGAGATGCATCAGCAGCTGATGAGTAAACAGCGAAATAAGATCATGGCAGATCATCTATCTAAGGATGCCATTCAATGGACATTTATACCACCTTCTGCACCCCACTTTGGTGGGCTGTGGGAGGCGGGTGTAAAATCCGTGAAGCAGCATATTAAGCGTGTTATTGGTGAACATTTACTGACCTATGAAGAAATGTACACTCTTCTTTCCAAAATTGAATGCTTACTTAATTCACGACCCATTTGGCAAACCTCTGATTCGGAGCCAATCGCCCTTACTCCGTCTCATTTCATGATCGGAGAATCATACTGTTCAATTCCTCAACCTGATTTAAACTTTTCAAATGTTTCTTCTTAAATTGCTTCGTTACAATAAAAATAAATGTTTTTCTTAGAAAAAGGTGGTTTTGGTTTTTTTTTAATTTCTTGAGAACGACATAAAATTTTTGCATCCGGTTTTCTTATTTAGACTTAAAATTAATAACAGCATTGAATTTTGATGGCGGTCAGCCATCAGACGAATAGGGGGAATAACATGTAGCATATGAAAACATGCACGTGCCGTAACTATTCGGGACTGGTGGAAGTGTGATCATAGCCTCTTTGCGGCGGCCGCTAGTAACAAGCCTTTTAAAAAAGGTTTGGCTAATATGATCAGGCTAGTTCCTCAGGTTGGCAACAGGTTAATTCCCTGTTCCGTAAAATTTTAGAATTACGAACCCGACAACAAGCCTCGGAAACGGACTGATCTCACGACGACAACCAACGCAACGAAAACGGCAAAACGATTTACGAATTTTCTTATGGAACGTACGATCGCTCTATAGAGCTCGAGCTGCTCAGCAGCTAGCCGATGCCCTGTCAAAATATAGAGCTGACATAACAGCACTACAAGAAATCAGATGGACAGGGAATGGTGTTTTACAGAAGAAAGAATATGACGTATACCACAGCTGTCATACAAAACACCATGTGCTCGGGGTAGGATTCCTAGTCAGCGAAAAAATGAAGTCTACCATCATCGGCTTTAACGCTATAAGCGAAAGGCTATGCACCCTTCGCGTGCGAGGCAAATTTACGAACATTAGCTTCATTAACGTTCACGGACCTACGGAGGAGTCCTCAGACGAAGAAAAAGAGACTTACTACGAACAAGTCGAGAGGACCCTCAATGCCTGTCCAAGGTATGACGTAAAAATCATCCTTGGGGATTTGAACGCAAAAATAGGTCGGGAGCCGGTATTCAGGCATTACGCAGGCACCCATAGTTTGCATGAGAACACTAATGACAATGGACTTCGAGTCTTAGAATTGGCAGCATCGAAAAACATGGTCGTTGCGAGTACCAGGTTCCCGCGAAAAGATATCTACAAAGCCACCTGGGTATCACCTGATGGAGTCACTCGTAACCAAATAGACCACGTGTTGATAGACCGTCGCCACTACTCGAACTTGATGACGGTACGAACGTACCGAGGCGCCAATATCGACTCGGATCACTATCTTGTTGGTATGGTCTTCCGAGGGCGGATTGCCTTGCGAAGACGTATTGCATCCGCCGATCAAGTTCGAATCAACACGGCTGCCCTGCGCAATGAAAATGCCAGTAACACCTTTGGTAATGCGTTAGGACTCGCCCTAGAATCGCTTGATTTAGGGAGAGTAAGTCCTGGGGCCAGTATGCTGGGCGTAGATGAGAAGTGGACACGCCTTAAGAATACTGTCATTAGTACTGCCAACTCCATCTTAGGCAGCAGTCGTAGAAATCGGAACGACTGGTTTGATGATGAATGCAAGCTAGCGACTGAACGTAAGAATGTTGCGTACCGAGCAATGCAGCAATCTCATAGAACGCGGGCACGCGAAGAAGAATATAAAGAGCTCAGAAGAATAGAAAAACGGCTTCACAGACAGAAAAAATCAGCCTGGGAGAAGAACTTAATCTGTGAAATAGAAAAAAGCCGAGAGCGAGGTCAGCACCAGGCGCGGAAGTTCTACCAATCCATCCGAAACATGACGCAGTACACACCACGCTGCACATACTGCAAGGACGGAGAGGGAAATCTGATCACCGATCCACAAAGCATACTGGAGCGATGGGAAGTGTACTTTAATGAATTGCTAAATGGTCAACTCACTGCAGAAGTGGAGGCTCCACTGCTTCAAGACGAATACCCTATGTTGCCGTCACCAAGCATAGAAGAGGTTGAGAAGGCTATAGACCGGCTAAAGAAAAACAAAGCCCCGGGAGCTGATGGTATACCAGCCGAATTATTTCAACACGGTGGGCCAGCTCTACGTCAGGCAATTCATGATATTATAGTGCACGTGTGGGAGCGTGAAGAAATGCCAGAAGACTGGCGAAAAGGTATAATATGCCCCATACATAAGAAAGGAGATGTCACAACGTGCAGCAACTATAGAGGTATCACGTTGTTGAGTACCGCCTATAAGATACTCTCCTCTATCCTACAAGACCGGATAACCCCATACGCTAAAACCATCATCGGACAATATCAGTGTGGTTTCATTCCAGGCAAATCAACAACTGATCAGATCTTTACCCTTAGGCAGGCGATGGAAAAATGTCTAGAATTTAACATCCCAACATACCACCTGTTTATAGACTTTAAGGCCGCCTATGATAGCATAGCCAGGGTAGAACTTTACAAAGCCATGAGAGAATTCGGCATCCCAAATAAATTGACACGACTATGTAGGTTGACCATGACCAACGTAACAAGCCAAGTAAAAATAGCCGGATTGCTATCCAGACCAATCAACATCTTTAATGGACACCGACAAGGGGATGGTTTGGCCTGCCTCCTCTTCAACCTGGCGTTGGAGAAAGCAATCCGTGACTCTGGCACGGCAACAAGAGGGACCATCGTCAACAGGTCCAGCCAGATACTGGCTTACGCAGACGACATCGACATCATCGGAAGAACCGAGCAAGCTGTACACGATTCCTTCATCCAGATCGAGCAGGCGGCACAAAATCTGGGGCTGCACATTAGTGAAGGTAAAACAAAGTACATGGTGGCGTCGAATGCGAGAGGAACAGTTGGTCAAACAATCAAGGTAGCGGAGCACGAATTTGAAGTGGTGCAATCCTTTAAATACCTTGGGTCAATAGTAGCAGCCGATAACAATATAGAAGAAGAAATACGCGGGCGGCTTCTCAAATCCAACAGAGCCTACTACAGTCTGTCAAAGCTCTTCAAATCCAGAAATCTCACCATAACTTCAAAACTACTGCTGTACAGGACCATGGTTCTGCCAGTACTCACATATGGATCCGAGACTTGGGTGCTTAGCAAAAGGCACTCTGACCTCTTAGCCGCGTTCGAGAGAAAAGTCTTAAGGAGAATTGTTGGCCCCATATGTGAGGAAGGACGATTCCGGAGACGGTACAATCATGAATTGTACGCAATCTACCTTGAAGCAGATATAGTGACAAAAATTAGGCTCGGTAGACTTCGGTGGGCAGGGCACCTAGCTCGCATGAGCGAAGAGGAACCTGCTCGGAAAGTTCTTTGTGGTACATTCTATGGCAGACGACAGCGTGGTAGACCATGCTTGCGCTGGAGAGATGGCGTAGACCAGGACGCCCGGAGCCTTGGGGTGCGCAACTGGATGGCGTCGGCTCGAGACCGGGATAGGTGGAGAGACTTGTTGAAGGAGGCCAGGACCGGACCCCGGTTGTCGAGCCGATGATGATGATGATGAAGTCCTGGGGCCAGTACGCTGGGCGTAGATGAGAAGTGGACACGCCTTAAGAATACTGTCATTAGTACTGCCAACTCCATCTTAGGCAGCAGTCGTAGAAATCGGAACGACTGGTTTGATGATGAATGCAAGCTAGCGACTGAACGTAAGAATGTTGCGTACCGAGCAATGAAGCAATCTAATAGAACGCGGGCACGCGAAGAAGAATATAAAGAGCTCAGAAGAATAGAAAAACGGCTTCACAGACAGAAAAAATCAGCCTGGGAGAAGAACTTAATCTGTGAAATAGAAAAAAGCCGAGAGCGAGGTCAGCACCAGGCGCGGAAGTTCTACCAATCCATCCGAAACATGACGCAGTACACACCACGCTGCACATACTGCAAGGACGGAGAGGGAAATCTGATCACCGATCCACAAAGCATACTGGAGCGATGGGAAGTGTACTTTAATGAATTGCTAAATGGTCAACTCACTGCAGAAGTGGAGGCTCCACTGCTTCAAGACGAATACCCTATGTTGCCGTCACCAAGCATAGAAGAGGTTGAGAAGGCTATAGACCGGCTAAAGAAAAACAAAGCCCCGGGAGCTGATGGTATACCAGCCGAATTATTTCAACACGGTGGGCCAGCTCTACGTCAGGCAATTCATGATATTATAGTGCACGTGTGGGAGCGTGAAGAAATGCCAGAAGACTGGCGAAAAGGTATAATATGCCCCATACATAAGAAAGGAGATGTCACAACGTGCAGCAACTATAGAGGTATCACGTTGTTGAGTACCGCCTATAAGATACTCTCCTCTATCCTACAAGACCGGATAACCCCATACGCTAAAACCATCATCGGACAATATCAGTGTGGTTTCATTCCAGGCAAATCAACAACTGATCAGATCTTTACCCTTAGGCAGGCGATGGAAAAATGTCTAGAATTTAACATCCCAACATACCACCTGTTTATAGACTTTAAGGCCGCCTATGATAGCATAGCCAGGGTAGAACTTTACAAAGCCATGAGAGAATTCGGCATCCCAAATAAATTGACACGACTATGTAGGTTGACCATGACCAACGTAACAAGCCAAGTAAAAATAGCCGGATTGCTATCCAGACCAATCAACATCTTTAATGGACTCCGACAAGGGGATGGTTTGGCCTGCCTCCTCTTCAACCTGGCGTTGGAGAAAGCAATCCGTGACTCTGGCACGGCAACAAGAGGGACCATCGTCAACAGGTCCAGCCAGATACTGGCTTACGCAGACGACATCGACATCATCGGAAGAACCGAGCAAGCTGTACACGATTCCTTCATCCAGATCGAGCAGGCGGCACAAAATCTGGGGCTGCACATTAGTGAAGGTAAAACAAAGTACATGGTGGCGTCGAATGCGAGAGGAACAGTTGGTCAAACAATCAAGGTAGCGGAGCACGAATTTGAAGTGGTGCAATCCTTTAAATACCTTGGGTCAATAGTAGCAGCCGATAACAATATAGAAGAAGAAATACGCGGGCGGCTTCTCAAATCCAACAGAGCCTACTACAGTCTGTCAAAGCTCTTCAAATCCAGAAATCTCACCATAACTTCAAAACTACTGCTGTACAGGACCATGGTTCTGCCAGTACTCACATATGGATCCGAGACTTGGGTGCTTAGCAAAAGGCACTCTGACCTCTTAGCCGCGTTCGAGAGAAAAGTCTTAAGGAGAATTGTTGGCCCCATATGTGAGGAAGGACGATTCCGGAGACGGTACAATCATGAATTGTACGCAATCTACCTTGAAGCAGATATAGTGACAAAAATTAGGCTCGGTAGACTTCGGTGGGCAGGGCACCTAGCTCGCATGAGCGAAGAGGAACCTGCTCGGAAAGTTCTTTGTGGTACATTCTATGGCAGACGACAGCGTGGTAGACCATGCTTGCGCTGGAGAGATGGCGTAGACCAGGAAGCCCGGAGCCTTGGGGTGCGCAACTGGATGGCGTCGGCTCGAGACCGGGATAGGTGGAGAGACTTGTTGAAGGAGGCCAGGACCGGACCCCGGTTGTCGAGCCGATGATGATGATGATGATTGAATTTTGAAATTAAAATTAGCACTTAATTACGTAAAATTTTGAAAAAAATGAATTTGAAATTTTTTTTTCAATTTTTTTTTTCAAAATTTTGACTTTGAAAATTAATATTTTAGAATAGGGTTATTTAAACACAGAATGAAAGAAAAAGTTATTGGCTTTTCAAAAACGTATCGCACAGCATTGTGAATGAAGCCGTTGATTTTAAATAATTTTTTTCCCATTTTAAGTCAGTTTTTTCGAAAATTGCCCCTCCCGGCTAAACGGAGGGGAATAGACCCCCCCTCCCATACGATTTTGTTCTTGTCTCAACGCAACCTACACGCCCTAGCATTTTGTCGCATTGCTCATGACTCACCCTGTATAAATACAAAAAAAAAAAAAAATATATACAAAAACATTACGAGAGGGTTCTCGTCTTGTGAAGAAAGGGGGGAATGTAACGAAGTTACACATTTCCTCTTAAACTATAATAGGGAATTTTCCCTACCGCCGCACAACCGCCTACTAAGGGACCTAACCTGCTATACCTATACTTACATAGGTCCATTATCTGCATCTTATTACACTGAAATTAATAATTTAATGCAGAACCCGCCGTATTGTCATTACAAATTGCATTAACTTTTATACACCTACCAGGTGCATTATAATCAAAAGACTTGGCAAAAGTAACGCCATGTACCTACTTTACCTACTTATAAGAGTATTTATTTATATCATCATAGACATGCCATGCATTGCCATGTACCTACATATAGTACCTACCTTCTAACAACAACACGGGAAATGCACGAAGCAACCAGTGAGCGACACACAACCGAACGCATGCTAAGTGTATACCACCACGGCAGCTTCATCTAAAACCATACAACAGTACGAAGCAGCTGTGTGTACTATTTTGCTGTGTGACGTGTATTTTTCTTAAATAATATAAGTCACACCAGCTTTCGCCAGAAAATATTATGAGTAGGAGTGAATTACAATGAGAAGAGGCCTTCACTTCGCTTCCGACCGTAGAGTTAAGTTGAGCATTCTCAACCAACTCATAATAGTCTTAAGCAATTAACCGCCGACCGTATTGGGTGCGTAGTGCACTATACTATAGGCAATTTTTGAGGCAAGAAGTTGCCGTAGTAACGGGTGATTTTTTAAGAGGTTTAGAACTTTTTTTAAAAAAAAATTCAAAAAAATGAATAAAATATTTATTTGAATCAATAGTTTGAAACTTGCAATTTAATGTTTAAAGTTAATTTCATGCAAATGTTGACCGCGGCTGCGTCTCAGGTAGCCCATCCGCTGAGTCCAATTTTGGCATACTCTTTCACACATATCGGCCGGTATCTCACGAATGAATGCATGGATGTTGGCTTCCAGTGCGTCAATCGAAGCGGGCTTGTCCCTATAGACATTAGCTTTGACATACCCCCACAAAAAATAGTCTAATGGTGTCAAATCGCACGATCTAGGCGGCCAATTGACCGGCCCGAAACGTGAAATTAACTGTTCACCAAACTCGCCTCGCAATTGCGCCATTGTTTCGCGTGCTGTGTGGCATGTGGCACCGTCTTGTTAAAACCACATATCATGCAAGTCAAGAACTTCCATTTCGGGCAAAAAAAAGTTTGTTATCAACGCTCGAAAGCGTTCACCATTGACAGTAACGCTGCGATTCGCATCATCTTTGAAGAAATATGGCCCAATAATGCCGCCGGCCCATAAACCGCACCAAACAGTGGCTTTTTCGGGATGCATTGGTAGCTGTTGCAATGCTTCTGGCTGATCTTCACTCCAAATGCGGCAATTTTGCTTATTTACGTACCCATTCAACCAAAAATGAGCCTCATCGCTGAACACAATTTTTCGATAAAAAAGTATTTCGAACATTTCGAACCGAGCACGAATTTTGATAGTAAAATTCAATAATTTGCAAGCGTTGTTCATTTGTAAGACGATCCATGGTTAAATTGCAAACCAAACTGAAGCTGTTTGACAGTGACACAAGGTACTAAACACACGTCAGCTGTCAAAACCAGTGTTGCCAAAACCAAACCAGCTAAAAAATCACCCGTTATTTATTTGTGTTCCTCTGGGGACAGATCTTTTTATTTATAATTGTGCTCTTTTTAAGGGCTAATAGGGATTATTTTGTGTTCCTTTGGGGACAGATTTTTCATTTATATCCGTTGTGCTCTTGCGAGGGCTGGTATTTAGTTTGTTTGTGTTCCTTAGGGGACAGATTCTTTTCTTTATAATTAATTGTGCTCTTTCAAGGGCAAAGGGTTAGGTTATTTGTGTTCCTTTAGTTTTGGGACAGATTTTTTTTATATATCATCTGTGCTCTTTAAGGGGCAGATATTATATTCAATTATGCTCCTACGGGGCAGGTTTATTTGAAGATTTGTGCCTCTTCCACTCTTCTGAGGCAGATAATTTATTCCGCGTTGACAAAATTAAAATTTTAATTGAGTTTTATTTAATTGGAGACGAAGTTGCTGAGCCCTAAATAACATCAAAGTTTTTCGTTTGCTTTCTTTGAGCAACCCTGGACGACCGCTGAACTACCTTAGCTGGAAAATAAAAAAGTAACATCACAGTTCATATTGAACTAGTTGGTGATTTGTCATCCAGCGCTTTTCTTCTGGCCCTAGATCGCTTTGTATCGCGTAGAGGAAAACCAACTGAAATTTGGAGTGACAACGCAACAAATTTTCATGGTGCTAAGCGTTTGCTCAGTGAGATGCATCAGCAGCTGATGAGTAAACAGCGAAATAAGATCATGGCAGATCATCTATCTAAGGATGCCATTCAATGGACATTTATACCACCTTCTGCACCCCACTTTGGTGGGCTGTGGGAGGCGGGTGTAAAATCCGTGAAGCAGCATATTAAGCGTGTTATTGGTGAACATTTACTGACCTATGAAGAAATGTACACTCTTCTTTCCAAAATTGAATGCTTACTTAATTCACGACCCATTTGGCAAACCTCTGATTCGGAGCCAATCGCCCTTACTCCGTCTCATTTCATGATCGGAGAATCATACTGTTCAATTCCTCAACCTGATTTAAACTTTTCAAATGTTTCAATAAGTTCTAACTATTATCTCTTACAGACTCTAATGCAAGGATTTTGGAAAAGGTGGCTCAAGAAATATTTAACCTCGCTACAAAACCGACCCAAATGGCAGAAGATTGTGAGAGACATCCAGAAAAACGACATGGTACTACTGAAGGAACAGAATCTTCCACCTTCGAAGTGGATCCTAGGACGAATCATAGATGTGCATCCTGGGAAGGACGGCAGGTGTCCTGTCGTCACCGTACGAACCAAAACCGGAAATTATGTTCGGCCAATTGCCAAGGTGGCTCCTTTGCCTTTTTCTGAAAGACCTGAGTCTTCCAGGGGGGCTGAATGTTTTGGAATAAAACGCAACCTATAAATTTTTATTTTGTATTGCCAAACGTGTACAATAATACCCTATCTAAACTAACTGATTTCAAATTCATAAACTCTCTCGCTACATTTGTTAATCCTAACGTAAATTTATACTGTATTATTTTGCTTTTTCTTTCACCTTTCTTTCTTTTGCCTATTCAAATTGTCAAAACTAAGATTCGATCTCTTTGCTGTTTGGACATCACACAATACACATCTTGGAAACATTATACATATTATACACGTAACATTGAAATAAAATTGAACAATATACACTACATATATTTAGAAAATCATTAGAATTTTTATTTATTACAAAGACATTACATTAATATAAAAGAATATAAAAACATTATACAGTCCACAATAATTTAACACAAAATACCCAATCCAAAACACACAGTAATGACATGTTTGATTGTTATCTCAAAACTTTTTTTACACAAATTCACAACTTGTCTTATTAGTCCAGTCGGCAGGTAATTTAATGTAGAAAATGAAATGTTCTCAAGCTTTGAACCTTAAGGATCTTTTTTCAGTTTTTCCTCTATAACTTTTTTTTCCTACGTTCTACGGCAAAAACATTTTGGTATGTTTTGTAGAACGTTGAATTAGCTACAATATTGACAATCCAAGCATATGGCGCTCCATAAAAGCAAATTTGGCGCTGCAAAAAAACATATCTGAATGCTTTTGCCATAGATCGTAAGAAAATAAAGGACACGACCGGGTCGCACAAACCTGCTCTTCTGGCAAGTTAACTGAGCGTTTAAGGGTGGGTCTTCATGACAATAGAATTTAAAATTCATGTAAACGTATTTCAATGTGGTAGTGCGATATTCTTTTCTCTTCATTATTGTTTTTGATACGCTCAACTACTCTTGTTCTCTTTTCAAAATGGGTTTGTTGTTTTGTCATCCTTTCGATTTGAATGGGAATGATGAGTTCTATGCTTTCTGTTTATGGAAGGGTGAAGGGATATTTTTCAATTTTGTTTTCAAAACACATGAGTAGGTATAGCTAAAATGTGAGTCATTTTTTTTCTCTTTTCGTTTAGTTGTTTTTTCTTCAATTTCACTTGCTGTTGCTGGAACTGGAAAAACAGTAACAAAAAAATGTGAACTCGTTTGTGACTCGATCGCGATCTTGATGAAGGTCAGGACACATCAAATGAACATGCATAAATATACGTTACACATGTAGGTAGGTAGGTACATTGAAATAGTTTTTTTTTAGGAAGCTTTATGTAAGATAAGTGTGAGGTAGGTCAATATAACTATTTGACCTGTTTGAAAATTACCTTAGGGTTTATTGCAAAGGGGTGAATTTTGGAGTTTACAAGTAAGGATGTTGGAAGAATAAGGTAACTTGTTCATTTGTAATGTGCGAAATTTGAGATTTCCTTTCGATTTTTGTTGTTGTCAGATTTCAAACAACAGCACAACACTGTATATTTTTGTTTTGCAATTGAAACATTGTCACTTCATTGTCACGTGGGAAAACCTACCTACCTATGTACATTTTGTTTTCAGAATAAAAATAAAAATGACCAAACAGAAAAGTCGTGCAGCATTTACATTCCTAGCTATGTATATAGGTATGCCCTATGATCATTTTTTGATGTTTGGAATCAGGGAGGCATAGGTATGTTAATAAACATGCGAAATCGCCCAACTCTGAGTTTTTAGAACTTGTATCATCTTGGATGTAGGTACCTACCTCTAGGTGTAATATAACCTAATCTATATACCTATGTAGATAGGTACCTATATAAATACAAATTAATTGGTGTCTGTTTGTACGCGGATAACTCGGCTGAATAATTATCCGACTTGCTTGGGAGTTCTTTGTTGGATTTTTATTGAACCAGGTTCACACAATGGAGCCGAAAGTTTTAAATTTTGGAAAATTGAAAAAATCTTAAAAACCCAAAATTGCGGAAAGAAGTTCACCAAAACAGCTAGTTTTATACAGGGTGAGTCATGAGCAATGCGACAAAATGCTAGGGCGTGTAGGTTGCGTTGAGACAAGAAAAAAATCGTATGGGAGGGGGGGGGTCTATTCCCCTCCGTTAGCCGGGAGGGGCAATTTTCGAAAAAACTGACTTAAAATGGGAAAAAAATTATTTAAAATCAACGGCTTCATTCACAATGCTGTGCGATACGTTTTTGAAAAGCCAATAACTTTTTCTTTCATTCTGTGTTTAAATAAATCTATTCTAAGAAATAGTTTTTGAAATATTAATTTTCAGTCAAAATTTTGAAAAAAAAAATTGAAAACAAAATTTCAAATTCATTTTTTTCAAAATTTTACGTAATTAAGTGCTAATTTTAATTTCAAAATTCAATGCTGTAATTAATTTTAAGTCTAAATAAGAAAACCGGATGCAAACATTTTATGTCGTTCTCAAGAAATTAAAAAAAAAACCAAAACCACCTTTTTCTAAGAAAAACATTTATTTTTATTTTTACGTTACACATGTAGGTAGGTAGGTACATTGAAATAGTTTTTTTTTAGGAAGCTTTATGTAAGATAAGTGTAAAGTAGGTCAATATAACTATTTGACCTGGTTGAAAATTACTTTAGGGTTTATTGCAAAGGGGTGAATTTTGAAAACTTTTAAAATTGCGAAAACTAGATCCAAAAATGTGATTTTCAGAAATTAGGTGCTTCCCCCCATTTTTCCAAATTTAAATTTTTTAAAAACTCTACAAGGTTGTGGTACCCTAATACGAAGTTTTTTCTCTTTTTATTTTGAAAAAAAAAATCGAAACTGTGGATAAAAAGCTCAAAAAACATGTTCCCGAAAGTGTGAAGTTAGCCTCCCTTTTTTCAAATTGGAATTTTTGACAAATGAACCAGGTTGTGCTACATTTGTGCTGGTTTGTGTTGTTTTTTTTTTTTTTTTTTACTTAAAAATTGTAGGTTTTAGACAGCAAAAACTTTTGCACTAATTTAGCAATTTTGCCATCCTGGCAGCTCCCTTTTTCGAATTTTCAAATTTAAAAACCAGTGCTAGATTGTGCTAGGACTCTTCTAAATTGTTCCAAAGTTTTGTTTCGAAAAAAAATATGTCATATGGGTCACATAGCACCTGACAAAACCGTTACATGGCATCTGACCCGCCGGCGGTCACAGTTATTTTCCTGTAATTTTTTTTTCTGAGGCTCTTTGTGAACAAGTTACTTTTTAACATTCACAGATTTTGATTGAAGTATATTAGTTATTTGGCAAACAACAATTCAATCATTCAAATTGCATTTTTTTTAATTATTTTCCATTTATTTTTTCAACAAAATCAACCCCAAATAATTTGGAAAATAATGGGTAAAATCTGATAATTTTCATTTCTGATTTATTTTTACCTAACGCTTTTATTTAGGTGCCAGTGAAGAAAAATGAGTATTTTTATTGCAGGCTAGGTACCTACGTAGATCGTCATCATGATACCCTTTCCCTCGGCACATGCCAAAGGCCACGCAAAGACATTTCAGTCACACACATTCTTATTTGCAATTACCTACCACTCCATGTCCGTCAACACGCGAAATGAAAAAAAAAATCGCTTCTAAATAAAAATAGGAACATAGATATACAATTGCAATATACACATTCCCTCTTCCCACTATCTCACAATTTACTAATCGTGTCCAACCACACCACCAAAAAGGAGGTCATCTTCAATATTTTTGTTTCTTTCCGTTGTAGGATAACAGAAGAGGAGGTATCTCCAATTTAGGTTTAATCGCAAACAAAAATTGAAGTGCCCAAGCCCAAGTGCCTACGTCAATTATTCTGATACAGAAACATAGATCTCAATTTCTTCTTCCTTTTGACACCTCAACCTTGAAGATTCGATAAGATTAACTCATTTTATAGACGATTCCCTGAGACTCTATTTCTATATAATTAACGAATAAAATCTTTTTCAGCATTATTCCCACATCCATAGTTTCCTTCCAAAACCAAGTAGAAAAAAAAAACAAAAATATCATATACCTACTTGGACGACAGCGACGACGACGATACCTACGAATCGTACGTACACCAGCGTTGCCGAAGTTAACCAATCGTGCTTTTTTGACACGACAATTTTTTCTTGTGGCACAGTGGCACGAAACATTTCAATATCGCACACTTTATCATTGCCTATATCTTACTTTAATATTGATGGAAAATTATATAATAAATTACAGAAATAAAGTTTTATTTTTTTAACAGAAGATTTATAGTTTTTTCATGGCAAGCAGTTTTTAAAATGTGACACGGCATTTTCTTTTCTCGGCGGCAACGCTGATGTACACCATTCACCATACCATTTGTGTTTTGTGTATCACCACAAAAAAAAAAGTTGATTCTAAAGAGAGTGCGAACAGCGAAAATATAATATTCTCTTTCGACGGAAGTTTCGTGAACTAAATATCGTTGTGTGCGTATTTTGATTAACAAAATCGTTAAAAAGATGCTTTTTCAAAATTAAATATAAAATTGTTTATGCGTGTGATATTGTTTTCTTCACTTGGAACTTTAGCAAAAAATATTGAAATAAAATACAAAAATAATAATAAAGTTGTACATGGCATTTCAACCTGGGAAAACTACCATGTGTATAGATACTTTGAATTGTAAATTTTTACGTCTAAACAATATAAAATTGCGAAAAAATTTACAGCAGGATTTACAAAAATAATAAGAGATTCGAATAAATTAAAAACAAAAAATATTAAGAATAAAACATGCCAGCCCCAACGGGGAAAAGAAAAAAGTAGTATTGTTTGTGTATATATAAGTTTTTCAGACGTATAAAGTGGAAAAAAATAATTTTTTGTTTTGTTTCAAATAAAGTATCTACTTTCTGTTATAAAAAAAAAATATTGTTTGGCTCCGTTGAAAATTTAAGAAACTGCGCCAATAAACGAGCTTTAAATTAGTGTGAACTTACGTCCATTTTGTAGCTCAAATAATTTTTTTTTTTTTTTTTTTTTTATCCTATGAAAAGCATACATTCATTGACAGTTGAAAAACATTAACAACAAAATAAAAAAACAAATCACACGAGAGCCCCTTGAGGGAATGCATAAATCAGCCAAAATAAAGGGGACAAAATGTGTAATTCCTTCCCTAAAAAGCACAAACTTTTGTAAAACATAAAATTGAGGACATATGTTTTAAGATATGTTCATGGACTAAATAATAAATTTTATTTCATCAAAATATCTTTTCAAATGTAGGAGATATATTAAGTTTTGTGCACGTAGTACCCTACATTTACGAGGAAGACCCACCCTTAAAGGACAAACGGAATATACGAAAATATCATACGATCTTTTTTTTTTTAAGTTTGAAAACCATATCTTACAAAAAGTAAATATAAATTTCTTCAATTGGAAATAAATTTTACAGTTCTGAAACTTGGCACACTTACTCAAGGGTGTCTGGAGATAAACCAAAATAAAGTCCCCAAAAATCCGACTGGAGCGCTTGCGGCAGTGAGGAGAAACATGTTATTGTTATTTTTTCGGGTTTATAACGCATCGTTTATGACTTTTAGACCAATAAGTGAAAGAAGTACCCAAATTTCGCAAGTTTTAGTTAACACAAGTTTTTCAAAGTTTTAAATTTGCAATAAAACTTACATAACTTGTTCATACAATATACTAAGAGTTACACCAAGCATTGCGATTATGATGTCTATTTTAATTGAACTATAATCAAATATCTGTCTGTTTTAATAAAAATATGTTAACTGCATCAAAAAATCCGTTTTTTCACCCACTTAACATCGAGCTAGAGCCCAAACGGTTGGACCGATTTGCTCCAAATTTGGTACAAATTTGCATTGAAAAATGAAAGACTGCATTATTAAAAACTTCAATTTTACTACATTTTATTACAAATTTAAATATCTATACTGAAAAAATGTATTTATTAAGTTATGGTATATCCATAACATAATATAAATTAATATAAATATACTCCGAAAATATATTATTTTATCGATTTTGTCGAAAATTAGCTTGGCTTTATATTTGTAGAAGATACATTTTTGTTTCGAGTAACATTTTTTAAGATAAACGTGAAATTCGAAAAAAATACGTGTTCCTCTTAACTGCCGATAGATTTATTTTATACATTTTCACCTAAAAAAAACATATAAATGTCATTATTTTTAAGGAATTTAAATAAGCTTTATTTTTGTACTAGATTTTATTTTGACATGACAAACAGTTTTTAGGATAAATTGGGATTACACCTTAAAACTAAATTTTATAAATATTTTTGAAATATCTTAAGATGTTGGTGACCTTTTTTTGTTACTATATGTAAGCTATTGTTGAATGGGCTTTAGGTCAAATGAAACAAATATTTTGTTTGTCACGACGTTTCGTCCATGTATATGGACATCATCAGGTGAACAATGGTTTCTATATTAGCATTGATATATATGTTAACAAATATTTACAAATTATTCACAATACAAATATTACTTACAATAATTATTGTTACATTTATATTAAATAATTTATTTATTTTTGGGTCTACACTGTATAAAGTTTAACTGACAAGTAACATGTCCGACAAATATAACACGAAAAATTATATAAACATAACGCACAGAGATCATATTGCAGAGCTTTTTCTTTTCCTCTTCTCCACCAAGTGCTTGTAGTGTGGGCTGACGTCTTCCATATCGGTTCTCCTGTTCATTGTGTTATTAGCATTGATGATATGCAGCGTCTCGATGATCATCCTTTTGTTTTGGTGTTCTTCTCGCTGCATTATTTTGACGTTATCATGGTCGGGGGAGTGCCGGAAAGTTATGCAATGTGATGCCAGTGCTGTCTTCTGGAGTGCGTTGCTCTTTTTATCAGATTTGTGGCCTGCGAGTCTACTTTTAGGTTTTTGTTAAGTTGTTCCTATGTAGATTTGGTTATAATCTTCGTCTGAGTTGCCATTACAATTAATTTTGTAAATCAAATTTGAATGTTCCATTTTGTCTATTTTTGTTTTAAGGTTGGTGTAGAGTTGTGAAGTTGTATTTGTCGATTTCATAGCTAATTTATATTTTTCTGTATCTAGAAGTTTTGCATTTTTGAACCGGTCTGCTATTTCTTTGATATATGTGAAGGATTTGTATTTGTTTTCTTTTTCCTCTGGTGGGTGGATAGTTCGATGTTCATACTGTGTTATTAGTGTTTTTATTATTTGTTGCGGAAAAGCGTTCTTTTGTAATATGTCTTTTATCTTTATTTTGTTATTGATGTGGTATTCTGTGTCACTAATTGAAAGTACTCTATGTATCAAGTTTTTGGCTGTGTTGAAAATTATTTGTTTAGGGTGTTGGGAAGAGAAGTTAATCAATCTACCGGATGAAGTTGGTTTTTGGAACCAATCCATTTTAAGTTGTCCTTCTTTGCGAATGACTATTGTGCCCAGGTAAGCTAATTGGTTATTTGTTTCAATCTCAACTGTAAATTGTATTTTTCTATGAAAGCTGTTAAGGGTAGTTAGAGTTTGTTCGATATCTTTCGCTTTTACTATGGCAAATATGTCATCCACATATTTTGTCAAGACCTTGGGTTTGGTTGGCAGTTTTTCTAGGCAGTTGCTTAGGAGCTCTTCCAGAATGATGTCCGCTATTATGGGTGAAGCTGGGTTTCCCATTGGCATACCATCTTTTTGCTGGTACGTTTTGTTGCCATAAACCAAATAGTTGTTGTCAATTATACAAAATCTTAGAAGTTCGAGAAATTTGGGCTTTTTGATGAGGGTGTGTTCCTTAATTTTTCCCCTGTTTTTACTGATTAGTTCTAGTGCCATTTTAAGGGGGATATTTGTAAAAAGAGATATTACATCAAATGACACCAGAACTTCGTCATTTTCCATTTTAAGCCCATGTAATTTATTTTTAAATTGGAGTGAATCCTTAACATTGAATTTGGAATCTGATGTAAGATTTTTCAAAATACTTATAAGATATTTGACCAAGTTATAACACGGAACTTTTGTAGACGAACATATAGGGCGTAGGGGAAGACCTTCCTTATGGATTACATGGACGAAACGTCGTGACAAACAAAATATTTGTTTCATTTGACCTAAAGCCCATTCAACAATAGCTTACATTTTTGAAATATTTAATTCACAAAAACAGTTTTTTCAAAAATTATTTAATACTTAACAAAAACTGTGTTAACACTTCCCTTTTGAAAAATGTGGTAGATTGAAATTAAAAATAGTGGTAGATTCAGATTTTGTGTGGTAGATTTGGAAATTACCTGATACTGATTAAAAAAAAATAAAAGGCACGACTGGGTCGCACAAAGCTGCTCTTGTGTCAAGTTACCAAGAGCTTAAAAGAACATGCCACGATATTATTTTATATGAAATTATTTCTTTATTTTTTTCAAATAATTGGATAAGAAATAATTTTAAGAAAATAAGAAAAACAAATACCTTTGAAAATCACTTTATAACAAACGAGTTTTTCTAGAAAATCGTGGTATGCCAGTAATTATTAAATGTTAAAATATATATTTTTTTTTAAATCGTAGGTCCAGTTTTCGAAAAAATCGAATTTTTTCAAACAACTTTAGTAAAATATTTTTTTGAAAATTTTGGAGAATGCCAATTTTAGCTTATTAATAATATTCATCCGAAAAATAAATTTCAAAAAAGATTCATGAATTGCTTTTCAAAATATTCAATAAAAAAAAATTGTTTAATTAATCTAATTTTTTTAAGAAACGTGTTGTAGAACAAAGGAAGTCTCTGAGTGGCATCAACATAGCGATCGATGCTAATAAGTGCGAGTGTTGAGCAAAAGGCAAAAATAGCAATACTATAACGCTCTGTCGAAAATGACTGGCTGAATAAATCGGCTGAAGTTTTAGACGAGCCCATCAGAAGGATGTCGTGCGGCGGAGGAATTCATCGGAATAAACGGTGCCACAAACAGTTTTGGACGACAGAGACCTTACGTGAGCTACTCTGGTATATTTAGAGCTGACGTCAGTAAGGAGGGGGGAGGAGTGTTTCCACTAAGGCACTTTCTCCTTTCATCAAGACGGCAGCGGAGGAACTGTGGCGTTTATAAAATCTTTTCGGCTTTCCTGTGTGATCGCTTGAAACCCCTTGTAAATAATCTGATTGGCCAATATCAGTGTGGTTTTAGGCCTGGCAAGTCAACCGCCGATCAAATGTTCACACTTCGACAGATTTTGGGAAAAACCCAGGAATTCCAGATCGATAAACACCACCACTTTATCGATTTCAAAGTAGCGTACGATAGCGTGGATAGAGACAAACTGTACAGAGCCATGTCGTATCTTGGCATCCCTGCCAAACTCGTCCGCTTGTGCAGGATAACGATGGAGAAATCTCGTTGCTCTGTCAAAGTCGGTAAGAACACCATCGAAGCTTTTGATGTTGAGAGAGGTCTAAGAAAAGGCGACGCGCTATCATGCAACCTATTTAATATTTTTTTTGAAGCAATTGTACCAAAATCGCAAGTCAACACCACTGGTACAATTTATCAAAAGTCCGTTCAACCACTCGCGTATGCAGATGACATAGGCATAATCGGCCGAAATAAGCAAGCTGGGACTGGTGCATTTGCCAGTATTGAATCGGAGGCGGAAAAGATGGGATTTGCTGTTAATGAAGACAAAACTAAATATATGCCATCAACGAGAGGAATTTCAACATCGACGACTCGTTCAAAACATTACGGTGGATAGATATAATTTTGAATTAGTCAAGGACTTTGTCTACCTGGGATCCACTATAACAACGCAAAACGACATCAGTGCAGAGATTAAACGAAGAATTACTCTTGGCAATTGCTGTTTCTTCGGGCTTAGAAAGCATTTAAGTAGTAAGGCCCTCTCTCATAGAACCAAGGAAACTTTATATAAGACCTTGATTATCCCAATCTTGCTGTATGGGGCGGAGGCATGGGCTTTAAAAGACTCGGGTGAGAAGTTACTTGAATGCTTTGAGAGAAAGATTCTTCGAGTTATTTTTGGTCCTGTGTATGGCTGAGATGGCTGGGTTAGGTGGAGAGTATGGACACCACCGCACCAGCCCAACAAGTCTTTGAGTCCAATCCGGATGGTGTACGCAGCATTGGTAGACCCCCAATAGATGGCGCACGCAAGTGAAAATCGACCTCAGCCAACTTGCGGTGCAAATTGGAAGCGGCAATTCATCCTGGACTGTAAGTAAGTATTAAAAAAAATAAATACGCCATTATTGTTTGGCTATCTAGGTCTTCTTAGAAATAAAATTTTCTAAAAAAACCGTTACATGGCAGGTACCGTTAAATCTGTTTCTAAAGAAATATGGTTCGTGCCATCTGAAAGAATATTAGTTTCGTATCACTTATGTCAAATTTTATCAAAATCGTTAGAGCCGTCTTCGAGAAAAACTATTTTTTTCATAACCGCTGTATGGCCGGTACCGTTAATTTAAGGTCTAGAACAAAAATTTAAAAAAAAACCCTGACTCTAAAAATCCTGTGTACTGAGTTTAAGGGATATTGGTCCAACCGTTTAGGCTGCAGGTGCGAATGACAGACGGACAGACTGAAACATAAAAACTTTGAAACATAATCTGAATTCAATTAGGAATAGGAAAAAAAATTCTATATTTCAGTCAAAATCTAAATATTGCCAACTAAACACCATTTAGAAAGTTTATATTAGGTATTCTTAAATCTGAAATTGGTTATAAAATATCTTTATTTGTAAGTGTCAAAATAACTAGTTTTCTTACAACACTATAATTTGTTTAAAAAAAGCTAATTTTATTGGTTACAAAATAACCAAATTTATTTCCAATGTATAACGGTTTCAAAAAATCTTATTTTAGTGGTCACAATGAAACCTATTTATATTGACACAACTATCTTGCAAACGCCGAGTATAAACGTGTGTAAAGAGCGCAACCTAATAGTTCAATACGAGCTTTTTCCCTCCACGCTGTCTGATTTATCAATTAATTTTTGATTTTCTTTTTTCAATTTAGTCCTAAACAAGCAAAAAAAACTTTCTAAAAAAAAAACAATAAAAAACAAAATGTTGGGGGATTCCCAAGCCCCCCAAAAAAAATGGTTTAAGGGACTAGATCCAGATGTTCATTTAAACCCAACAAAATAAAACGCAAATCAACTGAACCACATTTTCCATCGCTCCCATCTATTCCCACCAACGACGACAATATTCCTGGCTATCTAGTAATCTCCGGTTTAGAAAAAATTCCGAAAATTAAAGACGATGAACCTGAAAAATTACGCCCACTTTCATCGTATAATTTATTCCAAATCAATCGTGATCTAAAATGTATCTCTAAAGAAATTTTAGAAGTTAAATCCACGCGGACCTCCTAGTGAAAGTAACCAATGTACAAACGGCAAACAAATTCTATAAGCCCACATCGAATCAATACCAGTGAAAATCACACCACACAATAATCTTAATTTAGTTCAAGGTAGAATCTTCTCTCACCACATAAAAGACATTTCCGATGAAGAACTTTTAAGTGAGCTAAAATCTCAAAAAATTACTCAGATTAAAAAAATGTTCAAAAAAGTTAATAATGCATTAATATCAACCGGTGTAGCAATTCTTACCTTTGGTTCAATTAGACGTCCCAACAAAATAAAACTAGGATGGCTTAATTGTAAGGTTGAAGAGTACATCGCCAACCCAATGGGATGCATTACCTGTCAAAAATTAGGACATACGAAAAATCACTGTACCAATGCCGAAGTCTGCAAGGAATGTTGCGTTCCTCCAACAACACACACCGAATGCGCACGCATATATTGCATTAACTGCCAAGAAGACAACCATACCTCTTATGATTCTTCATGTCAAAATTTCCTTCGCCATAATTCAGTCAACAAAATAAAATCGGACACTCGTTGCATACTTCGCGAAGCCAGGCAGATCTACAGAGACGACCCCGTACTGCACCAACTTCCCGCTCCAAAGAAAAGGACAGATCCTAAGCCAGCTATAGCCGACATCATCAAAAACAGAATTCAAGAAAAAAACAACTCCCTGGAAATGCAAACTACCTCATCCACCCCAAAACCATACCAGCCTCCTACCCCTCTACTTTCTTCCAATCCATCAACAGAAAAACCGCTCTCATAAGAAACAAACACCACACACACATCAAACCCAAACAACCCCACACCAACCAAACAAAAAAAATTCTTCAATGGAACATGGACGGTTATTTTCATAACCACCATGAACTTCAGGTTTGAATAAATGAACTAAAACCTCCTATTATAGCGCTACAAGAAATACATTTTCTATGAACTACAATTTTCATCCCCCGAAACAATATGAATACCACTTTTACAACCACAACGCTACCGCAAAGCAAGGAATTGGAATTTTAGTTCATAAATCAATTCCTCATAAATTTATAAATATAACATCTAATATTCCAGCATTAGCAGTAGAAATCGAGCTTAAAATCAAACTGACCATAATTTCGTTATACATTCATCCAAAACAAGATTTCACCAGTTCTGAATTGGAAAACATTGCGAACAAGTTTAATACATCAGTATTGTTAACAGGAGATTTCAACGCCTGGAATCCCATTTGGGGATCTCCTAATATAAACAGGCGCGGTTAAATCGAACAATTCTTCACCAACTCGAACCTAGCTATTTTAAACGATGGGTCCCCAACACATTTCTCCACCCATAACAGTTTTACACAAATAGATCTTACCTTTATGTCCCCTTCTCTCATTCCAAAAACAACATAGAAAGCTCTTACTAACCTACACGGAAGCGACCATTTCCCCTTCCATCACCGATATAACATTAAATAATGTTATATCGGTGAATGCTGAAATTCACGCAGATTAATCTGAAGCACTCAAAAAGTGCTTTAGATAATCTCAGAATCTTCCTCAGGGAGGAAGATGTGGATTTCGGCATTATTCAAGAGATCTGCGGGCTTCAAGACCAGCTCTACAATCTCTACTACACCTCAAACAACAATAACCAAGGTGACCTTCGCACTTGTATTATTGCTAAAAAAACATTTAAAAGTATTTTTATATCAAAATTTTAGAGCTGACAGTTGTCAGACTGGAGACAGCAGGTGAAGGTGGACTATACGTAGGATCGGCGTATATGGCCCACGATCGTATTGCACCACCCGAGCAAGTTGCCACCCTGGTCCATAACATCAACAATGCCAACCTCATACTGGGGTGTGCTGCCAATGCCAGGTCAGGTTGGAAAACTGGAAAGTATCTACACTGAGATCTTTTTCCGATCACAGATATATACTTTACGAATTAGGTCTTAACACTTAGCCCCCTGCCCCGTTTAGAAACCCAAAAAAAACCGACTGGAACAAATTCAGTCAAATTGTAAATTCCAGACTAAAAACTGTGCCGAATTTTGTTTTAGATTCCGTAGAAGAACTGGGGGCGAAAGTAAGCACAGCAAAAAAACCTTTCCTCCAATATCTGCTTTGTTAGCAAACAATGCCAACCATACAAGGACTGCCTTAAAGATTACAAAAAAGCGGTGTTCTCAGCCAAACGGCTGGCCTGGAAAGAATACTGTGAATCAACTGAAAATATAAAAGACTCTGCTAGACTAGGCAAAATACTGTCAAAAAACACTCTTGTCCATCTCTCCTCAAAAAAGAGGATGGTACTTGGACAGTGGATTCAGCCGAATCTCTAGAGGCTTTAATGACAACCCATTTCCCACGCTGCAAGGATTACAGCCTAGTAACAGACAATGCCCTTAGTGCTCAGTCGGAACACTTAGAAAATAAACATGCTATCATAACCAAGGAAAAGATTTCTTGGTCTATTAATAGCTTCTCCCCATACAAATCTCCAGGTGTAGATGGCATTATTCCCATAATGCTACAGAAGTTGCAAAACACAGCTTTACCCTGGTTAGAAGTATTCTTCACAAATTGCTTCCGGTTTGACTACGTCCCCAAGTCGTGGAGACAATTCAAAATTATTTTCATTCCGAAGGTCACGAATCCCCAAAAGACTTAAGGCACATCAGCCTCACTTCCTTCGTCATGAAAACACTGGAAAGAATAATTGACATATACATTAGAGAGATTTTAGATAGAAATCCTCTTTCCTAATCACAGCACGCTTACCTTAAGGAAAGGTCCACGGAAACGACTCTTCACGAGGTAGTGCGCACCATTGAAAAAAAAATTCAATACAAAGAATATACCCTTGCAACCTTCCTTGACGTTGAAGGAGCATTCAATAACGTTCTTGCTAATTCGATTCAGGGATCTCTTGTCAAGTTCGGCGTTGATGCTTACATTACAAAATGGATTTTATCCATGTTAAGATCAAGAATCATTCAAGCAACGTTGGGTAATGACCACATTATGAAACTCGTAGATAGGGGTACACCTCAGGGAGGAGTTCTATCCCCCTTTCTATGGCTGCTTGTCATGGTTACAATCCTTTGTGAACTGGATAGCTGTGGTGTAAAGGCGGTGGCGTATGCGGATGACCTGGTGGTTATGACATCAGGGGCGTTTCCTACAGTGATAAGTGATATCATGGAACTGCCTTGAAAAGAGTTGACAATCCAATTAAAACCGAATTGATGCTCTTCACCACTAAAATACCCCACTTCACCCTACCCAAGTTAAACGGTCACACTCTTTCTCTATCAACAAAAGCTTAATACCTAGGAGTTATTCTGGACCCTAAGCTTAGCTGGATAATCAATATCGAAGAACGTGTGAAGAAAGCAAGTATAGCCTTCATGCATGTAGTAAAACTTTCGGGAAAAAATGGAGCTTGAAGCCTAAAATGATATTATGGACTTATACAGCTGTAGTTCGTCCAATTCTAACATACGGATCGATTGTATAATGGCCAGCCCTAAGCAAAAAATATAATATAGACAAACTGAAAAAGATTCAAAGAACAGCCAGCATAGGTTCCGCAGCTGCAATTAGATCTTGCCCAACCGATGCCTTTAGCGTTATTCTTAATCTTTTGCCTCTAGACCTTCACATCAAATACATGGTATCTTGCAGTGCAACCAGGTTTAAAGAAGCAAGATGTTGGGCAGAAAGACCCTATGGTCATGGACAAATTTTAAAACCGTTGCCAATAGATCTTCGCTCTTGACTTTGATAAAAGTTTTAATGTGCTTTTTCCTACCAAAGACGAATTGAAAAATGATACGGTGACAAATGAATATGACACCACAATTTTCACTGACGGCTCAAAGATGGTTGATGGAGTTGGGGCGGGTGTTTACTCCGACAAACTTAAAATTAGTCAATCTTTCCGCCTGCCCGACGCTGCCAGCATATTTCAAGCTGAAGTGCTTGCTATTAAGGAAGCCTGTAGGATACTTAAACAAAAAACAATATCTAACCAAAACATTCAAAATGTAGCCATTTGTATAGATAGCCAAGCTGCAATTAAATCAATTAACAGTTGCCTGGTGTCTTCAAAGATAGTTCATCAATGCAGAGCAGAGCAGGCCATAGCGACATCCAAGGCAACGAGCGAGCAGATGATCTTGCTAGGCAAGGATCAGCCCTTCTCGTCTCTCAAGCGGAATCAGTAGATCTTCCACTGGGCTTCGTGAAGGGCAGAAAATATGACCATTTCCTTTCAGAATCAACAAAGAGGTGGCAAGGTTTGGCAACCTGTAAAATAACAGATCGAATGATTTAATAAAACGAAACAGAATAGACACGGCCAGGATCGTTGCAATCGTCACTGGCCATTGGCCAATAGGCGAACATGCAGCTAAACTCCGCATACCTTTTAATAGCTACTGCCACAGTTGTAGAAATCCGCTAGAGAAGGAAACTATTGAGCATTTCCTCTGCTACTGTCCAGCCCTGGCTATGTCTCGCCTCCAGGCATTCGGTAGCCTGTTTCTCGACAACCTAAACGTGCTGTCGAACAAAAGGATAAATGATTTCCGCTTTTCTCAACAGCACCAGTTGGCTCTAACAAACCAAGCAATATCTCTATTTCAACTTTCACTTTTGAAGTTTTTGGAACTTCCCTTTAGGACTGGCTTTTCGGACTAGCACTTACTCTATTTTTGGCGATAGCATCAGAGCACTGATTTATACCTGGTAGGTATAAATTGCCTTTGAACGGGCCTAGCCTCATATAGATCTAGTGTTAAGTTATTGGGCAGTTTTTCAGTCCAAATGGAACCACCTAGCACACAGTGTGAGCTAATTTCTTCCTTAAGGAATGCGGGCACAGACCAAAACTGATCCATTTAGCTTAACAGTCACTGCCACTATATCACAAGAAATGAGGTCAAACGAGTTATGGTATCAAAACGGCGCTTTTTGGCGCTAATTGGGTTTCTTCGGAACAGTGGTTCTGCGAAACTGCTATTTTACCTATCTACCTACCTAACATATGGTTCCTTGGTGGAATAATGTGCTTGGTAATCTTTGCCAAAACAAACAAATAGCTTGGAAAACATTCAAAAAATACCCGACTAACACCAACCTAATAACATTCAAACAATCCAACTCTATTTTCAGAAAGGCAGCAAAAGAGCCAAAAAGAATTAGTTTTGAGAAGTTCACTTCCAACATCTCCGAACAAATCACCGAAAAGCAAAAAATCTATCTTGCCAAACAAAATGTCTGATGCATCCTTACAAGCGAATGTAATTCGTTCCATCGTTGACGAGTGTTTAGTGAAGCATCTTAAAAATATTGCTACGAAAGCCGACATCTCAGCCGTTTCCATTGAACTTCAGCTTTTACTGTCTCAAAATGAACGCTCCGTAAGGTGTTCCTATCTGTCGTCGAAAATTATTGTGATGCAGTTGAGAAACAACTAGAAATATTGCATCAAAGTTCACACGAAGATACGGTTGTATTGCATTTACCTTCAGACGAGAAGACAAACATGGTTGTTGACTTGGCAAAACAAACATGTCTCGGCCTTCTCAATCTAAATGACGATGCAAATTTTTCTTTTGAAAAAAAAACATGAGTTTAAGAACCGGCACAATAATAAAACCACCATGGTGCTTAGCTTTAATAACAAAATATACGCGAACAAAATCATTGCAGCCGCTCCAAAATTAAAGGGCAGTGGAATCGTCGTTCAGAGCAGTCTTTTCTTTTTCGGAAAAAAAGAAGATCACTCTATGAGATAAAAACTAAACTCTACAAATGAATCCAAATGTGAAAATTCTCATTAGAGGATCAAAATTGCTTGTTGCCGACTTCACTTTCACACACGATTCTCTACGCGGGTTGAAAATAAAAACAACCGAAGAAATGGAATTTGTCAAAACAACTTTTGGAGAGGATGCGGTGTTCTTTTTTGACAGCAATTACGTCAGTGTCAGCAAAAATTTCATTAACACGATAGCAGAGCCTTCTGACAGTCAAATTGCAACTTACAAAGATGGTTCGTGCCTCAACTACAGTCATCATGAAATTATGAGTCAGGATAGGGTTGACGTCTGCCAAATAATTAATTTTAATTTTAATTTTAATGTATTTTGTTATAACATTACAGGCCTCAAAAATAAGTTATTGATGCCAGATTTTTTTTTTTACTTATTTCAAATTACGACATTTTTATTTTATTAGGAACATTTATCGAGGAAAAATGAGCTGCAATATTCGAATTATTTTTCGGGTTTCAATATTAAGTGGATTCCAGCTGTGAGAATTAACAGACTTGGTAGAGCCAGTGGTGGTTTATTGTTTGGTATAAAAAATAGAATTTCTGATAAAGTAATTAATTGCAAAAGTAGTGGAAACAAAACTATAATAGACTTAACGATAAATTCTAAACATTTTTTAATTGTTCCCTTATACCTCAATTTTAATGGGTGGACTTCTGATTTCGAGGAACTACAAAACTTTTTATTAAGTCAAAATAATGAAAACATTATGTTAATTGGCGATCTAAATAGCCGTATAGGAGATTTTCAAAACTCTTTTCTTCTCAACAATGGATATTTTTCGTATGAAAGAAACTCTGAAGACGGTTGTATAAATGCTAATGGAAGGATGTTGGTAGATTTGATACAGGATTTTGGTTTTGTTGTTCTGAATGGTATTTTCAAAGGTGACATTTCAGGTAACTTTACATTTATATCCGCCCAAGGTTGCACTGCAATTGATTTTTGTCTGGTAAAAGGAGAGTGGCTTGATTATATAAACAATTTTGAAGTGCATCCTGTAAATTTCTCATCTCACTTGCCTATTATCGTATCATGTAGTTTTAAAACCCAAGATCGTATTCTTCGACCCCAAATTGATAATTCTGTCAAGAAGTTCCGATGGTTAGAAAATAAAGCTTTTATATATAAGAATAAATTGAACTTGTTATCAACAAATTTACCTAATCAATCTAGTAACCCAATAAACGATTTGACAAACTCTGTTTTTAGAACAATTAGACAATCAGCAGTTTCTAACACAAACACTGGTTCAAGAAATTATAGGACTGATTGGTATGACGAGGAGTGTCGAAAATGCAGAGATAGATGTTTTAATTTTTTAAACCTTTTTAGGAGCAGTAAAAATGAATCTTTTAGAGCATTATATCTGCATTCTAATAAGGTATACAAAGATTTATGTATTTTCAAAAAAGAGCTTTTCCTACAAAAAATCAGCATCTCAACTTCTGCAAAGTAGGGATTCTAGAACGTTTTGGAAAAATGTACGTGTGTTAGGAGGTCGCAGTAAATCAGTTTTAAAGTGTATTAGCGTCGATCGATTAGCTCTACAGTTCGAAAACCTATTGCGTCCAGATCCTGATCAAATACATATAAGTTTTGCTCTACCCTATTTGTATATAGAAGAGTTAGATGCCCCTTTTTTGTTTTTTTAACTTTTAGCGGCCCTTAAAAAGATGAAAAATAATAAAGCATCAGGCGCTGATGGTATACCAATAGAGTTCTGCAAGAACTCTACCCCACAATTCTTGAACTACATTTTAGAGTTTTTCAACAAAATGTTTAGTGAGGAGTTTTCCACAATGTTTTGGTTCATCTTGCATCTCTGCAATCTTTAAAAAGGGTGACCCTAACTTAGCAGAAAATTATAGAGGAATTTCAGTGTTAAGTTCTTTTCGGAAATTATACACGCAAATTCTATATCACAGACTTGTTAGCTGGGTTGAAAGAAATAAAAAAATCAGTTGTTTTCAGGCAGGTTTTAGAGCTAATCTATCAACTGTAGATCAGATTTTTGCTCTTACAAACATTGCCAGACGTTTCATTGATAAAAAGAAAAACTTGTTTGCTTTTTTTGTCGACTTCAAAGCAGCATTTGATACCATCAACAGAAAGTCACTATTATTTAAACTGGCTACTATTGGATTGTCTACAAAATTTATCAGAATTTATGAGCAACTTCTTCTTAATATGACTGCTGTTGTATCAGATGGAACAAATCAGTCGAAGCAATTTAATTCTGAGTCTGGTGTACCGCAATGCTGTATTTTGAGCCCACTAATGTTCGCTCTTTATATAAATGATATCGAGGACCGAATTCCTGGAGGTGTTACTTTTGGTGATCTTCACGTCAAAGTTTTGCTTTATGCAGCTGAACTAGTCATTTTGACTGATGATCCGGTGACTCTTCAGCTTCAAATCAACAAATTAAAGCAATTCTATGATATGTGGGACCTCAAAATTAATACTGCGAAATCAAAGATTACGATTTTCAGAAACCGTACGGTTGGTAATGATCGAGTTTGGACATTGAATGGCTCTTCTATCGAAGTTGTGAAGGAATTCAAATACTTAGGTTACATTATAACTAGCAATCTGAATATTCGATCTCATATCAAAAATAAAACTTCTTCTGCAAAGTCAGCAATTAATTCTATGTGGTCTAACTTTTTCAAAAGTTAACTTGTAGATCCGGCTTCCAAATTTAAGGTGTTCGATGCAACAATAAAAAGCTGTTTTTGCTACGCCAACGAAGTGTACGGGTATCAAGAACTCGATGAATTGGAAATAATTCAGATATTTTTTTAAGAAAATTTTCAGATTGTATTATAAGATACACCGAATTATTCCATTCATGTTGAATCGGGCTTACCTAAGATTTTTCTAAGAAATTTAAAAGCAAACGCTGACTACATTATTAAAGTAATGCAAAGATCAAATAATAATCTGCAAAAAAGGATCTTACTTGTATCTCTGCGGTGCAGGTATACCCCATTTAAAAACTGGATCGGTCTACGATGTCCCACTAACCCTGACTGTAGATAATTCGGCTTTGTGGAAACCAATTTTATACAATTGTATATCCATTATCGATGAAAGATTGTTCCAGTCATGTATCGACCAAGCGTGGCATCTGCTTCCAGATCTGTCTACTGCCAACTTAAACTTAATTTAGGGGAAGCCAATTACTTCAGGGATGAATTTTCAGTCATGGAAATGAGTTTGATTTTCAAATTACGTGCTGAGATGTTACAACTTAACTACAGACCTCACAGAAGCGACATTAACCCAAATTGTACTCTTTGTAACCTCAATCAATCTGAAAATATCTTTCATTTCTTAGCGTTATGTCCAATTTTGCAAGAAATCCGGCGACTTCATTTAAATGCGAGTTTTCTATCAATAGAAGAATGCATATCTTTACTGAACGGAGAGAGTGGATGGAAATTGCTTATACGGTTTGCATACCACGCGATTTCATATAGTGATACGCACCCTAGTTTTCTTTAGGTCAACTTACAGACAAAGTCTATTATTATTTTTGTTTTAGCTAAACTAAAAGTACATATTAAATTGATAATGCAGCTTATTCTGTATCTACTTTTGTTTTAGCTAAACTAAAAGCCCAATACTTTGTGAGTTATTTGTAATCATATTGCTGTAATTTGTTTTTTTTTATTTTGATTTTGCTAATCTAAAAGCTCCTGCAAAGTATATATATGTTAATCCATATTTGATTTCTTATAACCAATGAACAATAATTTAAATTAAAATAGAACTTTGTTTGCTAATTTCCAATCTCTTTTCTTATAATAACTATTTCAATAATGTTTAGTTTTATTTTATATTTATATGTCATTTTCTTAATAATTCTTTGAATTTAAATTTTATATTATTTATTTTTCTCTTTTTCTTGTTTGCTCTCAAAATGTTTTTTTAGAGTTGAAATTTTCCGGCAGACGGCATAAGCCATGCTTGTATTTCTTTTATTATAATTTTTAAGTATATTGTTTTATGAAAATAATAAAGAATATATCTATCTCTATCTCTATCTATCTATTAACTCCCTAACAGGAAATTACAAAGCAACTTCAATTAAAGCTACAAGAGATCGATCTAATCAAATTTTAACATCTCCCTTAGAAATTACCCTAGCTTTTGCAGAAACATGGTCAACTTCATCCAAAGATGCAAACTTTCATTCCGCATTTTGCACTCACAAAAATAACAGTTTGAATCGAAGCATTCAATTAGGACCAATCAGTGAAACAGCAAAACAAATCGAAGATCACATAAATCTTAGAGTTTGAAAGCTGCATCAATTCATGCAAGGACAACATACCTGGTTTCGACCGAATTTCATACGCCATGATCAAAAACGGTCCAGTTATTTTTCAAAAGACGTATACTTAATCTATACAATGAGATCCCAACTCAAGGTGTTATACCACAGATATGAAAAATTGCTACAGTCGTGCCTATGGATATTTTTCGTATGAAAGAAACTCTGAAGACGGTTGTATAAGCTAATGGAAGGATGTTGGTAGATTTGATAGAGGATTTTGGTTTTGTTGTTCTGAATGGTATTTCCAAAGGCGACATTTCAGGTAACTTTACATTTATATCCGCCCAAGGTTGCACTGCAATTGATTTTTGTCTGGTAAAAGGAGAGTGGCTTGATTATATAAACAATTTTGAAGTGCATCCTGTAAATTTCTCATCTCACTTGCCTATTATCGTATCATGTAGTTTTAAAACCCAAGATCGTATTCTTCGACCCCAAATTGATAATTCTGTCAAGAAGTTCCGATGGTTAGAAAATAAAGCTTTTATATATAGGAAGTCAAGAAGTTCCGATGGTTAGAAAATAAAGCTTTTATATATAGGAATTCTCTAATCTGCTAACGAGTGGTCTTATTGGTGTGGATGTTATCAACAGTAGTGTGGATGAATTAGCAGACTTGTTTTCTGATGAATTGGAAAACATTGTGAAAGGAATGGTTGTTGAGAAAAGTGTGAAGGTTGGTAAATGTCAGTGGTTTAATAGAAAGTTAGCTTAATTAAAACAAAATAAAATTTTAAAGTATGAACAGTTCAAACTTGGAAACCAAAGTTCGGTATGGATCGAATATATTTCAGCAAGAAATATTTATAAAAAAGAGCTTCAATCAGCTAAAAATAACTTCATTCAAAAAAAGATCGACACATCGGCAAATTCGCAAAATATATGGAAAAACATAAAAACATTTGTTTTAAGTTCGAACCATAGTGAAATAAAAAATGTAACATTTGACGGCAATATGATATATGACAGTATAGAAATAGCAAGTGAATTTAATAAATATTTTATAACAAGTGTGGAAGATATTATCGCGGAAATCCCAAAAACGACATATACTGATAAAATTAATAATAATATGACTGTTTTCACCTTTAAAACTATTAACAACAGAGAAATATGTGAAGTTTTGAAATCTATGGGTAAAAAAAAAGACTACAAATTTATGAGTGCACAAATGTTTTTAGACGGCTTTGAAATCCTAGTTCCGATATTAAAATCAATTATCAACAAATCCTTATCATCGGGTTATTTTCCTAGCAAATGGAAAGAAACGTTGGTAATACCAATACAAAAAACTCCAAATACAATTTTATGTGAAGAATACCGACCAGTTAATATGCTCCCCATTTATGAAAAGGTCTTAGAGAAACTTGGTGAAAATCAATTTAGAAACTATTTGGAAGTTAATAATTTAATAATGGATCAACAATCGGGGTTTCGAAAAGGATACTCGTGTGAAACCTCGCTTAATTGGGTGGTAGAAAATTGGAAAAATGAGATGGACAGCAAAAATATTGTCATAGCAGTCTTTTTGGATTTCAAGAGAGCCTTCGAAACTGTGGACCGAAAAATACTTCTTGAAAAGCTCTTTAAATATGGAATCAAAAATAATGAGGTAAAGTGGTTTGAGTATATCTAAATGCTGGAACACAGCGTACATCAGTGAACAATAATGTGTCTAATGCAAAAGAAGTAAAAACAGGGGTACCGCAGGCTTGGTGTTGGGAGTGTTCTTGTTTCTGCTGTATATTAATGATATAAATTTGGCAGTTAAATATTGTAAATTATGTATGTTTGCTGATGATGCCCTTCTATTTATTTCGGGAAAAGATATGCGAGAATGTACGGATAAAATTAATAGTGACTTACAATCCATAAGTGAATGGCTCGTTACTAATAAGTTAAAGCTTAATATTAAAAAAACTAAATATATGTGTATCAACACTTTGGATCAGAATGTTGTGCGAATTAATGGAGAGAATACCGATCGTGTGGATGAGTTTAAATACTTAGGGGTGGTTATTGACAGTAAAATAAATCTCAAAGCTAATACGGATCACGTATGCAAAAAATTATCAAAAAAAAATATACTTTCTTGGACGGATTAGAAAAAAACTATCAATTAATACTGCAATTAAAATTTATAACGCGATTGTAAAACCTCATTTTCAATACTGCTCAACTATTTTATTTTTATCTTCCCAAGGAGACATTTCTCGGCTTCAAAGACTTCAAAATAAGGCAATGAGAATTATTTTGAAATGTGCGCGACTCACTCATATAAAATCTATGTTACAGAGACTTAATTGGCTAAACATAACACAACTAATCAAATTAAATGTTTTATTTTTTGTTTTCAAGTTAAAAAATGTTAATGTCAAGTTAAAAAATAATGCTTCCGAAGTATTTAAGCAATAATTTAAAATATGTCAGTGATTCCCAACCGTATAATCTTAGAAGTGCCCAAAACTTTAGACTACTACATAAATCAACGTCGCGAGGGCAGAACACAATGATGTTCAACTATATAATAACCTTCCTAATGAAATCAAATCATTAAATAATATAAGAATCTTTAAAAAAGAAGTGATTAAATATTTGAAATCGGATAATTAATAAGAATTATAAATACCTTAATGAACCAAATGGCTTTTTAGTCAAATCAATTGCTCCTACAATCTTTTACCTTAATTTTTTTTTATTATTTACGAACAAATAAGTATAATTCAACACTTGAAATAAATAAAATAGAAAACTAATAAAAATGTCTGAATTATAACACAAAATAATCATTATAATAATAAAAAATAATTTAAAGGTCCTCCCCGCGCGTCGGTTGGGAGGGGAAAGTGGGCGGGGCATAATAATAATAATAAATTGAACTTGTTATCAACAAATTTACCTAATCAATCCAGTAACCCAATAAACGATTTGACAAACTCTGTTTTTAGAACAATTAGACAATCAGCAGTTTCTAACACAAACACTGGTTCAAGAAATTTTAGGACTGATTGGTATGACGAGGAGTGTCGAAAATGCAGAGATAGATGTTTTAATTTTTTAAACCTTTTTAGGAGCAGTAAAAATGAATCCTTTAGAGCATTATATCTGCATTCTAATAAGGTATACATAGATTTATGTATTTTCAAAAAAGAGCTTTTCCTACAAAAAATCAGCATCTCAACTTCTGCAAAGTAGGGATTCTAGAACGTTTTGGAAAAATGTACGTGTGTTAGGAGGTCGCAGTAAATCAGTTTTAAAGTGTATTAGCGTCGATCGATTAGCTCTACAGTTCGAAAACCTATTGCGTCCAGACCCTGATCAAATACATATAAGTTTTGCTCTGCCCTATTTGTATATAGAAGAGTTAGATGCCCCTTTTTTGTTTTTTTAACTTTTAGCGGCCCTTAAAAAGATGAAAAATAATAAAGCATCAGGCGCTGATGGTATACCAATAGAGTTCTGCAAGAACTCTACCCCACAATTCTTGAACTACATTTTAGAGCTTTTCAACAAAATGTTTAGTGAGGAGTTTTCCACAATGTTTTGGTTCATCTTGCATCTCTGCAATCTTTAAAAAGGGTGACCCTAACTTAGCAGAAAATTATAGAGGTATTTCAGTGTTAAGTTCTTTTCGGAAATTATACACGCAAATTCTATATCACAGACTTGTTAGCTGGGTTGAAAGAAATAAAAAAATCAGTTGTTTTCAGGCAGGTTTTAGAGCTAATCTATCAACTGTAGATCAGATTTTTGCTCTTACAAACATTGCCAGACGTTTCATTGATAAAAAGAAAAACTTTTTGCTTTTTTTGTCGACTTCAAAGCAGCATTTGATACCATCAACAGAAAGTCACTATTATTTAAACTGGCTACTATTGGATTGTCTACAAAATTTATCAGAATTTATGAGCAACTTCTTCTTAATATGACTGCTGTTGTATCAGATGGAACAAATCAGTCGAAGCAATTTAATTCTGAGTCTGGTGTACCGCAATGCTGTATTTTGAGCCCACTAATGTTCGCTCTTTATATAAATGATATCGAGGACCGAATTCCTGGAGGTGTTACTTTTGGTGATCTTCACGTCAAAGTTTTGCTTTATGCAGCTGAACTAGTCATTTTGACTGATGATCCGGTGACTCTTCAGCTTCAAATCAACAAATTAAAGCAATTCTATGATGTTGGACCTCAAAATTAATACTGCGAAATCAAAGATTACGATTTTCAGAAACCGTACGGTTGGTAATGATCGAGTTTGGACATTGAATGGCTCTTCTATCGAAGTTGTGAAGGAATTCAAATACTTAGGTTACATTATAACTAGCAATCTGAATATTCGATCTCATATCAAAAATAAAACTTCTTCTGCAAAGTCAGCAATTAATTCTATGTGGTCTAACTTTTTCAAAAGTTAACTTGTAGATCCGGCTTCCAAATTTAAGGTGTTCGATGCAACAATAAAAAGCTGTTTTTGCTACGCCAACGAAGTGTACGGGTATCAAGAACTCGATGAATTGGAAATAATTCAGATATTTTTTAAAGAAAATTTTCAGATTGTATTATAAGATACACCGAATTATTCCATTCATGTTGAATCGAGCTTACCTCAGATTTTTCTAAGAAATTTAAAAGCAAACGCTGACTACATTATTAAAGTAATGCAAAGATCAAATAATAATCTGCAAAAAAGGATCTTACTTGTATCTCTGCGGTGCAGGTATACCCCATTTAAAAACTGGATCGGTCTACGATGTCCCACTAACCCTGACTGTAGATAATTCGGCTTTGTGGA
Organism: Baccha elongata; assembly: GCA_951217065.1. Lineage (NCBI taxonomy): Eukaryota > Metazoa > Arthropoda > Insecta > Diptera > Syrphidae > Baccha > Baccha elongata. The sequence continues at coordinate 1,354,554 of CATNUY010000188.1, forward strand.
AACCAATTTTATACAATTGTATATCCATTATCGATGAAAGATTGTTCCAGTCATGTATCGACCAAGCGTGGCATCTGCTTCCAGATCTGTCTACTGCCAACTTAAACTTAATTTAGGGGAAGCCAATTACTTCAGGGATGAATTTTCAGTCATGGAAATGAGTTTGATTTTCAAATTACGTGCTGAGATGTTACAACTTAACTACAGACCTCACAGAAGCGACATTAACCCAAATTGTACTCTTTGTAACCTCAATCAATCTGAAAATATCTTTCATTTCTTAGCGTTATGTCCAATTTTGCAAGAAATCCGGCGACTTCATTTAAATGCGAGTTTTCTATCAATAGAAGAATGCATATCTTTACTGAACGGCGAGATTGGATGGAAATTGCTTATACGGTTTGCATACCACGCGATTTCATATAGTGATACGCACCCTAGTTTTCTTTAGGTCAACTTACAGACAAAGTCTATTATTATTTTTGTTTTAGCTAAACTAAAAGTCCATATTAAATTGATAATGCAGCTTATTCTGTATCTACTTTTGTTTTAGCTAAACTAAAAGCCCAATACTTTGTGAGTTATTTGTAATCATATTGCTGTAATTTGTTTTTTTTTATTTTGATTTTGCTAATCTAAAAGCTCCTGCAAAGTATATATATATTAATCCATATTTGATTTCTTATAACCAATGAACAATAATTTAAATTAAAATAGAACTTTGTTTGCTAATTTCCAATCTCTTTTCTTATAATAACTATTTCAATAATGTTTAGTTTTATTTTATATTTATGTGTAACTTATGTTATTGAATTTTCTTAATAATTCTTTGAATTTAAATTTTATATTATTTATTTTTCTCTTTTTCTTGTTTGCTCTCAAAATGTTTTTTTAGAGTTGAAATTTTCCGGCAGACGGCATAAGCCATGCTTGTATTTATTTTATTATAATTTTTAAGTATTTTGTTTTATGAAAATAATAAAGAATATATCTATCTCTATCTCTATCTATCTATTAACTCCCTAACAGGAAATTACAAAGCAACTTCAATTAAAGCTACAAGAGATCGATCTAATCAAATTTTAACATCTCCCTTAGAAATTACCCTAGCTTTTGCAGAAACATGGTCAACTTCATCCAAAGATGCAAACTTTCATTCCGCATTTTGCACTCACAAAAATAACAGTTTGAATCGAAGCATTCAATTAGGACCAATCAGTGAAACAGCAAAACAAATCGAAGATCACATAAATCTTAGAGTTTGAAAGCTGCATCAATTCATGCAAGGACAACATACCTGGTTTCGACCGAATTTCATACGCCATGATCAAAAACGGTCCAGTTATTTTTCAAAAGACGTATACTTAATCTATACAATGAGATCCTAACTCAAGGTGTTATACCACAGATATGAAAAATTGCTACAGTCGTGCCTATGGATATTTTTCGTATGAAAGAAACTCTGAAGACGGTTGTATAAATGCTAATGGAAGGATGTTGGTAGATTTGATAGAGGATTTTGGTTTTGTTGTTCTGAATGGTATTTCCAAAGGTGACATTTCAGGTAACTTTACATTTATATCCGCCCAAGGTTGCACTGCAATTGATTTTTGTCTGGTAAAAGGAGAGTGGCTTGATTATATAAACAATTTTGAAGTGCATCCTGTAAATTTCTCATCTCACTTGCCTATTATCGTATCATGTAGTTTTAAAACCCAAGATCGTATTCTTCGACCCCAAATTGATAATTCTGTCAAGAAGTTCCGATGGTTAGAAAATAAAGCTTTTATATATAGGAAGTCAAGAAGTTCCGATGGTTAGAAAATAAAGCTTTTATATATAGGAATTCTCTAATCTGCTAACGAGTGGTCTTATTGGTGTGGATGTTATCAACAGTAGTGTGGATGAATTAGCAGACTTGTTTTCTGATGAATTGGAAAACATTGTGAAAGGAATGGTTGTTGAGAAAAGTGTGAAGGTTGGTAAATGTCAGTGGTTTAATAGAAAGTTAGCTTAATTAAAACAAAATAAAATTTTAAAGTATGAACAGTTCAAACTTGGAAACCAAAGTTCGGTATGGATCGAATATATTTCAGCAAGAAATATTTATAAAAAAGAGCTTCAATCAGCTAAAAATAACTTCATTCAAAAAAAGATCGACACATCGGCAAATTCGCAAAATATATGGAAAAACATAAAAACATTTGTTTTAAGTTCGAACCATAGTGAAATAAAAAATGTAACATTTGACGGCAATATGATATATGACAGTATAGAAATAGCAAGTGAATTTAATAAATATTTTATAACAAGTGTGGAAGATATTATCGCGGAAATCCCAAAAACGACATATACTGATAAAATTAATAATAATATGACTGTTTTCACCTTTAAAACTATTAACAACAGAGAAATATGTGAAGTTTTGAAATCTATGGGTAAAAAAAAAGACTACAAATTTATGAGTGCACAAATGTTTTTAGACGGCTTTGAAATCCTAGTTCCGATATTAAAATCAATTATCAACAAATCCTTATCATCGGGTTATTTTCCTAGCAAATGGAAAGAAACGTTGGTAATACCAATACAAAAAACTCCAAATACAATTTTATGTGAAGAATACCGACCAGTTAATATGCTCCCCATTTATGAAAAGGTCTTAGAGAAACTTGGTGAAAATCAATTTAGAAACTATTTGGAAGTTAATAATTTAATAATGGATCAACAATCGGGGTTTCGAAAAGGATACTCGTGTGAAACCTCGCTTAATTGGGTGGTAGAAAATTGGAAAAATGAGATGGACAGCAAAAATATTGTCATAGCAGTCTTTTTGGATTTCAAGAGAGCCTTCGAAACTGTGGACCGAAAAATACTTCTTGAAAAGCTCTTTAAATATGGAATCAAAAATAATGAGGTAAAGTGGTTTGAGTATATCTAAATGCTGGAACACAGCGTACATCAGTGAACAATAATGTGTCTAATGCAAAAGAAGTAAAAACAGGGGTACCGCAGGCTTGGTGTTGGGAGTGTTCTTGTTTCTGCTGTATATTAATGATATAAATTTGGCAGTTAAATATTGTAAATTATGTATGTTTGCTGATGATGCCCTTCTATTTATTTCGGGAAAAGATATGCGAGAATGTACGGATAAAATTAATAGTGACTTACAATCCATAAGTGAATGGCTCGTTACTAATAAGTTAAAGCTTAATATTAAAAAAACTAAATATATGTGTATCAACACTTTGGATCAGAATGTTGTGCGAATTAATGGAGAGAATACCGATCGTGTGGATGAGTTTAAATACTTAGGGGTGGTTATTGACAGTAAAATAAATCTCAAAGCTAATACGGATCACGTATGCAAAAAATTATCAAAAAAAAATATACTTTCTTGGACGGATTAGAAAAAAACTATCAATTAATACTGCAATTAAAATTTATAACGCGATTGTAAAACCTCATTTTCAATACTGCTCAACTATTTTATTTTTATCTTCCCAAGGAGACATTTCTCGGCTTCAAAGACTTCAAAATAAGGCAATGAGAATTATTTTGAAATGTGCGCGACTCACTCATATAAAATCTATGTTACAGAGACTTAATTGGCTAAACATAACACAACTAATCAAATTAAATGTTTTATTTTTTGTTTTCAAGTTAAAAAATGTTAATGTCAAGTTAAAAAATAATGCTTCCGAAGTATTTAAGCAATAATTTAAAATATGTCAGTGATTCCCAACCGTATAATCTTAGAAGTGCCCAAAACTTTAGACTACTACATAAATCAACGTCGCGAGGGCAGAACACAATGATGTTTAAAGGGCTTCAACTATATAATAACCTTCCTAATGAAATCAAATCATTAAATAATATAAGAATCTTTAAAAAAGAAGTGATTAAATATTTGAAATCGGATAATTAATAAGAATTATAAATACCTTAATGAACCAAATGGCTTTTTAGTCAAATCAATTGCTCCTACAATCTTTTACCTTAATTTTTTTTTATTATTTACGAACAAATAAGTATAATTCAACACTTGAAATAAATAAAATAGAAAACTAATAAAAATGTCTGAATTATAACACAAAATAATCATTATAATAATAAAAAATAATTTAAAGGTCCTCCCCGCGCGTCGGTTGGGAGGGGAAAGTGGGCGGGGCATAATAATAATAATAAATTGAACTTGTTATCAACAAATTTACCTAATCAATCCAGTAACCCAATAAACGATTTGACAAACTCTGTTTTTAGAACAATTAGACAATCAGCAGTTTCTAACACAAACACTGGTTCAAGAAATTTTAGGACTGATTGGTATGACGAGGAGTGTCGAAAATGCAGAGATAGATGTTTTAATTTTTTAAACCTTTTTAGGAGCAGTAAAAATGAATCCTTTAGAGCATTATATCTGCATTCTAATAAGGTATACATAGATTTATGTATTTTCAAAAAAGAGCTTTTCCTACAAAAAATCAGCATCTCAACTTCTGCAAAGTAGGGATTCTAGAACGTTTTGGAAAAATGTACGTGTGTTAGGAGGTCGCAGTAAATCAGTTTTAAAGTGTATTAGCGTCGATCGATTAGCTCTACAGTTCGAAAACCTATTGCGTCCAGACCCTGATCAAATACATATAAGTTTTGCTCTGCCCTATTTGTATATAGAAGAGTTAGATGCCCCTTTTTTGTTTTTTTAACTTTTAGCGGCCCTTAAAAAGATGAAAAATAATAAAGCATCAGGCGCTGATGGTATACCAATAGAGTTCTGCAAGAACTCTACCCCACAATTCTTGAACTACATTTTAGAGCTTTTCAACAAAATGTTTAGTGAGGAGTTTTCCACAATGTTTTGGTTCATCTTGCATCTCTGCAATCTTTAAAAAGGGTGACCCTAACTTAGCAGAAAATTATAGAGGTATTTCAGTGTTAAGTTCTTTTCGGAAATTATACACGCAAATTCTATATCACAGACTTGTTAGCTGGGTTGAAAGAAATAAAAAAATCAGTTGTTTTCAGGCAGGTTTTAGAGCTAATCTATCAACTGTAGATCAGATTTTTGCTCTTACAAACATTGCCAGACGTTTCATTGATAAAAAGAAAAACTTTTTGCTTTTTTTGTCGACTTCAAAGCAGCATTTGATACCATCAACAGAAAGTCACTATTATTTAAACTGGCTACTATTGGATTGTCTACAAAATTTATCAGAATTTATGAGCAACTTCTTCTTAATATGACTGCTGTTGTATCAGATGGAACAAATCAGTCGAAGCAATTTAATTCTGAGTCTGGTGTACCGCAATGCTGTATTTTGAGCCCACTAATGTTCGCTCTTTATATAAATGATATCGAGGACCGAATTCCTGGAGGTGTTACTTTTGGTGATCTTCACGTCAAAGTTTTGCTTTATGCAGCTGAACTAGTCATTTTGACTGATGATCCGGTGACTCTTCAGCTTCAAATCAACAAATTAAAGCAATTCTATGATGTTGGACCTCAAAATTAATACTGCGAAATCAAAGATTACGATTTTCAGAAACCGTACGGTTGGTAATGATCGAGTTTGGACATTGAATGGCTCTTCTATCGAAGTTGTGAAGGAATTCAAATACTTAGGTTACATTATAACTAGCAATCTGAATATTCGATCTCATATCAAAAATAAAACTTCTTCTGCAAAGTCAGCAATTAATTCTATGTGGTCTAACTTTTTCAAAAGTTAACTTGTAGATCCGGCTTCCAAATTTAAGGTGTTCGATGCAACAATAAAAAGCTGTTTTTGCTACGCCAACGAAGTGTACGGGTATCAAGAACTCGATGAATTGGAAATAATTCAGATATTTTTTAAAGAAAATTTTCAGATTGTATTATAAGATACACCGAATTATTCCATTCATGTTGAATCGAGCTTACCTCAGATTTTTCTAAGAAATTTAAAAGCAAACGCTGACTACATTATTAAAGTAATGCAAAGATCAAATAATAATCTGCAAAAAAGGATCTTACTTGTATCTCTGCGGTGCAGGTATACCCCATTTAAAAACTGGATCGGTCTACGATGTCCCACTAACCCTGACTGTAGATAATTCGGCTTTGTGGAAACCAATTTTATACAATTGTATATCCATTATCGATGAAAGATTGTTCCAGTCATGTATCGACCAAGCGTGGCATCTGCTTCCAGATCTGTCTACTGCCAACTTAAACTTAATTTAGGGGAAGCCAATTACTTCAGGGATGAATTTTCAGTCATGGAAATGAGTTTGATTTTCAAATTACGTGCTGAGATGTTACAACTTAACTACAGACCTCACAGAAGCGACATTAACCCAAATTGTACTCTTTGTAACCTCAATCAATCTGAAAATATCTTTCATTTCTTAGCGTTATGTCCAATTTTGCAAGAAATCCGGCGACTTCATTTAAATGCGAGTTTTCTATCAATAGAAGAATGCATATCTTTACTGAACGGAGAGATTGGATGGAAATTGCTTATACGGTTTGCATACCACGCGATTTCATATAGTGATACGCACCCTAGTTTTCTTTAGGTCAACTTACAGACAAAGTCTATTATTATTTTTGTTTTAGCTAAACTAAAAGTCCATATTAAATTGATAATGCAGCTTATTCTGTATCTACTTTTGTTTTAGCTAAACTAAAAGCCCAATACTTTGTGAGTTATTTGTAATCATATTGCTGTAATTTGTTTTTTTTTATTTTGATTTTGCTAATCTAAAAGCTCCTGCAAAGTATATATATGTTAATCCATATTTGATTTCTTATAACCAATGAACAATAATTTAAATTAAAATAGAACTTTGTTTGCTAATTTCCAATCTCTTTTCTTATAATAACTATTTCAATAATGTTTAGTTTTATTTTATATTTATATGTAACTTATGTTATTGAATTTTCTTAATAATTCTTTGAATTTAAATTTTATATTATTTATTTTTCTCTTTTTCTTGTTTGCTCTCAAAATGTTTTTTTAGAGTTGAAATTTTCCGGCAGACGGCATAAGCCATGCTTGTATTTATTTTATTATAATTTTTAAGTATTTTGTTTTATGAAAATAATAAAGAATATATCTATCTCTATCTCTATCTATCTATTAACTCCCTAACAGGAAATTACAAAGCAACTTCAATTAAAGCTACAAGAGATCGATCTAATCAAATTTTAACATCTCCCTTAGAAATTACCCTAGCTTTTGCAGAAACATGGTCAACTTCATCCAAAGATGCAAACTTTCATTCCGCATTTTGCACTCACAAAAATAACAGTTTGAATCGAAGCATTCAATTAGGACCAATCAGTGAAACAGCAAAACAAATCGAAGATCACATAAATCTTAGAGTTTGAAAGCTGCATCAATTCATGCAAGGACAACATACCTGGTTTCGACCGAATTTCATACGCCATGATCAAAAACGGTCCAGTTATTTTTCAAAAGACGTATACTTAATCTATACAATGAGATCCTAACTCAAGGTGTTATACCACAGATATGAAAAATTGCTACAGTCGTGCCTATGGATATTTTTCGTATGAAAGAAACTCTGAAGACGGTTGTATAAATGCTAATGGAAGGATGTTGGTAGATTTGATAGAGGATTTTGGTTTTGTTGTTCTGAATGGTATTTCCAAAGGTGACATTTCAGGTAACTTTACATTTATATCCGCCCAAGGTTGCACTGCAATTGATTTTTGTCTGGTAAAAGGAGAGTGGCTTGATTATATAAACAATTTTGAAGTGCATCCTGTAAATTTCTCATCTCACTTGCCTATTATCGTATCATGTAGTTTTAAAACCCAAGATCGTATTCTTCGACCCCAAATTGATAATTCTGTCAAGAAGTTCCGATGGTTAGAAAATAAAGCTTTTATATATAGGAAGTCAAGAAGTTCCGATGGTTAGAAAATAAAGCTTTTATATATAGGAATTCTCTAATCTGCTAACGAGTGGTCTTATTGGTGTGGATGTTATCAACAGTAGTGTGGATGAATTAGCAGACTTGTTTTCTGATGAATTGGAAAACATTGTGAAAGGAATGGTTGTTGAGAAAAGTGTGAAGGTTGGTAAATGTCAGTGGTTTAATAGAAAGTTAGCTTAATTAAAACAAAATAAAATTTTAAAGTATGAACAGTTCAAACTTGGAAACCAAAGTTCGGTATGGATCGAATATATTTCAGCAAGAAATATTTATAAAAAAGAGCTTCAATCAGCTAAAAATAACTTCATTCAAAAAAAGATCGACACATCGGCAAATTCGCAAAATATATGGAAAAACATAAAAACATTTGTTTTAAGTTCGAACCATAGTGAAATAAAAAATGTAACATTTGACGGCAATATGATATATGACAGTATAGAAATAGCAAGTGAATTTAATAAATATTTTATAACAAGTGTGGAAGATATTATCGCGGAAATCCCAAAAACGACATATACTGATAAAATTAATAATAATATGACTGTTTTCACCTTTAAAACTATTAACAACAGAGAAATATGTGAAGTTTTGAAATCTATGGGTAAAAAAAAAGACTACAAATTTATGAGTGCACAAATGTTTTTAGACGGCTTTGAAATCCTAGTTCCGATATTAAAATCAATTATCAACAAATCCTTATCATCGGGTTATTTTCCTAGCAAATGGAAAGAAACGTTGGTAATACCAATACAAAAAACTCCAAATACAATTTTATGTGAAGAATACCGACCAGTTAATATGCTCCCCATTTATGAAAAGGTCTTAGAGAAACTTGTAGAAAATCAATTTAGAAACTATTTGGAAGTTAATAATTTAATAATGGATCAACAATCGAGGTTTCGAAAAGGATACTCGTGTGAAACCTCGCTTAATTGGGTGGTAGAAAATTGGAAAAATGAGATGTACAGCAAAAATATTGTCATAGCAGTCTTTTTGGATTTCAAGAGAGCCTTCGAAACTGTGGACCGAAAAATACTTCTTGAAAAGCTCTTTAAATATGGAATCAAAAATAATGAGATAAAGTGGTTTGAGTCATATCTTAATGCTCGAACACAGCGTACATCAGTGAACAATAATGTGTCTAATGCAAAAGAAGTAAAAACAGGGGTACCGCAGGGCTTGGTGTTGGGAGTCTTCTTGTTTCTGCTGTATATTAATGATATAAATTTGGCAGTTAAATATTGTAAATTATGTATGTTTGCTGATGATGCCCTTCTATTTATTTCGGGAAAAGATATGCGAGAATGTACGGATAAAATTAATAGTGACTTACAATCCATAAGTGAATGGCTCGTTACTAATAAGTTAAAGCTTAATATTAAAAAAACTAAATATATGTGTATCAACACTTTGGATCAGAATGTTGTGCGAATTAATGGAGAGAATACCGATCGTGTGGATGAGTTTTAATACTTAGGGGTGGTTATTGACAGTAAAATAAATCTTAAAGCTAATACGGATCACGTATGCAAAAAATTATCAAAAAAAAATATACTTTCTTGGACGGATTAGAAAAAAACTATCAATTAATACTGCAATTAAAATTTATAACGCGATTGTAAAACCTCATTTTCAATACTGCTCAACTATTTTATTTTTATCTTCCCAAGGAGACATTTCTCGGCTTCAAAGACTTCAAAATAAGGCAATGAGAATTATTTTGAAATGTGCGCGACTCACTCATATAAAATCTATGTTACAGAGACTTAATTGGCTAAACATAACACAACTAATCAAATTAAATGTTTTATTGTTTGTTTTCAAGTTAAAAAATGTTAATGTCAAGTTAAAAAATAATGCTTCCGAAGTATTTAAGCAATAATTTAAAATATGTCAGTGATTCCCAACCGTATAATCTTAGAAGTGCCCAAAACTTTAGACTACTACATAAATCAACGTCGCGAGGGCAGAACACAATGATGTTTAAAGGGCTTCAACTATATAATAACCTTCCTAATGAAATCAAATCATTAAATAATATAAGAATCTTTAAAAAAGAAGTGATTAAATATTTGAAATCGGATAATTAATAAGAATTATAAATACCTTAATGAACCAAATGGCTTTTTAGTCAAATCAATTGCTCCTACAATCTTTTACCCTAATTTTTTTTTATTATTTACGAACAAATAAGTATAATTCAACACTTGAAATAAATAAAATAGAAAACTAATAAAAATGTCTGAATTATAACACAAAATAATCATTATAATAATAAAAAATAATTTAAAGGTCCTCCCCGCGCGTCGGTTGGGAGGGGAAAGTGGGCGGGGCATAATAATAATAATAAATTGAACTTGTTATCAACAAATTTACCTAATCAATCCAGTAACCCAATAAACGATTTGACAAACTCTGTTTTTAGAACAATTAGACAATCAGCAGTTTCTAACACAAACACTGGTTCAAGAAATTTTAGGACTGATTGGTATGACGAGGAGTGTCGAAAATGCAGAGATAGATGTTTTAATTTTTTAAACCTTTTTAGGAGCAGTAAAAATGAATCCTTTAGAGCATTATATCTGCATTCTAATAAGGTATACATAGATTTATGTATTTTCAAAAAAGAGCTTTTCCTACAAAAAATCAGCATCTCAACTTCTGCAAAGTAGGGATTCTAGAACGTTTTGGAAAAATGTACGTGTGTTAGGAGGTCGCAGTAAATCAGTTTTAAAGTGTATTAGCGTCGATCGATTAGCTCTACAGTTCGAAAACCTATTGCGTCCAGACCCTGATCAAATACATATAAGTTTTGCTCTACCCTATTTGTATATAGAAGAGTTAGATGCCCCTTTTTTGTTTTTTTAACTTTTAGCGGCCCTTAAAAAGATGAAAAATAATAAAGCATCAGGCGCTGATGGTATACCAATAGAGTTCTGCAAGAACTCTACCCCACAATTCTTGAACTACATTTTAGAGCTTTTCAACAAAATGTTTAGTGAGGAGTTTTCCACAATGTTTTGGTTCATCTTGCATCTCTGCAATCTTTAAAAAGGGTGACCCTAACTTAGCAGAAAATTATAGAGGAATTTCAGTGTTAAGTTCTTTTCGGAAATTATACACGCAAATTCTATATCACAGACTTGTTAGCTGGGTTGAAAGAAATAAAAAAATCAGTTGTTTTCAGGCAGGTTTTAGAGCTAATCTATCAACTGTAGATCAGATTTTTGCTCTTACAAACATTGCCAGACGTTTCATTGATAAAAAGAAAAACTTGTTTGCTTTTTTTGTCGACTTCAAAGCAGCATTTGATACCATCAACAGAAAGTCACTATTATTTAAACTGGCTACTATTGGATTGTCTACAAAATTTATCAGAATTTATGAGCAACTTCTTCTTAATATGACTGCTGTTGTATCAGATGGAACAAATCAGTCGAAGCAATTTAATTCTGAGTCTGGTGTACCGCAATGCTGTATTTTGAGCCCACTAATGTTCGCTCTTTATATAAATGATATCGAGGACCGAATTCCTGGAGGTGTTACTTTTGGTGATCTTCACGTCAAAGTTTTGCTTTATGCAGCTGAACTAGTCATTTTGACTGATGATCCGGTGACTCTTCAGCTTCAAATCAACAAATTAAAGCAATTCTATGATATGTGGGACCTCAAAATTAATACTGCGAAATCAAAGATTACGATTTTCAGAAACCGTACGGTTGGTAATGATCGAGTTTGGACATTGAATGGCTCTTCTATCGAAGTTGTGAAGGAATTCAAATACTTAGGTTACATTATAACTAGCAATCTGAATATTTGATCTCATATCAAAAATAAAACTTCTTCTGCAAAGTCAGCAATTAATTCTATGTGGTCTAACTATTTCAAAAGTTAACTTGTAGATCCGGCTTCCAAATTTAAGGTGTTCGATGCAACAATAAAAAGCTGTTTTTGCTACGCCAACGAAGTGTACGGGTATCAAGAACTCGATGAATTGGAAATAATTCAGATATTTTTTAAAGAAAATTTTCAGATTGTATTATAAGATACACCGAATTATTCCATTCATGTTGAATCGGGCTTACCTCAGATTTTTCTAAGAAATTTAAAAGCAAACGCTGACTACATTATTAAAGTAATGCAAAGATCAAATAATAATCTGCAAAAAAGGATCTTACTTGTATCTCTGCGGTGCAGGTATACCCCATTTAAAAACTGGATCGGTCTACGATGTCCCACTAACCCTGACTGTAGATAATTCGGCTTTGTGGAAACCAATTTTATACAATTGTATATCCATTATCGATGAAAGATTGTTCCAGTCATGTATCGACCAAGCGTGGCATCTGCTTCCAGATCTGTCTACTGCCAACTTAAACTTAATTTAGGGGAAGCCAATTACTTCAGGGATGAATTTTCAGTCATGGAAATGAGTTTGATTTTCAAATTACGTGCTGAGATGTTACAACTTAACTACAGACCTCACAGAAGCGACATTAACCCAAATTGTACTCTTTGTAACCTCAATCAATCTGAAAATATCTTTCATTTCTTAGCGTTATGTCCAATTTTGCAAGAAATCCGGCGACTTCATTTAAATGCGAGTTTTCTATCAATAGAAGAATGCATATCTTTACTGAACGGAGAGAGTGGATGGAAACTGCTTATACGGTTTGCATACCACGCGATTTCATATAGTGATACGCACCCTAGTTTTCTTTAGGTCAACTTACAGACAAAGTCTATTATTATTTTTGTTTTAGCTAAACTAAAAGTCCATATTAAATTGATAATGCAGCTTATTCTGTATCTACTTTTGTTTTAGCTAAACTAAAAGCCCAATACTTTGTGAGTTATTTGTAATCATATTGCTGTAATTTGTTTTTTTTTATTTTGATTTTGCTAATCTAAAAGCTCCTGCAAAGTATATATATGTTAATCCATATTTGATTTCTTATAACCAATGAACAATAATTTAAATTAAAATAGAACTTTGTTTGCTAATTTCCAATCTCTTTTCTTATAATAACTATTTCAATAATGTTTAGTTTTATTTTATATTTATATGTCATTTTCTTAATAATTCTTTGAATTTAAATTTTATATTATTTATTTTTCTCTTTTTCTTGTTTGCTCTCAAAATGTTTTTTTAGAGTTGAAATTTTCCGGCAGACGGCATAAGCCATGCTTGTATTTCTTTTATTATAATTTTTAAGTATATTGTTTTATGAAAATAATAAAGAATATATCTATCTCTATCTCTATCTATCTATTAACTCCCTAACAGGAAATTACAAAGCAACTTCAATTAAAGCTACAAGAGATCGATCTAATCAAATTTTAACATCTCCCTTAGAAATTACCCTAGCTTTTGCAGAAACATGGTCAACTTCATCCAAAGATGCAAACTTTCATTCCGCATTTTGCACTCACAAAAATAACAGTTTGAATCGAAGCATTCAATTAGGACCAATCAGTGAAACAGCAAAACAAATCGAAGATCACATAAATCTTAGAGTTTGAAAGCTGCATCAATTCATGCAAGGACAACATACCTGGTTTCGACCGAATTTCATACGCCATGATCAAAAACGGTCCAGTTATTTTTCAAAAGACGTATACTTAATCTATACAATGAGATCCTAACTCAAGGTGTTATACCACAGATATGAAAAATTGCTACAGTCGTGCCTATGGATATTTTTCGTATGAAAGAAACTCTGAAGACGGTTGTATAAGCTAATGGAAGGATGTTGGTAGATTTGATAGAGGATTTTGGTTTTGTTGTTCTGAATGGTATTTCCAAAGGTGACTTTTCAGATAACTTTACATTTATATCCGCCCAAGGTTGCACTGCAATTGATTTTTGTCTGGTAAAAGGAGAGTGGCTTGATTATATAAACAATTTTGAAGTGCATCCTGTAAATTTCTCATCTCACTTGCCTATTATCGTATCATGTAGTTTTAAAACCCAAGATCGTATTCTTCGACCCCAAATTGATAATTCTGTCAAGAAGTTCCGATGGTTAGAAAATAAAGCTTTTATATATAGGAAGTCAAGAAGTTCCGATGGTTAGAAAATAAAGCTTTTATATATAGGAATTCTCTAATCTGCTAACGAGTGGTCTTATTGGTGTGGATGTTATCAACAGTAGTGTGGATGAATTAGCAGACTTGTTTTCTGATGAATTGGAAAACATTGTGAAAGGAATGGTTGTTGAGAAAAGTGTGAAGGTTGGTAAATGTCAGTGGTTTAATAGAAAGTTAGCTTAATTAAAACAAAATAAAATTTTAAAGTATGAACAGTTCAAACTTGGAAACCAAAGTTCGGTATGGATCGAATATATTTCAGCAAGAAATATTTATAAAAAAGAGCTTCAATCAGCTAAAAATAACTTCATTCAAAAAAAGATCGACACATCGGCAAATTCGCAAAATATATGGAAAAACATAAAAACATTTGTTTTAAGTTCGAACCATAGTGAAATAAAAAATGTAACATTTGACGGCAATATGATATATGACAGTATAGAAATAGCAAGTGAATTTAATAAATATTTTATAACAAGTGTGGAAGATATTATCGCGGAAATCCCAAAAACGACATATACTGATAAAATTAATAATAATATGACTGTTTTCACCTTTAAAACTATTAACAACAGAGAAATATGTGAAGTTTTGAAATCTATGGGTAAAAAAAAAGACTACAAATTTATGAGTGCACAAATGTTTTTAGACGGCTTTGAAATCCTAGTTCCGATATTAAAATCAATTATCAACAAATCCTTATCATCGGGTTATTTTCCTAGCAAATGGAAAGAAACGTTGGTAATACCAATACAAAAAACTCCAAATACAATGTTATGTGAAGAATACCGACCAGTTAATATGCTCCCCATTTATGAAAAGGTCTTAGAGAAACTTGTAGAAAATCAATTTAGAAACTATTTGGAAGTTAATAATTTAATAATGGATCAACAATCGGGGTTTCGAAAAGGATACTCGTGTGAAACCTCGCTTAATTGGGTGGTAGAAAATTGGAAAAATGAGATGGACAGCAAAAATATTGTCATAGCAGTCTTTTTGGATTTCAAGAGAGCCTTCGAAACTGTGGACCGAAAAATACTTATTGAAAAGCTGTTTAAATATGGAATCAAAAATAATGAGATAAAGTGGTTTGAGTCATATCTAAATGCTCGAACACAGCGTACATCAGTGAACAATAATGTGTCTAATGCAAAAGAAGTAAAAACAGGGGTACCGCAGGGCTTGGTGTTGGGAGTCTTCTTGTTTCTGCTGTATATTAATGATATAAATTTGGCAGTTAAATATTGTAAATTATGTATGTTTGCTGATGATGCCCTTCTATTTATTTCGGGAAAAGATATGCGAGAATGTACGGATAAAATTAATAGTGACTTACAATCCATAAGTGAATGGCTCGTTACTAATAAGTTAAAGCTTAATATTAAAAAAACTAAATATATGTGTATCAACACTTTGGATCAGAATGTTGTGCGAATTAATGGAGAGAATACCGATCGTGTGGATGAGTTTAAATACTTAGGGGTGGTTATTGACAGTAAAATAAATCTTAAAGCTAATACGGATCACGTATGCAAAAAATTATCAAAAAAAAATATACTTTCTTGGACGGATTAGAAAAAAACTATCAATTAATACTGCAATTAAAATTTATAACGCGATTGTAAAACCTCATTTTCAATACTGCTCAACTATTTTATTTTTATCTTCCCAAGGAGACATTTCTCGGCTTCAAAGACTTCAAAATAAGGCAATGAGAATTATTTTGAAATGTGCGCGACTCACTCATATAAAATCTATGTTACAGAGACTTAATTGGCTAAACATAACACAACTAATCAAATTAAATGTTTTATTGTTTGTTTTCAAGTTAAAAAATGATATGCTTCCGAAGTATTTAAGCAATAATTTAAAATATGTCAGTGATTCCCAACCGTATAATCTTAGAAGTGCCCAAAACTTTAGACTACTACATAAATCAACGTCGCGAGGGCAGAACACAATGATGTTTAAAGGGCTTCAACTATATAATAACCTTCCTAATGAAATCAAATCATTAAATAATATAAGAATCTTTAAAAAAGAAGTGATTAAATATTTGAAATCGGATAATTAATAAGAATTATAAATACCTTAATGAACCAAATGGCTTTTTAGTCAAATCAATTGCTCCTACAATCTTTTACCTTAATTTTTTTTTATTATTTACGAACAAATAAGTATAATTCAACACTTGAAATAAATAAAATAGAAAACTAATAAAAATGTCTGAATTATAACACAAAATAATCATTATAATAATAAAAAATAATTTAAAGGTCCTCCCCGCGCGTCGGTTGGGAGGGGAAAGTGGGCGGGGCATAATAATAATAATAAATTGAACTTGTTATCAACAAATTTACCTAATCAATCCAGTAACCCAATAAACGATTTGACAAACTCTGTTTTTAGAACAATTAGACAATCAGCAGTTTCTAACACAAACACTGGTTCAAGAAATTTTAGGACTGATTGGTATGACGAGGAGTGTCGAAAATGCAGAGATAGATGTTTTAATTTTTTAAACCTTTTTAGGAGCAGTAAAAATGAATCCTTTAGAGCATTATATCTGCATTCTAATAAGGTATACATAGATTTATGTATTTTCAAAAAAGAGCTTTTCCTACAAAAAATCAGCATCTCAACTTCTGCAAAGTAGGGATTCTAGAACGTTTTGGAAAAATGTACGTGTGTTAGGAGGTCGCAGTAAATCAGTTTTAAAGTGTATTAGCGTCGATCGATTAGCTCTACAGTTCGAAAACCTATTGCGTCCAGACCCTGATCAAATACATATAAGTTTTGCTCTACCCTATTTGTATATAGAAGAGTTAGATGCCCCTTTTTTGTTTTTTTTAACTTTTAGCGGCCCTTAAAAAGATGAAAAATAATAAAGCATCAGGCGCTGATGGTATACCAATAGAGTTCTGCAAGAACTCTACCCCACAATTCTTGAACTACATTTTAGAGCTTTTCAACAAAATGTTTAGTGAGGAGTTTTCCACAATGTTTTGGTTCATCTTGCATCTCTGCAATCTTTAAAAAGGGTGACCCTAACTTAGCAGAAAATTATAGAGGAATTTCAGTGTTAAGTTCTTTTCGGAAATTATACACGCAAATTCTATATCACAGACTTGTTAGCTGGGTTGAAAGAAATAAAAGAATCAGTTGTTTCAGGCAGGTTTTAGAGCTAATCTATCAACTGTAGATCAGATTTTTGCTCTTACAAACATTGCCAGACGTTTCATTGATAAAAAGAAAAACTTGTTTGCTTTTTTTGTCGACTTCAAAGCAGCATTTGATACCATCAACAGAAAGTCACTATTATTTAAACTGGCTACTATTGGATTGTCTACAAAATTTATCAGAATTTATGAGCAACTTCTTCTTAATATGACTGCTGTTGTATCAGATGGAACAAATCAGTCGAAGCAATTTAATTCTGAGTCTGGTGTACCGCAATGCTGTATTTTGAGCCCACTAATGTTCGCTCTTTATATAAATGATATCGAGGACCGAATTCCTGGAGGTGTTACTTTTGGTGATCTTCACGTCAAAGTTTTGCTTTATGCAGCTGAACTAGTCATTTTGACTGATGATCCGGTGACTCTTCAGCTTCAAATCAACAAATTAAAGCAATTCTATGATATGTGGGACCTCAAAATTAATACTGCGAAATCAAAGATTACGATTTTCAGAAACCGTAGGGTTGGTAATGATCGAGTTTGGACATTGAATGGCTCTTCTATCGAAGTTGTGAAGGAATTCAAATACTTAGGTTACATTATAACTAGCAATCTGAATATTCGATCTCATATCAAAAATAAAACTTCTTCTGCAAAGTCAGCAATTAATTCTATGTGGTCTAACTTTTTCAAAAGTTAACTTGTAGATCCGGCTTCCAAATTTAAGGTGTTCGATGCAACAATAAAATGCTGTTTTTGCTACGCCAACGAAGTGTACGGGTATCAAGAACTCGATGAATTGGAAATAATTCAGATATTTTTTAAAGAAAATTTTCAGATTGTATTATAAGATACACCGAATTATTCCATTCATGTTGAATCGGGCTTACCTCAGATTTTTCTAAGAAATTTAAAAGCAAACGCTGACTACATTATTAAAGTAATGCAAAGATCAAATAATAATCTGCAAAAAAGGATCTTACTTGTATCTCTGCGGTGCAGGTATACCCCATTTAAAAACTGGATCGGTCTACGATGTCCCACTAACCCTGACTGTAGATAATTCGGCTTTGTGGAAACCAATTTTATATAATTGTATATCCATTATCGATGAAAGATTGTTCCAGTCATGTATCGACCAAGCGTGGCATCTGCTTCCAGATCTGTCTACTGCCAACTTAAACTTAATTTAGGGGAAGCCAATTACTTCAGGGATGAATTTTCAGTCATGGAAATGAGTTTGATTTTCAAATTACGTGCTGAGATGTTACAACTTAACTACAGACCTCACAGAAGCGACATTAACCCAAATTGTACTCTTTGTAACCTCAATCAATCTGAAAATATCTTTCATTTCTTAGCGTTATGTCCAATTTTGCAAGAAATCCGGCGACTTCATTTAAATGCGAGTTTTCTATCAATAGAAGAATGCATATCTTTACTGAATAGAGAGAGTGGATGGAAATTGCTGATACGGTTTGCATACCACGCGATTTCATATAGTGATACGCACCCTAGTTTTCTTTAGGTCAACTTACAGACAAAGTCTATTATTATTTTTGTTTTAGCTAAACTAAAAGTCCATATTAAATTGATAATGCAGCTTATTCTGTATCTACTTTTGTTTTAGCTAAACTAAAAGCCCAATACTTTGTGAGTTATTTGTAATCATATTGCTGTAATTTGTTTTTTTTTATTTTGATTTTGCTAATCTAAAAGCTCCTGCAAAGTATATATATGTTAATCCATATTTGATTTCTTATAACCAATGAACAATAATTTAAATTAAAATAGAACTTTGTTTGCTAATTTCCAATCTCTTTTCTTATAATAACTATTTCAATAATGTTTAGTTTTATTTTATATTTATATGTAACTTATGTTATTTAATTTTCTTAATAATTCTTTGAATTTAAATTTTATATTATTTATTTTTCTCTTTTTCTTGTTTGCTCTCAAAATGTTTTTTTAGAGTTGAAATTTTCCGGCAGACGGCATAAGCCATGCTTGTATTTATTTTATTATAATTTTTAAGTATTTTGTTTTATGAAAATAATAAAGAATATATCTATCTCTATCTCCATCTATCTATTAACTCCCTAACAGGAAATTACAAAGCAACTTCAATTAAAGCTACAAGAGATCGATCTAATCAAATTTTAACATCTCCCTTAGAAATTACCCTAGCTTTTGCAGAAACATGATCAACTTCATCCAAAGATGCAAACTTTCATTCCGCATTTTGCACTCACAAAAATAACAGTTTGAATCGAAGCATTCAATTAGGACCAATCAGTGAAACAGCAAAACAAATCGAAGATCACATAAATCTTAGAGTTTGAAAGCTGCATCAATTCATGCAAGGACAACATACCTGGTTTCGACCGAATTTCATACGCCATGATCAAAAACGGTCCAGTTATTTTTCAAAAGACGTATACTTAATCTATACAATGAGATCCTAACTCAAGGTGTTATACCACAGATATGAAAAATTGCTACAGTCGTGCCTATGGATATTTTTCGTATGAAAGAAACTCTGAAGACGGTTGTATAAATGCTAATGGAAGGATGTTGGTAGATTTGATAGAGGATTTTGGTTTTGTTGTTCTGAATGGTATTTCCAAAGGTGACATTTCAGGTAACTTTACATTTATATCCGCCCAAGGTTGCACTGCAATTGATTTTTGTCTGGTAAAAGGAGAGTGGCTTGATTATATAAACAATTTTGAAGTGCATCCTGTAAATTTCTCATCTCACTTGCCTATTATCGTATCATGTAGTTTTAAAACCCAAGATCGTATTCTTCGACCCCAAATTGATAATTCTGTCAAGAAGTTCCGATGGTTAGAAAATAAAGCTTTTATATATAGGAAGTCAAGAAGTTCCGATGGTTAGAAAATAAAGCTTTTATATATAGGAATTCTCTAATCTGCTAACGAGTGGTCTTATTGGTGTGGATGTTATCAACAGTAGTGTGGATGAATTAGCAGACTTGTTTTCTGATGAATTGGAAAACATTGTGAAAGGAATGGTTGTTGAGAAAAGTGTGAAGGTTGGTAAATGTCAGTGGTTTAATAGAAAGTTAGCTTAATTAAAACAAAATAAAATTTTAAAGTATGAACAGTTCAAACTTGGAAACCAAAGTTCGGTATGGATCGAATATATTTCAGCAAGAAATATTTATAAAAAAGAGCTTCAATCAGCTAAAAATAACTTCATTCAAAAAAAGATCGACACATCGGCAAATTCGCAAAATATATGGAAAAACATAAAAACATTTGTTTTAAGTTCGAACCATAGTGAAATAAAAAATGTAACATTTGACGGCAATATGATATATGACAGTATAGAAATAGCAAGTGAATTTAATAAATATTTTATAACAAGTGTGGACTGATATGACTGTTTTCACCTTTAAAACTATTAACAACAGAGAAATATGTGGAGTTTTGAAATCTATGGGTAAAAAAAAAGACTACAAATTTATGAGTGCACAAATGTTTTTAGACGGCTTTGAAATCCTAGGTCCGATATTAAAATCAATTATCAACAAATCCTTATCATCGGGTTATTTTCCTAGCAAATGGAAAGAAACGTTGGTAATACCAATACAAAAAACTCGAAATACAATTTTATGTGAAGAATACCGGCCAGTTAATATGCTCCCCATTTATGAAAAGGTCTTAGAGAAACTTGTAGAAAATCAATTCAGAAACTATTTGGAAGTTAATAATTTAATAATGGATCAACAATCGGGGTTTCGAAAAGGATACTCGTGTGAAACCTCGCTTAATTGGGTGGTAGAAAATTGGAAAAATGAGATGGACAGCAAAAATATTGTCATAGCAGTCTTTTTGGATTTCAAGAGAGCCTTCGAAACTGTGGACCGAAAAATACTTCTTGAAAAGCTCTTTAAATATGGAATCAAAAATAATGAGATAAAGTGGTTTGAGTCATATCTAAATGCTCGAACACAGCGTACATCAGTGAACAATAATGTGTCTAATGCAAAAGAAGTAAAAACAGGGGTACCGCAGGGCTCGGTGTTGGGAGTGTTCTTGTTTCTGCTGTATATTAATGATATAAATTTGGCAGTTAAATATTGTAAATTATGTATGTTTGCTGATGATGCCCTTCTATTTATTTCGGGAAAAGATATGCGAGAATGTACGGATAAAATTAATAGTGACTTACAATCCATAAGTGAATGGCTCGTTACTAATAAGTTGAAGCTTAATATTAAAAAAACTAAATATATGTGTATCAACACTTTGGATCAGAATGTTGTGCGAATTAATGGAGAGAATATCATGTGAATATTTGAGAATATTTATATTGATTCTCTTCGGCTGTGTTGGTCGTATTAATGTTTTAAATGAAAACAATTTTCATTTGTATTTTTCCCAACGTTTCGACGGTGGTTGCCGTCTTCTTCAGGGGAGCTTTATTTACAAAATTAAAAAAAATTATTTTAACATGTATAATTACATAATAGGTGGACAAATATAACTTACATCGAGTTCGATATATAACAAAAACAGAATAAAAATATTAAACAATTTTTTAATTGTACAAATAGAATTTTTACACTTAACTTTAAACACTTCCTTGATGGGAGATTAGTCCGTTGAGTTTGAACTTTCAACAGTTTGATTTTTTCTCAGCAACCAAGGAACAGTAAACCGATGATATGTTTTGTATGTCTTGTTTACGGTTCATAGTATTTTTGTTGTTTATTATGTGAAGTGTTTCTAATGTATAGCGTTTAGATGTGTGTTTTTCTGTTGCCAGGATTTTTACCCCTTCAAAGTCCAATTTGTGACCAGTCTCGACGCTATGACTAGCCAGTGCCGTCTTCTCAGAACTTTTCAAGCGTACGTCTGATTTATGGTTCGCTTTTCTTTGACGAAGAAGTTGTTTTGTTGTGCCTATGTAACATAGATTGCACGGTTCGTTTATTTTTCCATTGCAGTTTATTTTGTAGACTACGTCAGAACGGCGATCGATTTCTGTCTTCTTTTTTAGGCAGGTGAATAGCGACGCAACGGTTTGGTTTGACTTATATGCCAAGTTGATTTCCGTGTTGTTTTTGGCTATTATTTCTTTGAAATTCTCGGAGAGTTTGGGTACATACACGACACTTTTATAAACACCACTCCTCTCTTCCAAATTATCTTCAGAAGGAACTTTGTGTTTTTGTCGTAGTATCAAGTTCCTTATTAATTCTATCGGAAAACAATTGTCTAAGAGTATTTGTGTAACTTTTTTCTCATTAGCGGAATGGAATTTTCGGTCACTCAACGCAAAGACTTTATTTATGAGGTTGGATGCAGTGTTTATACGCATGTGTTTTGCATGATTAGACCGGAAATTGATCAGTCTTCCAGATGCCGTATCTTTCTGGTACCAATCGAAAGAAAGCTGATTGTTTTCACGATGTATAATGACATCTAAGAACGCTATCGATCTACTTTTTTCTCTCTCGATAGTAAATTGTTTTCATTTAAAACATTAATACGACCAACACAGCCGAAGAGAATCAATATAAATATTCTCAAATATTCACATAATTATCAACTTGGTCAAAGCTTCATATATATGGAGAGAATATCGATCGTGTGGATGAGTTTAAATACTTAGGGGTGGTTATTGACAGTAAAATAAATCTTAAAGCTAATACGGATCACGTATGCAAAAAATTATCAAAAAAAATATACTTTCTTGGACGGATTAGAAAAAAACTATCAATTAATACTGCAATTAAAATTTATAACGCGATTGTAAAACCTCATTTTCAATACTGCTCAACTATTTTATTTTTATCTTCCCAAGGAGACATTTCTCGGCTTCAAAGACTTCAAAATAAGGCAATGAGAATTATTTTGAAATGTGCGCGACTCACTCCTATAAAATCTATGTTACAGAGACTTAATTGGCTAAACATAACACAACTAATCAAATTAAATGTTTTATTGTTTGTTTTCAAGTTAAAAAATGATATGCTTCCGAAGTATTTAAGCAATAATTTAAAATATGTCAGTGATTCCCAACCGTATAATCTTAGAAGTGCCCAAAACTTTAGACTACTACATAAATCAACGTCGCGAGGGCAGAACACAATGATATTTAAAGGGCTTTAACTATATAATAACCTTCCTAATGAAATCAAATCATTAAATAATATAAGAATCTTTAAAAAAGAAGTGATTAAATATTTAAAATCGGATAATTAATAAGAATTATAAATACTTTAATGAACCAAATGGCTTTTTAGTCAAATCAATTGCTCCTACAATCTTTTACCTTAATTTTTTTTATTATTTACGAACAAATAAGTATAATTAAACACTTGAAATAAATAAAATAGAAAACTAATAAAAATGTCTGAATTATAACACAAAATAATCATTATAATAATAAAAAAATAATTTAAAGGTCCTCCCGCGCGTCGGTTGGGAGGGGAAAGTGGGCGGGGCATAATAATAATAATAAATTGAACTTGTTATCAACAAATTTACCTAATCAATCCAGTTTTTAGAACAATTAGACAATCAGCAGTTTCTAACACAAACACTGGTTCAAGAAATTTTAGGACTGATTGGTATGACGAGGAGTGTCGAAAATGCAGAGAGAGATGTTTTAATTTTTTAAACCTTTTTAGGAGCAGTAAAAATGAATCTTTTAGAGCATTATATCTGCATTCTAATAAGGTATACAAAGATTTATGTATTTTCAAAAAAGAGCTTTTCCTACAAAAAATCAGCATCTCAACTTCTGCAAAGTAGGGATTCTAGAACGTTTTGGAAAAATGTACGTGTGTTAGGAGGTCGCAGTAAATCAGTTTTAAAGTGTATTAGCGTCGATCGATTAGCTCTACAGTTCGAAAACCTATTGCGTCCAGACCCTGATCAAATACATATAAGTTTTGCTCTACCCTATTTGTATATAGAAGAGTTAGATGCCCCTTTTTTGTTTTTTGAACTATTAGCGGCCCTTAAAAAGATGAAAAATAATAAAGCATCAGGCGCTGATGGTATACCAATAGAGTTCTGCAAGAACTCTACCCCACAATTCTTGAACTACATTTTAGAGCTTTTCAACAAAATGTTTAGTGAGGAGTTTTCCACAATGTTTTGGTTCATCTTGCATCTCTGCAATCTTTAAAAAGGGTGACCCTAACTTAGCAGAAAATTATAGAGGAATTTCAGTGTTAAGTTCTTTTCGGAAATAATACACGCAAATTCTATATCACAGACTTGTTAGCTGGGTTGAAAGAAATAAAAAAATCAGTTGTTTTCAGGCAGGTTTTAGAGCTAATCTATCAACTGTAGATCAGATTTTTGCTCTTACAAACATTGCCAGACGTTTCATTGATAAAAAGAAAAACTTGTTTGCTTTTTTTGTCGACTTCAAAGCAGCATTTGATACCATCAACAGAAAGTCACTATTATTTAAACTGGCTACTATTGGATTGTCTACAAAATTTATCAGAATTTATGAGCAACTTCTTCTTAATATGACTGCTGTTGTATCAGATGGAACAAATCAGTCGAAGCAATTTAATTCTGAGTCTGGTGTACCGCAATGCTGTATTTTGAGCCCACTAATGTTCGCTCTTTATATAAATGATATCGAGGACCGAATTCCTGGAGGTGTTACTTTTGGTGATCTTCACGTCAAAGTTTTGCTTTATGCAGCTGAACTAGTCATTTTGACTGATGATCCGGTGACTCTTCAGCTTCAAATCAACAAATTAAAGCAATTCTGTGATATGTGGGACCTCAAAATTAATACTGCGAAATCAAAGATTACGATTTTCAGAAACCGTACGATTGGTAATGATCGAGTTTGGACATTGAATGGCTCTTCTATCGAAGTTGTGAAGGAATTCAAATACTTAGGTTACATTATAACTAGCAATCTGAATATTCGATCTCATATCAAAAATAAAACTTCTTCTGCAAAGTCAGCAATTAATTCTATGTGGTCTAACTTTTTCAAAAGTTAACTTGTAGATCCGGCTTCCAAATTTAAGGTGTTCGATGCAACAATAAAAAGCTGTTTTTGCTACGCCAACGAAGTGTACGGGTATCAAGAACTCGATGAATTGGAAATAATTCAGATATTTTTTAAAGAAAATTTTCAGATTGTATTATAAGATACACCGAATTATTCCATTCATGTTGAATCGGGCTTACCTCAGATTTTTCTAAGAAATTTAAAAGCAAACGCTGACTACATTATTAAAGTAATGCAAAGATCAAATAATAATCTGCAAAAAAGGATCTTACTTGTATCTCTGCGGTGCAGGTATACCCCATTTAAAAACTGGATCGGTCTACGATGTCCCACTAACCCTGACTGTAGATAATTCGGCTTTGTGGAAACCAATTTTATACAATTGTATATCCATTATCGATGAAAGATTGTTCCAGTCATGTATCGACCAAGCGTGGCATCTGCTTCCAGATCTGTCTACTGCCAACTTAAACTTAATTTAGGGGAAGCCAATTACTTCAGGGATGAATTTTCAGTCATGGAAATGAGTTTGATTTTCAAATTACGTGCTGAGATGTTACAACTTAACTACAGACCTCACAGAAGCGACATTAACCCAAATTGTACTCTTTGTAACCTCAATCAATCTGAAAATATCTTTCATTTCTTAGCGTTATGTCCAATTTTGCAAGAAATCCGGCGACTTCATTTAAATGCGAGTTTTCTATCAATAGAAGAATGCATATCTTTACTGAACGGAGAGAGTGGATGGAAATTGCTTATACGGTTTGCATACCACGCGATTTCATATAGTGATACGCACTTTAGTTTTCTCTAGGTCAACTTACAGACAAAGTCTATTATTATTTTTGTTTTAGCTAAACTAAAAGTCCATATTAAATTGATAATGCAGCTTATTCTGTATCTACTTTTGTTTTAGCTAAACTAAAAGCCCAATACTTTGTGAGTTATTTGTAATCATATTGCTGTAATTTGTTTTTTTTTATTTTGATTTTGCTAATCTAAAAGCTCCTGCAAAGTATATATATGTTAATCCATATTTGATTTCTTATAACCAATGAACAATAATTTAAATTAAAATAGAACTTTGTTTGCTAATTTCCAATCTCTTTTCTTATAATAACTATTTCAATAATGTTTAGTTTTATTTTATATTTATATGTAACTTATGTTATTTAATTTTCTTAATAATTCTTTGAATTTAAATTTTATATTATTTATTTTTCTCTTTTTCTTGTTTGCTCTCAAAATGTTTTTTTAGAGTTGAAATTTTCCGGCAGACGGCATAATTTCAAAAACGGCAGTATTTCTTTTATTATAATTTTTAAGTATATTGTTTTATGAAAATAATAAAGAATATATCTATCTCTATCTCCATCTATCTATTAACTCCCTAACAGGAAATTACAACGCAACTTCAATTAAAGCTACAAGAGATCGATCTAATCAAATTTTAACATCTCCCTTAGAAATTACCCTAGCTTTTGCAGAAACATGGTCAACTTCATCCAAAGATGCAAACTTTTATTCCGCATTTTGCACTCACAAAAATAACAGTTTGAATCGAAGCATTCAATTAGGACCAATCAGTGAAACAGCAAAACAAATCGAAGATCACATAAATCTTAGAGTTTGAAAGCTGCATCAATTCATGCAAGGACAACATACCTGGCTTCGACCGAATTTCATACGCCATGATCAAAAACGATTATTTTTCAAAAGACGTATACTTAATCTATACAATGAGATCCTAACTCAAGGTGTTATACCACAGATATGAAAAATTGCTACAGTCGTGCCTATACCCAAACCAAACAAATAAATCACAAATCTATCCAGTTATAGACCAATATCTCTACTACCATGTCTGAGCAAAGTCCTTGAAAAAATTATATCTCGCAGACTATGCTGGTTCCTAGAAAGAAACGACCTGCTCGATATCAACCAAGTTGCATTTAAAACAGATAGATGTACAATCGATTCATTATTATACATCGACGTATTTATTATTCTGAACGAACTTTCTGAATGGAAAGTAGGTTCAAAAATAATAACCTATGTAAGGGTTTTTATCGGACAACCTGTCAACAATCACCGCACTAAAAAACCTCAACAACAAAACCGAAATAATCGATCGCTTGAGGGATAAAATAATCGGAAATAAAAACCTTAAAATTATATGGGTGTCAGGACATGCTGGAATACACGGTAATGTTACTTTTGGTGATCTTCACGTCAAAGTTTTGCTTTATGCAGCTGAACTAGTCATTTTGACTGATGATCCGGTGACTCTTCAGCTTCAAATCAACAAATTAAAGTAATTCTATGATATGTGGGACCTCAAAATTAATATTGCGAAATCAAAGATTACGATTTTCAGAAACCGTACGGTTGGTAATGATCGAGTTTGGACATTGAATGGCTCTTCTATCGAAGTTGTGAAGGAATTCAAATACTTAGGTTACATTATAACTAGCAATCTGAATATTCGATCTCATATCAAAAATAAAACTTCTTCTGCAAAGTCAGCAATTAATTCTATGTGGTCTAACTTTTTCAAAAGTTAACTTGTAGATCCGGCTTCCAAATTTAAGGTGTTCGATGCAACAATAAAAAGCTGTTTTTGCTACGCCAACGAAGTGTACGGGTATCAAGAACTCGATGAATTGGAAATAATTCAGATATTTTTTAAAGAAAATTTTCAGATTGTATTATAAGATACACCGAATTATTCCATTCATGTTGAATCGGGCTTACCTCAGATTTTTCTAAGAAATTTAAAAGCAAACGCTGACTACATTATTAAAGTAATGCAAAGATCAAATAATAATCTGCAAAAAAGGATCTTACTTGTATCTCTGCGGTGCAGGTATACCCCATTTAAAAACTGGATCGGTCTACGATGTCCCACTAACCCTGACTGTAGATAATTCGGCTTTGTGGAAACCAATTTTATACAATTGTATATCCATTATCGATGAAAGATTGTTCCAGTCATGTATCGACCAAGCGTGGCATCTGCTTCCAGATCTGTCTACTGCCAACTTAAACTTAATTTAGGGGAAGCCAATTACTTCAGGGATGAATTTTCAGTCATGGAAATGAGTTTGATTTTCAAATTACGTGCTGAGATGTTACAACTTAACTACAGAACTCACAGAAGCGACATTAACCCAAATTGTACTCTTTGTAACCTCAATCAATCTGAAAATATCTTTCATTTCTTAGCGTTATGTCCAATTTTGCAAGAAATCCGGCGACTTCATTTAAATGCGAGTTTTCTATCAATAGAAGAATGCATATCTTTACTGAACGGAGAGAGTGGATGGAAATTGCTTATACGGTTTGCATACCACGCGATATCATATAGTGATACGCACCCTAGTTTTCTTTAGGTCAACTTACAGACAAAGTCTATTATTATTTTTGTTTTAGCTAAACTAAAAGTCCATATTAAATTGATAATGCAGCTTATTCTGTATCTACTTTTGTTTTAGCTAAACTAAAAGCCCAATACTTTGTGAGTTATTTGTAATCATATTGCTGTAATTTTTTTTTTTTTATTTTGATTTTGCTAATCTAAAAGCTCCTGCAAAGTATATATATGTTAATCCATATTTGATTTCTTATAACCAATGAACAATAATTTAAATTAAAATAGAACTTTGTTTGCTAATTTCCAATCTCTTTTCTTATAATAACTATTTCAATAATGTTTAGTTTTATTTTATATTTATATGTCATTTTCTTAATAATTCTTTGAATTTAAATTTTATATTATTTATTTTTCTCTTTTTCTTGTTTGCTCTCAAAATGTTTTTTTAGAGTTGAAATTTTCCGGCAGACGGCATAAGCCATGCTTGTATTTCTTTTATTATAATTTTTAAGTATATTGTTTTATGAAAATAATAAAGAATATATCTATCTCTATCTCTATCTATCTATTAACTCCCTAACAGGAAATTACAAAGCAACTTCAATTAAAGCTACAAGAGATCGATCTAATCAAATTTTAACATCTCCCTTAGAAATTACCCTAGCTTTTGCAGAAACATGGTCAACTTCATCCAAAGATGCAAACTTTCATTCCGCATTTTGCACTCACAAAAATAACAGTTTGAATCGAAGCATTCAATTAGGACCAATCAGTGAAACAGCAAAACAAATCGAAGATCACATAAATCTTAGAGTTTGAAAGCTGCATCAATTCATGCAAGGACAACATACCTGGTTTCGACCGAATTTCATACGCCATGATCAAAAACGGTCCAGTTATTTTTTAAAAGACGTATACTTAATCTATACAATGAGATCCTAACTCAAGGTGTTATACCACAGATATGAAAAATTGCTACAGTCGTGCCTATGGATATTTTTCGTATGAAAGAAACTCTGAAGACGGTTGTATACGCTAATGGAAGGATGTTGGTAGATTTGATAGAGGATTTTGGTTTTGTTGTTCTGAATGGTATTTCCAAAGGTGACATTTGAGGTAACTTTACATTTATATCCGCCCAAGGTTGCACTGCAATTGATTTTTGTCTGGTAAAAGGAGAGTGGCTTGATTATATAAACAATTTTGAAGTGCATCCTGTAAATTTCTCATCTCACTTGCCTATTATCGTATCATGTAGTTTTAAAACCCAAGATCGTATTCTTCGACCCCAAATTGATAATTCTGTCAAGAAGTTCCGATGGTTAGAAAATAAAGCTTTTATATATAGGAAGTCAAGAAGTTCCGATGGTTAGAAAATAAAGCTTTTATATATAGGAATTCTCTAATCTGCTAACGAGTGGTCTTATTGGTGTGGATGTTATCAACAGTAGTGTGGATGAATTAGCAGACTTGTTTTCTGATGAATTGGAAAACATTGTGAAAGGAATGGTTGTTGAGAAAAGTGTGAAGGTTGGTAAATGTCAGTGGTTTAATAGAAAGTTAGCTTAATTAAAACAAAATAAAATTTTAAAGTATGAACAGTTCAAACTTGGAAACCAAAGTTCGGTATGGATCGAATATATTTCAGCAAGAAATATTTATAAAAAAGAGCTTCAATCAGCTAAAAATAACTTCATTCAAAAAAAGATCGACACATCGGTAAATTCGCAAAATATATGGAAAAACATAAAAACATTTGTTTTAAGTTCGAACCATAGTGAAATAAAAAATGTAACATTTGACGGCAATATGATATATGACAGTATAGAAATAGCAAGTGAATTTAATAAATATTTTATAACAAGTGTGGAAGATATTATCGCGGAAATCCCAAAAACGACATATACTGATAAAATTAATAATAATATGACTGTTTTCACCTTTAAAACTATTAACAACAGAGAAATATGTTAAGTTTTGAAATCTATGGGTAAAAAAAAAGACTACAAATTTATGAGTGCACAAATGTTTTTAGGCGGCTTTGAAATCCTAGGTCCGATATTAAAATCAATTATCAACAAATCCTTATCATCGGGTTATTTTCCTAGCAAATGGAAAGAAACGTTGGTAATACCAATACAAAAAACTCCAAATACAATTTTATGTGAAGAATACCGACCAGTTAATATGCTCCCCATTTATGAAAAGGTCTTAGAGAAACTTGTAGAAAATCAATTTAGAAACTATTTGGAAGTTAATAATTTAATAATGGATCAACAATCGGGGTTTCGAAAAGGATACTCGTGTGAAACCTCGCTTAATTGGGTGGTAGAAAATTGGAAAAATGAGATGGACAGCAAAAATATTGTCATAGCAGTCTTTTTGGATTTCAAGAGAGCCTTCGAAACTGTGGACCGAAAAATACTTCTTGAAAAGCTCTTTAAATATGGAATCAAAAATAATGAGATAAAGTGGTTTGAGTCATATCTAAATGCTCGAACACAGCGTACATCAGTGAACAATAATGTGTCTAATGCAAAAGAAGTAAAAACAGGGGTACCGCAGGGCTCGGTGTTGGGAGTGTTCTTGTTTCTGCTGTATATTAATGATATAAATTTGGCAGTTAAATATTGTAAATTATGTATGTTTGCTGATGATGCCCTTCTATTTATTTCGGGAAAAGATATGCGAGAATGTACGGATAAAATTAATAGTGACTTACAATCCATAAGTGATTGGCTCGTTACTAATAAGTTAAAGCTTAATATTAAAAAAACTAAATATATGTGTATCAACACTTTGGATCAGAATGTTGTGCGAATTAATGGAGAGAATATCGATCGTGTGGATGAGTTTAAATACTTAGGGGTGGTTATTGACAGTAAAATAAATCTTAAAGCTAATACGGATCACGTATGCAAAAAATTATCAAAAAAAAATATACTTTCTTGGACGGATTAGAAAAAAACTATCAATTAATACTGCAATTAAAATTTATAACGCGATTGTAAAACCTCATTTTCAATACTGCTCAACTATTTTATTTTTATCTTCCCAAGGAGACATTTCTCGGCTTCAAAGACTTCAAAATAAGGCAATGAGAATTATTTTGAAATGTGCGCGACTCACTCATATAAAATCTATGTTACAGAGACTTAATTGGCTAAACATAACACAACTAATCAAATTAAATGTTTTATTGTTTGTTTTCAAGTTAAAAAATGATATGCTTCCGAAGTATTTAAGCAATAATTTAAAATATGTCAGTGATTCCCAACCGTATAATCTTAGAAGTGCCCAAAACTTTAGACTACTACATAAATCAACGTCGCGAGGGCAGAACACAATGATGTTTAAAGGGCTTCAACTATATAATAACCTTCCTAATGAAATCAAATCATTAAATAATATAAGAATCTTTAAAAAAGAAGTGATTAAATATTTGAAATCGGATAATTAATAAGAATTATAAATACCTTAATGAACCAAATGGCTTTTTAGTCAAATCAATTGCTCCTACAATCTTTTACCTTAATTTTTTTTTATTATTTACGAACAAATAAGTATAATTCAACACTTGAAATAAATGAAATAGAAAACTAATAAAAATGTCTGAATTATAACACAAAATAATCATTATAATAATAAAAAAATAATTTAGAGGTCCTCCCCGCGCGTCGGTTGGGAGGGGAAAGTGGGCGGGGCATAATAATAATAATAAATTGAACTTGTTATCAACAAATTTACCTAATCAATCCAGTAACCCAATAAACGATTTGACAAACTCTGTTTTTAGAACAATTAGACAATCAGCAGTTTCTAACACAAACACTGGTTCAAGAAATTTTAGGACTGATTGGTATGACGAGGAATGTCGAAAATGCAGAGAGAGATGTTTTAATTTTTTAAACCTTTTTAGGAGCAGTAAAAATGAATCTTTTAGAGCATTATATCTGCATTCTAATAAGGTATACAAAGATTTATGTATTTTCAAAAAAGAGCTTTTCCTACAAAAAAATCAGCATCTCAACTTCTGCAAAGTAGGGATTCTAGAACGTTTTGGAAAAATGTACGTGTGTTAGGAGGTCGCAGTAAATCAGTTTTAAAGTGTATTAGCGTCGATCGATTAGCTCTACAGTTCGAAAACCTATTGCGTCCAGACCCTGATCAAATACATATAAGTTTTGCTCTACCCTATTTGTATATAGAAGAGTTAGATGCCCCTTTTTTGTTTTTTGAACTTTTAGCGGCCCTTAAAAAGATAAAAAATAATAAAGCATCAGGCGCTGATGGTATACCAATAGAGTTCTGCAAGAACTCTACCCCACAATTCTTGAACTACATTTTAGAGCTTTTCAACAAAATGTTTAGTGAGGAGTTTTCCACAATGTTTTGGTTCATCTTGCATCTCTGTAATCTTTAAAAAGGGTGACCCTAACTTAGCAGAAAATTATAGAGGAATTTCAGTGTTAAGTTCTTTTCGGAAATTATACACGCAAATTCTATATCACAGACTTGTTAGCTGGGTTGAAAGAAATAAAAAAATCAGTTGTTTTCAGGCAGGTTTTAGAGCTAATCTATCAAATGTAGATCAGATTTTTGCTCTTATAAACATTGCCAGACGTTTCATTGATAAAAAGAAAAACTTGTTTGCTTTTTTGGTCGACTTCAAAGCAGCATTTGATACCATCAACAGAAAGTCACTATTATTTAAACTGGCTACTATTGGATTGTCTACAAAATTTATCAGAATTTATGAGCAACTTCTTCTTAATATGACTGCTGTTGTATCAGATGGAACAAATCAGTCGAAGCAATTTAATTCTGAGTCTGGTGTACCGCAATGCTGTATTTTGAGCCCACTAATGTTCGCTCTTTATATAAATGATATCGAGTACCGAATTCCTGGAGGTGTTACTTTTGGTGATCTTCACGTCGAAGTTTTGCTTTATGCAGCTGAACTAGTCATTTTGACTGATGATCCGGTGACTCTTCAGCTTCAAATCAACAAATTAAAGCAATTCTGTGATATGTGGGACCTCAAAATTAATACTGCGAAATCAAAGATTACGATTTTCAGAAACCGTACGGTTGGTAATGATCGAGTTTGGACATTGAATGGCTCTTCTATCGAAGTTGTGAAGGAATTCAAATACTTAGGTTACATTATAACTAGCAATCTGAATATTCGATCTCATATCAAAAATAAAACTTCTTCTGCAAAGTCAGCAATTAATTCTATGTGGTCTAACTTTTTCAAAAGTTAACTTGTAGATCCGGCTTCCAAATTTAAGGTGTTCGATGCAACAATAAAAAGCTGTTTTTGCTACGCCAACGAAGTGTACGGGTATCAAGAACTCGATGAATTGGAAATAATTGAGATATTTTTTAAAGAAAATTTTCAGATTGTATTATAAGATACACCGAATTATTCCATTATTCCGGGCTTACCTCAGATTTTTCTAAGAAATTTAAAAGCAAACGCTGACTACATTATTAAAGTAATGCAAAGATCAAATAATAATCTGCAAAAAAGGATCTTACTTGTATCTCTGCGGTGCAGGTATACCCCATTTAAAAACTGGATCGGTCTACGATGTCCCACTAACCCTGACTGTAGATAATTCGGCTTTGTGGAAACCAATTTTATACAATTGTATATCCATTATCGATGAAAGATTGTTCCAGTCATGTATCGACCAAGCGTGGCATCTGCTTCCAGATCTGTCTACTGCCAACTTAAACTTAATTAAGGGGAAGCCAATTACTTCAGGGATGAATTTTCAGTCATGGAAATGAGTTTGATTTTCAAATTACGTGCTGAGATGTTACAACTTAACTACAGACCTCACAGAAGCGACATTAACCCAAATTGTACTCTTTGTAACCTCAATCAATCTGAAAATATCTTTCATTACTTATGTTATTTAATTTTCTTAATAATTCTTTGAATTTAAATTTTATATTATTTATTTTTCTCTTTTTCTTGTTTGCTCTCAAAATGTTTTTTTAGAGTTGAAATTTTCCGGCAGACGGCATAAGCCATGCTTGTATTTCTTTTATTATAATTTTTAAGTATATTGCTTTATGAAAATAATAAAGAATATATCTATATCTATCTCTATCTATCTATTAACTCCCTAACAGGAAATTACAAAGCAACTTCAATTAAAGCTACAAGAGATCGATCTAATCAAATTTTAACATCTCCCTTAGAAATTACCCTAGCTTTTGCAGAAACATGGTCAACTTCATCCAAAGATGCAAACTTTCATTCCGCATTTTGCACTCACAAAAATAACAGTTTGAATCGAAGCATTCAATTAGGACCAATCAGTGAAACAGCAAAACAAATCGAAGATCACATAAATCTTAGAGTTTGAAAGCTGCATCAATTCATGCAAGGCCAACATACCTGGTTTCGACCGAATTTCATACGCCATGATCAAAAACGGTCCAGTTATTTTTCAAAAGACGTATACTTAATCTATACAATGAGATCCTAACTCAAGGTGTTATACCACAGATATGAAAAATTGCTACAGTCGTGCCTATGGATATTTTTCGTATGAAAGAAACTCTGAAGACGGTTGTATAAATGCTAATGGAAGGATGTTGGTAGATTTGATAGAGGATTTTGGTTTTGTTGTTCTGAATGGTATTTCCAAAGGTGACATTTCAAGTAACTTTACATTTATATCCGCCCAAGGTTGCACTGCAATTGATTTTTGTCTGGTAAAAGGAGAGTGGCTTGATTATATGAACAATTTTGAAGTGCATCCTGTAAATTTCTCATCTCACTTGCCTATTATCGTATCATGTAGTTTTAAAACCCAAGATCGTATTCTTCGACCCCAAATTGATAATTCTGTCAAGAAGTTCCGATGGTTAGAAAATAAAGCTTTTATATAAATATTATATAAATATTTTTATAAGTCAAGAAGTTCCGATGGTTAGAAAATAAAGCTTTTATATATAGGAATTCTCTAATCTGCTAACGAGTGGTCTTATTGGTGTGGATGTTATCAACAGTAGTGTGCATGAATTAGCAGACTTGTTTTCTGATGAATTGGAAAACATTGTGAAAGGAATGGTTGTTAAGAAAAGTGTGAAGGTTGGTAAATGTCAGTGGTTTAATAGAAAGTTAGCTTAATTAAAACAAAATAAAATTTTAAAGTACGAACAGTTCAAACTTGGAAACCAAAGTTCGGTATGGATCGAATATATTTCAGCAAGAAATATTTATAAAAAAGAGCTTCAATCAGCTAAAAATAACTTCATTCAAAAAAAGATCGACACATCGGCAAATTCGCAAAATATATGGAAAAACATAAAAACATTTGTTTTAAGTTCGAACCATAGTGAAATAAGAAATGTAACATTTGACGGCAATATGATATATGACAGTATAGAAATAGCAAGTGAATTTAATAAATATTTTATAACAAGTGTGGAAGATATTATCGCGGAAATCCCAAAAACGACATATACTGATAAAATTAATAATAATATGACTGTTTTCACCTTTAAAACTATTAACAACAGAGAAATATGTTAAGTTTTGAAATCTATGGGTAAAAAAAAAGACTACAAATTTATGAGTGCACAAATGTTTTTAGACGGCTTTGAAATCCTAGGTCCGATATTAAAATCAATTATCAACAAATCCTTATCATCGGGTTATTTTCCTAGCAAATTGAAAGAAACGTTGGTAATACCAATACAAAAAACTCCAAATACAATTTTATGTGAAGAATACCGACCAGTTAATATGCTCCCCATTTATGAAAAGGTCTTAGAGAAACTTGTAGAAAATCAATTTAGAAACTATTTGGAAGTTAATAATTTAATAATGGATCAACAATCGGGGTTTCGAAAAGGATACTCGTGTGAAACCTCGCTTAATTGGGTGGTAGAAAATTGGAAAAATGAGATGGACAGCAAAAATATTGTCATAGCAGTCTTTTTGGATTTCAAGAGAGCCTTCGATACTGTGGACCGAAAAATACTTCTTGAAAAGCTCTTTAAATATGGAATCAAAAATAATGAGATAAAGTGGTTTGAGTCATATCTAAATGCTCGAACACAGCGTACATCAGTGAACAATAATGTGTCTAATGCAAAAGAAGTAAAAACAGGGGTACCGCAGGGCTCGGTGTTGGGAGTGTTCTTGTTTCTGCTGTATATTAATGATATAAATTTGGCAGTTAAATATTGTAAATTATGTATGTTTGCTGATGATGCCCTTCTATTTATTTCGGGAAAAGATATGCGAGAATGTACGGATAAAATTAATAGTGACTTACAATCCATAAGTGAATGGCTCGTTACTAATAAGTTAAAGCTTAATATTAAAAAAAACTAAATATATGTGTATCAACACTTTGGATCAGAATGTTGTGCGAATTAATGGAGAGAATATCGATCGTGTGGATGAGTTTAAATACTTAGGGGTGGTTATTGACAGTAAAATAAATCTTAAAGCTAATACGGATCACGTATGCAAAAAATTATCAAAAAAAATATACTTTCTTGGACGGATTAGAAAAAAACTATCAATTAATACTGCAATTAAAATTTATAACGCGATTGTAAAACCTCATTTTCAATACTGCTCAACTAATTTATTTTTATCTTCCCAAGGAGACATTTCTCGGCTTCAAAGACTTCAAAATAAGGCAATGAGAATTATTTTGAAATGTGCGCGACTCACTCATATAAAATCTATGTTACAGAGACTTAATTGGCTAAACATAACACAACTAATCAAATTAAATGTTTTATTGTTTGTTTTCAAGTTAAAAAATGATATGCTTCCGAAGTATTTAAGCAATAATTTAAAATATGTCAGTGATTCCCAACCGTATAATCTTAGAAGTGCCCAAAACTTTAGACTACTACATAAATCAACGTCGCGAGGGCAGAACACAATGATGTTTAAAGGGCTATATAATAACCTTCCTAATGAAATCAAATCATTAAATAATATAAGAATCTTTAAAAAAGAAGTGATTAAATATTTGAAATCGGATAATTAATAAGAATTATAAATACCTTAATGAACCAAATGGCTTTTTAGTCAAATCAATTGCTCCTACAATCTTTTACCTTAATTTTTTTTTATTATTTACGAACAAATAAGTATAATTCAACACTTGAAATAAATAAAATAGAAAACTAATAAAAATGTCTGAATTATAACACAAAATAATCATTATAATAATAAAAAAATAATTTAAAGGTCCTCCCCGCGCGTCGGTTGGGAGGGGAAAGTGGGCGGGGCATAATAATAATAATAAATTGAACTTGTTATCAACAAATTTACCTAATCAATCCAGTAACCCAATAAACGATTTGACAAACTCTGTTTTTAGAACAATTAGACAATCAGCAGTTTCTAACACAAACACTGGTTCAAGAAATTTTAGGACTGATTGGTATGACGAGGAGTGTCGAAAATGCAGAGAGAGATGTTTTAATTTTTTAAACCTTTTTAGGAGCAGTAAAAATGAATCTTTTAGAGCATTATATCTGCATTCTAATAAGGTATACAAAGATTTATGTATTTTCAAAAAAGAGCTTTTCCTACAAAAAATCAGCATCTCAACTTCTGCAAAGTAGGGATTCTAGAACGTTTTGGAAAAATGTACGTGTGTTAGGAGGTCGCAGTAAATCAGTTTTAAAGTGTATTAGCGTCGATCGATTAGCTCTACAGTTCGAAAACCTATTGCGTCCAGACCCTGATCAAATACATATAAGTTTTGCTCTACCCTATTTGTATATAGAAGAGTTAGATGCCCCTTTTTTGTTTTTTGAACTTTTAGCGGCCCTTAAAAAGATGAAAAATAATAAAGCATCAGGCGCTGATGGTATACCAATAGAGTTCTGCAAGAACTCTAACCCACAATTCTTGAACTACATTTTAGAGCTTTTCAACAAAATGTTTAGTGAGGAGTTTTCCACAATGTTTTGGTTCATCTTGCATCTCTGCAATCTTTAAAAAGGGTGACCCTAACTTAGCAGAAAATTATAGAGGAATTTCAGTGTTAAGTTCTTTTCGGAAATTATACACGCAAATTCTATATCACAGACTTGTTAGCTGGGTTGAAAGAAATAAAAAAAATCAGTTGTTTTCAGGCAGGTTTTAGAGCTAATCTATCAACTGTAGATCAGATTTTTGCTCTTACAAACATTGCCAGACGTTTCATTGATAAAAAGAAAAACTTGTTTGCTTTGTTTGTCGACTTCAAAGCAGCATTTGATACCATCAACAGAAAGTCACTATTATTTAAACTGGCTACTATTGGATTGTCTACAAAATTTATCAGAATTTATGAGCAACTTCTTCTTAATATGACTGCTGTTGTATCAGATGGAACAAATCAGTCGAAGCAATTTAATTCTGAGTCTGGTGTACCGCAATGCTGTATTTTGAGCCCACTAATGTTCGCTCTTTATATAAATGATATCGAGGACCGAATTCCTGAAGGTGTTACTTTTGGTGATCTTCACGTCAAAGTTTTGCTTTATGCAGCTGAACTAGTCATTTTGACTGATGATCCGGTGACTCTTCAGCTTCAAATCAACAAATTAAAGCAATTCTATGATATGTGGGACCTCAAAATTAATACTGCGAAATCAAAGATTACGATTTTCAGAAACCGTACGGTTGGTAATGATCGAGTTTGGACATTGAATGGCTCTTCTATCGAAGTTGTGAAGGAATTCAAATACTTAGGTTACATTATAACTAGCAATCTGAATATTCGATCTCATATCAAAAATAAAACTTCTTCTGCAAAGTCAGCAATTAATTCTATGTGGTCTAACTTTTTCAAAAGTTAACTTGTAGATCCGGCTTCCAAATTTAAGGTGTTCGATGCAACAATAAAAAGCTGTTTTTGCTACGCCAACGAAGTGCACGGGTATCGAGAACTAGATGAATTGGAAATAATTCAGATATTTTTTTAAGAAAATTTTCAGATTGTATTATAAAATACACCGAATTATTCCATTCATGTTGAATCGGGCTTACCTCAGATTTTTCTAAGAAATTTAAAAGCAAACGCTGACTACATTATTAAAGTAATGCAAAGATCAAATAATAATCTGCAAAAAAGGATCTTACTTGTATCTCTGCGGTGCAGGTATACCCCATTTAAAAACTGGATCGGTCTACGATGTCCCACTAACCCTGACTGTAGATAATTCGGCTTTGTGGAAACCAATTTTATACAATTGTATATCCATTATCGATGAAAGATTGTTCCAGTCATGTATCGACCAAGCGTGGCATCTGCTTCCAGATCTGTCTACTGCCAACTTAAACTTAATTTAGGGGAAGCCAATTACTTCAGGGATGAATTTTCAGTCATGGAAATGAGTTTGATTTTCAAATTACGTGCTGAGATGTTACAACTTAACTACAGACCTCACAGAAGCGACATTAACCCAAATTGTACTCTTTGTAACCTCAATCAATCTGAAAATATC
This sequence comes from Baccha elongata, assembly GCA_951217065.1. Lineage (NCBI taxonomy): Eukaryota > Metazoa > Arthropoda > Insecta > Diptera > Syrphidae > Baccha > Baccha elongata. Next base: position 1,394,655 of record CATNUY010000188.1, read on the forward strand.
TTTCATTTCTTAGCGTTATGTCCAATTTTGCAAGAAATCCGGCGACTTCATTTAAATGCGAGTTTTATATCAATAGAAGAATGCATATCTTTACTGAACGGAGAGAGTGGATGGAAATTGCTTATACGGTTTGCATACCACGCGATTTCATATAGTGATACGCACCCTAGTTTTCTCTAGGTCAATTTACAGACAAAGTCTATTATTATTTTTGTTTTAGCTAAACTAAAAGTCCATATTAAATTGATAATGCAGCTTATTCTGTATCTACTTTTGTTTTAGCTAAACTAAAAGCCCAATACTTTGTGAGTTATTTGTAATCATATTGCTGTAATTTGTTTTTTTTTATTTTGATTTTGCTAATCTAAAAGCTCCTGCAAAGTATATATATGTTAATCCATATTTGATTTCTTATAACCAATGAACAATAATTTAAATTAAAATAGAACTTTGTTTGCTAATTTCCAATCTCTTTTCTTATAATAACTATTTCAATAATGTTTAGTTTTATTTTATATTTATATGTAACTTATGTTATTTAATTTTCTTAATAATTCTTTGAATTTAAATTTTATATTATTTATTTTTCTCTTTTTCTTGTTTGCTCTCAAAATGTTTTTTTAGAGTTGAAATTTTCCGGCAGACGGCATAAGCCATGCTTGTATTTCTTTTATTATAATTTTTAAGTATATTGTTTTATGAAAATAATAAAGAATATATCTATCTCTATCTCTATTTATCTATTAACTCCCTAACAGGAAATTACAAAGCAACTTCAATTAAAGCTACAAGAGATCGATCTAATCAAATTTTAACATCTCCCTTAGAAATTACCCTAGCTTTTGCAGAAACATGGTCAACTTCATCCAAAGATGCAAACTTTCATTCCGCATTTTGCACTCACAAAAATAACAGTTTGAATCGAAGCATTCAATTAGGACCAATCAGTGAAACAGCAAAACAAATCGAAGATCACATAAATCTTAGAGTTTGAAAGCTGCATCAATTCATGCAAGGACAACATACCTGGTTTCGACCGAATTTCATACGCCATGATCAAAAACGTTCCAGTTATTTTTCAAAAGACGTATACTTAATCTATACAATGAGATCCTAACTCAAGGTGTTATACCACAGATATGAAAAATTGCTACAGTCGTGCCTATGGATATTTTTCGTATGAAAGAAACTCTGAAGACGGTTGTATAAATGCTAATGGAAGGATGTTGGTAGATTTGATAGAGGATTTTGGTTTTGTTGTTCTGAATGGTATTTCCAAAGGTGACATTTCAGGTAACTTTACATTTATATCCGCCCAAGGTTGCACTGCAATTGATTTTTGTCTGGTAAAAGGAGAGTGGCTTGATTATATAAACAATTTTGAAGTGCATCCTGTAAATTTCTCATCTCACTTGCCTATTATCGTATCATGTAGTTTTAAAACCCAAGATCGTATTCTTCGACCCCAAATTGATAATTCTGTCAAGAAGTTCCGATGGTTAGAAAATAAAGCTTTTATATATAGGAAGTCAAAAAGTTCCGATGATTAGAAAATAAAGCTTTTATATATAGGAATTCTCTAATCTGCTAACGAGTGGTCTTATTGGTGTGGATGTTATCAACAGTAGTGTGGATGAATTAGCAGACTTGTTTTCTGATGAATTGGAAAACATTGTGAAAGGAATGGTTGTTGAGAAAAGTGTGAAGGTTGGTAAATGTCAGTGGTTTAATAGAAAGTTAGCTTAATTAAAACAAAATAAAATTTTAAAGTACGAACAGTTCAAACTTGGAAACCAAAGTTCGGTATGGATCGAATATATTTCAGCAAGAAATATTTATAAAAAAGAGCTTCAATCAGCTAAAAATAACTTCATTCAAAAAAAGATCGACACATCGGTAAATTCGCAAAATATATGGAAAAACATAAAAACATTTGTTTTAAGTTCGAACCATAGTGAAATAAAAAATGTAACATTTGACGGCAATATGATATATGACAGTATAGAAATAGCAAGTGAATTTAATAAATATTTTATAACAAGTGTGGAAGATATTATCGCGGAAATCCCAAAAACGACATATACTGATAAAATTAATAATAATATGACTGTTTTCACCTTTAAAACTATTAACAACAGAGAAATATGTTAAGTTTTGAAATCTATGGGTAAAAAAAAAGACTACAAATTTATGAGTGCACAAATGTTTTTAGGCGGCTTTGAAATCCTAGGTCCGATATTAAAATCAATTATCAACAAATCCTTATCATCGGGTTATTTTCCTAGCAAATGGAAAGAAACGTTGGTAATACCAATACAAAAAACTCCAAATACAATTTTATGTGAAGAATACCGACCAGTTAATATGCTCCCCATTTATGAAAAGGTCTTAGAGAAACTTGTAGAAAATCAATTTAGAAACTATTTGGAAGTTAATAATTTAATAATGGATCAACAATCGGGGTTTCGAAAAGGATACTCGTGTGAAACCTCGCTTAATTGGGTGGTAGAAAATTGGAAAAATGAGATGGACAGCAAAAATATTGTCATAGCAGTCTTTTTGGATTTCAAGAGAGCCTTCGAAACTGTGGACCGAAAAATACTTCTTGAAAAGCTCTTTAAATATGGAATCAAAAATAATGAGATAAAGTGGTTTGAGTCATATCTAAATGCTCGAACACAGCGTACATCAGTGAACAATAATGTGTCTAATGCAAAAGAAGTAAAAACAGGGGTACCGCAGGGCTCGGTGTTGGGAGTGTTCTTGTTTCTGCTGTATATTAATGATATAAATTTGGCAGTTAAATATTGTAAATTATGTATGTTTGCTGATGATGCCCTTCTATTTATTTCGGGAAAAGATATGCGAGAATGTACGGATAAAATTAATAGTGACTTACAATCCATAAGTGAATGGCTCGTTACTAATAAGTTAAAGCTTAATATTAAAAAAACTAAATATATGTGTATCAACACTTTGGATCAGAATGTTGTGCGAATTAATGGAGAGAATATCGATCGTGTGGATGAGTTTAAATACTTAGGGGTGGTTATTGACAGTAAAATAAATCTTAAAGCTAATACGGATCACGTATGCAAAAAATTATCAAAAAAATATACTTTCTTGGACGGATTAGAAAAAAACTATCAATTAATACTGCAATTAAAATTTATAACGCGATTGTAAAACCTCATTTTCAATACTGCTCAACTATTTTATTTTTATCTTCCCAAGGAGACATTTCTCGGCTTCAAAGACTTCAAAATAAGGCAATGAGAATTATTTTGAAATGTGCGCGACTCACTCATATAAAATCTATGTTACAGAGACTTAATTGGCTAAACATAACACAACTAATCAAATTAAATGTTTTATTGTTTGTTTTCAAGTTAAAAAATGATATGCTTCCGAAGTATTTAAGCAATAATTTAAAATATGTCAGTGATTCCCAACCGTATAATCTTAGAAGTGCCCAAAACTTTAGACTACTACATAAATCAACGTCGCGAGGGCAGAACACAATGATGTTTAAAGGGCTTCAACTATATAATAACCTTCCTAATGAAATCAAATCATTAAATAATATAAGAATCTTTAAAAAAGAAGTGATTAAATATTTGAAATCGGATAATTAATAAGAATTATAAATACCTTAATGAACCAAATGGCTTTTTAGTCAAATCAATTGCTCCTACAATCTTTTACCTTAATTTTTTTTATTATTTACGAACAAATAAGTATAATTTAACACTTGAAATAAATAAAATAGAAAACTAATAAAAATGTCTGAATTATAACACAAAATAATCATTATAATAATAAAAAAATAATTTAAAGGTCCTCCCCGCGCGTCGGTTGGGAGGGGAAAGTGGGCGGGGCATAATAATAATAATAAATTGAACTTGTTATCAACAAATTTACCTAATCAATCTAGTAACCCAATAAACGATTGACAAACTCTGTTTTTAGAACAATTAGACAATCAGCAGTTTCTAACACAAACACTGGTTCAAGAAATTTTAGGACTGATTGGTATGACGAGGAGTGTCGAAAATGCAGAGATAGATGTTTTAATTTGTTAAACCTTTTTAGGAGCAGTAAAAATGAATCTTTTAGAGCATTATATCTGCATTCTAATAAGGTATACAAAGATTTATGTATTTTCAAAAAAGAGCTTTTAATACAAAAAATCAGCATCTCAACTTCTGCAAAGTAGGGATTATAGAACGTTTTGGAAAAATGTACGTGTGTTAGGAGGTCGCAGTAAATCAGTTTTAAAGTGTATTAGCGTCGATCGATTAGCTCTACAGTTCGAAAACCTATTGCGTCCAGACCCTGATCAAATACATATAAGTTTTGCTCTACCCTATTTGTATATAGAAGAGTTAGATGCCCCTTTTTTGTTTTTTGAACTTTTAGCGGCCCTTAAAAAGATGAAAAATAATAAAGCATCAGGCGCTGATGGTATACCAATAGAGTTCTGCAAGAACTCTACCCCACAATTCTTGAACTACATTTTAGAGCTTTTCAACAAAATGTTTAGTGAGGAGTTTTCCACAATGTTTTGGTTCATCTTGCATCTCTGCAATCTTTAAAAAGGGTGACCCTAACTTAGCAGAAAATTATAGAGGAAATTCAGTGTTAAGTTCTTTTCGGAAATTATACACGCAAATTCTCTATCACAGACTTGTTAGCTGGGTTGAAAGAAATAAAAAAATCAGTTGTTTTCAGGCAGGTTTTAGAGCTAATCTATCAACTGTAGATCAGATTTTTGCTCTTACAAACATTGCCAGACGTTTCATTGATAAAAAGAAAAACTTGTTTGCTTTTTTTGTCGACTTCAAAGCAGCATTTGATACCATCAACATAAAGTCACTATTATTTAAACTGGCTACTATTGGATTGTCTACAAAATTTATCAGAATTTATGAGCAACTTCTTCTTAATATGACTGCTATTGTATCAGATGGAACAAATCAGTCGAAGCAATTTAATTCTGAGTCTGGTGTACCGCAATGCTGTATTTCGAGCCCACTAATGTTCGCTCTTTATATAAATGATATCGAGGACCGAATTCCTGGAGGTGTTACTTTTGGTGATCTTCACGTCAAAGTTTTGCTTTATGCAGCTGAACTAGTCATTTTGACTGATGATCCGGTGACTCTTCAGCTTCAAATCAACAAATTAAAGTAATTCTATGATATGTGGGACCTCAAAATTAACACTGCGAAATCAAAGATTACGATTTTCAGAAACCGTACGGTTGGTAATGATCGAGTTTGGACATTGAATGGCTCTTCTATCGAAGTTGTGAAGGAATTCAAATACTTAGGTTACATTATAACTAGCAATCTGAATATTCGATCTCATATCAAAAATAAAACTTCTTCTGCAAAGTCAGCAATTAATTCTATGTGGTCTAACTTTTTCAAAAGTTAACTTGTAGATCCGGCTTCCAAATTTAAGGTGTTCGATGCAACAATAAAAAGCTGTTTTTGCTACGCCAACGAAGTGTACGGGTATCAAGAACTCGATGAATTGGAAATAATTCAGATATTTTTTAAAGAAAATTTTCAGATTGTATTATAAGATACACCGAATTATTCCATTCATGTTGAATCGGGCTTACCTCAGATTTTTCTAAGAAATTTAAAAGCAAACGCTGACTACATTATTAAAGTAATGCAAAGATCAAATAATAATCTGCAAAAAAGGATCTTACTTGTATCTCTGCGGTGCAGGTATACCCCATTTAAAAACTGGATCGGTCTACGATGTCCCACTAACCCTGACTGTAGATAATTCGGCTTTGTGGAAACCAATTTTATACAATTGTATATCCATTATCGATGAAAGATTGTTCCAGTCATGTATCGACCAAGCGTGGCATCTGCTTCCAGATCTGTCTACTGCCAACTTAAACTTAATTTAGGGGAAGCCAATTACTTCAGGGATGAATTTTCAGTCATGGAAATGAGTTTGATTTTCAAATTACGTGCTGAGATGTTACAACTTAACTACAGACCTCACAGAAGCGACATTAACCCAAATTGTACTCTTTGTAACCTCAATCAATCTGAAAATATCTTTCATTTCTTAGCGTTATGTCCAATTTTGCAAGAAATCCGGCGACTTCATTTAAATGCGAGTTTTCTATCAATAGAAGAATGCATATCTTTACTGAACGGAGAGATTGGATGGAAATTGCTTATACGGTTTGCATACCACGCGATTTCATATAGTGATACGCACCCTAGTTTTCTTTAGGTCAACTTACAGACAAAGTCTATTATTATTTTTGTTTTAGCTAAACTAAAAGTCCATATTAAATTGATAATGCAGCTTATTCTGTATCTACTTTTGTTTTAGCTAAACTAAAAGCCCAATACTTTGTGAGTTATTTGTAATCATATTGCTGTAATTTGTTTTTTTTTATTTTGATTTTGCTAATCTAAAAGCTCCTGCAAAGTATATATATGTTGATCCATATTTGATTTCTTATAACCAATGAACAATAATTTAAATTAAAATAGAACTTTGTTTGCTAATTTCCAATCTCTTTTCTTATAATAACTATTTCAATAATGTTTAGTTTTATTTTATATTTATATGTAACTTATGTTATTTAATTTTCTTAATAATTCTTTGAATTTAAATTTTATATTATTTATTTTTCTCTTTTTCTTGTTTGCTCTCAAAATGTTTTTTTAGAGTTGAAATTTTCCGGCAGACGGCATAATTTCAAAAACGGCAGTATTTCTTTTATTATAATTTTTAAGTATATTGTTTTATGAAAATAATAAAGAATATATCTATCTCTATCTATCTATTAACTCCCTAACAGGAAATTACAACGCAACTTCAATTAAAGCTACAAGAGATCGATCTAATCAAATTTTAACATCTCCCTTAGAAATTACCCTAGCTTTTGCAGAAACATGGTCAACTTCATCCAAAGATGCAAACTTTCATTCCGCATTTTGCACTCACAAAAATAACAGTTTGAATCGAAGCATTCAATTAGGACCAATCAGTGAAACAGCAAAACAAATCGAAGATCACATAAATCTTAGAGTTTGAAAGCTGCATCAATTCATGCAAGGACAACATACCTGGTTTCGACCGAATTTCATACGCCATGATCAAAAACGATTATTTTTCAAAAGACGTATACTTAATCTATACAATGAGATCCTAACTCAAGGTGTTATACCACAGATATGAAAAATTGCTACAGTCGTGCCTATACCCAAACCAAACAAATAAATCACAAATCTATCCAGTTATAGACCAATATCTCTACTACCATGTCTTAGCAAAGTCCTTGAAAAAATTATGTCTCGCAGACTATGCTGGTTCCTAGAAAGAAACGACCTGCTCGATATCAACCAAGTTGCATTTAAAACAGATAGATGTACAATCGATTCATTATTATACATCGACGTATTTATTATTCTGAACGAACTTTCTGAATGGAAAGTAGGTTCAAAAATAATAACCTATGTAAGGGTTTTTTTCGGACAACCTGTCAACAATCACCGCACTAAAAAACCTCAACAACAAAACCGAAATAATCGATCGCTTGAGGGATAAAATAATCGGAAATAAAAACCTTAAAATTATATGGGTGCCAGGACATGCTGGAATACACGGTAATGTTACTTTTGGTGATCTTCACGTCAAAGTTTTGCTTTATGCAGCTGAACTAGTCATTTTGACTGATGATCCGGTGACTCTTCAGCTTCAAATCAACAAATTAAAGTAATTCTATGATATGTGGGACCTCAAAATTAATATTGCGAAATCAAAGATTACGATTTTCAGAAACCGTACGGTTGGTAATGATCGAGTTTGGACATTGAATGGCTCTTCTATCGAAGTTGTGAAGGAATTCAAATACTTAGGTTACATTATAACTAGCAATCTGAATATTCGATCTCATATCAAAAATAAAACTTCTTCTGCAAAGTCAGCAATTAATTCTATGTGGTCTAACTTTTTCAAAAGTTAACTTGTAGATCCGGCTTCCAAATTTAAGGTGTTCGATGCAACAATAAAAAGCTGTTTTTGCTACGCCAACGAAGTGTACGGGTATCAAGAACTCGATGAATTGGAAATAATTCAGATATTTTTTAAAGAAAATTTTCAGATTGTATTATAAGATACACCGAATTATTCCATTCATGAATAATGTTTTTTGTTATAATACAAATTCTATATACTATGTATTGAAAATATTAAATAATAAATAAAAAATAATTTCAACTAAGTAGAAGACTTAGCATTAAATTTAGTGGACTTGTTGAATTATTGATTCAAATTAGCTTTTTATGGCCTTTAGTCCATGAAAAAATGGCGTTTCGTGCGGATGCTCACTTTGCACTCATCAGTTGACGACGAGTGAGCACCTTGTCAATACGCAAATTTCCGCTTATTTCAGTTCAACTTACATAACTTTTTTGACAAAAAGCTAAAGTGAACTATATCCAACAAGATTACGATTGCAATCATTAAGCTGGAAGTGTTTACCCGTGGCCTGGTTATAGTTATAAATAATGTTTTTTGTTATAATACAAATTCTATATACTATGTATTGAAAATATTAAATAATAAATAAAAAATAATTTCAACTAAGTAGAAGACTTAGCAATAAATTTAGTGGACTTGTTGAATTATTGATTCAAATTAGCTTTTTATGGCCTTTAGTCCATGAAAAAATGGCGTTTCGTGCGGATGCTCACTTTGCACTCATCAGTTGACGACGAGTGAGCACCTTGTCAATACGCAAATTTCCGCTTATTTCAGTTCAACTTACATAACTTTTTTTAAAAAAAAACCAAAGTGAACTATATCCAACAAGATTACGATTGCAATCATTAAGCTGGAAGTGTTTACCCGTGGCCTGGTTATAGTTATAAATAATGTTTTTTGTTATAATACAAATTCTATATACTATGTATTGAAAATATTAAATAATAAATAAAAAATAATTTCAACTAAGTAGAAGACTTAGCATTAAATTTAGTGGACTTGTTGAATTATTGATTCAAATTAGCTTTTTATGGCCTTTAGTCCATGAAAAAATGGCGTTTCGTGCGGATGCTCACTTTGCACTCATCAGTTGACGACGAGTGAGCACCTTGTCAATACGCAAATTTCCGCTTATTTCAGTTCAACTTACATAACTTTTTTGACAAAAAGCTAAAATGAACTATATCCAACAAGATTACGATTGCAATCATTAAGCTGGAAGTGTTTACCCGTGGCCTGGTTATAGTTATAAATAATGTTTTTTGTTATAATACAAATTCTATATACTATGTATTGAAAATATTAAATAATAAATAAAAAATAATTTCAACTAAGTAGAAGACTTAGCATTAAATTTAGTGGACTTGTTGAATTATTGATTCAAATTAGCTTTTTATGGCCTTTAGTCCATGAAAAAATGGCGTTTCGTGCGGATGTTCACTTTGCACTCATCAGTTGACGACGAGTGAGCACCTTGTCAATACGCAAATTTCCGCTTATTTCAGTTCAACTTACATAACTTTTTTGACAAAAAGCTAAAGTGAACTATATCCAACAAGATTACGATTGCAATCATTAAGCTGGAAGTGTTTACCCGTGGCCTGGTTATAGTTATAAATAATGTTTTTTGTTATAATACAAATTCTATATACTATGTATTGAAAATATTAAATAATAAATAAAAAATAATTTCAACTAAGTAGAAGACTTAGCATTAAATTTAGTGGACTTGTTGAATTATTGATTCAAATTAGCTTTTTATGGCCTTTAGTCCATGAAAAAATGGCGTTTCGAGCGGATGCTCACTTTGCACTTATCAGTTGACGACGAGTGAGCACCTTGTCAATACGCAAATTTCCGCTTATTTCAGTTCAACTTACATAACTTTTTTGACAAAAAGCTAAAGTGAACTATATCCAACAAGATTACGATTGCAATCATTAAGCTGGAAGTGTTTACCCGTGGCCTGGTTATAGTTATAAATAATGTTTTTTGTTATAATACAAATTCTATATACTATGTATTGAAAATATTAAATAATAAATAAAAAATAATTTCAACTAAGTAGAAGACTTAGCATTAAATTTAGTGGACTTGTTGAATCAATAATTCAACAAGTCCACTAAATTTAATGCTAAGTCTTCTACTTAGTTGAAATTATTTTTTATTTATTATTTAATATTTTCAATACATAGTATATAGAATTTGTATTATAACAAAAAACATTATTTATAACTATAACCAGGCCACGGGTAAACACTTCCAGCTTAATGATTGCAATCGTAATCTTGTTGGATATAGTTCACTTTAGCTTTTTGTCAAAAAAGTTATGTAAGTTGAACTGAAATAAGCGGAAATTTGCGTATTGACAAGGTGCTCACTCGTCGTCAACTGATGAGTGCAAAGTGAACATCCGCACGAAACGCCATTTTTTCATGGACTAAAGGCCATAAAAAGCTAATTTGAATCAATAATTCAACAAGTCCACTAAATTTAATGCTAAGTCTTCTACTTAGTTGAAATTATTTTTTATTTATTATTTAATATTTTCAATACATAGTATATAGAATTTGTATTATAACAAAAAACATTATTTATAACTATAACCAGGCCACGGGTAAACACTTCCAGCTTAATGATTGCAATCGTAATCTTGTTGGATATAGTTCACTTTAGATTTTTGTCAAAAAAGTTATGTAAGTTGAACTGAAATAAGCGGAAATTTGCGTATTGACAAGGTGCTCACTCGTCGTCAACTGATGAGTGCAAAGTGAGCATCCGCACGAAACGCCATTTTTTCATGGACTAAAGGCCATAAAAAGCTAATTTGAATCAATAATTCAACAAGTCTACTAAATTTAATGCTAAGTCTTCTACTTAGTTGAAATTATTTTTTATTTATTATTTAATATTTTCAATACATAGTATATAGAATTTGTATTATAACAAAAAACATTATTTATAACTATAACCAGGCCACGGGTAAACACTTCCAGCTTAATGATTGCAATCGTAATCTTGTTGGATATAGTTCACTTTAGCTTTTTGTCAAAAAAGTTATGTAAGTTGAACTGAAATAAGCGGAAATTTGCGTATTGACAAGGTGCTCACTCGTCGTCAACTGATGAGTGCAAAGTGAGCATCCGCACGAAACGCCATTTTTTCATGGACTAAAGGCCATAAAAAGCTAATTTGAATCAATTCCATTCATGTTGAATCGGGCTTACCTCAGATTTTTCTAAGAAATTTAAAAGCAAACGCTGACTACATTATTAAAGTAATGCAAAGATCAAATAATAATCTGCAAAAAAGGATCTTACTTGTATCTCTGCGGTGCAGGTATACCCCATTTAAAAACTGGTTCGAGTTAGCATCGGTCTACGATGTCCCACTAACCCTGACTGTAGATAATTCGGCTTTGCGGAAACCAATTTTATACAATTGTATATCCATTATCGATGAAAGATTGTTCCAGTCATGTATCGACCAAGCGTGGCATCTGCTTCCAGATCTGTCTACTGCCAACTTAAACTTAATTTAGGGGAAGCCAATTACTTTACTGAACGGAGAGAGTGGATGGAAATTGCTTATACGGTTTGCATACCACGCGATTTCATATAGTGATACGCACCCTAGTTTTCTCTAGGTCAACTTACAGACAAAGTCTATTATTATTTTTGTTTTAGCTAAACTAAAAGTCCATATTAAATTGATAATGCAGCTTATTCTGTATCTACTTTTGTTTTAGCTAAACTAAAAGCCCAATACTTTGTGAGTTATTTGTAATCATATTGCTGTAATTTGTTTTTTTTTTTATTTTGATTTTGCTAATCTAAAAGCTCCTGCAAAGTATATATATGTTAATCCATATTTGATTTCTTATAACCAATGAACAATAATTTAAATTAAAATAGAACTTTGTTTGCTAATTTCCAATCTCTTTTCTTATTATAACTATTTCAATAATGTTTAGTTTTATTTTATATTTATATGTAACTTATGTTATTTAATTTTCTTAATAATTCTTTGAATTTAAATTTTATATTATTTATTTTTCTCTTTTTCTTGTTTGCTCTCAAAATGTTTTTTTAGAGTTGAAATTTTCCGGCAGACGGCATAAGCCATGCTTGTATTTCTTTTATTAAAATTTTTAAGTATATTGTTTTATGAAAATAATAAAGAATATATCTATCTCTATCTATCTATTAACTCCCTAACAGGAAATTACAACGCAACTTCAATTAAAGCTACAAGAGATCGATCTAATCAAATTTTAACATCTCCCTTAGAAATTACCCTAGCTTTTGCAGAAACATGGTCAACTTCATCCAAAGATGCAAACTTTCATTCCGCATTTTGCACTCACAAAAATAACAGTTTGAATCGAAGCATTCAATTAGGACCAATCAGTGAAACAGCAAAACAAATCGAAGATCACATAAATCTTAGAGTTTGAAAGCTGCATCAATTCATGCAAGGACAACATACCTGGTTTCGACCGAATTTCATACGCCATGATCAAAAACGATTATTTTTCAAAAGACGTATACTTAATCTATACAATGAGATCCTAACTCAAGGTGTTATACCACAGATATGAAAAATTGCTACAGTCGTGCCTATACCCAAACCAAACAAATAAATCACAAATCTATCCAGTTATAGACCAATATCTCTACTACCATGTCTTAGCAAAGTCCTTGAAAAAATTATATCTCGCAGACTATGCTGGTTCCTAGAAAGAAACGACCTGCTCGATATCAACCAAGTTGCATTTAAAACAGATAGATGTACAATCGATTCATTATTATACATCGACGTATTTATTATTCTGAACGAACTTTTTGAATGGAAAGTAGGTTCAAAAATAATAACCTATGTAAGGGTTGGTTTCGGACAACCTGTCAACAATCACCGCACTAAAAAACCTCAACAACAAAACCGAAATAATCGATCGCTTGAGGGATAAAATAATCGGAAATAAAAACCTTAAAATTATATGGGTGCCAGGACATGCTGGAATACACGGTAATGAGATGGCAGACAAGACGGCAAAAGCAGCCATGAAAGAGATGGCAGACAAGACGGCAAACGTTTTTAATAGGAAGGATGCAAAAAAGCCCTTTTGCAGACAGCTTCTGACTTGAAGGGAAGAAATTGGTAGGAGTATAACTATTTTTACACTGAAAACAACTCTCAAACCCAAAAGCTATCTATCCGAAAAATATATCTCCAAATATAAGCAAATAAGACTAAGACTGGCCCACTCCAACATCACTCACAGCCACAACATAACAAAAGAACAACAACTACTCTGCAACCTTTGCAACAACAACATTCCACTCACCATGAAGCACCTCACCATCGATTGCGAGCATGTTAAACTCATATGTAAACAAATTTATTCAGCAAGTACTTTGATCAATCTCTTATCTATTCCATCTGAACAAAACATCATAGATTTTTTTAAAATTTTAACTTTAATTCAACTTCAAAAGCTTATTTAACTTCTATAATTATATTAAGTATATTTATATCTAAGTAAAATTTAAAACCTTTTTCTTTCTTTTGCATATAATCAAATAATAATATAATATATACAGTCATGAGCAATGCAACAAAATGCTAGGGCGTGTAGGTTGAGTTGAGACAAGAAAAAAATCGTATGGGAGGGGGGGTCTATTCCCCTCCGTTTAGCCGGGAGGGGCAATTTTCGAAAAAACTGACTTAAAATGGGAAAAAAATTATTTAAAATCAACGGCTTCATTCACAATGCTGTGCGATACGTTTTTGAAAAGCCAATAACTTTTTCTTTCATTCTGTGTTTAAATAAATCTATTCTAAGAAATAGTTTTTGAAATATTAATTTTCAAAGTCAAAATTTTGAAAAAAAAAATTGAAAAAAAAATTTCAAATTCATTTTTTTCAAAATTTTACGTAATTAAGTGCTAATTTTAATTTCAAAATTCAATGCTGTTATTAATTTTAAGTCTAAATAAGAAAACCGGATGCAAAAATTTTATGTCGTTCTCAAGAAATTAAAAAAAAAACCAAAACCACCTTTTTCTAAGAAAAACATTTATTTTTATTGTAACGAAGCAATTTATTTATTTATTTAGCATTAATCTTAGTTTTTTTTTACTTTTTTTTTAATTGGAGTTTTATGAGAACGTAATAAAATTAAATAGTATTGGAATAACACTGGATTAATATTATTTTAATTGATAACTTCTGAAAACTGACCTGTCAATATTTTTGCCTTGGCCTGCCCGCAGCCCATGGGTTCTACCTGTTATGGGGACAATAGGGACAATAAAACCGCATTTTTTTTAAATGAAAAAAAAAAAGAAAATTGCAACGCAAGATAAATAAAAGGCATTGCAGTTTTGCTTAGTAATTATTTCAAATTTGAATATTAACTCATTAACACGTAACGATGTCAAGCTCATACACCCGAGAAGAATTAACGGACATGCATTTCTGCTACGGTTTAGCTAATGGTCGAAGTCGTGAAGCCGAAAGACTGTACGCTAAAAGATATCCCGATAGGAGGTGTCCCCATCATAGCACGTTTCCAAGAATCCACCGACGTCTAAGAGATCATGGAGTGCTGGAGCATCGAAGAAGCGAAAGGCCAGTTTCTGATGAGTCAAGAATCTTAGATGAAAGAATTCTGGATTTAGTCCGAAATAATCCCTCCGTCAGTACAAGAAGGATATCCACTATGCTTGGAGTGTACCAATCTAGAGCATGTCGAGTACTTCGGGCGGAAAATTTACACCCGTACCACTTTACGCCTGTTCAGGAACTCACCTCAAACGACAAGTTATTGAGAACCGAATTTTGTAGAACATTACTACTTAGAAATGAAACCAAACAAAACTATTTTAGAAGAATATTCTGGACGGATGAAGCACAGTTTACTAGGAATGGGGTTACTAACTTCCACAATTTACATTATTGGAGTAGCGCCAATCCACACAAAAAAAAAACAAAACAAATCACAACACCGCTTTAGTTGTAATGTTTGGCTTGGTATTGTTGGACACACTGTGATCGGGCCCCGGTTTTTGAATTCCATTATTAATGGAGAATCATACCTGCAATTCCTACGAGACCTTTTACCCGATTTATTAGACAGCGTTCCATTGGTTATAGCAGATACTTTAATCTACCAACAAGATGGTGCTCCAGCACACTACAGCTTACAGGTGAGAAACTGGCTGGATGATCATTTTAGTGACCGTTGGATCGGAAGAAGGGACCCCACGGAATGGCCGCCTAGGTCACCAGATTTAACTCCCCTAGATTTCTATGCATGGGGATTTATGAAGAATTATGTTTACGAAGTGGAAATAGTATCATTGGAACAACTGAAGGAACGAATTGAAGTCGCTGGAGTCAAATTGCAGGAAAATTTGTCAAGCATAAACTTATGTGAAGCCATTACAGAAGATATAATCTATGCCTTCTAAACAATGGAGATCATATCGAGAATTTTTTATAAGTACTTCCAATAAAATACATAGTAAAAATAAAAGGAATAAAAAAAACTAAAAAAACTAAGATTAATGCTTCTTAAATTGCTTCGTTACAATAAAAATAAATGTTTTTCTTAGAAAAAGGTGGTTTTGGTTTTTTTTTAATTTCTTGAGAACGACATAAAATTTTTGCATCCGGTTTTCTTATTTAGACTTAAAATTAATAACAGCATTGAATTTTGAAATTAAAATTAGCACTTAATTACGTAAAATTTTGAAAAAAATGAATTTGAAATTTTTTTTTTCAATTTTTTTTTTCAAAATTTTGACTTTGAAAATTAATATTTCAAAAACTATTTCTTAGAATAGATTTATTTAAACACAGAATGAAAGAAAAAGTTATTGGCTTTTCAAAAACGTATCGCACAGCATTGTGAATGAAGCCGTTGATTTTAAATAATTTTTTTCCCATTTTAAGTCAGTTTTTTCGAAAATTGCCCCTCCCGGCTAAACGGAGGGGAAAAGACCCCCCCCCTCCCATACGATTTTTTTCTTGTCTCAACGCAACCTACACGCCCTAGCATTTTGTCGCATTGCTCATGACTCACCCTGTATATCGGCAGAAAGTCCTGGTAGCTAATGCCGAAAATTTTATATTAATTGTGTAATTTATTGCCTGTTAATTAAATAAAGTTATAATAATAAAAAAAATAATATTTATATTGAACATTTAAAATAAGATTTAAAATAACTTAAATTTTTGGTAATGATGTCGCGCATTATATAAACTATAATAATAATAATATATGAAATCAGAGCGGGACAAATCTTAAAATTAAGGAAAGTTTGTTTTTTATTAATATATTAGTTATAATTAAATCAGGGATGCGAGTTTGTAAATTGAAAAAAACATGCCCAGATTCACAGTATGAGTTTAAACTGTAGTTTTAATAAACCTGAACGAAAATTTAAACTTTTCGTTTAATTATTTCGGTTTCACATCGAAAACTTAAACTCCAGTTAGCTAAAAAGTAAAAACAGTTGACGAAGCTCTGTTATGAAATTTGTTTTAAATTTTTTGTTATTGTTGTGAAAATAAAATAAATCGTAATTATTGTGAAATTGTAATGCTTTTTTTATATTTTTTATCAAATAAATTACATCCTTATTTCAAAATAAAAAAAAATATAAGTGAACAGGTGATAACAAAAATTATTAAAATATCATGTGCCAGAATTTACATCAAAATGGTAACGTCTGTGTGTTCTAAAATTTTAAACGAAACGGCATCGTTCAAACGACGAAATGAAATCGTTTAACCTTAACGAAAAGTTAAACTCCAATATATGTTCTAAGCCATAACTGTGAAACCGAAAAATTGAAAAACGCTAGTTTAAACATAAAATAGAGTTTGAACCCTCACTTTGAAACTGGATATAAGCCATAAACTAACTATTGACTTCTGATTTGGAAAAAAATCAATTCATAAGCTAGTTGGTTGATTAAAAATTAAAAATTTTAAAGATTTAAAAATTTAAATTCATAAAATCTTGACACCAAATTCCCAAAATAAATAATCCCGAAATATAACAAAATCCCGACAATTTCACTCTCGGGATTTTGGTCTCAAGATTTTCACTAGCTTATAAATTGATTTTTTTTCATATAATTCACGATTTATAGCTTGTGAATTGAAAGCGAAGATTAAGCTAAATATTTAAAGCTTTTGCAACCCAGATTTGAATATGTGTAAGTACTAAGTACCTATATATTTATATGTAAGTGTTTTTTGGTATTGTATAATATGTATTTTTAAAACAAATATTTTCTCATTTTCAGGGACACAAGTACGGCAGATTCATCTACATCGACACAGAAATTTGTTTAAATTTTTGTGTGATCTCAGTTTTAAAGTTTTTTTTTATATTTACCTAATAAGAAGGGAAATAATATTTTTAAGTTAATTCATAACCTTATATTTTTTATTGTTGAATTAAAATGAAAAAAAATTTAATTTTAATCTAATTTTTTTTCATATAAAATCAGTTTTTATTTTCAGCTAGAAATCTGTTTTTGGACCATAACAGTGGGTTTTTTTGAAAACCCAGTTAAAACGGGCGTTAGATAGGGGGGTTTTCGTTTTCGTTTTCGATTTTTTTGATCTTTTTTTTTTTTTTTGCAAAATTTGAAAAATTATTCTATTTTGGAGCGCCACCTCAGTTACGATGTGACAAGCAAAAATGCTTAGATAATCAATATGTAGTAAATCTAACGTTCTACAAGGCAAATCGACGGCGACCTAAAGATTTTTTTTCCAAGAATAGTAAGAGAAGCAATCCAAATTCAAAATCGAAAAAGAATACAAATTTCAACAGAGATTCTACATGGGATCTAATCATAAGCCAACTAAAACAAAAAGAAAAAACAAAAGAACCAGCGGATGTGGTTAGCTCTGCATGTACGCAGGAGTATGTTAAGGCATTGCGAATGCAACAGCAATCATCACAACAGCAAAATTACCAACTGGTAGCCACACTCTTTTAATGTAATGAACCAACAAATCCCAGTCAAAGCTCCCATAAGAGATTTCGGGATTTATGTCCCACTTCGCTGCGCCATCAGTTCCAAAGAATAAATTTGGTACTTATGTCCCGGGAACTTATGTCCCTGCGCCCAGTGAAACCATGTCACTAAGAAATTTGAAGAATCATTACCATGCTATAGGGCAGGGATGGCGAACCTTCGTGAAGCCTCGTGCCATTTATAAGAAATAAAAAACGCTTTTCTTATGAATACTAGGAAATAAAAATAGTTTCACAGTGTGCAGCATTTTCTTTGTACACATATTAATTAGTTTTTGAGACTAACAGTTTTTAATTCAATTTGATAAAAGAAACAAACATTTCAGATTAGCAAAAATAACAAAACAAACAAAAATCCATCAAAGAACTTATTTGTTGTTGCAAACTTGATGCCAAGGAGTTTTTATTAGGTCTGTATTTCGTCACTTTAAGGTGTACAAAAAACGGCTCTCGCACTTCATTGTTTGGAAGAGAGGCATAAACCAGATTTAGAAAAAGTTAAAATCTTCCAGACGGAGAAACAATATGAAAAGAGAATGCTGCTGGAGATGAGCTAAGTGGCGCATACAGTCAATTAGTAAGACGACCGAACAACATTGGCAGGTCGAATTAGACTGATCGGTGTGCAGTGTGTGCACAAAATGAAGCTTTGTTTCGTATACTTTTTTTTTTTTTTTTCTTCTTTCGTTCGACTTTTCGATGTGGAAAAGAGTAATTTTGATTTTTATACAAAAATATTTACGTGATAATTTAACTTTATTATATTTTAGAATACTATGAAAATTAATTTATATTCTTTTGTGAGTGACTTATGGTTTGAATAAGAATAATAATCGTTAGTTGTATTGTAAGTATATTTTATTGACATATCACAGTATATTGTTCTGTGTATTAACTGTATATTTATTTTTGTATTTTTTGAATAAAAAAGGCCTGATGAAGGACATAACCATGTCCGAAACGTTGCACAAACACAAACATCTTTTTTATTGACCGACAGCCCGCTTAAATTCTTCAACTTTAATTCGACACTTCAAGCAACAAGCAGACAGCCCGTTTCTTAGCGAATCCTTCATGTTGGTCATATTTAAAAATGAGGACTCACACGATATAAAATATTGTTAAGATAGCAAACACCAGATTTTTTAAATAGCTGTATGTTACGGGAATCGAATTCCAAGTTTAAATTAATATGTAACTGGCATTCTTCGTTGGCTTGCCTGACAGTCTTTCTTTCTCGATTGATCAGAACTTTTTACTTGTTTCGACAAACTTTTGAGTCCACATCGAACTAAACAGGAATTCGGTCAGCTGCATATCAATGTCTTCAATGCCCAACCGCAAGCGAATTGGGACAAGAATAGCTTATCAAATGATGTCATATCAGGATACATAATAAACTTAAGCGTTTCCTAAAATCTTTAAATTGAGAGAACCTTGACGAAAATTCTTCTACTGATGAATTAATTACTGACAAAATCTCTTCAGTTAATTTTGCTTCGTCTTGTTGTTTATGTTAATGCAAATCGTCGTTAAATTTTTTGAAGTTAGAAAGTAGTAGTAGTTTTTCAGAATAATATTATAATAATATAATTTGTAGATTATAAGGGACAACCCATAAAATATTAATACAATATTTAATACACAGGATCCTTTGAGAAGCAACCTATAGGCACAACTTAGTAGTATGGGTCGCTTCATATAATAACTTGTGTATTTAGTATTGCACTCGGGTGAAATGACAACTCAACGAACGTAACGCGTTCTATGGGTTAGGCCTTTGGACAAATAAAAGGTAAAAACGAAAAAAATAGAGGGCACGACTCGGTCTGTGGGTCTCACAAACTTGCTCTTGTGGCAAGATATACCTACCTGAGGATTAAAAAAACACAGATAAGGTAATCGAATGAAATTCTATTGAATTTTTGAAACCCATATGTTAAAAAGATTCAATTCAAAATCAAAGTATGCAAAAAATTTTCGTTACTTAATATGAGTTTATGAAAAAAAAATATTCAAAATCGTTGGAGCTGCTTTCGAAAAAGTCGATTTTTTTAAATAATTTTTAAGTAAGTATGCACGTTTTTTGAACTCGTCGACAGGTTTTTGAAATATTGAATTCACAAAAACAGTTTATTTTAATTGTTTAAAACTTAACAAAAACATATTTGACAAAAATTATTATGCTATCTTATTTAAAGTATGAGAGATCCTTGTGGGATACCGTTTTGAAATGGGCGGGAAGAAGAGAAGGTATTATTGACTTTCATAGAAATTTTACAGTTGGTGAGAAAGGATTTTATGTAATTATATATCTTTGGCCCAATACCCCAATCCTTGAGTTTACTCAAAATCAGTTGTATACCCATCTTATCAAAGGCTTATTCAAAATCACGTTGTTACGAGCAGATAGAGCATTGGAGATATAATGGTCAATGTGCAGTAAAGCGTCGACACATCCTTTTTCAGGTTTAAAAGCTACTTGGTTAATGGTTGTAAGTTTTTGAGATTCAAATCGATAGAGTGTATTGCTTTTTTTGGTTTTGGGATAGGAATCACTATAGCCGATTTCCATTTCTCTATGAAGATGCTGTTATACAGGGTGAGTCATGAGCAATGCGACAAAATGCTAGGGCGTGTAGGTTGCGTTGAGACAAGAAAAAAATCGTATGGGAGGGGGGGGGGGTCTATTCCCCTCCGTTTAGCCGGGAGGGGCAATTTTCGAAAAAAATGACTTAAAATGGGAAAAAAATTATTTAAAATCAACGGCTTCATTCACAATGCTGTGCGATATGTTTTTGAAAAGCCAATAATTTTTTCTTACATTCTGTGTTTAAATAAATCTATTCTAAGAAATAGTTTTTGAAATATTAATTTTCAAAGTCAAAATTTTGAAAAAAAAAATTGAAAAAAAAATTTCAAATTCATTTTTTTCAAAATTTTACGTAATTAAGTGATAATTTTAATTTCAAAATTCAATGCTGTTATTAATTTTAAGTCTAAATAAGAAAACCGGATGCAAAAATTTTATGTCGTTCTCAAGATAAATAAAATGCATTGCAGTTTTGCTTAGTAATTATTTCAAATTTGAATATTTACTCATTAACACGTAACGATGTCAAGCTCATACACCCGAGAAGAATTAACGGACATGCATTTCTGCTACGATTTAGCTAATGGTCGAAGTCGTGAAGCCGAAAGACTGTACGCTGAAAGATATCCCGATAGGAGGTGTCCCCATCATAGCAACTAAAAAAACTAAGATTAATGCTTCTTAAATTGCTTCGTTACAATAAAAATAAATGTTTTTCTTAGAAAAAGGTGGTTTTGGTTTTTTTTTAATTTCTTGAGAACGACATAAAATTTTTGCATCCGGTTTTCTTATTTTGACTTAAAATTAATAACAGCATTGAATTTTGAAATTAAAATTAGCACTTAATTACGTAAAATTTTGAAAAAAATGAATTTGAAATTTTTTTTTTCAATTTTTTTTTTCAAAATTTTGACTTTGAAAATTAATATTTCAAAAACTATTTCTTAGAATAGATTTATTTAAACACAGAATGAAAGAAAAAGTTATTGGCTTTTCAAAAACGTATCGCACAGCATTGTGAATGAAGCCGTTGATTTTAAATAATTTTTTTCCCATTTTAAGTCAGTTTTTTCGAAAATTGCCCCTCCCGGCTAAACGGAGGGGAAAAGACCCCCCCCCTCCCATACGATTTTTTTCTTGTCTCAACGCAACCTACACGCCCTAGCATTTTGTCGCATTGCTCATGACTCACCCTGTATATCGGCAGAAAGTCCTGGTAGCTAATGCCGAAAATTTTATATTAATTGTGTAATTTATTGCCTGTTAATTAAATAAAGTTATAATAATAAAAAAAATAATATTTATATTGAACATTTAAAATAAGATTTAAAATAACTTAAATTTTTGGTAATGATGTCGCGCATTATATAAACTATAATAATAATAATATATGAAATCAGAGCGGGACAAATCTTAAAATTAAGGAAAGTTTGTTTTTTATTAATATATTAGTTATAATTAAATCAGGGATGCGAGTTTGTAAATTGAAAAAAACATGCCCAGATTCACAGTATGAGTTTAAACTGTAGTTTTAATAAACCTGAACGAAAATTTAAACTTTTCGTTTAATTATTTCGGTTTCACATCGAAAACTTAAACTCCAGTTAGCTAAAAAGTAAAAACAGTTGACGAAGCTCTGTTATGAAATTTGTTTTAAATTTTTTGTTATTGTTGTGAAAATAAAATAAATCGTAATTATTGTGAAATTGTAATGCTTTTTTTATATTTTTTATCAAATAAATTACATCCTTATTTCAAAATAAAAAAAAAATATAAGTGAACAGGTGATAACAAAAATTATTAAAATATCATGTGCCAGAATTTACATCAAAATGGTAACGTCTGTGTGTTCTAAAATTTTAAACGAAACGGCATCGTTCAAACGACGAAATGAAATCGTTTAACCTTAACGAAAAGTTAAACTCCAATATATGTTCTAAGCCATAACTGTGAAACCGAAAAATTGAAAAACGCTAGTTTAAACATAAAATAGAGTTTGAACCCTCACTTTGAAACTGGATATAAGCCATAAACTAACTATTGACTTCTGATTTGGAAAAAAATCAATTCATAAGCTAGTTGGTTGATTAAAAATTAAAAATTTTAAAGATTTAAAAATTTAAATTCATAAAATCTTGACACCAAATTCCCAAAATAAATAATCCCGAAATATAACAAAATCCCGACAATTTCACTCTCGGGATTTTGGTCTCAAGATTTTCACTAGCTTATAAATTGATTTTTTTTCATATAATTCACGATTTATAGCTTGTGAATTGAAAGCGAAGATTAAGCTAAATATTTAAAGCTTTTGCAACCCAGATTTGAATATGTGTAAGTACTAAGTACCTATATATTTATATGTAAGTGTTTTTTGGTATTGTATAATATGTATTTTTAAAACAAATATTTTCTCATTTTCAGGGACACAAGTACGGCAGATTCATCTACATCGACACAGAAATTTGTTTAAATTTTTGTGTGATCTCAGTTTTAAAGTTTTTTTTTATATTTACCTAATAAGAAGGGAAATAATATTTTTAAGTTAATTCATAACCTTATATTTTTTATTGTTGAATTAAAATGAAAAAAAAGTTAATTTTAATCTAATTTTTTTTCATATAAAATCAGTTTTTATTTTCAGCTAGAAATCTGTTTTTGGACCATAACAGTGGGTTTTTTTGAAAACCCAGTTAAAACGGGCGTTAGATAGGGGGGTTTTCGTTTTCGTTTTCGATTTTTTTGATCTTTTTTTTTTTTTTTGCAAAATTTGAAAAATTATTCTATTTTGGAGCGCCACCTCAGTTACGATGTGACAAGCAAAAATGCTTAGATAATCAATATGTAGTAAATCTAACGTTCTACAAGGCAAATCGACGGCGACCTAAAGATTTTTTTTCCAAGAATAGTAAGAGAAGCAATCCAAATTCAAAATCGAAAAAGAATACAAATTTCAACAGAGATTCTACATGGGATCTAATCATAAGCCAACTAAAACAAAAAGAAAAAACAAAAGAACCAGCGGATGTGGTTAGCTCTGCATGTACGCAGGAGTATGTTAAGGCATTGCGAATGCAACAGCAATCATCACAACAGCAAAATTACCAACTGGTAGCCACACTCTTTTAATGTAATGAACCAACAAATCCCAGTCAAAGCTCCCATAAGAGATTTCGGGATTTATGTCCCACTTCGCTGCGCCATCAGTTCCAAAGAATAAATTTGGTACTTATGTCCCGGGAACTTATGTCCCTGCGCCCAGTGAAACCATGTCACTAAGAAATTTGAAGAATCATTACCATGCTATAGGGCAGGGATGGCGAACCTTCGTGAAGCCTCGTGCCATTTATAAGAAATAAAAAACGCTTTTCTTATGAATACTAGGAAATAAAAATAGTTTCACAGTGTGCAGCATTTTCTTTGTACACATATTAATTAGTTTTTGAGACTAACAGTTTTTAATTCAATTTGATAAAAGAAACAAACATTTCAGATTAGCAAAAATAACAAAACAAACAAAAATCCATCAAAGAACTTATTTGTTGTTGCAAACTTGATGCCAAGGAGTTTTTATTAGGTCTGTATTTCGTCACTTTAAGGTGTACAAAAAACGGCTCTCGCACTTCATTGTTTGGAAGAGAGGCATAAACCAGATTTAGAAAAAGTTAAAATCTTCCAGACGGAGAAACAATATGAAAAGAGAATGCTGCTGGAGATGAGCTAAGTGGCGCATACAGTCAATTAGTAAGACGACCGAACAACATTGGCAGGTCGAATTAGACTGATCGGTGTGCAGTGTGTGCACAAAATGAAGCTTTGTTTCGTATACTTTTTTTTTTTTTTTCTTCTTTCGTTCGACTTTTCGATGTGGAAAAGAGTAATTTTGATTTTTATACAAAAATATTTACGTGATAATTTAACTTTATTATATTTTAGAATACTATGAAAATTAATTTATATTCTTTTGTGAGTGACTTATGGTTTGAATAAGAATAATAATCGTTAGTTGTATTGTAAGTATATTTTATTGACATATCACAGTATATTGTTCTGTGTATTAACTGTATATTTATTTTTGTATTTTTTGAATAAAAAAGGCCTGATGAAGGACATAACCATGTCCGAAACGTTGCACAAACACAAACATCTTTTTTATTGACCGACAGCCCGCTTAAATTCTTCAACTTTAATTCGACACTTTAAGCAACAAGCAGACAGCCCGTTTCTTAGCGAATCCTTCATGTTGGTCATATTTAAAAATGAGGACTCACACGATATAAAATATTGTTAAGATAGCAAACACCAGATTTTTTAAATAGCTGTATGTTACGGGAATCGAATTCCAAGTTTAAATTAATATGTAACTGGCATTCTTCGTTGGCTTGCCTGACAGTCTTTCTTTCTCGATTGATCAGAACTTTTTACTTGTTTCGACAAACTTTTGAGTCCACATCGAACTAAACAGGAATTCGGTCAGCTGCATATCAATGTCTTCAATGCCCAACCGCAAGCGAATTGGGACAAGAATAGCTTATCAAATGATGTCATATCAGGATACATAATAAACTTAAGCGTTTCCTAAAATCTTTAAATTGAGAGAACCTTGACGAAAATTCTTCTACTGATGAATTAATTACTGACAAAATCTCTTCAGTTAATTTTGCTTCGTCTTGTTGTTTATGTTAATGCAAATCGTCGTTAAATTTTTTGAAGTTAGAAAGTAGTAGTAGTTTTTCAGAATAATATTATAATAATATAATTTGTAGATTATAAGGGACAACCCATAAAATATTAATACAATATTTAATACACAGGATCCTTTGAGAAGCAACCTATAGGCACAACTTAGTAGTATGGGTCGCTTCATATAATAACTTGTGTATTTAGTATTGCACTCGGGTGAAATGACAACTCAACGAACGTAACGCGTTCTATGGGTTAGGCCTTTGGACAAATAAAAGGTAAAAACGAAAAAAATAGAGGGCACGACTCGGTCTGTGGGTCTCACAAACTTGCTCTTGTGGCAAGATATACCTACCTGAGGATTAAAAAAACACAGATAAGGTAATCGAATGAAATTCTATTGAATTTTTGAAACCCATATGTTAAAAAGATTCAATTCAAAATCAAAGTATGCAAAAAATTTTCGTTACTTAATATGAGTTTATGAAAAAAATATATTCAAAATCGTTGGAGCTGCTTTCGAAAAAGTCGATTTTTTTAAATAATTTTTAAGTAAGTATGCACGTTTTTTGAACTCGTCGACAGGTTTTTGAAATATTGAATTCACAAAAACAGTTTATTTTAATTGTTTAAAACTTAACAAAAACATATTTGACAAAAATTATTATGCTATCTTATTTAAAGTATGAGAGATCCTTGTGGGATACCGTTTTGAAATGGGCGGGAAGAAGAGAAGGTATTATTGACTTTCATAGAAATTTTACAGTTGGTGAGAAAGGATTTTATGTAATTATATATCTTTGGCCCAATACCCCAATCCTTGAGTTTACTCAAAATCAGTTGTATACCCATCTTATCGAAGGCTTATTCAAAATCACGTTGTTACGAGCAGATAGAGCATTGGAGATATAATGGTCAATGTGCAGTAAAGCGTCGACACATCCTTTTTCAGGTTTAAAAGCTACTTGGTTAATGGTTGTAAGTTTTTGAGATTCAAATCGATAGAGTGTATTGCTTTTTTTGGTTTTGGGATAGGAATCACTATAGCCGATTTCCATTTCTCTATGAAGATGCTGTTATACAGGGTGAGTCATGAGCAATGCGACAAAATGCTAGGGCGTGTAGGTTGCGTTGAGACAAGAAAAAAATCGTATGGGAGGGGGGGGGGGTCTATTCCCCTCCGTTTAGCCGGGAGGGGCAATTTTCGAAAAAAATGACTTAAAATGGGAAAAAAATTATTTAAAATCAACGGCTTCATTCACAATGCTGTGCGATATGTTTTTGAAAAGCCAATAATTTTTTCTTACATTCTGTGTTTAAATAAATCTATTCTAAGAAATAGTTTTTGAAATATTAATTTTCAAAGTCAAAATTTTGAAAAAAAAAATTGAAAAAAAAATTTCAAATTCATTTTTTTCAAAATTTTACGTAATTAAGTGATAATTTTAATTTCAAAATTCAATGCTGTTATTAATTTTAAGTCTAAATAAGAAAACCGGATGCAAAAATTTTATGTCGTTCTCAAGATAAATAAAATGCATTGCAGTTTTGCTTAGTAATTATTTCAAATTTGAATATTTACTCATTAACACGTAACGATGTCAAGCTCATACACCCGAGAAGAATTAACGGACATGCATTTCTGCTACGATTTAGCTAATGGTCGAAGTCGTGAAGCCGAAAGACTGTACGCTGAAAGATATCCCGATAGGAGGTGTCCCCATCATAGCACGTTTCCAAGAATCCACCGACGTCTAAGAGATCATGGAGTGCTGGAGCATCGAAGAAGCGAAAGGCCAGTTTATGATGAGTCAAGAATCTTAGATGAAAGAATTCTGGATTTAGTCCGAAATAATCCCTCCGTCAGTACAAGAAGGATATCCACTATGCTTGGAGTGTCCCAATCTAGAGCATGTCGAGTACTTCGGGCGGAAAATTTACACCCGTACCACTTTACGCCTGTTCAGGAACTCACCTCAAACGACAAGTTATTGAGAACCGAATTTTGTAGAACATTACTACTTAGAAATGAAACCGAACAAAACTATTTTAGAAGAATATTCTGGACGGATGAAGCACAGTTTACTAGGGATGGGGTTACTAACTTCCACAATTTACATTATTGGAGTAGCGCCAATCCACACAAAAAAAAAACAAAACAAATCACAACACCACTTTAGTTGTAATGTTTGGCTTGGTATTGTTGGACACACTGTGATCGGGCCCCGGTTTTTGAATTCCATTATTAATGGAGAATCATACCTGCAATTCCTACGAGACCTTTTACCCGATTTATTAGACAGCGTTCCATTGGTTATAGCAGATACTTTAATCTACCAACAAGATGGTGCTCCAGCACACTACAGCTTACAGGTGAGAAACTGGCTGGATGATCATTTTAGTGACCGTTGGATCGGAAGAAGGGGCCCCACGGAATGGCCGCCTAGGTCACCAGATTTAACTCCCCTAGATTTCTATGCATGGGGA
Source organism: Baccha elongata (assembly GCA_951217065.1). Taxonomy (NCBI): domain Eukaryota; kingdom Metazoa; phylum Arthropoda; class Insecta; order Diptera; family Syrphidae; genus Baccha; species Baccha elongata. The sequence goes on from CATNUY010000188.1 coordinate 1,422,512, forward strand.
TTTATGAAGAATTATGTTTACGAAGTGGAAATAGTATCATTGGAACAACTGAAGGAACGAATTGAAGTCGCTGGAGTCAAATTGCAGGAAAATTTGTCAAGCATAAACTTATGTGAAGCCATTACAAGGAGATATAATCTATGCCTTCTAAACAATGGAGATCATATCGAGAATTTTTTATAAGTACTTCCAATAAAATACATAGTAAAAATAAAAGGAATAAAAAAAACTAAAAAAACTAAGATTAATGCTTCTTAAATTGCTTCGTTACAATAAAAATAAATGTTTTTCTTAGAAAAAGGTGGTTTTGGTTTTTTTTTTTAATTTCTTGAGAACGACATAAAATGTTTGCATCCGGTTTTCTTATTTAGACTTAAAAATAATAACAGCATTGAATTTTGAAATTAAAATTATCACTTAATTACGTAAAATTTTGAAAAAAATGAATTTGAAATTTTTTTTTCAATTTTTTTTTTCAAAATTTTGACTTTGAAAATTAATATTTCAAAAACTATTTCTTAGAATAGATTTATTTAAACACAGAATGAAAGAAAAAGTTATTGGCTTTTCAAAAACGTATCGCATAGCATTGTGAATGAAGCCGTTGATTTTAAATAATTTTTTTCCCATTTTAAGTCAGTTTTTTCGAAAATTGCCCCTCCCGGCTAAACGGAGGGGAATAGACCCCCCCTCCCATACGATTTTTTTCTTGTCTCAACGCAACCTACAAGCCCTATCATTTTGTTGCATTGCTCATGACTCACCCTGTATAAGCTAAGGAGTTTAGCTTTAACTGGAGCGGTAAGATTTTTTTAGCATTGGATAAGAGATGCGATCCCTGCTCGGTGTCTCATTTTTAAGTTTTTAAGGCAAATATCAAGTTCTACGTTGTTAATAGAACTATCTAGGTGTTTCGCTTCCGGGCTAAGGTCATTGTTGTGCGAGTATGAGTAGCTAGTTTTTTCTTGCATTTAAGTTATCTGAGAAGTTTGCATTGTCCGACCGATCAGACCAAGATTTGACAAAAAAGTTACTTATATCTAATGTGGACGAAATTTGTCTATTTGGGGTAACAATGCATTTGATGTTATTGGGGATAAAGTTGCCAGTTAGATAGCGAATATTATTCCAAATTTTACTTGGTTGACTGTTTGGATTGATTGATTGAAGTAAAGTTAGTTAAACATATGGATTTGCTTGTTTTCATCTCCCTGCGGAAAAGTGCAATTGATTTTTTGAAAGCTATTAGGTTAGTTTTAGTTGGGTGTTTTTTTTTAAATTTTGCCAGTTTTTCATTTTTTGTTCCCTTAACGATTTAAGGACACAGTTCCACCATGGAAATTTTCGTTTTGTAGGTATTTTGTGCGTTTGGGGAATCGTTGCATTGGCTGCTGACCTAATAGCTTTTTGAAGATGCCGCCATTTTTGATGATGTTAGACAAGAGAGTTCTGCTGGAAAGAAAATTTGTAACAAATCCTTGAAATGCGCTCCAGTTGGCCATGTCAGTTTTGAACTAAGGGCAGGATGGAGTGCTTTGATTGCTTATACCTATTTTAAGGGTACACACAATCGGAAAATGGTCACTGTTGTGGAGGTCGTCAAGTGCCAACCAATATGTATTTGGAAATAATGTTGGTGAGCAGCAAGTAATATTAATGTGTGTGAGAGTGTCGTGTGTAGAGAAGTTAGTGGGCGAACCGTCATTTAGTATCAAGAGATCTGATTTGGAAAAAAAATATTCAATTATAGCTCTCCTGTGGTTAGTTGATGGGGAAGCCCAGAGTATGTTCCAAGAGTTCACGTCGCCTGTAAACAAAATTGGAGTATTGATTTGACTTAAAATGTCTTCAAGATTTTGTCTCGAGAAAGTCTGTTTGGGTGGAATATAAAGACTTCCCAGAGTAAACTTTAAAACCAGATTTACTTCAATTGCGAGATATAATAAATGGGAAACGAGTTTAACTTGCTTATGGGGGATATTTTTTTTTTAATTAGTATAGCTATACCTTGTTTGCATGTTGTATTATGAGAAAAGTTGTGAAAATAGCCAGTATATGTTTTTGGTATAATTGGAAAAGATGAATAATGCACAATGTGTCTCTTGGAGAGATATAGCACATGGCAAGTGATCTTTAATCAAGATATTTAGCTCATCATAATTGTTAATATAACCTTTTATATTCCATTGAAGAGCTGTGAAGGAATTTTGTTTTAGTAAGAAATTGGGGTTTTGAAGTTTAGTTGGGTATATGTGACTCTGCTGTCCTTATGTTGAAGCATTGGAACTCCCTGGGTTGTTCCGATGCCCCAACCTCCAACCAGCAGAATCGTGTTTTTGAGGGTTTAATTTGTTGGTTTTATATGTCGTCATGTTCCATTATAGAATTTTCTGAATAGTAATTGTTGTTTTGGATGAGGTTTTTGGTTAGAGAAGAGATGGGTGAGAGATTTGGGGTGGGTGTGAGACTATTTGGAGATGGTGTAGATGTAGGGTTGTTGGTATCGTTTGAAGTTGTTGTGGATGTGTGGTTTGTTGTTGTGAAAGAGTTGCTTGTTTTTGTGTTTGGGAGGGATAATAAAGGTGTATTGGGTTGTTGGGAGGAGTCTGTACCTGTTTGTTTGATGAAATTGTTTTTTGAGAGTGGGAATGACAATTAACAGAATTAACGATCTTCTCTTGTGTGTTATTGAGGTTTGTTTCTTGTGAATTTGAACTGATGACAGGGGTTTGGGTGTTTGTTGGCAGTGGAGCATTATTCAATGTGCTAGCTTGGTTTGAGTTGTTGGATGTATTCGAGATTCTTTTTTTGATTATTTCTGCCATAGTAGGCTTGGCAAAAGGATGTTTTTTTGGAGCTTCTAGTTGGTGTAGCGTTGGGTTATCGTTAAAGATTTGCCAGGCTTCCTGTACCGTGCAGCGACGGTTGGCTTTTATTCTATTTACCGATTTGTGTCGTAGGAATGAGGGGCAGGAGGGATTAAAATGCAGTATATTCTGTTACATTCATCGTGAGTTGGAGGTAGACAGCATTCTTTGCAGATCAATGTGTTTGTACAACGTTTTTTTGTGTGACCCAGTCTTTGACATGAAATGCATCTCATGGGGTTGGCGATATATTCCTCTACTTTGCAATTTAACCACCCTATTTTGATATCTGTTTGTCAGCGAATGACATCGAATGTGAGAATTGCTCCACCAGTAGATATAAGGTTGTCTTTTTCTTTTTTTAAGAATTTTCCTTACTTCTAGAGCATTTTGATTTTTTAGTTCACTGAGGAGTTCTTCTTTGGCTATGTCAACTATAAATTTAGAAAATATTCTACCTTGGACGGAATTTAGTGTAGTGTGTGTTGAAATTTTTACGGGGATAGAATTGATATGCTTCGCTTTAAGGAATTTATTCGCTATTGCAAGATTTGTAACTTTTAGTAAAAGATCACCAGATCGCATGGGCTTGACCTTTAATATCTCTTTTGAGATGTATTCCAAACCGCGGTTAATTTGGAAAAAAATTTAAGATGCGAGTTTTCACCATCTTTTACGTTTCCAGAAATAACAATAAAACGGGGGATTTTATCGTCGTTGTATGCCATTGTAGATATTTGAGGGAAGTCTTCGTTGTTTTTCTTGCGTTTTGTTATATTAAACCAGTTTAAAGGGGCATCGGGGTTGAGCGCTATAAACCGGTTTTTTGGAGGAGGGTCCGTACCCCCTTTCATTTTGTTATTTATTTTTTTTTTCTTTTTTTTATATTGTTCAAATTAGATGGAAGATATTTGCATCAATTGTTAATTGACTTGCGTTTGCCAGAAGGCGAATTGATGTCTGGTAATATTGCTTGTTAACTATGTTGCAAATAAACTCAGCAGTAATTTAACATCTAGTACAGAATTTTCATTTATGAGTTTTCTTTCTCTTTTTCCCTTGTGTAATAATTAACGATTGCGAAAGATAATACAATAAATAATTATCCCACACAAAAAATAAATTCAATTGTTGAAATTTAGTATGAAATAAAGTTGGAAATAAATATTTCTTGAGGATCTACGGTGTAATGGGACAGGAGTCTATACGCTGCCGTAGTCAAGTTTGTACTAAAGAGCAAAGATAATTTATTGCTAAATAAATATTTAAAATACGCAACGCTTAGTCACCGTTGTGTATTTCAAATTTTAAAATCCTCAATGGAGAAACCAATATACAATTTTGCTTTTGATTCGTGTTCTGATTGACATAATCAACGTTTTTTTACAATCAAATATCAAGAAGAAAGAGTTTAACAAGAGAGAAAGAGTTTAACAAAAGAGGGCTGCGCTTTATATAGAGCTGGAGACAGAAGTTTTAAAAAATCGCTATTGAGGATTGGTTAAGTTGAAATGCGCAATGGGTAGTCAAAATTGAATGGCGTCTAAGCATCCACTGCTTCATCCAAAATTAAATAAATAATTTTTCAATATTTTGTTCGTTCGGGGATTTAGTTTCGACTAGCGACAAAAGTATAGCTTTTTTCAAGAAAGTAGACTTATTCCAATAAAAACTTCAACACCTCTACAGTGTAACTTACCAATAAAGGTGAAAATAATTAAAAACATCAAGTTCGGTTGGAAATTTCGATGATCGCAAAAATGCTCAAAAAGAAAAGGTGACAAAAGTTTCAGGAAGACAATCAACCCATCCATCGGAACTTTCTCCCACGGGCTTCAATGTCGGCTAGAGATTCGCGAGGTACTTGCGTTAATTATCGCTTTTGTCATCAAAATGCCCGTCATGTTCACGGGCATTCAGGTAAGTTTATTAAATATTAAGCTGCAACTTAAGGATATTTTTTAAAATTATTGTGTATCATTTATTTAATCTCTTGGCGCCATCACGACCAAAAAAAGTGAATTAAGTTAATTTACCATAATAGATTACTATAGTTATTTTCGAGATTATAATGGAAGTAATTACGTCTCACGTTGAAGTAAACATTTCTGGCGTTAAAAAAAACCGTACAAATCGACGAGACATTTTTAACTAAAAGAAAGTATCATAGAGGTCTTGTAACGGAGCAAATGACGATAATAGTGTAGGGGATATATTGCAGAGGATAAGGTCAGGCGCTTTTTAAAGTGAACCCAACACCAGTCGTATTTGTACCGACAGCGCACGCCAATACATAGGTGTTGACAAAATGTTCCCTGGTTCCACTCGTGTATGTATGTATGTGTGTATACGTTTATTTAGTATAATATACTATTTTTCTACTACAAAAAAATGTATACACGGTTTCGTTAATTCAACTAATACTTAAAGTATACTGTATATATTTTTTGAAAAAGATTATTTAAAATTAAAATAATAAACAAAAATCATTCAAATTTAATTAACTATATATGAGATTTAATAAAAGCTATTATTATTAATAAAGCCCTATTCGTCTGATGGCGGTCAGCCATCAGACGAATAGGGGGAATAACATGTAGCATACGAAAACATGCACGTGCCGTAACTATTCGGGACTGATGGAAGTGTGATCATAGCCTCTTCGCGGCGGCCGCTAGTAACAAGCCTTTTAAAAAAAGGAAACATTTTTTTAGTTCAATAAAAATAACTATCTACTATAAGTGTGTGAGGATGTACTTATAATCGAAAGCGTTATAAGCAATAAAAGTATGCTTTATTTAGGTTAATGAATTAATATTTATTAAAATAACGACTATATTTTGAATTATAATTTCTGATAGCTATCTAAATATCAAAAATAATTATTTACATTGTTACTATCAATTATGGCAGTTGAAAAAAAAAATTAATATCTCAGTGCAATATAGTGTTCAATATTCTTGGTTAGACGGTCTTTATCCAACACAAACAAACTTGATAGTTTCCCCCACGAGAGAACATGCCACATATAGTTGTCCGTGGGAAAAGCATGGTGTTCCCAAATCTAAGCCACATACAGAGGACAAACTTTTTTCATAAACGCACAAAAAATTAAGAGCGAATACCTAATTTTAATTAAAATACTTGTAACACGACTAAGATGAGATGCACTTTTCATGACAATTATAGTTTTGGAAAATTTGTCACTTCCCCGCAAGAGGCCGGAGCAGGACCCCTGAAAAAACATTAGATGTACTCAGGGCTCGGGCCCAGAACTACGAAAAGTTAGTTATTCAATGTCAAAAGTAACAATAACCGCGTGTTTCGCGATTATCTCGGTTTCTTTCAAATAAGTGATGCTGACATCTATTATCAAAATTGTAGAGCATACAATTTGCGACAAATTTGGTGAAAAATATTTTTTTTTCATGCCCTCAACTGTTTTGAGATAGAGGGCGGAAACCGTATCGCGCCACTCAGCTATACATACTGTAATGAAAGGTCGTGAGTTAGAAAAAAGTTGTTCCTTCGAAATATTGTCCAGGCTGCTGAAGGAGTTAACATACTAAAAGTCCCGACGACGTCTAGAAGGTGAGCCGTGAAAAGGGAAGGGTGGTCATTAGGGCCCTTTTTTATCTTTCGCTTATAGCTTATATTAAATTACAGCTCATAAAATTTACTACAACATTTTGTTATTTGATTTTTTTTTTGAAGTCTCAACCGTTTGCGAGCTATGCATCGCTTAAGAGAAAATTCTTACTCAGTGTTTATTTACATGAGATCAATTGATTAACTGAGAGTTAAAACTATTTTTTGTCAGATTAATAAATTTTAGATAAATAATTATTGCACTGGAAATTAATGATAAATTTACGATGATAGTAAAATTAACATCAGAGTAGACCGACTTCGTCTTCATCCCTACTCCGTGATGTTTGCTGAATGAGTGGTGACACCTGACGGGGATAACTGATCGATTGATAATTTATCAGTTGTCGACCGGTGAGGGCGGGAGATCAAATTAAATTGGGTTGATTAGAGTAATATGAATTTTTTCATTCTAAGTCATGACAAAATAAAAAAAAAATCCTCGCAAAATAAATGAAACTTTTTAATTGACAAATAAAAAATAGGGGTTGATTGTAGAGGGGTGAAAATTAAGGGTTGTATGTATTTTTGTATGCTGTATCATAAAAAAATTAAAAAAAAAAGTTTGTCCAAAAGAATAAAAAAAATTTAGGGGTGGACCACCCTTAACTTTTAGGGGGATGAAAAATAGATGTTGTCCGATTCTCCACCCTGGCCGATATGCATGCTTCGGATGACGAAAATCGGTCGAGCCGTTTCGGAGGAGATAGATTACAAACACCGTGACAGGAGAATTTTATATATAAGATGTATAATTTTTGAAAAAGATTATTTAAAACTAAAATAATAAACAAAAATCATTAAAATTTAACTTACCATATATGAGATTGAATAAAAGCTATTAATAATCTCTGAAAAACATAAGAATTTTGTTAATTTTTAATTTTAACAGGTAAATCGTTAAAGAACTTCACTTCTTTGTACGTTATCATGTTTTGCGTTCTACTATCTCTATATAGTGGCAGTCGAAAATTGTTATTTGTTCTTAAGTTATATTTTTCAACATCTTGTGTTAAAGTTAAATTTATAAACAAATAATTGGGAACCATTTTATTTTTTATTTTAAACACAAAAACTGCAGCGTTGAATGTTATCCTTTGTTTTATATTAAGCCATTGTAAAGATGAAAGCATAATGTTGATTGGTGTTTAAAAGCTGCATTTCAAAATCACCCTCATAGCTTTGTTTTGGAGTTTTTGAAGGCTTATTTGTAACGAGTTGACCATATATAAGATTGTTGAACAGAATTCAAAATGAGGTTTGATAATCGTGTTGTATATATTTACTGCAAATATTGTTGATATTTGTTTTGGTATTCTTTTTAAATTCCGATTTTTTTTTAAATATTTTTTGAATGATATATTCAAAGTGATTGTTAAAATTTAAATCTTTATCTATTCTTGTTCAATTTGATTATTATTTATTTGTATGTTTGTTGTGTACTCAGCATTTAAAACTATACCCTTCGTTTAATTACGTTTATTTCAAGTTTATTCATGTCCAACCACTCACAAACTTTTAACCAAATCGTAGTTTAATTGTTCAGTTATTGAATCTAAATTCTTACCAGAAACAAACAAAAGTGCGTCATCAGCGAACTATGAAATAGTGCAGTAATTTATTATTTTATCATTGATGTAAATTAAGAATAAAAGTGGACCTAATATTGCCCTTTGGGGTACACCGATTGAAGTACTTTCGCTGGTCGAGAAGTACTCCCCGATCATAGTTTTTTGACTTCTCTCACTTAAATACGTTTCAAACCATTTTAATTCTTTATTTTTTATACCGTATTTGTTCAGTTTTATGAACAGCAAAGTTTTGTCAATTGATTCAAAAGGTCTTTGAAAGTCTAAAAACACTTAAATAATTTTATATTTGTCGTGACTTTTAAAGGTCTTAATCAACCAGTTGAGAGCAGTTTCACAAGAGTGGTCAGATCGAGATCCTGATTGATTTTGTATGAGGATATTATTATTTGAAACATATTTAAAGAGTTGCTAATGAGCCACTTTTTCGACAATTTTTTCCAAGATAGGAAGCATATTAATTGGTCTAAATTTATCACAGTTTATGTTGTTTTGTTTTTTTCGGTATTATGGATTCTTTAAAATAAGCTGGAAAAATCCCTTGTTGGAATGAATTGTTGATAGTCTGTAGCAAAGGTCGGACACATCAAAGCAATCTAGTATTATTTCAATATTGATTTTTGAAGAATTTGTTTTCTTATTCATTTGTTTGCATATAGCAAAAAGTTCGGAAAGATTAACTTGGTTAAATTGAAATGTGATGCACAGACTTTCTAGATGAGTTAGATCTAAATTGCGAGAAGGTATAGTTTTATTTATATCACTTATGCTTTTTATAAAATATTTGCTCAGATTGTTTGTTATCACCAATTTATTATTGTATTTAACATTCTCGAATTGCACGTCACTTATATCAGTCTTTTCTTCTTTAAGAACTAAAGTAAACTCTCCTCCACATATCTTTCTGGTTCGAACAGTGTTCAATCTTATTGCACGTATATATTTTTGTATCTAATTGTAGTTTATATTTGTATTAATTTCTAACCATTCGGTCTTCAATCCACTAAGAGAGAAGATTAAAAATAGATGCTTTTTGATAACAGCGGATTTTAATAAGTTTTATACTAATATATAGCTCATCTGTGAACCAATCATTCTTTCGAGGGTAAACACGCCTGGTTAGGGTTAATTCTAGAACACTGTTATCTAGACATTCTTTCAAATATATAGACTGATCGTTTATATTTGAATTAATCAAATTCCTAATTTGATTTAGCAAAACTGATTTAAATGAATTTTTTTGATATTTAAACACTTGTATTGTTTTAATGGATCTTGTGATTTTCGTTTTAGAGATAGGAATTTTTATTAAAATTGATTCATGATCACTTATTTTTAATTCGCTGACAACATCTGCCCAAAAATGCCACACCCCCTGTATGACTGCTGGTACTGTCACATCTCACATTTTTATAGTTTGTTAAGTTTATTTCATTGCCATCTGTTTCACTTTTTAAATGTGTTTCCGAAACAGCAAATATGTTATCTACTAGTACAACCTCCACTTGGTTTAGATTATTAATTGAACCTTGTGCGTTGAAGTACCAACAAGTTAATTGCTAATACTGAATTTGTTCTTTAAGCACTTTAAATTTTCGTAAATAAACTGGACAATTTTTGTCTGTTGCCTCATGTGCACAATTTGTGTGAATGATTCGTTTATTTTTACAGTTATTTTTATAATTCATTGCTTACACAATCTTTTACAGAGTGTTCACCTCCAAATTTTATACAAGCTTTTTTATTCATGCAGTTATTTGAAATTGAATTGAATTGAATTTTATTGAGTCTTTTCTTTATCAAGTTACATTTTTTGTCTTATTCTAATAACAATTCATATGTCTGTTTCTTGTCTGAGTAGCGGCTATAAGTGTTGCCTGCTCTTTCGGTTGCTTGTTTTGTAGGCCCCTTGGCGGCCAGTAAGGTGTGTTTCTCCTGCTCATGACAGAGACTGTTGTATCTTTTTTGCTGTGACGTTTGTCATTTATACAATAAAAAAACTTAACCTAAATACATATATACAGATAATTAAGATAATGTGTAATTTTTTTTTTTTTTTTTTTTTTTTTTTTTTTTTTATTGGTTTAAGAGCGAGAGCTCCGATTTTTTACTTTAGATATTTTTAATGAATCTGAATACATTATTAAATGTCACATTTTATGTATATTTAGAGCGAGAGCGCCCTATTGAACACAGAAGGTGTTATTTATTTTTAATGTATTGAAGTACTAGGAACATTTATTTATACGAGTATAGTATACAAATACAAGTTTTTATCACATTTACGTTTTTATAAAAATCACATATGGTTTCGATTGACTTATTTGAAAATTTGAGCTTTTGTCATTTGTTAATGTTTACAGTCTTGAGAGTTCTTCGTGGAAGGACAAGATAGTGCATATAATATTATCATAAAAATAACTTAAGTCTATTATTCGAAGAGAAGTAGATACTACCACCCATTGATCTAAAACGAGTTTGTGGAACGTTTCGAGCTTCTTAGAATAATTGTGTGTTTTCGCATAGTTTAGTGAGTATCAAATACGATGTGTTAGAAATTTTGTTTTACCCATTTCTTCTTTTTTAATTGTTTTTCTTTTCTTTTTTTTTTCCCAACAGAGAGCATAGAGTTAGCCTCTGTTTTGGTTGAGTGTTGCCTTGAGGTAGAACACAGGAGGATCAAACTCTGGAGCATCAAGATCCAATGAGAGGACACCGAATGGTGATAAATAGCCAACGCCGTCCAAAGAGGATCCCGTTTGTGATGCAATTATGTCTTTTATTAGTTCATTTTCTAAAACTTCGAGGTTCGAGATAGTTTTTTTCATAAGCAGTAAAACGTATCTCAAAAACGGAGTTACATTTGTATCGTTGTAAATAAAATTGTTTGAAAATCTTTTGGTTCTTGTTTCGTAACTTTTGCCAGCACAAAGTCTGAGGATTTTTCTTTCAAGTTTTTCTATATTTTGTGCTATGGTGGGTGAGATCGTAAACCAGATTGGGAATGCGTATGTCATTAACGGCCGAACAAGGGTTTTGTAAAATAATAGTTTCGATCTTTTGTTAAGTGCTTTGTGAGCAGTAGTCAGAGCAACTCCTTGTTGACTATCATTACGTAAGGTGTTATAGTCATTTATGAAGATTTTGTGTCTGCAAGATAGATGCGTTTCTTGTATGAACGCAAAAGAGCAGTTGTGGGCTTGGAGAATTTTTTGTAATTCTATTCTCCGCGCCTGAAAAAAAAAATAATATATATATATATAATAATAAAATAATAGTTTCGATCTTTTGTTAAGTGCTTTGTGAGCAGTAGTCAGAGCAACTCCTTGTTGACTATCATTACGTAAGGTGTTATAGTCATTTATGAAGATTTTGTGTCTGCAAGATAGATGCGTTTCTTGTATGAACGCAAAGGAGCAGTTGTGGGCTTGGAGAATTTTTTGTAATTCTATTCTCCGCGCCTGAGCTATCAAAGACGTAATGTTAAATTGAAGCATTTTTATTTGCATTATTTCGAACAGAACAAAAGTTGATTCATCAGCTCTAAGTAGGCTAGTCTTTTTTCTGCTATCGAGTTGAAATTGTTTAGGTTGTTCATAAAATTTCCGATTTTAGAAATGAGGGTACTCATATCAATTCCAAAAAGGTCATTTGAAAGTGACATAAATTGGTTTAATATATTTTGGTCGGCTTTTTCTCTCTGGAGGACCGGTACAGCGTTACTTTCTGCCAGTGAATGACCAACTGTAGGGTTTAATTTTGGGAAAAGATTAGCGAAAGAAGAGCCAGGGGCAACGGGGGCCTCCCGTGAGATGGCGAGAGAAACACCTCTTGCGTTAGCTCTCCTATCAGCTGTTTCTTGCAAAAGCTGTTTTCTTTTGGCTTCGTATGCTTTGTATTATTTGCAACCTCTAAAGTTTGCTGGGTGGTCTTGTCCACAGTTAACGCAAGAGGCCCTGCTCCCCTCACGCTTTTCGACATTGCATTCGCCGGGCAAGTGGTCTTTTGTGCATTTGACGCACCTATATTTATTTGCACAATTCTTTGCGATATGGCCAAAATGTTGGCATCTTCTACATTGTGGGCGCCCCGCGTTGCCCCTGGGTTTCTCAAAGTAAACTCTAGTATGGAACAAATATTTAATTTTAAAAAGTTCACTCGCGTTTGTGTTAGGCAAAAGTCGAACCAAGAAAAGATTATAGTTAATATCAAGTTGTTTAGACCTCAAAGTTTCGAAAGCTGAGACAGAATCTATATTTGGAACCCTTAATTTCAGTTCCTCTAAAATTTCAGATGTTGAGTAATCTGAGGTGAGTCCTCTCAGGACGAAGTTGGCAGTTTTATCTTCCTGCAGCGTGTAAGAATATGCTTCGACAGCATCTTCCTCTCTCAGTGATTCCATCAGCTTTCTGTGTATACCACTATTTTTAACATAAAGCAAAGTTCTATCTCTGAGATTCACTATTCTATGCGAGAAATTTTCATATTTATTTTCTAAATCTACGATCAATTTTTTAACGTCCACATTTTTCATTACAATGGGCGGGCAGTACTTACTTTTATTCGTTTGTTTTTGATAAGTTGTTTCTTCTGTTTCTGTTGTGTTTATTCCTCCTCCGTCGTTGGTGACTTTGGTGCGTTCTTCGATGGTTTTTTTCCTTTTAGGTGGTTGTTCGGTGGCGATTTCGTCGCTCCTGTCTATTGCGGGTTGCTCCAGTTGTCTTTTGACGTTGTGGTTTAGAGATTTGTTGTTCTTCGATTTTATGGGAATGCTCAGAAGTGGCAAAAATTTGTTGCTGGATGTCGATGCAACATCCGGGTCTAGTCTCGGTGGAGAAATCGGCGCTGTGAACTTTTTATTAGGCTTTGACCAGCCCTCTGTCAAATTAGGTGTATCGTCGTCAATTTCTATTTCGTAGGCCGGTAGGGTGTCCACTCTGAGGAAGGCTGCACTCTGAGAGTCGGCATTGTTAACCTCAGCGAGGTTAGGTTGCCACTTGAGTGCCATTAATTGCTGTGCTGCCTCCAATTCAGCTTTTTTTTTTTGGAATTTGTTACATTTGTATTTTTTGATGTCAGATGGTATCTTTTTTTGTCTCATGTCTCCGGATAACGATTTCCGGGTACACGAATATCGTTCCGCGTGTTGTGAACTAAATCCACCTAAAAGCAGTGAAATCCAGAACCATCCAGCGGAAAAAACAAATTTGTGAACACAGTTTTAGTGTTCTTTAGAGGAAATTGATTTTATTTTTATAAAATTTATAATATTTATAAGATTTTTGCTTGAAAATATAATTTTTCGTTTTCTTGTCACTTTCTCGAGGTTATCTCCATCCTCTCCTGTAAGGATCTCGTGGGTGCAGTTATTTGATTTATGGTTAACCTTGACAGTTAAAACACTTTCTTAAATTGTAGAATTCTCTTACATAACACTTAACAAATCCTATTTTAACTTTACCCATTTTAATTATTTTATGAAAGCTTTCACTATTTATTTCCATGACAACATTCAAATTTCGCCATTTATTATTATTTTTAAACACATTGAAAAGTTTCATTTCCCTACCCTGGAGTCCTGGCCTTGTAGGCACACATTATTGCTATTCCACTTTTGTTTTTATTAATAACTGCTGATGTTTAGTTCAGCAGGATCTATATTTAGTTTTAATTCTTTTCTGGTTTCATTTGATTTTTGTTCTTTTCTAGGATAGACGATAACGGATTGTTGGTTTTGTTTTATGGTATCAGAATATAATTTATTAGTTTGTCTTTTCTTTATTTCATCACTTTTGTTTTTATTTATATCCGCTTTCATTTGATTTACTGATTTTGATAAATCATCCACACTTTAACTGAGGTTTTGATCCACTCCTTTTGAATTTTCAATTATTGCATTTTGTAAATCTTTTACAGATGCTGTTATTGAAGTTTCAGTGTTTTTTATTTGTACATCAATATTATCTTTATCATTTTCTATAGTATCACTAGCTTTATTGACATCTATGCAAATTTTTTCAGTTTGATTTTTTAAGGCTTACTGTATCTATTTAATTTTTTAACTCAATTACACTCTTTGTACACGACTCTGGAGCTATTTTCATAGATACTAATTTGTCTTTAAAGCGCGACTGAATTGAGTGTAGTAACATTTTTATTTCATTTTCACTTCTCTTGAGACTATCTTTGAATTCAAGTTTATACTCTTTTAAGTAGCAGCTGTTTCTATTTACTGATTCATCCACATCTTTTAATACTAAGTCCACGTTGTGTATGTATTGAATATAATCTTCGCACATAGCGGTCAGCCATCAGACGAATAGGGGGAATAACATGTAGCATACGAAAAACATGCACGTGCCGTAACTATTCGGGACTGGCCTCTTTGCGGCGGCAGCTAGTAACAAGCCTTTTAAAAAAGGTTTGGCTAATATGATTAGGCTGGTTCCTCAGGTTGGCAACAGGTTAATTCCCTGTTCCGTAAAATTTAGAATTACGAACCCGACAACAAGCCTCGGAAACGGACTGATCTCACGACGACAACCAACGCAACGAAAACGGCAAAACGATTTACGAATTTTCTTATGGAACGTACGATCGCTCTATAGAGCTCGAGCTGCTCAGCAGCAAGCCGATGCCCTGTCAAAGTATAGAGCTGACATAACAGCACTACAAGAAATCAGATGGACAGGGAATGGTGTTTTACAGAAGAAAGAATATGACGTATACTACAGCTGTCATACAAAACACCATGTGCTCGGGGTAGGCTTCCTAGTCAGCAAAAAAATGAAGTCTACCATCATCGGCTTTAACGCTATAAGCGAAAGGCTATGCACCCTTCGCGTGCGAGGCAAATTTACGAACATTAGCCTCATTAATGTTCACGGACCTACGGAGGAGTCCTCAGACGAAGAAAAAGAGACTTACTACGAACAAGTCGAGAGGACCCTCAATGCCTGTCCAAGGTATGACGTAAAAATCATCCTTGGGGATTTGAACGCAAAAATAGGTCGGGAGCCGGTATTCAGGCATTACGCAGGCACCCATAGTTTGCATGAGAACACTAATGACAATGGACTTCGAGTCTTAGAATTGGCAGCATCGAAAAACATGGTCGTTGCGAGTACCAGGTTCCCGCGAAAAGATATCTACAAAGCCACCTGGGTATCACCTGATGGAGTCACTCGTAACCAAATAGACCACGTGTTGATAGACCGTCGCCACTACTCGAACTTGATGACGGTACGAACGTACCGAGGCGCCAATATCGACTCGGATCACTATCTTGTTGGTATGGTCTTCCGAGGGCGGATTGCCTTGCGAAGACGTATTGCATCCGCCGATCAAGTTCGAATCAACACGGCTGCCCTACGCAATGAAAATGCCAGTAACACCTTTGGTAATGCGTTAGGACTCGCCCTAGAATCGCTTGATTTAGGGAGAGTAAGTCTTGGAGCCAGTATGCTGGGCGTAGATGAGAAGTGGACACGCCTTAAGAATACTGTCATTAGTACTGCCAACTCCATCTTAGGCAGCAGTCGTAGAAATCGGAACGACTGGTTTGATGAATGCAAGCTAGCGACTGAACGTAAGAATGTTGCGTACCGAGCAATGCAACAATCTCATAGAACGTGGGCACTCGAAGAAGAATATAAAGAGCTCAGAAGAATAGAAAAACGGCTTCACAGGCAGAAAAAATCAGCCTGGGAGAAGAACTTAATCTGTGAAATAGAAAAAAGCCGAGAGCGAGGTCCGCACCAGACGCGGAAATTCTACCAATCCGTCCGAAACATGACGCAGTACACACCACGCTGCACATACTGCAAGGACGGAGAGGGAAATCTGATCACCGATCCACAAAGCATACTGGAGCGATGGGAAGTGTACTTTAATGAATTGCTAAATGGTCAACTCACTGCAGAAGTGGAGGCTCCACTGCTTCAAGACGAATACCCTATGTTGCCGTCACCAAGCATAGAAGAGGTTGAGAAGGCTATAGACCGGCTAAAGAAAAACAAAGCCCCGGGAGCTGATGGTATACCAGCCGAATTATTTCAACACGGTGGACCAGCTCTACGTCAGGCAATTCATGATATTATAGTGCACGTGTGGGAGCATGAAGAAATGCCAGAAGACTGGCCAAAAGGTATAATATGCCCCATACATAAGAAAGGAGATGTCACAACGTGCAGCAACTATAGAGGTATCACGTTGTTGAGTACCGCCTATAAGATACTCTCCTCTATCCTACAAGACCGGATAACCCCATACGCTAAAACCATCATCGGACAATATCAGTGTGGTTTCATTCCAGGCAAATCAACAACTGATCAGATCTTTACCCTTAGGCAGGCGATGGAAAAATGTCTAGAATTTAACATCCCAACATACCACCTGTTTATAGACTTTAAGGCCGCCTATGATAGCATAGCCAGGGGAGAACTTTACAAAGCCATGAGAGAATTCGGCATCCCAAATAAATTGACACGACTATGTAGGTTGACCATGACCAACGTAACAAGCCAAGTAAAAATAGCCGGATTGCTATCCAGACCAATCAACATCTTTAATGGACTCCGACAAGGGGATGGTTTGGCCTGCCTCCTCTTCAACCTGGCGTTGGAGAAAGCAATCCGTGACTCTGGCACGGCAACAAGAGGGACCATCGTCAACAGGTCCAGCCAGATACTGGCTTACGCAGACGACATCGACATCATCGGAAGAACCGAGCAAGCTGTACACGATTCCTTCATCTAGATCGAGCAGGCGGCACAAAATCTGGGGCTGCACATTAGTGAAGGTAAAACAAAGTAAATACATGGTGGCGTCGAATGCGAGAGGAACAGTTGGTCAAACAACCAAGGTAGCGGAGCACGAATTTGAAGTGGTGCAATCCTTTAAATACCTTGGGTCAATAGTAGCAGCCGATAACAATATAGAAGAAGAAATACGCGGGCGGCTTCTCAAATCCAACAGAGCCTACTACAGTCTGTCAAAGCTCTTCAAATCCAGAAATCTCACCATAACTTCAAAACTACTGCTGTACAGGACCATGGTCCTGCCAGTACTCACATATGGATCCGAGACTTGGGTGCTTAGCAAAAGGCACTCTGACCTCTTAGCCGCGTTCGAGAGAAAAGTCTTAAGGAGAATTGTTGGCCCCATATGTGAGGAAGGACTATTCCGGAGACGGTACAATCATGAATTGTACGCAATCTACCTTGAAGCAGATATCGTGACAAAAATTAGGCTCGGTAGACTTCGGTGGGCAGGGCACGTAGCTCGCATGAGCGAAGAGGAACCTGCTCGGAAAGTTCTTTGTGGTACATTCTATGGCAGACGACAGCGTGGTAGACCATGCTTGCGCTGGAGAGATGGCGTAGACCAGGACGCCCGGAGCCTTGGGGTGCGCAACTGGATGGCGTCGGCTCGAGACCGGGATAGGTAGAGAGTCTTGTTGAAGGAGGCCAGGACCGGACCCCGGTTGTCGAGCCGATGATGATGATGATGATGATGATGACATAAACTTTATCATTGGGTTTGTTAGGCACCCACTTCAATATGCGTCAATACCACTACACTTTACCGCATAATGATAAACTTTGCAACAAACACCCGCGCATCTTATTCCCGTTTCTCCGCGGTTGGGTGTTCTGCGTTTTGTGCATTTATTCTCATCCATATTGAAAAAAAAACTTTTAAATAAAGTTTAATTTAAAATAATTCGAGTGACTTTTTGGCTAATCAGCCACATTAATTAAACTACTGTTTGAAAACCAAGGCACTGATTATATTTTATTATAAAATCACTTTGTTTTAAACGCTTTTTTAATTAATTAAATCGGAACTCTCTATTACTTGGTGTTAACTCTTTCGCTATACAATATAATTGTATAGCGAGTAACTCACGAAGTAACGAACCACAGCAAAGAGGAATATGTGATTGCGACCGATTCAACCAACACAATCAATGATCTAGAGAACCAAAGCAAACTTAAAAAAAAAAGACATATAAAAAAAAAAAATTACCCATGTTTCATCGATGGTGGAGGAAGTGTGGGTTCACAACTAAAATACCTCGACCCTCCCACAGTGCAAAGTGAGCATTTAGAGCGTGTTTTACCACCAAAACAACCTCGGGTCCTCACAATCAACGAAGAACTCGACAGTAACGCCAGTACGGACGATGACTTCTTAGTGTAGACACATGTATATATTGAAAATTGACGTGACTGTTTTTAACAAACTCCTGACTTAACCACAAACTGACTGACTAGGACGCGGAATGCAATGGAATTCTACCTCCTCGTGGTGCATTTTGGGTAACGCTCAATAAATTGCTGTTATTTATATTACTAACAAAGATCAACCTAACACCAACATTTATTTTTATCAAAAAAGATCACATTAAATATAAAAAAAAAATACTAAGAAAAAAGTACTTCCAATAGTTTTCAATTTTCTCAAAAATAATAAGAATCAAAATAAAAGCTTTCGGTTTTTGGTGCTCAATTCAAAATTTATATGAGCATTGACCACAAAAAGAAAATTTAGTTTTCCATTTCACAATTTTGGGCAAAATTGATGCAATCATTTCTGTTTGCGTTTTTTTACCAAAATTTTGAGTTTGAATGCGATTTTTTTGAAAACTATCGACACAAATAGTTTAATTTAAAGATCAGACTTTGAAAAGTATCGACACAAATAATTTAATTTAAAGATCAGACTACTGGCTTTTAAAACCTTTATTGTTTTGCATTTTAACTATTGTCGTTCCTTTTTAATGTTAGTTTTTCCATTTAAGTATTTTTTATCGAAAATCGACCTACTTCCTAAACGGGGCGAGATAGACCCCCTCCCATAGTAAAAAGTACTTGTATTTGACCCTTCTACAAAAATCCGTTATAAATTTTTAGCGCCCAAGTTATCATACTCTCCCCCATTTCAACATTACCAATCCTCTCTCTTGTTCTGCTAAAAAAAGGTCAGAAGCGCTATTATCACATAGTTTTGCAAAAGTGTAACAGTTCAACTGATATTTGATTGTGAAAAAACGTTGATTATGTCAATAACAGAATATGAAACAAAAGCAAAATTATATATTGGTTTCTCCATTGAGGATTGGTAAATTTGCGATGCGCAACGGGTAGGTAGTCAAAATAAGCAATAAGTTATCTTTGCTCTTTAGTAAAAACTTGACTACTGGGCCCGTATTACACACTGGCTCCACTGGGCTTGCAGCTGTCCAACATCACAACCACAATCTGAACAACAATCAGTGCTGTTTTTTTTTGTGGGCAAATTATGTCATGTCGTTTTATTTCCATTCAAAATTGGCCATGAGCAAATCAGCATAGAGACGTCAAACTTAATAAACACCAAATAAAATTTAAACATACTTCAGCAAAATTCAACAAAAAGAAGTACACGTACACGAAACGTCAAAATCCATGTTCAATATTTCAACAGCGCTCATGTCTTGTCGAAAAAACTAACTTCTACGACATGTCGCCTGATTGGACATGGATTTTTCAAACTCCATTGGTTGTTCTCATGGCGTGTTCAAAATGAGAGCAGCGTTCATGGCCAGTGGAGCCAGTGTGTTACGATTATCGTGGAAAAACCCTCGTTTTCGTTCAAATGCGACTTCGTAAAACGATTATCGTTTAAATTTCAACGATACTCGTTTCTACTAACGAGTGCTATTTGGCTGTCTAGCCTTCGTTCTCGTTGTTGTAAAATTTTTTTTGTGTTGTATTTATAATTCTGCCAGTTATGTACCATTAAGGAACAAAACGTGAATCCGAACAAACAAAAATAATAAAAGAAAATATTATTAGCAATATTAAAAACACAACCACAATAAACGCACTTGCACTCATAAATAAACAAATTCCGGAATTGCAAAATAAAAAGATTTGGATTTTACATACATTCTCCATGCTCTTCTCGTTGAAATATTTGTAAATAATTCTCCGTCTTCGCCCCTTGGAACAATGTTCACTATCCGAAAAGTAGTAATTAATAAACATTTTAATATTTTATAAGATATTATACCGCACTTCTTTAATTTCATACTCGTCTTTATTTATTTCGATCAATTGTTGACATCTATTCACCGACGTGAAGTTATATGTACTATAAAAAAATAGTATTTCTTCTTTTTATCTGGCAACATTTTCGTGTATCCATTTTCGTTTTATGTAATCTCTTTTGTTGCAAATATCGTATCCTGATTGGACATGGATTTTTCAAACTCCATTGGTTGTTCTCATGGCGTGTTCAAAATAAGAGCAGCGTTCATGCCCAGTGGAGCCAGAGTGTTACGATTATCGTGGAAAAACCCTCGTTTCCGTTCAAATGCGACTGCGTAAAACGATCATCGTTTAAAATTCAACGATACTCGTTTCTGCTTACGAGTGCTATTTGGCCGTCTAGCCTTCGTTCTCGTTGTTGTCAATTTTTTTTTTGTGTTGTGTTTATATGTCTGCCGGTTATGTACCATTTAGGAACAAAACGTGAATCCGAACAAACAAAAATAATAAAAGAAAATTTTATTAGCAATATTGAAAACACAACTATAATAAACGCACTTGCACTTATAAATAAACAAATTCCGGAATTGCAAAAAAAAACCATTTGGATTTTACATACATTCTCCATGCTCTTCACTATCTATGTCACTATGTTCACTATCCGAAAAGTAGTAATTAATAAACATTTTAATATTTTTTAAGATAGTTATAAAAGTAAAAAACAATTTTTTTATTCTTTATTGACCGCAAGTTTTTTGATAAATTAACAAACACACAAATAGTTTTAGTTTAGATTCATGTATTTATAAAAAAAAAAAAAAATTATCAATGCATTTCGAGCTCATTATTGTGTGCTCATCTTCAGCGAGCGCTTAGTACACACTAAATTTGAAATTTTTTTTGAAGAGATAAAAACAAAATAAAATTAACTTAAGAGTAACAATTACAAACTTGACAATTTTTTCTCTCATCTGAGATCTGAGTAACAGTTTTAATATACATACAAACATCAATATATTACATAGATAGTAAGTTTACGGTTTAAAAAACAAAAGACAAATTGAAAAAAGAGGGAGAGAAAAAGAGAAAATTTTTTTTAAAAAAAGTTTTGAAGTTTGAACGCAGAAAAAGTTGTTTTAATGATTTACTAAATAAAAAAGCGGTGAATCGATAATCTCTTTTTCAATGTTCATGAGATTGTTTGTTGTTGCAATGTAGAAAGATTCATACGCATCTAATTTGGCTGGATTGTTGACATTTTTTAAAAGTTTTACATTTTCGAATGAAATCTTGTTGTGTGGGTGTGAATTATCCAAATTGTAAGCGTGTGCAGCAACAGAGTTTGTAAAATCTTTTTTTCTTACGCTACGTAAATGTTCATCAACGCGTGCGGATAACGCTCTCCTTGTTTGGGCTATATATTTTGCATCACAATCTGAGCAGCTGATTTGGTATATGCCGCTTCGATCTCGTAATGGTACTTCATCTTTTGTTGTGCCTAGCTTTGAACGAAGTTTGTTGGCACAAGTATAGACAATTTGCATGTTTTCCCGGTCAAAGCAATGTCTGAGTCTGTCTGTGACATTTGGCAAATATGTGAAAGCGACCCGATTTCTTTTTTCTTTCTGTGATAAATTATTTTGGCTGAATAGTGTTGAACAATCATTTCGTTTAATTTTATATGCATGTTTTGAAATAAGTTTGTCAATTAAGGATTTTTCAAAACCATTCACGTTAGCAATTTGAAGGATTCGGTCGTATTCATTTTTGTAATCCGTGACGGCTAATGGTAATCTGCATAGTCGATGTATCATAGCATGAAATGCTGCGGTCTTGTGTTGGTAGGTGCAAGATGAATCATTCGTTATGTATCTGTCCGTCGTTGTTGGTTTCCTATAAATGGAAAATTCGATTTTTTGTCCTATGCGTTTTATTTTTAAATCTAGGAAAGGAAGCGTATGATCGACTTCGCTTTCAATCTCAAAAGTGAAATTCACGCTTTCATAACGACTATTCAAAATGTTGAGAGTGCGGTCGGTGTCATTTAAATTTAAGATAGTGTTTGGGAACGAATGAATGCTCTGAAGGACCAGCTTATGAAGCGATTGAAATAATAATCCTCGAAATCCAAATTTCCTTTTTAATAATATTTTATTTACAACAACTAATTAATGTGAAGCAACGAGTGAACAAATTTGAATGAATAGAAAAATAATATCAAACAACAAAAACTATTTGCAATATATCATAGAGTATCTGATTAATTCAAAAACATTAAAGTGTTTTATAGGCTGAGTTATTTTCAAACATTCCGCCGCCCCTGGAACACAGTTTCAGCTTATAGGTATGAGTGCCAACTTGTGGATTGGCCGAATGAAATTCCCATTTGCTGTTCGAAGAGTTACGACTCGAACATGTCCATCAACGCCTGGATGGGTTTTCATAACACGTCCCATGGTCCATTTTCCAGGTGGAAGATTCGGTTCCTTGATAAGGACAAGGTCATTTACCTCGAAATCACGTTGATGTTGTGTCCAGCGTGGACGTTGCTGCAGTGACGTTATATACTCCATGCTCCATCGTTTCCAGTAGCCCTGAATTTTTGATTGTAGGGATTGCCAATTTGAAAGACGATTCTGGGGAATGTCAGTTAGAGAGGATTCTGGAACTGCAGAGTAGGATTCACCTAAAATGAAATGAGCAGGTGTTAACGGATCAGTCATTATCAGATTTTATGCATAGAGGTCGGGAGTTTAAGAGAGCTTCAATTTGTGTTAAGAGTGTACAAAAGGTCTTCGAATGAGAGAGTATCTGAACCAATAACACTGTGCAGATGCTGCTTTACGGACTTGACCCCTGCCTCCCAAAGTCCACCAAAGTGAGGAGCAGATGGGGGAATAAAATGCCAAGTGATTATGTCGCGAGCGAGGGATTCAGCTATCAATGAGTTGTGTTTTTGAGATAAAGTGATTTGATGCATTTCGCTGAGCTTTTTTGCGGAGCCGTGAAAGTTTGTGCCGTTATCCGAGTACATATAGGACGGTCTTCCCCGACGAGCAACAAAACGACGAAGAGCTGCCAGAAATGCGTCAGTTGTCAAATCACTGACGAGCTCCAAATGTATAGCTTTCGTGGAAAGGCATAAAAAAGTGATATGTATCCTTTTGTCATTGTTGTTTTTCGTCCGATCTTTGTTTTTATGAGGATGGGTCCAGCATAATCAACACCACAATGTAAGAAGGGTCTGCTCTGCTGAATACGTGGTCCAGGAAGATTTCCCATGATTTGATTTGCTTGTTCCTTCCTTTGCTTAAAACATCTTACGCATTGTTGGCTCACATTACGAAGAAGATTTCTGCAACCCAGGATCCAGTATTCTTGGCGAATTATAGTAAATAGTGTTGAGACTCCTGTATGTAAATAACGTTCATGGAAATCAAGTACTATCAATTTTGTTATATCGTGTCCCTTTGGTATTATTATTGGATGTTTTACTTTAAAAGATAGACGAGCTTCCTCAATTCGACCACCTACCCTAAGGATGTCATTTTTATCGAGAAATGGGACAAGATTCACAATTTTGCTTTTTTGGGGAAATTTACCATTTTTCTTATAAAAATTTATATCGTCTTTGAAGTGCATGTGTTGTAACCATTTGATGACTTCGTTTTTAGCGTTAAATAGTTCATGGGGGCGAATGTAAAGAGTTTTTTCATTGAGTTGTTTCCGTAACCTTGAACGGAAGCGATATACTAAAGCGACAGTATGAATAAGACGATACCACGACGAAACACGAGATGCTATTTTAGCAATAGGATGATAATCAAGAAGAGATGGGATTGTTTCTTTTCTTCTTGTATGCAGTCAGGATGTTCTTCGAATTGATGAATGATTGGCCATTGATCTTCAGTGTCATTTAACCACTGGGGACCTGTCCACCAAATGGGATGTTTGATTAGAGCTGATGGGGTAATACCATGCGAAGCACAATCCGCAGGATTTTGTGCTGATTTAATGTGAAACCACCTGTTTCTAGTAATTGTTTCTAGAATCTCCGAACAGCGATTTCCAATAAAGATTTCCCATCGTCGAGGTGGTGATGAGAGCCATGATAGAACTACCTTCGAATCGCACCAGGCGTAAGCATTGGTAAATTTTTTATTTTTTTTATTTAACGATTTTTGAACTGAGTCCATCAAACGGGCAAGCAAAAGTGCTCCACATAGTTTCAGGCGCGGGAGATGTTTTAAAGGTGTTTTAAAGGAGCAACTCGAGTCTTAGCTGCAACTATGTTTGTTTTGATTTCTCCTTTTGACGAAATGAAGCGCGCGTAAATAACTGCTGAGTATGCGGACGATGAAGCATCTGAAAATCCGTGCAGTTGAAAGGAAGAATTGATTTCACCGATAAAACGAGGTATTTGAATGTTTGTTAGCAGAGGAAGTTCGTCGCGATATTTACACCATTTTGAAGAGACGGAATTCGGAAGAGGATCATCCCAATCAAGTTTTAGATGCCACAATTCTTGAAAAATTATTTTTAGTTGCACGACGGAAGGGGCTAAAAAACCAAAGGGGATCGAAAATTCGTGCTACGTCTTTTAGAATTTGACGTTTATTAATAGGATCATTTTGTGTTATATTCAAGCGAAACGAAAAGGTATCCAAACTAGAACTCCAGTACAATCCGAGTACTTTGATTACCGAATCTGAATCACAACCGAGAGTTACGTCTTCATTTAGGTTAGTCGTGTGATGGAAGTAGCTGTTTGCAGTTACTTTGCCATTTGCTTAGCTCAAATCCACCCTTATGAAGAAGTTCGATTAGGGTGTTTACTTAAATTGTGCATCAGGGAGAAAGTCTCCACCTGAAGCAACATCATCGACATAAAAATCATTTGATAAAATGTCTGCCGCGACGGTAAAGTCCTTGCGATAGTCATTTGCGAGTTGTTCTAAAACGCGTACCGACTGATATGGAGCACACGCGGTTCCGTATGTGACCGTGCATAACCGAAAATGTTCTATGGGATCACTTGGCGATCTTCGCCACACGATTCTTTGAAAGACAGTGTCTTCAGGCGCTACCCAAATTTGCCGAAACAATTTGGCAATGTCAGCAGTAAAAACGAATGCATGTCGGCGAAATCTCAGCGAAACAGAGAAAAGGTTGCGTTGGATAGGAGGCCCTATCATGAGCGAATCGTTAATTGAATTTCCGTTTGTATCTTTGAAAGAACCGTCGAATACGACACGAAGTTTTGTTGTTGGGCTGTCTGATTTTAGAACGGAATGATGGGGCAGATAATAAACGTTTGGTTTTGAAATTTCTGATTGTGGAATTTTGATCATATGTCCTAGTAAAAGGTATTCATCCATAAATTTTGAATACGCTGGGAAGAGATTCATCTTTCGAAAACTTTCTTTCCATAGCTGTTAACCGCAAAATTGAACCCCTGAGAATATCACCAAAAACCGGAGGATTTTTAAATGGAAGCTTGACAATATACTTTCCATCAGTATGTCTTCGATGCGTTTTGGAAAAATGATCTTCGATATCTTCAACTTCGATTGAACCTTTTACCTTTGAATCTACTTCTTCGATGGTCCAGAAGGATTGTAAGATAGAATCTTTGTCGACCGTTGAATGATGCGATTGTATGTTTTGATTGGAACCCGAAACAAGTTTACCTGCCAACACCCAACCGAACATAGTGTTTTGGGAATAGGGTGACCTCTGTTGCTTCGTATTAGCTCACTCTCTAAGATATCCCAAACCTTATCCGCTCCAAGCAAAATATCTATGTCAGCAGATTGATAGAAAAACGGATCAGCTAAATTAAGATTGGAAATATGTTCCTAATCGTTGACGTTGAAAGAAATAGCAGGTAGTTGCGTAGTAATAGTGGATAAAATAAATGTTTCTACAGCGATGCTTACTGAGTCATAACACGAAGCGATGTTAAGTGAAATTAAACCTTTTGATTGTCCTGTATTAGATCCACCTATTCCACTTATTGGTATTCGAGCATTTCTTTTTTTAAGTCCAAGTCTTTGAGCACAAGCTTCAGTGATGAAAGAAACTTGCGACCCCGAATCAATGAGAAATCTGACGAATTGATATGTTCCATTGACATCAAGAATTTTACCAACTGCAGTTGGAAGCAATGTTTGAGACAAGGATCGATTTGAGTACAATGAATGGTGCAAAATATATGGGTTTGAATTTTGAACAGGGTTAGAGCAGGGAGATTGAGTCGTTTGATCAATTAAGTTCGAACTAGAATTAGGTATAGCAATATGCACGAGGGTGTGATGTCTTGAATTGCATGTTTTACATCTGGACTTCGACTGACAGCTTGCGGAATTGTGTCCACTACGTAGACAGTTAAAGCAGAGTCGATTAGATTTAACAAATTCATGTTTATTTTCAGTTGACATTGAAAGAAATTCTGAGCATTGGAAAAGAAGGTGGTTTGATTTACATTTTGGACATTGTTTCGAAGATATGACATGTAAAGTTTTAAAAGAAGATGGTTTTTCTTTTGATTCACGAACATTTGTTTTGCATGATTCTAGAACCTCGCAGCGGCGTTCCAAAAAGGTTAAAAATTGATTGATGGTGGGACTTTCATTGTCTAAGCTTTCAGTTGACCATGCTTGACGAGTATCTTGATCAACTTTGTTGATAAGCACATGTATCATTCAGGGGTCCCTTCCCTACCAACAGACTTAAACGAGTCGAGACTACGAACGATTTCATCAGAAACATCGGATATTTTTCGAAGTGTTTTAACATTCGATGTTTGTAGAGTTGGCTGATGAATAAAGTTTCTATAAGACTGTTTATAATAAATCTTGGTCGATCGTATCTCTTTTATAATCTTTCCCAAGCCTGTTCATACGTGACGTCAGACATTGGTATCTGAGTTATTAAATTAAGTGCTTGACCATGAAGATGAGAACGAAGTAAATGAAATTTTTGCATTGGCGTTAACGATTGTTTTTTATGGATTGCACTAAGAAACATATCTCTAAACCCAGGCCAATCTTGATAACTGTTACCATTAAAAGGTTCAATGTAAATTTGAGGAAGATGGTCAACCTGATGATTTTGTGAGAAGCACGAATTGTTTTTAATTTCAGGAGACACATTAGAAACATTTGACGTAGTTTTGTCTTTTTCGAATTACCGCAAGTAGGACCGATTTTGCTGCGATGTATTTAGATTCAAATTGTTCGAATTCTTCTTCAGGGTCTATGTACCCTTTTTCACTTTTAAATTTTTAAATCTGTTCTTGCGATTGATTAAATTTTGAC
Organism: Baccha elongata; assembly: GCA_951217065.1. Classification (NCBI taxonomy): domain Eukaryota; kingdom Metazoa; phylum Arthropoda; class Insecta; order Diptera; family Syrphidae; genus Baccha; species Baccha elongata. Next base: position 1,449,970 of record CATNUY010000188.1, read on the forward strand.
CAGATTTCATCTAATTTTTCCATTCGCACTTCAAGGATCTCCTTAGTTTCGATATCCGTAATTTTTTCCGTAAAGGAGGCTGTCTTTGTTAGAGAACTTTTCATGTTGCCACGAATGTTTCGAAGAACCGATAGATCTTGATTGGAAGCCATTTTTATCACGATCAAATTAAAATTAGAATGTGCCGAAAGGATAATTTAATTTCTTAAAATGTCTATGCAATTACGTAATGCCACTGAATTTATATTTCGATTTAAGAAAAATTAATAATAGATGCAAACAGAAACAGATATTTTCAACAGAAAAGATGTTCTATAGAATTCCAAGATGCGTCACGATGCGTCACGATGCGTGATGAATTGTAATAACAAGGAGCGATGAGCGACGAAAATTCCAAGTTATCCGAAATGTCTTGAAAAGTCCAAGAATCCGACTCGAAGTAGACCAAAAACATGTTTGGGAACGAATGAATGCTCTGAAGGACCAGCTTATGAAGCGATTGAAATAATAATCCTCGAAATCCAAATTTCCTTTTTAATAATATTTTATTTACAACAACTAATTAATGTGAAGCAACGAGTGAACAAATTTGAATGAATAGAAAAATAATATCAAACAACAAAAACTATTTGCAATATATCATAGAGTATCTGATTAATTCAAAAACATTAAAGTGTTTTACCGCACTTCTTTAACTTCATACTCAAGTCTTTATTTATTTCTATTAATTTTTGGCATATATTCAAAAATTGATGGAAGTTTTTTAACTAGAATAGTTTAGAACAGCTCACTGAACAGGACTCAACATATTAAATCATGTTTAGAGTTGAAAAAATAACGTAATGAACTTCGTTCATGACGGGGGTCCCCGCCGGCGAATCAGTAAATGTTGATTAATATTAAGTTAATTAAACAATACTTATAAATACAATTTGCTTAACACTAATCTTTAAAAATATCTTATTATCTATATATTATGTTGGCACAGAAGGGGCCGTATCTATCAATTGATTGTTCATTTTTTTTTAACGTTAATAAAATAGTATGTTGTTGGTTTTGAAGGAGACGGGTATTTGGCTTTTAGCCACGGTAGTGAACTGACCCCGGGTCAGCGTAGAAAGGAATTTTCTCGTTCTAAGTATCGCGGATTGAAATATCTTGGCTGGTTTGCAACTGAGATGGATAGCGGGTCAGATTAAGTAGGTACCTTGTTGCAGATAGGAGGAGGATAATGATGGCCTCTTTATAGTCTCTTGTTGCTTACTTGTTTTCTTTGTATCCTGTCGTAATGCATACCCGTGCAGATTTGTAGGATCTTCCTCTCGAGCACTGCCAGTTTCTTGAGATACATGGCGGTTAAAATAATAGCAGTGTCGTTATGTTAGAAACAAATGTCATAGTACTTTTTTCATAAAGTTCTTTATTGTTCCATCCACTGAAGAAAGCAAAATAGTGTTGTATGTTCATAAAGGTTCTCAGCAGTACGTAAAGCACTCCTTTTAATCGACATATAATCTTAGAGTCACCACTTACACCATAAAACAGGGTGGTTCTGGTCTCATGATTTGGGCCTTTCTTATTAGGATTGGTCCAGTATTTTGGAAGAATGGCATAATGGACCTGCATTTATACGTTAAAATTCTGGACAAAATCATGCTTACTTACGTTGAGGAAGAAATGGCTCTGATATGGGGTAGGTTACTACTCCAAATATACCAGCCGAAAAGCTAAGCAGTGGTTTTTAGACAATATTCAAGTAATGAAGTGACCTTCGCAATCCCCCGATCACAATCCTATTGATAATTTATAGGCAAAAAATTAAAAATTAACCTAAGTCTTGCTGAAGAAACAGTTTTTTTAGCCGTATATTTTTTGGGTTCGTTTAGTTCTGCGGTTTTTTTGTTTTGTTTTGGTGTAATGAAATTATGATTTGAAATATGTATGCATAATGAGAAAAAATAGCCTTTTGAAATTAATATCACAATTTATGAAAAACTATGTTTTTTGTTTTATATTTGTGATTAATGGTTTTCTTGAGGATCACTGCCACTGCGGAGCGTTGTCTTCGTCGGCCAGAAGGAGCAGGTCGTCTGAAACAGACTAACTCGGCAGAGTTGACTTTAATTCCCCATTGCTTTGCTATTAGTATAAAAAAGTCTTCGTATATACGCTTCTACTCTTCGGGCAGCAATCACCGGTGACATAGAACTCGTATACGTAAAGGAATCTTCATGCCTATAGGTCTACAGACTTTTTTCGTCTTCTCTATCATTGATTTTTTTTTAAGAATCAGCAACTTGTCTAAGGCCCACTTGCACGAAACTTTTTTTGACATTAGTGTGTGTAGCGAATGTTGTTGTTTTGTGAAGGTTTTCTGTTTCGTTCCTGTTTTTATTTGTTTATCTTTAGTTAGCTGTGTTTTCATTCGTGCAACGTTAAATCAAAAAATAAACAATCATGTATATTACCAGTAATTTATCCATGCATAGGCACTAGCCATCGAAACAAAAATCCTTAATATTTATCCATTAATTTTTCTATGGATAACTTTTTACATCCGTCAAATGGAATTTGACAAGAAGTTGCTATCGGTTAGGTTCGCATTTGTGTGTGTAGCAAATGTTGTTGTTGTTTTGTGAAGGTTTTCTGTTTCGTTCCTGTTTTTATTTTTTTATCTGTGGTCAGCTGTGTTTTCATTCGTGCAACGTAAAATCGAAAAGTAATCAATTATCTTTTTAATCCTGGATAGCTAACTGCGATTTTATAAATGTATCCTTCGTTTTTGTGCCCTTATACAGAAATGAAGGAAAGTTAACTACGCCGAAAATTACCGTTTTTGGGTTAAATCAAATGCTTAACAGTCTTAAAATTTAAAAATAAAAATAATTACTTCGAAACCCTATGAGGGTGCTCTATTAAATTTTTGATCTAGCACACCGATTCTTTGTTTTAAGGAAAATAAAATGCATACAAAACTTTTCCCACCCTTGTTCTACCGCACAAACAACAACGTAAGGACGTTAAAAGTGAAACATCTATTCACATACGAAAGACGACGACAAAAAACAGGACATCAAAAACAGAAGTGAAAACGCACTTTTTCCCCTCTCTAGTCAAGCAAACAAGAACAACCAACTCCCCCAATGAAAGAGAAGGGGCCGTATCTATCAATTGATTGTTCATTTTTTTTTAACGTTAATAAAATAGTATGTTGTTGGTTTTGAAGGAGACGGGTATTTGGCTTTTAGCCACGGTAGTGAACTGACCCCGGGTCAGCGTAGAAAGGAATTTTCTCGTTCTAAGTATCGCGGATTGAAATATCTTGGCTGGTTTGCAACTGAGATGGATAGCGGGTCAGATTAAGTAGGTACCTTGTTGCAGATAGGAGGAGGATAATGATGGCCTCTTTATAGTCTCTTGTTGCTTACTTGTTTTCTTTGTATCCTGTCGTAATGCATACCCGTGCAGATTTGTAGGATCTTCCTCTCGAGCACTGCCAGTTTCTTGAGATACATGGCAGTTAAAATAATAGCAGTGTCGTTATGTTAGAAACAAATGTCATAGTACTTTTTTCATAAAGTTCTTTATTGTTCCATCCACTGAAGAAAGCAAAATAGTGTTGTATGTTCATAAAGGTTCTCAGCAGTACGTAAAGCACTCCTTTTAATCGACATATAATCTTAGAGTCACCACTTACACCATAAAACAGGGTGGTTCTGGTCTCATGATTTGGGCCTTTCTTATTAGGATTGGTCCAGTATTTTGGAAGAATGGCATAATGGACCTGCATTTATACGTTAAAATTCTGGACAAAATCATGCTTACTTACGTTGAGGAAGAAATGGCTCTGATATGGGGTAGGTTACTACTCCAAATATACCAGCCGAAAAGCTAAGCAGTGGTTTTTAGACAATATTCAAGTAATGAAGTGACCTTCGCAATCCCCCGATCACAATCCTATTGATAATTTATAGGCAAAAAATTAAAAATTAACCTAAGTCTTGCTGAAGAAACAGTTTTTTTAGCCGTATATTTTTTGGGTTCGTTTAGTTCTGCGGTTTTTTTGTTTTGTTTTGGTGTAATGAAATTATGATTTGAAATATGTATGCATAATGAGAAAAAATAGCCTTTTGAAATTAATATCACAATTTATGAAAAACTATGTTTTTTGTTTTATATTTGTGATTAATGGTTTTCTTGAGGATCACTGCCACTGCGGAGCGTTGTCTTCGTCGGCCAGAAGGAGCAGGTCGTCTGAAACAGACTAACTCGGCAGAGTTGACTTTAATTCCCCATTGCTTTGCTATTAGTATAAAAAAGTCTTCGTATATACGCTTCTACTCTTCGGGCAGCAATCACCGGTGACATAGAACTCGTATACGTAAAGGAATCTTCATGCCTATAGGTCTACAGACTTTTTTCGTCTTCTCTATCATTGATTTTTTTTTAAGAATCAGCAACTTGTCTAAGGCCCACTTGCACGAAACTTTTTTTGACATTAGTGTGTGTAGCGAATGTTGTTGTTTTGTGAAGGTTTTCTGTTTCGTTCCTGTTTTTATTTGTTTATCTTTAGTTAGCTGTGTTTTCATTCGTGCAACGTTAAATCAAAAAATAAACAATCATGTATATTACCAGTAATTTATCCATGCATAGGCACTAGCCATCGAAACAAAAATCCTTAATATTTATCCATTAATTTTTCTATGGATAACTTTTTACATCCGTCAAATGGAATTTGACAAGAAGTTGCTATCGGTTAGGTTCGCATTTGTGTGTGTAGCAAATGTTGTTGTTGTTTTGTGAAGGTTTTCTGTTTCGTTCCTGTTTTTATTTTTTTATCTGTGGTCAGCTGTGTTTTCATTCGTGCAACGTAAAATCGAAAAGTAATCAATTATCTTTTTAATCCTGGATAGCTAACTGCGATTTTATAAATGTATCCTTCGTTTTTGTGCCCTTATACAGAAATGAAGGAAAGTTAACTACGCCGAAAATTACCGTTTTTGGGTTAAATCAAATGCTTAACAGTCTTAAAATTTAAAAATAAAAATAATTACTTCGAAACCCTATGAGGGTGCTCTATTAAATTTTTGATCTAGCACACCGATTCTTTGTTTTAAGGAAAATAAAATGCATACAAAACTTTTCCCACCCTTGTTCTACCGCACAAACAACAACGTAAGGACGTTAAAAGTGAAACATCTATTCACATACGAAAGACGACGACAAAAAACAGGACATCAAAAACAGAAGTGAAAACGCACTTTTTCCCCTCTCTAGTCAAGCAAACAAGAACAACCAACTCCCCCAATGAAAGAGAATATCGAATGGAATGCGAAGAGGCGTATACACATTTCCAAATCGTGTAGTTTTTTTAGGTACATATTTCTACCTTATTTAGGTACATATTTCTATCCATATTTCTACCTCATTCTTTGTCCGGTTTTCTTTTTTTTATTTATTTAATGGTAACTGGCAACCAACCATCAAAGCAAAACTCTTCATACGTTTATATTTGCGACAGAATCAACCACCCTCAATCGACATCACAAAGCACCAACGCAACGGTAAAACAGAAGCGGTAAGGTGGCGACGGAAACAGCATAAAATCACATCGCCATGACGATAATGACGATGACAACCCAACCTGGCTACGCAGAGATACCCATACTCATGCTTACCGCTATCGCCAGCGCTACCAGCTCGAGGACGAAAAGAGAGCATTGGCAGCTTCAGCTTTTTCTCCTGCGTCAGTTTCGTTTGGATTGAATAAAATAAGAATGGGGTGGATGGCAAAATATCAACAACTTTCTAATTATTATCGCGACGGCGACTACCACAACGACTATATGAAGAGTCGTGCCTCAGCCTGAGTGTGTTTCCTACCAAGATTCTTTTAAAATACAGTGGATGAGGAGTGAAATATGGCAAAAAAAAATAAAATTTAAAAATAACAGCCTCATCATCTTTTGTCGTCCTCATCTGCCAGTCACAAAAGTATAGCAATACGAGGTCGAGGGATATATTTTAAGTTCTGTTTATATAGTTATACAACTGTTTATATAGTTATACAACTCGTAGTTGTTTTAAGGCTGTGCCAGTATGTATATTGATGGAGGTTTTTCACAATCTTCTATACTAAACCGATATGGGGAATGTTTAAGTACGGGTAGGTCTCCCAAATGTCTAAGAAATTCATCACAAAGAAAGACGTTTGCTTCTATGTTATTATTTAAGATAGGTTTAAGTGAATAAAAACAAAAAAAAAATGTAAAGGTACAGTACGAAACTTGTGTTTTTAAATAATATACATTCATATCTACATTTAAAAAAAAACAAATTTGACTGACTTAGTAAACCATAATCGTTCAGACTAAATTAGACTAATGCCAGAATGTAGGTTTCGTAATGCTACCACTGGGTCTGTCTGTGCGGCAATCTGAAAATACGAATATTATTTAGAAATAATAGTGTAGTATGGTTGTTTTTTGTTTTAAATAGATACAATCATTAATATAAATATTTTATTGGTAGATATAACAAAAAATGAATACAAAAAATAACTTTGAAAATTGATTTTTAACAACCCACATCTTTCTCAGAAAATCTTGGAAGAAACGACATTTATATTTTATATTTTTTTAGCAGAATCGTGGATCATACATATAATTTTAAGTTTATCAATAGACAAATCATCAACAGGTTTAATTTAATTTGGTAGAATCCAAGTTTAATTAATTTTTTTTATTTCAAAATCGTTAGAGCGGTTTTTACATAAATCGATGTTACTTAGTAATTTAAAAATAAAAGTTGTTTGCCAAATTTAAGTACGCCAATTTTAAGTGCTAAATTTTAAATTTAATTTTAAACGCACAAAAACAAATTATATTGAGTTCGCATAGTTTAAAAAACAAATATCAATTTTGTATTTATTTATTTTTATTGAGTATGAATGCATTACAAGCAGCCTACAACTCATCACCAGTAACACGACTAAATACATAAAGCTTTTCGAAAATTTCGTTTTTTCTCGTCACTAACATTAATAAAATAAACCATTTTGTTTCATTCTTTAATTTCTTCATGTTGATTTTCTTTCTTGGACAACACATCTGCCATTTACAGAAACTTCCCAGGTAAATACTTGCAACTAAGTCTATGGCCCTTATTGCGAGTGTCGTTTGTCTATCGATAATCGACTGTTGTCGATAGTCGAACGTCGAAAATCGATGTTGGTATTGTGAATCTCAATTGTGAACGATACTTTTCGTTTTTTCATTCGACATCTGTCGTCTGCATTTTTTCAATCGACTGCGTTAAACAAAAGAAGTGCCTACATCTATTTATTTATTATTATTTATTTATGGTCTACATAAACAAACTTTCTCAACCAAAATGTAAGGAAACTTAGTCAAATAAGTAAAATTTACAAAATAATATAATAAATTTGTTATTTACAGTGCAAAAGTTGTCCGTAATAGAAAGCAACTAGAAAAGCTAGTGCTTTTGATGGAAGCGAATCCAGACATCGCGAAGGGAATTCGCGGCAACGAGTTTAATTATTATTATTATTATTATTATTATTAATTTTATTAAATGGTAAATAAATTACAAATTTAATAATTACTTAAACTAGAAATTAGCTGCCAGGGCTATCTACTAGGGAAGTTAAATTTTTAATTGTAAAAGATAAGAGATATATACATAGGTAGTTATTATTGTTATTATTTTTTATTATTTTTTTTTTTTTTAATAGTGTTTTCAATTTTTAAATTTGTCATTATATTGTATACCAAATTTATGTTGTCGAAATTGATATTTTTCAAAAGATGGTGCAAGTTATGCTTTGATAGTTTTGCGCAGGTTGAAGAGACTTTTGGACAGGAAAGAAGGTGGGTCATTGTAAGAGTGGAGTTATCCTCGCAGAGATGGCAGAGTGGAGGTGCTTCTTTATTGAACAGGTGTTTGTGTGTAATGTATGAGTGGCCCAGTCTGAGCCTGATGTATAGCTTTAGTTTTTTTAAAGATATGTTGCTGGGATAGATTGCTCTGTCCCCGTTTGGATTTAGATTTTTGTATGAGTGGTTGTAGTTTGTCCAAGATTCTTTTCTTTTGAACTTCCAGTTTTCTAGAAGTAAATTGGTAGTATCTTTTTTATTGTGTTGAAAAAAAGCTTTTAATGGTTCTTTTTTCGCTGATTTGGCTTCTGCGTCAGCTGCTTCGTTGCCATTGATTCCAACGTGGCCGGGAATCCAGATGATTTTTAAAGTTTCGGGATTTAGGATGAGATGGTGTCTTATTGTTACTACTATTTCAATCGAGTTCGAAATGTTTTCTATAGCCTTTATAGTTGAAAGGCTATCCGAAAATATGATTGTTTTTCTTTTCTGGGAGTGTGTTATCGCTTGGTATATAGCAAACGCTTCGGCAGTAAAAGTGGATGTGTGAGAGGATAGTAGCCCTTTGGAGACAACGGAACCGTTGGCGCCAACAACAGCAAACGAGGTGTACGTGTCCCCTTTGGATGCGTCTGTAAATAGTAGTTTCCATCCAAGAGATTTGTAGTTTTCTGCGATGTCTTGAAAAAGTTTTTTGTACATATCATCAGAGGTTGAATTTTTTGGATAGTTGCAAAGTTCGGTGTTTATGGTGTTACTTGGAAGGTTCCAAGGTGGTTGGCTATTCTTTGCGTAGTTTTGAATAGAGATCGGAACATCAAAGTTCTTTGCGAACGTGAGTGCCCTACATAAAGTTGATTGGATTCTTTGATGTCTCTTTCGATTCACAATTTTTTTGACTTCTGGATGGATGGATGTTCTGTATGAAGAGTTTATTTTTGTAATTATTTTGGCCGTGAGAAAGTCAATTCTGTCCGTTAAATGAGGAAGCCCAGCTTCAGTTAATATGTTTATGATGGGTGTTGAGCGTATGGCTCTCATGCAGCTTCTGGTGGCGGAGTGGTAAGGTGTTGTGATAAGACCCAGAGATGATTTGGAGCATTTTCCGTAGATTGGTAAACAATAATCAATTTTTGATAACACTATGGATTTGGTTACATTTATAAGAGTATTAATGTTCGCGAAGCTGTTTTTTGAAGACAAATATTTAATTATATTAACCCTGGCAGTTAAACTTTTCCTTATATAAATACAATGGTTCTTAAAATTAAATTTAGAATCGAATATAATGCCAAGAAATTTCAAAGAATCAACGTTTTTTATACAGCTGTTGTTTAAATTGACTTCAACAACTTTTGTACAGTTGTGTTTTTTACATATATGAAACAATTCGGATTTTGAACATGAAATCATCCAGCCCGAGTAATTACACCATTGAAGAATAGCATTTATAATAGAAGTAAACATATTTCCCAATTCGTGGAGGTCTTTAATTTTAGAAAAAATGATTAAATCGCCTGTTAGAAAGAAATGATTGTATGTATTTGTATGTTTTTGGTCCGATTTTCCATTTTAATAGTTGATTAAGAACAACATGTGCTCCGATCCTATCAAAGGCTTTTTGGAAATCTAGACTGAGAATGGTGGCATGATTTCGTTCAGACAATGATGTAGAGACAAAATGGTCAATATGGAGAAGGGCGTCTAGAGTAGACTTCCCTTTTTTAAATGCGACTTGTCGGTTGTCAACCAGTTTGTCTTTTTCAAGGAACCAAAATAAACGTTTGGCTATTATTTTTTCTAAATTTTTTCCTGAACACGGAAGGAGGGATATAGGGCGATACCCTGAAATTAATGTGCGGTCCCCGGTGGGCTTAGGCAGTGGTATGATATTGGCAGTTTTCCAGGCATGTGGAATTATTCCTGTGTCGAAGATGTTGTTGTATGGTGCCAGTAGACGATTTTTTAAAGTCAGAGGTGAGTTTTTTAACATGACATATGAAATGCGGTCAAAACCCGGGGTTTTGCCTTTTGCTGTGTGTAGGCAAGAAATAAGTTCAGACATTTTTATTTGCGATTCAATAGAGATAGCTGAAGTGCAGGGGTGGAAAGATATATTTGCGTTGTTCAGGCTTTTTTCTTTTTCGCTGATGAAAGTATAGTCGAAATTAGAATCGTCTGAAAATTGTTCCCATGTTTGAGCAAAGTTTTCAACGATTTTTAAAGGGCAAGTCAACGTTGTTGTGTCTGTTTTTATTGTTTTTATTGTGTATGGAGTGTATGTGCCTGTTAACGTTTTTAAATCGGCCCAAAGTTTTTGAGGTGTTGAATTTGGATTTATATTAGCAGTAAATTTTTCAAAACAATTCTTTTTTTCGGTTTTTACTGTTTTGCGAAATTTGGCATTAAGTTTAAAATAGAGAACGAGATTCCAATCAGTAGGGGATTTTTTAAAGTTGTACCATGCTTTTTGTTTTTGCATACGCAGAGAACTTATTTCCTTGTTCCACCAAAAGACGGTTTTCTTGTGGGTCTTGTCGCTAGTTTGAGGAATGGATAAGTTTGCTGCAGTGCGTATTGATTTATTTTTATTTAGTTTTTTTTAACTGTTGGTTATATTGTCCGGTAGTGAGGCTACTGAAAATGGGAAAATGATCGCTCCCAGAGAGGTCATCAGATATGTCCCAGGTAGTTTTATTTAGAAGAGAAGGTGTGATGAGTGATAGATCAACGTGTGAAAGCGTACTATGGGTGGAAAAATGGGTTGGTCGACCGTCATTAAGTAAAGCTAACCCAGAGTTAGCGATAAAATGTTCGACTGTTTTGCCGCGTTTATTTAGTTTTTCAGAGCCCCAGGATGGACTCCATGAATTAAAGTCTCCTGTTATTAAGACAGGGTTGTTAATTCCGTTGATAATATCTTCAAGGTCTTGTGTTGAAAATTGTTGATCAGGGTGGATATAGAGAGAAATAATTGTAAATTGAATATTTAACTTGATTTCAACTCCTATTGCTAATATATTTGAGTTAATCGGAATAACTGAATGGGGGATTGAGTTATGGACGAGGATGCCAACACCTTGTTTGGAAGTCGTTATAGATTCGACATTATGGAAGTATGTGGTATATTGTTTGGGAGAAAATGGATGGCGATCGGAAATTACATGGGTTTCTCGCAAGCAAATGACCTTTGGTTGTATGTCTTTTATTAGTAGTTGCAATTCGTGTAAGTTGTTCAGGTACCCGTTAAGGTTCCATTGTAGGATGGTGAATTGTTGGTGAAGTGACGGTAAAGTATTGTTTTTGCCGGTGTAAAGAGAATTTTGTTGTGGAGAATTGAATGCGGTGAAATTATTGTGGTGTTCATTATGACTCCGCGGCATTGATACAGAAGCGGGAGGGCTTTGTAAAAAGCCCTGTCGATTCGGTATCCCCACCGCGGAGTCGTTGTTTTGGCTAAGAAGTTTAATTTTAGGTTGAATCATCATCTTGTTCCATATGATTTTCAGGTTCGTAGTATAGGTTTTGTGAGAGAAGTGTGTTTGTTAGATTTGTTAGAGGAGATGGGAAGCTAGAAGGTGTAAGAGACTGAGTAGTCTCGACAGTGTGTGTGGGAGAGAGAGTTAGTATGAGTGTATTTGTTGTTTTCGTTAAACGTTGGTGTGGGTGTGGAGTCAGTTATCGTATTTGGTGGAGAAATAGTAGAAGTAGATTTTTGTAGGGTGCGGGCAGGTATTATTGGCGCGGGTGGGGAAGTATGAGGAAGTTGTTTATTGTTTTTTTGTTTAATAGTGTTTTCGCTATTATTTGTTTGTGGGGGTGAATCAATTATTGTGGTAGATTGGTTGTAAAGATTTTGCTTAGATGTGTTGTTTGCTGAAGTAGAAATAGTAGCTTGGTCGGAAGAAGAATTGCTGGGAAGCAGCTGGCGTGGAGGAGGGGTCGAACCCGTGGTGGTGTTTTGTTTGCTTGACGTTGATGAGTTTTGTAAAACTGAGGAGTATGTTGTTGAAAAGAATTGAACCGGATTTTTTTCTTTGTATATTTTTTTTGCATCGGCCATTGAACATTTGTTGATTGTTTTAATTTTGAGAATTTCTTTGGCCTTGATGTATTCTTTGCACAATTTGGAAGATGATGGGTGTTCTTCGGCACAGTTAGCGCATGAAGTGCGTGTGCAATTTTCTGGTTGATGGGGGGCGAGGTTACAGTTTTGGCAAATTTCTGAAGAAGAACATCTTTTGGTGGTGTGGCCGAGGAGTTGACATTTGCGACAGCGCATGGGGTTAGGAAAATATTCCTCTATTTGTGCTTTGTGCCAGCCAATATCAACGGTGGAGGGAGGGCGGAAGCGATCAAAAGTAAATAGAATTAGTCCGGTAGCCTCTTGTTTATTGTCAGGTGTTGTTTTTTTAAATTTGTATACCTCGGTTACGCCTTGACATTTCATTTCACTAATTATCTCTTCTTCTAGCACATTGATTAGGCATTTAGCGTATGCTGTACCTTTGCAAGAATTAAGGTTGGATTGTAGTTTAACGGAGATTGGACAAAGGTTAGCCAGGTGTTTTTTGGACAGGAAAAGATTAGCTATTTTGGCGGATTTTGCAAGGAGAAGAAGGCTACCGTCACGCAGCTCCGTTATACTTTCGTACGCGGTACTAATACCATCAATGGCTTTTTTAAGTAGAAATACACTTATAGAAGATAGAGGTTTTTTTTGATCACTAGAAGAAATGACTATGAATTTTGGGTCGGGAAGGGTTGAACTTATTTGCACTGTTTTGTCGAGTTCCATGTAGGTAGGGCTATTATTTTTCTTTCTTTTTCTAACATTGGATTCGGGCAAAGACTGAGGTGCTTTTTCAAGCACCGCAAATTTGTTGCCCGAAAGTACAGTTGGCCCAGGGGCCATAGTTTAATTGATAAACCACTAGATCAAATTATATACACAATTCTTTCACGAGGTAAATCGAAGCAACACAATAGGTTGTGTTGAAGATATTCAGTAAGTAACGGTATAGTATTAAACTAAATAGAGCGAGCAAAACTGAGAGACAAGTTGTCGGCTTGAAGGTCAGACGGTGACTGAACGAGTTTAATTTTCTCACCAAATGTATGTTGATTTCCTTTTAAATATGGTTTTATTGTTTCTAAAATAACAATTGTTTTAACACAGAGCAATATAATAATAAATAAAGGAAAATAAAACACAAAATTTGGGTTGGGTTAACAATCACTGAAACACATCAAGATAATCTTTATTTACCTAACATTATAGTATTACTCTTATAACTATTTCAAACAAAGAAAAGATGTAAATTAATAACAAATAACGTGAAATAATTTTTTTTAAGAAAACAAGTATTAAAATGTTTATTTTTTGTAAGAAAAAACTATTCCTTCGACTGATGAAAATTTGTTTACTATCTGTCAAATGCCAAAATATAGGAATGACTGAAACATATGACAGTGATAAAAATGCAAAACAAAAAAGCCCATACGTTTGTAAGAAATGTCCCAACAAAATTCCCAACGATAAAATATTACAAGAGAACAAAGGGAAATCTTCGTGTCATTAAACAGACACACAGCAAACAAGGTGCCTTGTAGCTGATGGTTAGTGTTGTATAGATACTCAACGCTTATTTTTAAGCATTGCATGTGATAGGATTGCGTTATAATTGCATCATAAGAAAATTCAGCCAGTGTTACACAGTTTTTAGATTATTTCCGTCACATTTCCAAGATTTCTAAAGTTTTATGTTTTAATTTATCTATTAATTGGAAATACTTCTTGACTCAATTTAGGACTAAAAAGTATTTTTTTCCTACATGTACTATCACTGGCACTACCCCAAATGCCAAAATATAAGGTTTATTCACAATAAGCGTTTTCGTTATTCACAGTAATAGATATCTCTGTCGATCAAGTTACACAATACCAAAACGAAAATTTATCGATGCTTTCGACTTCTATCGCATCGAAAGTTAAACGACACTCGCAATAAGGGCCTATATTTCTGAAGCCTCAATGTCTTCCTTAATTTGAAACCGTGCTGCGGGAATTTCGTGGTATTTATTTGACATTATTTGGATTTAACGAGTGAATAATATGGCCGCTAGATAATGAAAACATTTAACAATTTATAAAAAAAAACTACCGCGATTAACTTATTTTATATTTAAGATTTTAAATGATAAATATGCCGACCGGACGTCGCGTCGGCACACGAATGAATATGAAACTAGCGACAACAATCAAATATTACACGACCAGATGAGAAAACTGTTTTTTCTATTTTTTTTTATGACACGACGCACAGTAAAGTATTTGGAGCTAAAACCTGGCCGAAAAAGCATTCTTCAAAAAATCTCTTGCCAACCCTGTTTTGCTATTTGTCAGTAAGGTAAATAATTACTCTATCAAACGGTGACGTTTTCAAAGCTTTATCGTCTCAAGTTTGACCACGCGATCAATCGGAAGTTGTCGCTTATTAAAAGTGTCAGAGAGCGATTTCTTTTATGATAGATTGTTCTTAGCCGGGTTTGTATTCAACATCATGCTAACAGCCTTATTTATTGACTGATTGAGTCAAATTACGACGCCTTTAATGCGCCTCTAGTCAAAAAAACCGTATTTATAAAAAACACTGTTAGGTACACGACGGATAAGTTAAAATGACCTCATTGGTAGATTAAAGTCTGCGTTAGCCCACATTGGCATCTAAATGTCATTTTACACAAAATAATGGAATCGTAATTGTGAAAATAAAATCCAAAACATATATACAAGAGTTCTTGTGCATTGATAATTTTCGAATGAAGATTTCGATTAAGAAAAAATACACTCGGTTATTTATAAACTTAAAAAAAAAAAAAATATAACATAAATGTATCCAAACACATATGATTTTTATTATTATTCTATTCCGCTACATTACATAACGCTTTAACAGCTTATGGACTTTCTCTCTCTAACACAGTGAAAATTGCATGGTAACGTTTTTTTTAGATTTTGTGTTACGTTACATTACTAAGCTCCAAGTAACTAATGTGGATTAAAAAATCTTTATAAATAAGAATTTACTGGACAGTGAGTTAAGGCTGAGTAAATGATTTGACGTTGCGTAGCTAATAAACCGTTCCATGACGTTTAAGCGAAATCTAATAAATAAGGCTGTAAATGTTTTCAATGAATATTTAGCCAATTTTGGTGTATACGGTCGAAAACTTGACTGTAATTTTCTGCTGCATAAAAAATTATTTTTTATATTCAAAAAGGAATTTGTTATATTTTTCAGCGCTATTCAGCTATGAAAACAATTGTTAAATACAAAGTACTTATTCAAAAAAAAAAGTTATCAAAAAATCAGCCGCACCAACCCGCTTCCCCTTTTTAACCTACCATTTTCGCTTATTTTAACTAGTTTTGGAAATACAAAGGATGGGAATATCAGCAGAAGATGTTTTGATGAATACAAATATCAGCAAAAATGAGAGCCATCGATATAAAATTGATTTATTGTCTTAAAGTGATTTTAAATACATTGTGCTGCGGCGTCAAAACAAAAATGCAGAGAAACAATGTTTTTTAAAAAGTCGGTTTTAGTTGTTTTAATTTTCTCAAAAAATACAAAACACTTGAGCATTTGGTTTTCTGTTTTGGACTTTAAACTAATAAAAGCATTGAATTTCGGAAACTTAGATACATAAAATATTGAAAAAAATTTATTTGAAATTTTTTCATCAATTTTTTTTAATTTTGAAAATTTATTTTTCACAAACTGTTAACTAGAGCAACTTTATTTAAAAAGAACATCAAACAATTTCTGGTTTTCCAAAAAGGTATAGCAAGGCATTGTAGGATATACTGTTGTTTTTAATAATTTTTTTCCTGTTTTAAGTTCACTTTTTAGAAAATTTAAGTTAGTTAAAATATTATTATCATTATTATAGTGTTTGTCATTTAGCTAATTTAAAAATTAACAGCGTAAAGCGTTTGATTCAAATGTCTTCTTATTGGATCCATAAATATAACGCAACTCTCTTAAATTTATGGATTTGAGTACTTCCCGATAAAGACCGTCCATCTGTTTAATTAATATCTTTCATCCACTTTTAATTCCATGATTGTTTCTTCAAGGTACTGAGAGAGTGTACCAATGGCTGATGGACCAAGGCTGCCCCACTCTCTTTAAGCAGATTGAAAGAAACACATGAGAAATAAAAAATTAGCAGGAATAAGGAATTTTAATTAATGAAAAAACAGTTTTGTATGCGGCAAATGTCGCCGTAACAAATCCCACCCTTTCCTCTTTGGAAATGTGCTTACTTTTACAAAAAAGGCTCAACTACGTACAAAGTAAGGGAACCGATCAGGCCAAATATGGCAGTCTTAAAAAAACATTAAAAATGGCAATAAAATAAATAAAATTACAAAAAAAAAACAATGAAAAAATTAAAAAAAAATCTGTACTTTCATATAGGGACTTCAGATTTAATCATTTTCATTTAGAGAGTTAAAAGGCTTAAGATCTTTAGTGCACCAAGTGCCACGATCTTTCCAACACTCATCTTCAGGGACATATGTCTAAGGAGAGAATATTTTTCGAATCTTAAAAGGTCCCACTAATTTTTGGGCCAACTTGGTAGTACAGTATGAAATTCCTTCCTAAACAACATATTTCGGGAGATATTGAACATCTCTCTTCCTAATCACCCCAACATTGGATTCGAAGATACCAACTTTTAAAAATGGGAATCAAGTGCTATTGAATAATATGTTAAAACTTTATTGGAATATATTGTAGTCAATACTTCAGATTCAAATCTGAATTTATTACTATCTATTTATACTTACTGCCTAATTCAATTATATATTTCAATTTTATACTTTAAATCTTTGAAGAATTTAATATAATTACCTTGTTTTCATATAACCTGGTAGTTACTGTATCTCTTAAACTTAATAATGAAGTCAAATCTCTTTTTGTGCCTTATGCTTTACTACTTTCTTTCTGATCGACAACTTTGTCGGGTCATGAGTGTTATCAATCAGTTTAATCTTGAAAATTTTGTAACTCTGTAGTGGTCAAAGGTGGGGTAAATGCACACGGATAGCAGGTTGCTCTCATTTCTTCCAGCATCCACAATTGATAACAACAATTTTAATGAGTCTATGACAAATGCAATTGCTCTTAAATTATTTTCGATAGTTTTATCGGTCACTTGGATCTAGCTCGCTGCACAAGCAACACCTTTAACCACACGGAGAATTTGGCTGAGTATCATCAAAATATATAATTAATTTACTTAACCTATACTAGTGAAATATAAAAACAAAATTATAAAGATCTTATGTTGGTACATTTTTTTTATTTTATCGTTTCCTTTGGTGCCATCATAAGTTTAAAAATCGTCGCGTCTGTGCTATTTTCTGGTTGGTTTGGTGTTCTCAGTTATATGAAACTCTGGCTTTCGATCTTGTTAATGTACAAGTTTAAACATCGAGCCATTGAGTTATTTAAATCAAAAACACAGTCTAAAATCCGGATTCTTTCTCTATACAATAACATCTTTGAAAGTGGTGTTATCCCTCAATCTTGGAAAATTGCTACTGTCATTCCAATGATCAAACCCAAGAAAAGTCCTCTGGACCCCGACAGCTACCGCCCAATTTCACTCCTCCCTTGCATGGGTAAACTTTTAGAAAAAATAATCGCTAAAAGACTTCAATGGTTTATTGAAACCAACAACAAAATCAGCAACAACCAATTAGCATTTAAACACGGGAATGGTACAATCGATGCACTTTTGTGTATTGATGAATTTATTGCCTCATCGCTTTCAACAAAAAATCATATATCTATCTTATCTATCGACTTTGAGAAGGCCTTTGACAGAATAGGCCTTCATGTAGTCTTGAACAAACTTAAAAAATGGATGATCGGAAAAAAAATGTTCAATTTTATAAAGGCATTTCTTACGAACAGAAAATTCCGCTCAAGAGTAAACAACGTATATTCAAACATGAGAGATTTAAAAAATGGGATCCCACAGGGATCTCCACTCTCAGTAGTGATCTTTGTTATTGCCTTTAACGATATAAGCGATATTCTATCCAAATATCAGTCTGTGCGGCATTTTCTGTATGCTGATGATTTGTTGATTGTAACAAAATGTAAAGATCTTTTAAAAGTAACAGAGACCTTTTCTAACATACTAACAGACATTAATAACTGGTGCAACATTTCAGGTTCCATTATTTCATTTAGCAAAAGTAATATCTTACATATATGTCGTAAAACGAGCTGTTCTAAAAATGTATTTCTCAGTTTTAATAATAGTATTATCTGTAATGTTGATTTCTTAAATATCCTTGGTATCACATTTGACTGTAAATTTAGTTTTAAGCAAAACTGTACCCATTTAAAAAAAAGCTTAGCTACCAGGTTAAATGTTATAAAATATTTATCAAGTAAGTCTAGTTGTTCCCATCCAAACACTTTAATACGAGTTATTAAATCAACAATACTTTCTAAAATCGATTACGGCTTAACAATTTATGGGAAATGTTCAAAAACAAATCTTCAACGCCTTAAACCTGAATACCACGCAGCTATCCGGCTTGCCCTAAGAGCTTTTCGTACATCCCCGATCATCAATATGCTAACTGAATCTGGCCTTCCCTCTATCGAGGATAGATTTGACTACCTAACAGGACTGCTCTCCCACAAAATATCCGGCTCAAGCATAACACTAGCCACCGCAATTGCCAAACTTTGTTCTTCTCGAACAAAACGTCCAAAGTGTCCATCGACCATCAATAACATACTAACAGCAGCTGAACAAATCGGTATCCAACTCGCCTTTACGACCGGAAAAAGAACGAGTTATCCACCATGGCTCCTCTCACAACATTCTATTATCACCAACCTTACTTCTCTCCCGAAATGTTCTACTAGCCATGAAGTCTACAAAGCACATTTCTCGGAAATAACCGCCTTTTACCAACAGAACAATTGGAGTTTAGTTTACACGGATGGGTCTAAAAATCTATATGGAACTGCGTTTGCAGTAGTCGATGCTACAAATAAAACCTTATACAAAGGGCTACTTCCAGAATATTCGTCTGTATATTCTGCGGAAGCAACAGCTATCCTTCACGCAACCAATTTAGATACAAAAAAAAAAAACCATTATTTGCACCGACAGCCTTTCTACCATCAATGGCGTAAAAAACATTAACAATAACAGCCCAGTTATACGAGATATAAGAGACAAACTCATATCGAACAAGGACACACTGAAACTCTTCTGGATACCCGGCCACGCCGGGATTAAAGGCAACGAAATAGCCGATGAAGCCGCTAAACTCGCTACACAGGAACCCCTTATCACGTCGGTGATCCGAGGAAAAAAAGACATTTACAATAAAGTAAAACAACATTGGAAGGAAAAAAAGAAAACCGATTGGAGTCAATATAATCACCATTACTCCACCATAAATCCAAATGGAAACCCCGCCGTATACCCGACCAACTGCTCAATCACAATGATTCGGTGTTTTACCCGGCTGCGCTTGGGACACTCAAATATCACACATAGGCATTTACTTGAAAAAACCGATCCACCGAGATGCCACCTGTGTAACGACGGAATGATCACGATTCCACACCTACTTCTGAACTGCCAAGCCATACAAAGTATTTTATCATCCCGTAGCATAAATAAATCTCTTCTAGACATACTAAAACTGCCAACCGCAGACAACATATCTCTAATAATGAATATCTTAAAGACCTTAAATATCGACAAATGTATTTAAATATTTTAAACTTTATATATTGTATATTTATTATCATCTCATTTAATACAAAAAACTTTAACTTCAAGCCTATAGCCCTGGTAGCTAGTGCTTATTAACAATTGTATTAGTCTGTAATTGATTTACATTGTAATAAACATATAATAATAATAATAATAAATTAATCTTCCTTATGACTAATAATATACGTATTCACAACAGAACTTATTTGGTTTGTATGTTTATTATACGTATATTTCTAAAATAGCTTCAAAACCATTCTTTTGAAATGCATCACCACCATATTACTGCAATGCATCATTTGTTGCATAACATCTGTTTGTGGTGCAAAGATTGCTTGCGCATCGCATGTGGCAAGATTGCGTGAGATTTTTTGGTTCTCCTGTAAAATTCTAATATATGGAGTTAGCCGGTTTACACTCTAAGCCGACGATATAATGGGTATAGTATTAGCAATAACAATAGTGGTTTCAGTAGGTGGATTAAGCGCACCATAAGTTCCTCGAATTGCACGAAAAACATTCACATAACTCTGATTTTCTTTATGTAGCTAAACAATTTGGAGACGGTATTGTGTTGTAAGTCTTTGCCTCATGACTTGCCAATCTATACTGAACAAAAGTGACAAAGCAGTTCGATAGATTAAACGAAGAATTACTCTTGATACTCGTGGAAAACGACCTCTACCAACTTGCGGTGCGGCTAGCTAGCAACAGAGCTGGGTGGAGAGACTTGTTGGTTGAGACCGAAGACCATCCTGGACTGTGAGCGCCATCTAAAGTAATATCAGCTATGTTCCACATTTAATTTTTACTCGAAATTAATTCGAAATCGATCCAATATTGAATATGGTTCTTTAATATCTGCTAAACCCCAAAAGGAAAACGAGAAACGTGAAAAGAAGAACCACACTGTAAGTTGACGTCTTAAGAATTGATCTTTATTCTATCAAATATGACAGCAAGAGTATGTTAGGATTAGTTCACAATTGCATGATAAGAAATTCATAATATAATTCACAATAATAATTCATACATATGTAACAGTCTTCCCCACATGATATTGCTTTGATAACGAGCCACTGGACGGCACACTCGTGTTGTCAGTTCTTGTCTCTTTTCCTCTTTGTTGTAATAACGATAGGTTTATCAACAATTCTTTCGTCCCCCACAGTTGTTTTCGTTTCTTCACCACTGTCTGTTGATTTCTTTGATAAGCTTTCCCCTTCAGTCATTGTTATTAAATCTCTAACTGGATCTCCTTGACTCGTTGACGTCGCTTGTTGTTCCTCTAAACGAACGGGTAAATATTTATTATCATTGTTACCTTCAACAAGTGTGAACCGCATCTGTTGTGCTTTCGATAAGATGTTCCATCCACGTCAACTAAATAGTGTAAAAGCCCCTCTCGTTGTGTAATTTTGGCAAACTTCCATTTAACTTCCTTGTTTTGGTAGTAACGGACTTGAACCAGATCACCAACATTAAAAATTCGGTTGCATTTATTATTTCGTCCACTCTCCTCCTCGCGTTATAGCATCAACATATCAAGTCTAGTTCGAAGATTAAATTTTAACATCAGTTCGGCTGGGCTTCTTACCGTTGTTGTTGATGGAGTTTTTCGGTACTGCATGAGCAGGCGGTGTTAAATCCCCCGGGTCATTGATCGATCGAAGTCCATCTTTCAGTATCCGTACAAATCGTTCTGCCTGTCCGTTCGTCGCAGGATGAGCTGGTGAAGAAAGTTTTTGATTAATACCCTTTAATTTTAAAAAATCGCGAAACTCTTTCGATGTGAAGTTTGTGCCGTTATCTGACACGATTGTATTTGGAATCCCAAATCTTGCGAAAACTTCCTTTAGTGCGCGAATAGTAAAGAAGCTTGTTATTCGCTTCATTGGAAATACCTCCAACCATTTTGTTCTTCAATCAACGACCACCAAAAAAATGCTCTATGAATGTTCCCGCAAAGTCAATGTGCAGGCGCTGCCAAGGTTTAGCAGGAACCTCCCATGGATGAATTGGAACTTTATTTGGCTCTGTTAGTACCTTTGCACAATCACGACAGCTCTTTACAATTTCCTCAATATCGCGATCTATACCGGGCCAATAGCAATAACTCCTGGCCATCGCCTTCATTTTTGTAATACCACTATGTGCAATGTGTAGTTCCTTTAAGACTTCCAAACGAAGTGTTGAGGGTATGAGAATGCGTATCCCTCTGTAAATACATCCGTCTTGCAACATAAGTTCACTCTCCATAGCACTGTATGGTGAATTATTAAGAGAACCTCCAGTTTGTAATTGAGTGAACAATAAAGATAGCTCGTTATCCATTTTCATTTATTTCAAAATAACATTTTTAGTTACGGGTAAAATATCTTCCCAAAGCTGAAAGATTTCCTTCGTTTGGTCCTCTATACAGTTCTTCTCTAAAGGATGCCTGGAAAGAAAATCGGCGTTAGTGTGTTCTTTCGTATTCTTGTACTTAATTTTGTAATTAAATCCAATGAGAAACAGGGCGTAGTGTAGTAAACGCTGAGCTCTTAGTAGGGGCAAATTTTTCTCTGGGCTGAAAATCGAAGTCAGTGGTTTATTGTCTGTAATGAGCGTGAATTCTCTTTCGTAGCAGTAGTCAAAGAACTAATGCGATCCCCAGAAAATTGCTGTAGCTTCTTCGTCCAACTGGCTGTAATTGGTTTCGGCTTTTGATAGACTCCTTGATGCGAAAGTGATTGGTCTCTCACCTTGCTCGGTTATATGGGAAAGTATAGCTGAAAGTCCAACTGGTGATGCATCTGTTGCGAGGATAAGTGGCAGATTTTCGTCAAATGGAGCGAGTACCTTCTCACTCATAATCTCCTTTTTGAGAATTTCGAATGAATGTTGGCAATCAGATGACCATATAAATTGTTGGTCCTTCCGTAAAAGTCTGTATAATGGGTGCAATTTCGTGGACAAGTCGGGTATAAACTTATAGTAGAAAGTAACCAGATTTTGGCGTAGCTGGGTTGCTTCTGTCGGAAGTTTCACATCAGATATAGCGTATATTTTGTCAGGCGTTTTGTGTAAGCCGTTCTTGTCAATTTTGTGTCCTAAGGCCGTGTGCGAACAGCGTTAAAATTGTATCCATTGGCTAAATTATGACACTAGTGTGGTGAATATAAACTTCAAAAATTTAGCCAAACAAAAATAAATGCTAATAAAAACAAACACACTACTCCGACTGTCTCTCTTACTCCTTTATAAGCATAGAAAATTATCCACTGGCTAAAATTTTAGCCATTATTGTGAGCTAGGTATCACGCTTGTCGTTACACGGCTATGCTCGACGGTTTCGGGGTAGGTTTTTGCCGCTTCCACTTATACCTCCTGCTCAGCAATCAAAATTAATCGTGCCAGGATGTAAAATTAAAAAAAAATAGAATAGAAAGTTATAGAAAATTTTAGCCAGTGGATAATTTTCTATGCTTATAAAGGAGTAAGAGAGACAGTCGGAGTAGTGTGTTTGTTTTTATTTGCATTTATTTTTGTTTGTTTTATATTAATCATTAATGTCGAATTTTCCTGTTTTTGTAAATTATGTTTAATTTTACCTCGTTACGTACGAAGAATTACTAAAATTAACCGATATACTTTTTTGTGCATTAATATTCATTGTGTAACAATTTTTTTTGTAAAGTTCAGCTGCCAAACCAGTGTTCTGTACCGCGTTAAGACTTCCCATAACTTCAATTATTTTACAAAGTAATTCTATTTTTTTTTTTCTTTAACAAAATAAAATAAATCTATATACATAAATAAAAATGGAGTTATTATCCCCTAGATGGCGCTATGGTAAAATTTTATTTTTAAACTGACGAACGCGACGACGAGAAACGGATGTTCCGATTTTGAAGGGGCTTTAACTGGTGGATAGCTTATGTTGTACAAAATGACTAAGGCTATTTCAAATAACCGGATAGATGAGGCTGGGGTCGCTTTTGCGAAAACTCTGTTATTATGAGTTTGAAAGCTTTTGGCAAAATGTTGAACCAATAGGTTTATAATAACTCTTTCAAAAAACAATGTTTTATCCTTCATTATTTCTGCGGCAGCAACGCGCCGCGGATAACTAGTATACATATAATAAAAAAAATGCTGCGTTTTTAGTTTTTTTGTTTTATATCAGAACAGAACAGAAGCGATAGCGGTTGAAAATATTAAATGGGAACATATTTTCTAAGCCACTGAACTGATCTGGATGATTGATACCAGTCCAGACACATATTTGAACCGAGGTACTTTCTGCATAGTCAGTTTTTTATTTGGTTCAAAACCATTAATAGAATTTACAAAATGTAGGTATTAGCGGTCAGCCATCAGACGAATAGGGGGAATAACATGTAGCATACGAAAACATGCACGTGCCGTAACTATTCGGGACTGATGGAAGTGTGATCATAGCCTCTTCGCGGCGGCCGCTAGTGACAAGCCTTTTAAAAAAAGGTTTGGCTAATATGATCAGGCTGGTTCCTCAGGTTGGCAACAGGTTGGTTCCTCAGGTTGGCAACAGGTTGATTCCCTGTTCCGTAAAACTTCGAATTACGAGACCGACAACAAGCATCGGAAACGGACTGATCTCACGACGACAACCTACGCAACGGAAACGGCAAAACGATTTACGAATTTTCTTATGGAACGTACGATCGCTCTATAGAGCTCGAGCTGCTCAGCAGCTAGCTGATGCCCTGTCAAAATATAAAGCTGACATTACAGCACTTCAAGAAATCAGATGGACAGGGAATGGTGTTTTACAGAAGAAAGAATATGACGTATACTACAGCTGTCATACCAAACACCATGTGCTCGGGGTAGGCTTCCTAGTCAGCGAAAAAATGAAGTCTACCATCATCGGCTTTAACGCTATAAGCCAAAGGCTATGCACCCTTCGCGTGCGAGGCAAATTTACGAACATCAGCCTCATTAACGTTCACGGACCTACGGAGGAGTCCTCAGACGAAGAAAAAGAGACTTACTACGAACAAGTCGAGAGGACCCTCAATGCCTGTCCAAGGTATGACGTAAAAATCATCCTTGGG
The DNA here is from genome assembly GCA_951217065.1 of Baccha elongata. NCBI lineage: Eukaryota > Metazoa > Arthropoda > Insecta > Diptera > Syrphidae > Baccha > Baccha elongata. The sequence goes on from CATNUY010000188.1 coordinate 1,474,775, forward strand.
GATTTGAACGCAAAAATAGGTCGGGGCCGGTATTCAGGCATTACGCAGGCACCCATAGTTTGCATGAGAACACTAATGACAATGGACTTCGAGTCTTAGAATTGGCAGCATCGAAAAACATGGTCGTTGCGAGTACCAGGTTCCCGCGAAAAGATATCTACAAAGCCACCTGATGGAGTCACTCGTAACCAAATAGACCACGTGTTGATAGACCGTCGCCACTACTCGAACTTGATGACGGTACGAACGTACCGAGGCGCCAATATCGACTCACTATCTTGTTGGTATGGTCTTCCGAGGGCGGATTGCCTTGCGAAGACGTATTGCATCCGCCGATCAGGTTCGAATCAACACGGCCGCCCTGCGCAATGAAAATGCCAGTAACACCTTTGGTAATGCGTTAAGACTCGCCCTAGAATCACTTGATATAGGGAGAGTAAGTCCTGGAGCCAGTATGCTGGGCGTAGATGAGAAGTGGACACGCCTTAAGAATACTGTCATTAGTACTGCCAACTCCATCTTAGACAGCAGTCGTAGAAATCGGAACGACTGGTTTGATGATGAATGCAAGCTAGCGACTGAACGTAAGAATGTTGCGTACCGAGCAATGCAACAATCTCATAGAACGCGGGCACGCGAAGAAGAATATAAAGAGCTCAGAAGAATAGAAAAACGGCTTCACAGACAGAAAAAATCAGCCTGGGAGAAGAACTTAATCTGTGAAATAGAAAAAAGCCGAGAGCGAGGTCCACACCAGGCGCGGAAATTCTACCAATCCGTCCGAAACATGACGCAGTACACACCACGCTGCACATACTGCAAGGACGGAGAGGGAAATCTGATCACCGATTCACAAAGCATACTGGAGCGATGGGAAGTGTACTTTAATGAATTGCTAAATGGTCAACTCACTGCAGAAGTGGAGGCTCCACTGCTTCAAGACGAATACCCTATGTTGCCGTCACCAAGCATAGAAGAGGTTGAGAAGGCTATAGACCGGCTAAAGAAAAACAAAGCCCCGGGAGCTGATGGTATACCAGCCGAATTATTTCAACACGGTGGGCCAGCTCTACGTCAGGCAATTCTTGATATTATAGTGCATGTGTGGGAGCATGAAGAAATGCCAGAACACTGGCGAAAAGGTATAATATGCCCCATACATAAGAAAGGAGATGTCACAACGTGCAGCAACTATAGAGGTATCACGTTGTTGAGTACCGCCTATAAGATACTCTCCTCTATCCTACAAGACCGGATAACCCCATACGCTAAAACCATCATCGGACAATATCAGTGTGGTTTCATTCCAGGCAAATCAACAACTGATCAGATCTTTACCCTTAGGCAGGCGATGGAAAAATGTCTAGAATTTAACATCCCAACATACCACCTGTTTATAGACTTTAAGGCCGCCTATGATAGCATAGCCAGGGTAGAACTTTACAAAGCCATGAGAGAATTCGGCATCCCAAATAAATTGACACGACTATGTAGGTTGACCATGACCAACGTAACAAGCCAAGTAAAAATAGCCGGATTGCTATCCGGACCAATCAACATCTTTAATGGACTCCGACAAGGGGGGGGGGGGTGGTTTGGCCTGCCTCCTCTTCAACCTGGCGTTGGAGAAAGCAATCCGTGACTCTGGCACGGCAACAAGAGGGACCATCGTCAAAAGGTCCAGCCAGATACTGGCTTACGCAGACGACATCGACATCATCGGAAGAACCGAGCAAGCTGTAGTGAAGGTAAAACAAAGTACATGGTGGCGTCGAATGCGAGAGGAACAGTTGGTCAAACAATCAAGGAGCGGAGCACGAATTTGAAGTGGTACAATCCTTTAAATACATTGGGTCAATAGTAGCAGCCGATAACAATATAGAAGAAGAAATACGCGGGCGGCTTCTCAAATCCAACAGAGCCTACTACAGTCTGTCAAAGCTCTTCAAATCCAGAAATCTCACCATAACTTCAAAACTACTGCTGTACAGGACCATGGTCCTGCCAGTACTCACATATGGATCCGAGACTTGGGTGCTTAGCAAACGGCACTCTGACCTCTTAGCCGCGTTCGAGAGAAAAGTCTTAAGGAGAATTGTTGGCCCCATATGTGAGGAGGGACGATTCCGGAGACGGTACAATCACGAATTGTACGCAATCTACCTTGAAGCAGATATCGTGACAAAAATTAGGCTCGGTAGACTTAGGTGGGCAGGGCACCTACCTCGCATGAGCGAAGAGGAACCTGCTCGGAAAGTTCTTTGTGGTACATTCTATGGCAGACGACAGCGTGGTAGACCATGCCTGCGCTGGAGAGATGGCGTAGACCAGGACGCCCGGAGCCTTGGGGTGCGCAACTGGATGGCGTCGGCTCGAGACCGGGATAGGTGGAGAGACTTGTTGAAGGAGGCCAGAACCGGACCCCGGTTGTCGAGCCGATGATGATGATGATGATGATGATGATGATGAGGTATTGAAAATGCTAAATGGGGCCATCCAGAAGCTACTTAACCGAATTGGATGGTTGCTACCATTCCAGAATCAGCTAAGAACTTTCCTATATGCTGCGTTCTTTTTTATTCGTTTTTTCCAAAACAAATTTTTACGTTTCTCCGTACCAAGAAATAGAAGGGTAAATTTTTCAATTCTTGTAGGGAAATTTAAAAAAATATATTAGTTCGCCCACCAAAAAGCTAAACATTTTTTCACCTCAACTCAAACGTCAAAAATTAGCCAGAGGATCAAATTTTAACGCTGTTCGCACACGGCCTAAGTAGATCACGCTTTTTTCAAACATTTTGCATTTGGATTTATTCAAATGTAAATAGAATTTTCGCAGTTTGTCCAAAATAAGGTTGCATCTTTGGAGGGTCTCATCCACATTTCGTCCCATGACGATAATATCATCGAAGAAGCAAGCTGTTCCCTCAAGATCATTAATGATTTGCTCATCCATAAAACGTTACCCTATATTGGGTGCAGTCTTAACTCCAAACATGAGCTTGTTATCTTTGTATAGACCTTTTGATGTACTCACCGTTTGTAACAGTGCGCTCTCCTCTGACATGCTAAGGCATAAGTAGGCTTTGTAAATATTGAAAGTGCAGTAGTATTCGCCGTACTTAAGTTTTTGGTACAATTCGCCGATTTTGGGGATTGGATATTTATCGTTCACAATCAATTTCTGCACATAGACGTATTGATTTGTCTGATTTAATCACAGGCACAACAGGTATTCCCCAATCTGAATGTTTGACCTTTTCGAGAACACCATCTCCTTCTAGTCGAATAATTTTATCTTCTATAAGAGGTCGAATAGCATACGGAATCTGTCTTGGTTTTATAAAAATAGGAGAGGCTCCCTCTGGTAATTTGAGAATCCCTTTAAATTGGGAATCGTTCCGATCTTCTGTTCGAAAACATCCTTATGGTTCTCAAACATTTGCTGCTTCAGATGATGTATGTCTGCCTCTATAAGACATAAACTGCATTAATTTGTAATATGTATAGTGCTTTTACCCATTCTCTTCCCAAAAGCGTATCAAATGGCTCTTTAACAATGTAGAGTTTGCACATTACCTTTCGTCCATTGTACAAAACTCCCACATCAGATTTTCTATAAGCTGGAAACCTCGTATTGTTGTAGGTTTTCAGCATAATTTTTATAGGTGTAATTTTTGCATTTGGCCAATGAGAAACAAAAATGTCGTAATTCATAACAGATATGGCTGCGCCGGTATCGAAATCCATGGCGAGCTTTTTATTGTTGATTTGTAAGGTTATGAAGTACTTACCACCACGTGATTCGACTTTCGATGCCAGTTTTTTACTTGGAGCTAAATTTAGCACGTTTAATTCGTAAGGATCGTCGTCTGCTCGTAAGCTATAATGCATCTCAGTCTCATCAGAAACTTGAAGTATATTTGTGTCTTTGAGCATATATTGCGATTTCAAACACATTGAGGACTCATGGCCACTGAATCGACGTTTTTTACAATATAAATTTGTCGCACGGCACTTGTTTGCTAGGTGATTATCTTGCCCGCATCTGTAGCAAATTATTTTTTTTTTATCTTTTTGCAAAGATCGATCATGGTTTTTATAGCCACTCATTTTATAACCAATTTTAGCTTTTTGTACTGGCGAAGGGGTTTCGCCTGGTGTATATATTGCATGTTGCGGCTCTCGGTTTTTGAAGCCTCCATAGAAATCGCGTATTGAACAGTCTTATCCAAAGTCATGTCACTTTCCCGCAGAAGTCTCTCCTTAATGTCGGAGCCCCTCAGTCCTCGAATGAATTGCGAGCGTAAACGAGTTTTAAGTGTGGATTTTTTGCATGAATCACATCTAAAATTACAGTATGCGCTTAGCTCGATTGTAATAACAAGATGTTATTTATTCATTGCAACGTTTCGAGTATGTTTGTACTCTTCATCAGGCCTTTATTTATGTATAACAAAAGAAACAAAATAGTACATCAAGAACTCTGTTGACAAAATTTTGTGCCGTATTGACAATCACATCTTTGGGTTGCTTAGAGTGGAAATTTATAAGGCGTCCGGACACAGTTACTTTTTTGTAAATTTCCACTCTAAGCAACCCAAACATGTGATTGTTTATACGGCACAAAATTTTGTCAACAGAGTTCTTGTAATAAGCGAAAATTCTTTTTATGATAAAAATAAAAAAGTTATTCGGGATACCCTGTTCATCAATTTCTTTCCAATGTCGATTGTCCAAAAGCTCATTAAAAATCATTACAAACAGAATAGTGTCAACCAAGCTGAAGATTCCAAACAAGTGTATGTATATAAGAGTGCTTTCTACATTCCTCACCTCTCCAATCGCATTATGACAGCCCCAATAAAAGACAACACAAAGGCAAAAATAGCCTTCAAGTCTGCCTTTTCCTTGAGAAACAAACTTTTCACCAATATCAAAGGAAGAATGAAGACTTTGTAGAAAGCAGATGTGGTCTATAAGATCAATTGCTTAGGAGGGAAGGAGACGACATTTTCGTCTGTTTACATAGGAACCTCGAAACAAAAATTAAAGAATCGTATCTCTGGACATAGGTCTGATTTAAATAGCGGAGCTTATCATAAAACGGCTTTAATTTAGCATTGCATAGAAGAGAAGAGAATGTTGAAATTCTTCAAACGGAACAACATTATTATAAACGAATCTTGCTAGAAATGTTGCATATCTTAGACAACACTAATGCCGTCCTATATCCAAATTATAAAGAGGCCAGCAACAAAAAGTAGGATCAAAAGTAGGTGATTGTGTAGTACAGTGTAATGGGAAATTTTAAATGTCGTCAGTATTTTTCCTTTTAAATAATTAGTTTAAAAATGTTTGATTTAATTATTGATTTTGTTTTTTAGTTACTGTTAAATTGACGTCTAACTACATTTAATTTCAGCCTGGCAGAAACCCTTGTATCAAACCCTCCAAGTGGGTGCCGGGCGGGCAATGATCACTACAATTGTTTTGTGCGTTTTTGGCAATAACATGTGATTAGCTAACGTCAGGTTGCATCGCTGTAACGTTACTTAACTTCTCAATAGTTAAACTATCAGATATGCAAACTGACCATAGATACGGGGTTATTGATTTTCAAGGTGGAGTGAGCGTACTTTGTACACAATCCGTGCTGAAGAAATGGAAGGCTGGGGGATAAGCCACTCATTAACGAGCTCTTTCGGGTGCCCAGGCACAAGGCCCGAAATATTTTTTGCCTTACCCCGGTAATCGGCTCTACCGGGGCGGACCTCCTTTCCGACCTACTCGTGGGAACCAAATTAGAAATCTTTAAAAATGAACACGGACAACGAACTGACAAACGAACCAACCAGTCGCTTATCTGAGGATGAACTGTTGGCATCTAGCCAGGAGACGGTTGTAGGTAGCTTCTTAAGTACTGGTAGCTCCAGTGCTACGGAACTGCCTACACCGTCTGGTAGCTCAGGTAGTACCAACCATAGTACACCTGTCCCACCAAAACCTTCAGGTAGTTCAGGTAGCACCAGTCATAGTGCATCTGTTCTACCTAAACCGAATACAAACACCTATTCCACAGATGGTAGTCACAAAAGATTCAAGAGGGCTATTTTTATCCTTAGCAAGATTGATAAGAATGAGAAAGCCGGAACCTTAGTGACAAAGATATCCACGACAGAACCATTTTTCAGAAAATTGTTGACGATTACAACAGTTTTCAACGTAATAACCCCACAAAAAGAAAGGTCACAAGACGAAGTGGCTGCCCAGGCCCCGAAAAAAAGTAAGCCTTTTGGGCGTGGACCAAATCGTCCGCCTTTTCATAAACCGGCAAAACCAATACCACCACAGAAAGCAGCGCCACCCGCACGCACAATCAGCGAAGTAGTTTGTGACGACCTTCAGGTTGCGGTGGTAGATGAGCTCTCCAAAAGCAGCAAAGCGTTGCAGGCAGCATGGAACTCTATCGAAGCTAAACTTTCTGAGATGGTTTTCAACTACTCCCTTACAAATAGTGTAGGCCCCTACCCCAGCTTTGACTCTGATGAGGTGCTCCGAGGCCACAGAGTGATCAAATGCGACGATGGGTTCTCTAGAGATTTCCTTGGCTCATGCATAGACAAAATATGCTGCAATTGGGAAGGTTTGAAGCTCAAACTTATCCCAGCCAGGGACATCCCTACTCAACCCAGAGCTCGCATTTGGCTACCGGTCATGAGCATTAAACCCAGTAGCGAAGAGCTTATAAGGTGTCTACAACGTCTAAACCCGCAAGTTCCGATGCATTACTGGACAGTCATTAAAGCTGAGGAACCAGTTAATAACACCGCCACATTCCTGATGGCAATAACTGAGGACAGCTTATCTGCCCTAGAAACTGCCAATTTTAGGCTCCGTTTCGGCATCAGGAGTGCCAAGGTAAAAGTTCTTCCCAACCTGGGCATGGATGTCGACCAAGTCAGAGACAAGGCCGACGTCGCCAGCCAGCCGCTGGCCCCCGAAGAAAACAGACCCTAAACCAGCCATGTTAAAGGTCATACAGGTCAATCTGAAGCACTCGAAGTGTACCTCAGACAACTTACGAGTTTTCTTTAGGGAGGAAAACATCGATATCGGCTTCATTCAAGAGCCGTGGGTGAACGGCCTCGACATCAAAGGCCTCCAAGACAACCTGTATGACCTTTTCTACAAACCCGATTATCAAAACCAAGGTAAGCCTCGAAGTTGTATCTTAGTTAAAAAACATATCAAAGCTTTTCTGTGTCCAAATTTTAGCTCTTCTGACTTGACAGTTGTCAAGATGGAGAACGTGGACGCAGTGAGTCTATATCTTGCATCTGCATATATGGCTCACGACAAACCGTCACCGCCAGACGAAATAGGACGACTCCAAACCGCACTCGGATCCAAAAGAGGTAACTTGCTGCTTGGTTGCGATGCCAATGCCCGACATGAAGTCTGGGGCAGCTCGGTAACCAATGAACGAGGTGAGTCTCTTTTTGATTATATTATTGAAAACAATTTAACAATCTGAAAATTTTGAGGGATGGGAGGATGTACTTGACACTACATTCGCCTCTATTAACGTTAACTCTATGGTGGAAAACTGGAGGGTATCCCCGTTAAGGTCCTTTTCAGACCACAAATGGATCCTCTTCAGTCTTAACTTTAATATTATAAAGCCACCACCCTATAGAAACCCAAAAAGAATTGACTGGACAAAATTCAGTCAAATTATTAAATCCAAATTAAACACAATTCCAAACGTTAATACAAATTCTGTGGCCGAGCTTGAGAGAAAGGTTAAAACTTTCGAAGCGGCTATGGGTGTCGCCTTCAAGATCTCGTGCCCAATAAAATTTAACAAAAAAAACCCTACCTACATGGTGGAATGAAGATCTTTCAAATCTTAGAAGATTGACGAGAGATGTCTTCAATATATGTTATAAGCATAAGTATTTCAAACCGTATAAAGACTGTCTTAAATTATACAAGCGTACTCTAGCATCAGCCAAGCAACAAGCATGGAGAGAGTATTGTCATTCAATAGAAAATATCAGAGACTCAGCAAGATTGGGGAAGATTTTGTCCAAAGAACACTCAAACCCCTCCTTTCTTAAAAAGGAGGATGGTACGTGGACTGAGTCACCTGTTGAGTCTCTGGAGCTAATGATGGCAACACACTTTCCAGGATGCACAGACAGTTATCCAATATCACATCGATCCCCTGAAGTACAGTCAGTACATTTAGAGGAAATTACGTCCGTCATAACTAAAGAAAATATAGTTTGGGCTATAAAAAGTTTTTCTCCGTATAAATCTCCTGGCCTGGACGGCATACTCCCTATAATGCTACAAAAGCTACAAGACGTAGTAGTTCCATGGCTGGAGTATATCTTTAAAGGGTGTCTCTTGCTTAATCATGTTCCAGAGTCTTGGAAACAGGTTAAAGTTGTTTTTATCCCAAAGGTGGGAAGGCGGGGCTATGAATCGGCAAAAGATTTTCGCCCGATTAGTCTGACCTCTTTTGTGTTAAAGACCTTAGAACGCATCCTAGATAATCGCATTAGGGAAATTCTAACTATTTCCCCTCTATCAAAATCACAACATGCATACCTCAAAGGCAAGTCTACTAAGACAGCTCTTCACGAGGTTGTGTGTACAGTTGAAAATACATTACATTATAAAGAATATACTTTGGCAACTTTCTTAGACGTAGAAGGAGCCTTTAATAACGTCCTAACTGAATCTATTCTACAATCCCTCATCGACTTTGGAGTTGATGCTTTTCTAAGAGAATGGATAGTATCCATGCTTAGTGACAGAGTAATTCAAGCTAAGTTAGGTAATACACAGTCGATCAAATACGTAAACAGAGGAACACCACAGGGAGGAGTTCTTTCTCCTCTACTATGGCTTCTTGTAATGAACAAAATCCTAGTGGAACTTGAAAAAGGGGGGTGAAGGTTGTGGCGTATGCCGACGATTTAGTTTTGCTGGCATCTGGTAAGTTCCTATCTGTGATTAGTTAAATCACTGATAGGTCCCTGCGTAAAGTAAACAGCTGGGCCATAAGCTGCGGTTTGGGGATTAATCAAAGCAAGACAGAACTGTTGCTATTTACAAACAAATATAAGATACCTACCTTCACTCTCCCTAGCCTCAACGGTCACACTCTCACACTCTCAACCCGTGCTAAATATCTGGGTGTAATTCTTGACCCTAAACTAAACTGGAAAATGAATATTGAAGAAAGGGTTAAAAAAGCCAGCATAGCTTTTTATGCCTGCAGTAAAACATTCGGTAAAAATTGGGGCCTCCAGTCGAAGATGATTCTATGGACGTACACCGCAGTAGTACGACCAATACTTACATATGGATCGATTGTCTGGTGGCCTGCCTTAAGCAAAGCCTACAATACCGATAAGATACAAAGAACAGCTAGCGTAGGGACCACAGGAGCGCTGCGATCCTGCCCTTCCGATGCCCTGAGCGTTATTTTACATCTTCTTCCTCGCGACCTACATATAAAATATTTAGTATCTTGCACTGCTCTCAGACTTAAGGAAATTGGTTGTTGGACCGACAGACCCTTCGGTCACTGCAATATTACCAAATTGCTGCCCCCGGGCTTCGTTTCGACTAATACCGATTACCGCGCTCCCTCTCTGAATCTCTGTAAAGGTTTCAACGTCGCATTCCCTACCCGAAAGGAGTGGGAGAATGGAGATATAACGAAAAATTACGACACTATCATTTTTACGGATGGTTCAAAGATGGAGTGCGGTGTTGGAGCAGGGGTCTTCTCTGAAACACTAAATGTATCTAAGTCAATTCGACTGCCAGACCACGCTAGCGTTTTTCAAGCGGAATTGTTTGCAATCAAAGAAGCATGCAAGATACTAAAGCAAGATCCAATCAAAACCGTAATACTGCTATATTTATAGATAGTCAGGCTGCCATCAAAGCCATTGATGCTGCCTCAATATCCTCTAAACTCGTTCAACAATGTCTAGATGAGATCGCAGGCTTTAATGATAGCCTAAAAGTCACTTTGATCTGGGTCTCAGGCCACAGTAGTTTTCAGGGAAATGAAAGGGCTGATGAGCTTGCCAGGCAAGGATCGGCTCTTCACAGCTCACATGCCGAAGCAGTTAGTATTCCGCTGGGGGCTGTGAAGGGCATTTTCTTGTCTCATTATCTATTTGTATCCAATCGTAGATGGAATGGTCTTACTATCTGTGCCACCTCAAGAAAGATGTGGCCCAGCTATGACAAGTCCCGCACAAATGAACTCTTATGTAGAACTCGATCAGACATAGCCAGGATCATTGCAGTTAGCACGGGTCACTGGCCAATAGGAGAGCATGCAGCAAAAATGGGCATTCCGCACAATACTCATTGCCGTAGCTGTGGAAATGAAAGGGAAAAGGAAACAGTGACCCACTATCTCTGCTGCTGCCCTTCCTTGGCAAATCCAAGATGCCAATTCTTTGGTCAGTACTTTATTGACAACCTTAACGAACTTACTGTTGTGAGCATAAGTAACCTTATTGGCTTTTTGAATGCAACCAAATGGCTATAAACGTAACAAACCATATCAATACCTCACCTCTTCTATGTGTAGATAAGATGGATCAAGAGAAGCACATGATTTTTGCAGGAACCTTTTCTCTAGTCGTGTAGGCGGGCTAAGCCTACTGCGGGCATCATGTTTTTCCCTAAATCGAACTGATCTCAACGGAAATTTGGTCCTACCCTAAGCCATCCAGCACCCTGCCTGTTTAGGTTTTTAGCGAAGACAGACATATCGGAGCTAACAGCCTGGCATAAAGCCTGGTTGGGGGAATGGGCCACTTCCCTTGAGTGAGGTATCCGAGGATCTCCTTGTCTTCCTATACGGAAGTTGGTAACTAAGGGGATATACTCCCAACCAAAACAATTTTCAAACCTTATATCATAAATCAATGTACAAATATCTCACCTTTTCCATGGGCCAAAAAACGGATCAAGAGAGCTACATGATTCCCGCAGGAACCACTTCTTGAGCCGTGTAGGCGGGTTGTGTCTACGGCGGACATCATGTCTTTCCCTAAACCGAATCGATCTCACGAGGAAACTGGTTCTACCCTAAGCCACCCAGCACTCTGCCTGTTTAGGTTTTTGGCGAAGACAGACATATCGGAGCTAACAGCCTGGCATAAAGCCTGGTGGGGGGTATGGGCCAGTTCCCTTGGCTGAGGTACCCGAGGATCTCTTTTTTCTCTATGGTAAATGGTAATAAAGGGATCACCTCCCAACACAATTCCAAACCTCAATACAATATCCCAACCTCCACATAATGATAGGTCTCATGAGTTTATGGTATCAAAACGGCGTACCAAGCGCTAATTGGGTTTTATTCTAGTTGAATAGCCGCCATTCCTACCTACCTACATTTAATTTCAATTTAATATTCTTTGTTTTTTGATAATTGTTGTAAGAAATTTTGACGTCACATTTTCCAAAATGATTATAAAAAATTGTATACTTATATATGTATGTATTATTTTGTTTCTTTTGTTATACATAAATAAAGGCCTGATGAAGAGTACAAACATACTCGAAACTTTGCAATGAATAAATAACATCTTTTTATTACAATCGACCTATAGCCCACAAAGATTATTAATACCAATACTTGAGTCCAAAGATTATTAATACCAATACGTTTTTTTTATTTTTTCTCTCTGCAAAGTTTGTTTACCTACCTAGTTCTTAAAATAAAATGGCTCAAATAAAATGTGCAAAGTGCGATGAAATCGTAATTAAAGATTTTGTCATTTGTTGTGGATTTTGTTCACAAACATTTCACGACAATTGTACGTCTGTGCCAGAAAATACTCTTAAAATTGTGAAATTAAGTATAAATCTATTTTGGAAGTGTAATGCTTGTGCAAGTAATTCTGCTCTTGCTCTTGTTTCCAAGCTTAATGATTTAAATAAAGTTGTTTTAAAATTGGCAAGTGATTTTGATCAAATGCAAAACATTATTGGAAAAAATTAAACTGTAAAAAAAAAATATTATCATAAATAATTCAAAAAGTGATGTCGAAAAAAATTCCACTGATTTAACCGTTGAACTTAATGCTCAGTCTAAGAAGGTTATTGACCGTGACCCATGTTCTAGTGCAAATATCACGTCATCTCTTTCTCAAAATAAAACCTTGCCGTGTCGCCAAAACACCGTTGGGGCAAAGAGGAGAAAAAATATGCATATAGTTGGAATCGATGCCTCCTCAACAGCATTGGAAGTAATACCTGCCTTGAAGTGGATACATTTATCTCGCTTCTCACCAACAACAAAATCAGCTTCTATCATTGCATATGCATCAAATAAATTGAGTGTTCCTGCAGACAAACTTTCTTGTTTCCCATTGTGTAAACAAAATACCGATGTGAGCAAATTAACTCATATAAACTTTCGTCTTGGTATTCCATCAGATGTTCTTGATAATGCATTAAAGGGAGAAAACTGGCCGCAAAGTGTGCATGTTAAAATGTTCTGTTTTTTTCCAAAAAAAGAGAATGCATCAACAGAGGACCCGAACAAGTAAATAAAAAAATTCAACTCAATCAAGTCATCGCCCTTCATCAACATCATCAATTCAATCTTCCGTCTCATTCTTCTTCATTATCATTTCCCTCGTCATCACCACTACAACAATCACTTGACACACTCTCTATTTATTACCAAAATGCTGGTGGGATTAGAACAAAAACAAAAGAGGTGTTTCTAGCTGCATCAATGCAAGAATATGACGTCATTATTCTCACTGAAACTTGGCTTCATGTACACATTCAATCAGCTGAACTTTTTGATGATTCTTACAACGTTTACCGTTCTGATCGATATGAAAACTCAACGCAGCGTGGAGGTGGTGTGCTGATTGCTGTTCTTTCAAAATTCTCAAGTCACCGTGTTGATCTTCAAACACAAAATGAAAACATTGAACAGCTGTGTGTTATTGTAAGTTTATGTAAGGGTTTAAGCTTGCATGATGAAATTGTTTTTATTGTAAGCTATATATTACCAAAAAGTTCTACATATATTTATGAAATGCATGCAAATAATATAGAAATTTTATTAGATAATCTTTTTGACTATCAAATTCCATTAATTATTGGTGATTATAATTTATGTGATGTTCATTGGAATTATTTAGAAGATGAAAAATCTATGAAGCCATATAATGTTAAAAAAGAACATGAAATATTATTTGTTGATTCCTTGCTGTCACAAAATCTGATTCAGATAAATAATGTATGTAATTCAATGCGAAGATTTCTTGATTTGATTTTTATTTATAATAACTTAGCTTATGAAGTAAGTGAGGTAATTTTTCCGATGGTGAGAAATACTGTTTTTCATAAAGCCATTAATATTATACTAAGAGTTTATAAAAATCCTGAATGCAGTACAATAAGTCAATTTAGAAATGAATTAAATTTTGCAAAAGGGAACTATGTTGAATTAAATAATTATTTTTTTTTTGTTGAACTGGTCGGAAATTCTTTCTGGAACGGATATTGAACTTATTTATTCAATTTTTTTTAAATATATGTATGATGGTTGTTCGAAATTTATTCCTAAAATTACTATGAAAACTGATTTTAAATTACCGTGGGATAACCATAGGCTTAGAAATCTAAAAAATGTTAAAAATAAAGCCTTTAAGAAACTTAAAATAACTAAATTAGAAATTGACAGACATCGATATTGTCAGTTAAGGCGTGAATATGATTTTCTAAATAAATTTTTATACAAACAATATATCATGAACATATAGTCAAAAGTCGCAATAAATCCAAAGGCCTTTTGGGCTTTTATAAATTCGAAAAAAAGACATTTTGGAGTATTTACTCATATGGAATACAAGGGTCAGGTCTCTTCTAATTTAGCTTCTACATGCGACTTTTTTGCATAATTTTTTGAGACTTTGTACAAGGATCATTCTTCTGCAGTTATTTCTGACAATTTTTGTGATCGAACTTCGGTTTCAAATATGAATCTGGGACACCTTTCATTGTCTATAGAAGATATAATGGACGGAATTGTAAAACTTAATCCAAGTTTAAATCCTGGTCCAGATGGAATTCCTTCGTTTTTAATTAAAAAATGTTTTTCTTTAGCAAAACCACTTAAAATTTTTTTTAATATATCTCTTTTAAGTGGGATTTTTCTGGATGATTGGAAATTGTCATTTATAACTCCTATTTTTAAGGCTGGACAGAAGCATAAAATTGAAAACTATCGCGCTATTTCTAAATTATCCACGATACCAAAACTCTTTGAGCTGATTGTAAAACAAAAAATTTATTTTCATATAAAAGAATTTGTATATCCATGCCAACATGGATTTGTAAGTGGTAGGTCAACTACTACAAATTTAACTTTGTTTACAAAATATGTTTGCGATGCCTTAGAATCAGGATTTCAAGTGGATGCTATTTTTACAGACTTTGAGAAGGCATTTGATAGCCTTTGTATATTGCAGCTTTTAAAAAAACTAAAACACTTCGGGTTTCATTCAACCCTTCTTGAGTGGGTCTCCAGTTACTTGGTTGATAGAAGACAAATAGTAAAAAATTTGAACTCTACATCAAAAGTGATACATGTTTCATCTGGTGTTCCTCAAGGAAGCCATCTTGGACCATTATTATTTCTTATTTATGTAAATGAATTGCCTTCAATGCTGTAACATACAACTGGTTTATTGTTTGCAGACGATTTTAAATTTTTTACCAGAATAAAATCTATGAATGATTGTCTTAATGTTCAAAGCGATATAAATAAAATAGTTGATTGGTGTAAACAAAATTTTCTATTACTTAACATTAAGAAATGTAATACATTTTCATTTTTTAGGTCAAGAACAATCATTTTGTATGACTATAATATTTCAAACACTGCTTTAAAAAGACTTTCTGAAGTGAAAGATCTTGGGGTAGTTTTCGATGCAAAGCTAAATTTCTCCTTGCATATTGATTTTGCTTTAGCAAAAGCAAACTCAATGCTAGGTTTTCTAAAGAGGAATTGCTCCGAATTTTCTAGTCCTTATGCAATCAAGGCTGTTTATACTTCACTTGTCCGTCCATATTTGGAATACGCTTCAGTCGTATGGGATCCATTTTACGCAGTCTCAAAGAATCGTATTGAAAGGGTTCAAAAATCTTTTACCAGATTTTTGATTAGACAGTTGAAATGGAATTTGCCTGAAATGCCAACTTACTCAACCAGATGTGCCCTCATTGGTTTAGCTTCTTTGGAAGAACGCCGGCTCGTAAATTGTGTTATGTTCGTTTATGATATATTGTCTTACCATTTAAAATGCCCCGATTTGCTATATCTTCTGAGTATCTATGTTCCAGGCCGAAATATAAGATCCAGAAAATTGTTTTATATTCCCTCACATAGATATAATTACGGTTGTAATGAACCATTCTCAAGATGTATGAGATTATATAATGAACTAAATTTTAATTTAGATTTAAGTCTAGAAAGAAATGTATTTAAAATACAACTAAGTAATAATGTAAATATGAATTAAGTTTATATTAGTTTTAAGCAATCTGTAAGAGGAAACTCGATAGATGAATGAAATAAATAAATAAGATGGAAAAAAAAAAAACAATTATACAGCTTTTGCGATACAAAGGTCACTAAAAATTCGATTTTATTTATGCGCTTAGCTTTTTCAACTCAGCTAAATAATTGGATATTGACTCTCCCTCGTGTTGGAGTCTGAGCAGGAATTTGTGCTCCTCTGTAATTTCATTTGGCTTTGGACTGAGGTGATTTTGTAGAAGGACGACTAGATCATTGTATGATTTTTCATCAGGTTTTCTGGGGCTGTTAAATTTGAAAGAAGTTGGTAGTATTTAGCGTCAATGCAATTTATAATTACTTGCCGTTTAATTGTTATAAATCGAATCTATCTATTTATCTATCTATCCGTTTAGATGTTATACCGTGACGTTTCGAAGTGCAAGATAATTTTCCAATCTCTTAATGTAATTGGTGAAAGGTTCTTCATATTCATGGAAGTGCTCGAAGTGTAAATTTGGTGAGCTAGGGCTAGTTTGCAAATTTTGAAGTGCAGTTGTTAACTGCTCTATGAGCGTAGCTTCAGTCATCGCTTAGATTTTTCTTAACCTTAAAAAAATCCTCGTCGCCACTGTTGAATATCTGCTTAACCCCAAAAGGAAAACGAGAAACGTGAAAAGAAGAACCACACTGTAAGTTGACGTCTTAAAAATTGATCTTTATTCTACCAAATATGACAGCTAGTGTATGTTAGGATTAGTTCACAATTGCATGATAAGAAATTAATAATATAGTTCACAATAATAATTCATACATATGTAACAATGGTGTTCTAGAGTTCACCGCTATCGATTTCCATTTAATTTTTCCCGAAATCGTGAAAACGGTTTTCTCGATTTTTATGTGATTTCAAATCATTCGTGTGTATTCAATGTGAAATAGTGGAAATGAAGAGATTCGATTAAAGAAATAAGTACAAAATTTCATAAAAAGGTAATCAGCATCTTTTCTAATGGATTTTTGGAAATTTCCTACGCCAAGAAAACGCAAACTTTGAAAAATAAAACTTTCATAGACCTCATTGCATTTTGTTTTACATAAAGTTTGAAATGATTCGACCACTGAAGTATATATTTTTTTGTATCATCTGTTATATCTAGTGAATTAAACACCACGCCATTTATTGCGTGGCAAAGAGAGGGGGTAGCAGTAGAATAGTGAAAAGAGTTTAACGAACTGTTAATTTAATAACTTCAGCAAACTAATTAAAAATACAAATTAACTCTGTCCTAATAAAAAAAAACACCAGTAACGAGCTCGACTCAAATATAACTGACCGAACTTCCCTAACTAAACGCTGCCATCTGGCGGTTTCTAGATGCAAAAACAGCAAAATATTAATAACATTATTCTGGTTATGCCTTAATTCTTTCTTGAAAAATGAAGCTGAGGGAGAAAACGAAACGCATCCAACTTAATAGCGGAAGAGAAAAAAGCCATTGTTGTATTTTATAAAAATATCCTCTCTATTATAATAAAAGCAAAAAAGGAAAGCTTTTTGGTTCTATGTTTTTGGTTCATTGTTGTTGGTAAAAACTTTTTGGTTCAATGTTTTTGGATACTGAACATGGATAAGTAGAGCGTAGAGCATCAAAATGAGCTTTAAAATTGCCGATTTAAAATTACCGATCCCAACCGCTAAAAAATTACGCAGCAAACAAAAACCGCTATGTTCACTTTTAACTCATGTTAACTTTTGAAAATGATTATGTAGAAATGGCGTTGCTAATGGTTTAAAGAAAACTATGCTTATCAAGGACCAAAACAAATTACATTTACTGGAAATCCAAAAGGTTCAATTTAAAATAAAAACATTCAGCGTAAATTAAGCATTTTTAAGGTCCAATCTTATTCCGTTTTATTTCAGCAATCACTGCACCGACTTACACGGTTTACATGCTGTAAGATAGAGGAAATTTCAAACTAGGTCATGAAAACTATCTTTCTGCATAAATGTCCACAGTTTGGCTAAAAAAAACGACACCAAAGTTGCACTTTCGCAACTCCAAAAAATTGGGAATATAATAATTAGTTTAAATATTTGGTGACACCAACACAGCAAAGTACTTGAATTCATCTTTGATTCTGCTCATAGCAGTACGACCAAGTATTAACAGACGAATATTTTTCTCCAACTCAATTGCAGCGGCATCTATACTATTATAACTTGTCTGAAATAAATTTTAGGTTCTGGAAATGGATATGTAGAGACAAGAATCGAATGAGCTTTGAACCGGTAAAAACTAACCTCACGAAAAGAAAACTTAAAACTTTTTTTACCATTGGTGGTTAAGATGGACATACTGAATTATTTTTCTCTAACATTGAACACAATACATTGTGCAGAAATATATTAATCAAAGTTTTTGTGAAAACTAAAGTGGAAATCTAAGTTTTGTCGAAAAATAAAGTGGAAAAGTTTTTATTTTAGTGAATAACAATAATACTTTATTTAAAAGGAATTGTGACTGTGTTAAAATAATTTTTCGAACTCGGGTTAGTAAACCGTTTATTAGGACTTTTCTAAGTTTTTTTTTAATTTTAAAGCTGTAACATTTTAAAGATTAAAGCATTAAACCTAGTATGCAGCTGAAGTGAAACGAAAAATCCCATACAAAAATGACACATAAACGAAATTTTCCCTCCTTCTTTTCGTTTTGTGGTACGCAGCTCCACGGTGAAACGATAGATAACCAATTCAAGTCTCCACTACTCTCTACACTCTTTTCGCACACAATTTAATTGATCGGGACATTAATTGCTCGCGAAATTTTGACGTTTTTATGCCGTTCGTGTTTTTTTGTGGTTATTATTATTATAAAATGGAGTTCTGTTCTTTTTATTTGTTTTTTTGTGTGTTTTGAAAAATATTTTTTTTACAAATTGTGGAACTCTACATAAAAAAATGTCCGGTACCGTTTCGTTTACATTTCGACTGTTTTTGGAGACGACGGAAAATTTCGTTTCACTTTACCTGCATACTAGGCTTTATGGCAAATTGATACTATACTTCACTGAAACTCAGGTTAGTATAAACATTTAAAAATATTTATTTTCTTCTGAGCAGTCAATGTTCCTCTTTCCTCTTTTGCACGTAGAGCTCTCGCGCTGCTCTAGTCCTTCTTTGAACCGCCGCTTTGTATGCCTGTTGTTTGGCTGCATGTACTTGCCGATATTCTTCGTCAAACCAGGGATTTCGTTGTGGTGGTTGTGTTAATCCGAGCACATCAAAGGCGGCGTCTATAATAGCTTCCTGGTAATGTTTTCACTGGTTTTCGATGCTTGAAGGCGGCATAGGACTAGTTAAGAGGTTGTGAGTGACTCAATCAGAAAAGGACTTAGCCTTGTAGCCTTGAAGCCTTGTGATGTTCTTTTTATCTTTTGGTAAAACTTCCGAACTTCATCCCTTTTATGGCATCCCTCTATCTCCCCGATCGCGCGAGTTACATATTTGTATGGTGACATCCGCCAATAGGTAAATAACCTTATGTTATTTACGAAGCAAAAATAATAACTTTTATAATAAATCATATTTGTAATATGATAAACGATTGATCAGCATTATAAAGCTTAGGTAAATAACCTTAAGTTATTTACAAAGGAAACACATTTTGTAATTTGATAAGCTGATCAATCCGCAAATACATTAAAAACTTTATTATTGATCAGCAATTATTGTAACTTCAGATAATTAATTTCAACATTTATATTTTTAGTTCTAAGAGACCCTTGAAGAATAAAAGCTCGCAAAAACTATAACGGAACACTTTGAGTTTTATTTAACTGGCGCAGTCACGGAAAAAAAAAAACACGACTCTTTGTAAAATAAAGTTTATTTTTGTTGTTTACCGTCCACAACCCCACCACCACCCGAGTGTAATAAAATCGCGTAGTAGAACGGAGTGAAAAAAAAAATAAATAAATAGAAGATAAACAACAAATATCTAATAACATAATAAGATTCATCGTAAGTTACTACAAATCAGTGCTTAGTGAATCAATTTATTAATGTGATACGGACTTCAAATCAGTCACAATTCACAATAAAAACACAAAAAAAAAAAATAAAATATAAAGTGTAGACTAAAAATCAGTCGTTTTTTTTTGGTTTTTGTTTGAGTTTTATTTTTATATCAATTACAAGTTCTCAAAACTCTTGAAAGAAGTTCCCTGTGAGTGTTACAGACTACAAATCAGTCGAGTACATACAAAGCTACAGATAAAAAATAAAGAAAAAAAAAATCAGTCATTTTAGTTTTGATCGGTGTTTGTTTCAAAAGTTTTCGAAAAGCAAGAAATTCAAGATTTACTACAAAAATAAAAGAATCTTTTATATAGAGATGGCGATCAGCTTACTAATTGTGAAAGTATTTTTCATGAAATAAAATTATGCACAGACCAACAAATAAATTCCAGACTCTACCGTCTGCCCCAAAAACATGAAGATGAAGTAAGAAAACAAATTAGTGATATGGAGAGGCAAGGCATAATACGGAAATCAAATAGTCGATACGCTTCACCAATCGTGGTAGTCGCTAAGAAGCCCAATAGTGAAGGAAAAGTTAAATATAGAATATGTGTCGACTATCGTGCTCTCAATGATATAACTTTAGACGATAAATACCCATTACCAAATATCGAAAGTATTCTTGATAAGTTAGGAAGGTCCCAGTATTTCTCTACCCTTGATTTAGCAAAGGGTTATCATCAAATAAAGGTGCACCCTCAGGATATGCATAAGACTGCATTTGTTACACCAAACGGTCTATATGAATATACCAGAATGCCCTTTGGGTTGAAAAACGCCCCAGCGACATTTCAACGCCTTATGAATGAGATTCTTAGAGAGTACATAGGAAAAATTTGCACAGTATATCTTGATGATATACTCATTTTTTCGACCTCATTAGAAGAACACCTAACATCTTTAGACAACATTTTTCAGATATTAGCAGACCACAATCTTAAGATACAATTAAGTAAATGTTCTTTTCTTAAGAAAAATACAGAATACTTAGGACATATACTTACTTCAGAGGGAATGAAACCTAACCCAAGTAAAATAGAAGTTATTCAAAAGTATTCACTGCCTCAGACAATTAAGCAATTACAAGGATTTTTAGGTAGCACTGGATATTATAGAAAATTTATTGCCGATTACTCCAAAATAGCATACCCGATGGTTAAATATCTTAAAAAGAACATGAAAATCAATAGTAACGACCCTGAATACATTCAAGCATTTGAAAGGTTAAAAGAAAATCTTACAAAACATCCGATACTTAAATTTCCAGACTTTAATAAACAATTTTGTTTATTCACTGATGCAAGTAATTTTGCTCTAGGAGCTGTTCTAACTCAAGAAGGGCAGCCAGTATGCTATGCCTCTCGAACATTAAATGATCATGAAAAAGACTATTCCACAACCGATAAGGAATTTTTAGCAGTAGTATGGGCTACAACATATTTTAGACCGTATCTTTGGGGTCAGAAATTTAAAATAATCACTGACCATATGCCTGTAAAATATTTAACTAAAAAATATAATGGAAAGGAATTTAGTCAAAGAGTTCAAAGAGGACTTCTTAAGTTACAAGAATTTGAGTTCGACATAGAGTATATAAAAGGTAAGGAAAATAAAATAGCAGATTTTCTAAGTAGAATCCCAGAGGAAGCTAACGAAACGTCAGAAACTATACATTCAGCTAATGAACAGCTTTTAGACCATATACAAATCAAAGAAGGTATTGTTAACATATACCAAACCCAGCTTATACTGACCTATTGTGTTCAAACTGAAATAAAAATACAGCATAAAAAAACCATAGTACAGGTAGATATGACAAAAGATAACAAATACTGGATAGATTTATTTAAAAAAACTATTAAAGGAGGAATAATAGGAATTTATTCAGAAGTAGATAATACCGAATACAATAAAGTACAAAAAGTTTTAATTGAAATGTATGGCCACAACAAAGAAGTAAAATTTTACAAACTCACTCAAAGAGCAAGAGATTTAGAAAAAGTTGAAGATGTACATAAACAAATATCTTTATATCACGTAGAAGAGAGTAATCACTCAGGCATAGTAGACACCTATTACAAATTAAAAAACAAAATATATTTTCCAAAACTTATAAGAGAAATTTCTAGAGTGATTGGGAATTGCCAAACATGTCAGGAAGGTAAATACGATAGGAAACCAATAAGACCTAAGTTTAAATTTACAGAAACTCCAATTAAGGGAAATGAAATTTTGCATATGGATGTTTACCATTTTAACAAATTAACATATCTGACATTTATTGACAAATTTACAAAAAAAGCTTATGGATACAATCTAAGTAGTAAAAATTGGACAAGTAAATTAGAGTGCATAGACGAGCAATTAAGTAAATTTGGAAAACCTAGAAAAATTATTTGTGACAATGAATTTAACTCAGAAAATATAAAAGAACACTTTAGGAAGGAAGAAATAGAAATGCATATGACAAAACCAAATTCACATACTGGAAACTCAGATATAGAGAGATTCCACTCAACCTTACTTGAAATCTTATTAACAATAAAGAATAAAGATATTTCTACTAATCGCAAAATACATAAAGCTATTCAGATATACAATTCTAGATATCATTCAAAATTAGGTATGAGTCCAAATTCAGCTGAAAAGACAAATCAGATAAGTTTGAGAAGCAAAATAGAAGCTACAAAAGATAAAATAATAAAAAAATGTAATATTTCTAGAGAAAGTTATGACGAAAAACGAAATGAAGGTTATATTAGAAACTATAAACACCTGAGGCACAAAAACGAAACATACTATAGAAAACATAATTTAAAAAATGTCCATCCCACAAACACTAAACGACCAAATCAATTTGCAGGTAATCTTCTGGCAGCAGATAATCGTTTGGCTGATAATAATGCGAATATCGGAAGCAACGCTCATAATAACACCAATACAAACCAATAGAGGATACACTACCTTAAATTTAGGGCCAGTAGAAATAATAAATAATAGTCAGACTCTATTACATGTAATAAATACTAAGGATATACTTTCAACAGTTGAAATGATAGAAGTTAATTTACGAACTCTGCATTTAGCAAACAACACCGAGATAAAGAACGAAGTTTTTAATATAAAAGCAAAACTTGAAGCAATAGTTCCACTAAGAAGACAAAAAAGGGGTCTTATAAACATTGTAGGAACGGCTCAAAAATGGTTATTCGGAACAATGGATGACAATGACAGACAAGATATTCTCGAACATATGAACATAGTTGATACTAACAATCATGCAGCCATAAAAAATCTTAACCAACAAATAAAAATTAACGAACAATTTATGGATTCAATTAACAAATTTAAAAAAACAATAGAAACAGACAGAGAAACCTTATCATACACTTATCAAGGTATTGCTTCTAACCAAAAAGATATTATCAAAAAACAACTAATAACAGAACAACTATTAAAATTGCAAACATTGCAAAACAAAATAGATAGCATACTAGATAACATAGCATCTGCTAAGCAAGGTATACTCCATCCGAGCATTTTGTCAGGAATAGAAATAAAAACATTAGGGATAGACTTCTATAAACTCGAAAATGCTAGAATAGGACTTCTGAAACTCGATCAAGACAGAATTATAATAGCTGTGAAACTACCGAAAGACTATATACTGACTCAATTAAAAATGATAATACCAATAACTAATGATAAAAAAAAAGAAATAGATATGGAATATTTACAATTTATAGAAATAAATAATGTACAATATGAATATAATCCTAAAAACATTTATTTAAAAGAATTAAATATAAGTCGTTCATGTTTAATACAAGACTCATGTACTTTTCGTTACAACGAAGAAAAAAAACTTATAAAAATTGACGATGATACTATTATATGCAAAAATTTAGAAAAAGACAATGTAATTAATCAATGTGATGATAGAACGTTAATATTAACTGGAAACTTTATGTTAAACATCAATAATTGTTCAATTAAAATACTTAATGTAACTATTTTTAATTATCAACTAGAATTTATTCAAAAATTCCATTATGAGGAGGAAAGAAATTTAAATGTAACTGAAAAACTAAAATTCGAAGACAATTCAAAATTACAACAAATAGAAAATTTAAAAAAAATAGAGGAACTAAAATATCATGAAATTGTAAATAAAATAAGTAACTTATCAATGTTTATAATAATTATAATTATAATAGTGGTCTTTTTTTGTTTAGCTAGGACAAATAAAAATTTAAAAATAAAAATAAAAAATTTCACTAAACCCGAGAAAAATATTCAAATTGAGATTCCAACGATTCAGGAGAATCTTAAAGAAAAGGGGGGAGAAGTTACATATTTGTATGGTGACATCCGCCAATAGGTAAATAACCTTATGTTATTTACGAAGCAAAAATAATAACTTTTATAATAAATCATATTTGTAATATGATAAACGATTGATCAGCATTATAAAGCTTAGGTAAATAACCTTAAGTTATTTACAAAGGAAACACATTTTGTAATTTGATAAGCTGATCAATCCGCAAATACATTAAAAACTTTATTATTGATCAGCAATTATTGTAACTTAAGATAATTAATTTCAACATTTATATTTTTAGTTCTAAGAGACCCTTGAAGAATAAAAGCTCGCAAAAACTATAACGGAACACTTTGCGTTTTATTTAACTCGCGCTTCTCATGCTCCTTCTTTTTTTTCTGGAAGTCGGTATTCCTCCTTCTTCTTCTGCGCGTAGAGCTCTCGCGCTGCTCTAGTCCTTCATTGAACCGCCGCTTTGTATGCCTGTTGTTTGGCTGCATGTACTTGCCGACATTCTTCGTCAAACCAGGGATTTCGTTGTGGTGGTTGTGATAATCCGAGCACATCAGAGTCGGCGTCTCTAATGGCTCCCTGACAATGTTTTCACTGGTTTTCGATGCTTGAAGGCGGTATAGGACTAGTTAAGAGGTTGTCACATCACCAATCAATTTCAAAGCTCTTTTATGAATTCTATCCAGGAACTTCAGATAGGTTTTAGGAGCACCTGCCCTGACATGAGAATTATACTCAAGCTTTGGACGGATGTATGATTTATAGATAACAGCAAGATCATAGGGGGTAAAAAATTTCTTGCATCATCGTAACAAACTTAAGCATTTCGCAGAGTTTTTGGCAACGTCAAATATGTGGTCATTCAACTGAAGGTGGAAAACTATTTATTTGATTAGAAGTTTCAGTTAAAAGATCATTAATAAAAATAAGAAAGAGTCGGAGACAAAAATGAGCCCTGCGGCACACCAGCATTTATTTTGAAAATTTCAGACTTGAAACCATCCAATACTACTTGTATTGATCTGTCAAAAAGGGAATTTCTAATCCAACGAAGAAGAGATTCATCAATACCGAATGCATGCATTTTCGATAAAAGAGCTTGATGCCAAACTCTATCAAATGCTTTTGAAATATCAAGCGCAATAATCTTACATTCACCAAAGCGGTGTAAAGATTGTTTCCACTTTTAGGTGAGATAAGCCATTATATCACCAGTGGACCTATTGCTAAGAAAGCCGTACTGTCGGTGGTTAAGAAGCTTCCGTTCTTCAAGATATTTCTTAGTGATCTCTTGCGATTGTAGCCGGCTGACATTGAATTTCCTCACAGTATTTCGACGTTTTGGTTTCGTTCTGGAGTTCTGGATATCCGCAGCATTACCTTGGCTACAACGAGGTAGTAGTATGAGTCAACGTTGGCTTCTCGGAACGTTCGGACATCTGTGACACTGGAAGAATGCCTCGCGTGGTCAATCTGGTAGACGGTCTATTGATCAGGATGTCACCAAGTCCCCTTGTGAATATTAATATGCGGAAACTGCGTACTAGCTACCACAATGTTTCGCCCTGCAGCAAAGTCGATTAGCCTGAGTTCATTGCTGGAGGTGGTGTTGTGGAAGCTGTTTTTCCGATTATGACATCAAAGGCTTCTTCTCTTCGTAGATCGGCGCTAAAATCACTACGACAATTTTAATGTCATAACTAGGGCATTGCTCAGATGTTTTGTCCAAGAGCTCGTAGAATTCATCCTTGGTGTCCTCATCTCTCTCCTCTGTGGGGGCATGTGCGAATATCAGGCTAATGTTGGGAAATTTAGCCTTGATACGAATTGTTGTGAGGCGCTCGTTCACATGTTTGAAACTCAAGACTTCTTTTCTTGCCTAAGTCTGCCTCTAACAACGAATCCACATCCGAAAAGACGCTGCTTTTGCTCGTGGTAGCAGTCGCTCTAATAGATATCGCAGTCCTTCATTGTTCTTCCCAGTCCATCCCATTGCACTTCTTGGGTAGCGGTGATATCAGCTTTGCAGGATTCTAGGGCCTCCGCTAATAGTTCGGTTGCACGTGGTCTGTATTAGTATATTCCATAGGACATTGTGCAGATCCGAATTTCGTTTGCATGGTTCGTCAACAGTAAATCCGTCCTTATCCGAGGCTTGTTGTTGCTTCGCAACTAAAACTTCTTTACTTGGCCGGAAAGTCACCCCAACGGCACGACCCCCAACCTGGAGGACCAGACCTTTAGTTGAACTCCAAAGCTCCGAATATGTCCTAGGAGCCCGTATAAGGTGTTCACTAAGTAGTTCGTACCTGACTGGAACTGTAGACGCCACCGTTGATTCCATCTGGAGAATTCCTCCGCTGCTGTCTTGATGAAAGGAGAAAGTGCCTTATTGGAAACAATCCTCCTCCCCTCTCTCGTTAGCTGCCACCAAAACCCTCCAAAGGGATTGGTAACACCGATCTCAGGTTGTGGTACTAAGCCCCCGATGTTCACCACGAAAAGGTTAGAGCAGGAGTTGGTAGTCAGAGGTTGGTTTTGAGAAAACCTGTGGACTATGTCCTCTTGAATGCACATAACTACCCTTTGAACATCAAATATTGCCCTATTGCTCATAGGGCTCGATGACCAATGGCAAATACAATTGAAATGATGACGTAAAAATAAATTGTTTTAGAGAGCTATTCGGAAACAATATAAAAAAAAAATTTCATTTCAAAACTTGTAAAATTACCCTTTTTGGAGCGTCAAATCTTGGTAACGACGTGACATATACACATGTTTTATAATCATTATTGTTGCAAATTTAACGCTCTACAAAACATACCTGAACAGTTTTACCGTAGAACGTAAGATAAATAAAATGCACGACAAAAAAATCAATATATTTAACCATGTAAAAAGGCAAAATATATTGAAAAATGGCCTAACGAGATCAAGTTGTATGGTAGCTATCATAAAACAGTTGTTTAGCCAAAAACTTATAATGCCATCTTATGTCAATTGTCTAATTTAAGTGCCATACCAAATTTAAACAAAATCGGGTAAGCCGTCATTAATTTATGGCCAAATTTGTAAAAACCGTTAACACCAATTCTCCGTTATCTAATTTTTTTGCCAAAAACCTGAAATGCAGTTATTTTAACAACAATTCTGATATAACGTTCACAAAGTTTCATCAAAAATGTTATAGCCGTTTTTGAGTAAATTTGAAAAAACTAAAACCGTTATATGGGAGGTACCCGTTATAGCCGGGCTAAAAAAAATTCGTATTCCTCCTCTAGGGATTCATAAAAAAATGCTAGACACGAAGTTTGAAGAAAATCCGGCAAACCGTTTAGGATGTAGCTCGACGAAAAGACAAACGCACATACGCACACCCGCAAATACGCACATATGCACATATGCACATCCGCACAGACAGACCGACGGACGGCATGACGAAACATACTTTTTTGGACTTCTCTATCATCGTTTTATCAGGTTTGATTAAAACCTCGACATTTTTTTTTTACACAAAATCAATACTTGCCCTATTGAGCAAGTAAAAAGGCATAAGAGAAGAAAAAACCTAAAAACTGGCATTTGAAAAATTACCTTTATTTTTTGGAGCGCCATATCTCGGTAAGGACCATTGTATATACATTTCTATAGTACAACCATGGAGCAGCGCCATCTAAAGAAAGTTGTGAACCGCAAATCAGGAGGTTCTTACATTTACTAAGTGTCTGTTCTGTTACCCTAACAAAAGTCGTCAACAAAACAAATTAATAATATATATAATGTATTTTATTGGCTCTAAAATCCATATTTCCTTGACAAGAATCGTAAGCAAAACAGAAATCATATATGTTTACGACCGTTATCAGGGTTACAGAATAGACAACTAGTAAATGCACGAACCTAAAAATGTGTTATTCACAAGTTTCTTAAGATGGCCAGGCGGTGATTATTCAGCATGAAAATACTATAGAAATGAATATACAATGGTAAGGACGTGACATACAAGCTTTTATAGTCAATCTTGTAGCAAATTCAACGTTGTACAAAACATACATCAACAGTTTTACCGTAGAACGTTAGATAAAAACGGTATACGAGACGAAAAATGGCGAAAATTTACATTTTTCTTAATTTTTGTTAGCAAAATTTGAAAAATTACCCTATTTTGGAGCGCCATATCTTGGTAACGACGTGGTATACAATACAAACATGTTTGAATAATCAATATCGTAGCAAATTAAACGACCTACAAACGTTCAATTTGAGATACAAACATGTTTATACAATCAATATCGTAGCAAATTCAACGTTTAACAAACGTACTTGAACGTTTTTTGACGCAAAACGTAAGAATAAAAGTTAT
Organism: Baccha elongata; assembly: GCA_951217065.1. Classification (NCBI taxonomy): domain Eukaryota; kingdom Metazoa; phylum Arthropoda; class Insecta; order Diptera; family Syrphidae; genus Baccha; species Baccha elongata. The sequence continues at coordinate 1,503,150 of CATNUY010000188.1, forward strand.
ATAGGAAAAACCCCCAAAGTACCAAAGTGCTGCAAATCGGAATCCTTAATTCGTACTATTCGGAATAATGAAAGTCGGGATTTCGGCAGCCAGAATGTCGTCCCTACGTCTTTCAAAATATTGAATTTACAAAACAAACTTTGAAAAACTTATATATAATTTTTGTAGAAAATTTGATGAAAAAAGTTTTAACGGCATTATCATTCAGTTATATTCGACTTTCCAGATATTAAGATTAATTAAGCACCAAGTTTTTATCGAGAAAAAAAAACAGTGGCCTAATTTCATGGAAATTTTGCTCAAAATATCTGAAAGACCTAAATGAACTATTTTCTAATTTTAACTAAATTCTGTTATTGATCGTCTTATAGCGATGCACAAAAATATATAAAATTTTAAACTTCCCCAATGCAATATTAAATTGAAATAAAAATCATTTGTCGATCTTTTATAGATTCGTCTTTATTCCCGGAGGTTTGAATGCGACTGAAGTCCACGACTACTTGGTACCGAATATTATCAAGTTAGTGTCTTTTGAAGAATTCCACCTTTAGAAAACTAATTACTTAATACTTCTATAACCCAACTCTTATTCGAATTTTCAATTTTTGTAATAAAATATTTTCAATTCAAAGCAAAGAATATGAATCTTATTTTAAACATCTTAGTTGCATTGATAATGAATATTGGGGCTGTTTTAGTAGAAAAGTAACTTTTTCAAGATTTAATATGAGAAGAAAATGAAAAACTAAATACTAAAATGGTTAAAATATTAAAAAAAAAAAAATGCTTCATTTAAACATTCATGATATACGTTGCTGACAAGCATTTTTCTCAATTCTGTGCACAATACTATGAACACCATTGCTCAAATGTAAATTGTCTTCATTGAATTCTTTAAAAATTTGGTCTACTTCGTTTTGTCTTCGTTATGTCTACTCGACACAACACTAGAGCATTGCTTAGAAGAGAAGTTGTATTTTTTTAGAAAAAGTTTGAAAAGCGATATTGAAGGCTGTTTTGTTTTATTACAAAATTCTATCTTTCTTTCCAATTGAACGATTTTCTATTAGACCAAATTTTAACTTGCGATTTTCATCAAACAACCGAAATACTCAATGCACTCTATGTAATATGCGAGAAGATGAAACATTTATCCACTTTTTTTATATATGTCCTGTATTAAGAGAACTTGTAATACTTTGGAATAAGAGAGCTCAGTACGGAAAGCATGGTGAACATCCTGAATGGCGACGGGAATTGGATCTCACTGGTAAAATACCTATCTATAGCTATTAAATACCACGCTGAACTTGTAAGAAAATACAATGGATAGAACACGTCACGAAACAACAACATCAAAGAGAACTAAATCAACAAAAAACAACACCAACAAAAAAGCACTTCAACAACGACACCAACACCAACACCAACACCAACACCAACACCAACACCAACACCAACACCAACACCAACACCAACACCAACACCAACACCAACACCAACACCAACTCCAACACCAATACCAACACAAACACCAATACCAACACAAACACCAACACCAACACCAACACCAACACAAACACCAACGCCATAACCAACACCAACACCATAACCAACACCAACACCACCAAGAACACCAGCACCAACAACACTAACAACACCAACACCAACACCAACACCAACACCAACACCAACACCAACACCAACACCAACACCAACACCAACACCAACACCAACACCAACACCAACACCAACACCAACACCAACACAAACTCCAACACCAATACCAACACAAACACCAATACCAACACAAATACCAACACAAACACCAATACCAACACAAACACCAACGCCATAACCAACACCAACACCAGCACCAACAACACTAACAACACCAACACCAACACCAACACCAACACCAACACCAACACCAACTCCAACACCAATACCAACACAAACACCAATACCAACACAAACACCAATACCAACACAAACACCAACGCCATAACCAACACCAACACCGCCAAGAACACCAGCACCAACAACACTAACAACACCAACACCAACACCAACACCAACACCAACACCAACACCAACACCAACACCAACACCAACACCAACACCAACACCAATAAAAAAAAATATTAAAAAATAAAAAAAAAAAAAAAATAAAAAATATAATAAACAGATATAAAAAAAAAATAATTTTATTTTTTCAAACAACCTCAATTCAAAGTTGAAACAATTTTATTTTTAAGTAACTTGAAATTACTTTTTAAAGTTGAACTATTTCGGTTTTAATAATATCGTGTTTAGTCCTAAATTTTAACGGTTTCACTTTGATTTTAAGTTGTTGTATTTGATTTTACTTTGTTTTTTGGCTCAGTGTACTAGCTCTTCTGGTAATTTATCTAAGAAATTAATAAAAGAGAGCTAAATAAAAAAAAGAATCAAGATTAAAATCAAGCATTTCTACATAATGTGGGGATTTAGATTTCATCAAGTCATTTATCTTCAATTTTTTTAAGAAAAATGTTGTAGTTTTTTTTTAATAAAAATAAGGTTCTTCATAATAGTTATATGGCAGATACCGTCATAAACAATGGTTAGAATATTATCACATGCGCAGTTATCAAACAAAATTGGGCGAATAATGTTCATTAAACTTTTAAAAGCTTCACTTCCAAAAAAACATTTTGAACATTTTAGTTTTGAAACCTCAAGGCTTACATCCCATTTTTTCCTTTCTTAAAATTTAAACGCATTTGGCAACAATAACATAAAAATGATATTTATTCCTGTTTCCGAATCGCATCAAATGATATCTAGACTTTTTCTTTACTAATAACCGGTTTCCATTAAACCAGGCCCAGATTGATACTCGTAAGTCATAAATTACTTATGTATTTAGTATGTAGTTCTCCTTGCCTTATTTAAGTATAATCATTTTAACAAACGTTTCATCCATGGGATACAGATTTCCCAAACACATTTATTATTTTATTTGCTTCCATCTCACTCACACGCTCTTGTCTGTAAATTTCATTTGTTTAGTAGAGTATCTACTAAGGATACAATACGATTTGGATGGAGAGAGCAAACTCAACACCAAACAAAAAATAAGGTGGGCTGACTTTTTTATATAATTTACAGGTAAAAGGAAAAACCTTTATGATATTATACTTAAGTACACATGTGTGTTATTTTTTCCAATAAAAATAACAACACCTAGAAAACATCGACTCCTTTTCGTGTCATTTCCAATATCCTAAAACAACTCAACCAACAACTGGGCATGGCATATGCAGATATGCTACATGTACCGCTCACCACCGACCGAATTGACAACCAACAAATCTATTATTAAAAAATCTAAGGGCTGCTCTGAAGGAGCAGTTATATTGTAGAGCAAATGAAGATGAGAGGTGATGATGTGATGACTATGATGACAGTGACAGCAACGCAGGACACAAATAAATCATTTTTCGATCAAACGGGCGTAAGTCAATAACCTTAGACAACATAAAGTCTGAAAGACAAATAAAAGGAGCAGACACCCAGCGGTTTGAATTGTTCACGTCTGCCTTTCCGTGCGTCGTCGTTGTCGCTATCAAAGCTTTAACAAGTTTCAGTGGGCCGACTTGAGGGAACTGGCTTTTCTTTTCTCCGCAAACCGTTTATAGGTTAAATATCAAAGGAAAGTGGTGTGTAGTAGGTAGAAAGTATTTCGAGCTTTTTCGAATTTTGAGTTTGAGGAGTAACAATTTTTTTTAATGTAATAACGGGAAAACCCGTACTGAAATTATTTCCCTTATTTCAGACAATATCAGAGATTTTTCTGAAAAGATATCTGCAGTGATACGATAGGAAACCAAAAATGATGATAAATAAGTCAGCAATCAAAGTAAACATTAGTTAAGATAAAGGTTTAAACTGCCTGCAACATTTTTTATTTAAAGATTGCGAAGCTTCAATTATTTAAGGATGCGTTCAATAGACAGGAGAATACATAGACGAATTATCGGTAAACCTCTCTCCGGAAAGACAGAATGCTGATTTTGAAAATGATTTTTCGAACTATTTCCTCGAATTAAAATTTAATAATCTAATTGAAGATTGGCAAACATATCTATTTCAAGTAATTTTAAAAACAAAACTTAGGCCATCTGGTACCCTTTTTTAGTCTTCACAAAAATTGTCAATGGCCCTTGAAAAGAGACTGTCAAATAAAGTTTGGTATAACCGCGAAGAAGAGGCAGGTCTATAATCTCTACGAACAAAAAATGTAGCGACACCAATATTTGGCCTAAACATGGCAAGGAATCAGAAGCGTTTTAGAAGCAGTTTTGGTTCGCTTCGAGGGAATAATTATAGTCGGATATTCTATTTTGTAAGTGATAATTTTGTATGTCCAGAATTTTGTATGATGATATGTTACATATACATCAGATTAATGCTATCACTGCTTTCCTACAAGGTGATCTTTCAGAAGATATTTTTATGGAACAGCCAGAAGGATGTGCTGATGTAAGTGGTCGTGTATGCAAATGTAAAAAATCTATTTATGGTCTCCAGCAAAGCAGTCATCAATGGAATATAAAATAAGATGCCGCATTAAAGAAATTTGGTTTAACTAAATCAAAAGTCCATGCATGTGTCTACTTCAGCCCAGATCAAGAACTCATTATTGCTGTATACGTTGATGACTTACTTATTTTTTGGAAGAAAAGTGAAACCAGAGACAAATTGAAGGAAGCTCTTAGCAATACATTTAAAATGAAGGACATGGGTAAGGTCAAAAGCTGCATTGGTTTTAATATTATTTATGACGAACAACACAAAGAAATTTCGATTGACCAAACAAAATATACAAATGATATTTTAACGAGATTTGGAATGGAAAATTGTAAGCCTGTTTCGACACCAAGTGATACAAATCAGAAACTATCGATACAAATGCTTAATGAGGAAGACAAGAAAATAGAAAATATCCCATATCAAGACGCAGTTGGAAGTCTCTTGTATCTGGCACAAGGAACCAGGCCAGATATTGCGTTTGCAGTCAATGATGTCAGCCGATTCAACAACAATTATGGCAACGCGCATTGAACCGCTGTGAAACGGATTTTTCGATATCTAAAAGGTACAATTAATTACAAAATATGTTGACAAGCGACATTCTTGTACCGGCTATGTTTTCAAGATGTGTAATGGTGCTATTTCTTGAAGCAAACGACAAATAACAGTTGCGATATCCAGCACTGAAGCTGAATACATGGCCCTATCTGCAGCTGTGCAAAAAGCTATTTGGTTGAAGGGATCGAACACATGATGGATCAATAAATGTCAGTTACATACCTACAGAAAATATGGTAGCTGAAAACTTAACAAAATCTGTTCCAGGGAACAAACATTAATTATGTTCTACAGGGATGGGTATTAATATTAAAAATTAATTAATCTTTAGATTGTACTAATATTTTAATAAGTAGGGGTGTTGATATAAATTACCTCATTATTCATATTATTATGTAGAAGACTTTGCTTTTAGTTTATTACTTCTGTAGAACCTAGAATAATAATATTTATTCTCATACAAACTTTCAATTAAAACACGTTGTATCCTAAATAAAAATTTCTTTTCCACAAAATCTCAAGATCGACAAGGGTTCCAGTGAGAATTCGCCAGCTTTAAGAAATCAGTTTTTGTGGGAGAATATGTTATTATGATGCTTGAGGCGCATATTGATTTCGTTGCGTGGTCTGCTGTCTCGTTCCCCTTGATGCCTACTTGTCCAGGCACCCAAATGAGTTTTAACTATAGGCGATACTTGGTGATGTTGTTGCGGATTTCGTTTATAATTGGAAACTGGAGTGTTGTGATTCGAACGGGTGAGGGTTGAAAGGCTATCAGAGCAGGTGACTAAACTTCTGTTTGAGATGCTTCAGTTGAATAGCTTTTAGAACTGCAAGAGCTTCCGTCGAATATATAAAAAAAAGTAGTTTGAGATGTGTTCTGCAAATAATACGTTGCCAGCTGAAGACTATAAATGTAGACTAAAACTAAAGGTTTTAATTTTACTTATTTGCAATTTGACAAATTTGACGTTTGACAGAAATTGTTTACGTTGTCTACACATTATTTACATTGTCTACACATTGTAGACAGTTGCTTAAACAGAGGAGTTCATTGAACATTCCCTTGATTTTAATAGTATCGTTGCACCTGGCAACCACATAAAGATCGTCAGCATAGAGTGTATGTTAAGTTTGTCATCGTAAGCGATTATGAAGAGGATAACAGATTGATGCGTGCTCTGGGGAATTCCGTTATCTAAATTGTATAGCTTGGAGTAAACATTGTTGGTTTTGGATTTAAACTTTCAGTTAAGTACAAACGACTTAATATAAGAGACCTTTCTAATTCAGGAGTTTATTAAGAACACCATGCATACCTATACGCTCGAAATCCTTTTTAAAATCCGGAGAAAAAATCGATATGAGGTTTTTGGAGGAAAATGCAGTAGACACAAGTTCGTTAATATTTAAGAGTGAGTTTATTGTGCCGCGACCATACTTGAAAGCGACTTGATTACGGCTAGTAAGATTATTTCTTTCCTTGTACCACTTAAGTCTTTTACAGCCCTATTAATAAAAAAAAACACTATTCGCTCTTTAACTCATGAGTTACTAAACACACTGAATCAGTATTTGGTTAACTTTTCTCATTAATAATCAAATAATAACTTCCCGCTCTTTGTTATCTTATCCCTCTCTTTATTACCAAATCGTACTAAAGTGCCTTATAAATTCGGGTTATTTTATGCGACAGCACTGACTTAAAATGTTAAAAGAGAGCGTATTGTCGGAATGTTTTCTGGAAAGGCAACATTTACAGAAATTCATATCATAAAGTTATTCTGCCCATTTCGGTGAGTTAAAGTTATTTCGTATTTATTTCATCATTTGAAAGTAACACATTTATTAACATAAAGTATGAGTTATGCGGCGTGTTAGCGTTAACTAATTGTTGTTTCGTGTTTATTAATAGGGGGATTAGAGATTATCTTTTCCAAAAGTTTGCTTTGCATGGGATTAACGCTTTGGGTCCCGTACTCGTTTGTTAGAGTAGCTTGTTGAAAAATGTTCGGTACAGGGATTATTGTAGCAGTTTTCCATGACTGAGGGATGTTGCCGCAGTCAAAAATATTGTTCAACAGGCTCAAGATGCGTTTTTTAACTGCCACAGATACATTCTTGATCATAGGGTTTTGGTGTTTTACCTTTTACTGAACCTGAGCAGCATTCAAATTTTAAAAGTTTATTGGTGCTTCTATAAACTTGGCAGATTGGCTAAGGTTGCCTGTACAATTTGGTGGCATGCGTATCGCTATTTGTTTGGAGTTTATAAAATCTGCCGTAAAGTTTGAATCGCTTTAATAATCAAACTGTTTCGTTTGGCAGATCGCAGAGCATTTGTTTCATGTTTCCACCATGGAACAAAGGAGTTTTTGGGTATCATGTTTTACCCTGAATCGAACTGATTTCACGGGAATCTGGTCCTACCCTAACCCATCCAGCACCCTGCCTGTTTAGGTTTTTAGCGAAGACAGATATATCGGAGCTAACAGCCTGGCATAAAGCCTGGTGGGGGGAATGTGCCACTTCCCTTGGGTGAGGTATCCGAGGATCTCTTTGCTTTTCATATGGAAGTTGGTAACTAAGGGATTTACTCCCTATCAAAACAATTTCAAACCTTATAACATAAATCACCCTACCAATATATCTAACTTTTTTTTATTTTCATAAATAAACTAATATGGTAAAAGAAAAATTGATAAAATTTGATAACTTAAACTGAAAAAAAGTTGAAAGTTATATCTATGTTTGTATGGTAACTCTAGCCACAATGTCATAAAAATAGATATCAAGCGTCAACTTCATTTGAAAACGAAAATTACGAATTTTTTGTGATTGGTTTTTGGCAATCACTGTGTGGATCATCTTACGCAGACTGAATGATAGATCCAGCGAACCACAGTCAGCAAGTGATAAGACGATTTCTTAGTCAAGGAAACGCCTCATAAAAACAATTAAATTGAGAATTTAATATAAACTATACGATAAGAATATTTCGTACAATTGTACGTTTCAAATATTTTCATAAAGGCAAAGAAATCGTAAAGATTAATGAGGAAGTTTTCGAATAATTGTATTCCCAGTACATCTACTAGTCGAAGTGTGGGCCATGGTTTTATTCGTTTTTCATATGGACCGTTCATAAAAATGTATTTGGTTTATTAAAGTTACTTACATGCTATTTGATGTATTCCAATGCATGTAGAATGTCTTGGCACAGTTCGATACAGTTGATAAAAGCACCGTTTCTAAGCAAACTAACGTCAAAATGGTGAAAAACGATGATGCCTTAAGTCCAGGTAAAATTCGAAAACGAAACTGTGGCGAATGGTTATGATGATGGAGGTGATGGTATTGCTGCTGTTGTTGTACCTGTTGGTGGCGTGAGCGCTGTTGTAATAATTTTGTTCGCTTTGATAATAAAGTAGATGCCGCGGCTGATACTCTCGCTGCCCTGTCCGTTGGTTGTGCTGTCGTTAGTGATGGTGACGCAGTTTGTCGTGGTAACGATTCAGATACCAATTTACTAGTTATTGTGGAAACAGCAGCTACACATGGTAATGCAGCTGTGGGAAAGGAGGATAGTTTTGTAGTTGATATTGGTGGTGGTGGTGGTGGTGGTGGTGGTGGTGGTGGTGGTGGTGGTGGTGGTAGTGGTAGAGGTGATAAAAACGCTCTAGAAGATAGGAGTTGTAATTTGTTTTCCGTTCTTATTAGCAATGATGATGTCAGCAGTGATCTAACGGGTGGTATTGTTGACGATTGTGGAGATGGCGGTGGACGCTTTGTACTTCCACCAAACATATTATCATTGTTTTTCACTATCATCTTATTTATATTTTTAATATTTTTTAGTTGTATGCTTCTTTTGTTACTTAATGGTATAATATATAATTTATGTTTACTATATTTTTATTTACATAGCTTCATATTCATCATTAATGTGTGTCTCCTGATTTTGCTTTAAATATTGTTATGCGGCTCTTCAAGTCAAGATGCTTTTTCTGGAAGAAGGAAAAATAAAAGGAAAACATGTTAACAAGAAGGATCACGTAGTTTGTTTGGATTTTATTATTAAAAATAAGTATGTGACTAAATCTAAGTTATTGATCTGTAATAATTTTAAAATTATTTAAATTATGGTATAGTTTTCATTCTTACTTCCAGTTTCACAGTGATCTTTTAACCTTAAACTGTAGTTCATTGGCTGTAATTTCTATAGTTTGAACCGAAATTGTAGTTTAAACGCTTACTGCAAAACTGGGGACTAGAATAAGTATTATCGATCACATTCACAACTAAAAGGATTCTTAGAGGCTTTAATTTGAAATAATACACAGACAAATGTTCAATGTGCCGTTGAACAACCCTATAGATAGCATTTTTCAAGCGGAAATTCAAATGTAGTTTGAAAACGTTTGGAATATTTCAGAAACTAGATTAAATGTCAATTCTATCTCATGTTTTGCCAGACAAGAAAATTATTAGACAGTCACTAGTACTCTCATGATCAAGAGCAGAGCTAGAGCAAGAGCAAAATTATTAAAAGTTAAAACTTGTGCAGGCAATACATATAACAGCCGCGGTATATCTTTTTGTTTATATATAGTTATAGCTTATCTAAATCATTGTTAGTGGCATTTAAAGTCTCATTAAAAAAATAAAAAAAAAGTCACTACACTATACATGCTGTGTATAGTGAACATCTGTATGGCACCTGAATGTTGAAAAAATATATGATATCGCTATCGTCAAATGCCTCACAATAAGCACACTAAAAAATAAAAGACACGACTGGTTCGCACAAACTTTCTCCTGTGACCCAAGAGCTAAACAGAAAAAGGTTTACTGAGTCTGAGTTATACAAAAATAGTAAATATAAATTAATAAAAAAAAAACTTTGAAAATTAATTTCTTACAGCCCATAGTTTACCAGGAAATCGTCATTAATTTTGATAATTAGCAATATATTTTAACATAACATTACGATAGAGAAGACGAAAAAAGGAGGTCCAGAAAAATTAAGTGGTTTGCTTGTTTGTTGAGTGGTGATGCCATAAAACCGTTATTTATTACACCGAACTTGACGAAATTTAATATTCTAAAACAAATGCTTAACTTAAATAATACTGCAAAAAAAGAATTTTTGAAAAAGTTTCTTCTCTTCGAAAAATCAACAATTCTATTCTATACGAACAATTTCGATAAAATTTTATATCAGTGATTTGTTGTCTATAGTGATTTCTTTCATTGAAACTTATATTTTAGAATCAGCTTATTAACGGTACCTGCCAAAGAAAAGTTTTTTTTATTACACCGATTACCTTTTGAAAGGGTGCATCGATTTCGACGAAATTGAATATTCAAAAAATACTGCAAAACTGTAATAATATTGCAAGAATAAATTAAATAGTAATTTTTAAAAAAATCATTTTTTGCTTTTGATTTTTATAACTGATAATTTTTTTTTTTTTTTTTTTAAATACGATCAATTATGATAAATTTTCATGCAATTAAATTGTTGCCGACGATTATGTCTTTCATATAAATCTTTATTTATTGCTTACATTTTGAAAATTTTTTTAAATATGAAATACAGAATTAAAAAAAAAACTGGTCAATTGAATTTTCCAGTCGTCAACACGAAATAAGGTGGAGTGAAATAAGGGCCGCGGATCTTAATTCATACTTTGAAAGGAAATAACGCCAATAGGTATTAATTCCTTCCCAAAATAAATTCTTTTCTATCAGTTGAGATTGGTAAGGGTTGGCATGCTGCCCTCCTGCAACTCTAGGTAATATAGGTACTATAAGGCAGTTATGCATAATTTATGTCTGTATGTTCATAGTTATCGTAAAAAACACCCTTAACGGTTGAGCCGATTTTCTTCAAACTTGGTACAAACATTCTTAGAAAAATTCCCTGGCCTTTTTTTTATTTTCGACCTAGGTATTAAAATAATTATTATTTTTTCTCGAAAAAAATACAATCAATTTTGATAAAATTTTGTAAGTGATTTGTTGTCAATTTTTTCGAAGAAGGTTGTTAACGGTACCTGCTATAGAACGGTACTTTGTCTATAATCATTATCACGGTATCCACCATGTAACGGTCCTTTTTTATACCGATTATATTTTAAATGGCTCCACCAATTTTTACGGAATTTTTTAACCTTAAAGTTGCACTAAAACTCATTGATACTGAAAAAAAAAAAAATATTTTTGAAAAAAAAAATTGAAAAATGGAAAATTCTTTTTTTTTTTTGCAAAATATACGATTGATTGATAAAATTTTATATGAGTGATTTGTTGCCATCAATCATGTATTTCATTTCAATTTTTTTAATTGCATGGAAGAATTTTTTGGAAAAAAATTTGAAAAAGTTAAGTACAGAAAATCTTTCAATGAAACTAGTCAGACGAATTCCCCAGGCGTTAACATGAAGGGTACTTGCCACAAGGGCAAGTTTGTGCAACCCAGTCGTGTCCTTTATTTTGTTTGTAGTAGGTACTGTTCGATTTTTAAGTTTGCGGGAATGTATGCTCATATTTTTCTCCTCCTGTGAATTTGGAACATTTTTTGGGCACATGTTGGTTGGATGTACATATAACTATCAAAAATATAAATATAAAGGTTATTAATAATTTCAAAACAATAAACGGCGGTAACACTGGCAAACAGACTATTCAAAAATTAAGATCTAAGAACGACATTTCATAGATACTTACATATATTTTCAAAGAAATGGTGCAATGCTTGTCCAAATATATGCAAATTTAAATTTAAATAAATATGTTCCTAACTACCTAATGTGAAGACGAAGAACCTTAGTATAAACAGTACAGTCTAAGTTGATTTTTTTTTAATTTTTAAGAGATAATAAGAGATATATTGCATACAGACAATACAAAAATAGTGCAAAAATAGTTCCATCTTAGAGAAAAACAAATTTTAGCAAAAAAAAAAAAGCTAAATTAACAAATCGATTTCTTGGGTATCTTGAACTTGTCTGGCGGCACTTTGTTTCACTTAAGATAAAAATGACAAAACAAGACAAGATTGGCTTTTCTGGGACTATATTAGAACGCCTTAATTTCGATTAAAAACGCCTAAATTTCGATGAAAAAAAATTAAGGGAAAAGCAAAATGCATAGTTGATTTTTTGAGTATTTTCCAGCGTATAAAACTTCCAACAGTCAGATTTAAATTTTTGTGCTCACCAAAGCAAGGTCTTTTTACTAAAAACATCTTCAATAATTACCGTCCTTCCTCAGTGTTTCTTCCAACTTGAGATCAAATGGATGGAGCTTCGTATTCATGGACGGTTTAAGGAATCAGACTTCCACATCCTTTGCATCCACTCAAGACAGTTCACTACTTGTAATTGGAATCCTACCACCATATGCATCTATCTTTACTGCTGAAGCCTTTGCCATTATGAAAACAACAGAAATATTATCCAACACATGTGGAAAACATATTATTTGTTCGGACAGTTTGTCAGTGCTTAATGGTTACTAAACCCTTATCATGATACAGAAACCATCAATAAAATAAGGGACTCTCTCATTAGGTATCCCAATAAACTAAAGATAATGTGGGTTCCTAGTCACAAAGGATTTAAAGGAAATGAACACGCCGATCGCGCTGCCAATTTTGCCCATAACGCCCCTGTGTTCACCTTATGGAATTACACTAAACTGGATCTGCTCCGTGAAATCAAACAGAAGATTAGAAACCAACTTCTTTCAGAATGGGAAAACTACCGCCACCACTACACAAACATCAATGAAGATAGATCGCAACCTGAGTATCCATCAACCACCAGTAAAATAATGAACACACAATTCGTCCGTCTACGATTGGGTCATACAACCTCCACCCACCAACATCTACTATGAAGGGAAACCCTCCAACCTGTCTTTGCTGTAACTCCCAAATAGATATTAATCATATCTTAGGAACAAGTCGAGAGGGCCCTCAATGCCTGTCCAAGGTATGACGTAAAAATCATCCTTGGGGATTTAAATGCAAAAATAGGTCGGGAGCCGGTATTCAGGCATTACGCAGGCACCCATAATTTGCATGAGAACACTAATGACAATGGACTTCGAGTCTTAGCATCGAAAAACATGGTTGTTGCGAGTACCAGGTTCCCGCGAAAAGATATCTACAAAGCCACCTGGGTATCACCTGATGGAGTCACTCGTTTCCAAATAGACCACGTGTTGATAGACCGTCGCCACTACTCGAACTTGATGACGGTACGAACGTACCGAGGCGCCAATATCGACTCGGATCACTCTTGTTGGTATGGTCTTGCGAGGGCGGATTGCCTTGCGAAGACGTATTGCATCCGCCGATCAGGTTCGAATCAACACGGCTGCCCTGCGCAATGAAAATGACAGTAACACCTTTGGTAATGCGTTAGGACTCGCCCTAGAATCACTTGATTTAGGGAGAGTAAGTCCTGGAGCCAGTATGCTCCATCTTAGGCAGCAGTCGTAGAATTCGGAACGACTGGTTTGATGATGAATGCAAGCTAGCGACTGAACGTAAGAATGGTGCGTACCGAGCAATGCAACAATCTCATAGAACGCGGGCACGCGAAGAAGAATATAAAGAGCTCAGAAGAATAGAAAAACGGCTTCACAGACAGAAAAAATCAGCCTGGGAGAAGAATTTAATCTGTAAAATTGAAAAAAGCTGAGAGCGAGGTACGCACTAGGCGCGGAAGTTATACCAATCCGTCCGAAACATGACGCAGTACACACCACGCTGCACATACTGCAAGGACGGATAGGGGAATCTGATCACCGATCCACAAAGCATACTGGAGCGATGGGAAGTGTACTTTAATGAATTGCTAAATGGTCAACTCACTGCAGAAGTAGAGGCTCCATTGCTTCAAGACGAATACCTTATGTTGCCGTCACCAAGCATAGAAGAGGTTGAGATAAGCCGGCTAAAGAAAAACAAAGCCCCGGGAGCTGATGGTGTACCAGCCGAATTATTTCAACACGGTGGGCCAGCTCTACGTCAGGCAATTCATGATATTACAGTGCATGAAGAAATGCCATAAGACCGTCGAAAAGGTATAATATGCCCCATACATAAGAAAGGAGATGTCACAACGTGCAGCAACTATAGAGGTATCACGTTGTTGAGTACCGCCTATGAGATATAAGTTTGGCCTGCCTCCTCTTCAACCTGGCGTTGGAGAAAGCAATCCGTGACTCTGGCACGGCAACAAGAGGGACCATTGTCCAGCCAGATACTGGCTTACGCAGACGACATCGACATCATCGGAAGAACCGAGCAAGCTGTACACGATTCCTTCATCCAGATCGAGCAGGCGGCACAAAATCTGGGACTTCACATTAGTGAAGGTAAAACAAATACATGGTGGCGTCGAATGCGAGAGGAACAGTTGGTCAAACAATCAAGGTAGCGGAGCACGAATTTGAAGTGGTGCAATCCTTTAAATACCTTGGGTCAATAGTAGCAGCCGATAACAATATAGAAGAAGAAATACGCGGGCGGCTTCTCAAATCCAACAGAGCCTACTACAGTCTGTCAAAACTCTTCAAATCCAGAAATCTCACCATAACTTCAAAACTACTGCTGTACAGGACCATGGTCCTGCCAGTACTCACATATGGATCCGAGACTTGGGTGCTTAGCAAAAGGCACTCTGACCTCTTAGCCGCGTTCGAGAGAAAAGTCTTAAGGAGAATTGTTGGCCCCATATGTGAGGAGGGACGATTCCGGAGACGGTACAATCACGAATTGTACGCAATCTACCTTGAAGCAGATATCGTGACAAAAATTAGGCTCGGTAGACTTCGGTGGGCAGGGCACCTAGCTCGCATGAGCGAAGAGGAGCCTGCTCGGAAAGTTCTTTGTGGTACATTCTATGGCAGACGACAGCGTGGTAGACCATGCTTGCGCTGGAGAGATGGCGTAGACCAGGACGCCCGGAGCCTTGGAGTGCGCAACTGGATGGCGTCGGCTCGAGACCGGGATAGGTGGAGAGACTTGTTGAAGGAGGCCAGGACCGGACCCCGGTTGTCGAGCCGATGATGATGATGATGATATCTTAGGGATAGGACCTTGCCCCGATGCAGTTTCAAAATCAATACTTTGTACCAAACCTATCAACAAAAGAAATTTTTAAAAATCCCAGCCACAACAACATTCTTAAAATGGACAAATTTATACAAAAATGTAATGTAGATATTTAAATTTACTTTAAAAAAAAAGATATACAAAAAGAAAAAACAAATGTAAATAATTAATCATAAGTTATCCGCTCAAGCCGGAAGCCATTGTAGCTGGTGCTGTTTTTCTATGTTAGCTTTTAAGTTTAATTAATTGTTAATAAATAATAATAATAATAATATTTTTTTTATTTACGAACAAATTAGCATAATTCAACACTTGAAATAAATAATATATAAAACTAATAGTCTCAGAATTATAACACAAAAATAATCATTATAATAATGAAAATAATTAAAAGGTCCTCCCCGCGTTTCGGTTGGGAGGGGAAAGTGGGCGGGGCATAGTAATAATAATAATAATTACATGGAGGGACATACAGACTTGGCCAAGGAATATAAACCCAAAACAGTCCAAGGCAAACAGTGGATACACAATATGTGGGTTGCTTTGCTTTAGTGACTCCCATTAAAACTGTTTCGGCTCAGAGAAAGGTGATTTAATTTAAATTATTTTGCATATAAAAAACCTTTTAATGAAAGTATGGACCGACTTTAAGTACCGAGCAAAGACGAAGTGCAGCCAAAACTTGATGTCTTTAAAAAAGACCGGTGAGGGTCAAATAACAATTAAATAGTGGGCTTTTTAGTTCTTTCTCGCGCATCTTCAATCTTTCACTTTTTTTGGCCATGCAATAAGGGTGGGTGCAAACATTTTGTGAACGTTAGACGGTGGATCAATTGGATGTTTACACGAGAAAATTTCTTATACATGTTTAATTTTCTTTATAGTGAAAGAGATATTGTATCAGAATAATTTTCTTACAACATTGTTTTTCATACATTTTCGTTTCACTGGTTTCCTCTTTTATCACTCGATTCCGAAAATTTAAATTTTGCTGAGACTGAACATAATATTTGTAATCTACATGATTAAGCGTACCAGCGCTCATATTAAACGAAACATTTTTTAGGTGTCTTGTATTTAGTGGTGCATCTGAAGTGTATGCTTCTTGAAGTGGAACGAATTAAGTAGTACCATTGAGTTTATACACATAGGACATAGAGAAATCATGTGTAAGTATCAAATACTGCTCGTAAGATGCCGTTATTATTGACTTGTTTTTTTTTACTCCTGTAGCAATTATTCTAGAGTTAAATGGCAAGAGATATAAAAAAAACTAATACAAATGTATGCAGGAGAATTTTGTTCGGTTCAGTTTGAGTGATTTTCGTTACAGGGAATTAGGGCAATAATAATTATAGATATGCTCATTTAGCAAAATATATTTTTTGTTTTCCAATATCCAGTGAGGCTTGTTCCATTGGAGCCGCTTTAAAAAAAATTTTGTTTTAAGTAAATAAAACCAAACTAGGTATAAATACTTTTTGATAGATTTTTAATTGCATAGGGAGAACCTACAATAGGTATTTATATCTTAATACATAATTACTTGGTTTTATTTCTCCTTAATGCACAAAAATCATTTTTAATGTGGCTTAATGAGCCCAACTGTAACAGGGTAGGACGTACATACAAAATAAGTAAAGTTTTGCCCTTATCACACTCTTTTCATTTTCGTCATTTAATGAATTTATTCTTTTCTCTCCTAAGCAAAATAATAGGCCGAATCCTATATTGCATTTATTGAAAAGAAAAGTAGACCACAAAAATGTTTGTATGTTTGTTTTTTCATCAGTTGCTCATAGAATTACGCATGTGGTTGCTCATCGGTCGATTGGTGATTAAACTATTTAGAACCGATGAGAATTGCAAGTTCAAATGGAAAAGTATGATTATGTTCAACATAAAAAAATTTTTTTGCAAAAACCGTGATCAGCAAGAAGCAATATTCCATTTAAGTCTCCTTCCTTAAAAAATGGAATTAAATTGCTGAAAAACCATCGCGAAAAGTAATAATGTTGTTAAATTGTCGTTACTTAATATATATAATTTTTTTCCATTCAAGTCTCCTTGCTTGAAAATTGGAATTAAATTGCTGCAAAATCATAAATAATAATGTTGTTAAATTGTTGTTATTTGATATAACTAATATTTTTTTTATTAATATATAACTAAACGTATTTTGGCGTAAGGAACAAAGCACAGTGAGGCTACAAGAACATGAAGCTGACATAAGAAAGAAGAAACCAGCAACAGCTCTCTCAGAGCATATGCTCGAACGTGGCTTTTGACGAAGTAAAAATACTGAACAAGGAGAGATAAATGAATATTAGCTTCACATTGGAAAGTCTCCGCATGCAACAAAACATAGAAAAGACGATAAATCTTAAAGAAAACGATGAATCTTAAAGAAGCATTTTTTTCTTTTCTTTTTCTGGCAATGCTGCTGCGAAAGTTTAAAGTTGAAATTAAAATCGCTCATATCTACCGTCTATGAAAGTTTTATACTATAATTATAATTATCATTGTCATTAATATTTTCATTAAAATTTTCATTATCATTATCATTATTATCATATCATATTCATTATCATATCATATCATATCATATCATATCATATCACTATCACTATCACTATCACTATCACTATCACTATCACTATCATTATCATTATCATTTTCATTTTCATTATCATTATCATTATCATTATCATTATCATTATCATTATCATTATCATTATCATTATCATTATCATTATCATTATCATTATCATTATCATTATCATTATCATTATCATTATCATTATCATTATCATTATCATTATCATTATCATTATCATTATCATTATCATTATCATTATCATTATCATTATCATTATCATTATCATTATCATTAGCATCAGCATCAGCATCAGCATTATCATTATCATTATCATTATCATTATCATTATCATTATCATTATCATTATCATTATCATTATCATTATCATTATCATTATCATTATCATTATCATTATCATTATCATTATCATTATCATTATCATTATCATTATCATTATCATTATCATTATCATTATCATTATCATTATCATTATCATTATCATTATCATTATCATTATCATTATCATTATCATTATCATTATCATTATCATTATCATTATCATTATCATTATCATTATCATTATCATTATCATTATCATTATCATTATCATTATCATTATCATTATCATTATCATTATCATTATCATTATCATTATCATTATCATTATCATTATCATTATCATTATCATTATCATTATCATTATCATTATCATTATCATTATCATTATCATTATCATTATCATTATCATTATCATTATCATTATCATTATCATTATCATTATCATTATCATTATCATAATTAAAATAATATTGAATTAAAAAAAGTGCTTATGAGATAAAAAACGTAAACCTGATTAATGTAACAACACAAACACAACCAAAGGCCTGTTACGCACAAGCCTTGAAAGAATATAGAAAAGTAATAGCAGTTAAACCCAAAAAAAATACTAAAACATTGGAAGATATTAAAATCACAATTGATCTAACAAGTTTGAAACTAAAAATTGATGAAATAAAAAATGTTCAAAATGGATGTATTGTAATAATGTGTGACAAGCAATCTGTAAAAATAATAGAATCAGAGGCCCTTATTGCGAGTGTCGTTTTTCAATCGATAAACGACTTTTGTCGATAGTCGAACATCGAAAATTTGATTTGGTATTGCGAATCTCAACTTTGAACGAAAAATTTCGTAAAAGCTATCGATCGAACGTCATCATATCGAGCACCCATTTCCCGCACCTTGATATACACAAAGGTACCTACTTGGCGAAGCGGTGATCAAAAGACCAACAACCAAATTGATCAGCTCTGTGAACTTGGCACCCGACTTTGGAAAATCGAGTTTTTTTTGTTGATACTTATAGATATTCGTTTGTAGTGGATTGTAGTAAACAAAATTTCGTTTGTATTAACTCAAAAAAAATTGTACGGGACTTTGAAAAAAGCCCAGCACCCCGTTTTATCGGCACTCAAATTTAGTGATTGATTCTTGAAGACAATCGTTTGTAGTTGATTGTAGTGAAAAAAATTTTCGTTTGTAGTTGAAAGACAAAAAAACTCCCATTGTAAGGTCGTCCGTTGACATAATACTTCGCTTCTTGCTTTGAAGATTAAAGAAATGTCTTTGGGCTTAAGATAATCATGAAAATAATTATTGTTACTCAGATTATAATTCAGCTGGCTATATATTATCCGGCTTTCTGATTCGATAGTAGTTTCTACAAGTTGATTCCAAATCGAGTCTTCATTAAGCTGAATTATTCTATAGAGTTTTTCTTTCACACCAAGAATGTTGTTTGGATCAATTTGCAAATCTTCACCACATGCAGTGGCGATCCGTTGCCATTTATCATACCACCAGTCCTTGTTTCTTACTTCGTACAGAAGCATCATTTTACTTAATCGCTCATCTCGAAAACCTAACACTTTAATGAGATAATCAGCTTGTAGTTTCAGAGTGCTGGTAAATATCTTTGGTAGGCCGGTTTCTAAGTAAATCGCATTATTCGGTGTGTTGATTGGTAAGTAAAAAAAATGTTTGATGAAATTTCTCTGAAGTTTCTCAACTTCTTCATACTCTTCCATTCTCCAAACTTGAGCTGAAGAACACAGAGTTGACTTCAGAACTGAATTGAAGATTCGGTATTTGACAGACAAATGTATTTGGTTATTTGAAAAAAAAAATTCTCCATGTTAAATTTATGAGACTTTGAGACGCCTTGGCTTTTCCGACGAGGTGTATATTAAAATTCAGCGTTGGGTTAAGGTTCACTCCAAGATATTTATATACCTTTGTCACTTCTAAACTCCTTCCATTGTACTTCCAATTGTTTCCAGCTTCAGTCCGATTAGATCGCGAGAAAATTATAATTTTTGACTTTTCAGTGTTGATTGTTGTCCCCATTTTCCACAGTATATATCATCAATTGTAAATTTTCTTTCGATTCTGACAAAATGACCAAGTCATCAGCATAAAGCAACACATTGATTTGGATTCCTGCCATTCTGATTCCTCCAGGAAGGTGGTTATCAATGTCGTTTATAAACAGTGCAAATAAAAGTGCACTAAGCGGACATCCCTCTTTGACACCTGATGAATCAGTTTTAAACCATTCAGAAAAATGTGATCCATCACAAACGTTAGCTAGCTACTGTATATGTGTACATATTATTGATGACATGTAGAAATCTGGTTGAAATACCTAACTGTGCAAGTTTGTATTTTAGAGAAAAGAATTGGTTAACTGTGGAATAGTTTTTCCGAAATCCAGCTTGGAAGTCCGATAATATAATTTTTTCTTCTACCCACATTTCCAATCGGTCAACAAGAATTCATAAAAGATATACCTCCATAGTTGGCAACTTCATTCAAGTCACCATCACAAACGTTAGCTAGCTGCTGTATATGTGTACATATTTTTGATCACATGTAGAAATCTGGTTGAAATACCTAACTGTGCAAGTTTGTATTTTAGAGAAAAGAATTGGTTAACTGTGGAATAGTTTTTCCGAAATCCAGCTTGGAAGTCCGATAATATAATTTTTTCTTCTACCCACATTTCCAATCGGTCAACAAGAACTCCACAAAATACCTTGGTTATGATATTCATAAAAGATATACCTCCATAGTTGGCAACTTCATTCAAGTCACCTTTTTTATGAATAGGAAAAATGACAGTTCTTCTGAACGAAGATGTAACTTCAGCATTCAAAAAAATTTTGTTAAACAGCACGAACAGTTGGATGCCAAAACTTTGAGTTGCATTTTTAAAATATTCAAAAGGTACACCATCTTCATCTGGTGCTTTATTATTTTTTGTTTTTTGTAGAACTGTTGCTATTTCAAACATAGATTTATCGGTGTCCAGTATATAATCGGTGATGAGAGGCTTAGCATAAGAAAACGTTGAGAGAGAATTTAGTTTAAAGAAGGTTCGAGAAATGAATGGAAATATGATTTCTTTTTAAAAGTTTGATTACAGTTGTTTCTTGTAAAACAGCAAAATCGTATAATTTAAGATGTGATGTATTTATTCCATACAAGCAACCTCCGCTTGCACGTCCCTTGATAAATGTTTTGGTAGCAGGAATCCAGTGAAGTTTATAACCGTTAAAATAATTTATGAATTCAGATGAATTTTCTATGGTGATATGTGTTTCAAAAAGATAAAAAATATAAAAAGTTTTAACAAAATTGAAAAAATCTACACACAATAATTTATTATTAAGACCAAACTCAAACTCTTGGAAATTAATCCCGAAGCTAAAATATTTGTTAAAGGCGATAAATTGCAAATCAATAACTTCAAGTTTGGCTACAAATTTGCACGAGGGCTAGTTGTCAATTCTGCGGCGGAGTTGTCTTTTGTAAACAAAATGTTTGGTGACAGTTCATCTGACTTTTTTGACTGCGGCGAGGGAACGAAGTTGGCTCCGGTGCACATTCAAAAAGAGGCACCACTGGACTCTCTACCCTCATCAGCGCCACCTAGGAGTCAATCATCAAATCTAGTTACCAACATAAAACATTAGCAAAATAATGCCGTCTGCCAAAAAATTAATAATTTTATTAACGTTTCTATTTTAGCTTATAATATTACAGGTTTAAAAAGCAAGATTTTGCAACCTCTTTTTTTCAATTATATATTAGGTTTTGATATTATTATATTATTGGAAACTTTTTTAGAAAAAGATTATGAAAGGGATTACTTTAAATTCTTCAAAGATTTTAATTTAAGATTTATTCCAGCAATAAGAAATAATATACATGGAAGAGCAAGTGGAGGTATTTTGTGCGGCATCAAAACTGAAGTTGAACATTTTGTTAAATTTATAACAGTAAACGATAGATTGGTTGTGCAAATTATTAGCAATAATATAAAGCATTTTATTATTCCGGTATATCTTAACTGCAATAACTGGCAGAATGATTTTGACAATCTTTGTACCTTTATGAAAAATGCTTCCTTAGAAAATACAATGATACTTGGAGATTTTAATGCGCGAATCGGTGATTATCAAAACTCTTCTGTTCACAGTTTTCAAGATCAGTCTTACCCTCAAGCAAATAGGTTATCTAAAGACGTGACTACAAACCGAAATGGTAGACTTTTAGCGGAATTTTTTGAAGACTTTGGTCTGTTTCTACTTAATGGGGTTAGCAATGGGGACAAGAATGGTGAGCTCACTTTCATTTCCGGTCAAGGCCAGTCAGTTATCGACTTGTGTGCAATTACTGGGGAATGGTCTAGAGCTGTTGAGGATTTTCAAGTACTGGCGGCTACTTTCTCAGCGCACATGCCAATTTTAGTAAAAGCACGGTTTTACGAGGAGGTGATCAACGGACGATCGGATAATTTCCGCAAGCTAAGGTGGAATGAAAGCAAAACTCTCCGCTACAAAGCACAATTAAGTCAGCATTGCGAGCTACTTCCACTTCAGTCATCGTGCAATGTCGAACAAATTGAAGACAACATCACAAATGTTATTTATGCATCGGTACCATCAGTAAGCAATAACTTTTCACTCGTACCTAAAAGCAAATGGTTTGATATTGAATGCTCTAATCTTCGCAAACTCTCGTTCAAATACCTTAAGCTATTCCGTCTGACAAATACCTCATCTTCTAAAAAATTATACCTTAATGCGAATAAAAACTTCAAAGAATTATGCTCTGTCAAAAAACTACTTTATTTTAAAAATACTGCAGAACAGCTTCAGCTATGCAAAAACTCTAGGGAATTCTGGTGCAATGTTCGTGAGTTGGGAGGCCGGAGCCGAAGTTCAAGTATTTCTCTCCAAGCCGAGTCTTTAGCAGAATACTTTAAAACTTTATTGTCAGCTAATGAGAATC
Source organism: Baccha elongata (assembly GCA_951217065.1). NCBI lineage: Eukaryota > Metazoa > Arthropoda > Insecta > Diptera > Syrphidae > Baccha > Baccha elongata. The sequence continues at coordinate 1,526,375 of CATNUY010000188.1, forward strand.
TTCACAAATTTAGCTACGCAATGCAGGATGTTTGCTTATTCGAACTCGACGCCGATATAACACTAAGTGAACTTGAAGCTACGTTAGCAAAAATGAAGAATAATAAAGCTCCTGGTAGTGATGGCATTCCAGTCGAATTTTTAAAAAATGGAGTTCTCCAGCTCAAAAAGTATATCGTCGATTTCTGTAATCTTATTTATAATACTCAATGTATACCTCCTAGTTTCACAAAATCAATAATTTTTGCAATCTTTAAAAAGGGGGATTCTAGCTGTCCTGAAAATTATAGAGGCATTTCCATTCTTACGTCACTTAGAAAAATATTCGCTACGATTCTTTATGGAAGAATTTCTAACTGGATAGAAGATAATAATCGCCTCAGTTTATTTCAAGCGGGCTTTCGTTCAGGTTTCTCAACTACGGACCACATATTTGCTTTGACTAGCATCGCCAGGAAATACATTAATTTAAACAAAAAAGTATATGTTTGCTTTGTAGATTTTAAAGCTGCTTTTGATAGAGTAAACAGGCAGGCATTGATTTATAAATTAGCCTCGCTAGGATTATCGAGAAAATTCCTTACGCTATATGAAAATTTTCTTTCTTCATCAAAGGCAAGGGTTTGGGATGGTGTCAAGTTTTCGGAATGGTTCGAAACGTCTGCAGGAGTCCCGCAAGGCTGCATATTAAGCCCTATTTTGTTCGCATTGTTCATCGATGATATAGTTGACATTCTTCCTGGTGGAGTAACATTTGCAGGACATCTCATCAAGGTCCTGCTTTACGCAGATGATCTGGTACTAATTGCGGATAAGCCTTTTTCACTTCAACTTCAAATTAATAAGCTTCAAGCCTACTGCGAATCATGGGATCTGTGTATTAACATTAATAAAACAAAGGTAATGGTTTTTGAGAGCCGTCAAAGAACAAGACTTGCGGAAGAAGCCTGGCATCTTAATAATGAGCAGATTGAGATAGTGCGCGAATTTAAATACCTCGGTGTTTTGCTGGCCTCTAATTTAAGCTTTAGCAAGCATGCCAAAGAAAAAAGCTGTGAAGCAAAATTGGCACTTAACATGATGTGGTCTAAATTCTTTGCTAATCAAAATATTGATCTTTCATCAAAATACAAAGTTTTCAACGCTACAGTAAATACCTGTCTTTGCTACGGAGTGCAAGCATTTGGAGTTTTCCCCTTTGAAGAATTCGAAGTTGTGCAAAGGTATTTTTTCAAACGTATATTTCGATTACCCAACTCAACTCCGACCTATGCTATTCATGTAGAGTCTGGTTTGGCTCCTATTTTCATTCAGAATCTTAAATCTCATTCAGACTATTTAATTAGAGTTATGGAAAGGAGTGGAAACAGTCTACATACAGCAATAATGGTAAGATTACTACAGTCCAATGCTTCTCCCTTTAGGGAATGGAACCAGTTAGCGGTATCTCACGATATTTCTGTGAGGCTATTAGAAACTAACGTCTCCAATTGGAAGGTTATATTCGCGAACATCATAGCCAAAGTCGATGAAAAAATATACGACCAACATTTAACTAGGGCCTTAACGTCAAGTTCCAGACTGTTTTATAAAAACCTGAACCACCAAATGTATACCGATGAAAATTACTTTAGCTCAAATTACTCTCCTCAAATTATAAGCACTATTTTTAGAGGGTTGAAATTCTTAGTCTCAATTTCATACCACATAGAACAGATTTACAACCGATTTGTAGCCTATGCAACACAAGAGAATCAGAAAACGTGTACCACTTTATTGCCATTTGCCCTATCCTGCAAGAAATCAGACGGTTGTACTTTCAAGAAAGTTTTCTGTCTTTAAATAGTTTCAATCAAATACTTAATGGTCAGAGGGGCTGGTTCAATTTATATAAATTCTGTGACCATGCCATGGCATATCGCAACAGCTTCTAATATCTTTTAAAAGCACTCATAATCTCCTGTCAGTTACAGTTTTTTTTTATTTTAAATATCTATTTTATGTTTCAAATCATTTAAAAATTGTTATATTTGGATTTGGTGTTTTTTTTTCAAATTGTTCAAAACACACGTTTTTATGTTGCAAATCATTAAAATTGTTATCTCTGTTGTTTTAAATTGCTCAAAAACACAACCTTTTATGTTGCAAATCATTAAAATTGTCATATAACCTAAGATTTTAAAATTTAGAATCAGCACATTTAGGTTTACTAATCTTTTCTTCTTTGAGGTTTTTAAAGTGCTCTAAAAACACAATTTTCTAGGTTTCAAAATCGTTAAAATTGTTATATGAATTTTAAAACAAAAAATTAAAACCACCATTTTAGGTTTTAAATCATTTAAACTATGTAGTCATCTTTTATGTTCTAAATTGTTCCAAAATACTTGTTCTTTTTCTTGAAAATCCTTAAAATTGTATTAAATTTTTTTATCGAAATTTTAAATCACCTACATATGTATTTGGTATTTAAATTATGTAGAATCTTAAGTTTTTTGCGTTGCAAATTATCATAATTGTAAATTATTCATTTATTATTATTGAATTATTTATTTCTCAAATTGTGAACTTGATTATCTTACTTATTATATAAATAAGATTTTGTATTACATTTCTTTTTTCAAATATTGTATATGTATATTTTTAATGTCAAATCCGGCAGACGGCACATTCGCCATGTTCGTATTTCTGAAACAAAAATATTGTATCACTTTTTTCATAAAATAAAGAAATTAACTAATTTAACTAAACTAATTATTAAGACCAGATATGTTATAGGCTAATATTTTACATGAACTACTATTTAATGAGCTGGCGGCATTTAATTTTCAGATTCTTGATACACTACTTCTACTACTACTACTTTGTTGTTCTTGTTGAAGTGGCATCCCTGGTTGCCTAGGAGTAAGTGTTGATCTAGTACTTTCAATGTGGCGTCCATTTGATAACTTCGTTTTTGTGACATTTCCGAAGTCCAATTGACCAAACATATGTTGCAGCTTTTGTTCACGATCATTATCATTAGTTTTTAGTTCATTATTATTATTCAAATAAAATATATTATCTTCAATAAGAAGAGTGTTGTTTTTTATTAGCATTCGAGCATTTGGTTTATTCTGTTTAATTGATTTTCTCTATTGTAGCAAGATTCTTTGTTTTAACTGCATTTGCTTAGTGAGATCTCGTTGGATGTAAACCCCTGTGTTCTTCAGCTTAGCAGAGTTCTTAAGCATTTTCATCGCGGTTTCGTTACAGCCAGTGTTTAGTTTCATTTTGATTAAGTTGTTGCTTTTGCTTATCGTAATGGGCTTAGACATTACTTGTATATCTTCATTGTCCAACAGCAGTCGAGTTATGCATCGTACTTTTCCTTCTGGATCAGTGTTTTCAGATGGAACTGAAAAAATAATATTTTTGCCTTTAGTTCACGGCTTTGCGCTTCAAGTTCTTCTTCTAATATAGTGCAGCTAGCTTCAAATTGATGAACTTTTTGCGCTAAGTCTTCATTTTGTTTTCTCAAAGAGGTTATCTCCGCATTTAACATACTAAGACCTTCCTTCGATGCTAGGTTTGCGGTTGCCTTTTTGAGTTCGGTTTGGAGAGAACCATCGATAATCAATTTGGTTATAATCAGATCAGAATCAGACATGGCCATTTTTGAATTATTTTTAAACAATTTACTCGCTCTATTATTAATATTGCTTAGTGAGATCTCGTTGGATGTAAACCCCTGTGTTCTTCAGCTTAGCAGAGTTCTTAAGCATTTTCATCGCGGTTTCGTTACAGCCAGTGTTTAGTTTCATTTTGATTAAGTTGTTGCTTTTGCTTATCGTAATGGGCTTAGACATTACTTGTATATCTTCATTGTCCAACAGCAGTCGAGTTATGCATCGTACTTTTCCTTCTGGATCAGTGTTTTCAGATGGAACTGAAAATATAATATTTTTGCCTTTAGTTCACGGCTTTGCGCTTCAAGTTCTTCTTCTAATATAGTGCAGCTAGCTTCAAATTGATGAACTTTTTGCGCTAAGTCTTCATTTTGTTTTCTCAAAGAGGTTATCTCCGCATTTAACATACTAAGACCTTCCTTCGATGCTAGGTTTGCGGTTGCCTTTTTGAGTTCGGTTTGGAGAGAACCATCGATAATCAATTTGGTTATAATCAGATCAGAATCAGACATGGCCATTTTTGAATTATTTTTAAACAATTTACTCGCTCTATTATTAATAAATGCGTTTTGTTGGTTGCCGACACCTCTTACGTTTTCTCATGAGATTTCTCAAAACTTAAAGATTATTTGATCCGATTTTATATTTTGTTACCTCTTATAAAAATCGCTGAACAAGTAATTTAGATAAAAAAATTTATTGGTACATACTAAAAATTTGGAAATTAAACTGAATTTTAAATATTTAATACGGGAGAGATATTTGTATACAACTTTTCACTTTCACAGCATCGTTTTTTTTTTATAATTTTTTTTTATTCCTAAAAATAGAAAGTACTACAAATGCCACTTTTTTATAAGAAACGAACAAATGTAACGCAAATACAGATAGTACGAAAGAAAAGTTACTACAAACGAAAAAACCGCAACTACAAACGAAATCAAGTTACTACAAACGATAAAATCGCTACTACAAACGAAATCAAAAAACTGCAAACGAAAAAAACTCTACTACAAACGAAGTCAAGTTACTAGAAACGAAAAAGCACTACTACAAAAGAAATCAAATTACTACTAACGTAAAGCCAATTTAGACGAGAATAAACTTCATTTATTATTTAAGGTGTTTTAAATAGAACAAAAAAAAAAAAGAAAGTGCTACAAAAATGTTTAAAACTGAAAATGTGAATAACTCATTCGCGTAGTTTTTGTTACCCGGGAATGGCGTTTCGTGATAAAACTGAAAAAACGAAGCAAACAAAAAAAAATTTAAGATAACAAAAAATCTAAATTAAAAAAAAAATTAATGAAACCGGTTTTCTGCCACGTTCTCGTCGTCGGTTTTGGGTAATGCAAAGAGCGGATTAAACGAAACCAAACAAAGTTAGTGTAAGTTTTAATTAACGATTTTTTCGTCTGTAGTAACTTGATTTCTTATTGTTGTTATATTGTACTATTTGTACTGTAGAATGTCAGTTTTTATTACTTGACCATTCTGTTAATTTTTCATTGAATGTGTTTGAACAACAACAACAACTTAAAGGCGCTACCACCAATTTTAAACGAATTTTATTTACTCGTTTACGAATATTATTATTCGTTTCTTTCTATCTTTGGCTGGAGATATAGCTATTTCAAGGATTGCCAATTCCTTTCATCAGTCTCCTTTTTAGTGGTATTGAGCTTTAATCCAATTTTATTATGAAAAACTTTTTCACATGCACCTCGTGAGATTTGAACCCACGCCTTCAGATTTACTCAGTCTTCGAAGTCGTATGCACTACGCATTCCACCGCTTATGACCACTGACGACACAGGTCGAGATGTTATGTTTGTTTGTTTTTTCAAACGCATTTGGAGCTTCAACATTTTTCTAAGCGCCTCTAAGTATGTTGTTTTGTAACTTGATTTCGTTTGTAGTAACTTAATTTTGTTTGTAGTAAGGTTTTGTTCGTTTGTAGTAACTTAATTTCGTTTGTAGAATTGTTTTTTTTTCGTTTGGTAGTTACTTGATTTCATTTGTAGTAGCGATATTATCGTTTGTAGTAACTTGATTTCGTTTGTGGTAGCGATTTTTTCGATTGTAGTTACTTGATTTCGTTTCTAGTAGCGTTCTTTTTCATTTGTAGTAACTTAATTTCGTTTGTAGTAGCGTTTTTTTCGTTTGTAGTGATTTGATTTCGTTTTTAGTAGCTTTTTTTTTCGTTTGCAGTTACTTGATTTCGTTTGTTGTACCGTTTTTTACTTGCTTAATAGGGCAAGTACTGGATAGAGAAGCCTAAAAAAGTAAGTTTCGTCATGCCGTCCGTCGGTCTATCTGTGCGGATGTGCGTATGTGCATATGCGCGCGTGTGCGTATGTGCGGGTGTGCGTATTTGCGGGTGTGCGTATGTGCGGGTGTGCGTATGTGCGGTTGTCTGTTCACCGAGCTACAGCCTAAACGGTTTGACGGATGTTCTTGAAACTTCGTGTGTAGCACTTTTTGGTGATTTCCCAGAGGAGGAATTCGAATTATTGTTTTGGCCCGGCTATAACGGGTACCTCCCATATAACGGTTTTAGATTTTCCAAATTTTCTCGAAAACGGCTTTAACGATTTTGATGAAACTTTGTGAACGTTATATTTGGACTGCTCTTAGAACAACTGCATTTCAGGTTTTTGGCTAAAAATTCACATAACGGAGAATTGGTGTTAACGGTTTTTAAAAATTTAGTCATAAATTAATATCGGCTCATACGATTTCTTTTAAATTTTGTATCGCACTTAAATTAGACAATTAAAATAAGATAGCATTTTAAGTTTTTTGCTAAACAACGGTTTTATGATAGCTTGATCTCTCGTGTAGGTCACTTGATCTCTCGTGTAGGTCATTTTTCAATATCTTTTTTCTTTTTACATAATTTAATATATTTAATTGCTACAGGAAAGAGTCGTGCATTTTATTTCGTTTATAGTGACTTGATTTCGTTTTTAGAGGCGTTTTTGTTTTTGTTTGTAGTTACTTGATTTTGTTTGTAGTAGCGATTTTTTCGATTGTAGTTACTTGATTTCGTTTGTATTAGCGATTTTTTCGTTTGTATATACTTGATTTCGTTTGTAGTAGCGATTTTTTCGTTTGTAGTAGCGTTTTTTTCGTTTGTAGTAACTACAAATTGATTTCGTTTATAGTTAAATTTTTTTCGTTTGTAGTACCTTGATTTTGTTTGTAGTAATGTTTCTTTCGTTTGTAGTTACTTGCTTTCGTTTGTAGTAGCGATTTTATCGTTTGTAGTTACTTGATTTCGTTTGTTGTGCGTTTTTTTCGTTAGTAGTTACATGATTTCGTTTGTAGTAGCGATTTTTTCGTTTGTAGTTACTTGATTTCGTTTGTATTTTTTCACTACAATCAACTAAAAACGATTGTCTTCAAGAATCCATCACTAAACTTGTGTCCGACAAAACGGGGTGCTAGGTTTTTTTCAAAGTCCCAGCGAAGAACGGGGCCTACCAGGCAATGCTGCAAACTAGAACCAGTGCCACTGAGAGAGCAGCCCGGGAGCTCTACGGGCAAAAAAGAAGCGAGGAACGCCGACTTCTCATGAAGAAAAAGAGAGAGCACGAGAAGCCAGCGGTCGAGTCTATCGAGGGCTGAACTGGCAAGAGTGATGTTATAAAATACTACCAAATGATAAAAAGATCTACCCAAGGCTTTAAGTCCAGAACAGAAGCCTCCCAAGACGAGAGGGGGAATATGTCAGTGCTGAGGACCTGGAAAGACCATTTTTCTACACTGCAAACGGCAAATATAGCCAACATTCCGCTGCAAGGCGACTTATTCCGTCTAACACGGACGATCATGGCCAACATTTTCGTCCACCCGACCTGAATGAAGTGGGGCTGGCGACTTCAATCAAATCAAATAAAGCTGCTGGTGCAGACTGAATTGTTCGAAGCAGCAGGAGATGTGTTGGTAAGGAGCATGCACAAACTCATCTGTAAAATTTGGTCGGAAAAAAATATGCCCGATGAATGGATCCTTGGCAGTGTGCCCCATCCACAAAAAAGTAGACGCTCTAACCTGCACCAAAAACGTCATTTATAAATCTTTTCGGCTATTCTTTGTGATGGCTTAAAACCCCTTGTAAATGATCTGATTGGATCCTATCAGTGTAGTTTTAGGCCAAGGAAGTCAACCGCCGATCAAATGTTCAAATTTCGACAGGTTATGGAAAAAACCCAGGAATTCCAGATCGATACACACCACCTCTTTATCGATTTCAAAGTCGCGTAAGATAGCGTGCAGAGAGACGAACTGTACAGAGCCATGTCGTATCTTGACATCCCTGCCAAACTCGTCCGCTTGTGCAGGATGACGATGGAGAAATTTAGCTGCTCTATCGAAGTCGGTAAGATCACCACCGAACCGTTTGATGTTAAGAAAGGTCTAAGACAAGGCGACGCGCTATCATGCAACCTATTTAACATCGCTCTTAAAGCAATTGTACGAAAACTGCAAGTCAACACCACTGGTGCAATTTATCAAAAGTCCGTTCAACTACTCGCGTATGCAGATGACATAAACATAATCGGCCAAAATAAGCGAGCTGTGACTGATGCATTAGCAAGTAGGAGATGTGTTGGTAAGGAGCAGGAGATGTGTTGGTAAGGAGCATGCACAAACTCATCTGTAAAATTTGGTCGGAAAAAAATATGCCCGATGATCCTTGGCATAGTGTGCCCCATCCACAAAAAAGTAGACGCTCTAACCTGCACCAAAAACGTCATTTATAAATCTTTTCGGCTATTCTTTGTGATGGCTTAAAACCCCTTGTAAATGATCTGATTGGATACTATCAGTGTAGTTTTAGGCCAAGGAAGTCAACCGCCGATCAAATGTTCAAATTTCGACAGGTTATGGAAAAAACCCATAAATTCCAGATCGATACACACCACCACTTTATCGATTTCAAAGTCGTTAAGAAAGGTCTAAGACAAGGCGACGCGCTATCATGCAACCTATTTAACATCGCTCTTAAAGCAATTGTACGAAAACTGCAAGTCAACACCACTGGTGCAATTTATCAAAAGTCCGTTCAACTACTCGCGTATGCAGATGACATAAACATAATCGGCCAAAATAAGCGAGCTGTGACTGGTGCATTAGCAAGTATTATTATTTCTTTTTTAATTAATTTTACTCGATACATCTGCCACTAGTTCTAAACTATAAGATGTATCTAATTTATTCCTTTTGTTTTAAATTAGTTTCTCGATAAATTATTTTATACCATTATTTAAAAAATATTACATCTAAATTTTTTACTATAGTAGGTATATGAAATGATGTAATTTTGTATCAATTTTGTGGAATAAATCTAATTAAAATCTTAAAAAATCTATTGAATCGGAGGCGGCAAAGATGGGATTGGCTGTTAATGAAGACAAAACTAAATATATGCTATCAACGAGTAAGGAATCTCAACATCGTCGACTCGGGCAAAATATTACGATGAATAGATATAATTTTGAAGTATTCAAAAACTTTTTCTACCTGGTCAACGCAAAACGACATCAGTGCAGAGATCAAACGATGAATTACTCTTGCCAATTGCTGTTTCTTCGGGCTTAGAAAGCATTAAAGTATTAAGGCCCTCTCTCATAGAACCAATGAGACGTTATAGAAGACCTTGTGGGGCGGAAGCATGGGCTTTAAAAGACTCGGATGAGAAGTTACTTGGGTGCTTTAAGAGAAAGATTCTTCGAGTGATTTTTGGTCCTGTGTGTATCGAAGGAGTATGGAGAAGAAGATTCAATGACGAGCTATACGGGCTATAAAGCGATATTAACCTGGTAAAGAAGCTGAAAATACAGCGGCTGAGATGGCTGGGTTACGTGGAGCGTATGAACACCAACGGACCAGCCCGATGAGTCTTCGAGTCAATTCTTGATGAGGTACGCAGCGATGGAAGAATCCCCAATAGATGGCGCACATAATTGTAAAACGACCTCAACCAACTTGCGGTGCAAAATTGGAAGCGACTGTAGGAACATAGCTGGGTGGAGAGACATGTTGGTTGAGGCCGTAGTCCATCTTGGACTGTAAGCGCTATCTTAAGTAAAGAAATAAGTATCGATCTTTGTCGTTCACATTTTTCTGAGTTTTATTTTCTCAACAAAATTATGTGTATTTCCTTTTAATTGTTTTATTGTTTCTAAAACAACAATATTGTTTTAATCACAGTGCAATAGTAGTGAGCAATTTAGTAATAAATGCAAAACAAAACACATAGAATGGGTTCGGTTAACTATCACTAAGAAAAACATCAATAAAATTTTTCTTTTGCATTATTTTACTACTATTATATTAATTTCCAACAAAAAATGATGTAAGACCATAACAAATAACATAAAATAATTTTTTTTTTTAAGAAAATATGCATTAAACTTTTATTTTTTGTAAGAAAAACTATTTTTTGGATTTACTTATGAAATATTCCGAAACACAGGGTGATTGGTATAAGGTGCACCAAAAAGCTTGAGCGTGTAGGTGGGGTTAAGACAAAAAAAAATCGTATGGGAGGGGAGGTCTTTTCCCCCCGTTTAGGCGGGAGGAGCAATTTTCTAAAACATTGACTTAGAAAAAAAAAATTTAAAAACAACGGTGAATGATACAAAGCCATGTTATATCTTTTTGGAAAGCCAGAAAACTATTCTTTTATTTTATTTTTAAATTAAGTTGTTTAAGTGAACAGTTTTAAAAAAATTAATTTTCAAACTGAAAATTTTGAAAAAAAACTAAGATACATTTTGGCATCCGGTTTTCTGTTTTTGACTAAAAATTAATAAGAGCATTGAATTTAAAAAAAAAATAATAGTTAATTACATACAATTTTTTAAAAAATTAGTTTAAACATTTTTTTTTTAATTTTTTTTCAAAATTTTGAGTTTGAAAATAAATTCTTTTAAAACTGTTCACTTAAACAACTTAATTTAAAAATAAAATAAAAGAATAGTTTTCTGGCTTTCCAAAAAGATATAACAAGGCTTTGTATCATTCATCGTTCTTTTTAAATATTTTTTTTTCTGATTTAAGTCAATGTTTTAGAAAATTGCCCCTCCCACCTAAACGGGGGGAAATAGAACCCCCCTCCTATACGATTTTTTTCTTGTCTTAACTTCACCTACACGCTCAAGCTTTTTGGTGCATCTTATACCAATCACCCTGTATAATGAAATATCCCGGAAAATTTTCTATGATCATAAGAACAAAAGAAAATCTTCGAGTCATTTCACAGGCGCTAGTTAGTTTGTTTAAGTGTGCGTGCTCCTTGTGCTTTAAATGAATCCGTTATACATTGCATCACAACAATATGTGAAATTGAAAATACTTTTTTGACTCAATCTAAATCAAACAAAATAATTTTTCCCTACACGTACTATCACTGACACTACCCCAAATGCCATAAGCGTATTCCTTATTCACAGTAACAGATATCTCTGTCGATCAAGTTACACAATACCAAAACGAAAATTTTTCGAAGCATTCGACTTTTATCGCATCGAAAGTCAAACGAAGCTCGCAATAAGCGCCAGAAATATAAAATAATGTGAGTGAATATAACACAACAATACAAGAATATCGTAATCTGCGTATTAATATAGTGGGTATGAGTGAGACAATTAGTTAAGACAAAATAACTGACGCCATTAAATCTCAAAACAATATGGATGATAGTTATATAAAATGTATAGAGATATATTTATCTCATAAGACAAACAGATTCAAAAAACAAAGGCAATTGTTGAATTTAACAGAGTTAGCAACGCAAATATTTTGAATATGGGAAAATTTCATATAGCTTGAAAAAAAATCGAGTGTATCAATATTTAAATGTTACTAAGGGCCAATCTTTTCAGCTCTGGTTTAATCTCTGGTTTGGTCACCAAAGACTTTTCTTATCCAGTTGTTTTGAAACTTGGTTAACCACTGTTCGTCTTTTCACTATTTTATCTACTTTGGTTACCAAACCAAAGATAGTTCCAGTTATCCAGTGGTCCAATTGTGAAACGGAATCTCTGTTTAAGTTTGTTTATACTTTTTTGAATGCGAGAGAAAGAGATAGAAGATTTCGTCAATAATTGATAACAGCCTGTCTCGTTTCGATTGATAAACTGAGTTGATTCATTTACGAACAAAGGAAAACAAAACAATATACATAAAATATACGGGTGCAATTTCTTAAGATGGTAAATCATCATTTTCTTTAAATTTATTCTTTACGATTAGTAGTGATAATCAGTTATCATCCAGTATTTTATTTATCATTTAACACAAATGTGAAAAAAATAATAAGTAACCCTAGAATTTCTTTGGTCAACCAAGCAAAATTGACTGGCTAACGAAATCTCTGTTAACCATAGATTCTCTGGTTAAAATTTTGCTGAAAAGACCAAATCTCTGTTAACCGACTGGAATAATGACACTAACCACGGAATACAAGCTGGGTAACGTAATCTATGGTAACCATAGATTCTCTGGTTAAGATTTTGTTGAAAAGACAAAATCTATGGTTACCAGCTGAAATAATCAATGATTAAACTTAACCAGAGCTGAAAAGACTGTCCCTAAACGTTATAACTTTTGTGGCTACAATCATGTTTCCAAATATTGTAGTAAACAAAAGACATGTATTAAATGTGCTGGAGATCATGACGTCAAAGATTGTGCAAGTGATATATACATCATTTTACTAATTGTGTATGAACAGGCAAACAGAATGAACAGACAAACAAACAATTCGATACCTTAATTCGCAAATCAGCTAACTAGATTTGTTTTAAAATCGAGTTGTCTGAAAGGAATGAAAATGCAATTAAAATAATAGATTTATGTACTATATTCTAATGTAATTTTCAGTTTTCAAAAGTTATGTAATATAAACAAACTCGAAAGTTTTAAATGTCTTCTTTGTTGTTAGCTGTTTTGGAGTCAGCTGGTTTGCGAATTAAGGTATCGAATTAAACACTCATCATGCAGCATCCGACAACAACTGCCCAGTGTTTTTAGGAAAGCTTAAAGCTGCTAAAGTACGTGATAGTTTCTAGCAACTGGAACGCAGGGTAGTCACCTTGTTGTGGTGTGGAGGCTTAAGTTTCAGATTTATCTAACCTGTGAATCGGGGGAAACCCTGATATGCAATCATTTTGAGGAGTAACGAACCAAGAACCCCCCCTAATCCAGGATGTTAAGTGAACCGTGGCTATTGAATGGTTTGCAGCTAGGGTGTATACCGGCTGTATTTGAAACCGTTTCAAATCAAGGAGTAGTCCGACCTTATCTGTGCGCAGGGGGTGTAACGCAGACTGACTTTCTTTGAAAATGCATGAATCGGGCTCTTTAGACCTTGCTATTGCCGATACTCAAACTATGACGAAGGAGGAAGAACAGCTTCTCCTCAACCCTTTCGCCAACCTTGGAGTAGATGAAGGGAGTGTCAGAACAATAGCCGTTCTCATGGAAAGTATATCTCTTGATGCCAGCGACTGTTGTTCTGTCGCGATCTCTAATCTCTTTAGATTATCTACATTTTCGCGACGGAGTAAAATCTCCAACTGCAGGACAATTTTAAAAAGACTAGGGAAAAAAGGTGGGACGAACTTGACGAACACGAACGAAAACTTGGCAACGAAAAAGGAAATTGTGACTTATGCTATGTAGGAACTACAAAACGATTCCTGCGTTAAAGAGTTTCAAACCACAAATCCGACATTAAACTTAAAATCATCGGGAATACAGCACTGGCTTACCACAGCAAATGTGTATTCAAATAAGTTTCCTAATGTTCCGCTATAAATGTATAATATTTATAATTGTTGATTCCATTTTGTTAATAAAAGATCCCCTGAAGAATATGGCAACCACCGTCGAAACGTTGGGAAAGAAATTAAATGTTTGTTTCATTTATAAAAACATTGTGACCAAAAAAGCCGAAGAAGAATAAGCACAGTATTCTCAACTTACACGATTATTCACATTTGTTCAAAAACTCATTAGAAAAATCAACAACACCGTCAATATCTTCACCGTCAATATATCAGGTCTGTTTCACCAAGAGAATTTCAACCTGAATTTCATCTCAAAGGGTTTCAAATATATTTTTATATACAACTTTGATCCAAATACAAATTGTGATGACATATCAACATGTATTAAAGCGCGCTTCACTGACGCTAAGTTAAAGTTGAGCAATTACCAACTAAAAGCACTGAATATGCATCTTTTAAAATATTATTATATCAGGATATTTTCAACTACTTGTTAGACCTACGATTCTGTGAAAATAAATAGACTAAATTTAATTTAAATTTTGAATGAAACTGATGTTTTATTTTTATTATAAATTTAATACATATATACAAACTAAACTTTCACAACATAAATAATAAAATTATTATATTATTTTCGCGACGCGTTTCGGACGACGTGCGTCCATCATCTGGACGCACGTCGTCGGAAACGCGTGGCAAAAATAATATAATAGTTTTATTATTTATGTTGTGAAAGTTTAGTTTTTATATATGTATTAAATTTATAATGAAAATAAAACATCAGTTTCATTCAAAATTAAAATTAAATTTAGTCTATTTATTTTCACACATCACACAACATGGAGACAACAACTCATAACTACGATTATGGCCCAACGACATAATTGTTCACGAATTCGTGAGCCGTTGGAGCATGACCCGTAATCCTTTTCAATAGAATCTAACAACACATCCAGCTCATCGCAATTATTTGATAGTTTCAATCAAAATGTAAGAGGACTTCGGACTAAGACCAATAAGGTTTACTGTTCTTCGTCAAATTGCTCTAACGGAATTTCTCTAACGGAAACATGGCTTTATGCTGGTTCAATGACTCGGAACTTTTTGACAGTTCTTGTAATGTATTAAGAAGAGACAGACATTCCGATCCTAATAATACTGCAGTGAGAGTTGGAGTTCTTACCGCAGTAAAGTCTTGCTTTATGGCGACACCTTTATATGTACCTCAAATATCGGATGAAGAATTTATATGTGTAAAATTGTCATTTAGAAACAAATGTTTTTTTTTTTTTTTTTGTAACGATGTACATAATACCTGAAAGATTAATGCGTTTAGCGGCCTATAGTCCAAGAAAACATTGCGTTTCGCCCGGTGCTAGCTTTGTGGGCTCGTCAGATGACGTCCAGCAAAAAGCACCTTGTCATTACGCAATTTAAAGATTTTTTTAGCTCAGCTTATATAACTTTTTTGACAAAAAGCTAATGTGAACTATACCAGCAAGATCACGGTTGCAATCATTTTCAAATGGGGGTGGTGTTTTTGTTTTGCCTCTTGGCCAAGGCTAAGATATAACAAAGAAATAAAATAATTAAAAACAAAAACACCACCCCCAGTTGAAAATGATTGCGACCGTGATCTTGCTGGTATAGTTCACATTAGCTTTTTGTCAAAAAAGTTATGTAAGCTGAGCTAGAAAAATCTTTAAATTGCGTAATGACAAGATGCTTTTTGCTGGACGTCATCTGACGAGCCCACAAAGCTAGCACCGGGCGAAACGCAATGTTTTCTTGGACTATAGGCCGCTAGATGCATTAATATTGAATAATAGTTCAGAAAAGTCCACTTAAAATAAACTGATGCTAAGTCTTCTACTTGGTTGAATATTCTTAATGTAAAAAATAAACTTTTTAATATAATTTTCATATAAGTATATAGAATTTGTATCATGATTTATTTTATTTCTTTGTTATATAATACCTGCAAGCACAATTAAAATTTATAAAAAGCTTTTGAATTCTTAAATTAGATGGCGAAATTATTTACCTTGGCAATTTCAATCTCTCAAACATCATCTGGAAACGTTGTCATGAAACTTTCATTTTGTTAAACTAATTTTGTTAAACTAAACAGTTTGCTTTCAAATGTTAATTGGTCTTATTTAGATAATTGTTTAAGTGTTAACTTGATGATTTTTGAATTTTATAGAATATTGTTTGATTGTTTTCTTGAATCTGTTCCTCTAACTTTAACTAATGTGAGATCTTCCATTCCCGATTGGTACGATAATGATATAAAAAGTTTAAAAAACCGTAGAAACAAATTATGGGTTAGATACAAACAAACTTATTCAGGAACTGATTACATTAAATATTGTGAAGAAAGAGATAATTTTAATAGAATCTCCAGTTTAAAGTATCTTAGTTACTTACAGAAGGTGCGAAGAAATCTTAAAGTAGATCCAAAATATTTTTGGAAATTTATTAATAAGAGGAACTCTGGTCCATATCCACCTGCTCTCAAGTTGAATGATATTTCTAGTCATGTCCCAAGGATTAAAACAGAACTCTTTTCAGATTTCTTAGACAGTCTACTACAATGATACCATCAAAAACTGTGATACTTCTAACTGTGGTACTAGAAATTGTAATAACTTTGAGGAGGATGGCCAAACTATTGGCCATTTAAAATCCTATTCTTTTTTGACTGAATTTATATTGACGATATAGTGAAATTTATATCTAATATGGATGAAAGTTGGATACCTGGACCAGATGGTATACCTGCTTCTATTTAAAAAAAAATTGTGTAGGACATCTGTCGCTACCATTGTCTATTCTTTTTAACTTTTTAGTGTTCACTTGCGAATTTCCTTGCCATCTTATAGAAAAAATCTTTTATAATTCCACTACATAAAAAAGGACGAAAGGATCTTATTTAAAATTATAGACCCTTAGCTAAATTGTCAGTGATTCCAAAACTTTTTGAAGCTATTCTTTG
This sequence comes from Baccha elongata, assembly GCA_951217065.1. NCBI lineage: Eukaryota > Metazoa > Arthropoda > Insecta > Diptera > Syrphidae > Baccha > Baccha elongata. The sequence goes on from CATNUY010000188.1 coordinate 1,542,843, forward strand.
TGAATCTCTATGTTTTTATGTTAAGTCCATCATTGTTTCTAACCAACATGGTTTTTCTAGAGGACGCACTACCACAAAATTTCTTTTGAATCGGTTGAGTCTTGTATAGATTATTTCAAACAAACAAACTAATTGTGTCTTAACTAATTTAAGTAAGGCTTTCGACAAACTCTCTCATCCAATTTTATTTTTAAATTAATAAAGTTGAGATTTCATGATAATTTTGTAATGTGGCTTAAATCTAATCTATCTAATAGGTCGTACTCAGTAATGTTTAATGGCTGTGTCTCAAATTATTTTTCTGTCAACTCCGGAATACCACAAGGCAGTCATTTGGGCCCCATTATCTTTATTTAATTTGTCAGTGATCTACCGTCCGTCTTAAAGTATTCGAATTGTCTTATTTATGCAGATGATGTTAATATCTTTAAGTCTATTCAAAATATCACCGATTGTGAGGAAGCTTCAATGTGATCTTGATTCATTTTATAATTGGTGTAAAAGTAACTCTCTGTTTCTTAATATTGACAAATGTAAAACTAGTTTTCCACGAAAATCTTCTTTAGTGATATTCAGTTATAGTTTCAATGATAATTTTCTATCAAATGTTAATGATGTCTCTGTTCTTGGTGTTTTATTTGATAGTAAACTTGAACTCATTCAGCACATTAATAATTTAGCAAATAAAGCCAATTCCGTTCTTGGTTAGATATAGCGTGAGTCGAAGCAATTTTCTGACTCATTTGTAATTAAAAAACTTTTTACAACATTTGTACGACCAATTTCGGAATAGGATTGCCAGGTTTGTTCACCTCATTATGACAGCCACAAGTTAAGTTCTAACCTTAACTTGTGGCAGTCATAATGAGGTGACCAAACCTGGCAACCATATTTCAAAATGGGTCGTACAAATGTTGTAAAAAGTTGTTTAACTACAAAGTACCAATTACGAAAGTTTTTCTCCATTAAATAAAATGCTTAACCAATTAACTTATAATTTTAATTTGCTTGGTAAAACTATATATACATCAACAAAATTTAAAAGTAACTTTTTCAGAAATGCTTCGTAATTTTTTGTATAATTATCCTTATAATAAGATTAATGTTAATAAATAACTTTTCAAGTTATTTGTTAATATAGTATGATACTTGTAACAGAATTTGCTTAAATATTTCAAGTTAAATTTTCACTATTACCGAACATACCATGTACCTACATTATTTGCTAACCGAGCTTACGGCAATGCCATAGCTATACATTCATAAATATTATAAATATTGTATCAAACAAATCGAAATAATAAATAAATAAATTCTTAATATCTTAATCTAGAAAATATTCAAATTAAAAAAAAAATTAATAAAAATTGTTAACCTTTTATTTGTTTGCTACCTTAGCACATATTTTGTTATTTTTGTTTAAAAGAAACATGTCGGACACACAGCCGCGGAGCATTCGCCCAGCACGCCATAATAAACAAAATTGACAGATCGATTTTCAGGTGTTATCAGTGAAAAAAAAACATGTAAAGCTAGGTTCCAGAAATCGAGTGAAATTAAACCGATATCGAAATTGCAAAACGAGTGAATTTAATTTCAGTGTTCCACATTTCGACCGTTTTGGCAACTCCAAATGCATTCCGAATTCAGTTTTCCTGAAGTTGAAAACAGCTGATATCTATCATAAATAATTTTTGCTTTTGTAAATTGTTTGCTTGATAATACATTTTGTTTCTAACTAATGTTTAAATATTATAGTTGTTTATAAAAAGTGCTGTATCAATTGCTGCCGTAATGCATACTAAAAAATATAAATATTATGCAGAAGAAATAATAAAAACACGAAGGCTCAGAGATATGTACGAGTGTAGATATCAAAATTCAAACCAATTGGAAATTGGATTGCCAAGAAAGGAAGTTAAAACTTGTTGTAAGCTACTATTTGCTTTTAAATAAACATATTTATGTAGGTGCATATCATATAACTTGCTATGTACCTTTATGGCGGTATGTACTGCAAATTGTGGAGCAAGTCCTACTTGCCAAATTTTCAATTCGAACGCGTCAGCTAGACGCAGTTATGCGTTTTCTTGGCGAAGGAAATATTTAAGATCGATTCAAAAAGATGCTGATGACCTTTCCATGGAATTTTGTACTAATATTTTTAATCACGTCCCTTCGTTTCCACTATTTCACATGTAGTGGTATAATTTCTCACATTGAATATGTACGATCGATTTGAAATCAATTAAAAATCGACAAAATCGATCTGTGGAACACAACAATTAAGCTTTGTATCGATTTCAGAAAACGTGAAATCGAAATCGATGCGGTGAATTCGAGAACACCCAATTTTATTTTCGGTTGATCTTCATTTCGAGTGAAAGTGAAATGTGGAACCTAGTTGGTAGAATAGCATTTATCCATAACTTTTTCACTTTTGTATGCTTATAGGATAGGATTTTGTGGACCCAAAAATTAAAATAAAAAAAAGGCAAAACAAAACATCAAAATAGGCAAAGCAAGGCATTTATTAAAAAAAAGGAAACAAAAGAGTCAACTTAAAAGAAATGAAATAATGAGCTCTTCAAACGTACTAAGAGATCTCTCCACAACTCAAAAACACAGTATTTGCTGCCTTTTATTATAGGTTATTTTTTAAGTTTTTTTTTTAAATCTCAAGAATTTCCTCTATCGCGCATCCTTAAAATGGCCTTTGAATCCAACCCCGTGGGACAGCGTAGCAGGTGGTGCACGCAAGTGGAAGAGGACCTCAACCAACTTGGCGTGCGAAACTAGAGGCAACTAGCCGCGTCGCTTGGAAGAAGCTTGTTTGTCGAGGCCCTGGTCCACCCCGGAATGTAGCGGCACCTTAAGTAAGTAAGTAAGTAAGCATCCTTAAAATCTAGTGGGATTTATTTTAGGTAAGTACTGTTAAAAAAATTGTTTTAAATTACCTCTTTTCTGTAAGTTTTCAAAAATATTCTTCTAGATCAACTGAAAGCCAAATTTACTTTGAATATAGGCTGGCTGCGTTGTTGCAGATTCGAATTCCTTTAAATAAGGTAAAAATTAATTTTTACCTTATTTGAGATTAATTTTAATACTGTTCTTCAAACAGTTAGTTTTTTGCTAAGCTGCGATTGTGCAGAGGTACAATCGTCCTCTTTGATTTCTAAGCCGTCAAGCAGTAAAGCTGTAATTTTTAAAGCTGTACATTACATTATTTTCAAAGCTGTACATTTGTATTTTTTCAAACTTTAATTTCATTTAATTTCTTATATTCCATATCACCCTATGTTAATTTAATGAATTTTAATAAATCGTAGCGAATTTAAACGACCTAACCGTGTTTTCCTACATCTTTGGGGGCTCAACCACCGCATTAAATTAGTATCTCTCGTTGATATGATAAAGAATTTAAACATTTAACAACTAAGAGCAAAATTATCAAGTCTTTCTTTGGACACTAAAGGTAATAAAGCTGCATTGATTGCCCGATTGGAGAGCGGTATCCAAGAAGGTAGCCAAATTGAAATAGAAAGCAGTTCTGAAAGCTTGGACGACAACACAGGAGATTATACAAACGCAGACGAACCAATTGATAACGAAGAAAATCCAATCATGCCAGCAGGTGACACAAAATCAGAAGAGAGCATCAGAGAGCTCCTCGTGTCGAATCGCAGTAGAAGACATCGAGAACCTGATATCAAAGTTCAGTGGCGATGATAATCTTTCAGTTACATCGTGGTTTAGTGAATTCGATGAACTCGCTGTGTTATTAAAGTGGTCTGCAGTAGAGAAATTTATTTTTGCAAAAAAACAATTAAGAGGGTCTGCGCAAAGCTTCATGAAAACATGTGCTTGTACCTCATATGAAAACTTCAAAATAAAACTAAATGACGAATTCAAGGTTAATGTTTGTAAAGCCGACATTTACAACCAATTGCAACGGCGCAAAATGCAAAAACATGAAAAATTCCGCGAATATATTTACAAAATGCAGGAAATTAGTCAACTGGCAGATGTATGTCGATGAAAAATCCTTAATATTTTATATAATTAATGGTATTCCAGGTTTAGAAGAGCACAAAGCGATGCTGTATAATGCAAAAACAATATCATATCAATATTAAATATAATTTAAAAGCAAAATCAGTGGGGCAAGTTTTGGGAACAGCAGCAGATATGGTAGGTTTGGTGGTGGAAGCAGCAATAGCAGCGGTGTAGAAACAGCAGGAAAATTCACTTCAAGGAGAAACAACGGCCGGCGCTCTTCAGAGCATTGTTTTAACTGCGGAGCTACAAAGTGTTGCAGGTGCAACGGCAAAGGCCACATGTCAAACACATGCACACAAAAGCCAGGTTACATTCGAAAAGAAACTAATTTAATATCTGTATTAAATTGTAAAACTATATTTATCAATAATGTTACTTTCCAAGCTTTAATTGACACAGGTGCTCAAGTTTCCCTTCTAAGAGAAGACGCATTGTCAAAGCTGGGTAAATTGTCACAACAGCAAAATAAAATAAAGCTCGTGGGATTGGGATCAGCAAAGTCTCAGACGATTGGCAGTTTTGACGGACATGTTGTTATTGATCAGATAAGTTTTCAAGCTCCAATATTAGTAGTTCCTAAGTCTGCAATAAGTTTTGAAGTCATCGTCGGAAGCGACATGATTTCTCAGGCAAAGGTAATATTTGATAAAGGCGGTCAACATTTTACGACGCGGAAGCGAATAATTTCATTATGCAAGTCAATATAGATGAAAATGCTGAATTTGACGTTCCCTTGCAGTATGCTGAAGACGTTGGTTGTCTTATCAAAAATTACAACCCAACAAAGACGAACAGCTGTCCCATTGAGATGATGAGATTCCAGTTTTCTCTGCGTCGGCTTCCGTTCAGTGAAAAGCAGATGGTTAAGCAGCAGGTGGACGCATGGTTGAGAGATGGCGTCATACGTCATTCTCATTCACCTTACAGCAGTCCCGTTGTCGTCGTAAAAAAGAAGAACGGATCCTCAAGAATTTGCATCGATTTCAGAAGACTTAACAGTAAAACAGTCAGAGACGGGTTCCCTTTTCCTTTAATTGAAGTTGTTTTGGATAATTTGGCAGACGCATCAGTTTTCACAACATTGGACTTAAAGAATGGATATTTTCATGTCCCTGTTGCAAAATCTAGCAAGAAATAAACGGCTTTCATTACAGATGATGGTTTGTTCGAGTTTAATTTCACACCGTTTGGACTTAAGAATGCCGGCGCAGTGTTTTCTCGGTATATACAAATTATTTTTCGAGCTTTGGTGAGTTAGAAAATTTTAGAAGTTTATGTTGACGATCTGATAATTTGGGGAAAAACTGATGAGGAGAATCTTATGAAGTTGAATATGGTGCTGGAAGTCGCAGCAAAATTTAACCTTGTTTTTAATTGGCCAAAGTGTACATTTTTACAACGAAAAGTTGAGTTTTTGGGTCACGTTCTGCGGAAAAATCAAAAGCCATCGAGCATTTAAGCGGATTTTTCAGGCGGTTCATAAATGGGTATTCGGTAATGGCAAGACCTCTACCAGATTTAACGAAAAAAAATTCAACATTAATTTTTGCTGCACCACAGCGACAAGCATTCACAGCACTTAAAAATGCATTAATTAATAATTCTCTTGTCACCATTTACAGACAAGAAGCCAAAACAGAGGTTCACACACGTGCCAGCAAGCAAGGCATAGGAGCTGTCCTCTTGCAAGAAGAATATGACGGTAAGCTGCACCCTGTATTTTACTACAGTAAGAAGAACACACAAGCGGAAGAGAAAATGCACTCGTACCTCGAAGTATACGCTATCTACAAAGCTTTAGAAAAATTCCGAATTTACCTTTTGGGGAAAAGATTTAAAGTAGTCACCGTAGTAGGCACACGTTGACACCTTGAGTAGGTACCCAGTCATCTACGCATTACAGCCTGAACTTTTGGTGAGATTGAGAAAAGCGCAAGACGAAGACGACTTTATAACATCAGTGAAAAAGATACTGAAGCTGAAACCACGTGACACTTTCATGATGAAGGGTGAGTTTTTGTTTAAGGAAGAAAATGGATTTGAACTTTTGATACTGCCGCGCAGCATGGAAAGAGAAGTCATAAAGATGAAACATGATCAAGGGCAACCAAAGGTGCGATCCAAAATTCAAAGTTGTATTGACAATTGCGTGAAGTGCATTTTAGCTAATCGAAAATCTGGGAAACAAGAAAGTTACATCGAACAGCTGAACAAAGGAGATAAACCACTCGACACCTTACACTTGGATCACATAGGCCCTATAGACGTAACGCAGAAGCAGTACAAATACATTTTAACAGTGATTGATGGCTTTTCCAAATACACTTGGATTTTGCCCACAAAAACTTTATCCGCAAATGAAGTTCTCAGAAGGTTAAAGGAGAAGCAGCAGGTCTTCGGAAATTTTCGTCGTTTCATCACTGATCGCGGAAGTGCCTTTACTTCAGATGCTTTTAATAACTACTGTAAGGAAGAAAATATTGAACACGCTTTAATAACAACAGGTATGCCGAGAAGCAACGGTCAAGCAGAGCGAGCAAATAGTGTAATTTTGGAAATATTAAAGAGATTGTCAGCTGATTCGCCAGAGAAGTGGTATCGATTTGTCGGCAGTGTTCAGGTCGCAATGAACAGTTCATTTCATCGTTCTCTAAACCGAACTCCATTTGAAGTCCTGTTTGGAGTACCAATCCGGAAAAAAGACGATATGGAAGTGAGGCAGTTAATACAGCAGGAGTTCTTAAATAATTTCGACAATGAGCGGGAGCAGCTTCGTCTTCAAGTTCGCCAGCAGATTGAAAGAGTTCAAGACGAAAATAAAATAAACTTCAACAAAAAACGAAAAGCATCACGCGAATATGCCATTGGAGATCTAGTGGCGATTAAAAGGACTCAATTTGACACTGGTAAAAAACTATCTTGTCTCTTTTTAGGTCGTTATGAAGTGACATCCAAGGGCAGAGGTAACAGATATTCAGTAAAAAAGTGTTCACCAGCCTCAGAGGGTCCAAAAAAAACCACAACCAGCACTGAGTTCATGAAGCCATGGAGTAGGAGTGATGAAGAGTTCACATCGTCCGAGACGGACGATTTGCAGGATGGCCGGATGTAGAGGCGCTAACAGAAACACCCTATAAGATGTTTGCACCTTAATTCACCAACGACCATCATATCATCAACATCACTAATTATATCAATAACTGGAGATTATTTTAATACTGTTCTTCAAACAGTTAGTTTTTTGCTAAGCTCCGATTGTGCAGAGGTACAATCGTCCTCTTTGATTTCTAAGCCGTCAAGCAGTAAAGCTGTAATTTTTAAAGCTGTACATTACATTATTTTCAAAGCTGTACAGTTGTATTTTTTCAAACTTTAATTTCATTTAATTTCTTATATTCCATATCACCCTATGTTAATTTAATGTATTTTAATAAATCGTAGCGAATTTAAACGACCTAACCGTGTTTTCCTACATATTTTCGGGATCCGAAAGACGTGAAACGCACTTGTTTGAAATCTAGAGTTGTATACGACTGCGCAAAAAAAATTATAAAGTTAATACTCAAAAGTTAATATTCATTAAAAGTCATGGCTTTTTTTTTAGAAAATGTTGTTTTCGTTATTTTGAATTTTTTCAAAAAGTACAATACATTAAAGCATCTACTTTGCTGTTAACTAAAAATAAACAAGAGTATCCATTTAATGCAAAAACTGCATTTAAGTGGATTTCTCATAAAATATGACGTGGCTTTGTAAGTTTTGCCGCTGTTTTTTAAATAATTTTTTTTTTCTGATTTAAGTATGTAGATAATTTTTTTTAGAAAATATTATTATTATTATTATTTATTAACATATAATTAAAATTACAATGCAAATTGTATAATAAAGAGCCTAGCAACAGAGACTTTCAGCTCTAATTTTAAATTTAAGTATTTTAAATTTTAGTAAAGTTCAAATATTTTCAAAAAAAAAAAGTAATAAGCTGAGATAAATAAGTAAAAAAAAAAAAGGTATAATGTCATATGGCAATGTTGTCGTTGTTGAAGAAATCGAATATTTTAGAAATGCTTTCAGGATTAAATTGGTTGAGCATTGTGTAGACTGTTTGGTTGTTGGAGAGAATGGAATTGAATTTGCTGGATATGTTGCATGAGTTTAGACCGAGCAAGTGTTTTATGTTCAATATGTTGTTGCATGTTGTGCAGATAGGTGGGTCAGTTCCTTTTAATATGTGTTGGTGAGTAGTAGCTGTGTGGCCTAGTCGGAGGCGAACAAAGATAGTGTTGTGTGTTTTTGGGGTTGATGTAGGGTAGAGAGGAGTATGACGGTCTTTGTTGGTCCTTGAATAGTGAGTAGACTGAGTGCCAATCTTCAAGACGTTTCTTTTCAATTAAACAGCCAATATGCCTTATAAGATCTAGTTTGGAATATGCATTAAAAAGGTAAACAGGAGATTTAGCTGCAAGATTGGCTTCGAAGACTGCACGTTCATTGCCTTCAATACCAATGTGGCTGGGTATCCACATTAGTTTGATTGAGTTTTCGTGTTTAATCAGTAGATCCCTTATGTTATTTATGATATAAGATCGATGATTGGGGTTGATGGCCGCATTTAGAACGGAAAGACTATCTGAATATATTACCATCCTTTTGTTCAACTTGAGGTTTAGTAGGATAGAACTATGTTTGATTTTCCAAGGTGGAACAGTTAGCTTGTTATGTTTTACAGATTCAAAAGGAATGTCCATTTGCTTTGCAGTAGCAATTACTTTACAAATAGTTGAAGGAATTCGTTTTACTTTTTTGTATTTTGCTGCTAAAGTAATGTGTTTGTTGATTATTGAATTATTAGAGAAAGCGAGTTTGGTAATCAGCTTCATAAAAACTTCTGCTTGTATCTGTTCTATGGTTGGAAAACCAGCTTCAGTCATAATATTCTGGATTCGGGTTGTACGATATGCGTCAATACTTCTTCTAGCGGCTTGATTGTACGGTGTTTTAAGGAGATTTAACGTCGTCTTTGGACACTTGCCATATATACATAAACCATAATAAATTTTGCTAAATATTAAAGAGCGGGTTACATTAAAGAGGGTATTAATATGAACGTATAGTTTTCTGCTTGATAAGTAGATTACAATTTGGGCCCTACTGGCTAGGCTCTTTTTCAAATATGTACAATATGGTTTCCAATTATATTTATTATTAAATATAAGTCCTAAAATTTTAAGATTATTAACATTTTCTTTATTGATATTGTTATGATTAAGTTCAAATTGACATGATAGTATACGACAAACATGCAATGTCTTACATTTTTCGAGAGAGAGTTTGGCACCAGAGGTAGAACACCAGTTGAAAATATCATTTACTACTTGAGAAAAAATATATTTTGCCTGTTGGAGATCGTTTATTCTACAAAGTATGTAAATATCGTCTGCGTATATGCAGTGGTCTAAAGTTTTATATTTTGCTATAATTGTGCTAATTTCATCAAAAGCTATAATGAATAATATCACAGAAAGAGGGGATCCTTGGGGGATGCCGTTGTTAAGAGGACGGGAAGATGAGAAAGTATTGTTGATTTTAGTTGACATTTTACGGTTTGAAAGAAAGGATTTGATGTAGGTAAACATCTTTGAGCCAATACCCCAATCTCTTAATTTACCCAAGATAAGGTGACTTCCAATCCTGTCAAAAGCTTTTTCAAAATCTAAGGACAGCAATGTAACGTGGTTATGAGAAGATAACGCATTTGAGATGTAATGGTCTATATGAGTAGGGCGTCAGTTCAACCTCTTTCGGGTTTGAACGCTACTTGATTGATACTTGTTAGTTTTTGAGTATCTATAAACCTAAGGAGTCGTTTAGCGATTATTTTTTCAAGTACCTTGGAAGTACAGGGAATGAGGGATATGGGACTATAACCGTTTACAAAATTGATTGACTTGTTAGGCTTGGGTATAGGGATAACTGTGGCCGATTTCCAGTTTTGAGGTATAATACCAGTCTTGTAAATGTTATTGAACAAAAGAATAAGTCTTTTCTTAATTAATGGAGGAAGATTTTTTATCATAGGGTAAGAGATACGATCTCTGTTGGGTGTTTTGCCTTTTAGGGTCTTAAGACAACAATCAAGTTCAATGTCTTCAATTTGACTCTCTAAATGATTAGCTGGTGCGCTTAGGTCAGGGGTAATATTGGTGGAATGAGTAAGAAAGCTGTTTTTAAAAGAGTTGAAAGTATTTGAAAAATTAGAGTTGTCCGAGAGATTTGACCAAGTTTGAGCGAAGAAATTACAAATATCGAGAGATGACGAGATTGTTCCGTTTGGAGTTTCGATGTATTTGATGTGTTTTGAGACAAAACTACCAGTGAGACAGCGGATGTTATTCCAAATTTTAGCTGGAGAAGTGCTGGGATTGATTGACGAGGTAAATTCTCTCAAACAATTGGCTTTAGCTGATTTCATTTCTCTTCGGAAATGCGCATTAGCTTTTTTATAAGCTAAACGGTTTATTAGAGTAGGATGTTTTTTGAAATTCTGCCAAGTTATCATTTTGTGTTCCCATAAAGACTTGAGAGAGGAATTCCACCATGGCACTTGTCTTTTAGTTGGAATTGGATGACTTTGGGGAATCGAGAGGTTAGCAGCTGAGCGTATACCTTTTTGAAGCAAGGCGGCTTCTTTATTGATGTTATTTGATACGTCTTTATTAAGAAACCAATTTAAGACGTTTGATTGAAATCTCTACTACAATCATTATGAGGAAGGGGGAAGCAGCATTTTTGCAAACTTGTGCATTTGTGCACCATTTCTTAGTGTGTCCTAATTTTTGACAATGAATACAACGCATGGGATTGGCGACATATTCGTCAACTTTGCAGTTCAACCATCCAATTTTAATATCTGTTGGTCGGCGAATCAGATCAAATGTCAATATAGCGGCGCCTGTAGGGATTAAATTGTCTTTGTCTTTCCTTAGGATTTTTTTAATCTCAATAACTTTTTGATTTTTGAGTTCATCAAGTAATTCCTCTTCTGAAATATCCACTATAAATTTGGAAAATATTCTACCTTGCACAGAGTTTAGTGATGTATGTGATGTTATTTTCACTGGAATGGAATCGATATTTTTGGTTTTTAGGAATTTGTTTGCTACGGCAAGACACGAGACTTTAACTAAAAGGTCACCGGATCGCATGGGCTTAACCTCTAAAATGTCATTTGAGATGTATTCCATACCGCGGTTTATTTGGAAGGGATTATAGGACGCAAGGGGGTTTAATTTGTCGCCGTCTTTTTCTACTCCCGAGATAATAATAAAGCGAGGTATATTATCATCGTTCACTATTATCCTAGGCATTTGTGGATATTCTTAATCAGGTTTTTTTCGTTTTGGTTTGTTGTGCCTGTTAAGAGGGACGTCGCTATCCAGCTCTATAAACCGGTTTTGTTATGAGGGGTCCGCAGCCCCTCTCATTTTTGTTTTGCACTAATTTGTGATTTTTTTTTATGTTTTGTTGTTTTTAGAGCCAAATGAGTTAAATAGTGTAGTTGATTTGGTTTCACAAGGAAAAAATATAATAACACGTGGTTTGATTTGATTTAGAAAAAATCCGCTCCCACCTAAACGGGAGAAAATATTTCTTTTTTGTGCACCTAATACCGATCACCCTGCAGGTAGGTACAGTACAGTCTAGCTAGTCCGGACACATAAAGTTTCGGCTGTGTCCGGAATAGCACTTATGGGCTTTTTTCATTCTTAGAATGAGATACAAAAAATTAAAATTGTATCTTATTGGTTTTAATGTGAAAAACAATTAACTTTGATACCTTACAAATTTTATCTACTTTATAACTGATTTGCCAGTTTCATCATGATGCAACTAAATTTTACATTTCTCAGAAAATGTCAAAATTATTACTTGCATCCTGTTTTTAGCGTAAGTCACAAACATAAAAATTAAAAATAAAAACAATAAAAAGACTAACTGCCATATTATTCACTCGTAAAATCCAGATGTAAAATTAAACCCAAAAATTAATTATTCGCTTTACTCATTTCATAGCTTGAAATTGTTTGTTCACAGAAACAAAGATATCTAAAGGTAAATACAATGCGAATTGATTGTTTTTATATGAAAATAAGCGAAAACAAAAATAATTTAAATCCGGATTTAAGTTTTAAACTACTGAATAATATGGCCGTAAGGGTGTAAGTCACAAACTTTCAGCAAGAAATTATAGCCCTACACACAAAATACGTTATCATTAAAAAAAACTTCTAAATATTGAAAACGTAAGTGGGTAGGCTCGCAAGGAAGTGGAACATATCGTAAACGGCAACAACTAGCAGGGGAACTCCCGTAATTATACGAATACGAATGCAATAGCAATATCCATTAAACCGAGTGCAATTATATACACATTTTAATACCAGAGGCCTACTCTGCGGGTTACCTGATGTAACCCGATTCGAAGGTTAAATCTTTCGAAACCGGATATTTGGTACTCAGCATTCCGAAAATCGGATAGCAATATCAGAAAATTGGAAATGTATCTTTTGTTTCGATATATTTGTTTCGAAAATCGGATATTTCGTACTTGGTTACTCTATTTTCGATGATAATTGCTTTCGATATTCGGAAAATTTATTCGAAAGCTAATGCGAGAATGATTGTTAAAACGGAAAAATGTAAGTTTTTGTAAGATAAAAATTAAAAGTGTGTTATTTTTTCCAAACTTTATAACAAAACTATTACCTAAAGAAATAATTTTTTGATTATTATAGAATTTTATTTTAAAGGGAAAACTCAAACAAAAATATGAACACCAAGCAGTATCAATTTTAAATTGAATTATTGTTGAATTTATGTGTTCACATCCGGATTTATTTAAAGGATATTTGTTAAGCTCATGATGTTTGGCTTATTTCGGATAATTTTTCTTTGTATTTTTTCTTGCGCACAATTGTCTTCTTCGTCAAACCACAAATCTATTGAATCCATATTCATAATTTATAAAAAATTCCACAAATACTATTAATAACTCACAAATGAGAACACCTACTTTTGTTGATAATATGTCATCCTTGTAAAGAGGTGGACAAATACCGATTACACTATCGGTTACTACTATCGATTTATAGTCTATATTTTTTATTACTATCGATAGCTTTCTATAGTAATAATATTTTGGAATAAGTAGTTGATAATATAAAGAACTGTTTGTTTTGGTTTAATTTGTAGGTGCAGAAATGTTCCGAAAATTGAGTGAATCATGTTTGAATAATGTGTGTATGTAACAGGGGAACTCCTGTTTTATGATAAGCCACGAAGCATCAGAAACGGTATGCAGTCTTTTCAATTATCTTTGAATGCAGTCGGCTTTTAAATGGTTCTTATATGGCAGGAGTTATCAGTATTAGTTAGCAAACCGATTAATAAGCATCAAAGACATTTTTTTGTTGATTAAATTACACTTCTATTACGTTATAGTGCATAATGCCACAAGTCATGTGTTATCGGATGAGTAAAAACACTCATATTTTTGTAATCTATTTTCTGTCATACTTTTCTCATAGTTAACCACTAACATTTGTTTAAAAAATATATGTACCTACTTTTTTTAAGTTATTGGTGGTAGGTTACCTTGAGGAATCAAAGGGTTTGGATCCATTACAAGATTAATTTAAAACGAAAACTGGCAAATGACAAAAAGATTTTCATCTTACAAAAACTTACATTTTTCCGTTTTAACAATCCTTCTCGCAAGGTAATTAGCTTTCGAATAAATTTTCCGAATATCAGATGCAATTATCAACGAAAATAGAGTTACCAAGTACGAAATTTCCGATTTTCGAACAAATGTATCTAAACAAAAGATACATTTCCGATTTTCGGAAATTGCTATCCGATTTTCGGAATGCTGAATACCTAATATCCGCTTTTGAAAGATTTAACTTTCGAATCGGATTACAGAGTAACCCCCCAGCGAGGCTGTACTGTATGTTTTTTTTTTAATTAAAGTTTATAAAATAAATTATTGCTCTTTTGAACTCAAATCGATTATGTAGGTATTTACCTAGTTATTTGTTTAACATAATTTGGCAAACCATTAAAAAGTTTGAAACCTTAAGCTATTTTGAGATCATTTCAAACATGTAAACTTAAATCCCAATATTAATTATTCACTTCAGTCATTTCTTAGCAAAGTTTAATGTTGTTTGTTCGCAGAAAATAATACATATACAGGGTGAGTCATGAGCAATGCGACAAAATGCTAGGGCGTGTAGGTTGCGTTGAGACAAGAAAAAAATCGTATGGGAGGGGGGGTCTATTCCCCTCCGTTTAGCCGGGAGGGGCAATTTTCGAAAAAACTGACTTAAAATGGGAAAAAAATATTTAAAATCAACGGCTTCATTCACAATGCTGTGCGATACGTTTTTGAAAAGCCAATAACTTTTTCTTTCATTCTGTGTTTAAATAAATCTATTCTAAGAAATAGTTTTTGAAATATTAATTTTCAAAGTCAAAATTTTGAAAAAAAAAATTGAAAAAAAAATTTCAAATTCATTTTTTTCAAAATTTTACGTAATTAAGTGCTAATTTTAATTTCAAAATTCAATGCTGTTATTAATTTTAAGTCTAAATAAGAAAACCGGATGCAAACATTTTATGTCGTTCTCAAGAAATTAAAAAAAAACCAAAACCACCTTTTTCTAAGAAAAACATTTATTTTTATTGTAACGAAGCAATTTAAGAAGCATTAATCTTAGTTTTTTTTAGTTTTTTTTATTCCTTTTATTTTTACTATGTTTTTTATTGGAAGTACTTATAAAAAATTCTCGATATGATCTCCATTGTTTAGAAGGCATAGATTATATCTCCTTGTAATGGCTTCACATAAATTTATGCTTGACAAATTTTATTTATCTTGCGTTGCAATTTTCTTTTTTTTTCATTAAAAAAATGCGGTTTTATTGTCCCTATTGTCCCCATAACAGGTAGAACCCATGGGCTGCGGGCAGGCCAAGGCAAAAATATTGATGGTCAGTTTTCAGAAGTTATCAATGAAAATAATATTAATCCAGGGTTATTCCAATACTATTTAATTTTATTACGTTCTCATAAAACTCCAATTAAAAAAAAAGTAAAAAAACTAAGATTAATGCTAAGTAAATAAATAAATTGCTTCGTTACAATAAAAATAAATGTTTTTCTTAGAAAAAGGTGGTTTTGGTTTTTTTTTAATTTCTTGAGAACGACATAAAATTTTTGCATCCGGTTTTCTTATTTAGACTTAAAATTAATAACAGCATTGAATTTTGAAATTAAAATTAGCACTTAATTACGTAAAATTTTGAAAAAAATGAATTTGAATTTTTTTTTCAATTTTTTTTTCAAAATTTTGACTTTGAAAATTAATATTTCAAAAACTATTTCTTAGAATAGATTTATTTAAACGCAGAATGAAAGAAAAAGTTATTTGCTTTTCAAAAACGTATCGCACAGCATTGTGAATGAAGCCGTTGATTTTAAATAATTTTTTTCCCATTTTAAGTCAGTTTTTTCGAAAATTGCCCCTCCCGGCTAAACGGAGGGGAATAGACCCCCCCTCCCATACGATTTTTTTCTTGTCTCAACGCAAAATACACGCCCTAACATTTTGTCGCATTGCTCATGACTCACCCTGTATAAAAAACAAAGGTATCTAAAGCAAGCTCCAATTAGGATAGATGGATTTTATAAGAAATAAACGAAAACAAAGAATAATTTAAATCTGGATTTATTTTTTTAAACTACTGAATAATATGGCCGTAAATGATTGCAGTCTTAAATCTTCTCTATTTCTTAACAAGTAGGCAAGGTTATTTTTGATTTTGAATACAAAAAATATATGTACCTACTTTTTTTAAGTTATTGGTGGTAGGTTACCTTGAGGAATCAAAGGGTTTGGATCCATTACAAGGTTAATTTAAAACGAAAACTGGCAAATAACAAAAAGATTTTCATCTTACAAAAACTTACATTTTTCCGTTTTAACAATCCTTCTCGCAAGGTAATTAGCTTTCGAATAAATTTTCCGAATATCGGATGCAATTATCAACGAAAATAGAGTTACCAAGTACGAAATTTCCGATTTTCGAACAAATGTATCTAAACAAAAGACACATTTCCGATTTTCGGAAATTGCTATCCGATTTTCGGAATGCTGAATACCTAATATCCGCTTTCGAAAGATTTAACTTTCGAATCGGATTACAGAGTAACCCCCTAGCGAGGCTGTACTGTATGTTTTTTTTTTTATTTAAGTTTATAAAATAAATTATTGCTCTTTTGAACTCAAATCGATTATGTAGGTATTTACCTAGTTATTTGTTTAACATAATTTGGCAAACCATTAAAAAGTTTGAAACCTTAAGCTATTTTGAGATCATTTCAAACATGTAAACTTAAATCCCAATATTAATTATTCACTTCAGTCATTTCTTAGCAAAGTTTAATGTTGTTTGTTCGCAGAAAATAATACATATATAAAAAACAAAGGTATCTAAAGCAAGCTCCAATTAGGATAGATGGATTTTATAAGAAATAAACGAAAACAAAGAATAATTTAAATCTGGATTTAAGTTTTAAACTACTGAATAATATGGCCGTAAATGATTGCAGTCTTAAATCTTCTCTATTTCTTAACAAGTAGGCAAGGTTATTTTTGATTTTGAATACAAAAAATAAAACATTGAAATAGATAGGTACGCTGTTCATCCACAACACTAGGACTAGGTATAAGAGAACTACAAAGTTGTTTTTTCATACCGTTTATTTGACAATATTAGCCATTTAAAAGTTAATTACAAGAATTAGTAGGTACATTTTATTTAATTTATAAAATGTAGGTAGGTAGGTACCTTTATAGTTTTTTTAATGAATTTTTTAATTGCTAATATTGCCAAATAAACGATATATCTATACCTCCTTATATCACAAAAATTGTGTTCAGATCATTGAAAAATGCACTAAGAATGAAATTTAGTTTTATTTATGAAATATTTTTCACCTGAACCTTAATAATTTAATTTTTAAATTCAAAATTATCAGGTTCATATTGTTGACTGGGCTTAAGCGGAGCAACTAAGTTTCGTTAGCGGGACTGACTACAGAACGGTATGTAGATTTAGGTAAAATCACTGCAACTCCCGAAGCTGTCCACCCAGATAATGTTAATGACAACTATGACCCCACAGCCTTTATTAAAAATCAGATTTGTATATAGGGTAGTAGCACCAGCACCTGTTCCCGAACATCTCCAGTTCTCGAAATCTTAAAGAAAGCTCGTTATATCTAGTTGTTTCTTGAGTTTCATTTTTTAAATGAGTATGAGCACTTATGTCGGAATAGTTTTTAAGCGGGAAATCCAAGAAACAATGAAAATATAACGAGGGATCTTAAATAGTTCCAGAACTGGAGATGTTCAGCAATAGGTGTCACTACCCTGCATAGATCGAATAAAAAAGTTACCTACCTGTACCTACATACTATCGTAAGAAATATGTACTAATATATCGTATAAATGTTATCCTTGAATAACATGAATAAACTAAAAACTAAATTAAAAAACTAAACAGCCTGTTGAACATACATAAATTCTTATTAATTTTAAGCACTAAGCAAGTCATGATATAGATGCAACGAAAACTAAGATATCCTGCGTGACACTTCAGACAGCAGAATTATCTTACCTTATTTAAGTCCTACAGATAAACAAATTATCTATGAAAACGAAATAAAACAGCAAGTTTGGCAAATCATCAAAGCTTTCAATTTAACATTTCCTTAAATCTAATAGGTCCTCTATCATGTATAAAGGTATAGGTATGTAGATTGTACCTACATGTCATCGTCACCAATAAAATATTCTCATACATTAAAAGTAGACTACGCTCCAAAAATACACACATATAAAAAAAAACTCTTTCTAACAAATTGGGTAAACTTCCTTACGAAAAAAAACAAGATGATTTATGATAAAATCTTAAACCTACGTACCTACCTAGATTAAGAAAGTTGTCTTTTTAACTTGTTTTTTTTATGATATTTGTTTTCATATTTTCAGGATTTTTTATTCATCGCCTCCACATTTCCTACCACAAAAAAGTCCTGGTTATCGTCAATTACATTATGCTTTTCTTTACTTACATATCTATTATACATTTATACCTATACAAAATATAACTATTTTTGTTGTGTTTCCTTAAAATTGTAATATTTTGACAAATAGAATGCATTGGCATTCTACCACTAGATATTAAAGATAAAACATCAGTTAAACCATTGTTATTGAAATTTTTTAAGTAATTCTGTTCAAATTCGATTCCAGAGCCTAAACTTATCCCTATGAATATAAAAAAAAATTCTTTACCCACTGGATTCTTTAACCACTGGTTTTGGCATTTTATTTAAATTTTCAGAAGAATTTCATTTGAGTTCGCCTCCTTTTCTCAAATAAGTTTTTTTTTGTTTTTGTATTTAACCAGACAGAATCCCCCGACGCCAAGAAGAAGCATGAAGAAAATTCCAGTTTTTTTTAGACGGAACGAAGGAACGAAGTGCATTTTCTGTTATGTGGAGCGCACGCACCAATACTTGACACAAACACATTTATATAGCAAAAAGGCCCCATAAAATACCAACTCCGTTTCCACTTCTACGGCGCTTATGACAAAAACGAAAGAACATACAATAAAATAATAGCAAAGAGAGAAAGAGTCAGATCGTAATAAAAAGTATTGCTAGCTGCTTGCAGAAAAAGAAGAAAATTCTAATTTCAGGTTTTCCCTTAAATCTTTTATACTTTTTCAAATTATGAAAACATTTTATATTATAGCGTACCTTTATTATTCCAATTGTAAAACAGCTCCAAGTTTCTAGCGAGAATTCGTGTTGCACAATAAAAATAAACAACTATTTACACAGTATTTCTTTTGTGGCGGCTGCTTCATTCACGCCAACCCCACAACATATATTTTAACTGTCGTATTTGCTTTTTGTTTGTTGGTTTGGTTTGTTCTTTTATATTCACAATTCTCTCCCAAAAACGAATAAACCAAACGACACGGAACGGTGGAGTGGATGAAGATGACGATTAGTATTGGCGAGACAATCGAGGAGTGGAACAACAACCAAACATATATATATATATATATATATATATATATATATATATATAAAATATGCACACACGAAAATAAATATAAGCGCAAAACGATGATGGAGGACAAAGCAATTAACTGACACAAAAAACAGAACCGGAGGGAAATTTTTCTTATTTATTTGTAAAAAACCACTCAGTCAACTATGCTATGGCTATGGCACCAGAGCAGTAGACACAAAAGATGATAAATGTTGAAAAAAAAAACAACAAAAAAGAAAACTTGAAACAACCGAGAAAGAGAGAAATATAGTATTGCTGCGAAAACGTAATCGTAAGACACGACTGTATCTATGAACTTTTACAATCTTTTAGATTCTTTTTGAAAATACATTTTTTTAAAAAACAAACTTATTAATTTTACTTGAGGTATGCTTCAATTAAGAAAATTGTGTTTCAGAATTGTTAAATCCATTTTCTTCAACTTAATACACACATATCTACACGCACGAACAGGAATAGCGAAGAAACATTAAATATGGGCTCAATAAATTTACACACAATTTTCATTTAGTTTTATAGGAAACTGTTTATTCTTTCCAATTTCATTATACAAATCGTTTCTTGTTTTTAAATTTTTCATTCCTTTTTTCACAAAATATTTTATCATTTATTTATATGTACAATTTTCTGCGAGTCTCATTGCTGGTATTCTGAAGTCGGTCGTCGCCTTTTTCTATGATTTTACCTTTTTCTGTGCTTCCGGGAACCGCTCGTACAAACAGCACCATACACGCGATATATTTTCAGGTATATAAAAAAATAAAAGAATTTTAAATTTTTAATACATCAATAAAAAAACAGAGATGAGAAGAGGCATAATCTTTTATTCACTCATTCACACGAAAAACGACGTTTCAGCTATAACAACCGTTCTTCACGGTATCTAAATCACATCTGATTTCAAAAGGGGTCCTTGTCCTTTCCTCTTTTACCTAGTTTATATGCAGGGTCGAAAGATCGAGTTTTAGTTGAAACGAAATTCCAACACAGGGTATTTCAGCAAACTAGTTGAAAGCTTGAGGAGTTGAGTTAAGTGCGAAAAAGTTGAAATGACAGGAGAATACCAGCGTTGCTTTGTAAGCAGGGTCCAAGGTCCCTGGTTATTTGTAACGATTGGACTGAAATAGTTTTTAACCATAGATTTTGTATGTGTTTCTATGGTTACCAGCAAATGGTTAAATTTAACCAGAGCTGAAAAGACTCGCCCTAATGGGACTTTTCATTGGTAAAATTAATCATTTTATTTTTGATGGGCAATCAATTATTGACCGTTAATCAATTTATTATATAATGTGCAAATAAATTTGATTTTTCGGCAGATTTACCCCTCCTTGTACTACCACCAATGCAATAATCAGCTGACGATTTGGTGAATGGGTTTTATTTGTGTTTTATATATTTCAAGTGTGATAAATTGTGTGCGAAATATTAAAGAAATAATTGTTATCAACAAATGTTACAGTTTAAAATAAATTTTTTAATTCTTAAAGATCTTTTTGAAAAATTAAAGTTTGACGGCCATGTTGTTTATAGATTCATAGACAAGAAATTGCGTTTAACACAAGGACAAAAATAAATCAATTGGAAATTGCGTTCCAGTTGCCACAAAATAAATCAATTTATTTATTCTATTCATTATAATCTATATTTATCAATGGAAGGTCCCATAAGGCAAAAAGATTGAATTTTCGAGAAAAAAATATCTGTATTACTTTTACAAGTTATGTGCATACTTATCAACAAAAAATATTCATTCATTAATGTGCATTTGATCACATGCAGAAATAATTGTGTACATATTCACCGTTACAGCCCAGGTATTTCATTTAATTAACCTTACACCGCTGCTAAAGTGCGATTGAGTTGAATTCCATTTCGTTCCAACTCATCACCGTTTATCAAGGGTTGAACCTAAGTTCAACCTGGGTTCAAAAACGCATATAAACTAGGTATTTGAGATTATCGGAGTATTTTTTCTCTCTCTCTTGGTCAGATTATAGTCGTGTTTTATTATCGGAGATGAACCATAGACCGTGTTTAGACTGGGAAATTTGAGTTCAGTTTCAGTTTAAAATTGTAAGTTTATTCATTATATATCTTTTGTTAACAATCATACAATTCATTAGCAATGACTTAAAGCCGTCTGCCTGAGTGAACAATATTTTTTAATATAAATTTATTAAGAATAAAAAAAAAATAAAAAAAAAGTTTGTGCAGTTAGAACTATTTGATTATTAAATATTCGCAATATTAAAGTTGATATGTACTTAAGTAATTAGAAAAGTTCGTTGATGATTCTTTTGCGATAATATAGCAGCTCCTTACAGAACTCGAATAATTTCATCCAGTCCTTCCCGTTTAAAATTTCAGGCACCTCGTACCTGTTGAGATAATTGACTCTCCAATATACCCTTCTTATTTCCCTCAAAATCGCACATTCGCCTAGAAAATGGATTGTATTTTTTCTCACTCCCGCATTACAGAGATAACAAATCAGTGGCAGGTCTTCTCGATGTGGAACAAAGTTCAGACGCAACAGCTCTCCCCTCGCTTGAAAAATAGTGGAGATGACCTCTGTATTGTACCGGTTACTAAAATAGGAGTTTTCTCCGAGTAAATAGTTAAGTGCTGAATAAATTTCTCGATGCACTGATTGTCTCGCCTTTTCTATACATTTTTGCATCATATCTTCATCAATAGCAGCAATAATATCATAGAAAATCCCTCTACATTCTTCTACGTTTGCAAAATTTAGTTCAAAAGTCTTTCCACACTGATTCTTTTGGGCATTCGACCTTCGTCCATACCAATTGTTCTACATATATAGTCTGCATGCAGCTTCAAAGTTTGTATGTACAACGGTGATAGCCCAGTCTCCAAGTGAATCATATTTATGAGGGAGTTGTCATCGGTAGTTTGAAAGTTCTTTTAAGGTAATATGATAAAAGTCTTTCAACAGTATCACTCTCTTTGTGTCCCCAGTACTGTGCTCCGTAGAATAAAATTGACTTTGAGGTTGCTTCGAAAATTCTGTGTTTGACTGCGTTTGGTACTGAATCGTTACATAAGCAATTTTTCCACGTCATGTTTATAGCTACCTTGGACTTCATAAGTTTTTTTGCAAGATGTTTTTCCAAGCTAAGTGAAGGTGTTAAGGTGAAACCCAGATAAACGTATTCTTTTACCACTTCCATACTTTCTCCACCATAATGCCAATACTCATTCTTTGCACGCATTCCCCCTCCTTTTTTGAAGATCATGACCTTAGATTTGCCTAGGTTTACTGACAAGTTCCATAGCATACAGTAGTCACGATGACGATTTATCATTAATTGTAGTGTTTCTGGAGACTCTGCTAGTAACACTAAATCATCTGCGTACATTAAAACTTTTAAGTTCCAATTATTCAAATGAATACCGCCAGGTAAAATGATCGGCAGATCATCTATGTACAGTGAAAATAGAGTGGGGCTTAGCGCGCAACCTTGTTTTAACCCAAGTTCAGTTCCGAAGTAGGCTGAAAGCACTTCTCCATTCCATATCGCTGCATTTCTTTCCGTATACATGGCTTCGATAAATTTGAGTAACTTGTACGATAGTCCTTTGTTTGCCAACTTGTAGAGAAGAGATCTAATTTCAATTAAATCAAACGCTGCTTTAAGATCAACAAAACACGCATACACCTTTTTACGTTTATCCATATACAGCTCAACAGCATTTGCCAGCACATAAATGTGATCCACTGTAGAAAAGCCCTTACGGAAACCGGCTTGGAATTCCGACAAAATTGAGTTCTCATTCAGCCATGAGTTCAGTCTCTGCTGTATAACGCTTGTGAGAATTTTTAAGCCTGAGTTCAGAAAAGAGATTGCTCTATAATTTCCAACTTCATTTTTATCCCCTTTTTTGAATATTGGAAAAATAATAAGAAGTTTTCCAGTATTGAAGATATGGTTAAGTGCCTTTGTAAAAAGAGTTTGGAAATTCAGGTTACTGTATTTATAGAACTCCATAGAAATTTGGTTGGAGCCGGGAGCTTTATTGTCTTTGTTTGTTTTCAGCGCTTCTACAACTTCGAACAATTCAATATCACGGTCAATGTTGGGGACGTAGTTGTATGGTAGCGCATAGCTATAACTTGGCTGACTTATTTCCGGATTCATTAGATTTTTAAAGTAGTAGAGAAGTTCATCCAAATTTGGTTCAACTCTGTTTGAACTTATATTTCCGTTAACAACGCGTACTTGTCTTCAAAAATCCTTACTATTTTGTATAACTCCCAAGATTGCAGCTTGTTGATTATCATATTCTATTTTTTTCTTGCGGCATAGCTCTTTGTACTTCTTCTTCGCTTCACGATATTGTTGTCGAAAAAAATCGGTACCAAGACGTTTAAATGTTTTCAGCAACCCAAAAGCTTTTTCCCTTGCTTTTAAACATTCAAAATCAAACCATTTTTGAACGAAGCTTTTTTGGAATGTGCCGTGATGTGCTGCCTGCCACACTATTTGGTCAAGTACAGATGCATCTAAGTGATTGAAACCCATAATTTCTTGTTGAACAAGTAATTGGTCAAGTACCTGGATATAATTGTGAGAGTTTTCTAAAGTCCACTTCAGTTTAGGCAGTGAGCTATTATTTACTGATCTATTTTCTCTAATCCGATCTAAACCAATTGTTACTACAAGTGGTAGATGGTCAGAAAAAGGTATATCCGCAACCATCATTTCATACAGTAAGGTGCACCAGTCACCTTTGATGAGGCAGTAATCTATTGTTGAGCTCCCTTTGTCCACTGACAAATGTCAACGTTCCGTTGCATTCACCTTTACCATTAACCACACAAAAACCAAAAGAAATACATAGGTCGAGTAATGCTCTTCCATTAGTATTGATGACGTTATCTTTCGCCGATCGTATTCCTTCAGAAAATTTTTCAAATGTGTCTTCTTGGCCTATGCGTGCATTGAAGTCTCCAATCAACATAACATTTTCATAATTAATATTAAGTAAGAAATCGAGCAACTTAGTATGATCTTCTTTCCAATGAGAGCAATTCAAGTAAATAGGCACTATGAAATGTTTCTTACTGTCAATCACCATTTCTAGAACTTTTCTATCAAATATTTCTTTTAAAATGCATTTTCCCATGTTAAGTTCGTTTTTAAACGCCAGCACCATTCCCCCGCTTGCACGTCCTCTTGTACTCGTTTTTACTTCTGGCACCCAATCGGTTTTGAATCCATCGAATAAGTTTATATAATCGGGAATTTGCTTATCTAAAACATGTGTTTCTATAAATATTATAATATCGTAATATCTGAAAAATCTATTATTTATATCTAACTTATTTTTTAATCCACAAATATTATATGATAAGATTTTATAAATGTTTTTATTATTAACAATGGTTTTTTCAGGACAGACGGCAAGTACCTAATTCACATCATTCAATTTTTCCCTATCTATATATAATCCCGAGCTGAACGCACCCATTTCTGCAGCTGCTGCTGCTACTACTCCTTGTGCGCTGAACTCCACCATCCCATTTGACATTTGAGTCGAATTGACACTGACAGTTTGTTTTCGATTGTTTACTTTTGCTTTTTGCCATGCGTGTACAAATTTCCTACCAATTCCTTTGATTCCGTAATTTTGTTTTAAATCGCGAATGAACAAGTTTTCGTAGCTCCATTTGTACGAAGCTGGCGAATCACAGATCGCTCCATAATTCTGTCGTCTCTGGTTATGTTAGTGCAAACGTTTTTATTTTGTTCTCTTCATCGCCATTTCCATCGTTGACGCGGAATATAAGATTCTTTTCGGTACTCCGCCTGTACATGAGCTCAATCTCACTTTCAAGTCGGTCACACTTTGCAGAAAGATCCACCACTTTCGCGGAAAGCTCAACATTTTTCCCCTGAAGCTCCTCGACTGCAGTACAGACAAATCATCCTTAGTGGCAAGGTCTTTAAACATTATCTGCATTTGATCTTTCCATTCATGAACAGTCAGCTCTCCGAGTGGTTTATCCATAACAATGTTGCAGCCAAATCTCTTGCTCGGTTTAAACAATTCTGGAGAGATTTGGGACAGAGGGCGTTTGTCCATAAAACAATATTGTGTGTGGATTTTATAATATACATTTTTCTTTTTATTGTTTGTGTGAATTTGTTTTACGGTGTTTTTTTGACCGCTGATCAGTGACAGTTTTTAGGACAAAATTTTCTATTTTTTTTTTAATTTTTTTTTGTTTTAGCTTAAAATAACTTAAAAGAACTATAAGCCAAACCTGTGTTTTGTTATTTAAGTTTAGTTAGGTACCATACGGACACTCACTTATTTATTGGCAATAGTTTTCAGTTTTTTCTTTAGATTTCGTATTTTTTTTTTTTAAGAGCCGATCTTACTCACAACCTTTCAATTTCACTGTTCAATGCTCACTCAAATTTGAGTCTGGCGTGGTGAGTACTCTCGTGATTACACAGGTCCTTAATTGAGGTCGCCTGACTTCAAGCGGGTGGAATTTTTGTGAAGGGAGACAGGTGTACGACGCGAATTTTTTGCATTTTATATAAGAAATTAACATCCATAAACTATTATTAATACTTCTGTGTGTTTCTTTTTCCAAGAATTCATATTCTATCACTCTGCATTTAGCTTAATTAAGAAAATACTGCGATGTTAAAACATCGGCAGCAAACCAGATAATAAACAAAATGGGAAAAAAACTTGAATTTGGGATAGGAACAGTACTCACGCTTCCAATGTTGTAAATTTGAAGCTGCCTTACGAGAGTACTCACCCCTCATCCCTTTTGCCAACGAAATCTCGTCAGTCCGGTCCAAAGAATAATAAATAAAAAGAACATCAACTCAGAAGGCTCCACGCACTTTTGCCTACAAACTTTCAAAACTGCAGAGATTTAACTCTGTATGCGTGTCCGTGCATTTCAAATGGGACTGTCAAATTCGGCTAGACCATACATTATTATAATTTTGCATTTTGCTGTTCACACGTATTCATGTAAAGAAAAGCGCGTGTAAATTTTTTTTTTCTACGGGAGGAGACGGAGGATTTCAAGTTGATGACCTGTGGTCCGGTCTCAAATTTCCCAGTTTAAACACGGTCATCATCATTTTACCCATATTCACAATAGCCTTGTTCCTTTTACGTGGCAAAGTACTCGCGAGTAGTAATCTAGTACAACCATCTACAAATGCTCTCAAGCGCAAGTAGATGAGCAGAGTGATGGCAGCGTTTAGTTTTTTGTGTGGTGTTTTAACACCCACATACTATAATTTTGACACAACTGAGAAACTGAAAACCAAAGAGAATGAAAAGAAAAGTAAACACAGATTTTGTTGTCACTGACAAATGTTTTGTTTTTTAATCCAATGTAAATTGTTTTTCGTAATAAATATATACTGTTCCTTATAACTAAACTTATTTTACTTTATTCTAATGAACATAAAAAGAAAAGAACAAGTAATATGAATTATGAAGTTAACTATATGAGGCGCACAAGAGGATAAATGATTTTCGCTGAAAGACGATTACCAAGTTAAATAGAGCTGTAGCTACAGTGTCTGCGGTCATGTCTTTGATGGGTACTGATGGTTGAATCTGGAGTCTGGTACGACTATGTGGTCAGGTTGAACTTTGTTGTGATGGTGTACCTTAGCTCTCTAACATGCTATGCATTCTCGAGATCATTGTACAGTGTCTTTTCTTATTTCAGGCCATATAAACTTTTCTCTCATCATACGTGATGTTGTCCTGCGACTAGGATGTGCGGTGTTGTGTATTAATCCATATGCTGTTCTTCGAAGTTTCAGTGGAATGTACGGTCTGACTACGCCTGTGGATACTTCGCAATATATTTGTATGCCTGGTTCTACTTGCAATTTGTGAAGATGCAGAGATGATGAAATTTCAATCAGATCTCGTAGATGTTCATCGTTAAGTTGTTCGTTCCTTATCATCTCTGGGCTGAGTAAAGTTGGCATGCCGATCATGTTTATCCTTGATAAAGCGTCTGCTACGAAGTTATCGTCACCCTTTATATAGACTATTTCTGTAGAAAATTGTGAGATGTAATTCAATTGTCTAATCCTGCGATCCAGTGCTTTATCGTGTTTTTGATAGATTAGAGGTTTGTGGTCGTTTTTGATGGTGAAACTACGACACTAGCAGATGATGAAAAAACTTTATGGAAGCGAAGATAGCAAGTAGCTCACGGTTGCAGGTACTATAGCGTTGTTCTGCTGAGCTAAGTTTTCTTGAGAAGAAACCAAGGGGTTGCCAGTAATCATTGACAAATTGTTCGAGTTTGGCACCGATAGCAGTAGCCAAGGAAATTTACCTCTGGTTGGCCAAACACGCACTTTTTGAGATTGATGCTGAGTGATGAAGATGTTAAATGTTTGAAAACTATTTTCAGATACTGGTGATGTTAGTTTTCGTCTTTGGACATTATGAGGATGTCATCAATGTAGACAAAAACGAACTCAAGATCTCGGTTAGTTTTCGTCTTTGGACATTATAAGGATGTCATCAATGTAGACAAAAACGAACTCAAGATCTCGGAAGATTGAATCCATGAACCTTTGGAATGTCTGCGTAGCATTTCGTAGGCCGAATGGCATGACCAAGTATTCGAAGAGTCCCCAAGGTGTTATTATCGCAGTTTTATTGTTTGTCGTCAGGATGAATGGGTACTTGGTAGTAGGCTCTGTCCATGTCAAACTTGGTGAAAATGCGAGCACCATTTAAACGAAGAAAGAGATCTTGGACGAGTGGAGGTGCATACTTAACAGCTTCGGTTTTTGCATTTAGCTGTCGGTAGTTCATTATTTTTCTTTTTCGCCAAGTGAATCGGGCTCGAATATGGACTTCTTGATGGTCTGTTGATGCCTTCTTCCAGCATCTCGGAGATTTGCGTTTTTGCTGTTTGTTGCTTTTTCTCCTGCTAGCTTGTAGGCGCGTGCAGATACTAGAGGACCTTTCGTCATGATGCAGTGTGCGTACTGGATGTTGGTGAAATTCGGACTGCTTGTAGGTTTTGTGATGTTGATGAATTGTTTTAGAAGTTTGGCGTTCTGGAGTGGAAGAGATGTATCGATCGTCGTGATGTTGTACGTTTTTGTCGCAAGTGATTCACCGTTGGTGGAGAATGAGGTGAGTGGAGCGATAAGCCGCTCGTGTTTGAGGTCGACAAGCATGTTAAAATTTGAAAGGAATTCGGCGCCTATAATTGCAGTTTGAATGTCTCCAATTATAAACGGCTAAGAAAACTTCTTCGGAGGTTTAAGTCGAGTTTTAATATATTGGTGCCGTAGGTATTTATGGGTGATGTGTTTGAAGCGTATAAGTTGATTTGATTTACTTCGGGTTTATTGTTGAAAAAACTGGTTGGAACTATTGAAACTACTGAGCCGGAATCGATAAGGAATGTTTTGTTGGTGGATTGGTCATGGATATGGAGTCAAATTTCTTTTAATGGTGAAGTAGCTATGCTGCTACCAACTGCTCCATTAGTGACAGCGTGGTTAGTTTTCCTGTTTGGTTGTAGGTGAAGTGTATTTGCAGTGTTTGGTGCAGTGTCGAGCCTCGTTCCCCAACCGGGTGTTGTAGTAGCAAATACCATTGCGGTTCGGCGTTATCGACCTCGCTATCGAACGATGCGCGTATTGCTCCTGCTGCTGAGATGCAAACTTTGGAGCTCGTTGTGGTCTTGTGGAACGTTTTCACCGTCATGGTTAGTTCCTGAACTTGACGGAGGACTTCGTGAGAGCTTGATGTTCGAGATGTTGTTGGCTAGAACAAGGTCTCTCGTGTGTACGGCCATTACGGAAGCACTACCTTACGCGTCCATAATGCGATCTGCGGTCTCTGCTAGGGCCTTAAGATCTTTTAAGTGGTTGGAGATCACAAGTCAGGCTGTTGATCTTTTCGGAAAGCAGTTCTGACCAAAGCTGGTGTAGCACTTCGTCGCTTACAGCATTCTTCGCCAACTCGCGCATTTCTCTAAGATGCTGGGAAGGTTTTTTGTTGCCTAGTACCTGTTCTCTGAGCAGTTTTTGGAGTTGTTTTTGTCGCGATTCCGAAAAACACTCGAGAATTGCAGCTTTCAGAGTTTTGTATTTGTCTTGTTTAGGCGTGTTGTGAAAATGTCTATCAGTTGATTTGCTATGTGGAGTGGTAGGGCTATTAGCAACTGATTATATTTTTGGCCATCGCTGGTGATGCGGCCGTAAAATCTGCTTCTGCAATAGCGAACCAAATGTCTGGCGATTCTGCAGAAAATAGCGGAAGATGCAGATTTACAGCATAGACGTATTCCTGCTGCACATTAAAATGCGGAAACATTGAACCGGAGGGAATTAGTTTTGTAGGTTCTAATGTTTTTGTTTCCAGAGGTACGTTACCTCCAGCAGCAGACGGATATCGGAAGGTGTCATTAAGGATGGGATTATGTATGTCCAACAGGCTCTGATTCAATTCGGTGGAGGCTGAATTATTTTCGTCGTCAGCCATGTTCCCTGCTACCGCGTTCTTCGCAGGAGTTCTGATCGAGTGTATTGGAAAAAAATTAAAACAGACTTACGTGCTTTTGTTCGGCAGTCCGAACTCATTTGATCACGTCGGGGTCACCAATTGTGGTGTTTTTACACACACACATACACACTATTTTTTTGACACAACTGAGAAACAGAAAACCGAGGAGAATGAAAAGAAAAGTAAACACAGATTGTGCTGTCACTGATATATGTTTTGTTTTTTAATCCAATGTAAATTGTTTTTCGTAATAAATATATACTGGTCTTTGTAACTAAACTTATTTTACTTAATTCTAATGAACGTTAAAAGAATATAACAAAGTAATATGAATTATGAAGTTAACTATATGAAACTAATTCATAATTTACTAATGCCTATTTAATGTAGCACCAAGACATTTTAAATAATTTTTGGGATATTAAGTTTGAAGCTTGAATATTTTCGTGAAATAAATACGTAAAACGAAATAAATCTATTTATGAACTATAACAATATATTTTCAATCAAATTTTAATTGATAATGTGTAATATAACCATTTTCTGAAAACAAAATGCTAAAAAATATTTTTTACAACTTAGTGGTGCGTACAAGCAATAATGATTTTGACAGCAACTTGTTTTGTAAGTCAAATGAGATGGTATATGTGTACTCTTTTCGTCTTTAGGGAGGGTTTAAGATGTACATCTGTCTCTTTTAGTTTTCTGCGTTCTGCAGGTGCAGAGACATGTAAATCCACCATAAATGTTTTTTCGTTAAGAGTAGATTACCAAGTAAGATTTTGAATTCTAAACGTTTTTTACTTGGTTCAAGTTGTTTGGTTTTTTTTCATTTAAGAGTGTTCTGGAAACTTGGTTTGCGTTTCCATTGGATGCAAGAGGCGCAACAGTCGGCGCAATGCCGTCACATTTTCTTTTCTATTAATAAAAACAAAATAAATACATAAAATATTGCTCAAAACATTTTAAACATATCTTACCATTATTGTTTATCGGAAAAGCAGCCAACGATTAGCAAATAAACAGAGCAAAAAGTTCCAATACAAGGAAAAAATATGTGACCAAAAGATATACGTTGAGACTGTGTACATCCATACACTAAATTATACAAATCAGTAGTAGATTGCTATTAGCGATGCGTTCCATTTAGAATCGCTTGTTAAGTACTCATTAGTTCTTTGCCGCCTTAAAAGGAACAGGGCAAATAACACAACAAGATCCTGTGTTCTATCGGGTTCAATTATCGAGATCCTTTAATTTCAATTCTCACCACCAGAGCATTGATTTCAACCATTTTTATTTTTCAATGTTTCTGTTCCTGTCTCTTATGTCTAGTTCGGTGCTGCCATACATTTGGAAATGAATAGGAACGAATTGATTTTGTTTTGCTCAGATTAGATAGCTTATGGCCAGTTTCTAAAAACACTTTTAAATATTTATTGGTTTGTTAAATCTTAAAATTGCATTTTTCACCAACCAGTTTTTAGTTTTAAAAGAGCCAATAAACTTAAGTCCCATTTTGTTCCAAAAAATTAAAAAGGCGTCTTAAAAATGCAAGACAAAGAGAACGTTGAAACTTTTCGATTGATATGCACTCCTCTCGTTTTCTCTAATGAAAAAGAGCCATGAGTGGTGAATAAAAATCCGGGGTTGGCATCAAGTTTCCTCATTCTTAAAAATTCACCTCCTTATGTTGGTGCAAACCATTTTAAACTAAAATGCCAATAAATTTTTTACTCCGTTGACTAAAATGCTTTAAGGTGTATTTTGGTGAAACTGGGCATTAAACTTTTGCAGAAGAAAAAATGTTTTTCTTTATTAACTTATTTTCTAAAGTCAGAGGAGTTATCACAATTCAGCAGAAAGCTAATTCAACAGTTCTTTTTCGAATTTGAATTATGTATTCTTTCATGAAACCGATGATAAATGACTTTTGGCCAGTTTCTCCAAACACTTTTAAATATTTATTGGTTTGTTTAATCTTAAAAGTTCATTTTTCAATTTCACCAACCACTTTCAGTTGTAAAAGAGCCAATAAACTAAAGACTCATTTTGTTCCAAATAAATTTTAAAGGCGTCTTAAAAATGAAAGACAAAGAGAACGTTGAAAATTTTCAATTGATATGCTCTCCTCTCACTTGATCTAATGAAAGAGACTCATGTGTGGTGAAAAAAATCTGGGGTTGGCATCGAGTAATGTTGGTGCACGCTATTTTAAGTAAAATTACACCAAAATACACCTAAAAGAATCTAAGTTAACGGAGTAATAACATTTATTGGCATTTTAACTTAAAAAAGTGTGCACCAACATTAGGAGGTGAATTTTTAATAATGGGGAAATTTGATGCCAAACCCCAGATTTTGATTCACCACACATGAGTCTCTTTCATTAGAGCAAGGGAGAGGAGAGCTTATCAATCGACAAATTTAAACGTTCTCTTTATCTTTCATTTTTAAGACGCCTTTAAAATTTATTTGGAACAAAATGGGACTTTAGTTTATTAGCTCTTTTAAAACTGAAAGTGGTTGGTGAAATTGAAAAATGCCATTTTAAGATTAAACAAACCAATAAATATTTAAAAGTGGTTGGTGAAATTGAAAAATGCCATTTTAAAATTTAACGAACCAATAAATACTTAAAAGTGTTTGGAGAAACTGGCCATTATTGATGTAAATACACTAAATACCTTAAAATATATTTTGTTTTCAATGTTTTAAGGCTTAAATTGCTTTTCGGTAACATATTGAACTCAATACATACATTCGTCAAAACATGTTTTTCATTTAATCTGTCAAGCCTTAAAGTGTTGAAACATTTTAAAGGATGCTTAGGATGTCAATGGATTAAAAAACATCTAAAAATTAGGAAATTTTAAATTTTTTTTTATTTTTTGGAAACAAATTTATTCTCATATTTTGCGATAACATCACTTCCTTCTTCATGAAAACACTGGAAAGAATAATTTACATATACATTAGAGAGATTTTAGATAGAAATCCTCTTTCCAAATCACAGCAGGCTTACCTTAAGGGAAGGTCCACGGAAACGGCTCTTCACGAGGTAGTGCACACCATCGAAAAAACAATTCAATACAAAGAATACACCCTTGCAACCTTTCTTGACGTCGAGGGAGCTTTCAATAACGTTCTTGCTAATTCGATTCAGGGATCTCTTGTCAAGTTCGGCGTTGATGCTTACATTACAAAATGGATTTTATCCATGTTAAGATCAAGAATCATTCAAGCAACGTTGGGTAACGACCACATCATAAAACTCGTAGATAGGGGTACACCTCAGGGAGGAGTTCTATCCCCCTTACTATGGCTGTTTGTCATGAACACAATCCTTTGCAAACTGGACAACTGTGGTGTAAAGGCGGTGGCGTATGCAGATGACCTGGTTGTTATGACATCAGGGGCGTTTCCTACAGTGATAAGTGATATCATGGAAACTGCCTTGAAAAGAGTTGACATCTGGGCTACTAGCTGTGGACTAGGTGGCAATCCAAATAAAACCGAATTGATGCTCTTCACCACAAAGACTTCACCCTACCCAAGTTGAACGGTCACACTCTTTCTCTATCAACAAAAGCTAAATACCCAGGATTTATTCTGGACCCTAAGCTTAGCTGGAAAATCAATATCGAAGAACGTGTGAAGAAAGCAAGTATAGATACATGTAGTAAAACTTTCGGGAAAAAATGGAGCTTGAAGCCTAAAATGATATTATGGACTTACACAGCTGTAGTTCGTCTTATTCTAACATACGGATCGATTGTATGGTGGCCAGCACTAAGCAAAAAATATAATAAAGACAAACTGAAAAAAATTCAAAGAACAGCCAGCATAGGTGCAATTAGATCTTGCCCAACCGATGCCTTAAGCGTTATTCTTAATCTTTTGCCTCTAGACCTTCACATCAAATACATGGTATCCTGCAGTGCAACCAGGCTTAAAGAAGCACGCTGTTGGGCAGAAAGACCCTATGGTCATGGACAAATTTTAAAACTGTTGCCAATAGATCTTCGCTCAGTCCATATTGACTACCAAAACCCTTGTCTTGACTTTGATAAAAGTTTCAATGTGCTTTTTCCTACCAGAGACGAATGGAAAAACGATACGGTGACAAATGAATATGACACCACAATTTTCACTGACGGCTCAAAGATGGTTGATGGAGTTGGGGCGGGTGTTTACTCCGACAAAATTAAAATTAGTCAATCGTTCCGTCTGCCCGACGCTGCCAGCATATTTCAAGCTGAAGTGCTTGCTATTAAGGAAGCCTGTAGAATACTCAAACAAAAAACAATATCTAACCATAATATTCACAATGTAGCCATTTGTATAGATAGCCAAGCTGCAATTAAAGCAATTAACAGCTGCCTGGTGTCTTCAAAGACAGTTAATCAATGCAGAGCAGAGCTCTCAGGTTTCAGTGATAGTATAAAAATTTCTCTCGTATGGGTCCCAGGCCATAGCGACATCCAAGGCATCGAGCGAGCAGATGATCTTGCTAGGCAAGGATCAGCCCTTCTCGTCTCTCAGGCGAAAACAGTAGATCTTCCACTGGAGTTCGTGAAGGGCAGAATATATGACCATTTCCTTTCAGAATCAACAAAGAGGTGGCAAGGTTTGGGAACCTGTAAAATAACTAGAAAGATATGGCTAAGCTATGACAAAAACATATCGAATGATTTAATAAAACAAAACAGAATAGACACGGCCAGGATCGATGCAATCGTCACTGGCCATTGGCCAATAGGCGAACATGCAGCTAAACTGCGCATACCTTTCAATAGCTACTGTCGTAGTTGTAGAAATCCGCTGGAGAAGGACACTATTGAGCATTTCCTTTGCTGCTGTCCGGCCCTGGCTAGGTCTCGCCTCCAGGCATTTGGTAGCCTGTTTCTCGACAACCTAAGCGTGCTGTCGAACAAAAGTATAAATGATTTTACCGCTTTTCTCAACAGCACCAGTTGGCTCTAACAAACCAAGCAATATCTCTATTTCAACTTCCACTTTTGAAGTTTTTGGAACTTCCCTTTAGGACTGGCTTTTCGTACTAGCACTTACTCTATTTTTGGCCATAGCATCAGAGCACTGATTTATACCTGGTAGGTGTAAATTGCCTTTGAACGGGCCTAGCCTCATATAGATCTATTGTTAAGTTCTTGGGCAGGCTCTCAGTCCAAATGGAACCACCAAGCACACAGTGTGAGCTAATTTCTTCCTTTGGGACTGCGGGCACAGACCAAAAACTGGTTCCCTTAGCTTTTCAAAGCACTCACTCACTCTCCATTTCAACCTTCATCTTTCTAAGGTTCTGGAATTCCCTTTAAGGCTGGCTTTTCGGACTAGCATTTTCTCTATTTTTTGGCGAAAGCATCAAAACACGGATTTACACCTGGTGGTTGTGACTTGCCTTTGAACGGGCCTAGCCTCATATAGATTTAGTGTAAAGTTAATTGGTCAACTCTCAGTCCAATTGGAACTACCGAGCAGTGGGTTCTTCCCTTGGGACTGCGGGCACAGACCAAAAACTGATCCTCTTAGCTTAACAGCTATATCACAAAAAATTAGGTCAAACGAGTTATGGTATCAAAACGGCGCTTTTCTGTGCTAATTGGGTTTCTTCGGAACAGTTGTTCTGCGAAACCGCCATCTTACCTACCTATCTACCTTGCGATAACATTTTGAACAAAATACTCTATACAAATGTTGAAATGTAGCTTGTTTTCTATATGTTATGTCTAAAAGTGTCGAAACCTATTTGAGTACGCCTATATTGTCAATGGTGATTAGAATAAATAGAAAACGTCTACAAAAGAAGTTCTTTTTATTATTTACTTTTCGTTTTAAAGAAAATGCTATCGATGTCTTTATTTCTTCCACTCCCACTTTTTCGCAAACGAAATATTTTTAAATTGATGTCGATTTTGATATGGCAAACTTGTAAAATCGATGCATAATTGCCAAACTCAATTTCAAAACAAATGAAAACCTAAAAACAAATTAAGTATCGCATTTCATTTGAAAAATCAAAAATTTAAGAGCCAATCTTAAATTCCCAATAAAAATCGTCATCTTATTTCTAAAAGTTAATAAAAGACGAATGGCAAAGCCCAGGATATATGAAAATAAATAAACAGCTGTGTGTCAAATGAAAATAAACAAAAGTGAGGCTAGTTGTTGTTTTGGCATCATTTCTGTATTAAATGCAGGTCCGAACCCGACATATGTGCAGCATGTGTAAATGCACAGTGCACCAGGATTCGAACGCATTGTGAAGGCTAAATTAAAAAAAAATAATCTACCTACTATACCCATCTTTAGATTTAAGTTCGTCCCAACAGCTTTCAATCGATTTCTGAACCCTATTTTAACGCAATTAATTTCAAATGATTCAAATTAATTTTTTTAATCTGTTCACGCAAAAGACCATTAATACATTTATTTTTACAAGACACAAAATTAATTGGAATAAAGTCAAACAAAAAATCGCTACTGTAACTAAATTCCTTTCTGCCTCCACTGTGTCGTAGCTATCACGCACTCAAAAATTTCCATACTAATCCAGCTAGCTGTAATGAAATATCCCTATAATGCAAGCGACGGTGCAAGGCAATTTTGCACACAAGCACTCAAAAACGACCATACAAATCCACCTATATATCTATATATTTATACAAGAACTACATTGAAAGACAAGCCTAAATAAAAAATAATCATATAAAAAAAATCTCAAAACAATAAACTTAATCCTCAACTCTTAAAGAATAATTTGAGTGCAAACGTGCAGAATTTATTTCTGCACGTACAAGATTTTACTCATTGGTAGGTATGAGATGAGTGTTTTTCATGGTGTGTTTTGGCTGGGGATGGTGCGTGGTGGTTGGAGGTGGTGGCTGGTAGTAGGACCATTGTATATAAATTTCTATAGTACAATCATGGAGCACCGCCATCTAAAGAAAGTTGTTAACTGCACATTTGGAGGTTCTTACATTTACTTAGTGTCTATTCTGTTATCCTAACAATAGTCGTCTACGAAACAAATTAATAATATATAATGTATTTTATTGGCTCTAAAATCCATATTTCCTTGACGAGAGTCGTAAACAAAACAAAAATAATATATGTTTACGACTGTTGTCATAGTTACAGAATAGACAACTATCAGTGCTACCATATTCTTGCTCGTTTCTATCATACCAGAGAGAAAATTATCATACGCAACCAATATTCTTGTTTTGAAGGTAAGGCGGCACCTAGTGGCACTTAACTACATCAGCAAAACTACACTACACTGCGCGACAACATAAAATATCCTTTGAATGCAATCGTATGATGTAAACAGCACTGGCGGCAGTGGAAGCGACAAAGTTGATCTGAATAATCTGACAACTTTACCGCGTATCCGCTTAAGTGCAGTTTCACTGCTGCTAGAAAAGTTTGAATCGGCACGGCACTGCGCGTCATTTCATGACATCTAATTTGTTTTATTTTTTAGTGTTCACTTTTTGTTTTTTTTTACTATTTGGTTACTTGGTAAAAAGAAAACAAAACATTATAACTAATTTTGCTGATATTTGTTGTTCAATTTTCTTTTTACTCTATGAATTCTTAATAATTTTATGTTTGACGCGTACTACATCGTACTTAAGTTTCACAAATAAGAAGAAATACAAAATGTTTGCAAATTTTTTTTTATTTTATTTTTTTATGTTTATGTATTAGATACATATTATTTATAATAGTATTATGTATTAGATACATATTATTTAATAGGAATACAATATTTCTTTAAAATATTTCATAAACTATGTGTACATTAAAAAGCTTACACATTTGAGTTATTTTTAAACACACAAAATTATAAAAATAATAAGTACATTTGAATGCTATTTACATTAAATTAGTAGAATTAACAATGTCATCATTTTGAAAATCTTTTTCCTGATCATACATAGTAATGTTTAGCTTTCGAATCATTGAGGAACTAGGAGTAAATTGTGTGCAACCGCCACAAGATTTCATATGTTCTTTTGCGAGAAGAATATGAGTGACTGAATTATTATTTAAAGCACTTCTGAGCTTGGTTTTTATTAAGCCCACATGACTAAAAATTCGCTCACAATCAGAATTAGCATGGGGCAAGCACAGTATGTTAAGCACGAATTTGGATAAATTTTGAAAAGGGTTTTCGTCGTTTTCGTTTTTGTACTCCCGAAGGTTACTCCAAAACACATCTGCTTCAGTTTCTATTAATATATTCTCTGGTAGTTTGCAATAAGGTTAAATACGCCATTCGTCGTCTAAAACTTGGTTGCTTATTCCAATTTCTGCGCATCGAGGCAGTAGTTTCATATAAAACAGTAATGATGGATAATTGGTTCTCGTTGAACAATCAATGGCGTTTTTTGGGGTAAAAATGTGCAAGCTTTGCAAGACTTTGTCTAAAAAAATCGTACCTTTGCCAAAGTTGATAACAAGCAACTTGTAAAAATTTGCGGCAGCGGTCTTTAAAATCGGAAATCATTTATAGTACTCTTCTTTTTAGTTCTGATTGAGGACTAATGTGTTCACTTAAAATTTTCTGTATATCCTCTAAGACTAATGAACCTAAATAAATCTGGCTGTCAGATTGTTGATATGAGGACAAATTCGGATCAATGTCGCTCAAGTTGCAACCGTTGATGTAACGTGTTTCCAGAAAGGAGGAAAGAAGTTGTTTATATACTGAACACATATTTTCATGAGCAGTGGTTATAATGCATTTTTCCGACTGGAAAAAAGCATTAAGCGCATTGAATTTGGGTAGAACCCAGTCTAAAAATAGAAAAAAAAAGTTTTACTTGTGGATCCTGCAAATTTTGTAAGACTCTATCAGCACTCAAAAGATTTTCCTTTGTCTTCTTCTTTTCCGACGGTGTTATGATCTCGAGTGGGATCACAACTTTCCCACTTCACCGCTTCTCTACTGATCGGCTTGTGGGGTTCGTCGGGTTGACCTCAGAAAGTGTCGGCAAGCTTCCCGGTTATGGATTGTTCCATGTCTGAGGCCAACTGAATGCTGGTGTCGTTGCATTTGTTTTCTCCAGGAGTTCTTGGGCCTGCCTCTATTCCGCGATTGTACTGGAACGTTGTATGATAATGCTTTTTGGACGGGGTTCTCAGCGTTTCTCCTAAGTACGTGACAGTACCAGCTGAGTTTGTCGTGCTGCATTTTTTGAACGATGGTTTCTTTGACGTGGAGGCTTTTCCGGATCTTTCTACTTCGTATTCGGCCAAGCTTTGTCACTCCTGCTGTCATGTGAAGCATCTTCATCTCAGTTGCCGTCATTTTGCTTTCATACCACTGGTACATAGTCCAACATTGTGAACCGTATGTAAGCGCTGGACGGACCACTGCAGTGTAGAGCTTTCCTTTCAGCTTAGGGGGCATTTTTCGGTCACAGAAGATGGCAGAGTTCTCACGCCACTTCATATACCCTACGCTTACGCGATGGTTGACGTCGTCATCACAAGTTCCTTTCTTATTGATCATAGATCCAAGGTATTTGATTTAACAGAATTATTATCATCCATCATACTATTGCAAACATCCGAACCGAACCCAGCTATATTTTCCATGGGAATATTACATTTTTGTATTGCATTCTCAACTGCTTCGTAAATAACCTTTTATTGTATTGTAATGTTAATTGTAATTGAAATAACTATCAATGATCCTAGGCATCCACATATGATGTGAGGTTTTTTTTGTGATATACCTATACATTTTCACTATTAATGTATTTAAATTTTGATTTTTTTCACAAGAATTTAAATAAAAATATCGCACATGTAGTTCAAAAGTGACACAACTCAAAAATCTTAGTTTTTCAGAAAAGGCGAAAAACGATATTGTTAGACTAGATACGGTTTAACTACAAATTGAACTATGTTGACAAAAGGAAATAGAGTATGAATCACAATGGAAATAATATTTGCGTTAATCTTTTTTTGGAAACCTTGAAAACTATGTTTTTAGAGTTATGACAGTTTTGACGATCATTTCTTTCCAACAGGAATGTACTATTTTGAGTTCTGCCACTTTTGTTGATTTTTTTTTGAGTAGTGACAGTTTTGATTTAGTATTTTTAAATCATATTGTCAAGAAAATGCTGGATGATACCAGTTCATAAGTAGTTTTACCTTAAAGAGTCGGGGGATAAGATTATAAGAAATCATCATAAGAAAAAGGCCATTTTTATAATGGAACTTTGTTTTTATTTAGGTATAAAAAGAATTAAAAAAGCCTTTTGAAATTCATAGCAGAATTAACATAAAAAGTCGTTAATCTATATAAATAAATAATTGTAATGAAATGTGGAAATATTGCAATGTAATAGCTATGAAATGTTTAAAATGTATGATTAATGTATTAAAAATGAAAAGGAAATAAAGTTGGAAATTCATACAACAATCATACAAGGTTTCTTAATCTAAAGCAATTATGTTTTTATAAAATAAATCGAAATAAGATTTTGGAATTATATTTTTGTTTATTAGATCTTGTATATCTTTTTTTATGTTGTCAGCCAAAGGAATTATTTTTGAGTACGCTTGGGTCAATCCGAGAGAAAAATTAATAGATTCTGAAGGTTGGCTTTTTCTTACGTTGCGCGTACGTTAACTCTTTTGTAAACCTCATCTTGATAAGAAGTTTTGTAAAAGGATGCATAAGGGTGTTCTTTTTCCACACGTATCAACTGAATATCGTGCCACTTGACTTGCATTATATCAGTATCAACTGTAAACTTACTTCCCCATTCTTCTTGCAGAGTTTTTAAATCATAGAAATCCTTGTAAGTAAGCTCGTGAACGTGATATGGTGGACCATATTTTTTTCGCTGTTTGGATCAAAGTAACATACTGCTGAGGTAAATAGATTGGGCTAGATCTGAGGTGTCTTGTAAATTGTGGGTTGCCATAAGCACCATAAATCTTGCACGACTCATTGAATGCATTAATCTCTTTCAATTACTGAAAAAAAATGTATATATAAAATTCAAACATCAAAAGTGTCATAACTCAAAAAACGGTCTAAAAATGTATCAAAGAAGACATTATTTAGGAACTACACATATAAACATATTCGCGACATACAGATAAAAAGTTTTGTTTTAAATTGAAACTATTTTGTCTTCATTTGATCTTAAAAAACTTAAATTTTTAATAAATCATCAAAAGAGACACAACTCTAAATCTCAATTGATCATTCTTCAATAGTGACAGAACTCAAAATGAAACAAAGTCAACTAAAGTGGCTTAACTCAAAATAACATACAAAAATTTTACCTAGGGATCAACTTTCATAGTTTTTATAGTTTTAAACACCATAAATGACACAACTCAAAATAAGTCACTTTTGATTTCACTTGGCACACCTGTTTGCTGCGAGGACCAGGTAACAACTGAAAATGTGTCATTTTTGTCGAAGGTAGTTTGACCTCATTTGAAACATTTAAAACGACATAGTGTCATCTGGCGGAAAAAATATTGAATCTAGGTAAATGCACCTTTAATAAATTATGTTGGGTAGAAGTCTATGGAACTTTTTTTGATAATAACTCATTTTTTGCTTTTTTTGAGTCGTGTCACTTTTGAACTACATGTGCGATATGTGAGGCATAATTTTACTGAAAAAAACGCATATATTCTGTTTTTCATGCATGATTTTATCCTGTATTTGGCAACGCTATGGAGTTTATGCAAAGAGTTGAAATAGATGTAGATGTAGAACGTCTGAGCAAGAAGTGAAGTATTTGTTTGTGTGCAGTGCTTTGGTGTGTACACTACAACAACTCATTTAATTAGTGCTGTGAGTATGGGTGCAGTTTCAGTTTTAAAGAAGTTTGCTGAAGTGCTGAAATGCTGACATTATCGAACTGTTTTAAGTACTAGATTGATAAGTGATGACAAGTTTCAGTATTTTAACAAAATTAATACTTTTTTCGTTTCATAATAGATTTTTTATAGGAGATTGGAAATTTAAGTGCTTTTTGCCAAATACGAAAATTATCATACATTTTGCGTATGATAATGGTTTACAATCATACATCATACCAGCCCTATGATTATCATACATGTAGCATGATTATCATACGGTTGGTAGCCCTGACAACTATTAAATGCACGAACCTAAAAATGTGTTTATCACACGTTTTTAAGATGGCCAGGCGGTGATTATTCAGCATGAAAATACTATAGAAATGTATATACAATGGTAGGACTTTGCTAATCTGTTTGGTGCTTTGTTGGTAAGTGATCAAGTGGAAGTTAGAACATGTAGTCTGTGCAGGGAAATAGGAGTGAAAGTAATTTATTGAATTATGTAATGATTATGAATTATCATAAGGATGTTGGTTTATCAGTAATGAATGGATTATTTTTCTCTTAATTAGTTCCTCATTTTCGGAATTTCATTTGGTTTGATTTAACAATAAAATAAGATAAATGGGAAAAATATACCTATTTCACAAACATTAATAATTTTTAATGTATTGAAGTGTCTGTTTTTTTAGACAGGTACCTAGGTAAGGTATGTAGGCAGGTATTTAAAAAAAAGGATTTGAAGCTACTAGGTCATAGAATAATAAAATTAAATAGAATATCAACTCAGGAGACTCCACCCACTTTTGTCCACAAGCTGCATGTACCCAATATGCTCTACTTGTAGTTCTGCTTCATGCCACGTGCGGAGTGGCATCGGAGTGGTCATAATTCCACAATACACATAAGAAAGACGGGGTATAGCAACCATCCATGAATGAAAGAATACAAGATTACGACACTTGGTTTTTTCAGCTTTTTGTTGTTGTGTTTTTTTTTCACTTTAAGCACAAACAGAAAAACAATTAAATGTTGGAATCTTGTTATGAATTTACCCCAACCAAAGGCAAAAAGAGTGCAAGATGCTTATCTCACTAGTGAAAATTACGTCACAAGTGAAACAACAGCAAGGTGAAAATGCCAAAGTGTCGTAATCTTGTATTCTTTCATTCATATCAACCATCTCTGGCCGACCCAATCCCAACATATTGAGACGTGCAGGGGTGGTTTTTGTGTTGAATTTCTATTAGTTTGTAGCATACGTACTCGTTCTTCCTTTCCTCAACATTCCGATCGATGTAAAATAAATAAAACAAATTACAAATTCTTCTTTCTTTTGCAAATTAAAATTCATATTCCTATTCCCTTTGTATTATTAATATACAAAGAGCATTATTGATGCTGTGCCGCATAGTTTATAACACAATTTTGGTAAAAAAGTAGAAACAAAATTGAATTATGAAGACGCACCCTTGAATTCGACAAGTGAACGTAGCCTGATATCTACCACACTATCAAAAAAAATGTGGGGAAATAATTGTTTGCTGTCAAAAAAACTGACTGTGCCAAATTTTGCAATTTGCAAGGAAAAGCGGAAAAGCTAACAGATTTTAGGTAAAGAGATTCCATTTTTATTGAATTTAAAATCGTTTTATTGTAAATAATCATTTTAATGTAATAAGTAAATAATGTTAATATGTAAATAAGCTTATTGGATACTATTCACTAAACATTTGTTTCAATTTCTATTTGCAGGTTAAAGAAGAATGTTACAATACTGCTCTTTGTTATTGTCGTAGTCATGCGGATTTTTTCAACAATTTGGAAAACATCAAAAGCGAAAAAGTTTACATCGAAGAAGCTACACGTCTTTATTTGAAAGCATTAGAAGTCTTTCCAGAAATTGCTACTG
This sequence comes from Baccha elongata, assembly GCA_951217065.1. Taxonomy (NCBI): domain Eukaryota; kingdom Metazoa; phylum Arthropoda; class Insecta; order Diptera; family Syrphidae; genus Baccha; species Baccha elongata. The sequence goes on from CATNUY010000188.1 coordinate 1,586,465, forward strand.
CACATTCCAACTTGGCATCAGTATTGCAACAACAAGGAAAATTAAACGACACACTAATAGCATTATACAAGGAAGCGATTCTCATTCAGCCAACATTTGCCGATCATCATCATCATCGGCTCGACAACCGGGGTCAGGTCCTGGCCTCCTTCAACAAGTCGCTCCACCTATCCCAGTCTCGAGCCGATGCCATCCAGTTGCGCACCCCAAGGCTCCGGGCGTCCTGATCTACGCCATCTCTCCAGCGAAAGCATGGTCTACCACGCTGTCGTCTGCCATAGAATGTACCACAAAAAACTTTCCGAGCAGGTTCCTCTTCGCTCATGCGAGCTAGGTGCCCTACCTACCAGAGTCTACCGAGTTTAATTTTTGTCACGATATCTGCTACAAGGTAGATTACGTAAAATGAACAAAAAAAAAAAAAAAAAAACAAAAACAAAAGGGGACGACGTGCAAGAATCGGGCACGAAGTTCTTAACGGAAGCCGATTCAATCAACGACGACAACATGACAGAAGAAGAGGAGAGCTTCCTTCTCGAATCTTCTTCAGCCCTTAAGGTTACTTCCGACGGCAGCATTGGAGAGAGTGTCATGGATCTAGGAAATTTATTCCTAGGTGACAATGACACTGTCACCTTGCTGGCTCGTCCATTTCAACATCGTGAGTAGCCTCTAACCGAAGCAGAATTAAGAGCTACAAGAAGACGATTAGGGCTTTGGAAGGGAAAAAGTGGGAGAGTCTTAGTGATAGGGAACAACTTAGGCTTCAAGTTGCTCGTGCCTACCTACGGAGTCGTGATCCTTCGGGCAACACTAATTCAATGGTAGTCACAAGCAAGAGCGGAAATGTGAAGTCGTCCGAGTCTGTGACAGGCTCAAGCCCGTCGGGACTAAAGACGAACACACACGAAGCTCACATGAACCCGAACTTAAAGAGTGTAATGGGTCCACCCAAATCTGTGACAGGTCTAGGCCCGTCGGGACTGAAAGTGGTACCAGTGCACTCGAAGCCAGCAACAACCTCTGAGAGAAAGATGGGAGCACCTAGTTCTGTGACAGGCCCAAGTCCGTCGGGATCACACAGGGATCACACAGGTACCCGTCTGCCTCTGCAATTGAAGGGAAAAAGTTAGGCAGTTTGGATAAGTTGGTGGACTCATCAAAGTCTGTGACAGGCATAAGCCCGTCGGGACCGGTAGTGGGTTCATCGGCTTGTCTGGTTAGTGTAGGCGCCGATGGGGAACTGTTGAACAAATCTGAGACTGTGACAGGCACAAGCCCGTCGGGACCTACGACGAGTTCTGCAGGAAACTTGATCCCAAAAGTAGACTCACGGGAAGACGGGGAAGAAACTATTGGCAGTGTCTGTACAGTACTCTCCTTGCAGAGGGAAACCAAAGCAGGAAGTACTGCTCAGGCTGACATTCAAACAGCATCGCTGAAGTACGGCCCGAATAGAGTACGTAACGCCAGAAGAACGCTCCAATGCCTCAAGGGTCAAGATATACAGAAAACAAGGTAGTATATTGCGCATGTCGTTATCCTATCTCCCTCTTTTGTGTGACGTCACTCGAATTCTATTTCTTGAAGTGAGTGTAGACTTTAATATAAAAGTAAATAAATGTTTGTGACAAAAGATGCAGATTGCAATAAGTTTTCATCTCTCAACGAATAACTGCGACACCTCTAACTTACCCATTTATGTATTTCTGCGTAAATTATCATATTTAATAAAAAAAAGTATAACACGTTAGGTATAACTTTAAGAACAGATTTTATTTAATTTTCTTTTAAGTTGATCTTTTTTCTTCCAAACATTGTTTATTATGTTATTATTATTAAAGGGTAGCCTTTTTGCAGTTGGAATCGGTAGGCTTTTGGACCACTGGCATGGATTGCTATACACTTGGATATATCATCTATACTCCACTTTAGCCGTGCATTCCTTTTTCCAAGTTTTTTTTTCTGCGTGGGAGTAAAGATGGAACTTGTTGCACTGCATTCTTGTTTAAGATTATAGTTTTCCTTCAATAGGTCCGTGATTTTGGAATTCTGAGACATTTTTTCTTCCTCAAGCGAAATTATTTTTTCTTGAAGTTCTGAAATAGTTTTCTTTAGTGCAACAGCAGCAGCAGCTTCAGGGCTAAGAATTTCGAAATGTAATTTAATACAGTAAATATTATGCTCTTCATTTTATGCTAACGTGATGGGGTCAAGGTGGTGCTGATAATCGTCTTCGGGAACAATGGCATCAATAATTGATTGGTCTTCTTCAACAGCAGGACTTTTCAGCAAAGCTTCTACCTCTAAACGTCGCTGTCGTTTTTCTAATCGATCACTTCGCATCTTGTTTTGGTCGATATTCTCCTTGTTTGAAAAACTGGCGAATGGAAGATTTTCTGTAAGAATGGCATCGGATTTCAGTTTTTTGCAACTTTTTGGTGAATATTCCAAAAGTTCATGTTGCAAGTTGCGAATATATTTGTCCCGAGTGAAATGCTTTGAGCAAATGTAGGCCGTTTGCGCATTAATTTTATCTTTTCTGCCACATTTATTCTGCCAAACTTTTGCCAATTCCAAATCTTTCGGAAAACGAAATAGTTTCACAGGCACATTATTTACTTTATTTTTATATTGTTTACTTTTTTTATTATTATTGGTATCACAACCGAAAACTGAACAAACCGCCATAGTTTTTATTTCACAAATTTTTTCTTTTTCAAAACACAACACACGCGACATTATTCATAAGCGAAATGAAAGAAAGGAAGCGCAGCTGTCAAACGACAATAATTCAGATGACGTACATGCGCAGAACATACACAAAACAATGTGCGGGAATATATTACCTTTCTATTCTGTATATCTTGCTCAAGGGTATAAAACCCAGCTCCTTAACGGAAAGACAACAATCATCGTTAGCTAGAGCTAGAGAAACCCTAGATAGTGCCGTCCTGCAGTAGGGAACCCGCAAGGAAGCTTGGAGGGAGAGGGAATGGCAAAACTCAACCCTCTCCTTTGGCATCAACAAATGCCGCCGGTGTAGTAAACACGGGACCGAAGCCAGTTGCGGTTTGTGTAAAAAGAGGTAGGCATGACGACACATTCTCTCCTCCACACAAACAAAACAAAAAACCAAGAACTATATCTAATGTGGTCAGAGACAGTCACCGGGTCGCAGTTGTTGACTTTGGTAACCCAGAACGGAGGCTGTCAGATGACCAATGGAGATCGATTGAAGTCAGAATCCTGGATGGTGTGAATGACTCGTACAAAGTGGCTGGGCATATCCCGCACTTTAGACAGCTTACATCTTTGAAAGGTTTCAAAGTGATGGAATGTGAGGACGCTGAAACCCTCAAATGGTTGAAGAAGTTCATCGCCAACACGGAAGCACCATGGCCAAAAGCCAAACTGCGTCTTTGCGATAGGAAAGAACTACTAGAATTCGCCAAACCTAAGGGTCGTCTATTCCTTCCCGGCCCTTATCTGCCGAAAGAAAGAGTGAAAAGCATGTGTTGCTGAATAGACGTGTCTAGCAAAGTAGCAATTTTATGTTCGATTTTCAAACGTAAAAACGTATCAAGGTCTTTGTTCTTGTATTAGAAGTTCGCGAAACAATTTTTTTCTTGACTGTCTGAATAAAATAACAAGTGACATTAACTTTTTATTAAATTGTTTCTAATATATTGTTATTTAGTTTTGCTATTGGGTTAACCTTAAAATTTAATTTCAAACGTGACAAATAAGAGTGACTATATAACACCAACACAAAAACCTACTCGCTAACACTGTGTGTGAAATCGATGTCAAATTTTCTCTCTTTAAAAAAAAAAAAAAAAAAAAATACAGTAAATTATCTATTTAAACTCAATACCCCACCCAATAAGTTTAAATATATAACACCAACACAAAAGCCAGCTCTGATACTGTGTGTGATATATAGATGTCAAATCTTTTCACTAAAAAAAAAATTACGTTAAATTAACCATTTAAACTCATATACCTACCCCAAGTATACATTGTTTCCCCCTTAAACCTACCATAATATAAATTCGAATGGTTATACGTGTTCATGTCTTCGAAGCGCAATCGAGAAGCCTCTTCTTCCTCTCCTGAGCATCAGCAACCGCTCCCCGAACCAAAGCAAATAAAAACAGTCTTAACTGATAACAACTCATCGAACTCACATTTAAATCTCTTAATGGGCTCGGAACATAAGAATATGGAAGATATCGAAGCTAGTCTTCAGAAAGAAAGTGCAAATATTGTTGCATTACTCTCATATAAATTGAATGTTTTTGAAGAGAGAATTACAGCAAAAATTAACACTGATGTTTTAAACTTAAAAAAAACAATTGATGACGTCAACAAAAAGATGAATACAATTGAAAACAAGTTAAATGAAATCGACGTCATAAAAAGAGAAAATGTATCACTCAAAGCTGAACTAACAAAACAAAATGATGCACTTCAACAAATAACCGCACGAATTGAAACATATGAAGAACGACAAAAATATAAGGAAACAGAGAAAGATGCGCTTATACATGGACTACCAATGCTCGAAAATGAAAACTTAATCGAATCTTTTAATAAAATATGCACTGTCACTGGTATAAAAACATTTGTTGTTCGTGATATTTTTCGATTAAAAAAACATACATCTGTCACTCCGCCAGTGGTGGTTAAATTTCTAACAACGCGCGACAAAAGCACTTTCTTACGGTCGATAGCAAATCACCGCACCAAAACTAAAAAACCACTTTGCCTTCGCGACCTAGGACAATCTTCTGATGGAGCTGTTTTTGCGCATGAATGTTTGACCACGAGAAATAGAGAACTATTGCAATATGCACTGAGGTTGAAGAAGAACGGAAATCTGTTTACCGCTTTCACTCTGCGTGGGTTTGTTTATGTAAAAAAGAACCGTATTGAACCCCTTTTAATTGAGAACATTGAAATGCTGAATGAACTTGCTACAAATAACTGATGAGAACAGCTGATTAAGATAAATTCGTATTTTCTATCATATTTTCATACAACATTATTATTATACCTATAAATATATATCTTCTTTTCTTTTTAATCTTCTTTCTCTTTTCTTGTTCTATGATTTTTGAAACATTTGCATCATCATCGTCATGTTCGTCGTCATCGTCATCGGGATCTTTACTTCTCTTTATTTTGTTTCTTTTTTTAAATTTGTATATCATGTTGTTTTGTTTAATACGTCTTCAACCTCAAGAGCTTCTGCAGTTTGTCATTTTATATGGCTTGTGCCATTGGAACATATTGTGTCCTTATCAAAAAAAAAAAAAAAAAATAAAATAAGTTAAATGACTGACATAAATGGTCAGAATAGAGTTTCCATGGTTGAACATGCTCATAATACACGTTCCATGATTCGGGTTTTAGGTGAGCAACGAAAGGGTTTAAAAATGTGCCACATCAATTCACAGAGCTTAGGTCCTAAACTAGACGAATTTCAGCACTTGTTTATCAACTCTGGCATCGATGTGGTATGCGTTAGTGAAACCTGGTTTTCTCATAACTCTGTTTGTCAGGTCGAGGGGTTTGATGTTTTCCGATGTGACAGAGTAGGCCGAATTGGTGGTGGTGTAGCAATTTTTACACGCAGAGGTTTATGCTGCAAACTTATATGTAAGGCTCCACCTGGTAGTGAGATTGAATACCTATTCATCGAAGTTAAATCTCATAATAATGTAAAATTATTGATAGGATCAGTATATAGGCCTCATCGAAATATCAATTTATCTCCACTTATTTCTGTTCTTGATGATTTATCATTTGTTTCACCTTTCCTTATAGTTGCTGGAGATTTCAACAATAATGTACTTCAAAGCACAGAGTTGACTGATAGTATGAGATCGCTGAGTTTATTTCCAGTTAATGTTTCAACACCTACACATTTCACTAAAAACAATAGTACCCTCTTAGATATGTTTTTTGTAAGCCATTTAAGTAAAGTTCTTCTCTACAGCCAACTTTCTGTCTCAGCTTTTTCCAATCACGACCTTATTTACCTGACTTTCGAATACTCACCAGAATTTTCTCCCTCTTATTTTACATTCAGAGATTTTAAAAATTGTAATAAACATCAGTTTATTGATTGGTGTCAAATTTACTATCTACCATCGGTAGATGACCAGTTATCTTTTTTGCAAATGAATATTAACTATCTCTACGAATTGCATGTTCCGCTTAAGACAGTACTACACCAAAACAAGACTCGGTATCGGTTAAATAACATTATATTTAAACTCATCAGAGAACGCGAATGGCATACAGACGATGGAAAATATTTAAGCTTGATGCATTGCATAGTAGTTATAAGAGGTTAAGAAATAGAGTAGTTTCTGCCATACGAGAATCTAAAAAGCTTTTTTACGCTCCTAAACTTGATCCTAGTATAGCAAAAGTTAAACTTTGGAAAAACCTCAAAGATATTGGAGTAGGTAGTAAGAATAACAATAACTTAACTAACGTTGACGGCGAAGTTTTGAACAAAAATTTCACTGAACTAAATAGTTTAGGTCGCAGGTACATAGTTAATGAGAGCGAAATTAATTTTGTTTCGGTTGACAATCAAATGTCAAAGTTTAGTTTCTCAGTTGTTGAGGAAACAGATGTACTTGAAAGTTTGATAGCAATAAAATCCAACTCTGAGGGAATTGATGGCATGAATCCAGTTTTTATCAAAGCAATTCTTCCTTACATACTCAAATATATTACTCATTTGTTTAATAGTATTTTTATGACAGGCACGTTTCCATCAGCCTCGAAACAAGCTAAGGTCATTCCAATACCGAAAAATCGGAATTGTGATGAATTTCGGCCAATTGCAATCTTACCTTTTCTTTCAAAAGTCTTGGAAAAAATCATGAACAAGCAAATACGCTGTTTTTTATCCGAGCAAAAACTGATTTGCTCTTGTCAGTCTGGTTTTAGAGCTAAGCATAGCTGTACAACAGCTCTAATTGACGTTACTGAAGGAATAAGAAGCGCAGTTGATAGTGACAAAGTAACCATTCTTACTCTTTTAGATTTTTCAAAAGCTTTTGATACGGTAAATAAAAATATACTATGCATAAAGCTTTTAAACAACTTTAGTTTTACATCGTCCTCAGCTAAATTAATTTACTCATACCTATCTTAAAGATCGCAATCTGTTTTTGTGAACAATATATTGTCTTCCCCTCTTCCATTGCATAGAGGTGTTCCCCAGGGTTCTATACTGGGTCCCCTGCTCTTCTCAATGTACATTAATGATCTTTCTACCTGTTCCCTAAAGTCCTCTTTGCACATGTACGCAGATGATGTACAATTATACAACAGTTTTCCTATTGGAATGCTTGAGAATGGTATTTATGAAATAAATAATGATCTGCAGAAAATTGCAATATGGTCTCAGCAAAATGATCTCTGTCTGAATGCCAAAAAATCAAAATGCATTGTTATAGCAAGAACACTCATAGATACATCTTATTTCCCAGCGGTTTACATGAACAACACCCCGATTGAGTTTGTCGACTCTGCAAAAAACCTAGGACTTACATTTAATCGTACTCTGACCTGGAATAATCATATAAGACTCACCTTAGGGAAGGCATATGGAGGTTTACGATTACTCTGGGCTTCCCACCATATAACTCCGCTTAGAACGCGAATGATACTGGCGAAGACGTTATTAGTTCCAATTTTACTTTTTTGTTGCGAAATCTATTGCAATTGTGACTGTGAACATAAGAATAAACTTAATGTAGCTTTCAATAGTATAGCACGGTATGTCTTCGGAATAAGAAGGAGTGAGCACATATCTAGTTATTCGAAGTCAATGTATGATACGACGCTCGATAATCTCTTCAAATGCAAAACTTTAACCTTACTGCATAATATCATACAACTTCGCCAACCTGAGTATCTTTTTAACAGAATTCAATTCCCTCGATCTCATAGGTCTGGAAATCTTATTCCTCTTCGTTTCTCATATCTTGTATCTGAGCGCCAGTTTTATGTCAATGCTGTTCGACTATGGAACTCTCTCCCAACTCATTTTAAAATGATAACCTGCACAACTCAATTTTGGAAAATGTTAAAAGAATTTTATAAAGCGACCTGATGCATTATTTAGGGGCTAAAGTATGTGATGGTGATGATCTTGATGGTGGTTGATGGTGGTGGTGGTGATGATAGTGTGTGTCATAATCTTGAACTTTTTTTTTAAATTTTAATATTCAATTTTTATTTTTTTTAAATTATCAATTAATGAACTAATTATTTACTTAAAATGAAACGAATTGTCAATTTATGCAACATATTATAATATTTTATATTTTATAGAAAGTACTGCGTACTGATATTTGCTCTAATTAAAAGATATTGTATCTTACTGAGTAATTATAACAATAAACTGAAACTGAAACTGAAACTGAAAGAGTGCAACTCAACATCCAAAACCTCAGCCCGGAACTTTTAAGTAAGGACTGGCACGTGGAGGAAAAAGAGCCGCACAATGATAAAGACATGGAGATTGTGGTGAGACTCAGTCACAAATCCATGCCACTTCTGCGCAAATGTGGCTACAAAATACGCGTCGGCATTACCCGATGCAAGATAAGACCATTTGTGACGGTGTACAAGAAGAAAAGTGGGGAAACGACTAGCCGACATGAAGATACGCCAAATTAATCTTCATCACAGCAAAGCCGCTAGCGCCAACCTAGTACATGCTATGACAAGCGGCAATATTGATCTAGCTTTGGTGCAAGAACTTTGGGTAGTTCGAGGTCAAATACGAGGGCTTAGATCGAAAAATGCAACCCAAAGCGCGTAACGTATGCCTTTCCACAGAACAATGAATGTACAGTTCGAACTTGCATTATAGCTAAAAGTCAGGTTAACCTATTTCTTTAATCCACCCACAGCAATATTGACCAGACCACTGTAAAATGCGAAAGACAGAATGGCTATCCAATCGTCTTCGCATCAATTTACATGCCACATGGGACGGACGATCCCCCCAACGAAGGAGCTTGTCAAAAAAGCTCGAGATGATAGATGGGACCTTATCCTCGGATGTGATGCTAACTCCCATCATGTACAATGGGGTAGTACAAACACCAACCCACGAGGTGAGTCAATTCTTGAATTTATTATAGAACATAATTTAGTTATAGGAAACATAGGCAACGAACCAACATTCGTTACTAGAAATAGAAGGGAAGTGCTAGACATAACCCTTATTAACAACTTTAACTCTTTTTCATTAAGTGGCTGGAAAGTATCTACTGAACCTTACTTTTCTGACCACAGAAGTATTGAATTTGAAATTGGAGATAATATAAAACAAAAAGAACCATATAGAAATCCCAGAAAAACTAACTGGGATCGTTTTGTCACAAAAGAAGAGGAAAAACAAAACATATTACAAGGCCTGAATTATGAGTCACCTAAAGATATTGACAATACGGTTGAGACACTGAACCTGATTCTCAAAAGCGCATACGAAACATCTTGCCCCGTAATAGCTCCGAGTACAAAAACCTCACCCCATTGGTGGAATAAAGAGCTGCAACATCTAAGAAAAGAAGCAAGAAAACTTTTCAATGCCGCAAGAAGAAGCAATGCAGAGTCCGATTGGGACCTCTACAAAGAAGGTCAAAGAAAGTTCAAAAATGCAACCCAAAGCGCAAAACGAACATCTTGGAGGACTTTCTGCAATGGCATTGAGGGATACCCTGAATCAGCAAGATTGAGAAAAGTCCTCTCAAAGGCAGTAACCCCTGGCTATCTTATAGATAACAGTGGCAGATGGACTGAGTCCTGCACCGAAACAATATAACTCCTACTAAATACACACTTCCCTGGGCGTGTTAAGACGCAGCCCAAACCGGGCACAGATGCCAATTACGAAAATACCCACAATAATATAGTCCCGGAGAAAGTAATTAGTGAGAAAGGAATAGAGTGGGCAATTGACTCCTCCTCTTACAAATCACCAGGCATTGATGGTATTAATCCAATAATGCTTCAAAAGGCAAAGCACCTGTTAATACCAGTGTTAAAAGAACTATTCTTACGATGTATTATGTACACACATATACCTGCAGCTTGGCGAGAAGTCAAAGTTGTATTTATACCAAAAGCTGGTAAACCAACTCATACTACGCCAAAAGATTTCAGACCAATAAGCCTAACATCGTTTGTGCTTAAAACATTCGAGTAACTACTCGATGTATTTATACGTAGCATGCTTAATCCAGGAACCTTATCCCAGAACCAGCATGCGTACATGAAAGGAAAAAGTGTTGAAACTGCCCTTCATGCAGTAGTCAGTACTATAGACAAATTACTCGATCAAAAAGAATACACATTAGCAGCCTTTCTCGACATTGAAGGCGCTTTCAACAATGTTGAGGCTAGTGCTATAGAAAGAAACTTAATAAGCATGAACATTGACAACAGTATTACTCAAATAATACTAAGCCTATTAAACGAAAGAAACGTAAACACCTCCCTCGCTAACACAGAATTATAATGACTGCCTCAAGAGGTACACCCCAAGGCGGGGTTATTTCAGCACTGCTGTGGATATTAGTTGTGAATGAGGTCTTAGTACTGCTTAATAATAATGGGATAAAAGTCATTCCCTACGCAGATGACCTAGTCATAATGCCCACGGGGAAATTCCTAGACATCATCAGTGATATCCTCCAAAGAGCTATCAACACACTGAACAAATGGGCCCATAAATGCGACTTAGGTATTAATCCCCAAAAAACAGAACTAGTTCTATTCACGAACAAACGAATAATTCCACAATTCCATCTGCCATCAATTGAAGGCAAACTCCTTAAGTTATCCGAAAGCGCGAAATACCTGGGAATCATACTTGATAGGAAATTGAACTGGAAAATGAATATCCAAGAAAGAGTCAAAAAGGCATCCATAGCATTCTACTCATGCAGCAGAATTTTTAGGAAAAACTGGGGCCCAAAACTTAAGGTAATTCTATGGATGTACACTGCGAGAGTGAGGCCGATATTGACGTATGGATGCTAAGTTTGGTGGAAAGCCGCTAACAAAGCTACAAACCTTAAGGCATTGACTAACATCCAGAGACTTGCATGCATTGGATCAACCAGTGCCTTGCGCACGACACCCACGGTGGGCTTAGAAACCATACTTAACCTTCTGCCACTTGACCTTTACATGCAGGAAACTGCAGCAAAAAGCGCTCTCAGGATTAGCCAATTCAGTTTAACTGGACACTCTGAAATTTTGAACATCCACACAGGAACAAATGTAGAGTCTGATTACATAGTTCCCTATACAGATTTTGAAAGGCTATTCCAATGCTTGTTCCCAAGTAGAGAGGAGTGGATTAATAATGAAGTTTTACAACCTACAACCAAATCCATTTTTACAGACGGCTCAAAAATGGATATAGGTACTGGGGCTGGCTTCTTCTCAGAAGCTTTGAATATAGAAGGCTCAATCAGACTTCCCAATAACAGCAGTGTATTCCAAGCAGAGGTTCTAGCAGTAACGAAAGCTGCCAAAGTGGCATTAATGATGGCACTACCCCGAGAGGATATTACCATTCTCATCGATAGCCAGGCAGCGATAAAAGCAATTTCTTCTGTTGAAATAAAGTCCAAGCTTGTGTAAAGCTGTCGCGAAGAGCTTAAAGTTCTTGCCACACAGCATAATATAACACTCTGCTGGGTCCCCGGTCAGGCGGGCATCATGGGAAATGAAAAAACCGATGAATTGGCAAGAAAAGGCTCAGCACTTAGCCTAGAACTCTCAGAAAGGAGCGTAAAACCACCGTTATGCGAACTCAAACTTAATATAATGTGTGAAATCCTGGCAAAATCCAACTCGAGATGGGCAAACTTAAACACTTGTTAGGTAGCTAGGAAACTGTGGCCGCAGTACGACAAAAATAGAACGAATGCAACCATTCAAAAAGACAGGAAGTCAGTATCGACGTTGGTAGGTGTTTTAACTGGCCATAATATGCTAAGATATCACGCCAAAAAACTACGTCTTACTGAAAACGATCTATTTAGAGGTTGCAGTGACGAGGAGGAACATGAGGATATAACCCATTACCTCTGTCCCTGCCCCAGTCTCTGCCATCTAAGAAATAAAACTCTGGGGAAATACTTCTTCGAAAGCATCAAAGAACTATCAGAGTGCCCAATATCAAATCTATATAGATTCGCAAGAGGAAACGGATGGTTGAACACCCCGGGATGATACTATGGAACTAAATATGGAGTACGAGTATGGTAAGAGGAGGAATTGGTAGTACCCCAAATGGGCATCACAACATTGACCTAAGTGCCTATTTAAAGGATTGCACCACTTCAAATTCGTGCTCCGCTACCTTTGAACAACTGTTCCTCTTCCTTTTCCTTTTCCTTTTGTGCCGCCTGCTCGATCTTGATGAAGGAATCGTGTACAGCTTGCTCGGTTCTTCCGATGATGTCGATGTCGTCTGCGTAAGCCAGTATCTGGCTGGACCTGTTGACGATGGTCCCTCTTGTTTCCGTGCCAGAGTCACGGATTGCTTTCTCCAACGCCAGGTTATTGTTGTTGTTGCTGTTGTTGTTGTTGTTGTTGTTGTTGTTGTTGTTGTTGTTGTTGTTGTTGTTGTTGTTGTTGTTGTTGTTGTTGTTGTTGTTGTTGTTGTTGTTGTTGTTGTTGTTGTTGTTGTTGTTGTTGTTGTTGTTGTTGTTGTTGTTGTTGTTGTTGTTGTTGTTGTTGTTGTTGTTGTTGTTGTTGTTGTTGTTGTTGTTGTTGTTGTTGTTGTTGTTGTTGTTGTTGTTGTTGTTGTTGTTGTTGTTGTTGTTGTTGTTGTTGTTGTTGTTGTTGTTGTTGTTGTTGTTGTTGTTGTTGTTGTTGTTGTTGTTGTTGTTGTTGTTGTTGTTGTTGTTGTTGTTGTTGTTGTTGTTGTTGTTGTTGTTGTTGTTGTTGTTGTTGTTGTTGTTGTTGTTGTTGTTGTTGTTGTTGTTGTTGTTGTTGTTGTTGTTGTTGTTGTTGTTGTTGTTGTTGTTGTTGTTGTTGTTGTTGTTGTTGTTGTTGTTGTTGTTGTTGTTGTTGTTGTTGTTGTTGTTGTTGTTGTTGTTGTTGTTGTTGTTGTTGTTGTTGTTGTTGTTGTTGTTGTTGTTGTTGTTGTTGTTGTTGTTGTTGTTGTTGTTGTTGTTGTTGTTGTTGTTGTTGTTGTTGTTGTTGTTGTTGTTGTTGTTGTTGTTGTTGTTGTTGTTGTTGTTGTTGTTGTTGTTGTTGTTGTTGTTGTTGTTGTTGTTGTTGTTGTTGTTGTTGTTGTTGTTGTTGTTGTTGTTGTTGTTGTTGTTGTTGTTGTTGTTGTTGTTGTTGTTGTTGTTGTTGTTGTTGTTGTTGTTGTTGTTGTTGTTGTTGTTGTTGTTGTTGTTGTTGTTGTTGTTGTTGTTGTTGTTGTTGTTGTTGTTGTTGTTGTTGTTGTTGTTGTTGTTGTTGTTGTTGTTGTTGTTGTTGTTGTTGTTGTTGTTGTTGTTGTTGTTGTTGTTGTTGTTGTTGTTGTTGTTGTTGTTGTTGTTGTTGTTGTTGTTGTTGTTGTTGTTGTTGTTGTTGTTGTTGTTGTTGTTGTTGTTGTTGTTGTTGTTGTTGTTGTTGTTGTTGTTGTTGTTGTTGTTGTTGTTGTTGTTGTTGTTGTTGTTGTTGTTGTTGTTGTTGTTGTTGTTGTTGTTGTTGTTGTTGTTGTTGTTGTTGTTGTTGTTGTTGTTGTTGTTGTTGTTGTTGTTGTTGTTGTTGTTGTTATTGTTGTTGTTATTGTTGTTGTTATTGTTGTTGTTATTGTTGTTATTGTTGTTATTGTTGTTGTTGTTGTTGTTGTTGTTGTTGTTGTTGTTGTTGTTGTTGTTGTTGTTGTTGTTGTTGTTGTTGTTGTTGTTGTTGTTGTTGTTGTTGTTGTTGTTGTTGTTGTTGTTGTTGTTGTTGTTGTTGTTGTTGTTGTTGTTGTTGTTGTTGTTGTTGTTGTTGTTGTTGTTGTTGTTGTTGTTGTTGTTGTTGTTGTTGTTGTTGTTGTTGTTGTTGTTGTTGTTGTTGTTGTTGTTGTTGTTGTTGTTGTTGTTGTTGTTGTTGTTGTTGTTGTTGTTGTTGTTGTTGTTGTTGTTGTTGTTGTTGTTGTTGTTGTTGTTGTTGTTGTTGTTGTTGTTGTTGTTGTTGTTGTTGTTGTTGTTGTTGTTGTTGTTGTTGTTGTTGTTGTTGTTGTTGTTGTTGTTGTTGTTGTTGTTGTTGTTGTTGTTGTTGTTGTTGTTGTTGTTGTTGTTGTTGTTGTTGTTGTTGTTGTTGTTGTTGTTGTTGTTGTTGTTGTTGTTGTTGTTGTTGTTGTTGTTGTTGTTGTTGTTGTTGTTGTTGTTGTTGTTGTTGTTGTTGTTGTTGTTGTTGTTGTTGTTGTTGTTGTTGTTGTTGTTGTTGTTGTTGTTGTTGTTGTTGTTGTTGTTGTTGTTGTTGTTGTTGTTGTTGTTGTTGTTGTTGTTGTTGTTGTTGTTGTTGTTGTTGTTGTTGTTGTTGTTGTTGTTGTTGTTGTTGTTGTTGTTGTTGTTGTTGTTGTTGTTGTTGTTGTTGTTGTTGTTGTTGTTGTTGTTGTTGTTGTTGTTGTTGTTGTTGTTGTTGTTGTTGTTGTTGTTGTTGTTGTTGTTGTTGTTGTTGTTGTTGTTGTTGTTGTTGTTGTTGTTGTTGTTGTTGTTGTTGTTGTTGTTGTTGTTGTTGTTGTTGTTGTTGTTGTTGTTGTTGTTGTTGTTGTTGTTGTTGTTGTTGTTGTTGTTGTTGTTGTTGTTGTTGTTGTTGTTGTTGTTGTTGTTGTTGTTGTTGTTGTTGTTGTTGTTGTTGTTGTTGTTGTTGTTGTTGTTGTTGTTGTTGTTGTTGTTGTTGTTGTTGTTGTTGTTGTTGTTGTTGTTGTTGTTGTTGTTGTTGTTGTTGTTGTTGTTGTTGTTGTTGTTGTTGTTGTTGTTGTTGTTGTTGTTGTTGTTGTTGTTGTTGTTGTTGTTGTTGTTGTTGTTGTTGTTGTTGTTGTTGTTGTTGTTGTTGTTGTTGTTGTTGTTGTTGTTGTTGTTGTTGTTGTTGTTGTTGTTGTTGTTGTTGTTGTTGTTGTTGTTGTTGTTGTTGTTGTTGTTGTTGTTGTTGTTGTTGTTGTTGTTGTTGTTGTTGTTGTTGTTGTTGTTGTTGTTGTTGTTGTTGTTGTTGTTGTTGTTGTTGTTGTTGTTGTTGTTGTTGTTGTTGTTGTTGTTGTTGTTGTTGTTGTTGTTGTTGTTGTTGTTGTTGTTGTTGTTGTTGTTGTTGTTGTTGTTGTTGTTGTTGTTGTTGTTGTTGTTGTTGTTGTTGTTGTTGTTGTTGTTGTTGTTGTTGTTGTTGTTGTTGTTGTTGTTGTTGTTGTTGTTGTTGTTGTTGTTGTTGTTGTTGTTGTTGTTGTTGTTGTTGTTGTTGTTGTTGTTGTTGTTGTTGTTGTTGTTGTTGTTGTTGTTG
This sequence comes from Baccha elongata, assembly GCA_951217065.1. Lineage (NCBI taxonomy): Eukaryota > Metazoa > Arthropoda > Insecta > Diptera > Syrphidae > Baccha > Baccha elongata. Next base: position 1,602,002 of record CATNUY010000188.1, read on the forward strand.
TTGTTGTTGTTGTTGTTGTTGTTGTTGTTGTTGTTGTTGTTGTTGTTGTTGTTGTTGTTGTTGTTGTTGTTGTTGTTGTTGTTGTTGTTGTTGTTGTTGTTGTTGTTGTTGTTGTTGTTGTTGTTGTTGTTGTTGTTGTTGTTGTTGTTGTTGTTGTTGTTGTTGTTGTTGTTGTTGTTGTTGTTGTTGTTGTTGTTGTTGTTGTTGTTGTTGTTGTTGTTGTTGTTGTTGTTGTTGTTGTTGTTGTTGTTGTTGTTGTTGTTGTTGTTGTTGTT